>CM036587.1:21088016-22346516 GCA_020745705.1 Hemiprocne comata
TAAGTGCTGCATTTTTCTTCCCAATTTTACCTGGAGACAGTATTTTGTGAGATGATTTCAAACCAGGTCAGACTGTGAAGTTCAGTCCCTACATGTAATTTGGCAGTGCTGTCAAGAGCTATACAGAATGCTCTGCAAAGTGCTGTAAAAGTTAATTTCCAAATGAAGCTGACTGAAGAGTGAATCTACATTGCGAGATCAAATACAGTGAATTGTTGTTAACAAACTACATACCAGTGATGGTTTAATAGCACCCGTATTTTCTAAAGCACCTTAGTTCCCCTGATTGCTGAAATAATGATGTCTTTATGTACTAGATTCTGAGTCAGGTAAATCCCTGGTGTGACCCAGATGTGAGGCTACAGATTACAGACATTTCCCCATCTCTTCAAAATAGCTCTACAAGGGAAAATTACATAAATTTCTCACTCTGAAAGAAACCATGATATACTCTCAAAACAAGAATGCAGCTTTGCAAGTAGATTGCTACTTCTTTGATTCATTCCCAAAGGATATGTTAAGACCACGGGAAGGCCTCTCCTGAACTACACTGCCGGCAGCAATTGCTGTTTCATGAAGAAATATCAAAGAAGAAACTAGAGACCAATGGAGAGTGTGATTCACTGACAGTTTCTTGCCAGAGAAGGACTTCAAAGAAAGCCAGTGGAGTTATACCAGCTGGGATAGAACGGGGAAGCTTTTACACCTGCTTATACACCCCCCTCAATGAATGTAGCGCATTCACAATGGACACACTGACCACCGATACAAAACAATTCTATTTTCAAGTATTTTGAGAGCTGCACATGAATAATGCCCTGTAAAAAGTTTGCTCATGATGTTTATAATTCTAAAATAAAAAATGGAAAGTATATAAATGTCTCTTACTACTTGTAAGATCAGGAAAACTTCCTGTCACCCTGTTTGATCTATGATTAATTTTAATGCATTTCTAAGGAGAAGCAATATTTTTCTAGGATCACCTAGAAAACATCATCAAAATAATGAAATCACAACCCTATTGTTAATATTTTATTTTTGACCTGATTGTCTTGCATTTCTGTATCTTAGGAAGCAATTTTTTTGTTATAATTTCCTACCTGCAAAAGAGTCAAACTTGACCATTACCATTTCTCCTGTATTTTTCCTGAACAGACTGTATTGTTGCTCATCCTGAAGGCATCTTTTAACAAGTAAACTTTTAACTAATTTATTTTAGCTTTTTACATCAAATAGAAGTGCATGGAATATAATAATATGAATCATTCATGAAATTAAAAGAAAATAATTATCCTAATTCAAAAGTAATGGAGCCCTTTTAAAATCAAACAAAGTCTATTACTAACTGTGAGAGCCTATTAATATTGGCTCATTAAATAGCAACTTGGCTCATAGCAACTTCAGGATTTGGCAGAAATAATAACCTGTAGCCACAGAAATTTACTAAAACCACCTCTAAGTGCATTTGCAATACTGTAATCCAGAAATTCTGCAAGCTGTGAGATGACATTTTTAATGTATCATTTCAGTTGACATTAGAAGATCTTTTGCTGCCTTTGGCCCTGCCTCTCTCCTGCTCCCCATTCTGCTAGGGGTTTGGGATCCAAACAGGGGCAGAAGTACAACTGCAGCCAGGACTTTATTTTGGTACTCACTTATGTATCCAGGCAGAGAAGGAGTTAATACTATCCGGAACCATTCAGACACACACAAGAGACAAAACACTTCCCTTGCCTCTATAATCAGCCCTAGAGCATTACCAGAAGCAAATATAGACATTAGGCACAAAGACCATGAGGCAGTCTTATGTCCAGAATGTTCTTGGCCCTAAAGATCTTGTGTCCAGCTGCTGGGAGAGAAGAGGGGTGTGGGTTGCACAGCCATTTGTAATGCTGGTATGCTGCAGCATTTCAACATCCTGTTTACTCTGGCCTTAACTTTAGCTCATTGCTGGGGAATGATGCAAGAGATCATCTGATGAAGCAGGAACTCTGAACCTGCAACCAAATTTCCAGCAAAGCAGGTTTTCCATTTTCTCCTTGCAGCTCAAGAGCCCCTTCTGCTTTAACCTGGTAATCATACATCACAAGATGAAGAACATTATGGCATAGACAGATGACCTTCCACTGCAGTCTTTACTCCAGGATCTCCCAGCAAGTTCCTATTTTCTGTTGCCACCACAACCACAAATAATAGAGGACCTTAACTTCTTCAGGCTATAAATCAAAGTACCTAATATACTATCTTTATTCTATTTTTTTTTCTTTAGTATAAATCACATAATACATTATTACTGACTAAAACTTTAAGAAAGAGGAGCAGAGCTGGAGAAAGTTATGGAATTCATTACTACAAGGATAAAACTCAGTTTCTTTTTGAGCAATTCAGGAAGAAGGCAGTTCTTGCTTCCTCTCTTCTCATACAGAAAAAAAAAAAGGTTTTGCAGAATGCAAGTACCTTTTCTCTTTGCAAGAAAAAAAAAAAAAAGAGCTGTTTAAAGAGCTGAAGGACTTTGCAAGTTAAAAACACCAGGGACTGCAACAAAAATTATAGAGGAAAGCTACCTCCCTGAGCTGAATGGGGCACTAAAGGAGCAGAGCTGCCACTGGCACGGAGGAGTCTGCACACAGCTGTTTGCATGCAGCAGCCAGGAGACAGTGGGACACAGCACTGCAGATGCTCATCCTGGTCAAGGCCCAGACTGTTGGGATGACTTTCCTTGCTGCTAGCAACCCTGGCAGCCCTGGGACAACTGTGGTTCAGGGACAGGCAGCCAGGGCAACGCCCTGAGCCCCATTCTGTCACAGTCTGTATGTCACTGCAGCACCAGGGCAAGGTCATGTATGAGGGCACTGCACTACAGGCTTTGTGTTCTCTGAGCTGCCTGTTATTTTGACTTTTGATAAAGATTTTTCCTGCTCAGTCTCTCAGAGGAGAATTGTTTGGGACAGATTATAGAAATTTCAAAACAAAGGTTTTAATAAAGTGTCAGTATAAGAACATACAAAATCGCCTGTCTAAATGCAAACTCTTATGGCACATCAGGGCTGTGCTCCATGTCCATGATCACCATGACAGTTTCAATACATGTTCCTTCCCACTGAAGATATAGGTATGCAACCCATTTCCAAATCTTCTGGACCATGCCCAATAAATGAAAGGTGCACTTTCTGGTTATCTAAGTGTTTGATTTTCCTGCTTTTGCCCTTCATCATCACAGCATGTGACAATTGCAGAAATGGCAATGTGTTTGCTGGTGTCTAACAGGCTTTTTGGCTTCCAGAAACAAAGTTGATGATTCTGCCATCATACTGTAACTTGTACAGGTATGATTACAACTTTTCAGAGAGCAACTCTTAGTATTAGTAAGAGGCAGAAGATAATAGGCAGTTTCCCAAAATAGCAGTCAACAATGATACTCACTTTACAGGTGGGAAGACAGGCTGCAGAGAGAGATCTAGACCATTATAGACTAAAGGAAATGACTTGACTGCACTGATGGGTTAAGCTCATATCTGATAGGGTAGAATATCTCTTCAATTTTATATCAGGAAGTAATTAAATTAAAGTAATACAGTTGAATGCAGCTTTGAGAAGCATGGGATAGATTTCCTTATACACCTCACTGTTTCACCAGCAAGAACGCAATGCCCATTTGAACAAAACCACTCTAATACAGCTTTTTTTACCCAGGAATTTCATACCTAGAATAGTCTAACTCAGTCACTAATTCGCCAGGTTAGCTCTGCTCTGAACAGCTTCTACTCTGTAAGTACATTCTAAGTGTATCTGACTGAAACCAAAGGCAAGCAGTATGTTTTCTTCTTTCATCTCAATAGAAGACCATTCTCCAGGAGAAATTCTGCTTCTAAAAATGCCAACAGCAAGCTCTGGTACTGGTCATGTAACTTTCTCTCTAAATACCTGTCACAGTTTGGCTCCGGGTTGGAACTCAAACCAATAACATTTATGCTGTCAGTCCCACCCCCCTCCCCCAAGGCAGGGAAAGAGGGAGAAAAAATGAGAAAGAGAGGCTTTCTGGGTTGAAAAGTGAAACAGATTGATTTTAATTATTAGTGATAAGGGAATACATATGTATCTGTAAAGGGATGTGCAACACCCGATCCCCTCCCTCCTCCCCCAGCGACTCTCACAGCAACTCTTCTCCCTGGTGACTCCAGCTGAAGGGGGGGAGTGTCCGGGCGCACGGACGGGGCCCTCGGGTGTCGGCTGGGAAGAGAAATGGGAAAAAAGAGAGAGAGAGACAAAGAGAGGGTGATAGAAGCGACAGTAAGCAGAAAAAGTGAGAGAAAAAGGAAAAGAAAGGCTTGACTGCCGTGATGTCTTAATCTATACTGAAAGCCAAATAGAGAAAATAATATGGGAAGGGAATATTCTGATTTGCTGATCCTGCCTTTGGTCTAATGTGCTCCCCTGTAGGGGGGGAGGCTGCAGACAGTCAAAAGTGACCTTGGGTATTATCATTCCACTGGCACTGCTAAAAAAGTTCACTGAAAGAAAAAAAAAAATCAGCAAAGAGAAAGTTTACTTCACCCTGGCTCAAACCAGGGCAGTACCATTATTTCTGCCAAGTCTAATGAAACAGAAGACAGATGCTGCAGCATGTGCTTCCCAGGACTGTACACTACATTGCAGATGAAGGAAAAGATCTTGGAAGCACATGTGTAACTGCACCATGCGGTGACATCTGCCTTAACACTTACCTGTTGTCAATTATATAACATAATAAAACAGAGATAAAACAACATCTGTGATTGTTACAACACAAATCCAGCATTTGTGAAGTCTTAAGGACTTTGTTTTGCTTTCTATGAGGTCAGCAGTAATTTTTTTATTGACATTAGAATACATACGACTGAGGACAAAAGCTTATTTCAAACCTCAAAATAGCTACTGACTGGGGTGGAAGGAAAATGAACTGTTGGAAGAGGCCTTTTTTGTAATTGTGGGACATCTTGGGGTGATTAACTAGAGTATAATAAGCATAAAGGGAGTGAGATAGCTTACACACAGATGATTTAGTTTAGCGTGAGGTATTTTAGCTACACAATGTTGCTTTTCAAGATCAGAAAGTAAGGGCCTCTGCTGCTTCTTCAATTAGCCAGAATATTACCTGACTAGTACAGTGGGCTACCCAGCACCAATATCCAGAGTTTGAATGCTACAGTAGATATATCTATCCCCTTGGATTTTACAGGGATCCTTTAAATTACAAAATTGATTCAAATCTGTGTGCAATCTACAGACACACATTTGGATCTGCAACTGCTGACAATTTACTCTGGAATGCCATACACTGGTTTCATTGAAGTTAATGAGAATTTTCAGTTAATGTAATAAGATCTGAATTTGTCTTCCATGTGTTGTTCTAATGAAGCAAATACATTAACTACCTGATTGTTCCAATATATCACCTAATAAATGCATTTGGAAATACAATGATGGACAGACATTTTGGGGACTTACTTGTGACCGCTTTGTACCACTTTGGGAAAACAGTGTAAGCCCTCTTGTTTCAAAGATGAAAGAAAGGTAAGTTCCTTGGTGTTTTGCTTTTGGTTTTGTTTGTTTGTTTAGTTTTGGTTTTTTGTTTAATTGTTTTGTTTTTTGAGGAGAAAAAAGAATGCTTTCACTTATTGCATGTTTTGAGACAATCTGCTTAAACACTGCCTGCAGAGCAACCAAAGTTTTAATTATCACTTCTTTTTTTTCTGAGCTGACTTACATTTACACACAATTGGTAAACCTTGCCCAAACACCACATTATCCAACAGATTCACAGAATTTCACATTAGAAGAAAATGTGACAACCTGTCTGATTTCATTTTATTCTGTTTTTTATAAACAGGAACCAGAAACTACAGAACGAGAGGGAACCTCACCTCACATCTAGCTGATTTTTGTCTCTTGACACTTCTTACTTGTTTGACCAGTCTGAATTATTTTCTCTAAATTCCAGTGAAGGGGGCATTTCCAGTTTGACAGAATTAGAAATTAAAGTGCCCTTTATTTAAGGGAGGAGCAGCAGAAAAACAAGTTTACTCACCAAAATATCTTGATTTAGAGATTACAGATTTAGAAGTAGAAGACAATTCAATTTCCATCCATTTGATTTTTGGCAACTTAACAAAGTGTGCTAAAAAAGGGTGACAGTATCAGTTACAATATTAAGTTTTGCCAAGCCTAATCAAAACAACTGCAGTTATATCCACCATATACTGAATATAAAACCAATTAATGGACAGTTAATGAAACACTATCACTTCAGCTCCTGCTGTCACTGGTCAGACTTGGACAGAATGATTCATATATTAGGAAGAGAGTCAGCATTTTTTCTGCTTTGCCCCTCAACTAATTTCATTCAGTGAGTATTGTATCTCCCTAGTGCTATTCAAATTACTGTTTTAAGTGCCAGCACTTACTGTCTAAGTCTAAGCCTGTATACTCCCAGAAGATATGAAGATGCCATTGCAGCTAGACATGCAGATGTCTTTGAGCTCAAGATCAAACCACTGCCAGCTGTACTAGTTAACTTTGAACACAATAAAGGACTTAGCATCCTCCAGGAAGCCTTGCACACAATTAAATCTTTGTCATAATGGTGGTTAGTGCAGTTGACTAGGTCCTTGTTTTTTCCTACCAATACATCAGTTTGTTTCAATCGGCCTTTTAGAAAAATAATTCTAAGGCTCCTGCCCTGAGCTACAGATGACTGTGGAATATATGCCAAAAACGTAGAGAAAACAGGAATGACAATTTCCGTTGTGATAGTCTGAAACAGTGTGCTCGCAACCAATTTGCTCCTCTGATTTTTTTTAAGTGGTGTCACTATCCCTTAAAAAAACTGGTTGAGTCAGTGTGGAATCTAAGCATACACCTGATTCTTAGTGTGTCATGGTTTTCTGCACTAGCTTCTGGAAGCCACACGTCGTACCACTAATGCTGCCTAGGGACTGTTCTCTCTCTTGACAAATAACCCTTTGGACTTAGTAATATATGTGTTTAGTATTTCTGCCTTACACAGCACTGAAACCCACAGAAACATGAAACTACGAACTCTCAAGTGATTACAGTTGTTATGAATGCAAACATTGCATTTTCTCCACATTATGGGTTGCTACCAACACCTTCCTTTGGACTACAGTTACAAAAACAGGCAACAACGAGCTAAACTATATACAGACATATGAAGTTAAAAAAACGCCCAGCCATTCAGAAGTTACGAACATTAATTCTTTCATGACGCTGACTCCTTATAAAATACCATGTCAGACTGAACTTATAGCCTTCGAGGATCTCAGTGAGGAATTTTCCAAGATAGGTACATATCGAATGAAGCAGATCACTGGTGTGATTTTCATTGCTCAAGTTCCAGCTGATTGAAATGAAAGGCTTACAAAAACACTTCTGAAAGTCTCAGTATGCCTGCTTGCATCCTCTGATACTTCTGCCTTTGAAAACATGACCTTAATGATTGCTGGAGTATCTAAAACCTTTCCTCAGGCACAGATTTGAGGAATGCTCCACACTCCTTTCTCCTACAACTTGTCAAGAATATGGATATTAATAAAATAATATGGGATGAAAGTCTGTTTAATCTCAGTACCTTACCCACACATGCTACGAGAGAGTCCATTTTTGCATCATGCCTTCCCACATATTTTTTGTGTGCCTGTGTGTGTGCATCACAGCTTATTTTCCTGAAGACTAAGAGAAATAAAAACAGAAAAACTCATTTGTATGATACAGTATAATCACATTAGTAATTAGCCTTTTTGAAAGGCAGTTGGATACTGTAAGAAGAGGCATGGAATAAGAACAGAAAGGTGGCTTTAAAGTGTACAGAAAACTCATAGCATGAATAAAAGAGTTTAGACCTCAAATAGAGCAAAGCTGTGGTAATTTTGACAGAACAGCCACCTCAAGCCTAATATAGCCAGTTGAGTGCATAATAAAAATAAAGATGCCCAAAGGTATGAATCTGTCTCTTTATGTTGTACATTAATGTAGAACATGAAATTCCTCCAAGATTCACAAGTTCCTTCATGAATTGATAATTTTGATAGTTGATAGCTTGTTTGGTCTTACTAACCTAGCAGAAAGTTATCCAAACTCTTACACATTTATCCTAAGCTGTTATTTAAACGTATTCATAAGTAGCATACATGCATTTATTCTTGTGCCAATACTACTCTTTAGCTCAAATAGATCTCCTCTGTGTTGTTTACCCTTCTAATAATTTGTCAAGATCAAACAGCTCAGCCTTCATTTTAGAAGGCTAAATAAGCCAAGGTGTCTTAGTCTTCTCTCTTTCAACACCTGTCTATTTAATTTTGCTTTTCCTTAAGTGCCTATTCCAGTTTTAATCTCTCCAGAAGATGGAAGACCAAAGGTCTGTGCAGCATGGCAGAAAAAAAAGTTTTACCCGTTCTCTGCACAATGTAATTAGTTTCCATTTGCTAGAAGTGCCTCCAATACCAGACTTTACGATCACATCACCGTTGGAGCATATTTATTTCTGTGACCCTTCTGAAATTCCCTTCATGAACCGAAGCATATTAAATGAAGCACTGGGTTTCTGTTCTGAGCTACCTGGTTTACTCACAAAACAAACTGCATTTTGTATCCCAGTGAGATGGTATTGTCATATTTTCAAGTCAAGCCAAGTTTATAAAAAAACCAAACCAAACAAAACAAAAAACAAGCGCGGGGAAACACAAAATAGATTTTTCCAAGGAACTCACATCCCATGTGGGTTCTAAAAGCTCTCATAATCTGGCACTTACTTTTTCCTCAGAATAGATAGAAAAAAACACATCTTTGTTAAAATGCCAAAACACACTGGGGTGAGCATCTGTCTAATAATGACTCTGAACACAACCCACCATCATTTCTCAGACTTTCCCTTAGATTTGCTTAAGACTTTCTTAAATTTTCAGATATTCAAATAATCAATTATATATGACCTCAACTTCAGATCACAAGAAATTAAAAGCTTCACCATTACCTAGAAGACCTAGTCCTTTGAGCAATCCATCTAGCTAATTAGAAATAAATTTTATTTTAATTTACCTGTACTAGAACAAGACAGGACATATCAGAATGTATTACAGCCTTCAGTACTATCAGCCAGCATTGTTCGGTCCCAAAAGAACTGAAGGCTTTAGGATGGGAGGTCTATTCAAAGAGATGATACACTATATTAATTCATGTTGAATAATTCATCAGAATTAATTCTACATATATTAACAGCTTTTTTCTCCTTCATATAGGTCCCAAAGATCAGTTTATAAAAATATGAAGTGATTCAGATGTCTGTACTGTATTTCCAGGTTTGGGTTTTTTTTGTTTGTTTTTTGTTTTTTCTTTTTTAAAACACCACCTTGAAAATGGAAGTGAAAAAGTGATGACATATGACAAAACAAAAAAACCCAGCAGTGGTAAGGGTTAATAGCATTCTACTCGAGCAAGTGAAAGGGCCTCAGGTTGGATAAATTCTGAATTCTCGGATGTCCAAAGTCCATCTTTTAAAAAAAAAGTCACAAATCATTTTTATTGCTGCCTTCTCCTCCAATAAAACAAGCTATCAACATAATTAACTCCATAAGACTAGTTCAATACATTTAAAAAGGGCAAAGCACTGCATTCTTAGATAGCTGGAACTGAGCCAAATAAAAAAACCCACAAATTGTACTTCCAGTGTTCAAAAGCACTATTAGATTAACATGGCCGATACAGGAAACTAGCCATGCTGACAGGTTTGTCTTATCTAATATTTCCTGAACAAAGTGCAATGCTCTTATTCTTTGATGATTCCTGAACACTGTGCTTAAGCAATTAAACCAAGCTAAAAACCATTTGGGACAAAGATCTTTAATATTTATGAACAGACTCTTCAACATGTTTATGTGTTGAACAGCTGAAATCAAGAGAGCTCAAGTGATGGTTTCTTCCACTAAGGGTCACCTTATTATTCCCTGTCTCTCTCAAGACATGAACTCTCTCCAGAGACACCGTCTATCCCTTTCTAGACGTCATCAGTATGATCCTTCTGCAGTTTACTCACATGCAAGTCACAACACAGTTTGTTCACTATGTCACAGCTTTAATGCAGATCCCTTCACTCTCTCCCAATCACATATCTCACTTGGTAGGCCTGGACTCTTCCACCATGCTCTGAGGTAAAATCCCTTTATAATCTGATTCTTCTTGTCCTCGATCAGGAAAAATTACTGTTCACTACTCCTGAAAATAAGACAGACCCTGCTGATACTGTATTTGAAAAAAACTTACCTCTGGAATCCAAAGATTTTTACGATACTGAAAGTATTTCACCAAAATAGTATGTTAGTTAATTATTCAATGAGGATTAAAACCATAAAAGGCCTATTCAGCTTGGTCCAGAACCTCCGAAATATTTAGAACATTCAGTGTTTAGCATCCCTAACTCCCACTGAAATGAGGAATGCATTTAATGATTCAGGCTGTAAGTTCTTATTTAAATATTGTCCTTTCATTACAAGTGTGACTGAGATAAAGTCAGAGTCAAAGAATCATAACCCCACTGCAACAGTTTTTCAGCAATTTATCAGAAAAATATTTCCAGAAATTTTGGCTGCCTCTCTTTTCTCCTGGGTTAAGAGGCACTTTTAAGCTTTCTCTCTCTTTCAGTCCTAAGCCTTATGATCCTATTAGCTTCACCTGGATCGAGGCTGACATTTCCCTATTGTTAATACTCCCAGTACTCTCACAGGGCCTCTCATTTCTCTTGGTGACATCTCATCTTTGAAATTCTGTGTCTTTCCTATTTACTTCCTAACATCTTTTTCTGCAACTCTGACGGATCGTGATGAACAGTATCAAGTAGGTCAAGTAATATGGAATAGCAGAGATACAACAACAACAAGCAGAAGATGTATTTTTATTAAATACCCATTGCTTAAAGCAAAGGTTATCACTGTCTTCTGTAAGTTCTGAGTGCAGCTGAAGAAGATGGCAGTGTATCAAACATACGAACAGGAGCATGTGTTAAAAGTAGATTTTGATACAAAAATAGGATAGAAACACTTATTTCAAACTCTTGGCAGGGTTGATCTCACTGTCCTTCTGTCACTTCATTCACTGAAAGTTCATGTATCTGTGCCAATTATTCCACTGCTGAATTGCTATATAGAAATATAGCTGATGTCTAAATTTTTCTTTTTGGAAAATTGAATTACTTTACATAAAATATCATAAAAAATACTCATTCTTTGTTGCTAACATCTAAATGTAGGTACAGCACATACATACATATGATTGATTCATGGAAATATAGATGTGCCTGAAAGTAGCCACCCTTTCTTCTTTCAGAGAAGGACTCGGTTTAGCTGTGGTTTGAGTTCAGTCATCCTCACATAAAAACAGCCCAGCTAGTCATCATCCAGTGAAGCCCCTGACCACAGCGTATTGATAGATGGGTGCCCTTGCCCACCACTTATGTAGGAAAACCCCTACCACATCTTATTTTTTTTTTCCTTCCATCTTCCTCCTATATTTTCTGTTTCTTCTCTTTCCCTCCTTCTCACTTGTTTTTCCTAATTATTTTTTTCTAGTGTTTGCATGCTTCTGGTTAATTTTCCCCACTTAAGGAGATAAAAATGCTTCTTGTTATGGAGCCCTCCTAATGACTTCAACAAGCCACACCGGGAACTCTTTTAGAACTTAAAGCTGAGTGTTCCTGGTCAAAAAAGAAGCTCAAAAAAGAACTAAGCACTGGTCTTGCTTCTTCACAAAAAGAAGCAGCTTTTTTTGTGTCCAGCTGGAATAAAAAGCCACTGCTAAAGGATGAAACAGGTTTACATTGTGACAATTACAGACGCAACTAAAACAAAATAAGACAATGGACCAGTGTGAAAAAGACTGCATAGGATTATGCGCTGAAGTGCTCTGAAGCAGTTTATATCTTAACAGAGGCAAGAAATTTGCTTAAAATAAAAAATCTCTTATAATTTCATACACTTGTTCTCATTTTAGGAAGGTACATTATAACTAATTTCTCAGGTATTTGACATACTGCTCACATGCACACACAGACACACAGACACTGAGGAATACCTCAGGCTGTGGTGAGGTGATGACCACTCCCACTCTCAACAACAAACACTCTGCCTTTATCTGAGAAAGTATGAAGTACTCTGTATACACCTTAGGTGAAACTTTAATTTAGCTTGTCAAATTCCATTTAACAAACTTTTCTTAGCAGTAAAGTATTATGTGAAGTCAAATAAAGAATACAAAGGAAAATATTGAAAAAAATTAATTAATGCAGCAGGTTCTGGAAATGTGCCTTGACCATATTATTTCCCCATCCTCAACAGTGCAAGAAATGTGGGAAAAAAGAGAAAAAATTTACGGCCAGCAAAGAGCACTCCATGACCAGAGACTAAAGCTGTGCTCATAATTATGCCCTTAAAACCAATTTTTTTTTCTCCTGATAAGACTTAAAAATAGATGACAGTGCATGAAGTTCAACAAGGCCAAGTGCAAGGTTCTTGAGCAGAGAATGGATTGAGAACAGCACTGAGGAGAAGGACTTGGAGGTGTTGGTTGATGAGAAGCTCAACATGAGCCGGCAATGTGTGCTTACAGCCCAGAAAGCTAACCATGTTCTGGGCTGCATCAAAAGAAGTATGGTCAGCAGGTCAAGGGAGGTGATTCTTCCCCTCTACTCCACACTCTGGAGAGACCCCAACTGGAGTACTGTGTTCAGCTCTGGAGCCCCCGACATGGACCTGCTGGAGTGAGTCCAGAGGAGGGCTACAAAGATAAACAGAGCGCTGCAGCATCTCTCCTACGGTGAGAGAGTTGTAGTTCTTCAGCCTAGAGAAGAGAAGGCTCCAAGGAGAACTTAGAGCTGCCTTCCAGTACCTGAAGGGGACTTACAGGAAAGCTGGGGAGAGACCTTTTATACGGGCATGTGGTAATAGGACATGGGGTAATGGATTTAAGATGCCCAAGGCACTTATGGATGCCCCATTCCTGGAAGTGTTCAAGGCCAGGTTGGATGGGGCTTTGAGCACCCTGGTCTAGTGGCAAATGTCCCTGCCCACCCAGGGGGGTTGGAACTAGATGATCTTTAAGGTCTCTTCCAACCCAAACCATCCTATGATTCTATGACATGATTCTATGACTGTGGAATATTTTCAAAAATTCATGTTCTACTTGGCTAAAAAATAATAGACCAGTGCTGTTAAAAACTTTGCAATACATGTTTGATAAAATATTTATACAGTACATACTTAGAATGGAAATATTAAGTGTCCCAATCTTATTTTGCAGGGAGCATGAATCATACCATAGATGTGATTAAGTGCTAGACAAGTTCCCTGATCAAATACAGATAAATAACACATTCTGATTATGCAGTACGTGTTGTTGATCTACATCAGGTAATAATTCTAAAAACATTTGGTTTGAGGAGTAAGCAGCAAGAAGTCAGCAAGATTTTCTGAACTAAGAAATAGAGGCTGACAGCTGAGATTCACTCACCACTGTTAAATTAGGTACTAAGGACCCCAACACGTGGATGGCCCTACTCCATACACCTCAATGGTACCTGCCAGCAAGAGTTCAGGCTTCTTCTCATGTGTAAACATGGCCCTAGGATTTGCTGAAGTTGTTAAAATACTTTGGTCATGGAGTGTAGCCTTCAAGTAAACCTTCAGAGCATGATGATTATAGAGGAAATATTAAGCTTGACTTGTGATAGACAATCGTAAAAAACCCCAGTGAATCTTGCTGTCAAACATGGCTTCAGAAGTACAATGTAATGCATAAATACCATAGCATTACTATTGCAATGCTCAGGTCACTTAGTTATGGACAGGTAACAAGGCTTTTTTTAAGGGAAAATGCTGTTCTTTTCTGCCCTCATAAACTAAATAACTGGTTAAAATGGGTATCTGTAAAATTATCACAAAATATAACAAGAAAAGTCAATGGCTAAAAATAGGTCAGTACTTTCTGAAGTGTTCAGAAAAATGTGTTTCTTTTTAGACATAACAGATGTAAAAATATTTTTATTACAGACTTTTTAAACTTGCAGCCAAATATAAGTGGAGAAGGTGAGAAAGGGAGAAGGGGATAGAGAGAGGGTGGGAGGGAGAGGAATAAGGAGAGGTGGAAAGACAGAACGAATCTTTGTATCTAGATCAGCTCTTAAAGTAAAATGCTTTTATTCTGACTTTTGAAATTGGGGTAGTTTTACAGGGTATGGAAGCATCCTTCCTTTGGAATTTCCAGGATAAACTAATTAGCTAGATGTAGGAAACATAAGTATACACCCCAGTGGCACGAAGATTTCTTGTTACTACATTAGAGAATTTGAAAACAGGATCTCTGTAAAGCTACCATATTTAGCAAGACTCATCTGCGTTCATCTGCAATTAAATGCAGGTCACATAAAATACCACCTGTAATGCTGCCAACTTCAGTGAGGCTTAAGCATGATAGTGATTAAATGCTGGTCACATAAAATAACCTCTGGATTCTAAAAACCATGGAATTGATTTGCATTTCAAGTGCACACATAGAAATACATGCACATATTCAGATTATAACTGCTGGAGATTAACTAGCTGGAAATTCTTATGTTCTTTAACAAGGCTTAGAAAGCTGCAAAGTAGGCATCAAGATGAACAGAAATATCGCACAAAATCAGGACCTTTGCAAACACGTAGGAGCAGTGATGTTGCTTCCCACACACAGGAGCACTGCTGGAGGAAGCTCTGTAGTTCCTCCCACAGCACTAGTAACTAAAGATACTCCCACACTTCAACAGCACATGTTCTCTAAACATCACACCACCTTTTTTGAACATTTGGGGAATTGATAAAAAAAATAAATAAGAAGACCATTTCCCTCCCCTCTTTCTTTCAATCACTTGAAGTGCTGTCAGTAAGCAAAAATAACCAGGGCAGAGCCCTGCTGCATGACCTGAACTCTCTGAGGGACACGGAGGCAGGGGAATAACTGCCTCCTGTGGCACACACAAAGCAGAGTTGGGTGCCAAAAATCAGCTGCTACTGCCTTTTGAATCAAGAGCTGAGAAAGACCCATTCATTCACATGGGTGGGCTGAGAATGAAACATTATCCACTTCTGTTAGAGCTGTTTGCAGAATAGTTGCTCATAGTGTATCATAAAAAAATGAGTTTCAGAAATAAAATAAAATGAAAGCTCCATTACAGTTCTTTCATTTAAAAAAAAATATTCTGCTATAAAGTCCTGACAGCTCAAGCTACTTTTTCTATCATTTATAACAACAGGTGCCACACCAAGATACCAGCAAGTTTGTAAAATCTATAATTTGTCTATAATGAAAACATCCCTTTTGTATCAGTTTAAGAGCTAGAGGCATTTTTTCTTTTTTCTGATAAAGTCATGCTGACATACTGAATGCACACATCCTGCAGCCTTTCACTGCCTAATAATACAAGCCTGTCTAGCTGAACCTTACCTGATGCTTCTCATTTACTTTTTACTTGTACACAAAACCATGGATGTCTTTTCTTCTGAATCCTTATTTCTCCTTTCCTGACCTACTTTTCAGATGTGAGGTTTTGGGAATACTATTAAACATTTGCCTGCCGGATGTCTGGACTTCTGCTAAAGTGATCTGTTCATTCCTACTGAAAACAGGCATAGCTGCCTATTTTCAGAGGAATAATAAACTAGCATGTTAGAATATTCACTGATAGCATGAAAAGGCTTAAATATTTCAGGACAATGCTGCAAGTGAATGCATTTGTTGAAGGTTTCCTAAAAGAGGTGACATTATCAGAAGATGAATTTTGACTTAGTAGTTGAGCAGGTTCACGAGGAGTACTAGCAAGCTTATTGACAAAACATACAATTCTGTCAGCTGTCATCAGTTTAGTCCTTTGACCTTTGAAATCCAGTGGGAAATCTAGCAAAATGCATTATATTATTGAATTTATTTCAATCAGAAATACAGTACAAATAAACTTTCAACTAATTTGGCCTCCAGTCCTAGCTTGAGCTTGATTTTCCACAGCCATTTGGTATTGGCATTTTCACTACTGAAATGATACATGATTAAAAAAAATATCTCTCCCTTTTAACAGTTAGTTGAAGAAGTGGTTTTATAAAAGCACAGATATTCTACTTTTTCGTGCTCATCTTTTCTTAGGTCTGCCTAGTTCACAGAACAGCTGTTAAAGGAACCAAACAAAATCTTTCTGTGACTCACTTCAGTCACTTAGAGAAAAAAGGCTTCAGCAATCCCACTTCTGAGGTATAACTTGTAGATGAAGTGGTTAACATATGTGTTACATCTTTAAATAAAATATGAAAGTACAAATTAACACTAAAAGCAAGACTAGCTAACAATTAAAACAGAAACATTATGCTCCAAGGACTGCTCCCTGCAAAGACTTGTGCAAGTGTTTTGCTTTACACACGAAATAGACTCATTAAAATTAATGGGACAATTCACTGCATGTCAGAGTGGACAGACTTAAATCAAAGTGATTGGAATCACTAAATTTAATCAGGATTCAAATCAGTTAGCAGAAGAGCTTGACTTAACTTTTCAACTTTACTCTTGTTTTTCATTATTAGGGTTTTTTTTCTTTAAAGAGAAGTTGAGTTTTATTGGCTGGTATAATTTTTCATCTCTTCTTGCAACCAAGGAGAGTTAGACACAATTCATCCATAAACAGAGGCCAACATAGTTGTGTCACTTACTACAAATTTATTCAAATTCTCAATTTTTACTTTTTATTAAGTATGAAAATAGTGAATGGAGTCTTTCTTACAAATGAGATAATGATTAAATTTTATTATGTATTTGGGTCTGTGCATACAGATGGAAAATTGCATCTCAGTTCAAACTAAACAGAAAATAAAATATTAAACTAATTGATTTAGGGAGTAATCTCACTTAACTTCATCCATCTAAAAGTTAGGCACTTAGTCTCAGTCCGTAACTGAGGCTCCGTTTGCAGTCAGCAAAGATAAGAGGCAACTTTGGTGAGTGATTCTTCTTTCTAATGATGCAATGATTTGCCATCTGTAATGGCTATCTTCTCCCACTGACTAAAAAGGGAAGGCAAACTTTTTGCTTGGAATTCAACAGCTAATGCTAGGTAGAATCAACTTATGCTATTAAATAAATAAAATAATTTCTAATGCAATGGACATAATATCTATACTTTGCTATTTAAATAGATTGATTTTGGTTAGTGCAGTCTTTAAAATTTTAGAACTCAAAAGCAATACCCTCTTTCACATTGTATTTGAACCATAGACTTAAATTAAAAATAAGACCAAGGATTTTCTGATTTTGAATTGTTTCCTAACTTTTATGGAACAAATCACCGAATTAACTGAAAATAAAATACTTCCCATGAAGATTGGGATATTTCTGTCAGAGGCTGATTTTGCACTTCAGCGAACTTGTGTTTCAGGTATTGGCCAGTGATTTCCAGTGGTTCACTCAGGTGCCTTTCAAAAAGCATCTGTCTCAATCACAGTATGCTTAAATATGTTTTTCTTGTTTTTCTTGTACTGGAAATTGGCTGTAGGCAGAACAAATGTTCGGAAAGTCCTCATGCATAGGACTACATCAGCTCATTGTAATTTTATGGTTTGTCATAAGAATGTAAGCCAGAGTTTAAGTAAGCATTTTGGAACCTTCACTATACAATGTTGTATTTAGGGAACACATATTTCTTCAAACTTTTACATATTTCTCTGAGACAAAACTATTAGAGACAAACAAAAACATAAAAAAAAAATGTAGTAGATTTCTTGTAGGCTATGCAAAGAAAAACAATAAGGCATCTCTTTCACCTCTATTTCAGAACTTTAAAACGAACAATTAAAGCAGCTTTTGTTACTAGTTGCTCATTACATTTCCTATGCTTGATAAAAACACTACAGAAGTAAAAAAAAAACAAAACCAAAACCAAAAAGGGATTGAGAATTCTGCCTGCTGTTGCTTTTATTAAGTAGAAAATCACATCTCTCCTGCCCCTGAGGTGTTCTGCTGACAATGTGCTGCTATAGACAATAAAGTGCTGTTTGGATGCTTGTTCATTTCACAGCAAATTTACAGCTAAAAGGTAAAACAGACTTTTAAAAAGCACACACCACTACCACTACTCACCCAAGACCTCTCTGTCTACAACTGAGTTGTGCAAACACAGATATTTAAAAGCCCACAGTCCCAGAGGAAACCCTTTCTGTAAGCCAAATTAGTAAAATGAAGGTTGAATTACACAAGGTTCTTCAAGACTCACAGATAAAAATGAAAAATGAGGAATGTATCTTTCTCTCTGAAAAAGATGAAAAGAAGCATCCTACTTAAGCAGGATAGGGCTGTGATAACATGTTTAGGATAAAGCAAAATTGATGCACAGTACCTGAAATTGCAAATACTTCAGCTGAGAAGTCACTGCAGAAGTTATTTATTGTCAGCTCTATCTCGTCAACACATGAAGAAGGATTCCTATCATAAAATTAATGTGTCACAACACCAGTTTGAAAACAACCTCTTTCTTTGCTTTGATTTTGATCTATTATCCTTTGCAGACACTGTGATAACACCAGAAAATGAAAATATAATAACAACCATAACAACCTTGGATTATCCTTGGTGTCTTCCTCTGAAATTTTTCCAAATCTACTAAAACCTTTTTGGGACAGGGAGACCAGGACAGGGCACATTACTCAATGGACAAGTGCCTTGTGTAATGTTACAATCACACAGTGACACTGTCATGTTTAGTTTTCTCTTACTTTCCCAACAAGCCCTACAGTTCTATTTGGTTTCTGACCACTGTGTACATTTATCTGAAGCTTTAATAGAATTATCCACCATAACCCTTAGATCTTCCTCTTCAGCAGTAATGGTCAGTAGCTCCAGGTTCATAATTTTATTTGTGAAGTTAACGTCGTTTTTCACAAGCATCACCTTATATCTGGTCTCTGTATGACCACAGATATCAAGCCTGTAGTTCCCTACAGGTACCCACAAGCCTGTTACAAAAAACAGCACTGCATTTTCTTCCCTCCAGTCCTCAAGAACCCAGTTTTAAGCAAGAGGTTAGGTATTCTCATTGTACTCCCCTATGAATTCACCTATGAGTTTTCAAGAGGTGCTCCACCGTGTCCTCCATAAAGACATCCGCAATATTTAATTCTTCTTGAATCACAAGATTTTAATAATGAAAATCTCTACAGCTCCTTTTTACAGTGAACATCGACACAGAAATCATTTAGTATTTCTGTTACGGTTTTATCTTCACCTCTTCCCCTATTCTAATTCCACTGGATCTGCTGGCACTTTTGCAGACTTGTTGCTTTTAGTGTGTTTGAGGAAAGCTTCACTATAATTTAGATTTCCTTTACTTATTGTTCCTCCCAAATTATGGGAAACTATGTCTACCAGAAACGAATGCACCAATGTTTCCAAGAAGTCCAATGGAAAAAGCTTATGAATTATTCACTGCAGCATGAATAGGAGCCATTTGACCTGACCAGAAGCACGTTAGAGTTAGAACTATAAGCGTAAGTCAGTCATTGTCATCCAGACCTCTGCTAAAATCAGTGTGCATGGTGAGGGAAACTACACAAAGTTTATCACAGCTGTTATGGAATGGGGTGCTGTGCTTCTGGAGAGATGTTGATCTCCCTATTCACTCTGGGATATGGGAAGCCATATTTTACACACAAAGCTGTGTAAAATGACCTACATATATGGTTTCACATCTAGAATATAAGAATTACTAATTAGCTCAAAAGAGTGTTTAAGTGCTCCCAGACAACGGGAATTCATTAGGTAGTTGAAGGTTACTGTTGGAGAGATAGTCAGTAAATTAAAATTATAGAGCAGAATATGCTGGAGCAAAAAGAAAGCTCACATTTGTGAAAGCCTTATGATTAGTGCCCATATTTAGCAGGGGAGAAACCTTGGCCCCATATTCTTGAATTATCTGAAACATGATTTCCAAAGTGATGCTCAAATGCCCCTCCATTGCAGTAACTTACAAATCTTAAGCTTTATTCGAACAGTACTGTCAGGTTTATGTACATATGTGAACACTGAGAAGTCCAGCCATAGAAGATACTAATTTAAAGCCATTTCCTTTTCAAATGCTGTAAGAGTTTTAACATTGAGGTAACAAAGAGACATATCACTACGTGTGCTATAGAGCTGCACTGGAGAGTAGTTACTACAGTTACTCAGGTGATTTTAAGTGCATTATTTAATTTCAAGGAGAGTTGCCACCTAATGTCTATTCAGCAGTGTACAAAAAACAACACTTGAATTAACAAAACACCACTAAGTTGATTGCATCCATAGTGGCTTCAGCTGTGAAACTGTTTAAGCCTAAGATTTGAACAATCAAAGGCTGACTTCATAAATGGATATTGGTAGACATGGATGTTATGGCCACTGTGTCTTCTCTTCAGGAATCTTTCCAAAGGAAGATAAAATAAAACTCTTTGTGCCAAATGAGAACTGGATGGTGTCACATGGAAAACATCTTATGTAAGAGGCAGTACTAACCCAGCAGTTCCTAGAAAAATCACCAGATGAAAAGGAACCTTTGTTCCTTAATCCTGTTTAAGCAATCTCTGCAAGCTCTGAACCACCTTTCTGCATGTTGCAGACTGTGCTGAGACAATGCAGCTCTCCCTCTGTGCATCAGTGCTATTGCAGGGCAGCAATACAGCCTAAGGAAGAGGGGTAAGTCCATGGCTAGAGTATCTTATCTACATTCCTACATTCCCTGATCTATCAAGACAGATGCCTCATAACAATGATGTTTCCCTTTCACTTCCAGGCAGGAATTGCTGAAACAGACTAGGGAGTCATCTTCCCTAGCAAACAAGTGATTCAATCTTCCTTAAGATTACCAGGAACTTGTTTCCCTTGCAAATCTAAAGTCCCCTCTGCTGCTGCTACAGAGCCATGCCTATTTCTTCCTTTTTTTTTCTCTTTTTCTTTTTTCCCCCTGAAGAATTTATTATTTTGGGGAAGCAAACAGAAAGCTGTTTGCCCTTCACAGGGACTATATCTGACAATTCAACTGAATCAGTGGATGTGAAAAATCAGTGCCAAGTACGTGCAAAGATCCGGATGTGATTTCAGGTACTGAAGGTGACTCCTCCATTAGGAAAGCATGGCTGGAAGCTGCAGGCTGGGTTTACCAAGTACCAGATCTGCCTGTCTGTCACTAGCTGGTCACTCATCCCATCCTAATGCAAGAGATGGCTCGCTCACTCCACATTAGCTTAAAACAGAGCTTCCCTCATCAGTATAAACTTAAGCTGTGGTCAAATTAACACAGTAACCACTTTGCATTTTATCATGATTATTTCAAGAAACAGTCTCCACCAACAGAAACAACAGAGATTTTGAAATAAATTAATCCAAAAAGATTAATGATTGATGAAAGTTAGTAAAAATGTCCTACATGCAACTTCATTTAAAAAAAAAGAAAAAAAAAAGGCAGGCGAAATAGTTCTATAAAAGAATTATAAACATGAAAATTCTTGGCCAAAGAAAGAGTAAAATACAACAAAACCACATGGAGGGAAATGCATCTTTCAGGTTTTCTGATGAGCTCTAATTATCAACAGTAATGAATCACTACTGAGAGGCAGAAAATGAAGACAGACCTTGCTGATGGGAACTAGAAATACTATTACCTGGCATCTGCAGTAAGCCCAATCCTGAATCAAAAACACTAACTGCAGGGCTGACACAAGACCCTGCTTGATCTTGAGTTCTCCACTTTAAGACTTCACCACTACTCTGAGCAAAGGATTCAGCCAAAGTGCCCACAAGACATTTGTTCGCTTTTCAGGAAAAAAACCCCATGTTTTAAATTTGCAACTTGGAGTTCCCTTGGCAACAGGTCTGAGACTGTCCCAGCGTTCCCTGGCACCTATCCACTGCATGCTGCTTTTAGCAACAGCAAAGCAGAGAAGTCATCTTATTCTTTTTTGTCTATTTTCTTTGCAGTGGAATTCTATTTTCCACTTATAAGTGGGAAGAGAACTAAATACAAATACATATTTTATTAAAATTCTCGTATTTTAAAAAAATAAAAGCAAACCATTTCTAAGCCGTTAACATTGTAGATGTAGTGAAAGAAACATGTTGGGTAACTAAATTTAATTACCTAAGATGATGAACATTGCCAGGCCTCTTCCTAGATTACTATTTGCACTCATCCTGACGCAGCACTATTGGCAACTAAAGGTCTGATCTTCATGGCATACGCAGGACTCAAGCATCAAAAAACAATCTATCCATTTCCCTGTCTTGGAGCCACACTCTACTCTTCAGTTTGAAACAGAAATCCAATGACAAGACCACTGTGTTTGATACTAAATATGTGTGTATATATGTATAAATAATTGCATACACAAGAGAAAGTTTCTGAGCTGTTACTCCTACACGCTGCCACAGTTAACATATTTGAATGGATTATCTGCCACATACGCCTCAGCATGGATACAGTATTTTTATAATACAAAAGTGATGTTTATATAAATGTGCCAATCTGATTCCTTTTCTCCCAGGCTCTATTTCTTTAAGTTTGGGTACTGCAATCCAAAATATAACAAAAAATAATAATCTGCTTTCAGGAATATTACACTGAGATTTATCAGGTAACAGCATGGCTCATGGCATTTTTAAAAATGTGAAAAATATAATTGCCTTTATTAAGAAGGTTCTAAAACCAGTCACATTTTCAAGGTCCAAATTTTATTCAGCTTGAATTTAAAATCTAGAATCACCATTTTCATGCCTGGGGGGTAAGCTCTGATGTCACTTACATGTCAGTTTAAAAGCATTTTGTTCAAGATTATGTTATCTTCTTCCTTTCCAGGGCTATCCTAAAAACTGCTGGAAATTCTGTTTCTGGCACTTCTTCGAATAATTTCACACTACTATATAAATTGTATTAAGGATGGAAACCTCTTTGGTGTCAAAAAATGCTTGTGAGTCAGGTTCATTAAATAAATGATACAGATAGTTTTCTAAAATAAATGGAATAAAAAGAATAAAAAGAGTATTAGTTAGGAAAACATTAACATCTAAATGACTTTTCCTGTGTATGGGTTAATGGTGCATGTGAGCTGACCTGAGTAAAATGTCTACCCAGAAAATAAATTCTGAGCATGAAGTCTTCAGTAGTGGGACATGATAGGTTTAATCTAGCCAGCCTGGTTGCCAAAGACAAGGTAGCTCCAGAGGTGTGCTTGGGATCAATGTGTTCTTGGATCAGAAAGTATTTGCTACACTTGCACTTCCATGGGCATGGGAGCTAGTGAGATTAAATTGAAGTTGTGCACTCCCATGCATAGCGCAGTCATCAACATCTTCTGCATGGACGTATCCAAAAGCTAATGCAGGTGGAGGAGGTTATGCCTAATGTTAGGTGATTCATTGTAGCCACAAAAAAGCATTGCAGGAACGATTCAGATACAAAAGATAAGTGGAAGATACTTTACAAAATATATTAGAAAAATGTTGTGTAAATTCCTATTTGCAAAGCAATGCAAAATACTGAGAGGAAATATTTGTTGATGTTTGAGGTTATTAATCATTGCATAATTGGCTTCCTCAAGGAACAGAGTACATATTAACAAAATTCTTTTCTTATTAAATCAGAAGACAGATTTTTAACAGAACGTGAACATCATGAGGGACTCTGTATTGACAATATGCTAAGAACAATGGTCAGTTGGTCAGGCACTTAGCCTCTCCTGCCACGATGCAAAGCATCATCTACCAAAACATTTGACAAGGTTGCAGTTTTAGGAAGACTAGATTCATGCTTATAGTACAGAACTACGAGGTAGCAAAAACTATAGCATATTGCAAACAACAAATAGACCACATAAAAGACTGTAAAATACAGTTCCTTTGAGTTCTCCAACACTGCACACAAAACCACAAATTGAAACCATGTTTATTTAAAAAATAAGGAAATAAAAAGAAAGAGAACCAACCAACTAATTATATTTCTGATAACAGAATACAAAGCTCGCATTCACATTTCCTCATATGAAACTTTAAGCTTTCATCAGGAAAGTAAATAATGTTCATACAACATCTCCACCTCAGATGAGACTGCAGATATCCAAGGGTGGCAACGAGACAAGAAATTATTTTTTTTTCCCAAGACTGGAAAGTGTTAGGAAAGTTGTTCTGAGCAGACTGTTCAATTCCATAACTCTGGCGTTGCCCCTTTCGCAACAGGCTCCTCATCAGGCTCGCTAAACAAGACAGCTTGAATCAGGAGTTCACATTCTTTTTAACAAGCATCTACATGCAAGATAATGTGGTTTCAATCACCTTATGCTAGTGAACAGAACTGACAGCAGTGTCTATTACTGGATATCCCTCTGCCTCCAGCACGGGACTTGGGGAAAAGGAAAGCAACAGATTTGATTTCACAAACAACCATTCTAGAAAAAAAGCAAAGCATAAGAGCTCTAACTGAGTAAAGATGCTTTAGATCAGGTAAAATTTTGGAGATTTTGTATTTGACTCTGAGTTGTGAAGAAAACACAGAGAGGCTGCTCTATAAACCTAACATTCACATACAACACCCTAGAAATATTTAATCAGTCTTTAAAAGTACAGAAAAATAAGGTATCTTTGTATTTACACGAATTTCCTCTTCCAAACCCTTCCCCTGTACTTTGCTTTTCTTCCCTAGATTAATTTTCCTAAGTGTCTTTGCTGTCTTAATAAATTTTTTAAATGCTGCCTTGATCTTCACCATTATTCATCTGTTGTGACACAGAGCACATCTGATGCTGAAGTAGGACTATACCTTGCTCATTTATATTTAGCGGCTTGCATTATTCCTTCCTGCAGAGGTCTAAGTATAGTAGAGTACTTTCTAAACCATGTGTCTTGCCTTCGAAGTAAAGAGTAGGCAGAGCTAAAGAAATGTAAATCAATAAATCAGTAAATCAATACAGTGTAATTTCAGTATCCGAAAATGCTTCTCTAGATAACAGTTTGCTAGTAAGAATATCTTCAATCTTGTTCCACTGAAATTAACAACAAACCTTTTGGGTAATTCTGGAGTGCCAAACTGACCTAAAAATCTGCTCCCTAAAACACATGGATATGGCAGTATTCTAATTCCCTGGTTCAGAAAATACTGCTTATACTTTCCTTAAAATTAAAAGGCAAAACCAATGAGAGGTTAAACCATGTTTCCTTCACATTGCCTTTCATGAAGTTGCTTGGGAATAATCACGATCAAATTTCATGACATCACAAGAAATTTGTGTATCAGTTGACCTTGTCCTTGAATCATAGGCTTTTGAAGGAGGAATCCCAACATCAGGTGGGAAACCAGAAGAGCATGAAACAACACACCAGTCATTTCATCGTACCTGAGAGCCCCACGGGGGACTCCCATGAGGAAAAAGATTATTTTGAATTGGAAAACAGGTAAAAACGTTTAAAAAATTAAAAAATTAAAACTGTTTTGATGAGCCTGACATTAAGCCACACCTTAGTATCACCCGCCAGTGAAATGGAACTGCAGGTAAGCTGCAAGCTTGGAGCTACATTTAGCTCCATGGTTGCAGGTTCTTTACTTTTAATCAGGACTGAACAGATGAACATGAAAGCATCAACCAAGGATGTGAAAGACCTATGTCAATCTCCTCATATCAGGTTATCTGGTATTAAACCTCTTGTTTCTGACCTTTCCAGCTTGAAAAAACAAAGGTAGAACATCAGAGCTCCTGACAATTAGAAAAAACACACTTGGAAGCATCCATTGTCATTCCACTCTAAAATAAAATGTTGCATGCTCTTCAGAGTAAATACTACATTTCACATGTTTGCACATTGGATGAAATGGCAAGATTGTGAGCTCATTTGAAGTCCTTGTATGTATTAATTTATGTATTAAATTAACAGAAATACATAAGATCTCCTGTGATTGTAATAGGTGAATAAGAATGTTGATTTTAATGTTTTATAACTGTTCTCTTTCAAATATTTATCTGCTCTTCTATAACATATCCCTTTTTTTTGTTCTCATTTCTTTCCTTTTCCATTTCTTATTTCTCTTGGGTATCATTCCTTATCTGTTCTTGCAGTTGCTTTCAGAAATGGAACCTAGAGAAAACTCCTGCTGAAAGATAACAGCTCTGTTTGCAGATTAAATAGTACATGAGGAAGATTTAGCACATGCAGAGGGGGACGATTCTGCTTGGTGCTAAGCACCATGAGCATCAACAATCACAGCTAACTTCAGGTGGCTTAAGGGTGACAGCATTTTACTGGATTCAACCCTCTCGACAGAGAGAAAAATAAATCAAAAAGAAAAATAATGCCACGGCTTAAACATGAGCAAAGGAAAGTGTTGCAATCTATTTATGTACTTGGGAATTTTTTGTACATCCTAAAGCCATAATTACCAATGCCCTTTTAAATCAAGCATCAGATATTAAGTATTATATGTACTACAAACCTCAGTCTTGTTCAACTGACCTATTCTGCCAGCCTCTAGAACAGCACAACAATCTTAAGACAGCTCTAGAGAGTTCTTGAAACTGAAGATAAATATGTCATAATACAGTAACAGACAACCATTAAGGAAAATTTTTGTATGCTGTAATACTCTTCTCAAAGCCAAATAAATTAATCACCGAGTGTGTATTTTCTGTGATTAAGCCTCCCAAAATGTTCCCTGGTCTCTGAGAATGACATACAGCCTGAGGCACTAATCTAGGTTTTCCCTACAGGATATCTTACTTAGAATTACCTAAGATTTAAAAAAAAATAAAAAAATTTCAACTAAGTTTTGGAAAATCAGTCATACCGAATTACTTGCATTAAGTGTGGTTAAAGCTGAGCAAGCCCCAAGTAATCCTATTTTTTCCACCTTCTTAATAATCTGTGAGTATTTGTGCATGTCTAAAGATAAGACATAGCGATGCTCAGACTTTACAGTAGTACGCCTCGGTCACGGATACCAGCACTTCACAGTTTCTAGTGTTTTTATCACAGTATCCATGTAGTGTCCTGACCATTTTTGAAGACAGCAAAAACAGTTGGATATTCATTTCACTTAACTTCAGCAACTCAAAGTTACTAGTTGTATTTAGTCTGAATTAGATGCCTCAGCTCCTAAAATGTTGAAAGACAACACACCAGCACATCCAGAAGTTCACTTGTCTCCAGCATTTCAGACACTTACCTTAGATTGGTCTAAATCAAAGCTGGTGGTACCTACCTCTCCCCACTGGTTACAAGGGGATCCTAGAGAATTCACCAGTTAGACTCAGGCTAACCCAGCTCCATAGGCTGCTACAGTTTGTGAAACGATTTCAAAAAAGTAAGTGAGACTTACACCTAGCGATAAATTCATGCATCCAAGTTATACAGACTTGCTGACCTTAAGCACAGCAGCCTCGTGAATGTACAGGGAAAAAGCAACAGAGCAAACCTCACAGTTAGGCCAAGTCCTTGTTTAGTATTTTACTCAGTGGATTATCCTGTCTCTTGGAGTTGCACAAATTTTTAAATCAGGCATATGAGGATGCCTTCTTATGTTCACAAAACTACAAGGCATATACTCAGTAGGACTGTGGCTTCAATGAGTATTAAAGTGAACTGTTGAATTTCACATTAGTGAAGTATCAAATTGGCTCTGCACAGGAAGATTAACCTCACGTTCCCCCCCTTAGTATTTTTAAAATCACTTTTAAAACCTGAAATCAGGTTCTGTTTTGGTTATGTAGTAAAAATGGGATGTATCTATAGCCAACATACAAGTAAACAGAGGATTTGAATATACTTTGGAGATACACAGAGATGTTCAGAAAGAGAGGTTTATTATTACCAACCCTCTTAACCTGCATGTCACATAAATTAAGGTTCTGTAAACTCACTTAGCACAAGACCCAGTGTTACTTTGGTTGAACTTGTACAAAAAGCTACCTTGCTAGGGACCCACCACAGCACTGAGGCAGCCAGGTGTGCACACATGACACTAAATGGCAAACCTTTTTCTTCTTCCTGCCCACCTCTCCCCCTCCACCCCTTCTTATTCAGCAAAACAGCTCAGAGACAGCTAATTTTCATTAACTCCACAGGCTTAAACTTGGTTTTATACTCATTGAAATACTACTGTGCTGACTTAGGAAAATCCAGCATCCTTGGACTCGACAATATAGAAAAAAGAAGCAGGACAGATAACTGTGAGCAATTGGAAGTAGTGTCCCAGGTTTGACTTTCAGGAGGCAGACTTGTCTGCACATTTAAACCATGCATGCAATTAAAGCTGTATCATCAGGTTATTAAATTTTTTGATGAATACAGGTTTCAGTAAAGCTGATTTCAGATAAGTTAATTAAGGGAGCATCATGCTGAATGCATCTTCTACTTAAAATGGTGTTATAAATGTCATATGTGCAAATTAATGCAGTCTATCTGTCAGTGGTGGGTTTTCTTTACCATGTTTCCGGGCAAAGTGCAGGCAAACAAACAGTACCAAGGGGAGAAGTGCAAGTTCTGGTTTTCAGTCTGCAGTGCTTTCCAAGGGGGACCCTTCCTGCTGAGCACATGCTGCAGAATTCCTTTCAGCCAATTTACAGGGAAAGAAGAAAATGTGGTGGAGGTAGAAGGATGGAAAAAACCCAAAGATACTCTAAAGAAGTAATTTCATAGTGCACATTGCATCTGACTGTTTATGAATATAACAAAGACAATTTTATTCATTAAATGGAGATTGTCAGTTTGTAAACATAGACTGCAGGCTATTGATTTAATGGACATTGTAGGGATGCACTTAGCTTTTTATAACACTCCAAGCAATTTGGAATATTTCTGTGTTGTACTTTTAGCTTTCATTAAGAATTGTTTATTTAATTTAATAGCACTTGTAGTGGGAGTACTGAACAAGTGCAAATTCTTGTAACCTCTATTAATAAGCTTCCAGCTTATCAAGGATAAAATACTCAGTTCAGATAAGCAAAAGAGATAGTCAGATACCTTTAGCAAGGAACAAGCCTGACAATGCTGGTCTTCATGTTTTGCTGTGGCAAGACTATAATTGGAAACAATTTCTCAAAGCTAGGCCAGACCCAGAATCTATCAAAACATTCAATGGACTTGAGAACTGCAAGATATTGGTTACTAGAGCCTAAAATTAAAATGTCATGGTGTCCCAGCTTGGAACTAGCAGAAATTCAGCATCTGAAACTGCATTTTAGATAATCATTTTTCCACAGAAGAGAGAAAGCCTATAAGCAGAACAATGCCAACACCTTTTCAGTTCCATATAAATTAAGTATGAAATTTGGAAGAGCTGCTCTACGGCAGCCTATGAAAACAAAAGGGAACCAGCCAGGAGGAAAGAAAGGTTTCATTTAAACCAGCTATTATAATTTTGGAGACCAGTTCATACCAAGTCATGCTCCATTGAGTGCCTCACTTTCTCTATTTGGAAAAGTGTGTATTTCCATGGAGCTGCTTGCCTGCTTTTCATTATATTCCCAGAGACTGTTCAGCTTTATAGTATGCCCTAGGAAAGTATACCTTAGTTTTTGTTCCACAGAAGTTCTCATTCATCATCTCTTATTAAGTCTCAGGGTAAAAAATTCCTGTTTACTTCAATTGTTGAAACAAAGTAATCCATCACAGTTCATTCATTCTGCATGAATTACTGACAACAGGCATAACAGATTTATGGTGGTTCCTGCTCTACAGATTAAGAGGTAAAATTTTTTTAAAAAAGTAAAAATTACTGAAAAATTCCAATGGAGAAATGATTAATGTAAATTCTTTTTTGCTTGCTGACATTTTATGGCATTAAGACTTTTTTTTTTCCTTTTTCTTTTTTTTTCTTTTCTTTTTTTCTTTCTTGTTTTTCCCCCCAGGGGCTTGAATGCATTCATAATTAACCACTATGGGAAAGAAGATTCAAAATGGTTGAAATTGATGCTTCTTATAGCACAGAAAAAAAAATCTCACTGTAATGTACCAGGAGAATGAGAAAAATTACAAGGATTATGATTATGTAGAATTGAAATTTTGCAGCTTCTGTAAAGATTTTGCTTATGTCCCATGAAGAATGAATAGAAAACTACAAATCATACAAACATGAAACAAATATTGTCAATTTTAGGAAAATGGAACTGACACTCACGCAAACAACGATCTCCTAAGCACACATGACATTTTGAAAGCAATGGACAATGGGATTAATGAAAAAAATCACATATACTGGTGCTTTGTTTTCTTCCCAAATGCAGAGCCAACTTTGCTTCTTTCCAGCTGGTCTACAACCGAGCAATATCAGCAATCAGTTGGCAAGAAACTCTATGCCAACATGATCGTTATCTTTGCTTCCACAGTGACAAATTTTAAAATGCCATCTCAACTTCCATGTGCTATTTCTTTAGCCAAGAAATCTAATTATCTCCTTCCATAATAAGGCTACTATAGCTAAAGACAGAAAAAGAGCTTATCACAACTGAATAAAGCTCAGCTGTACAGAAGACAATTTTCAGACCAGAACAAGCTTCCATGAGAGCTAAAAACCTCACCATTTTGTTTTTTTCCAAGTGTGATAGGCAATCCTTCGATTTTGATAACACAGTATTTTTTAGCATATATGTGGTCTACACATAATTTAGAAAACTTCCTTAAATGTAAAACAATGTTGTATAAACAATCTCCCACCTGGAGAAAGAAGAAGAAAAAGAACGAACAGCATATGAGACATTAGTCAAGCTGCTTAGTGTGTTTCTGCAAGGCAATGAGAAACTCCCTGATAATGGAAGTAGCAGAAATATAAACACAGCAGATGTGGAGGAAGCAGACAAGGGAGAAGATAAATTATTTAAAAGGAAATGTGGCAAACAGTCCCACCTTTGTAAAGGACTAATACTGCTCATTACATCGGTACCTGCAAATAGTTTGTATAGAAAGGGATAAATATGTATTACAGAACTGATAAAGAGAGTCCACAGTTATTTCTGAAAGGAAATAAGGTAATGCAGCATTTTAAAATTCAAATGAGAGCTTTATAAAACCCAAGACATGAGCCTTTGGTGTTCGGTAAACTGAAGTAGCCCTAGCAGTTACTGTAAGGTCACCTCCATTTAAACATCATGAAAACTGCACTGCTGTAGTCAAGTTGATTTGGACTTATTAAGAGAGCACTTGTCAGCTCATCAAAGTGCATTCCTAATACTGTTAAGCTCCTCTCAACCAGCATCTTTCCTCTTGATTATTAATGTCTTTATTCAGGCACAAATGCACTACTGCTAAACCTACTGCAAGTCACTTGCTATAAATCTGGAAGTTTGTTCATGTTTTCAGGGGACTCTTGACAGTGTGTTTATGCATTAAGCATACACATACCACCTACAAATAAACTTCTCCTGCCTCTTGCGTCTCTCCATGCATTCTGTCCTTCTATGTCTCTCTGGACTATGGCTCCCTGAAACCAGAACTGGCTTGGTATCCGTGTCTGGCACAGTGTCAGAGTTTAACAAATAAGAATTAGTAACAATATTCTGGAGGGTGATGTGCAGCACCAGAAGAAAGCTGTCACGAGGTCACACGTCAGCGGAGTCTCCTCGCTGCCAGTGGACTTCAAAAGGTTTTGAGGAGAACCCCTGCAGAATGCTGAGCAGGAGGACCCTTGCAGAGTCATTCATCCAAACCCTGCATCCTGCTACCAGAAATAACATCCTGGGAAATCAGGTTGGGGAAAGCAAAAGAAGCAAGGAAAAATAAAATAAACAATAAACTAGACACATAGGTACAGCGAAACTGCTTGGAAGTGAAAACTCAGCAGGGAGGTAAATGTTGCTGTGGAACTCTGAGACCACAGATGACACAGTCGGTCTTGAAGACCCTCCAGTTTCCATGCAGTTTAATTGTGAACTCTTTCCTCCTTCAGGACTTAAATCAGTGAGAACCATATAACTTAAAGTGGCTTGTTGTGGGCTTTATCTTCTGCAATCAGCAACTAGTTTTATTTTTCCCTGAATGCTGCCTCTGCTGTTGCAAGCATTATTTCTCTGCTCCTGTATAACCGGATTGCAGAAAAAGGTGTGTGGGAATTTTTAGGTTGAATAGTCTGTCGAATTTGAATGAGACAACTACACTCTCTTACTTCAAATCATGTCAAAGGGTAGATGCAGAGGCTGTAAATGACATGCAACTAAGGCCTCAACAAGGTGTCCATAAAAAAGATTGAAAAGTAAACTGAGTGGTCCAAATAAAAATGGCTGAACATTACCTTTTATTTTTAATGTATAAATCCACTGCATGAATGCCTTATAAGAAGTTAAAAGGGGTAAATGAATGATCTTGACAATATTTGCACAACAAAGTGGGACATTACATTTTTATGGAACTGAAAGGGATGTGATGAAAGTCAATCAGAGCCAAGATGCAGCCTTCTTTCCTCTTATTAAACTTTTATTAATTCACTTACTGGATTCTCTGAGTGTGTCATCCCCTACTGTTTCAACTCTGCCCCCAGAATGAAAAGTTTCACCTTGACACTACCTTTTAAACCAAAGCCAGGCACGGCTAGTGTGGAATTAGCAGCCCCCAAAAATGGCATTCACTTCCAGCTCATTGATCAGGAAAACGATGGACAGAAGAAAAAATTTCTTTGCAGAGGTCCTCGCAAGCCCAGGTATGAAGATAATAATTGCAAAGCCAGTTTGGGCGCATGTCGGTGCTGACAACTGGTCGCTAAGTTGGTTATGATTTACACTTTCAAATGATAGCTACAGTACTTTGTTCTATGATGGCAACCATGCAGGACCACTGCACTTGCTACCAACTTAAATGAAGCCTAAGATCAAACTGTATTGGGTTAACTTTGCATTTCATTTGTGCTCAGCACTTCTTAGTGTTTTCAGTTCTTGGTAATATCTAGGTGCAGTTCTCACACCATGCTTTTTATTGTCATGGGGAAAAAAGTATACAAGTAAAAATGATCAGCTATTACATCAAAAACTTTTAGACCAGTACTTTTGAAATCACTTCTAGTGATTCCAGAAGGGTCAATATTTCCTGCACTAAGTCTGCAAAAGTACAAGAAAACACTGTACCAAGCGAAAAACGTAGCTCCTTCTTAAGGCAGCTATTCACCTTAAAAGTTGCATCCACACTGTGTGTCTAAGCCACATACACATATTTCCAAGCTTTCTTCCCTCCACAGCCATCCCTACCCCCATGTTTAATGCAGGTTTCTACAGCAGTGCTATAATTGAGTGCCATGCACACACGCAACAGCAAAATACCCTTTATGAATGAATGAGGGTGAAAACAGCATTTGATGCTGCCTTGAACAGAATGCAATTAAAATGAAAGCAACACTGTGTTTCATTCATTCATTCACTGATATTCTCTGACAACTAGCAGACATAATCCTTTGCAGTATTTGACAAAAAATGAAGCGAATAAGAATAAGAACTGTGAGAAATCATCTTCTCAGGGCAAGATCCAGCTGTGATCTGGATGGCAAAAGAATGAGAAGGAGGGAGTTGCACAAGGAAATACCTGTTCAGGTGTTGTGTGACTGAGAGCTCCCACCCCTTTCAGTGGGTTACAACACCTGAAGGGACAAGGTGATGGCCTCTAATGATGCCTGTTATGTCTAGGACCTTTTAGCTGGTTCATCCATCTGCAGATGGTTCCCTTATTACACTAGAAATCATGTTCCATTGGTCACCACCAAAGCTCTTAAGCTGACGTAGAGTAACTACTTTTGAAAACACCTTATTTTCCAGAAAGGTGACTTTTATGTAACCCAGTTTTTACTGGAACTGGGTGTTGTTTCTTGGTTGTTTGGGTTTTTTTAAGTTTATGTATTTCATATTGAAGTCCATCATAATATCATGCTTTTCTCATTACGTATTCAGTGCTGAAGCTGAGGACATTGAAGAGAATAAAAGTCTATGTCTGGAGAAAAAAAAAAAAAGAAGAAGAAATAAAGCCTTATTTGCAAATGGGTAGAAATACATTTCTGAATTGCCAGGAAATACCATTACAGTTTGCCCATATGTACTAGCATGGATTAAAACATTATTCATAATTTGAAGTAATATATTTCCACCTGTCACTGGTCATGTAATAATTTTTTAAGTACTACAAATATTCTCATTTGCTTAGAGCATAAGCTTGATGTGAAATTTCCGACTTATCTCTGCAAAAAAAAACTTCAGAAGAATCAAGATTAAGCTGAAGCTCACTTTCATTATATATTGCCAGTCATGAGAGGGCATTGATCCTTTGAACAATCATTTCCTACTTCAGACAGAAAAAAAATAATAGAATGTTAAAAATATTCAGAAAAGGGCTGGCTACAGATGTTACAATGCATATTCCTGGTGCAATGGAAGAGTACAATTTACAATGTAATAACTTGCAGCATTACATTCATTTCTGCAGTACTGCAACCAATTTACAAATAACAGGGACACCATCTGTTCTCTAAAGAACCATGGGAAAAAATGCCTGCTAGCAATTAAGAGGTTGTACATGAAACACAATTTCTGCAGATTTCACTTTTTTTTTCTGTTTTGTTTTGTTTGCCTGGTCTGGAAAAGATGTCATCACAAATACCAGTGGATGGTCTTACCAGTGTTTTTTTTTCTGTTCTAGCCTACTTAGCTTAGAGATGTACTTTTTTAATCAGTGTAGTTGGTATTCATGACTAATGTGAATTTGTAGAGAAGAGATCTGAGAGAATTATGTGGATTTAGGTTTAGAGCTTTTCCCATCCTGGCAGAATGACATCAGTTGAACATTTATTCTGCTCTGGCTAATGTATTCTTTCTCTCTGGCCTCTCAATTATTCTTAGTTTTCCCTTTCTCTTTAGTTATGGTACATTAGTGTAAGTACTGCTTCTTTTGGGTTATGCTATTACTGAGACTTTGCTAACATGTGGACAGCAATGCTGTCACAACTGATTTCACTGTTACAGATTTCCACAGTCCTGGAGGGTTTCAATGTAAAATAAACTATGGATTTGTTAATGAATTTTGCAATTTGATTGTGTTAATGCGTTCAGTAATGTGCTCAGACCTTTGGAACAAGTCTGTGGCTTTTGAATTTTAATTGAGAGTGATTCCTATGTGCACAACACCATTCTGGCACATGATGTAATTGCTCTCCAAAGAAGTCAATAAAGACATAGTGAAATGCAAAACAAAGTCATACAGGAAAAGTAAATGACACAGACTGCAATATTTCTTGCTGTCAGATATGTTGTCTTTGGCCAAAAAAATCTTTCCCTAAAAAAAGTGGTCTCAGTTCCTATTACCATAATGCCTTGAATACCTAGTTGAGCTTTGGCAGTAGAGCTGCAATGATTATTTTGTTTTCTGTTTACAAACTACCTGCAGTAGGTCTAAACAACACCAGATACATTCTTTTAATGTGTCTGCACTCTCGAAAGAGCACATAATCCTCCTGTAGATAGAAAAGTGTAAGAGTTAGGACAAGTAGGAATCAATGTAATTTTAAGCTACACAAACACCTGGGCTCCCACAAAAATCTATTATTGTTGCAAAAAAAAAACTTCCACAGACATTGTGCTATATCAATCCTCTCTGCCAACCCCCCAAAAAGCCTATATAAGCATGACTAGTAAGATATCATTGCTTTGTCAATCACACCAAAAAACAGGATTGTCCCTTTTTCATAGTGAAGAAGGTCAGGACTAGTCCCTTAGGACAGAAGATAAACCAGACCAGCATCTTCAAATCATCTACACTAAACAATTCTGACTCATGAGACAGAGAGGAAGCCAAGGGCCACTTCTGCCACACTGACATTAAGTAATAGAAAATTGTAGCATCATTAGTTCCTTTTAGCTGCTACGAGATGTGTTTCAAGATTGACAAAAAACTGAGCATGTTGTAATTCAAAACTACACAGAGAACACATAGAGAGACTTTCTATTCATTTACTGAATGATTTTAACAGCAGATAATTTAATGCCAGCATTTAAAAACAGAGTGTTTTACAGCTGCCAAGAAAATTGCCCCAATACAACTGCACAGAGGCTTGGATTTCCTGGAATTCAAGCTTAATTCTGAAGGTATCCTGCTCTTGCTGATGTCTGGTAATGGCCAGCATTACACTGTAGTAGGCAAAACTGGACTTTGATCAATGAGAAAAATTCAGTGGTAAGCAGCAATTAACTAGATCTGAGATGAATGCAATGGATGCATTTTCAGCCTGGAGAAAAACAGCCACACAGGTTGCACTAATGGAAGTTATGCTTTTAAATCTGATTTGTACTGCATGCTGAAAATAGTATTCTGTTCCACTGAGCTACAAGGTACATTATCACCATATCTAACAATGGAAATTAAGAAATATTATCCTGTTTCACTTTTTGCTAATGTGAGTGCCTGAACAGTTTAAATACAAATGGCAAGTCCTGACTTACCAGTTTGTGTAAGAGGAATCAATCTTCGCTCATAGAAAATAGAGAGGAGTGGGCAAGCGCACCTCAAGACTCAACCTTGGAGCACATGAGGGGCAGGGTACTGTGTCCATTTCTGGGGTCCCAAACATAAGAAGGACATGGGCCTGTTGGAGTGAGTTGAGAGGAGGGCCACGAAGATGATCAGAGGGTTGGAGCACCTCTCCTACGAAGACAGGCTTGAGAGATTTGGGGTTGTTCAGCCTGGAGAAGAGAAGGCTTTGGGGAAATCTCATAGCTGCCTTCCAGTACCTGCGGGGGGCCTACAGAAAAGCTGGGGAGGGACTTCCTACTAGGGCACGTAGTGATACCAGAAGGAATAAAGGTTTCAAGCTGAAATAAGGCAGATTTAGATTAGATATTAGGAAGAAATTCTTTAGTGTGAGGGTGGTAAGGCACTGGAACAGATTTCCCAGAGAAGCTATGGCTGCCCACTCCCTGGAAGTGTTCCAGGCCAGGTTGGATGTGGCTTTGAGCAACCTGGGCTAGTGGGAGGTGTCCCTGCCCATGCAGGGGGGTTGGAACTAGATGATGTTTAAGGTCCTTTCCAACCCAAACCATTCTATGATTCTATTAGGGAATGCATGAGCCTGGGCTCCTCCGGCACAGCCAATGACACGGGACAGAAGGTGGCAGGCAGGGACCAGCAGTGCCCATTGCCCTCGGTGGTGGGCAGGCAGGGGGGACAGGATTGTACTCTCTGATTAGTTGTTTTCTGCTATGGGTATGAGCAGGGATGTACACAGGCAGCACCTGCTGCTCCCTCTGTGCTTCAGAAGCACATTTCAAATTTTGCGAGCTAACGGAGCCTTCAGAGGCACCCACAGGGCAGTAATCATAGTATTTTTATTCATGTTTGAGAAAAAAACATTCTTGCAGTGATCAAGCTGCAAAAATAAAGAGATATCTAGGTAAGGTAGAACATATCTTTTCACAAATCAGTCTTTCTACCAGCAACACGTTTCTATCATCAATTTCAGTTTGGTAATATAGGCAAAGATTCTCATTTGCACCTGTGGCACCAACTGAAACCTCTATTTTCTGTATCTCCATTTAATAAGCCATGCCCTGCTCCTAAGGGAATAAAATAAACATGTAAGCACCAGGCTCAGTATTACAAGTCTGCATGTCAGACAGTGACACAGAAAAGATAAAGCCTCTCTACTGTAAGGGTAAATGTGGTTTCTAGGCGAGCAACTTTCTCAGGGCCTGATCCAAGGCAACATGAATGACCATCACAACCCTGGTTGCTACCTGCTTCGTGCACAGAGCACATTTCTATGGTTTTATTCTTTTTCCACATAGGGCTCTACAGTCTGTTTAGAGAGGCAAGATGCTATCACAACAAAATCTCCATGACAAAAAAGCCCTAAGAAAACACGGTTACTCACTGCAGACACATGGGTGCTTTCCCCTTGGAAGTCGAGGGGATAAACCTGTTCTACTTCATATGGCCTGACAGCAATGGGATAAGAGCTCACAGAGTACAGAAAAACCCTGCTCCAAGTCCAAATACCGATACAAACAGGAACCACTCTTAAACTTTCCCACTATCTGAGGCAGTGCAGTGGCAGGCTCCCCCGATGACTAGACCCAGGTTCAGACTCCAACTGTGCCCCTGCTACTGCTCTGTTCTTCAGGCTCCAACTCTCTACTTTTCTCTGGGACTTGAGCAGAGTCCCAGGCCACAGGCTACTTCTCTGGAGGCCTAAGTAGCCAATGCAGACAGCACAACCTAATTCTGTGTACAAGCATTAGGTAGTTCCCAGTGAAAAGGAAGAAATTTGCAGCCAGCTCAATTGTAATATACAACCCATCACGTCTGCAGAAAACTCAAGAAAGGAATTTAGCATTTGCTAGAGGTTCCAGACTGGTCCCATAGAAATCAAGTAGGGTTTTACTACTGATTTGCTTGAAACACTTTACCTTCCATGCCTGGTTTTGATGATACTGTTGTCCTTTATGCTCCCTTCCTCCCTTGATGAGGGCACTGCTGATGGAGAAAAGAGGAAGAAAGCAGCAGCTACTCATTCCACAGCTAACAAGTTCTGTTTCTGTCTGAAGTGTATCATCCAAATCAGCTGGTGACACTTCTAATGAATGTCTATAAAATATTTATCACTCTGACTACAGTCAAGTTTTAATTTGAACTCCACTGATGATGATCTCAAGCAAATCACTTGAAAAATCACTAGAACCCACAAAAAGACAAATCTGATTACAACTCTCATTTATAATATGCCATGCAGCCATCATGATTTATCAAAGTACAGCAAAAACTGGTGAGTTCATTAACATACTACAAAAGTACTTCACTACCACTCATATAACTCTTTGGTTATAGTAGTAAATAATGTATATTTAAATAATAGATTCACTACAAAACAAAGTATGCAAATTTCAAAACAAGCTATCTAACTTTTGTGTTCTGTTTCATGAAAGAGAGGAAAAAGGGAGGAAACTGGAAAAAAAGGAAAAGGGAAAAGGAAAAAAAAAAAGGAAAAGGAAACAAAGAAAAAGGTGGTAGGACCTGACTTACTGATTTGTAGTTTACTTAATGGTCAAATAATTTGCTGAACACCAACACGGTTTTAACACTGCCCTGAAGGACTACCTGGAAGTTCGATATTGTGTTAAGACTAGCATGCTTTAGTGACCAAGATAAATCAATAGTCAACAAATCAGGAATCTGTATTTGAAAAAATGGCAATCTGCTGTTTTCAGCTAAATGCTGGATAAATCAGTATTTTCAACTGATATTTTTGCCATTTTCAATACTAAAAAAGTAGCCCATTACTCACTTGTTATTCCTTTGTTTTTCTTTTTTTTTACTTGCAAAGCTGTTAACCCCCCAAAAGATGCTAGTTAGTTGGGAAAACCAGGAAGGGACAAGAGCAAATGACACAAAAGATGATTTCATTTGCTTGACTAGACACATTAATGAATTCCACTTTGATTGGAAAAAGGCAGTAAGCACCACTGCATCATACATTGCTTTAGCTTGAGTGATTCGGAGTCTGTGCCATTAAAATGTACAGTAAACTGTAATTAAGCAATTAAACATGAAAGAGCATAGGCTGGTCTGAAATAATGTTAGACCCCAAATGTCTTGTTTGTCTTATGCCTTTAGCAGCTTCAGCTATAACTCTATTTCAAGATGACATATGCCCTGGCAGAGCTGTCTAGCTGTTTTTTTATTAAAAGCTACCTCTTTTTCTTCACTACCACAAAACAATTATTTAATTGTTTTGTTCTTACACTTTTGTGTAAGCCTTTTCAATACCTGTTAACCCTTTTGCTGCTCCTAGCAGCTGCCTTCCAGACAGTGTGATGATTGATGGCTAAGAGGCAAGAAATAAAGAGCCAAGAAAGGCAGGCTTTTCTTGACATTAATAGAAATAATAATTTAGTCTATAGGATAGTTTTAGTATAACCTAAAAAAGGTACCAACATGAACAATTATTTTAAATAGGATCATAGGCAATTGTAAAACCTTCTTGGAAGAGCCAGATTCTCTGCACTTCTCAGATAAGAATGCAAAATATATAAATAGGAAACTCAGATGAGGAATATAAAGACAAGATAAGATGATCTACACTATAAGGGACAGTTATGACAATATCTCATTTGTACAGTTTTTCCAAAAATTTTGGTATGTAAAAAAAGCTAGGTCTCACAAAGACTGAGTGATAAAGTCTACCCTATATGCAGCAGTGAAGTGAGTAAGGGACTACATTTTAGTAAAAGAAAGTAGGAAACAATACAGAAACATCACAACATAAGACTTCATAGATTATAACAATTATTGAAATGGTCTAGGACATGATATGTCATATCCATCTTTTAAACATATGTATTTGTGACCTCAAATAAAGCCTTAAAAATTTACTTGTTCCATGCCAGCATGTCAATATTTTTGTATAAAAACTTGTAAATATTCATTCTGACCACTGGATGACCTCATTCTGATTCTCATAAAGTAGAGATGACAGTTGCTGAAAGTGTTAGGAAAAGATTAGAAAAAATAACTATGATTATATAGCAAGTGTTTTGCTAAGGAGAGTTTAAAAACAAACCCCAAAAATCCTACAGAGTTTGGGAAAAAACATAGCTATACTTAACTTACAGTGGGATCTTTAAGCACCAGGTTTCACATTTACACATGTGTATTAAGTTATTTTTAGGATGTTACATTTTATCCCAAAGCATATTTCTTTTGGTAGAAACAGGAAGGTAAAAATCTGTAAGAAATATTGTATAGCAGCTACTAGCCAGCTAGGTATAATTCTGTTTTTCCTTCCAAGAGAACAAAGACACATACTAGATCTATAGGGTTCGTTGTTTTCCCTCGGCCTTTTTTCAAACAGACAATGTGTATTTGTACAGCAAATACAAGAGCCACTAAAATAAAATAATAAAAGTAAATATAAAATATTTGTAAGCAGCTTGTGAGATGTGTTTTAAGGGAAAAACAAACAAACATCAATTTTTAAGGTTATAAAAAACAACAACAAAAAAACAGGTATGTAAGGTGCATTATAATGGTTTTGACATCTCAGTCTAAAGCAGCTGGTACTGAACACCAAAGGGATCAATCTAGTGAGATTGAACACTGGCTTGATTCAGTGCCACAAGTTCTGTTTTACAAGGTCTTCTTTCTGTTTTCAGCACTGACTCCTGATCTCAGGCAGCATAAGACTTTTCCTCCACTCTCATGACAACACAAGGAGGGTATGTTCAGCAAAAGCAAACAGTGTTTGTGAGGTATCAAAACTTTCCTCCCTCTCTGCATAGCAGGAAAAACATCGGTGTAGGGTCCAAAGCTGAACTTGGCTCCCAGTAAAGGAACTGTCAGGAAAAACACATGGATCTCAAAAAGGCCTTTCTAGTCTTTTTCTAACACACACACGCTTATTTCTTCAAATAGCTTATTTATTAGTCTAGAAGGAGTCTTCCACAAAACTCCTACCCTCTGTGCAGAGCCATCTTCAAAAGACTGACAGTGAAGAAATTAGAGACATTTGTGGGATCACGCCATGTTTTGGAGACTGTGAACTCTTTTTTTTCTACCCCAGTGACTGTCTAGTCATGTTCCTGCCAAAAATTTGTTTTTCTCTTTCTATGTTTTCTGTTCTTCCTTTTTAAATTAAGATCACATTTGAGTCAAAGATTTAAAACAGCTGAGTTTTCATGTTTGAATTGAGAACAGTCATTACCCATTCAAACACTCAAAATCAATTTCATGTATTTCCTCCAAAATTTTTGTCACATTGTTTCCAAATAATTTTTAACTGAGCCATATTGCAACTATATTATTAATCAGGCTGTTAAAAAAATTTAAAATGGCTGTATTAAATACTTTATATTCTGCTTTCGGCATATGTAAGTCTGTCAGCAAAAACACAAACTTCATTTTACTGACATCTTTCCAAACTAAATACATGAAAATAAATTAATTTAAAGGTTGCAAAAGGGCTTGGCTCAGCAGACCTGCAGACTCATGTCCTCTGTTTTTCAGAACAGGAGGAATGTGGATAGTGGCCAGGACATCTGTCAGACAAACTCTGTCAGCAGCCATAACTCAGTGAGCCGGACATGGGCAATCTAATAATCCTGGCAAATCAACATTATATAACATTAAAAATGATGGACTTGCAGTAGAGAAGAACTTAGCTGTGATTAATTATTATGATCAATTTATAGTGTGAGAAGACACAATTACAGGACCATAACTGCCAGCCAAACCCAGTTTTTTGTGTGGTTTGGTTTTTTTTTAAGACAAATACCAATTACCAAACCCAGCATAAGGTGTAAAAGACTAGTATGGCTCTAAAGCAAACGAAAAGGAACCAGCGTGATTTATCAGAGAGATATAATGGGTCATCAGTACATGCCATAACATACCAGACCCCCCCTAGAATAATTATTCAGAGATTAATTACCTCTGGAGGTCATGTGGTCAAATCCCCTGCTCAAGTCCTGATCAATATTGTGATAATTTTTTCATTAAATTTAACTAGATTTCTTTTGTTGCAACTTGCATCCATTGCTACTTGTCCTACCAAATCCCATTTTTAGTTGCAGACAGCAGTGAGATCTCCCTCACCCTTTTTCCTTAGAGCTGAACAATCCCAGGCCCCTTAATCTCCCCTCACCTTTTCCTTTTTCTCCTTTGCCTCAAAAACGCTCACAAAGAACAGTTCTTAAAAGGCAAGAACAGCCAATGCAAACTTACTTAATCCCTGTGTATGCTTTATGGTAGCATTTCTGAATACACAATTAAACTATTTTCTTCAAAAACCTTCCAGGTCATTCACAAATTAACTCATCTTCAGTCAGTGCATATAGCTGGTATATTTTTCAATGTAAGATCTCTCCACTGCTTCCAGAGGTAGATGACATGTTGACACTGAGGGAGTGATACTTCCGTGGCTCAGAGCCTGACCTGACAAGACCTTGGAGCAAAGCTGTCAGGTCACCATCACCATAATGAACCTCCCCTCTGTCCTCCTTGTGGTTGCCCTGCCCCATTCCCCTTGTGTTGACTCTAACATTAGTCTGACCACTTGCTCAAGCCAGATCACCTCGCCAAGCTGCAAAGGACTTTTGTTGGATTTTTCTCTGATTTAAAGAGTAAAATCAGCCAAGACAAGCCAATGCCCAAGAGGGACTGTGGCCAGACACCCAGGCTTGGGGCAAGTAGTAGGGAGAAGGAAAGAACCATACTTTTGGTGTGCCACCATGTCAACCCCCCTGGCTCACCTAAAATCATGGTAAAAAAGGTAACAGGACCTTCCTGTGCTGGAAGGTCCTTCCTTCCAGCATACATTCCCCATACCAATGCTGGATCATATTGTGTTAACAGAAATGTTCCTGAATGGAGAACTTGACTTTCTGACTATCAAATCACTGGCATTCATGTCCCGATTTTCAGAAGCCCTAAACCTTCCTGTGTTCCCATGCAGAATCCAGGCAGTGCTGATCTGTGCTTTACACTGGAACAAAACACATGGGAGCTTGCTCAGGCTGGGCAGTAACCAGAGGATTTCTAGCTGCTGTCAAACTCAGCTGGGAACAACACTCACCACACAGGTGTTGTTCAACAGCTTAATCCACACATAGCTGGGGAAAAGTGCAGGGAATGTCTGTAATACAGAACCAACTGCTGAAAAGTTTTAAAATCAGGCAGAAGTCTAGAGAAATTAGAATTTCTCAAAAACACTATCTATTAAAGCAATTACTCACTTTCCTGGTTTACCTATATATCTGGTATACTGGACATTTTTAGGCAAATCAGGAAAGTGACTAATTGCTTTGATAGTAAGCCATTGCTGCTCTCTACACATTAAAATAAATAAATAAATAAATAAACTCCAAATCAAATCCTTTTTTGACTGAAGAGATTGTCTTTCATGTAAAATAAACAGAATATATGTAAGCCTGTCTCCCATGGATCTCTAGTAATGATGTGTATAATAAGGTCCCATATGATAGAGTCAAGCAAAACCTAGAATTTGGGTAGAGAACGAAGGACAAGAACATGTGAGTGCCACAGAACCACAATACCACAATTTTGGCTACAGAAGAAGAAAAAATCTCCCTTCCACCCGTGTCAGCAGCACGCTCTACAACGGGTCAGGACCAGTGTCAGGATCTCTTTTACAGTGCACATGGGAAGCAGTCAGTGTGGTGATCTGTGTACAAGGTAAGAAGAGAGAACAAATGGAAGAAAACAATGCTCAACTACACCTAGGACTATTTTTCCTCTCCTTAAAGCCCAGTATGCATTTCCTAGAAGCATGGAGAAAAAAAAAGGTATAAATTTTTAAAGTTGTTACAGTGCCATCCCCTCATGATCATATTCCCATGATGAGATCAGGGACAGCAAAAGGCTTCCTGGCAACAAAAGCATAACTCAGCTTTGCCATACCAGTAATAAAAAGCCTGTTGCTGGAGTCAAAGGGCTCAGCTTGGATGCCTGGGAGAATGGGCAACATAGATTTATTTCTTTAGCAATTTTTTAGCATTTACTTCCAAATAGCACTTATTAAACCTCTTTTTATTTTAAAGAAAGGACTGGACAAACATTTAGGTGATATTTTAATCTTTAGGTTGCATATATTGTTTGATAAATTTGGATTGTCACATAAGCATAGAAGCATATAGCTAGTAAAAATTACACACAAGTTTTGGAGTTTAAAATTACATTGTTCTGTATTTGGAAACCTTAAGCTTTAAAGCTATTTGACATTTAGCAGTACCTACTTGACAAGCCCAGATAAAAAGCACAGCTGAAATCCCCATGCCACACTGTGTGTTGGGAGTGAAAAGCAACTTACTCCCTTATTGTGAGACAAAGGCAGCTCAGACTGAAAATATAAACTCCTCCTTTTTCAAAAAACAAGGGATTACCAGTGTGTTAAGAACAAAATTCCAGCCAATCTTGTTGAAAACATTATGCCAGGTTTTAATGTCTTAGCAGGTCACCAAACCAATGTAATAAAATATTTGTGATTTCTATCATCCCAACTTGCTAAGTGATAAAGAATGTCTCTCCAAGAACATGAAAATGCTGATTAGTCTCCTAAGATAACTACACAAACAGAAGTAGACTGGATATAAAAACACAGCCTTAAGCATTCTTAAATTGTTCCAGAGAAAACCTGATAAGATTTACTGTTATATTGTGAATATTATACCATGTTGTCTTCTATCTTCCATGAAAAATTACTAAGGACCAAGCGCCATTTAAATAATTTATGTTAGTTCTGGCTCAGCTAATTAACTGAATTCAGAGTTTTTAACTTGTGGTTTGTGGGTCTGAAGCTGTATGATCTCCATCCAAGTGGTTGTCAAAAGGTAATTAACAAAAGCAAAGCCATTTTCAGTAAAATAAGATTATCTGCACAAGCAGTCAGCAGCCATAAGAAAACCAGAGCAGCCTGTACATTTACAGTGCTACAAATCTCTACCTTACTGATTTTTAATTGTCTAGTGCATCAGGTAGATTAGTAGAATTATTAAAAAAATAAAGAAGAAAAAGCTTTTGACATGACAGAGAAAAGCAAGTTACCTGTCTACTGAAATGCCTTTGAACTCAAATTGATCTCCCCCTTACTGCCCTGTAGAGCAATATGACAAGCCATCAAAGTTTTGACATTTGCTACAATGCAGAGTGGCATCTTGCACAAGGACTTGAAGACATCCAAATGGCAGCTTTTTTCCTCACCTTCTCTCTCAGCACCTTTGATCATTAAATTCTAGCAACTTCTTTTCTGAGTAAACAGAACCAAGCCAGGCTGCTAATAATACAAGAACACAAACAACCATGGAGTTCGAATGGAACAAAAAGGGACTCCTTTGATCCAGTACAGAAAAAAAAAAAAAAGAAAAGAAAAAAGAAAAGAAAGCAATCTTCATTTATTAATGGGCCAGATTTGCCTACACTTATCATAACTGGAGCCATAAAAATTTTTACGGTGACCAATCACTCACTGTATGTTCCTAATTATATTCTGAAAGATCTGGAGTTACTAGATTCTTTAATAAAATGTTCTACTGGCTTTAACATATCACTGAACAGGTAGTACTCTAATAGCCCAAATAAATCTGTTTGAGAGATTTGAACTATCCCTACTCCTAAATGAGTTGTCATATAATTATAAAAGCCACAACTAAGACTATCGATCATCCCATTTCTTAACTGATGAACTGTGAGCGACACAATTCCACAGAGACCAATATTAAAAGAAGAAGCTGAGCAGCCAGCAGGCTGAGTGCAAACCAGAAACTTTCAATTTGCATCTGAGCTTGTTATTGTCCACAAATTACACTCATTCAAAACTTCCATCCAGGCGCAGTGATCGGAGAATCGACAGGAAACAGAAAGGATGCAGTACCATGACTCCTACATGATGCTGGAGAAACCAAAGGCCAGTTTTGCTTTTCCTCATTGTTTAACACTTTGAAGCAATCCTTTCAATTTAGGAAAGGCTTCAACTAATGTTTGCTGAGATTAAGCATAATTTTATAAAATTCTAAAAAGTTAAACAGGGTAAATCAAGTCCTGGAAACAGGATATTGTCTCACCCACTTGCAATGGAGGAGTTTCGTAGCGATGCTGAGGGAGAAGTCAGCGTAACTTCATGCAGAACACACTGTGCTTTCTTAACCCTTTGGCAACTGCAATACTGATTAAGAGCTCAACATGACAAATGCTTATTCACAGGAATAATTACTATTCAGATAAGAAAGCCTACTGAAAACAATGGGTCTACTAAGATGCTCACGATGACTTAACTCAGGGTAAGACTGTTCTACAAATGAGAAGCTAAAAACAATCTAAAGCTGCCTGGCCTATTCTGTGTCTTCAAGAAGAGCCACTCACACTCTTGAAGCAAGAAAGTAGGGCCTTAGTTTAAGATCAGGTGATTCCTTGGTTAATCTGATTCTATGCTGTGTTTTGCAAGAAATACCCGTGATTTAGCTGAGCTGTGGGTGGACAACGATCCCTGACAGATTTAGCAATCTCCACCAAGCACTCTGGCTAGTTACGCAATAATAAAATGCATCGTTTTTATCTCCTTTTCACATCAAAGTTTCTCTGATTACAAAATCTGAGGGTAACCTTTAAAAACCACTTTGTCCCATTTTATACAAAATAGTAACAAGAAAAGAGATCTAAAAATAAGGTATGGCCATTGCATCTTGTATTGCATTTTGCAATACTAGAAATGAGAATACATATTGCAATGCTTTGGTCCTATTACTCACTGCTATTTCAACAGGTGCTTTAAAAGAGCACACAGAAGAGGTGGCTAACTTGCAGCTTCCAAACCAAACATTTTTCTTGTGCTTATCAAGAAGTTGGTACCTTCCTCATATATGTTTGGAATTCGAAGCAATCTGGCACAAAAGCAACTGAAAATATCAAGAGGGAGGTGCTGAGACCAGGCTTGCTGGGTTACACAAAGCACAGCTGAATGCCCAGACCAGCCTAGTCCCTAGCACATAGTGATGCAGTATTAGCCATGCCATAGAACTGCTTCTTGCCTTTGAGATACATTCATGCTTTCCCCTCCTTTTGCCTTCAGGTTCCCTTGTGTATCACAGGACCAGAAGCAATCTGAAGCTTACCTAACATCGGGACAGAGAAATGATACTTTTGTACATGAACACGTATCTTTTGATCTACAACTCAAGATGCTTGATGAGTGTTAACTTTAAAACAGGAAGTTTTCAAAAACACAATTGGTTGCATAATTTAGCCAGTAAAGTTCTAACATAGCCTTCCCCAGATCCACCAGTGTAATTTCTATCAACATCAATGGGAACAAAGTATACACAGAAAGGTAAATGGAAAAAGCAATCATTTCTTATATTCTTCTGGATATGTTAATTTACATTTCACACAGCAGACGTTTTCACCATCTATGCCATGTTAACATCCATATTTTTCTGCCTGTAGGTTTAGCACTTGGCAATAAATTAGATAAACATGAATACAAAGGAAAAAGCAAAAGAAATGAATGCTGAAACATTGTTGCTGCAATCAGCAGTGCAGACTTTGCCAGATGGAGCAGATGATGTGGTCAGTGAAGGTGCAGAAGGTGAAATAATTAATCTAAGGGAATTCACAGGATGCCTGACACCAGACTGCTTACCAAAAATTCTTCTGTCAGCTTCAGCTGTCTGTGCAGAGTCAGGTGCACACAGTGGACATGCACTAATCGTGCACGCCTCTCTCTGCTGTTACTGAATTTATTGATTGTTTTTACTGTGCTCATATAATTTCTTTTCCATTGTTTAGTTTGGACAAGAAGTCTCCACTCCAAACACTTTGGATTGTAAATTAGATCTGCTAAAAACCTAATCTCCAACACTGATTCTTGTACATATTCCACGGTGTTGCCAAAGGTATTAAAAAAATGCCCTTTTTTGAGAACTCCTACCACTTTCTTCCCATCTGCAGCATCATATGTTTGCCTGGTGCATCTACAGTTATTTCTGGGTTTTCCATGCTTATAGCCTTTCACTATTCCTCATACATTGTACTGTGACTGCATGTTTTCATATCCTTTCAAGATCTGTATTTTTTCAGTTCAGCCTACTTAGCATGCTGAAGATGCAAAGGAAGAAACGCATAGTCCAGGAAGACAGCAGGTTTTATCAATATAGACCTCAATGGCTGCCAAAATGTTCTATCTTTAAGACATAGCATAACAAAATTCAGTTACAAACATTGGAAGACTTGGGTATAAACGTCTGCTTCCTCTTGCAGGGGCTGATTTTTGGATGCTTTGTACTACAGTCTCAGGTTTATTTTCCTGCACAAAATATAAAACTAAGAAAGTAGGTATCTTTGTGTAAAAAACTCAGAGGTAATAACTTCCAAACGGCAGGAGTTAAATTCCATTCCCAAAAGGTATATATGTGTTTATATATATACACATTTATTAATTTATTTATATAGTGTGTGTATATATATATATATACACACACACACTCTTGCTCACACAAGTGTACGCAGAGAAAAGGAAAGGCTTGTAACCATTTTGCTATATCGAAGGTTCATCCTTGCTCCCTGAAGTTTGCTTTATGTGTTTTTAAGTTTGCTCCAAGTCCTTTCTTTTAAAACTGCCCCAACAGTCTCAGAGAGCCTATGACCATTGTGCAGCAAGGCACTGAGCAGAGAGACTGAGAAACTCCCTGCCCTGGCACGTGTGCAACTACAAAGCAGTACTGTTACATCAGTGTCATGTCACAGCTGACATAAAAAGGGCCATCTCTGAGCTACTGGCTCCAGTTCTAACCACTAGTTGCAACTGCAGGGAGAGGCTAACAAGGCCTATTTAACTGGTTTAACAATGCACTGCTGTGACACCCAAAGCACCACTCTGCATATTGCTGCAATGTGTAACCTAAAACACCTGCGGGAACCAGCATGGTTTTCCATGGAACAGGGCAACCTGTTCAGACAGCACATCCTGTGGGACTCTCCAACATTCATAACCTGTTCACCCAGTTGCTCCCAGAAGCATATTTCCAGGAAGTTAACCCTCTTTTCCGTATGTCTTCAAACTGGCCATGATCTCACAAAAAATGAAAAAACTAGGAATCAGATTCTAGTCAGATTTACCTTTCAACAGACAAGCAGAACTTTGTACCACTCCTTTCTCAAATCCTCTGCAATAGAAGATCATTAGTCTTTTCTTCCAAACATTCCAACAGGCCCATAAATGTGGCAGGATATATAGTTTCAAAACTTATCAGAGGAATTTATTTTTTTCCTCTTTTTTTCTAACTATTGGTGAGATGAGCTGAGTGAAAATGAAACTTTAAAAAAATGAAGACATTGGGAATCTATTTGATTCAACAGTTGAGAATTTTATCTCTTTCCACAGCATCAAGATACTATTTGTACTTTTAATCATGTGTTCAGACCTCTGCGTCACTGTCAGGAAGAAACCTATGACCAAAATATATCCTTTAAATTTTGCTCTTTCATTGCTGTCACATGCTGGCAACACTTGATCAAGAAATCAATGACAGTAACAAATTCTCCCTTTGTAACATTTCTCATACTGCATACGGAAGTGGCAAATGCATTGCAAAAAAACCTCAATAAATTATCTTTTACCTCATGTAGATTTGTTGGCCTACCGAGTAGTCAACCTTTACAAAAATGCAGAGCAATACAACTTGTGTTTATAATTCCTGCTTTCTTAACTTAGCTTAAAGTCCCAAAGTAGCAATAACAATTCTTTGTTGCCTCGGAAACACATGAACTACACATTCATGCCTTTCTTATTTTATATGGGGTTTTCTTCTATAATGTTGTAACAGAGATCTTCCAAAGCCTGCAATTTATCAGCTGGAATAAACACCACCTTCTACGATTCAATTACTTATCAATTGCTGATGGCCAAATTTGACAAAAGAAGAGACAGATGTCTTTTGCTGAGCTCATCTCTGACCAGAGTCATTAAAATGTTTACGAAATTATGTCTTTTTTTTAAGATAAAATTTACCCTTTATTATGTAAGAAAAAAGTTTGCTAGCAGTTATTATTTAGCCTTTTTCATATCCAGAGTTTCTTTGACTTGGTGAACTAAGCCAACTGCTGGCTTTTAAAGACAGCATGTTGGAGGACATTCCTAAACCACCTCTTTATACTTATTTTCATATAGATTAGAAGTCTTTTCTTGCCCTACAGTGTATTTGGGAGTTTATTAGCAAAAAGAAGTAAAACTTCTTTTACATTACTTACACATAAATCATACCTCAGTAACTACAGAAATACCAGTTAAAATCATTGGTGTCAGAACAGCCAAACTCACGAGCATCTCATGTTATCAAAATCCCCTTACTGTCCAGCCTAAATACATTCCCACCCACCAAATTGCCTTATTAGCCAATTAATAACAACCAACTGTCTGCTTAAGTGAAACCTATGATCAAATAAAGACCTTGAAGAGTATGATGGCAATGACTGAGATAGACAAATAGACTCAGCAGTCAGGCTGCAAGTTCAAAACTAAGGAAAAGACCCAATATATTTATGATTTCATTAAGATGGGAAAAGCCTTGATATACACAAAATGTAAAATCCTTACTCTTTTTCCCTGCCCATTATTTGTCTAGATTTCCAAAGATACTTTATAGGAAATTATTCATAACAGTAGGGGATTCTGTACCCTATGTTGGGAAAGAAGAAAAAAGCCATTTCCCAGCCATCAATCCCCAGCCATCAATCCTCTTGAAAATTAAGCCTGACCGTAAGCTTAAGGCACCACCAGCCTGGGCTGGAAAATTCCCAAGGGGCATTCCAAGATATGATGGAGCAACTGACATTGGAGCAACTGACATTTCTTATGTGAAATGTGACTTCCAAAAACTTTATAGCTGAAAAAGATTTTTAGTAAGATAAGATTTACCACATGTACACACAGTGAAAGACAAAAAAAACCCAAAACCACAACCAAAAAACCTTGCATTTTCATTAGCTAATTCTCACTCCTCTAAATGAGACCAATCATTATTTTCTCTATACTAGGTGTTTTTTGATGAACTTGACAACTTGGCAAAAAGATAAAACATTGACCTTTCAGAGATTGCTATTGTACTGTGCTATATATTTTCTGATGCATATTGATGACCTCTGTGCCTGCTTCAATAAGAAAAGATAATTAGATTTAAGTTGAGCAGTGTACTAGCCATTCTTCACAGCTTGGGATTCTCTGTAGCAAACAGTGCCCACAGTTGACATCAACATTATTAATATAAAAAGAGGTAATCAGCAACAGAAGCCAAGCCATCCTTCAGTTTGTCTTTCTGAACAAAATCTGCTGCTAACTTCAGACAATTCAAGAAAAACTTAATGCTTACGAATGCAGAACAGATTGGCATTTTGAACGCTTAACCTCTTAGCCTGATAAATCTACCTGTGAGCTGGATCTTCAGAGGTACCACACTACAGATAAAAAAGTCATGATTTTTGAACAGATGTGCAACTCCTTATTATAGGCACCTCAGATAACTTGGAAACATCTGCTTTTGTCCAGCTCATGTCCCGGATCAGATAAAACTTTCCAGGGCATTTCAGGAGAATCACAAAACCTACCACTAAGAAATAAGAAAACTAAAAAATCTGCCTGTCTCTTTGAGATGGATTACTCAAACTGAGGAATACTGATGGTTTACTCATGAAGAAAAAAATAGCCTGGGTATGATTTGCTAAACTAAAGAAAAATGTCAAAGTCTTTATGAGCAAAAATAATACCCACACCTTGTCTTTTGGAGTCTTTGCTTAACAACTAAGAGTTGGTGAATTTATATTCCCCAGTTTTTGCCAAGACATATTCACTAAAAAAGGAATTCTAGTCAGTAAATCCTCTCAAAACAATCCTCATGTGCTTGTAAGTTTCTGGCTTGCTTCCTCCTATCATTTCTACTACCCTGTCCTGGTTTGAGCCAGGATGAAGTTAATTTTCCTTTTACTGATTTTTTTTCTGTCAGTAAGCTCTCTTTTAACTAGCAAAAAGTGTTCCAGCTAGTGGACTGGTAACACTGGAATCTTTATGTTACTGCTGAGATTCCAAGGTTTCTTCTTTGCCCTGCCGCCTCAGACACTACTGAGAGGAGAGTGGTATTTAAGACCCCTCTTGTAGAGAGGCTGGACTAGACAGACAGCAGAACTGACCAAAGGTATTCCATTCCATATATCTACGTAAGCTCCGAGGAAGGTCAGAGATCACAGAAGACAACTTCCCTTTCTTCTTCTTCCCTTTTCTTCTGTCCATGGCCGGTGTCCGGGGAGGACTCCATCCATCACCACTGACCCCAGGCCGAGCCCTGACCCTCATAACTCTCCCCTCAGCTCCTGTCTGCTCTGCCTCTCTCTCTGGCAGCGCTGCAGGACTTTTCAGGACTGCTCACAGCTAAGGAGAGTGCTGTGGAAGTTGCTGGGGCTGGGGGGAAGCAAGAGGCTTTTGTACATTCCTGAACACATTTGTATATAATTCTACATATTTTCTTTTATCATTAGTGTTTAATTAAAGCTGTCTAGTTTAGTTTTCAATCCAGAAAAGTCTCTCTCTCCTTAATTTTCTCTCTCCTTCTGTACCTGGGGGAGGGGGGAGGGGATCAAGAGCATTGTTGTCTCTGGTTTAATTGCCGATCCTGAGTCAAACTGTGACATACCCTCATTGCTAATAATTTTATCCTAATTCAAATCAAGGGACACTTGCAGAAGAATTATTTATTTTACCTGTCAGTGCCTTTCCCCCTTCCCTTTCATTAGTCCTCACTCACTCCTACTGCTCCAACAGTCCTTCCAGCACAAGTATCTGAGAGGTCCTAGATGACATTTCTAAAAAATGAAGAGTTTATCATTCTTACAACAGTTTTGACTGGTTTAAAACTTTTATAAATAGTTATTGTATTTCATTTATTTTATATATATTCTTATAGCTTATTTTTATAGCACCAATGACAAGTTTTCTGCTAAAACCAGCTTTTCAGTAACTTTGCATATAAACAAATAAATAGAAAACATCTTCCATTCCTTTGGGAATAGACAGCACCTATAGCAACACAATTTGAAAACAAATTAACAGATGTTTGATTACTGACTTAGTACAGATCAAGCACTTAATATGTTAAACTGGACATTCCTGTAACATCTCACCTTTCTGGTTTGTCATGGACTGTAGTGCACTACCTTGGGAGAATCCAGCTCTACTTTTACCTGTTTCTGCAGCAGAGCCTGAAAATGCCACAGGAGACAGATAACAGTGCTGCTGTTCAAAGCAACACAAAATGTAATTTTCTGCCATGATCACTGCTGAGCATTTTTTCAGATACGGAGAGCTCAGGATATGAATAGTGTACAGTGGGAACTGAGGTCTTCCTTGCAAAGTTAGGCTGATGTTTTTGTGTGTGTGGGTGTGCATACTCGTGTGAGTGTGTGAAGGAAAAGTAAGTATACTGACAAGCTTAATACAGAAGCTTTATCTCAAGCTCTGAAGTACAACACAACATCTTAAGTTTGCCTACTTATGGGGATGAATGTCACAATTTTAGTCCAGTACAGGTGGAATAATACATCTTGGGATGCTGGTGTTCAATGACATTCCACTAGCATTTTCCCCAAGGAAGTCAAGATGATGAAGTCATGATGAGCAACCTCATTTAGTTGAAGATGTTCCTGCTCATTGCAGAGGGGTTGGACTAGATGATCTTTAAAGGTCCCTTCCAACCCAAACTATTCTGTGATTCTGTGATGATTCTATGACTTTAACAGGTAGACTTTCCATTGGTCCACTTTTAAAGCATTTATCATAACCAATATGTCTGGCTACCATTTTTAATATATCAGGTTGTGGAGGAAGGAAGAGTATCCTTGAAGTTATTCAATATTTTGTCTTTCACAGGCACCAGTTTCTAGGTTATTGTCTTAGTTTAGCCTTGCTAGATAAGACTTACTTAAATTAACTGGATTAGATTTGAAAATTAGTGCTTATCAGCAATTCAGTAGATCAGCATGCAGGTTGGACAGTATTTTCACCAGCTTTTGAATTCACCAGTATTCACTGCATATTGGTGGCATTTTTAACTAGCAATGTGTAGACTCAGAGCTGAAGGACATGATTCGGAACCCGATATTGCTGAGGGATGCAGAGCCAGAACTGTTTTAATCTGTTGCTGCCAGATATCTGACAACATTGGCAGCTAAAGGGCACACAGTCATACCATTAAACAACAGTTATTGCTACTTTCTGAGTATTTAAACCCCAAGTTTCATTTTAACCCAAAGCTCTTCCATAAGGATAAAAAATAACTGAGGACAAGGTTTTTAGAAGTCCATACAAAACATAATAAAACTTTTAGGAAATTCTCCTGAAAGTGGTGAAGCAGAAAACAAAAATTGTAGAGACTACCTGTGTTGTGTTTTGTTTTGTGACAATTATTCCATTTTACTCTATTCACAAAGGTTGGTGTTATAATACTACTGGCCAATGGCATACTTAAAGGGGGGCTTATAAGAAATATGGAGAGACTTTTCAGAAGGGCCTGTAGTAATAGGACAAGGGGTAATGGTTTAAACTAAAGGAGTGTGATTACAAAACAGATAGAAAGCAGATATTTTTTATATTAAAGCAGGTGAAACACTGAAAAAGGTTGCCCAGAGGCAGATGGGGTAGATGGGTATATTTCCCATCCCTGGAAACATTCAAGCTCAGGTTGGACCTCTGTGCAACCTGATGTAGTTGAAGATGTCCCTGACTATTGTGGTGAGGGTTGGACCTCTAAAGGTCCTTTCCAATCCAAACTATTCTATGATTCTATGGTTCTCTACTTTTTAGCCTCTATAACTTTTCCTCAGCTGTATTAGAATGATAGCTGTCTAGCAGTATATACTTGCAACATATTGTTATTTCACTAGCTCATTTTCTAAGGAAACTGACAGGATGATTTAATTTTGCTTCAGTTGTTTAATACTTTTGCATAATCAAGACAAAAAGAATACTTTACTGACACTAGATTGTTGTTTGTTTTGGACAACTGGCATAAAGATTTCATTTGATTTTAAATGAAACTAGATATTAGGAACATTTCTTTACCAAGAGGGTGGTCATACACTGGAACAGGCTTCCTAGATAGACAGTCGATGCACTGAGCCTGTCACTGTTTAAGGGGCATTTGAAAAATGCTCTTAATAACAAGCTCTAACTGTTGTTCATCCCTGAAGTGGTCAGGTTATTGGACTAGATGATTGTTGCAAGTCCCTTCCAACTGTAACGAGTCTATTTGATTCTAAATATATAGTAAAATAAATAAATAAATAGACGGATAAATAAGTAAATGAGAAACAAGTAAAAACCTGCCACACTCAGGAAAGTGTAAGGTGCCTAGAAAGGCACATCAGGGCTGCTATATTTGTTGTGGGTAAATGGAAGGTGAGCATCATCAAAGCACTGGTTCACGTCTATTATCAGCCTAAGGAATGTGAAGCACAGCAAGTCTCTTTTGAGTTTGCACTTGGAGAAAGACTACTTGATTGATGGCAATTAATGCCACAGTATTTCTTCTCTAGGTAATGAGTAACTCTTTTTCTCCCCTCTGAAGCACTGCTGTCACTTTACTGCCTAGGGTCCTTCCAAACTAGCACTACACCACCCATGCAGCACTATTGCCGTTATAGCACTGACATGTAAAAGAGGGAGGAGACAGCTCTGAGAAAGGTCTAGAGTGGCTACAATTTAATCCAAATGATTTTGTCCGCAAGTGTTCTCACCGTGTCAAAAGACGGCAATGCTCAGCATTTTTTTGGTCATTATCTTGCTTTAAAATAACCAACAAGCAGACTTAATTCAGTGAAGTAAGATCATGTGACTGCTTTGATTTAGAGATCTAGACAACATTTCATTATCAAACATTATTAGATAAAGCCCTGTTTTGGTTAGTGCACATTTTTGAAAGACAATTGCCTAGTTTTCAAGCCCATCACCTGGAAAACAGATATATCCTACTGTTATCTCTCACATTGTCTTTACACTGTCAAATTCAGACATGCAATATGATTTGTAAAAGCCAAAAAAACAAACCCAAAATGTGGCATGCATTCAGGTGCTTAACTCTGCATTTAAGAGCCATATATTTTACCCTGCCTTGAATGAATGGACAAGCAAAAATAATCTTGACAGAATGATACATGCTTTATCATTGTTTCATCAAAAGTGTATCTGAATAATTTTTTTAATTTTTTTTTTCCAATATCATTCATGACAAAGACATACATAACCAATAAATACATTACTGTCTAACAGCTGTGTATCTCATCTCATCATCCTGAACTTTGAAAACTGAAGACAAACATATTGGCTTGTTATCCTTTAAAAGGCATAGATAGACATTCTCTTCCTTTGTTTCATCTGTCAAGCATTAAAAACTGCCTTTGTTGCAAATGAAACTTTTATTGGGCAATTATCTTCTAGTTCTATATAAAATCCTTGCCCTTTGCACCATGTATTAGGTAAAAATGCTATTGCCTGAGCAGTACAGCAATAATACATTATAAAAGATGAAATCTAATAAAACAGGTGCTGTGTTTCTTGCACCATCAAATTCCTGGATTTAACTAGTGTAGAGAGTAGAAATGCCTGATGTCTCTCCCTGACAACTCCCACTATTACATCAGTGAAAACAGAATGTTCTCCTGGCATTGCAATACATACACAAAACCCAAGCATACTGTTTCTTAATATTTTTCAGTTGAAAGGATAGAAAAAAAAAACCTCCCCTCTTTTTCTCCCCTCAAAACCTAATGCCCCTCTGCCATTCCCTTACATACTTTTGGAAATTGAGAGTAAGGAGCAACAAAGCAATTATGAAAATAAAATGTTGTTACTTTAAAAAGTGTAGTTTTACCCTTATAATTGAAAGTGAAAATAAAACAATAAAACAGTGATTAGTATGCTTCTGACTATGGCTGTTGACAGACTTTGACAGGACAGAACCTCACCTAATATTGGACAATTATAGTATTATCTGTATGTTCTACCACTGTTTGTTTGTTCACATGCACAGGGATGTTATGCTTCTACGGTTCTTTAAAACTTGCAGATTCCTGATTTTTTTGGATGAAGAATGATCAGAGTGAGTGACCAAAACCATGCTAAATAATTAATGAGGAGTCAGTCAGTAACACTCAGGCTGTCTAGAATATCTGGCCCAATCTTTCACTTTTACTACATGAAATGCAATTTCTGGCCAAGTCAGCTGTCTATACACAACAGGCAGAAAAGGAAAAATGTTAGGTGTATGCCAGCCTCTCCAGCCTCGCAGTAACAGGATGTCAACTGGCGGCTGTTTCTGTAACAATTCCCTCAAGTAAATGTTCTTTTGAACTGGGATTTATGCAGATGTTTATGTCAATACAACTTTAGCACAAACATCTAACAGGGGATGAAGCAAGACCCTTCAAAATAAATAATTTAAGGTAGCCCCTGGGACAACAAATGGAAAGCCAAGGGGAAAAAAAACAAAACCAACAATTCCTTTAACAATGAAACTTCTGTATTTTTTTTCCCATTTTTTCCTCAGAGGCTATTCAAAAACTAAATTTAACACAGATATGGAGCTACTCCTCAACTCAAGCCCTTTTAGTCACAGCTTTTCCTGATAGCCTTTACAAAATGAAGGATCCCCTGCACCCCAAAATGCTCTCTCTATGCCTGAAACAGGTAGCAGATTAGAATCTTTTCACAGGCTCAAAGAAGCAAAAAGCAAGTAGCAATACAGGTTAAGTAGGAAGCCTCAGCAGCTGGTACAGGCATCAATTATTCAACCTGGTTCTAAACTTCTTTACTATCCAAAGCCAAAATGTGATAAAAAAGCCTTGATTTAATAAAATCCAAAAGAAATTCTACAAAGATTTTCAATGAAAACATAAGAAGTTTTAACTACATTCTTTAATTTTCATCTCACTACCATGAGCTTCTTTTTTTTTTTTGTCTCTCTATAAAGATTGCTTTCAAACACTGAAATTGAATTAGTATCAAGTTTGGCATAGAATGAGGTTGGGATTTATACTAGCAAAATCCTCCAGATGTCTAATGTTGAGAGGCATAATTTTCTTCATAGCATATTCATATTGAGAAAGGGAAATTGGTTCTCCCTTTTTTGATCTTCTGTTTTCTCTTATGACGGGTTTGCCACTTGCAAATTCAAGTGTTACAGTAATGAACTAGATGAGTGGAGGCTCAAGCAACTCCCCTATCTCTTTTTTAAAACCTGCTATTTAAGTTTTAATACACTGATTGACCACTGGAGTTTTCCTAGAAGCACAGTTCCACTGCAGAAGGCACACAAAACACAAATAGCAGCATTGAACCTAGCATGTAAAGGACACAGGGTGCCAAGACATGACAGTTTAACCTTATGTGATGGTTACTTGTCTTTACCTAGACAAATCCAGAAAAACCCAGAAATTCTATGCCAGACCAAATGTAAAACAGATAACCATTTTAGTATGAGAAAAGTCTGTACTAAGTAGTAAAACAATACTGAAGGAAGGCAAAATTACAGGTAGGAAAATTAATTTTTCCTTTTTCTTGTGTTACATCCACTGTTGTGGACAAAAGTAATAACTCATGGGATGTAGAAAAGAATGACCATCATCCATCAACTGTACAGAAAGGATAATGAAAGTAAAATACCCTTCCCACTGTCAAACTCCCAAACTCAAAAAAGTATGGGATGAGAGAGAAAACTGCAACAAAACCTCCAATCAAGTCAGTAAATCTTTTATAAGACAGAATTAGCTGGAGATCTTTTTTTTTATAAGTTAAAGACCATTCAATTATTTTAGAACACAAGACGTCTGCTTCTACCCAGAACAGAGGAAAGAGAGGACAAGCAGCAATTCCTGCTGTGAAGCAGCAATGGATTCCATATCCTAAGCACAAGCTAGTCTTCTTTTTTTTTGTCTGTTTTCAAGATCTTTCACTAACTCAAATTTGTGAAAAACATGTTCTTTTCTGAACGCATAAAAAGTATATCTTCTCCAATTTATAGCATTTAATTTCTGAGCCATTTTTAAATATTCTAGGAAGAGAGAGATACAAAAAGAAGGGAATTTTAGACATCAGCTTCTCACACAGACAGACTTCCATTTTCATGCACAAAGCAGACAAAAGGTGTGTAAGTCCGTAGCTTGGTTTCTATTAGTAAAACAAATCTTCCTTTGAAAGGTGTTTCTGAGCAGATTGGATTATTTGCTTTCTAAATAATACAATTAAAGAGAGTTCTAGAAGAAAACTGATGTTTCTCCATCCAGAAGCATCCTAGCTCCTCATAATCATATCTCTGGCAAAACTGAAATCTGAAAGGATGTTCCTGGATTGCCCGCTTTCCTGCCTGAAAAGAATGAAGTCATTCAGGGCAATTTAGGGCACAGAATTTTAGAGTTTTTTCATCAAACTGGCATACACCGCTTCTTCCAAGGTCAGAATGGCTCAGATATATATAATGTCATGATTATTTCCAAAAAGGATGGTAGAAAAATGGGTTTAAATAATTGGATGCTTTAGGTTGAAATCACTGATCTGCAGGAAAGGTCTAAGCATCTATACGCAGAGTTTTTAATACATTGAACCAGTAATACTGGTTAGTTAGTAAGAAAAAGACTGTTAGTGCAATAGACCTCAACACATGCTCCCTTGTCTGGTCTGAAAAAATAATTATAAGGAGCAGAGTAATGAGAAGGAGAAGGTATTGTAGTGTGAGGATGAAGCTCAGCTGTACATGCTGGAGGTGGGTTCATTAACTCAGACTTTCAGAAGCCACATCCTATTCAAGCATTCCAAAGCTCTCCTTCAAAAAAGAGTTTATTCCAAGTTCTTGCACAAAGACAATTCACATCCTAACATCTTCATTATGTGTCCCACTAAGTACTAGGCAAGACACTGCTTAGATGCTACAGATGCTGTGCATTAAGTTGTCAGACACATAATCACAGGGCAGAGATTTTGCTATATTCTTTACTCCTGCTGGTTTGAATAGAGAAAAAAATCTGCCTAGGTTTTGTTTTGCTTGAAAAGCACTCAGATTCTGATTCATTTTCAAAAGGTAAACATACTGACATTATTAGCCACCAGTCACTGAAAGAGCCAAAGTAGTTGGGTTTTTGTGTTTGGTTTGGTTTGTCTTAAGAAAGCCTCAATAAACTATAGAAGGCAAAAAGAGTTTAAAGGAGGATTAAAGATGAAAAATGAAACAATACATTTAGGAAAAAGCTTGGAAAAAGCTTTAATTGAAAACTGGTACCATCAAAGCGCAAATGAGAAAACCTGCAGTGTAACTATTTGTGGAAGGAATAGTAATGAAGCAAATAAGCTAAATGCATCTGTAAAGAAAGATGTTTGCTTCATCTCTCTCAGCTTTGGGTCAGACCTACAAAATGCTCAGTCAACCCTTCAAAGAGAAACAAATTTTAAATCTACTATTGCACTGGAGATTAGGGTTTTCTTAAATTCTCAAGTAATCAAATACTACTGGATCTAGAACATACACATGTAGTGATGCAGAGCTGCTCGGTCCTGTTCCTTAGTCCCTGTAAACACTGGCTTTCTGAAGGAAGATGTTTGCCAGGTAAAGGTTGGGAGCCAGGGCAGCTGCCTGGATACAGAGCCAGAAGTGGTGCTGAATAATAACAGCACAGAACATTAATCCAACCAAAACCATTTTGGATTATACAAGGCACCACACTCGCTAAATAAAATATGAATTCAATTATTTTATTTGTTATTTAAAGTGCCTAATACTTCAGGATTGGCCAAGCAACAAAAGCAACAAAATTCTTATTCAACAAGACAACAATTATCCCAGAGGAGTAGTTGCAATATGTGCTTTAATTCTCAAGCTTGAAACTCAGGGTGATTACACAACCTGGAATTCAGAGCATCTAAAGGACAGTCACAAACATATTCATTATTTACTATTCTGACAAAAAGCCATGAACATGTCTGGCAGCTTTGAACATTTGAGTTCCAGCTTCAGATCTTATCACAAATAAGCACAAGGCATTTGCCACTAGTCAAGCCAGCTCTCAGAAGCCCATTCATACAACACTGCTCCACTTCTGATTTATTTCTTTTTAGTTTAAGAAAAATTCCCATGAGTCTCAGGTTTCATAAAGTCCTTGGCCTTCCATTTACCATTCTGAAGGCAAGAATGGAAAAATAAGTAACTTTCCACTATTACCTGAAGAGTAAAAGAAAAGACTGTAGACAAAGTCTTGACCTCATGCAAGATACTGGCAAAGTTAATTGACCCAGGGCCTTTACCCAAGGCCCTTCTGTCATCATATATGGACACAGTCATAGCTGACATTTTAAAATGGAATGAAAGACAAATACAGTGACAACCGAAGGGTAACAGCAACAAATCGCCCTAAGATTTCCTTAAATATTGCTGTTCTAATTTATTCAGGAAGGAAATACTGTTATGCTTTTCTCTGGTTGTGGTAATTTATTTCTGTCATTCTGTACTGATAGAATGATTGTCATCTTGTCAACATTTTAGTATGTTAGTCTAATAAAGCCTGTCCGTAATAAACCAGTAATAAAACTTCCCAAAGTTTTTTTTTTTTCTAGAACAGACAAAAACTATTCCTCCATTTTGTCTCAAAAGGTTCTACCACCAAAAGCCCATGTTCACTCCTAGCTGTCAGGAAATAAACTCAAATGCACCTTTTCCAAGTAATCTTTGCTCTGGGTCTGTTAAGATGATTTCCAGGCTGAATACATGGATTCCTCTGCCTCAGTCACAGGGCTCATCTAAGCAGCTAAGATCTGGCCAGTAGTAGTTGTTCAGCACTATTATCAAGCAAAATTACTCAAACTAAAATGGTCTGGGAAACGTAAATGACTCTCTGGGGAAAGACAAACTGTGTATCTTTTTATGTATTTCACAGAAAGCACAGAAAATTGAGAAAGAAGAAATCTATCGCACCCCTCTGCATGGAAGAAGGCTCAATTATACCTCAGATATTCCCGCCAGACATTTATCTAATAGATTCTCAAGTATCTTCAGCAGTGGAGACTTTCCATGTCATTAGGCAATTTACTGTAGAGCTTAACGGCTCATACCGTCGCAAGGGTTTTCCTAACCCCCTACTCTCATTTATTTTGCTGCAATGTAAGCCCAGCATTGCTTATCCTATTCAGAATAGATGAGGAGAGCAAACTACTGCCTCTCCCTTTGCAACTACAGTTTAAGCATCTGAAAAATACTTCTGCATTCCACTTCAGTCTGCTGCCTGTTTTGCTAACCAATCCCCTTTAACATTTCTCTACACATTCCAGACATGTAGGTCACATTTGCTACATCTTCTGAGTCCTCTCCTTTGCTCTAGTTAGCTGGCTTGAATACTTCCCAAACTGCAACATGCAAGCCTGGATGCAGTTTTTCTGTCGAGGCAGTATGAGCTTAAAAAATAATAGACTGCCTTATGATTTTCTTCTTAGGATTCATTTTTGCCTTCAAAACTTCTAATTTGAATCCTCTGTCTTGCCTATCTTTTCTCATTCCTGTAATGGTGCAGATACTATTGTGAAGAACAGACTCTTTCATATTTTCACATAGAATTGGCTTCTGTTTCTTTCAGAATGCTGCTCTCATTTGTAATGATCATCTTGAATCCAACCCTCCAACGTATTTTTAGCCCCCTCACCTTTGCTTCATCTGCAAATTTAGTAAGTATTTCTCAGCTGATTTTTCAAAGCTGACAACCTATTAGTATACGTGTCTAGCAAGTGCAATAGCTTCCGAGTTCTCAGATGACAGCACAGAATTGCTCATTTCTTTAGTTTCTTTTCAATGTTATAGAATCCATAGCTACAGAACAAAATCTACCTATTTCTCTCCCATTATATACTGAACTCTTTTTTTCCCCCCCCAGGTATCCTGCCTTCCAAGCAATTTTCCCATTCTTTATAATTGTATTTTGCCATCTGTACTAAGCCTCTCATTGCCATAGGAATGTTAGGACAGTCAGTGTGCAGTGTTTGCCCTACTACCTCTGCTGTTGTGCAACTTATGAGAATATTTACTTTTAAAAGCCTGAAATGTTTTTTTATGTTGTGTAAGTATGGCATTGTAGCCATTACTCTCTGCAGATAATCTGCTTGATATCAAGGCAGCTGTTCATATGAGTTACACAACAGATTCAAAAAAAGCCTATTATTTGTTTGGTTTAGTACAGTTGATATAGTATTAAACTATTCATGACATACTTTTGGGGCAAAGCTATGCATATTTCTTGGATGAAGTCCCTAGTCCCTAGGCTGCACTGCCTAGTATCACAATAAACATAGTACCCAACTCGTTCTTTTTTATCTGTCTCTGGTGAAGCCATGTCCCATTGAAGCCTATTGAATTTCAGTCTTAACCTTCATGCAAACAAAACTCATTGCTTCAACTGATCTCTCTTGCAGCAAAGGCCTGGAGGATGGCCTCCGGTCAATATTTTGTTGTCAGTTTCATGAACATATCCTACTCTGGTGTGAGTACTCAGAATTAAAGTGTTGAGAGAGCCTGAAGACATTTCAGATGGGAGGTTCTGTGAAATAGGGGATGTGATTACAAAATGTTTCAGGATGATGGAAAGAGTGCTTTCCATCAACATGATCTCCATCATTTGAGGCCATCCACTGAACTTTGCAAAAAGCACTCTCTGAAAAACAGGAACGTGGGACACAGCTATTATTTCTGTCACTGAAGTATGACACACAGGTGAGAAACAAGAACTATCCACCAGTTAGAAAATCATGGCTTTGGCTAATAAAAGCTCTACAATTAATCTTTGGTCTTTACTACAGAATTTTTTAAAACTATTAGCAACAGCTTCTGTTTTCTCAGAATGAAAGTCGATAAATTAGCAATAGAGCTACTAAACTAGACAGTTCACTTGAAGTTGTTGTGTAAATGGGCTTTCTGAAATGTGTCCAAGACTTAAATTATTCTGATGAGTTTAAGTCTGAAGAACTGGCAATAAGCCTTTTCAGTGTTGCTCTCATGGCAATTATTGTTCTTGTTTACCTGCATATTTTACTAGCATTTCTCAAGTGTCTAGTGTAAAAGCTTGAGGACAGTTGAATCAGTAGAGGTAAAATAAGAACCGATCCAAACTGATATGATCCTTGCCTTTCATGTAGAAATATTTTTGAAGATGAAAACAAGTGTCTTCCTACATTCCATCTGAAATTGATCAGATTGTACTTCAAAAAGGAATGGGGGTTCTCTTAAGTCTATCCATTATATTTATACATCACAAAAGGATATATAATTCAGAACAAAAAAGTTATGATTTACTGCAAAGAATTTGCTTCTTTTTGTTCAGTTAACTTCTTCTTAAAACAGGAAGCTAACTGCAAAAATAGTATTTCTAATATCCATGTCCACAACACATTTTTCCTTGTAGATAACAGCTCTCTTCAGATTCAAGAAAGTTCTAAAAGATCTCATTTATCTAATCTATCAGAACAAATTTATTTTACCATAAAAATATTCCTCTCCTATCCTCAAACACATGACCTTTTGTGTTCCCATAATTCCTCCCCCCAAACTACTACAAATTCTGTAATTGGAGCTTGTGTCTCTATGTTCCTTCAATACTTTCAAACACCACTTCAAGTCCCATCACTTCTTATTAACTAGTAACTTCTGCAGCTCTCTTTGATAGAAGAGTCTAATCCCCCAAGTCAAAACTTTGTAAATTAGCATTCATTATTCCATGTTTCACCCTGCTCTGTGTTACCTGCTTCTGAATCAAGAACAGAAACTACTGTCTTGGTTCTTAAGATGTTAAATAACTTTAGAAAACTCTTTCATGCCTTCTGTACAGATCATTCCTTTGACCCCTGTGCTGCCTAAGAGTGGTACAATCCACTAGGGACTCCTCTAGCAGTTTGGTGTGACATGCCATCAAAAATCAGCTGTGAAGTATTCTCTGACAGATCCTGTAAGAAATCTTCTGTGCTCTGTGATGAAAAAATGGTGAGTGGGTTTAGGCACTCAGAAGCAAAGCTGAGAGCTATCAGTACAGACAGACTTTCCCTGGACAGAAGATGACAAATGTGCAGAGGAACTGTTTGTAAACTGAAAATTCTCCCAGCTGATTAGGCAGAAACAATTTTTCCTTAGGATCTTAGCAGGGTTTGGTTTTGTTTACTCATCTGACAGTACTTTCAATTATTGAGACAGAATGACAAAAGAGCATATGAGCTCAATGATCAGAGGATCTGCACCATCAAACTGGGCATCTGCCACTCATTTCTGAAGACTACTCCAAGTGAGACTCAAGTAAAAACCAGAATACTGAATAGTGCTGAGCTGGGCCAGCTGGAGCAGGACCAAGCAATGGGGCTATTTGCAGAGGAATTTAACACAAGTGGTCTGTAGAATGTAATTTGTACTTGGAATTGCACCCTGTAATTGTTTTGTTGCATTTGATCAGCTATATTACAGAGAGATGACTTGGGCATATATATGGTTAACAACAGACCAGAGAGGTGCAAAGGTGATTCCATTTCAATACAGTATCCTTGGCTTTGCTCCCAGAGAGAGTGAAAGTGCATTGCATGACCCAGACATTAATCCATGAAAATGTAACTGGATCTAGAGGCATTGTATCCTGAACAGGATGCATCACAGAAATAATCACCTAATTTTTGAAGCTGAAGAGTCTCCTCTGACTTGATTTCATTCAACCTGGCTTGCACCTGCCCCATGCTGTCCTGAATCGCTTATTTATTTTTGAAAATGTTATAGCTACCTACTGAATTCACCAGCTGTAACAGCAGCTGTTATTTCTGTTGCCATTTTTTCCACAAAAAATAGGTCTTTTTCCTTCCATCTTGCCCCATAAACCAAAAGCCTGGTAAAACATATCCTTTTTGTACTGTGGTGCCCAGAACTGCACACAGGACTCGAGATGGGGCTGCACCAGTGCAGAGTAAAGTGGGACAACCACCTGTCTCAACCGGCTGGCTATGTTGTGCTTGATGCACCCCAGGACTCGGTTGGCCCTCCTGGCTGCCAGGGCACACTGCTGGCTCATGTTCAACTTGCTGTCGACCAGAACCCCCAGGTCCCTCTCTGCAGGGCTGCTCTCCAGCCTCTCACTCCCCAGACTGTCTGTATATCCAGGGATACCGTGTCCCAGGTGCAAAATCCAGCACTTCACCTTGTTAAACTTCATGGGATTGGTGATTGCCCAGCTCTCTAATTTGTTCAGATCCCTCTGCAGGGCCTCTCTGCCCTCGAGAGTGTCAACCACTCCTCCCAATTTAGTGCTGTCCATGAACTGAATAAGTAGGCTTTCAAGTCCTGCATCTAAGTCATTTATGAATATATTAAAGAGTACTGGCCCTAAGATGGATCCCTGTGGAACCCCGCTAGTGACCGGCCGCCAGCCTGACGTGGCCCCATTTACTATGGCTCTTTGAGCTCGACCCATCAGCCAATTACTCACCCAATGTATTATGTGCTTGTCCAGCTGGATGCTGGACATTTTGTTTAGAAGGATATGTGAGAGACAACATCAAAGGCTTTTCTGAAATCCAGAAAGATTACATCAACTGGCTTTTCTTGGTAAACTAGGTGGGTAACCTTGTCATAGAGAGAAATCAAGTTGGTCAAGCAGGACCTTCCCCTAGCAAACCCATGTTAGCTGGGACCAATGACTCTGTTGTCTTTTAGGTGTTTTTCAATAGCTCCCAGAATAATCTTCTCCATAATCTTACCAGGCACTGAAGTGAGGCTAACAGGCCTGTAATTACCAGGGTCATCCCTGCTGCCCTTCTTGAAGACTGGGACAACTTTTGCCAGCTTCCAGTCAACTAGTACCTCCCCAGATTCCCAAGAGCATTGAAAAGTCATAGAGAGAGGTATCGCTATGACCTCTGCTAGCTCTCTAAGAATCCTTGGATGAATCTCATCAGGTCCCATTGACTTATAAGGATCCAGTTGGAGCAGCAAATCCCGCACAAGTTCAGGGCTGATTGGGAGATTGTCATTTGCCCAGTCATGGCTCTCCAGCCCAGTGCTCTAGGGGTGTTCAAGACCCTCATCAGTGTTGAAGACAGAGGTGAAAAAAGCATTAAACGTCTCTGCCTGTTGAGGCGGTGTATGGACTTCACACAACTCTATAAGAGTTATAACTGAAGACCTTTATTGTTAAAAATGGCGGCAATTTATACCCCTCTGACTCCAGATGGTCCACCCCAGTACAAACCCCGTTGGTTACATACATACACAGTTCATATATGATTGGCTACGTGTCTTGTCATTTGCTGTCCGTGTCATGATGACCCAGGGCTTCTGCTTCCCAGCCGGTGCCTCTCAGTTCTTGCTACAACATTCTTTTCTCACTACTTCATGAGATAACAACCGTGGGATACCTACTTGTAGGACACCTGCTGTTTACTGGTCCTGTGGAGTACCAGCCTGTGAGACACCAGCCTGTGAGACACCAGTTTGTTTACTGATCCCACGGTTTGCTTCAGGGTGCCTGACAATTTGGTCAGCAGCACCTGCAACACTGCTGTTTTAATTCAGGCATATTAATTTTCCATAAATCCCATATTAATTTTCCACAAATCCCATGCTAATTTTCCATAAATCCCCACATCTGCCTTGTCTATATCCCTGTTTATCAAGTGTCCATGATCACCAAGTAATGGGCCAATGTTATTTCTGCCCTTCTTTTTGCTATTAACATATTTTAAAAAGACCTTTTTATTATCCTTCACAGTGCAGGCCAGCTTCAACTCTAGTTGAGCTTTAGCTGCACAGATTTCTGCCCTACAGTGTCGAACAGCATCTCTATAGTTCTCCCATGTTATCTGTCCTTCCTTCCACTGTCCATACACATTCCTCTTGTGCCTTAGTTTTAGTAGGAGGTCCCTGCTCAGCCAGGGTGGCCTTCTACCTTGCCTGCTTGACTTCCAGCATTTTCATTTTTCCAGCATTCCAGATCATCTAGTTCCAACCCCCCTGCATTGGTAGGGACACCTCCCACTAGATCAGGCTGCTCAATGCCCCATTCAATCTTGTCTTGACAATCTCTCTGCATCCTGTTCCAGTATTTGATCATGCTCACAGTAAAAAGAAAAACCTCAATATCTAATCAGAATACCCCACAATAAAATTTTTGTTACTCAAACTTTTCAAATGTGTGACTAATTTAAAGTCACACTAATTAAAACAACACATCCATATTCATAGCTTTTTGACCCCCACTCCCACTAAAGCAAAGTTGGATTTGAATTTCTTTTGTTTCTTCATTCAGTATCTCAGTGGTAAATGAAAATACATAAATAAAAACTTTACAGGAATTCTCTACAGATTTAGGGAATAAAAGGATCTAGAATAGAGAATGGACTATGCACTACATCATCCTACAGCCAGAGCAAGCCTGACAGTTCTTCAAGAAACCATCATTACAAAAAAACCCCTTTTTATCCATTCCTCTACTACTCCAATATACAGAACTAGAAATGTAAATAATGCGTGGTTTGCATTTCATTAGGTAGATGCCATAACTTCCATTTGCTTTATTACAATAAAAAGCCCCTTTCAACATGGTAGCCAATGGAAAACATTTTAAACTCTTTAAACTCTGAAGTTGTTTAAGCTAGTTCTCCCCTGCAGAATATTCAGAAAGAAGGGATTTATAGCCTCTGAGGAAAATTATGTTCCTGTCAAACAACAGCATTTAAGAATTTTATATAACAGCCCTAAGAATGGTACATACCCCTGAGGCTCATTTTTATTGCCTATGTTTGGGGATGTTCACATGATTCTTGCAAGTGACTTACTTTTTGAAATTCAGCAGAGCTCTCAGACTTTATAACATGAAAACCAAAACAAGACCTAAAAGTCGCACTCTCTTGTGTTCTTCAGCTTTTTATTTGTTCCTTTCAGTTTACTGGATATACTCCTCCAACAGTATTAGAACAGGAAAGCAGAGCATTTGGTTTGCATGCTCCATCTTTAGTTTTTCCATCATTCCTTAGTTGGTGCCTTTCAGAACTAAGAAATCTAAGACAAAGAGGTATCATCCACCTGGGCAGGTCTTTTAACCCCAATTATTTTCCAGCTAATTTCTGAACCCTCCTCTTTTGATTTCTCAGAATATGACCTTAAATTTAGCATTCAAGCAAAGGACAGTCACTGATAAATCTTTAAAGAACAGCAGGAGAAAAAAAGTACAGGGAACGTTACATCCAGAACAGATACAATGAGGCAAGCCAGGGAGCTACCTAGATTAAACAAAGACTAGAATGAGCCTTTCTAAAAATGGATAATATGCAACCTCAAAAACACTGAAAATGCAACAACATTGAAAGGCACCTTTACAGAATATCGTAGAATGGCACACAAGGAAATCCCATGTTATGCCATTGTGATCATCAGTATGACTGGGAATAACTTAAAAGGAGGAAATCAGATACTCTGCTCAAGGTAGTAATTTGTTTTCCCTAACTACTGTAGCTAGGGCTCTAGGAGGTCTGGTAAACATTTCCCATCTTGGAGACTGCTAATTCAGTAGTGCCTACAGAATTACAGCTGAAACATCCATAGTCACAAAGATTGCTGAAGAGTTTACTGGGTCTTTTCCCTAAAAAAGCTCTTATACTGATAGGACTAAATGGAGCTATGATGGTAAGAACAGATGGCAAAATAACTTCTTAAGTCATGTTAAATCACGGTTTTGCTCCTTCTGTTTTCCATTCATTAAACTGAATGGCCAATGGTGGTAAAATTTGCCTTTTGCAGCAATAACAGATTTTTCAGCTGCCCCTAGCTACTGCCAGGAGCCTCCGTGGGAAATTACAGAGGCAAAAGGCTATACCCTAAGATGCTTCAGCTGTAGAGGCTCAGACTGAAAGTGATTTAGTAGTTTATATTTTCAGAGGATACAATCACTCTGAATGGAGTTACTCTAATTACAAGGTAAATATGAGAACATTCTCCCAAATTACCCCTGGGAGACTTCTCTTGAAACACGGAAAGCAAGTTCTGTCCTCAGCTGTCGGAGGCTGAACATTAGGTAAGTGTGTAAAAGGTTATCTGGGTTATCTGGATCTATTTCAACATCCACCTGCACATTGAAAGATGGAAAAGTCAGGTGGATGATTTGTGAGGGTATAAATCATTCCTTAACAAAATCTCTTAGGAATGCCTTTACATCTCTCTTGGGGGCAGCACAACAACTTCAGTCTCCAGTGCTGCTTTCACTGCCTTATGTTAGTTGCTAATTGTAGAGCAGGTCACATTCAAGACACGGAAAAAAGCCCAGTTTCTTTTAGGGTACATGACCAAGCCCTAAAAGAAAATAATAAAGCCATTAGTTAAACCCATTTAAAAGGAAAAACAACAACAACAAGAAAACACAACCCAGCTGAAGTTATTTAGAATTAGGTGTAATTTTTCTAACCAGTTACTTTCCAAGGTAAGCACAGGGGCCATTGCTTTGCTAAGATTTATAAAATCCAAACCAGAGAACACTTCCTGTTGTCACAAACTGCCACATCTGGCTTGGCCTTTCCAATCTCAGTATTTGGGCTGTAATTTTCAGATATCTATTGGCATTTTCAGCTAACACATTATCTTAGCCATCCCTTCTTTTCCCCAACAACATGGAAGATACCTATGAAGCATCAGACCTGAGAACTGAATCAATGCTTCCTCTGAGTGCTATGCAAAAAGCCCATTATCATCAGAAGGCAAACATGTTGCTTTTTTTTCCCATAGAAGGATGAATTCAAAACATTACATAATTATCACATTTCAAAGAATATGAGTGCACTTAAGCAAAAAATACTGGGTGCAGAATATAGCATCTTAGTTTTACATCTGTGCTAATGTGGAGACTCAAAACATTCCCTCCTTTATCTATTTATGTGCAACAACAATCAAGATCCTTTTCCAGACAGCAGCAGGCATACCAAAACCCAGAGTTTTCTCTACCACTATTCTGTGACTCAAGATTGAGAAAAGAGAAATCCCAGCAACATGGCACAAGATAATTAAAACATAATAAACTATAGCTCAGCTTTACAAGGAAAGTAATCTGTACAAGAGTGACAGGATGCCAAAGCTTTGGCACCTACAATGCATAAACAGACAACATGCCATGTCCAGACTGGGCAGAGCACAATATCTGCTGTTCACTAGGCTATGTGAAATGCTTACTGAGACATTCGATGAAGTTTACCTAATGCATTCCTTCTGTTCAGCCACCATCAGGCTCAGTAAAGTGAACAGGCTGTGAAATCAATAGCTTCCAATTTGTTCATTTTTAGGAGAGGCACAACTCCATTTTATATAAAACAGCCAGGACTGCCAACATTTCAATGAATCTGAAAGGACTTACCAGCCACTGACCCCAAAAAATAATCAGTGCCCACCAAGCTCAATACTTCCCCACTACAGAGACAATTCAGTAATGGTGACATAACCTTTAACTTCTGGGTCATGAGATATAAATTATCATTACTGTTCAGAAACTATCCAGTGACCCAAAGGACACAAGAAGAGTTAGCAATCACAGTCCTTTTTTTTGGACTGTGATCAATTTCTGGCTAGACAAGTAGTTCTCTACAGTGCCAAGCTAAATGGGGCCAAGTCTATTTGAGTCCAGCCAAGGACTCACACAGGTATTTCAATGGGATTACCCAAGAGCTTAACAATTCAGTACAAGTTTGAAGGTTATCTTGGACTGGGACCAGAGTGCTCAGCTCTAAGTCTCTCTTGATGAACTTCTCTGTATATACATGTATTGCAAAAAAATGAGAAAAACCTAGATCATGAAAGGTATTTAGATACCAAAATCCCATTGTTCTAACATGCTTGACTGTCTCTGAAGATATAATCCAGAATCACCCTATATACCCCCAATTACTCTGTTTGTTGGCAGCCTTAGCAATGAGTGACAAAAATGAGTATGTAAACAGGCAAATGCCACATTGCAACCTGACATGCTAGAGAGCACCATCATGGCTCACTGTACCATAGGTCAGACACTTTCATAACCACACAAGTTTCTACTTCCCTCATTTTGCTGTCATCCTTCAGCACTAAAGACTCTTCAAAACAAAAAAGAAACTGCTTCCAATTCTACAACAGTCCTATAAAAGTAGCCATAGTTTAATCACATTTACAAAACAGCCAATACATCAGACTGAGACATACAGACGCATTTCCCTAATCTGTTTCAGGGAAACATCCACTTTATTTATAGAGAATCATTGCAACAGGTTAACTAAAACTCTATTACAGCTGCATGCTAAGGGAAACAAGCCATTCTGGTCCTTCAGCTGTGGAACATGTTTTCTCTGTAATTTCCCTTCTCTGAGAAGACTGGACAGCACTTGTCAAACTATGATTACTCTAGAAATTGAAATACATAAAATAATAAGTGATGCAATCAAATGCATATCCAGCTATCATTTGCTTGGAAAACAGACAAATGCAAATGATGCAATTTGTAATTAATTCACAGAAAGAAGGAGTTGAAAAAAACCCACCTATATAAATACATTCTTCAGGACTTGGCAGAAAATAATGAGTTGAACAAGCATCTCAAAAGGAAAATTAATGAACGACAACAGGAGTAGCACATGTGTAATGTGGAGATAGACTGCAAGAAAATTAAACAGGTTGCTTGTGGGAAAATAGCCACCTTCTCCATATTTTCCTCAAAAAACCCACATGGTTCCTAATTGAATTCAAGGTTATTATTCAGTCAGAAGCTTCTCATGAAGTCAGAAACTGTGAAAGTATGCTTCCAAAAGCAGAGCTCCAGGAGGTAATTGAAGCTTTAGAATCACAGTGGTGATTTTCTTGAACACTCATCCCCAGGTTACCTAAAATAAAATCCATCAGATAAGAAGATACAATGCAACAACATAAAGGTTACAGAGAGTGAGAAGTAAGTAAATAAAGTGGAAGAAAAAATGTTTAAACAATCTTTTGGGAAAACCATGCATCAGTACTTGCACATGCACACATGCAAATTCACCTTTACCATATAAAACATATACCTGAAAAAACCTCTTATTTTAAGAAGTCATAATTCCCCTTTGGAAGTGCACTCCAGAATCTTCATATACCTTTGCAGTGTTTTAAGAGCCTTGAGATATCTTCAGTTTCCAGAATTTAACCATAGTTTTCAAGATCACATTTACGCAAGTTTTCTGAAGGAAACACTGGATTAAAGGGACATGTGTATAAATGCCCCAGATGTCATAGTGGTGCCACATAGCAGTGTCAGTGCTGAAATTAAATCTGTGGTCTCCACAGTCATGCAGCTAGTCCACAAGGACATCCAGTGCTAAATTAAAACTAGGCCTCCTAGTCCTCATACAAGGAGTAGACCCCACTCTGTGTTCCTATTCCAGATGTTAGCAGATAATGGCTTGCTAACTTATAGTTTGCCTTCAGAGTTCCCTCATTGCCAAAGGAACTTCGCCACTGCTGGTCTGAAGCTAGGGCCAGAGGAGTGCAGGAACAGAGATCTGTTTGCAGAATTTGCAATTTAGTGCTGCATAAAACCAGAGCGTTCATTAAAGTCAATGACAGCTGTGTGAAAAATCCATTGGCCAAGTCCTGCAGCCATGGAGGGTGATGCAATTTTTGCCTAAATGAGAGAATTTAGCCACTCTTCAGTCCCAAGCTAGACAGAATGTAGACCATCCATCATACGGGGATGCAAAACCAACTCTGTTTGCAGCAATATATAGCACCAGCAAGGAAGGCTTAGAGAAAAGATTATCAGCCTAGGGTATGGCAATGTAAGCTGACACAGTCTAATTTATAGGCTAACAAGCATGTGAAGAGACCTTCAAATAGGGAAGCAATACAAACTACTCAGAATATCTAAGACCCAGTGGGCAAAGGTGGCCAAATAATGGCAAGAAATTGAATAGGCTTAATACACTACTGGGCTCTCATAGATAAGTGTAATTAGAGCACATATACTTCATTTCCTAAAAGATCAATTACAGAAGTCCTGCCACTGAATAAAGATTGCAGCTTTTACTCTTTGGCTTCTAGAGGGGAAAAAAAAAAAAGGTAGTCTGGACAATGCAGAAATTATACAAGGAACAAAGAAACAAAAAAAGGTAATAGATTATTTCTTAACAAATCCCATGGCTTCTTGAGACTCACAGCATTTAATTTTGGAGTCAGTAAAGCTGAAGACATCACTGTAATATACAGGTGCACAGTAAAAAGCCTGATTTATGAAGGCAGGGGTACAAGCCTGTCATCATCAGTAGTGAAAAAGGCAGAAAATTGCACCAGTCTCAATCTCTTGCTTGTTCAGTCTATACACTGGAGTAGGAAGTATATATTCCAACATCACCCAAGAAAATCTAAATTTTCACATTCCTTTTTTATCCAGTTAGGGTGATAAAAATAACTTTGAAGAATATATTAAACTAGTGTCAGGCAAAACACTGCAGCACTTGCTCCTCATAAGGAGGAGGCTTCCAGCCAGAGCAAAATTTGGCTGCTATATTCATGTCCTTATTACTATAATGTTTTTTTGACATCTGCTGCCCTATAATCAGTGCTTGGATGCTAATAATGACATGCAATATGATCCTGTACATCTAATCAGTGCTTCAGCAGACCAAAGAAAAAGAGAGAGTCAGAAACAAATTCAAAAATTCAATATCAAACTAACATGGAATGGACATTTGGGTTTTTAAGTACTCCCACTACCTGATACATTTTCTGATACTCAGTAAACATGTTATTTCTATTAAATGAGGCACCAAAAATCAGTTCCTAAATCATAACTGTATTTCAAACAATTGCTGCAACACATGCTTTTCCTGGGAGCCCCAAGAGCAGAGGTAGCTTAACCTCCTAGAGCTTCTCTTCACTTGATGCCAAAATATGTACAATTGGTGCTGATGGGGCGGGGCACAAAACTCTCTTAGCGACCCCTTCCCTTCCTGCTGAAGTCTTTGGACATAAGGTCTTTATTTGCGGGTAAAGAAGCACAGGCAACATAAACTCCAGCTTGCTCGAATCCTGGAGCCAAAACACCACCGCTGTGATCTCACTCCCCCATGATTTGAAGCAGGGTAGAGGCTTCCTTGCTATAGAAACCATTCAGATGGATTAAAAATTGTCACCACCCTCAAAGACAAAAGGCAGAGTAAAGGAAACACTGTTCTCGAAGCTGTTGGAGACCAGACACAGAAATTGATTCCTTTCACACAGACAGTGCTTGAAAGAACTGGGGTTGGAACCGGATCTCCTGAAAACTGGTTTGGTGATTATTCTACAACTGCAGGGTATGTTAGAGTCTTCATTACTTGAAGTCTTCAAGTAAGATTTCTTTTAAAATACACGTATACTCAGGCCTTATAAACAAAATTGAAGTTGCAAGCTCCTGGAGAACCCTAGGAACTGACACTCTGTTACTGGGTTGCCCACCACAGTGTTTTTTAAGGTAGTTTGATGGTGCGTAGGTGCTTTTCACACATAGATATTCCTAAATGTGTCTTCCAGTTCTTAAAGTAGCCTGTACATGTGCTTGATATCTCTGAAACAGCCCTTCTGGCCACCTATTCTACCACTGTTTCAATATTCTCTTTGCTAGTGAACCTTATAGTAAGACCTTCTGATTTCCTTTGCCTAAATGACATTTCAGAAAAAGGAGGAATGGCACAGAGTAAGAAGCTGGGATCCTCTCAGTGTTTGTCAACTTCAAATGCCAGAGTCCTGCTCATTTGTCCTTTCAAAGGTTGCTTCCTTTTCTCCTGTCAGTGGGTTCTGGGACACACACACCACCTCCCCTCTTTTTTTTTTTAATATCTCTAGATTCTTCTTCATTACAGTAAATTTGCTGCTTTTGCTAGTTAAAAGCCTACTACATAAAGATAAACTTTTACTAATTGTTATCACACCAACTTTGTGATGACACATGCATTAGTCACATAACTGAAATTACTTCACGTTCAGGACCCAACAAATCTAAACACAGTATTTGAGCTGAACTTAATTACAGGATTAGGGAATGGGTTGCCTGATGCATGTGACATGCCTATATTTCTTCAGGGGAAGGAACTAAAACGTAATGAGATGATGCTTCCTTTACGATCCTTCACTACACAGGGGCCACAGTAGTTTTAAAAACCAATGACCAGCCATCCCCTCAGTGGATGCTGCAAGGTTTGGACAGACTGCAAAGGAGTACAGCAGGGTTGTGTAAGTACCTATCACAGTATCATTATAGAAAAACCCAGAGTGAAATGCAGATTTAAACAGTCATGTCATAGAGGCTGGGCAGAAGCCAGCGGCTTAGACACACAACTGTGATGTTAAAAACCACTCCTGTTGGGACAGCTGGAGTAGAAACAGCAAAATTATTATATAACCCATGACCACAGACAGTGCTGCTAGTGACACTACAAGCCAAAAGCCCCTTTGGGATGCTCTGCAGGCAGCAGAAGCTGTGGAGTTAATTTAAGAGCCTAGTCCACATAACTTAAGTGTCTTTTGAGTCTTGGCAGAAGGAGAATTGCAAGGCCAGAGCATGCCAAAAAAGTAGATTGCCTGTGAACGTGTCTACTTCTCTTACAGCTCTAACCACAAACTTTGAGCAACACCCTTCCCTTTCACTGTTCATGCAGGTGTTCTTCTGTGGAAGATTCACTGAGCAGTGTTGAAGGCTCAACCATCACCTCCTGAGATGGAAAAAAACCTTTTCTCCACAGTATTGCACAACAGGATCTAAAAGGAGCAGTTTAAATTATGCTGTAGTTATACTAGAGTTATGACTCAAGGACTCTTACAGCCACATGCATCCACAACACAATGTTTCATAAATTTTAGGTATGCACTCTTAAAACTGTTTGACTTCAGAAGGGAAGGACATTCAGACCCTCACTGCTTTATTGGTTACTGATCTTATCCAAGGACAATGTATAAATGCTTGTTCTTTACCTCAAATATCTCCTCTTCTCTGTTTTTTCTCCCTAAATGTATTTATAGATAGCCATTACATCTTCTTCTAGACTTTATTTTGTAAGACTAAAGAAATTTATCCTTCCTTACAGAGGATAAATTGTCCCTTTTCATCCTAAATAAGCTTCATCTCCACCTTTTGCGGTTTGAATGTATTTTTATTGCAATCGAATGATCAGAACTTTATGCAATACTTTATGCTCAGTTATACCAGTGTACTTCCTTCTTGCTGCTGAGAAAGCTGGTTCTCACATCTTTTAGCAGCACATTTGCTTTTTCCACATCTGTTATACATTTTTAAGGTCCCATCTTTCTGCAGTAAGGAGGCAGATGATAAGTTTTTTCAGCTTAGAAGCACAAAATTTTGGCTATCAGTGACCAAATGTGTGAATTTTAACTGTGTATTATTTAATGTCTTTTTCATACTCCACCATCTCCTAATTATTTTTTACATTATTTCCTAGTCCTCCTCTGACAAAAGTTAAAAGGAATCATCAGTAAAACTGGAGAATTTACTGGTATACTCCCACTTTTTATGACAAATTTATTATGGAAATACCAAAAAAGACCAGTCCCAAAGCCAATTTATGAGAATTTCTGTTTGCTTGGAGGGAAGATACTTCTGTTTCTCTTTCAGAGTCTTTCCATGTTCATAACAATTCTGTTACTAATGATTTTCCCCAGCTGAACTAACAACTTCCATGTGATACCATACCAAATGCCCTTGGGAAGAAAAGTAAAATAAGACCTACCACAAACTCCTTTCATTAAAGAGTAAAATAATAATCTTCCTTTTCTCAAAAATTCTATCACCTGGATTTAAAAAAAAATTTCAATGGTAAATCATTATGTCACTATATCATTGAAATTCTAAAATGATTGTTTCAAAAGGTGTTCTAAAGCCTAAGAGTGTAATTGCCTGCATCACTGTTTTTCTCATTCTGAAAAATGAGATCCAGGACAAAATGTCACATATTACCAAATAAAAAAGTAGATTCTTGTTTCCTAGAGAAACACTGAAAATAAAAGGGGGAAAAGATTAAGCTTTTTTTCTCCCTTGTTTTTTCTGAATGAATAAATTTTCCTGATTTAGTCAAGTAAAAACAAAACAAAACAAAACAACCCCCAACAAACCAGAAAAAAACTATTACTTATAATTATGCCACATCTGCAAAACAAACAACCCCCCCCCCCATTACAATAGAGATTAAGCCTGGACTGATATTCAGTTGAATGAGAATGTTTTATATTATCATTATGGGATGAAGACAGTGAAGAATTTCTTTGCTAAAACTGTTGGATAAACTTATGAGAGATCTTCTTGACTATCTATGTTTAAAAAGGCTCCTCTTCCCACAAAGCACTTTGTATAATTCTCTTCAACATCTGTGAGCCTGCTGAGCTCCTTTATTCATGTTTCACTAGACCTATAATTAAACCTCCTTCAAAAATGCATCACTTCAGGTGTCCTAATGAAGAATCCCGAGGAAGCTGATAATAGTTCGCTGAGGGAGAGCAACAAAGCTGCTTCACTACTTTCAACTATTTCTTGCAAGATTCATTCTCTTTAGCAGATGGAGCGTTGCAGTAAAAGACAGAGACTCAGGGCTGAAGAGATCATAAAACTCTCAAGAGCAGGAAATTACATAGGCATATCTGCCAATGTGGTCTGTTTATGAAAAGTCATTAGGTGTTCCTAGTCTCTTCAGCTTCTGCTTCCCCAAATAGGAGAACAGTATTTTAAGAGCAGTAAAGTCGAATCACCTTGTTTTAATTTAAGTTTAATCTTGCTATGTGCTTTTATATGCTAAGCATATAACTAAGGCCAAACACAAAAAGTATCCACCTGCTACAGAGAAACCAATTAGATGTATAAGTAAGGGATTTTCTCCCTTGAAACTTGATCCTGCTGCCTATGCAGAGTTTTGAAGCAGTAAATACCTACTACACTATTGATACCACATGATTCAGCTTTTGCTTCAACATGAGTTTTAGCCCCATATTCTAACAACTTTTGAGGGTCCTGCATTATTATGCCACAGCCATAAGACTCAGGGAGAAGTCATCAGCCTCCTAAAAGCTGTGTCACACATCAGTTGACTGGACCACACTGTGGACCCTTCTTCATCCCAGGCTGGAATGCTTCCTGAGCCTCACGTGCCTTACTCCTCTTGGGCTCCTGTCACTGTGAGCAGCTGGACTCTGGGTTCTCCATCCAGGACAGCTATAAACCTTAACAGGCAAATGGTTACTGGAGCCACTGGGTTTTTGCCAGAATAAGGAAAGCAAATTTATACTAAGATCTGTAAGTATAGCAATGAGCAATGTCAATCAACATATGAAGTTGCTTGTATAATGTCTAGAAAAAAAAAAAAAAGGTGATCAGAAGCAACCTGGTAACTCCATGTAGTCACTTTATTTGAATGCACTATGAGGTGCTAGTAGGAACAGTATAAGGGAATAAAAGAAGTGAAAAGCTGAAAAGTAAAAGTAAGCTTCAGTAAATCATAACTACTAGATGCTGTTTGCAGTCTCCTGTTGATTTATCCCTTTGATTTGTACTGAGTATAAAAAAGATGGTAAAATACCAATAACAGTAATTAAGCTAAGACAAACAGGGTTGTGCTTTCCTGAATACACCACTTTGTATCAATAAATGAAAGCAAAACTTGGAGTGGAAAACACTCTTAGAACAGTAAAAGGAGTGGTACCACTGAGAAGTAAATATACCAAGTGTTTGAAATAACATACTTCTTATAGAGATTGTGAAAAATTATCTATAAATAAGCCAAAAAGAATGGAGACAAAGAAAATTTACTGTATAATGAATATGGAGCTTTGTCTTTAAATATGTCTATATATACATACAAGCATATATACATGTACCTACACACCCCTTTTATCTGCACATTTATATAAGAGGTTACACACTGACGACAAAATTACTTACAATTGGGCATCAGTCAAAATGTGGTCATAAATATTATCACCATATAAAACCAAACAGTGTCCCACAACTTCTTCTAAATATATCCAATTTATTTTACATCTTTCCCAAAGAGTTGTGATATTCTACATTTCCCTAAATAATATTTAACAGCAAAAACCAAAGACAACCAGGATCATAAGACCTGGCAGCCCCTTGTACCCTCTGCCCTCCAGACCAGCATCTTCCCCCAGGCCAGTTAGAGCTGCAGAGCTGAGCTCTTCAGGAGACATTGGGAAATGTTCTTTAAGGAACACATATTCAGATGCCCTGTGAGTACATGGGACTACTGGTCAGAAGTGATTGTGCCCCAATACTGACTATTGTATTTTCTATCTATTTTGATTTCAAGGACTACATGGCTGGAATTCAATTTGCTCCCAAGTGAAAGGCTTACTAAGCTGTAAAAACCACAACATTACCTGGTATTATTAAAAGTGAATAGAAAATAAACTCAGCCAAACTCAGTGCAAAATATAACCTTGTATTTGGAGCATCTAGAAGTGCTTAAGGAGACTTTGGACATTTAGGTCCCACTGACATCAGTGCTAAATGCTCAAGATAAAATAATTAGGAAACTGTACAGTAACAGTCACAGAACTCCTCGGTATAACTGTAAGTTAATTTCATCTTATTAACTAAATTCTCATGTTTTGAGTTTTGCTGGGAGGGCTCCAAATGTATTGTGGTTATTGTAAAACCAGACATTCCAAGCTAAATGGAGTACATGTTTCAGGGAAGTTATTAAGCAAAGGTTTAGAAAACTTTTAATATATTTTTTTCCTATAAATCTACTCTAAATATTCAGACAATCGTGTATCTTTCAGAATAGAGAAAATAATTTTATTTGATGACTTGATTAAATTTCCAAAGCAGATAATTATTCTTTAGAGAAAAGAAAAACATCCAGCTGATGCACTTAATTTATAGCAGACCTTAAAATAAATTGTACAGGTAATTAATTTTATATTCCAAAAGGCCTATAAATTAGTTTAAATGCTTAGTTGCATATATTGTGCAAGAAAATTAACAGTTCCCATTTGGCTGTCTTTTCTCGGTCATCATTCTTTGGGAACAACTCTTCAGCAACTTGCCATTTCTTTTTCAAGGTAAACTGAGTTGATGATGATTTACATATTTATTTCTAGACTACACACTATACAATCTTCAGATCAAGAAAATTAACTGAAAATTGTTGTGCTGGGTTCCACATCCTATAGAATGTGGGGTTCTTCTAGCACCAGAGCTTAAATTTTGGAGTACCTCTGCTGGTGCTAGATCACAAAGCCTAGCTCAGACTCAGTATCAAGTCCGTTTTTTGCTACCTGGCAAGGTTTTAAAAAAACCCCACAATTAAATATACAGCCCAGAACTAAATTAATAACTTCACAGAGGGGGGAGGGTTCCATGTGTTTTTTGGTTGTTGTTGTTTTGGTTGTTGGGTTTTTTGTGTTGTTTGTTTGGTTGTTTTTTGTTTGTTTGGTTTTGGTTTCATTTTGTTTGGGTTTTTGTTTGTGTTTTTTATTGTTACATGTATATTAGTATTCTCAGGGGAGCAAAGCAGATTCCCTAATTACTCCAAGTGACTGCATCACTACTCAGTAGTAAGCTTGAATAGCATCTTGCAGCAGTAGAGAGAGGAAAAACCCAGTCTTGGATTGCCAAATATTTAAATGGAAGTTAAAGAGCTGTTGGCAGGATGGCGGAGTTCTGACAGAAATCGTAAAGAGGTTACAGGCTTGTGTTTCTGTGAGTAGTTCTTCTATATTAAATTTTAAGTCTGTAGTTCCATCACTATGAAGTATACACAATGTCTGCTCTGAAGGTTAAACATAAAAACACAAATTAGAACTATGAGTTGTTTTTCTTGTGCCTACACCAAATTTAATGTGTGTGATCTTGGTCAGTCGTTGAATACTCCAGTGCTCCAATGGTAAAATGAAAATAAGTAATAGCAGTTATTACACATGGCAGTTTTGTGGCTAAATCCATCAGTCTTTGCAAAGTACTTTAATATACTATGATGATCAAACCTATAGGAAAGCTTACAAATAGTTATTTCAAAATTCAATGCCATCTATTCTAAATTTGCAAATGCTAAGTAAAATATATTACAGTATAAATATCAAGGGGATGGGAGGGAGAAAAAGCACATTACATTACTTTATATCATTAAATGCACATGGGATTTCTTGGTGTATTTGTAGAATGATGGCTATTATTCTTCAAATGCCATTTGGCTGTATAAACATGAACAGCAGGAATAGCTATAGTTCATTGAACTTCCTGCTAATACCTTGGCAGGTGGGTATCCAAATCCCTAAGTGAGTTAGAGCAGAGATACCTTGTTACTGATAAAAAGGGCAAGTTGAGGAGGATGGGTATCTCTGAACCAGAAATATGTTTTAGGATTCCTGGGAACGATGAAGACTGGAGCAATTTGCCTTGGCAAAGGAAGATAAACGATCTACCGTGTCAGTTAACAAGTTAAGGAAATACAGCCCACAATTGCAGAGGGATGCACAGTGAGAGCGGAACACATTTCAGATCAGCATCCCATTTATAATGAAGCCATTATTTTGGGTTTAGTGCTTTCTGCTGTGATTTGCAGTGCCACAATGATGGTCAGAGGATACTCTGTCAAGCTACAAGTTAAACCACTATTGCCACAGTACAGCCAAATGAACTCAGTCTGTACTTATCTTTATAATAATTATTCAGTTTTTCCCCTTTCCCCCTCAAAAAAGCATGTTTATAGGAGTGTATAAACAACCAGATCTTTGAAGAAGTGCTGTGGACCAGAAGGGCCCCACTCCACCTTCCAGGCCTGTCCACCCCCACCCTGTGATGCCTTGCTGAAACAGGTGTGCAGGAATGAAAAAGGAAGTATTGCTCCTGAATGCCTAGAAGCATAGCCCAGCACAGACCCAGACAAAAAGTCTTTTCATTCCTCAGGTATTTTTTACAAGGCAGCCATTGATAAAAGCAGTCACCTGGTGGAGAGATACAGGTTGGGAACCTTCCTTTTACAGTTTACCTGTCCTATATAATTAAGAAGTTACTGACATTTCTTAAACTGTTCCTGCTTTCTGTGATTTTCAGGAGTACAGAATCAGAAAAGGTCTCTTTTGTTTTGGTGGGTTTGTTTGTTTGTTTTACTTCTTTTTAAAGACTGAAAAAGAAACTGAATTATAATAGAAAATGCAGAATTTTCCCCTAGAAGGTCACTGCTTCCCTACAGAGCTTCTGAATATATCCTTTCCTATTTCCACATTCTGGCTTCCTACAGATTTAAATTTGTGCTCAAAGTAACCTATTTTTTTTCATCAACATGGATGTTTTGATCTCTTTCCTCTAGACTTCCAGGCCAAATAGCCCCACAGAATTAATACGGCTGCTGAAGTGTATAGTGTGAACTGAATCAGGCCTTTCATTCCTGCCCAGAGAATGTTCTAATAGTTCTCACATTCAACCCATGGACTCTACACTACTTGCTCCTCTTTTTCCCATTTCAAGATCCTCAAGAACTCCGAACGCCAACACACTTCTCTTAGCCTTCTGATTAAGCAAATTACATTACCATAAATTTTAAGTTTATAATGAAAATCTAAAAATCAGCAACAGGCAACGAGAACCTTCCAGCCTCCAAATCCCAAATACCTTCAAAGACTTTAAGGAACAACTTTGAAAAATGCAGTCCATTTTCAGTACTAGGGTAAGAATTACTCCTATTTATTCTTCTCCTAGGAGTGTACAAACCATGCTTACTGCCCATGGGAAAGTGGTATCTAGCTGCCCTGTGACCAAATATCCCACACTGCAGTATTTCATATACATTAAGGGTTGTTGAGCACAGTACAGAATTAGAGGGAAGGCTTTGTGGGCTAAGGACTCTTCAAATTGGCCCAAACTGCTCTTTTACAGGAACAATCTGTGGCTGTGTACAAGTATATGAGAGCAGAATTTAACCTCTTTTCTCCTAAGTTCTAGATATAAAAGATCCTGTAAACGTTTTAGCAACACCTACCAGCTTGTTCTAGCACAAGGCAGTTTGGCAAACACTCTACATACGCATTTCTCTTCAAACACACACTTGAGTCGCATTTTTAAGCACTGTGCCAAAATGAGGCTTGCAAAGGTAGCAACTATTTTTTTTTTATAGTGTATTTACATCTTTCCTCTTTTGTCTTCTCCTACTTTATTGAAAACCTTAAAATAGATCTGAGTAGATCTTTTTCTAGATCTCCAAACAACAGTTTATTGGAAAAAGAGGGTCAAGTGACTGGCTCTACAACTGTACCAGCATCAGTCTCAAAGGCTCCCAGATAATTAAAGGGATGAAGTTAAAACTGCAGTGGATTTATGATGATCAATAAAATGTGATACTCAATAAAACGTTTCCCAAATTTGGACACTTTTAAGATTCATCTGGACATGGAGCTGGGCCATCTTGCTGTGCTTTTGCCAAGAAAGGTTGGCCCAGATGATCCTTGAGGTCACTTCCTGGTATTCTATGAATCTATTGTGTCACCGCAAGGCATAACCAAACACTGGACAACCTCTCTGGCCACAGAGTTTTAAAATTTCCGTAGGAATTCTGGATTGGTATGCACCCCCACTAAGCTATGTCATAAAACAGCAGAGTTGGAGTAAAATAATGAAACTAAAACACGCGCATGGGATGGTCAAGACTAAAGCTGAAAGAATGGTTTTATTTTCTAGCCTGCACTAACCACAGTAAACTTCCACAGAAAAAGATGGACATAGCTTCCTATCCTGAGGATCTCACCTTCAGATTATCTTTGCCTGCCTGGGGAAAAAAATGTGGTCATTAACATCTCTGTGTCATCCTTGAAGCTAACAGCAATTTTGTGTAAAAAGTAGAACAATAAACCATAAATTTGCATTCAAGAAGCAGCATGTAATAAGAGTTTACACTTAAAATTTGATGTGAGCTGTGTGTGCTTATTGCTTCTCAACCTTAGGCCACATTTTGGTCCCTTGGAGACAGATCATAAAATCTAAGTGAATATTTAGTTCGTGCATCTCCTAAGTGTGTCTCGCACATCATAAAAATAAAATACTAATGCCCAGCTCTTAAAGGGGAACGCAACATGCATGCATCAGAGGATAGATTAGTCTCTGTGGTCCTTTCCTGTTACCCCCTACAATAATACAGGGAGGTGCCAGTTAGTCTTTTAGGCAGGCTGAAAGATCCTTCTGTCTAGAAACTTTTTCAGGATCTGCAACAATGATGCAAAATTTATTGCCACTGTTGCAAAATGCCTGGGACTTTTGGGGTAACTAAATTTCAAGCTACAAGATCAGAGAGAAATCTTAAATATCTACATCTTTTTCTGCCCACCCATCTGTAGGACGCCGCTTGCACCGTTTACTTCGGAGTAGCAGTGTAAGTGCAGTACTAAATAGGAGAAGTTTTGCATAGCTGGAGCCTAGGAATGCAAGCCCAAATATTCTAAAGCATAAAGTCTGGTTTTAGTTTTGGTGGTTTCTTATGTTGTTTCGGGTTGGTTTTCCCCCAACCCCACTAATGGCTTTATTAGAGTGATTAGAGTGGAAAAGATAATTTAAATCCCTTTTCAAATTTAAGGGGGGGGGGGGGAGAGGAGGGGAGGATGGTAAATAATATACTTTGTAAACTAAGAATAAGAGCTTTTAAAAATTAGTATTTTTTTAACCTATCACAACTTCTGCAGAAAAAAAAACCCAAACATAAGACACCATCACTGAGAAAACACAAGACACAGAAAAGCATTGATTGTATTAGAAGATCTGTTAGTTCTGTTTTCAGCCAGATATTTACTCTACAGGAAACTTCAGCACGACTTATAGCATCGGATGCACAGCAGTGTACATGGACTCTATATAAATACATGCAGTATACAGCATTTGTCAGTAATCTTTCTTCTTAAACGTTAATGAAGATAGGCTCCCAGTAAAAGCTGCTACCATATTTGTGCAGTAAAATAACAGTGTTCTACCTCTTAAAATGCTTATTTTCTGAGGAGGATAAACTTTTAAAACCGTTAAAGAATTTGAGTCAGCAGTGCTGCAAGCTGATTGCTTTGGAAATCTTTCTTCTGACTAGTAATTACTAAATCTGAATAATTATTCTCAAAGTTCAATCACAGGAAAAAGAATTTTACAGTTTGTAAAACACCATCATTCTCTTATCTCCCAGAACTCAATGGAAAAACCAAAAAGATTGGGACATAATCCTTCCAAATTGTTCAAGTGCCAACCAGCAGAAAGTCGACCCAGTGTTTGTCTACCCTTCAGACACAGTTCTGTTTAGAAAAGAAACTTATTGCATTAGACTATAAAATGTGGCAGTTTGGAATGTGCTGTACTAACAGCTGAGACACATCCTTCTCGTGTTGCAAGCCTGAGTTAGGAGAGGTACATTCAGAAATGGCAAAATCTACAGCAGACCAAATTTAAGCCCTGTTTTCTCTGCTCAGAGCAGAGCCACTAGTCAACTCTGATCTGGATTTTTTTCCAGAAAGACACAATTTATTTGATCAAAGATCTGACTGGGATTTAAAAGTGGGTATTAGAGAATTCAAGGATGAAGATGATTATAGAAATTACAGCTCTGAATTCAGTGAAGCAAGGGGAAAATGCAAAGATACCTGGGCTTTTGCAGAAAAAGACAACTCTCATACTCTGAGACACGAATGCTGCATTTTTAACTTTGGCAAGGTAGTCGCTTTTTCAAAAGCACTCTCCTATTTGTAAAATTAGGATATTGCCTTACTTCTACCAGGTCTTCCAAGAAGAAGAATACTAGTGAATAAAAAGCACATAGCTGTGATTATTATGGGGATAACTGAGAAAGCTGTAAGTGTGGACTACAAACAGCAATGGAGAAGTAGAACACACAAATTGCACGTTGATGTGTGATGGGAATCAAAGTCTGGGGTTGAACCTCAGATAGTATCTAGACAAAGTTAGGAACACAACCTGGATTCAACCTTGCATTAAGACACAATATTAAAGGATTAAAATTAGTCCGAGGGTAAAAAAAAACCCAAAAATTTGACCTTGGTATGGCAGAACTGTTAATCCTCAGGCATCTTAGCTAAGGCAGAGTACAAACCTGCCTCCTGTTAAACACTAGACCCATTTTCAGGATGTATACATGGCTAGCTCCAGAGGCTGACAAAAGATAATGGTAGTTACTTGTCTCCATTCAAACTGACAAGTTTACTATAGGAAGAACAATCTGGCAAGTAATTTATGTTATTCTGGAAAATGACTCTGAATTTAAACAAAACCAGTATTACCAGCTCTGCAATAAACATCCACATAATTATGCATGAAAGAAAAGAAAGGCTGAAAAAGCCAAGTATATTAGGTCAAAAAACAAACAGAAAAACAGGCTAAGCAAAACCAGATAAAGACAGACAAGCTTTCGAAGTGTACTAAAATTAAAAATTCTTTGCTATTGTAGAAACTTAAACTGTTGTCAATGCCCTTGTTCTCTTCTGTGGCATGTCTTACTTGTGGCTGCTGCTATTTTACCACCTGCCTGGAGATTGTTACAGGGAGAGCGTCACTGCTGGCCTGCAGTGCATGAGGACATGTGGAGCAGACATCCATTACACAACAGCTTCTCATCCCAGAGGAACAATTGATGACCTAGGTCCCTTTTAGTTATACAGTCCCAGAAAAGAAATTGTAAGGACAACTTAATACTACTGTTATTATTTCACTTTTTCCATCAGAAAGATGCAAATGCCTCCAACAGCTTGGTGTATTAAAATCATAGAATGGAATCATAGAACAGTTAAAGTTGGAAGGCACCTTAAAGATCATCAGGTTCCGACCTCCCTGCTATGAGCAGGGACACCTCCCACTAGACCAGGCTGCACAAAGCCTCATCCAACCTGGCCTTGAACACCTCCAGAGAGGAAGCATCCACAACCTCTCCAGGCAACCTATTCCAGTACCTTACTACCCTCACAGTGAAGAATTTCTTCCTGATTTCTAACCTAAATCTCCCCTCTTTCAGTTTAAAACCATTACCTCTTGTCCTATCACTCACCTCTATGACGAAAAGCCCTTCCCCAGCTTTCCTGTAGGCCCCCTTCAGGTACTGGAAGGCTGCTATAAGGTCTCCCTGGAACCTTCTCTTCTCCAGGCTGAAAAGCCCCAATTCCCTCAGCCTGTCTTCACAGCAGAGGTGCTCCAGCCCTTTGATCATCTTTGTGGCCCTTCTCTGGACCCTTTCCAAAGATAAATACATTAACATTAGCAAAACTGGAAGCAATTATGTTTTTTGCTTAGCTAGATGTTTAATAGGGGAAAGACCCCTTTGGTTTTCCGTGGTTGAAAGCAAACACAAAAAGCTGTGTACTTCCATAATGTACAACTATACATTTCAATTATTTATCATGGGAATTATGCAAGACTTAACTAAAACACATTGTATTACATATACTTCATTCATAAAAACTCTTTTTAGAGAAAATTAATAACAGATGTGATAAAAAGTAAATGGAAAGCAGAAGTCATTACAATCTATAATGGTGATTTGCCCTACCCGTTTTCTTTGTTCTGAGACTGCAACTGAGATCAGTATAAATATATATGTTTAAATAGGAACCAGTAATAAATTGTGTTAATATTGAGGTCAGGTTTCTGCAATATACACCAAAGGCTAACCTTCTAGTCTATAAATGCCTTCACTGCAAATAAACCATAAATCCATTATCTTCACAGCAGCTGCAATATGTAAAATGTGGTCCCTTTTAATTTAGCTGCCTCATGAATATCATATTAATCAAGAAGAAACCTGAATGAAAAATATGCTATAAAGTAAAAAAAAAAAAAAAAAGCAACAACAAAAAACAAATGGATGATCAAGATGACTGGGGTTTTTTCTGTCATCAAATAACAGTAAGGTTCCTACAAGATAAAATGGTCTGTTGTTATATGGCTTACAGTATGTAGCCAAATTCTCAACAAGGGTAAGTCTCAATTAGAGGTGACTAGAAAGTTAATTTACTACCCTAAGTCACAATTTTGATCTTGTTCTGATTAAAAGTAAATAGTCAATGTTTACTGTATGGCGTGAAGTACATATGTGTGTGTGTATATATATACACACACACCCCCACACATAAGCTCCAAACCAAAGTGCTTTTCAATTATGCTTATACATCCTAATATAATAATTTTAATCTTAAAGTCAAAATTAAAAATCTGAAATGAGACGTTTTATCAGCATCAAAATAAGAAATTCAAAGTTACTTTGAACAGTTGAAATATTTTACAAGAGCACATCAAATCCAACATAATTTTCCAACGTCAACTGCTTGTTTCTTTGAACATTTTTTTACTAAGCCTATATAACATCTGGTAGTATTAAAGTCAGGTATTCTACATTTCCGGAGTTTGCATGTTGTTCTAAGAGGATTTATAATGCTCAGAGGTTTAAAAAAACTACATTTATTCTCCTCATAATCTTATTTTCACTACCCCTACTTTTTCCAAAATGTAGTCTTTTCTGTCTCTCTCTCTTTTTTAAACCTCCCTTGACTAATGAGATCAGGTTTGATTCATTTGATGTAGAGCGTGGCCACATAAACTACTGAAACACTGCAAGTGAGGAGGAACAAATATCTGCAACAGGCAAGAAGGGCAACGAGGAGATGAAGGATGGGAGAGAAGAGGCCAGGAACTCTGAAACCAGTCCTGCCACGAAAGGATTCCTAACAGAGAGCCTTGGGTTTATATCTCAGGGTGACTGAGGTTGAATTGCAAATACATACCGGCTGGCTTGCAAATTCAATAGGAGAGTCACAAACACCCACGCAGGAAAGCAGAAACATGCAGCTGGAGAGTATCATGGAGCAACTATATTAATGAAGACTCATGCTCTCTATGGAGGCCAAGATATCATTTCCCAATGGATATTTTTAGTTCAGCTGCTGACTCATCAAAAGAAGAACCTGCAGAGTGATGAATTCCCTTCTCTTTAACACTTCACCTTTCAGAAAACACTGACGTTACAATGGATGACACTTGCCTTTTACAATCAGTCTACTAACAACTCTTGCAAAGAGAAAAGCTGTAATTATTCAGTTCAGATGCAGTACTGCCCATTTAATATTTTCAGGATTCATGTCATGACCAAAGGGGAAAGAAAAGGTAATGCTTGAAGAGAAAATTAAATACAACTCAAAGTGCTTAATACTGAATGACCACCACATCCTGTTCTGCTACTAAATGCAGGTGAAACTTCCAATAGAATTGGCCTTACTAACTACAGTAGTTAAGAAAAGCTGCAGTAAAAACTATAAATGGGATTATACCTCTGTAACATAAGCAGCCCTTAGGCACAGTTCAACGACATCTATAAAGAAATGAACCAGAGCTCCTAACATCAACTGTGAAACAACATATACTTCAAACATTATCAGAGATAGATTAAATGGAAAGGCTTATATGTTCCATTTGTGAAACTCTCCCTATTCAAGTCAAGGATTCTTTGCTCAATAAAGTGACATGGGATAAGTGATCCCTGTCTAAAGTACAAAAAAGTCACTGTGAGAATATAGGAAAAGAAAAAAAAAAATCTGCTTATAATGGAAGTTAGGTAGTGTTCATATTAAAAGATAAAAATTCTAAACCATGTAAGAATGAAATCTAATTTTAAAAAATTTATTTCATGACTTAAGAACGCTAACTAAAGCAGCATTTTAAATGTCTTTCCTTTGTCTGCAGCCAGCGAAAGTGTATGTTAAAATCACATTAAAGTCACATATATCATCGACAAATGAGAGGAAGAGGCCTCAAGCTAAGAGAGCACATGAATTCATGCTTGTATTTTAACCAGCTGCAGAGTTCAAGGTGAATCCTTGTGTACTTAAACCTACCCACACAGAATGATTCAAGATTGCTGGGTGAGACCTTGAAAGGTCACATTGTCCAGCCATTTGCTCCAAGGCAGGAACAGCTGCTTTTCTGGACAGAATGACATTTCAGACATATGTTTATCTAACCTGTTCCAGTGATGAAGACTACGCAAGAGATAATCTCCTCTCCTAGTCTTAACATTTAGAAGTCTGCCATGCTGCAACTGAAGTCATTACTTCTTGTTGAGAAGTTTTTCCCTTCTTTTCTGTGGAAGCCTTTTATACACTTGAAGATTGTTACCAATCACCTCTTAGTTTTATTCTTTTTAACAGTGTTCTTTCCTTTTTTTATGCATATGAAATTCTTCAATTAGTCCACATATTTCTTAAAGTGCAGTGCTTGAAACTAGAGGGAATATTCCTGTTGGGATCTTACCCTTGACAAGTAAAGCAAATGCACCACTCCTGTGATGTCTTGTATTGTATCTATCTTCTTACTAATGCTTACATTTCTTGATATATCATCGAGGTGTTTGCTATTTTTGAAACTGTGTATTCAACTCAAGTGTCAAGCCTGACCCTGGATCTGGCCTAGGAAGCTGCCCCATTTGTCCATTTCAGAACAGAAAAGGGTTGGGCCAAATCCAACTTGGAACACACTACTACACACTGCCTTTTGGTCAAGGGAGATGAAAACATTACACAAGCTCCCACAAAACCAGAATTTACAAGGACACTTAGCATAACTGATTGCTCAATGTTGACAGCAAAAAGTGCTAATTGAAGCTATGTTTATTAGTTGGATAAAGAAAATGAAAAGAGGCGGAAGTTGAGGAAGTGTTCTGTGATGAGAGACAGCATCCAGCACTTACAGATATACCTCAGGGCAATGTTTTACACTCATTTGCCAGAAGCCACAAACAAAAACAAAAACAAAACCCACGTGTACTTAGCATGGCTTTGCTGCATACTCTTCCATGGAAAGTAATCTCCTGTGTCCTTCCAGTTCCTGCTGTGATTATGCAATTCTCCAGTTTAGTAAATATGACATATGCCAATTGCACTGCATTAATGCTCCCAGCTCAGCCCTCATCAAACCTAATAGTTGGATATAATTTCACACTGCTGGCAAGCTTGCAACATTTCCTTGTACTGGATGAGAAATTCTCCTGTCAAATTACCTTTTGTTCACTCTGGAGAGAGCCCCCAGCACATGCTTACCTTAACTACTGCCTTCTTAAATTGCTTTGGTCTTCATTTTCCTTAGGAAGCATGAAGCACCCAGGGAGTCAAAAATACACTCACACCAGTTAACCCAGCTGTGTTCTCAGACTAAGAGACTGCAGCCCCAATATGTTTTGAAACTGGGACTGCTATAGATCTTTCTTTTTGCCAGTGCTTTCAAGGTTAGCAGCAGCAGAGCTGCTCAGTACTTCAGACAGTATAATGAAACCACAGTGACTTGTATAAAAAACTGAAATTATGCTTTTTTATTATTTTAATAAATTTTTATTTCCTTTGTGGAGAAAAGCAGTAGGATTCAACTCAGCATGCTTCTTGTATGATAGCTGTCTTTAGCACAATGCAAAGCAAAGCAACTTTCCAAGCCTCATGGCACAGTAGTCCTGCAGGAAACACAAGCTTCAGATACAAACCTCCATCTCCTGAGGTCTGTGCAGGTGCAGAGACCTGCAGCACTGCTCCACCAAAAATGTGCCAAAAAGACCGTAATTAAAATGTTAACTCACAATAGCTCTGTGACTATTTTCCTCTGTGGGTGTCCCTCATAATCTGAAATTATGAATTACCTCATCTACTCCTTCACTTTCTCAGGAGTCTAAAGGAAACAGCCCTTGTGAACTGCAGATTTCATTTGAGGAATCTTGGTATTCAGCAGAGCAGTAGATGTTGTCCTAGCATTTTGCTCTAAATGGCCTGGGTTGTTAATAAATTGTTGCCCAGAAAAAAAAAAACTTTTCAAACTATAAAGATCTTTTCCTCATTTTCTGCATTTGTCTACAGTGTAGAGAGCTAGTTCCCCTGTTATTCATCATCAACTCCAAGTTAAGTGCCAGACAAAACCTAGTGTCTGAGTCAAGTCTTTGCTGGGTTTTAAGTGACTGCATGAGGGTGGAAACTCTGTAGATGAGTATTTACAGCCAAACAAAACCACTGTTTTCCTCAAGGGATTTTTAAACCTTCAACGGACTATCAGTATTAATCTTATTCTAAATTTGTGGAAATGAGTTTCTGGGAAACTGAATTTAATACCAAAGTCAACCTTACCATAGTCTTAATTTACCCACTATTTACTAGTAATATTTTAAATCAACCCTTCTGGAGGACATGATAATGACAAAAAGCACAAAAATAAACATTAGAACTAAGATGAAAGATTAAAACAGAAGACTTACTTAGACAGAATTCTCAGTAAAATGCATACAATATGTAAATAGGATTTATTCTCAAATATTACTGGTATTCTCTAATCTGACTGTCTCCATTTACATATCACATACAGAAAAAAAAAATGCACTGTTAAATGCAAAGAGAAAATAATACCTGACACACGTTGTCTAAAACTGTTTCTTTTGATACTTCCAAGATGAAAGCTAAAGGTCCTGCTGTGTATTGATGAAAGTTTTGGTTGTTTATTTTTCTTTAAACAGAGTAGAACTCAGACAATACAGAAAATGTGACTGTTTCAGCAGTAGATAAATGCTAGATAAACACTCTCTAATAGTAATTTATCCCATAAAAATAATTCTACCCCTCTCTGAATGCTGATGGCTGGGGACAGCAGCAGTCCAATGAATATAAATTATACCAGGATTCTGAAATATGCTTTGACAGAAGAAAAACGACAATAACAGCCTCCTAATTCTGACTGATGGTGTTTGCAAAAGAATGTTACATTTCCAAGGCTTCTTGTGGCAACACTTCAGCAAGCAGCAAGCCCTCATTTAAACAACTGGGAGACTTAGTTGTGTGAGCTTTCAAATGACGATTTGCTTCAGTTCGCTAAATTCATGTCATATTCAGGCTGCTTGCTTTAGAACACACATGCACACAATCCTTATGTTTCAGAACCTTCTTCCTTGATTTATAATGTTTTTGCCAGCAAAAACGAAACCCTGAGGAGGGAGTGGGGGTGGAGGACGGCTGGGTGGCTCCGCAGAGAGCCTCCCCCCGCGCGGCGGCCGCCGTGCCCTCTAGTGGGGACAGCCCAGGCTGCCAGCGCTCTCTTGCACCTGGGTCACAAACATCTGGATTTTCAAAACACCCAGAGGCAGCCAGACAAGTTTCGGCATGCCGAGAAAATTATTTTACTTGAATTGATCTGACCTGATTTTACCCAGCAAGGTAATTCTGAGGAGCTGGCAAAAAAAAGCCTTTGCGTTTTTTCCCCCCACTTTGTTGGAATCATTGCATATCCCTTTGCTAGTATCCTCAGAAATCATCTCCTGGCTTCCAGCTCTGCTGGGGTATACTAAATGCTTGCATTTCTTGATACTGTTATTTTATTCACTTTCAATAAGGTGTTTCGCTACTGAGTTTTTGAAGAATACGTCAAAATAGCCTCCTTTCAAGAACTTGCAGCTACTTCAAATATTTTTTTTTTCTTTACATCTTCAAAGGTTTTATCTCAGGTATTCAGTAGATACTAAATAGAGTAAAACTTTGAAATGGCATTTTTATTTTTATTCACAGAGCCTGAAGTAGAATTTTCCTGGCTTTACATAATAATGATCCTCTTCTTAGTGATTAGACACAGTCCCTCATTGCATTTTTCCCAAAGAAGAGCAGTATTAAATATTTTTTTAAAAGAATTAGGAAAACATGCTAAATACAACTCTGATTGTGTTAAGAACATTTAATAATTGCTCTCATAAACCAGACTTTTTAACCAAGAGGGAAGAAAAAGATGCCAAGGTTATCAACATCCAGCTGTCAAAACTGACATCACATTGTCCATCTTACTAGTTGAAGAACACAATCATGTGGTATATTTTCTTCAGCACATATTAAATATCAAAATACTATTTGCCAGATTATAAAATCCTTAATACTTCATAACACATTCAGGAAGAGACAAGACATTAATAAATTATTTACGGATAAGCAAGCTGTTGGTGTGTCCTCTATTCATCCCCTCCTGATGCAGACATTGATGGCTATTATGACTTAAAAGCCTAAATCAGAGCTGTGCAGTCATTTTTTGCCCACTGATAAATTCTATTTCATTTGGTCAGCACTTACATTTTCTCTTTGAGATACAACAACTAGAAGATTAAACAACTTTGTGAGCTGCCACACAACACGGTAATTTTTCTTTTCTAATCTCACCACCACACTTTATTTTTCCTTATAACTAACATTAATACCAACATTTGTTGCCTACAGCCCTGAGAGTAGCAGCATAAATTTTGCAGCAGTACATGAAAAGTCTCCTCTTGGTTTTCCCTTTGGCCCCAAGTGACATGTGAGCCCCAGCAACCTGCTGAGCTACCTTGTCATATAGCAATTCCCGAACTCGGTGGTAGGCCTTTGCCTGGGAAAACCCCCGTTCTGTCTAGCACATTATCTCACTGGACATTTAAAAAAACTCTCCAGTCTTTCTTGTTTGGGTCAGTTCCGCCGTGACCACAAAACTCTTCACATTTGTATCAAACCTTTCAGAAGAGGGAACAATTCTGTTGCACCAGGGAGGCCAGTGGACATGTTTAATCTGACAATAACCTGGCTGATATTTCAAACATAAAGGCATAGCTTTTGAAAATATCTATAAGCTAGAAGCTGCTGCAGCAAGGTCCCCTGACACACAAAACCCACGATTTTCTCACTGTTCCCTAAATATCTATCTGCAAACATTACAAGCTTTCCCTTAGTAGGTTTCCCCTCCATAGCGCAGGAATGTGGGATACATAAGGCTTTAGTGATCAAAAAGGAATCCCACGCTGTGGGAAACAGTGGCTCGAGAGAAAGCACTACAAAAAGTGCTGTGGGTCACGCACTAACAGGTGCCTCCAAGAAGGACTGACAAGACGACCTGAATACTATCTCAAGCAAACTTAGCCAACAGGGCGAGCCTCTCGCCCCTAACGAACAGGTCCCACAGCGCTGTGGGGCTTCTTCCATTATCTCGCTCCTTCTCTCAACGCCCGGTTTTCAGGGAAGGCTGCAAGCTATTGAGTTTTACGGGGGAGGAGAGTGCCCGCTAGCTCTCCCAGGCAGGATCTGCAGGGAAACTTTGCCTCCCCTTCCACGGCTCGCTGCCGGGAGCTCAGCGGGGCCCCGCCGCGGGCGGGCAGGCGGAGGTTGCGGGGGCGCGCCGGCCCGGCGCTGCCCGCTGCCTCGGGCTCCCGGGGGAGTCGGTGTCTCTGTCCCTCCCCTCCCGGCGCTTGAGCCCTTCGCCTTCGGGAGCGTCTAGTACATGGCTGGGAAGGAAGCTCCGGGGACCCCGCAGAGGGAGGGGAACAGCACCCGGTGATTCTGAGGGAGATTTACGAAGGGAGGAAACTCCCGAATTTTCATTAAAATAAAAAATGAAGTAATGGAGAGCTCTTTTCTGGAGATGCCGGGTAAGGAAGCCGGGACCGCGGCCACCCCGGGCCTCCCTCGGGAGCAGGGGGAGCCGACCCCCAAATGGCGTTTGCCCTCTCCGACTACGCGGCCCGCGGAACTGCAGGCGGAGCCCACACCGCGCCGGTGCTGCGGTAGGCGGCGCGGCCCCTGACCCCGACCCTCCTCCGCCCCGGCCCGGCCGCGCTGCCCCGGGCTCCGTGGCGCTGACCGGGCCGGCCCCGCCCGGCAGGTACCGGCCTCGCTTACCGCGGCTCTGCCTCGGCGTCTCCCCGCCGGCGAGCTGGCAGCGCTCGCTCAGGCACTGGAAAAGTAATAAAAATCCAGCGGCTAGTTTGCTCCTCCGCAGCCTCGCCATAGCACGGAGCCTGCCGAGACAACTCTCCTGGGTGCGGGGTGCGCGCCGCTCCTCGTCGCGGTGGGGAAGTCCGGGGAGTGCGGCGGAGAGCAGCCCTAGCTGGCGCCGAGTCGCCCTGTCTTCGGACCAGTTCTCATGTAGCGGGGCGGGAGGGAAGAGCGACCGGGTCTGAAGGCGCTGGACCGGGTCTGGCGGGCGATGAAGAGGGGGGGCTCCGTCCCCCCAGCTTGCACGGCCGCGTCGCTCTCAGTCCAGCGGCATCACCGCTGGGGAAAACAAGCCCAGCCTCGCCTGCGAAGTGCCAAACTCTTCCCTCCTCGCAGCCTGCTGATAGATTTTAGGAGAGCCACTGAGATCCTCCCTTCCTGGCTTGCCCCCACCCAGCTCCCTTCCCCCGCAGGGTGCCTTAGGGACGGAGCCTCCCCTCGATACACCGTTACCGACAAAATCCCTCCAAGGCAAACGAGCGAACAAATCTTCCAGCCGGAGCCGACGGGCCAGCCCCGGGGGGCGCAGGACCCAGAGGGCAGGCGGATGCTCCGCGAGAGAGGATGTGCAGGCGGCCGGGAGGCAGGGGGAGACGATCAAGTTCTCTTTCTCTTTCGGGGCGGTTTCCGCGGCCGGCGACGCTAGCACGGGGCCGAGGGCAGCCGCGGGAGGCGGGCGCTCCCCCGGCCCACGGCGCGCCCCAAGCCGCGCTGCGCGGCCGCGCTGTCGCCGCCGCCCTCTAAGCAAGGGCGGGCGGGCGACAGGGTCGCCTGAGGCCGGGTCCCGGCTGCCCCTCTAGCTCTGCCCCCCGCCCCCCTCCGCAGGAGCGCGGTGGGGCGCAGGCGCCAGGTCTGTACGGTCTGTGCTGCGGTGGAGGGCAGCGGAACGCTCCCGCAGCCGCGCTTCGCGGGCTGCTGATAAGCCGCGGGGGCGAGGCCGCAGGGAGGTCACGGGAGGCGCTGCATCCGCGGGCACCCAGGTACAGCGCGGCTCGGGGCAGCGCCGATGCTCTCCCACTGCGCGGCCGCGGAGCGGGCGGGCAGCGTGGATAGCCCCAGGGGCCTGGTCGGAGTCCCGCCGCTGCGCGGGACGGAGAGAGCTCAGCCCGAGGGCGCCTGGTAACTCAAAAGTTGCTTGGTAAAGATATGTCCATTTCGCGCAGTGAGTAACTAAAGCAACCTCCAAACCCCCCTCCACAAAGTTCTCTGTGCTTCCAGGGAAACCAGCCTCCCTTCCCCCCTCCCCCCCATTAAAAAAAAAAAAAAATTGTATTTATCGAAGAGTTTCTATATACTCATACATAATTTCAAAAGCGCAAAACCTGCGGGCTCTCACCTGCAAAAAATATGCTCAATATTTAACGCACCGTGAATAATCCCATCCCCTACGTGAACAACAGCGCGGAGACAGAAACTGGCCGAGAGCGCATCAGTCAAGCCCAGGCAAGCGAAAAGGGTCAACGGGGACCGGGCGGCGGCTTTTTATCAGTTCAGCAAACTGTGGCGTTGGTATTCAGTTGAGCTCCATGTAGAGAGCCATGAATGCACCAGCCTCTCAACCCTTGCTACAAAATAATTAAATTAATTAGGACGACAATTAAATTAATCAAATAAATAGGGCTACAGAATGTCAAACATAGCAGATAACTAATACTTAATCACAAAAGAACAACCAGTAACAAGACTGTGTTTTCCCTTAATTTGCCACTGTTTCTGAGATTAAGAATTCATCAGCTCCATTGTAATTGCTTTGCTCTTTAATCTTTGATGTGCTTATGTGTAAATCAAAGCAGAACACTTGTGGTTTTAAGAAGTATATTTGAAGTGTAAGCAGAAATTTGCAAAATCTTTTCAGCGTATATTCAGTTAGGACATTGAAGGATAATACCAGTAAGGTTTACACATTTGAGCCCTACAGTGGGCCCTTCTAGTTGAACCTTTTTGCACATAACCCTTGATAAAAATAAAGATCAACCAGTCCAAGTATTGCTAAAAAATAACTGCAGAAATTCTTTCTTAAGATCACACTGAAGATCGTATACTAAGTAACAGCAGGAATGAAATCCTGACCTCACTGAAATCTGTGGTAATTTGGGACTTGTTATCACTCTATATACCAGGTGATCTGAATTATACCACAAACTTTTGTGCAGATTTGGTCAAATTATTATTAAAGCTATTGCTGTTTCTTAAACAAAATGGGAGAGGAACATTTCTTCATGCTGTTTGAATACCAGTGTTTTCCTTGACAATTGGTTGGATTGCCCAGTTTTCCCCAAGATTTGCTGGAGTTGCTATGAGGGCTGTAGAGCTTTTGGCCTTCACTGGACAGGGTAGGGTGAAGAAAATCCTTCTTAAAAAGAAGGTCTGCCTCTCCCTCAGCTCTTTGTCAGCAGTATTATTAGATGACAATAAGAACAGTAAGGTCTGGAGAACTTTCAAAATCTGTTTTCATGTGCCTTTGTAATAATAAATTAGGATTATTATAAAGTTATACTCAGTCTTAAAATATGAAAGACTTGAGTGATCTGAGAAAAAAAGTTTACATGCTAAAATAAATAATAAATCTTCCAAGCCCCCTATGCATAGTATAGAAAAGACCAAAAAAAGGGCAACTGAAGTTTTCTTTCCTTTGCCATCTGCTTCTCAGTCTTACAGAGGCTTATATTCTTCATAGATGGACTACAAAAACTTTATATGCTGAAGAAAGAAAAGGATTATCAATAGTCAGTTGAAGCATGCAGTTGCAGATGAAGTACCAGCAATACACTAGGTCCCACAGTCTTAATTTGCTCTATGCAGTTGTGTTACAGTTTTGCAGTGTGCACATTGGGAGGTTAGCATGCCATCACTGCATTCGGTACCTCTTCTACTCCACGCTAAAAATCAAACCATGCTGCCCAAGGAAGGCTGTATGCATTGTCCCTCTTGTATTAAAATAGATAATCTGGACATAGCTATATCTTGATATAATTCTGTGTAAAAGCACAGGTAAAACGCTTCATTGCACTTAAAAAAACCCTCAGATGAAAGCTAATAATGAATCCTATAATGATTAATGACAACATGTCATTGCTGGAGAGGCATTCATAACAGAGAAGTATATGCATTCACTGTTATTTATAAAGCACAACTAAAGCCGAAAGAACAATTTATTGAAGGCTTCCTGAGGTTATGAGCTGTGTTTACTTGGAACACAGTTGCCTGTGATAAGTTTTCATTTCTCTTACATGCTTTTTATCTTTCCATCCTTGCACATTACCTCACCTTTCTCAGAGATGTATCTTGCAACAGCAGAAGCAGCAGTGGCTCCATAGAAATCAATGTGAATGCTTTCATTTTCACCAGTCAAGAATATGGCCTTCTATTTTTCTCATCTTACTTAGCTCTAGCATCCCTGATTATAACATCAATCATTCAGGACAGAAGGGTGGGCAGACTCTCCCTGTTCTTTGTACTTCACTGTCCTGCTTGCAAATGCTCACCCTTGTTCACACATTCAGTTAAGAATATGCTTGTTTGTTGGTTTGGGTTTTTTTGTCTTTTCTCCTTTCATATCAGTATAATCTTTTGAACCTACACATCCTCTGAGTTTATTGAATCTGATTATGAAAAGCAGAGTTTTAAACGTTTCTTTTATCTGTTTTTTTAACATGCTGCTATCTCTTCTGCTCTGATAGGCACAGGTGAGGCACCCCCCAACTGTGCTTCTGTAAGCATTCAGTGCTAGCCTGGAAGGATACCTGCTTTTGTATTGGAGAAGTCAGGGGAGGATCTCTGCTTCATTTGGGAAAACAGCACTGATAGGCAATTGCAGCATCCATGAGAGTGCAGAGAGTATCTCTGTATTCTCTTCCAGGAACAAACCAAAGTGACTTTTCCTGTTTAGTGAACTTGTACTTGCTGTTGTCCTGTTGTCCTGATTGTGCCTGCTTATTAATAAATAGAGTACAACCAGCAATATCTTCTTCTGTAACTGAGCAATGCCTAAAAATTACGTACCTTCCCAGTTGCTGAGAGGAAAAGATCTAGATAATTTTAGAGCCATAAATAATACTTGATCTGCCAGGATTAGTCCCCACAGGGACAAAACTGAATTAAGTGACCCTTATGGGGCAAGTAGTCCACACCTTGGTATTATGAGTATCACAGATTGAAGCTGCACATAGACTTTAATGACCTGGAGTGAGTTTGCCACTGGGATTCACCTCCCTCCCTTTGGGAGCTCTGCTGTGAGATGTTTAGGGCTCAAGAAGGTGGATAGTATTGCTATTGGGAATTCGGCTGAGGCATTAGGTTTGCTATCGTCAAAGCCAGGTGTTAGAGCTGTGAATTTAAGAGTGCTGCCCAGATGGCAGCTGCCTTTGACTCTGCCAGTTTAAAGGAGGAGCATAGCATTTTAGCTGAATCAGTAAAGGACCATGCAAACCTCAGATCTGAAGTATGAAGCAGAGAGGTAGCTTTCTTATTGAATAGGGAAATACAGTAACTTTCCAGAGAAGCAGCACTGCACTCTTAAACAAGCCTTTGTTTCTTCCCATTTCTCTGGCTGGTAGAGCCTCCAGTCTCACCAGTTAGCTTGATTTCCTGGGGCAAGTGCTGAGGTTCTTTTCCTGGCTGAATCACATTCAGTAGGCATCTGCCAAATTACCTGTAACTCCTTACAGTGCTATGTGCAAATCCATGAGTTTGCCTAATTTTGATTAATTAGAATATCCCTGTACTCTGGCTGTAAGAACTGTGTGGTTAATGCTAGAGCAGCTTTGTTCAGTGAAGCTTTCTGCTTATGTCTAGAACAGCAGTATGACAAACCTCCCACATGTACTGCCTTATGTTTATGCCTCAATCCATGGGTAGAAAGAGGTTCTGTGGGGTTAAAGAGATCGTTCAGATTCATGGTGTGGTAGATCATTTGTGATGTGGAAACTGGAGCTCAGTCTCATTATCTCATGTAGTGATAAAGTGGTTCATTGGCAATTTGGGGAGGAAGGGAAATAAAAGAGAAAAAGCAAGGCACCATGAAAAAATAATAACATTTGAGGTTAGACAAAAAGTTTAATCCAAACCAGTTTTGATTCCTGTTTGAGCTTTGTAATGATTTTAAAAGAATGGAATAGTTTTTGAAATGGAACATCCTTTCAAAATGGGAAACCAAATAGTTCCAGCTAAAGTTCAATTATTTGAACTAGAGATGCTTCAAACATGTTCTTTCAATGAATCTGCCTTTGCAACAACATTGACAAAGGCACCAGCAATGCTGCAGCAAACAATGCCTTTCCTTGGTTGTGATTGGGAGCTCCAAGGACATTACTCAAGTTTGAAAACCACAAGGCAGCAAAGCCCAAACAGGGTCTGGGAGTTCCAGGTCCCACATCCCAGCTTTGCAAGTCCAGCAAAGGCTGTGGTTGTGACCTTATTCGACATATGTCCAGTACAGAGATAGCTGTGGGACCCAGGAATGGAAGAAGAACCAGAAACCTCCCTGAATGCTTGTCGTAGGGCCAAGTTTAACAGAGAAGTTCATATTTCAGTATAACACTGGTCAGCAGGCCAAGTTAAAGCCATAGAACTGAAAGAGGTTAAAGGATGACAGAAAAGAGAAAGCAAGCGTGGAAATAAAAGTGAGAGAAGGAAAAAGCAATTTTACCAGTGCCATTTCTCTGTTGCTGTGATGGAAACCTAAATATATGTGGTCACAAACTTTTGTGTGATGAACCATTTGTGCTTAGTACCCAGGCCTTTTTTCATGGATGGCCACAGGGAAGATGGGGTGGGCCAAGGAAAGGAATGAGGGCCAGAACAATCCATTAGGTCTCATTCAGCCAGGGCAGTGAGGATCATCACAGGACAAAATTCAGAACAGACATATTTCTTGGTGAATATGTTGGTACCAGTAGTCCTCGAAGTAGTCAGTTTAAAGAAAACTGAAGTAAATTTTTAAATAGAACAAGATTTTTCAGCAAAAATTAAAACTCACTAAGTTTCAAATGTAGCTTTTCAGTGGCCGAGTTTTCCAAGAAAACAACCTTAGGATCTGCAGAAGTATATCAAACAATTCTACACTAAAGCTTTCTTTACTTATAATCTGGAGCTGGTAGGAGGGCCTGAGTAATTACTGTGGCCCATACAGTTGTGACAAGAGTTAACTTTTTAAAATCATTTGAGACCAAAGAACAAAACCTGCTGCTGGGCACAGCAGGGGAAGCCAGGCAAGGGTTAGGACTGGTGTTATAAAAAGTAATTGCATTGGGATTAGGTTTTTGGTCAGCAAGCCTGGGCAAACCTTACTGCTGGAGTGATCTTAAAGTGCTTAGCTGAGACAACTGAGGAGTAGATGTGGGACAGACCTTCTGTGGAGGGTCAAAGCCTGGTGTTAATGATGGCTGTGGGGGTAGGGTGGAGAGGGGGGGTAGGTGCAACCAGTAACAAAAATTTGGGAGTTAAGTCTTCAAAACAGCTAGCACATTTTTGTGCAGTGGCCACAGCAGCGTAACAATCTGCTGCACATCCATCAGCTCATTGCACACCTGACTTTTCCCAACTTGCTTGCAGATGAAACCACACCACAGACTGCTCTAGCAATTTGTGGCCAAGAAGACCTCTGTTGCTTGGGTTCCCAAGCTTGGTACACTATAGGCATCAAGACTGTGCAGTGTGTTTAGGGTGCAGCTTGTAGGTGGTGTTTTTTCTTCAATATAACACCTGCAAGAAATAATGCTGTTGAACAACAGCCTCCTTTACAACATGGGGACTATGCGGGACAGAGCACTGGCTTCTTCCCTACCATATGTTGATGTCTCTAGGCACAGCAGTGAAATCTGATGAGCCACAAACCAGAGATGCATTGGGTCATGCAACAGAGAAGAGCATCTTTATACTTCAACTCAGGTTTTCTCCTCCTCACACATGTTCAACCCTTCAACTCAATTCTCCATCCTCCTGATCATCTCTGGAGTTGTTCTACATATTTGAAATCCAAGATCCTGTGTTGAACTCCCTGTCTCATCCCCACCTCCACAGTACAAACTTCAGTTTATGTTGACCTTCCCTCTTTCAGCAGCCTTTCCCCCTGCACCCCCCCAGGACCTGCCACCATGGGCATGCCAAGTTGGGCAAGCAGGGACCTGGCCAGTTAAACCAGTCACAGAGGCAGAGAATGAAGATTTTTTTTTCTACACTGGTTCAATTGAACTGAATTAAATGACCTTCAGTACAGGTCTGATCTGGCTTACAAAGAAATGAGAAATACACAGTTATTTATAAGCTGTGTTGTCTCAGAGATCACCTTAGCATATTTCCCTGATGTTTTTATGGAGCACCTTGGGACAGCAATGTGCCCTTGTGGCCAAGAAGGCCAATGGTATCCTAGGGTGCATTAAGAAGAGTGTGTCGAGCAGGTTGAGGGACGTTATCCTCGCCCTCTACTCTGCCATAGTGAGACCACATCTGGAGTATTGTGTCCAGTTCTGGGCTCCCTAGTTCAAGAGGGACAGGGTTTTACTTGAGAGAGTCCAACAGAGGGCTATGAAGATGATGAAGGGACTGGAGCACCTGCCTTACGAGGAAAGGCTGAGAGACCTGGGGCTGTTTAGTCTAGATAAGAGAAGACTGTGGGGTGATCTTATTAACGTATACAAATATCTGAAGGATGGATGTTAAGAAGAAGGGGCCAATCTCTTTTCAGTCATGCCCTGTGATAGAACGAGGCACAATGGATGCAAAGTAGAACACAGGAAGTTCCACTTCAACGTGAAAAACTTCTTTACTGTAAGGGTGATGAAGGACTGGAACAGGCTCCCCAGAGAGGTTGTGGAGTCTCCTTCTCTGGAGACTTTCGAGACCCATCTGGATGCATTTCTCTGTGACCTGCCCTAGGTGGTCCTGCTCTGCCAGGGGGTTGGACTCAATGATCTCTAGAGGTCCCTTCCAACCCTTAATGTTCTGTGATTCTGTGATCTTAAGATGCATGATAAACACTGAGTGTGTAGAAATGCACAGCAGATTTGCAAAATGCCACTATGACTTGTGCTGATAGCAGGCTTAAGGAGGGGATATACTGTCAGAGAAGAGTATAACCTAGCAAGTTTTCTTCCTTCCAGTTGCTGGGGCAATACTTTGTTTGCCAGGAAAGTCTTAAAGAAAGGAAGAACTCTCTAGGAGGAGTTGGAGGCTAAAGCAGATTAATGTCTCCTTTTATCTAGTTTTGAAGTGGTCCCAACTTGGATATTGCAGATTGAGAAAGTTTCTGTAGTGGTTCCTATTTCTCAGAAACACAAATTATTTCTCTGGTGGTAGGTATTTCCATCTACCAGGCAATGGGCTTGCCTAAGCTGTAAGTCCTGCTCCAATAGGTTCCACTCTTCCCTGCAGTAAGGTTTCCCTGTGATTTGCCTCTACATGTTAGTGCAATCTACCCTTGAACACTTTAGCCCCTATATAAACACCCAGATGTGATCCTTTGTGGCTTCCACATAGACCATGGAGCCTGGCTGTGTGCCCAATGAGAGAAATGGTAAACATGAGTCCAGTGAAGGGTAGCACTTGATGATTTTTTGTGTCAGAAATCCACCCCAGCTAAGTGTTTATCATGAGACTTTGATCTCAAAGATTTAGGTCTCCCTGTGGAGCAAAACCAGATGCTTGGTAAGCTGTAGTTGTAGTCCTGACAACCCTTTCAAATGTCTAGACAGTGGAAAGAGATGATTACATCCTCTTCTAAAGTCAACTGCAACAATTCAACACGGGTAACACATTTACCTCAGGATGACCCTATTTACACTGCTTTGTTTCATGGTACTGCAAGCATCTAATACTATTGAAAGATGAGGAAGATAAGGTGGTTCCAGATAAAAACCTGCTTTTATTAACAGTAATAAGTCTGACAGATATGCTAAGACACATATGGTCCCTGCGTAGACTTTACCATGGACCTAAAGCTTAAGGAGTTTGATAATATGCATTTACAGGTAATATTTCTTGTTTAAGGGTCTTGGAAACATTAACAGTTGCAGAAAGGCTATTTAATTAGTGCTAATTGAATAACACATTTTAAACCACTTCAAGAGAGACAGGGAACTACTAGAGAGAGTCCAGCAGAGGGCAACGAAGATGGTTGGGAGATTGGAGCATCTCCCTTATGAGGAAAGGCTGAGAGAGCTGAGACTCTTTAGCCTGGAGAAGAGAAGGCTGAGGGGAGATCTTATTAATGCCTACAAGTATCTGAAGGGTGGGGGCAAGGAGGATGGAGCCAGACTCTTTTCAGTAGTTCCCTGAGACAGGGCAAGGGGCAATGGGCACAAGCTGGAACATAGGAAGTTCCATCTTCCACAAGTCCAACTCTGTTCTGAAAAAGATACTTCTCTGCTTTATGATCTGTTATCCATTTCTTTTGTCCTTTTTTTTTTTTTCCATTTGCATCTTCCCTTATCTTTTTTTTTTTTTTTTTGCTCATGAAATATGGTGCTTTGAAGTAAGAAAGTTATAAACTGTAGAATGTGCAAAGAAGTCTGTGTCAAAACTGCTTCAATGATAGACTGTAAATCTTTGATGGGAATTGTTTTTTAGAGCTTTGACAGTAGAGTAGTTCTGCCCAGATGTTTTTCAAAACACATTAACTATTTTTTTTTTTTTTTTACTTTAATTAAATTTTTAAGGATTTGGATATATCTGCAATTTTTTTTTTTGCTTAGGAAAGAGATCAACATATTTTCTAAATTCAGGATTTTGTTCAAAACTAACTGTGTTCATATAGCTAATGCTCTTTCTTTCAGTCATTGAAACACAAATAGGAAGAAGTCTTACATTCCCCATTCATCTACATTCCTTCTAAGTTCAGTTACATTGGTCTGAATGAGAATTAAATGTTCACGACCGTGTAGAGAGATGGATGTCAATGTCAGAGGTCCAGACCAATACCAGGCAAAAAGTGTTAGCTGGTTAAGATACCAGAGCATGATCTTCAGTCAACTGGTGTGAACTGAAATACTTGGGTATCCAGAACAGCAGTTATGTTAGCTCAGGCTATTTGAGGACATGGAATGTTGTGGACGTACATAGCTGGACTTCACAGCCCTTCTCCAGAACACTCTGCTGATGGAGTTACAGCCTTGCCTGCAGCCTTTCTACAGGTGAAGGCTGGCTATGCAGGTAATGATTAAAAGCTGGCCATTTTCTGCTATCCAGCCTTCAAGAAAATGTCATTTATGCTTCATGAAAATAGATGAGCTAAGTCTAACATGTTACATTACTTTTGCTGGGTGAATCAGATGAATGGTAATGATCAGCTAGCATGAGTACAACTTGGAGAATTGGACAAAACTGATTCGGGAGGGAAAAGGCGAGGCAGGGGCTTGTGAGGGGTGTGTGTATGGACATACACCTCTGCCTGCTGGAACATGTGAGACCAGGCTTCTCTGGCAGCAAGAGAGCTGTGAGTTAATTCTTTCTGCTTTGAACTTGGGGCATGTTTTATTTAGCATATGTTTATGTGATATTCCAAAGGGTCATTATATTATCACTGTTCCTTTTTTTTCTTTTTTCAAATGGTATTAGGTAGCCACTGTGAAATACTGTCAGCTCTTGGCAAGAGATTAAAGACAGGTTATTCTCTCAGTTATGTGGAAATATGGCACTGCATGCTTATAACCTTCTGTCTTCCTCTTTTTTTTTTTCTTTTTCTTTTTCTTAATATTTTCTTTAGAATATTTTCTCCATTTCAGTAACTATAGTCCAAGTTTTTCAAATTATTATTTGTACCAGTAACTGACCAGTTACTGACCCTCTTCAGTGGAATTCACTGTCTATCTGGACAGCTTTATGCAAATTCAACCCTTATTTCAGGAGTCACATGATAACAGGTAACAAAATTAAAAGCAGTTTGTAGAAATGGCACATGGTAGCATGAATGTGATGTTTGTAAGTCCCTTTCCTGCTTTTTAACAAATGCAGTTTGTGGACATATACTCATTTTCAAAGAGGAAGCTGTTCTTAAATGCTGCCTTTCCTTCTTTTCCCATCTGCTAAACTGCATTTTTAAGACATTAAATCAGCTTGAATCTTTCCAATTACAACAAAATAAGTAAAATCTGTTGAAATTTTATTTTTCTTTCTAAACTGGCAGCTATATTCCAAGCTTCAAAATTTGATTTAAAAAAGAGTATATATAGTCACATTTTCCAGTTCAGTATATACATTTCCTTTCTTTCTTTTCACCTAGAAACTGCAACTCTCGAAAACATGTTTTCACAATACAAACATTCACAGTTTTTCTACTGCCAAATGTGATGAAATTGTAATTGAAAGACATTATAGCATATATGTGATAAAGGTAAATATGTTCACTGAGATTAGTGGAAAGAAATATAGTTAAAAGTGGTCTCATTAGCCTGATTTATCAAGGTTCTCAAGCAGATGTGACTTCTAAGTAGGAGAGAAAAAACACAGACCCAGAAATTACAGCACAACCTGGGCTCAGTTCCTGCTTTATCACTGGCTTTTTGCAAGCCACCAGGAGAGCAGATTCCCCCTCCTAAATTAAGAAAATACCCGGTCCTTACATTAGAAAGCTGTTGCAAGGGCCACACAGGAGAGGCTATGAGGTCTGACCCTGCACTGGCAGCCATGCAATAGATGGTGCTATTTCCACACTGCAGAACTTGGGGGACCTGGTGTCTGTCAAGCTGTAGGTCATGCACTGAGAATGTCTTGATTACATAATTATTTTTTTCTCCTATGATGTTCACACAATGACCAGGTTTATTAAAACATTCCCCCCACCTTCCTCAAGTAACATCCAGCTTCCCTGCTCTGGGATTTTTTATTTGTTCCCATAATACTGTAGTAAATCAGGTCATTATTCATCTCACTCTCCATACATTGCCCTCTCTCCCCTGAGCAAGTACAAGAGGCTCATTCATTCTATTCATGCTTGGAAAAAATATTTTCAAAATGCTAGTCCTTACTGCCGTGTCATGGATCAGCTTAATAATTTGAATCAAATCCTTTGTTCAGAAGACAAAAGAATCAGCAAAGAGGATAATGGATTATCCATTGTCATGTCTCATCTGGAAGTAATCTAAAGACTGCTTTAGTAAGTAGAGTGAGAATCAGTGGTGTGACTAATGTAGCAATATAGCATTGCTATAACCTGTGAAAAACACAGTTACTAGGATTGTAAGAAATACTGTTACAGAGCATCCAAACTGGGTAACAATAGCGAAGGAAACTCTAGCATCTCATCCATTACATAAATATTGCATTGATATTAAAAATGTTTTTTCTAGTAGGAGTGAGATAATAAGTCTTTTCACAAAACAGCTTCTTAGTGATTAGGAGAGAGTTACATGTTTTAGCATCGCATAAGAGATTAATTAGGTGAATACAGACATATACATATTCAGACATAAATCATATTACTTAGTTGTCATGTGGTAACTATAATAATATGTACATCTGTCCAAAAATCTTGATACCAGCCTTTAAAAACAGAGATAAGCAGTTTAATGTGCTGTCCTCAGCTCTGCTGATGGCTGCCTGTAAGGAAGCAACTCCTCTGGACAACCATTTCCTGGACAGTTACCACATGAATTCTGGTTTGGATGTAATGCTACTCTCCAATCCACTCACAGTATTTTAAGTAGCTCTTAAAAACCTCCCTGTACTTAAAAAAAGTTTAATATTTCCAGTAATTTGTCAGACAAAGTCTTTGCCAAAAGCTTAACAAGGATTTTTGGCATTATCCTTGTCTTTCTTCTCCTTGTTGAAGAAGCCGTGAAATACAATAGCAGGTATTTAACTCAGAATTGCCCCAAAGGACAGAACAGTATTTGTTAGTGTGTCCTAGTTGCTCTATGCACTGTGTGTTTTCTTGCCCCATTGTACAGTGCTCCATCTGAAACATCCACATCTCTCACACCCCTCTCAAAATCTTTGCAGTACAAAGAAGAAAACGTGGGTATTCATGAGAAGCGTCTTATGGATTTTGTGTTCCTGCAAATGGTACATTTTTTTTTGCTGTAAAAAAACAATAATTGTTCTTAGAGACTCTGATAATGGTTACTTAAGAACAAGAAATATAAGTTTATGCATAAAAAAATGAAAGAAATAGATTGTAGTAATAAACTCTGGGAAATATTCACAGGCGAGAGAGGGTCAACAGAAGTTAAGCGGTGACCCTGAAGTAATAGTACATTACGGTTTTCGACTCCAATATACTGAGTACAAAGAAACAAATTGATTTTTTTTTACAGCTTAGAAAATTAAACCAACCACAGTAAAAGTGTTATATTACACATCAGCAAAAAAATGTAAACCCTGCTATAAAAGCTATTCAAGTAAAAACAAATGTCTCCACTGTCACAGAAGGCAAGATTCTGCTCTTCTTAATTCAGGTGATGCCTCCCGAGGGCTGTCATTCCCTAATGGCTTCATTGCTACGACTGAAGGGAGAATTTGTCCTCACCCTGGGAACACCAGCACAGTGTGACAGTACAGAATTGGCTTTCTTACGGAAACAAGGGAGTTGAAGAAAGGGTTCTGAGATGAACTAGAGGAAAAATTAACAGTTTCTTCTAAAAAAAACAACAAACCACCCCAAAATAAATTAAAAGCCCCATTTCAATCGAATCACACTTCTTTTTAGTCTCAGGATAGAGTAACAAAGGCAACATTCATGTCTAAGGCATGTCCCATAGTGTCTGCACAGCACCCCATCTCTACCTCTGTATACAGCACATATCACCCACATCTGCCAGAGTAACAAAACTGAGGATGTATTAGTCCTGCATTATCAGTCATTTAACCTCAGAGCCACCATTCCCCCTTTTGCAGGGAAATCCAGCCTGAAGTTCAGCCTCTCTTTCAGACTACAACCCATGTTAGCCTGCTGGTGCCTCCTGCCATGGGCAAGGCCCCTTCCCCCCCCATGCTGCTCTAGCCACTCCAGAGGCACCTGGAGGATCTTCATCCATCAGTTTTACACAAGCTGGTTTGCAGGCTTTTATAGCAGCTGCCCCTCATTAGCTGCTTAGTGGAGGAGTAAAGGGGGAAAAGGGGGACAAGAGTGGATTCAGGTGTTATTAACCTTTCCCAAGTGACTGCTGTGGTATTAAGTGTATATTCTTCATCACAGTCTTTGGTAGTTCCAGCTTGTGTGAATGGGGTAAAGAAGTGTCTAATTGTCAGACAACAGCAGGCTGAAAAGTTCTACTATCTCAATTATAATCTGCATGAAGACCTACCTGTGGCTGTAATTGTTAAGGAAGCAGGAACGAAATTTTAAAGTGACATCATATGACTGGCCTGCATTGGTACTGGTCTCATTAGCCATTTCTTGAAATCAGATGTAACCATTTTCCTACATTTGCAGCTCACAAAGAAATATGTTTGACATCCAGGGAGAATGGTGTGGTAAATATATTTATTGAAGGGAGTCTCCACTATCAATTTTTTTTATTTACTGTTGTTCAGAAATATCAATGCTAAAAGATCTCATTTTAGTTTTTGATTGATTGCTGGGGTTATGAAAACAAAACTATTTGCCCACATCTCAGCTCTGAATTGATAATGTATTAAAAAAGCTGTCAAGAAAATAATTGCATTTTAAAATGTATAAAGCATATACAAATTTGTTTTTATCTCTATGAGTTCTTATGTGTGTGTATTCTAAGTTTAGAAACAGAAAAAGAAGAAAATACCTGTCAATGTGAAAAGTAATCTTTATTCTGGGTAAATGGAGAGGTATTTTGGTTTTAGTAAGGACCCAAAATATACCACTTGGGGAGAACTATATAACAGAAATCCTGTGCCAAATGTTGCTCCTTATAGAGTAACATGTAATTAGGTTCCAATTCCCTCCTTCCCCTTTATTAACTAATGTATAGCACAAGAATAAAAATAATAATAAAATATCTGGATGCTCAGGAATGAAAGTGAAAAAAGACATCTTTTAGATACTGTAACAACATTTTCTGTTAGAAATATTGCTAGGACAGTATCTCAACCTGCATTTTTAAAATATATATCGAGGTGCCAAATACAGTCTTGTCTGCTGTGAGGACAGACAGATTTTTAATCTCTGCAGACAAAAATAAGCACTCCAGAAAATGGTGGATTTTATACAACAGGTTGAATTAACCCTGCATAGTAAGGCACTCTGCACATCCAGTCTCCGCTAACAGGAAAGGCATAGACAAGTATACACTGTGTTGTCTGGATTCTCATTTCCAGATGGCAGCATCTTTGGACAGGCTACTCCTTATTTATTCTAGCAACAAAGACACTTACTTGCACCTTCACATTTCAAAGCTTTGGAAGAAAAATGAAAGTGCTTTGTCATTTATTACTACTAAGCTAAATGTTTGTTCAGCTGTACCTGTTATGATGTTAGCTGAGGACAGCAGTTTTATAAATTAGGAAAACCAAGGGGAAGTGATTTCTCACTGGTTTGTGGTCTTCAGCAGGCACGGGGCTCAAAGGAGCCAGAGCAAAGCACTGTGGCCAGCAGCCTCACAGAAGCACCCTGCTTCTTCCTCCTGTGGGAGCAGAAGAGACTCCAGTATTTGATGGATGAAGCTCTGGGGCTGCGTTAAGGGAAGAGATCTCTGTGCATAAGGGTAAGGTATGTTTATGGGGAAGGAAAAGAGATGGAGGGTTTTTCTGAGGCCAGACAGGATGTAAGAGGAGTGCTCTAGAGAAACTGGAGAGCAGCATTTGTGTTGTTAGGTTTCACGAGGCATGGTGGGACATAACTCAGGTAGTCCATGCTGACTCCCACATGCAAGGAGCACATGGAGTGCATATTAACTGATAGGAGGCTGCTGGCTGAAGTGAGGAGGCTAAGCTGTCTGAGACATATGAAGGTGAGGGTAACTATTAAGGAAAAAGCTACTCAGTCTTTAAACATTTAAGTACTGCTGCTTTATCTGCTCAGACCTTTAATGCATAAGGCAGTTATGAAGTAAATTGCAGAAATGAAATTTGAGGATGTATTGCAGTAAAGCTTAAGTGAGTACTTTCAGCAGATGCTTGAGAGTGAAATGTGTGCTTCAAAACTTCACTGAATTTTCCCCTTGAACAGGACCAGGCTGGGCTGTGTCATTTACTGTAGTTACGTCTCTCACTTTGTAACTAAAACTTAACTTGTGCTTCCTACCGTTTTATATTAAAGAGAAGCGGATAAGCACTCCAACTTGTAGGGGATTTAGTTAGACTAGACAATATTTATCTACTGTTATTTAGAAAAAGCTTCATATAAGAACAGTTCAGAATTTTGTGTTTCTGAGAGTGTATATTAATATTTTGGCACTGTTGTATTACGTAACACCTTCTGATACAAAGTTAGTCCCACCTAAGGGTATCCATGATCATCCATATCATGTAATCATCAAGTAGTATATGATTTATTTTATAAACAGGGTTTGTGACAACTTATGATGACCCTAATCACACAAAAAACTGTGGTCATGCTTGTCTTAAACCATTTGTATACCCTTGATTTTGATGGGACTGCTCTGGAATTACTGATGAGTTTAAAATTAAGTACAAGCAATATACTTTGTTGGAATGTGATTGAGGGAAGGTTTGGTAAGACAATTCAATGGCATCTTTGTGTTAGCTTCAGAACCAGTATACCTATTCTTTTTAATCAATCACAAATTATTAGCAATAAGGGTATGTAATGGTTTGATTCAGGATCGGCAATTAAACCAGAGACAAACAATGCTCTTGATCCCCTCCCTCTCCCACCCAGGTAGGGAAGGAGAGACAGAATTAAGAGAGAGACTTAGTTGGCTTGAAAACGAAATTAGACAGCTTTAATTATATGTACAATTACATACAAGTATGTTCAGGAATGTGCAAAAGCCTCTTGCCTCCCCCCACCCCCAGCAACTCCCCGGCACTCTCCTGAGCTGTGAGCAGTCCTGAAATGTCTCGGAGCGCTGTCTGAGATAACAGCAGAGCAGAAAGGGCTGTGGGGAGAGTTATGAGGGTCAGGGCTCAGCCTGGGGTCGATGGTGATGGATGGATGGAGTCCTCCCCGGATGCTGGCCATGGACGGAAGAGAAGGGAAGAAGAAGCAGGAAGGAAGTTGTCTTCTGTGATCTCTGACCTTCCTTGGAGCTTACGTAGATATATGGAATGGAATACCTTTGGTCAGTTCTGCTGTCTGTCTAGTCCAGCTCCCCATGGGGGGGGTCCTAGATATGATTCTCCTGCCCCGGTAGCCTCTGTAGCAGCAGAGCTAAGAAGCAACCCTGGAGTCTCAGCAGAAACACAAACATTCCAGTGTTATCAGTCCACTAGCTGGAACACTTTTTGCGTGTTAAAAGAGAGCTTACTGAAGGAAAAAAAATCAGTAAAAGGAAAACTAGGTTCATCCTGGCTCAAACCAGGACAGTTCTGCAGAAGTACACTATACACCGGATCATTTAATGTGTAATTACACATTGCACATAACTTCAGGATTTATTTCTGCTGTTTTTTAAGGGCTACCATTAGTGTTTGACAGCAACAACATGCAACATTAGTTTCCATTGAAAAATTATATAGAAAATGTTATGTCATAACAAAAAGATAATCAGAAAATAGCTTTAAATAAATATTAGTCAAAATGATTTTTTTTATTAGGCAACCCTTAAAGTTAAATTTAACATATACTCCTAAATAGAATGTAAAACACACATTTTATAAAATGTTTATTTATAATACATAAGATGCATAAGTATAAACAAGAAGAGAATATCACCATGTATTATGCATGTATGAGAATTAAAATCAGCTCCTTTATGATTTAAGTTCTGAGGACATTGCTAAAGGAACTAATTTCACAGGGAGCTGTTAAAAATATAAAGATAGAATACCTCCTATAAAATATCATTGCCTAAATTTTTCTTCTGGAGAGTTATCTTTAGCAGCAGTGAGGGGTTTTCCCCCCTTTTAAAATTTAATAATGATTGTTAAGGTTAAAAGTTCCCAATGTACAATACACTGTCCTACAACATAGCTCAGATGAAATATTTGGGACATTTCCTTTAGGCAATTTGCCATTCTTCTATTGGATTGAAAGTTACAGCAATTTGACTGGTATGTCTATTAATCTGTTTTTTCCCTTAGCTATTGAAAGCAAGTATTGTTGTGTCTGCACTGCAGCTGAAGTGGATTTTGCAATTGAAAACTTGCACATTTGCTTTCTGCTTACACAATAATCTATTATGATACAGAGTTCTGTTGACTGCTGCATAAAGTAGCAAGTCCTATCACCAAAAAAAAGTACAGCTTTAAGAGAATAGTAATACTTCTTTGTTAAACAGAAAAGGCTCTCTGTGTGATTTACACTGCTGGCAGTGTGTTAAATGTGTCATATGGGGTGTCAGAGAAGGCCAAAATATCTTCTTCTGTTATACAGGCTCCTCCTGTAAGTCTGTTTTTGGATCCCACATATTTACTATTTTAACATAATGTAAATGAGAAAGTGTGATGTACTTTCATGGTGCACTGCAGTTCTGTGGTTAATAATTTCATAATACAAGATAGACATACCAATATGCACCCACTATTCACACATTGTTAAGGTCACTATATGTAATGAAACTTGAAGCCAAGGAGAGAAAAAAAGGTTAAATTAAAAATAAATGCTCTTAAGTGGGTTATTTCTTCTGTTTTCTCAAATATTTCTTGAGGAATTTGAATTCACTAGTTAAAGCATTCATTGTATATATCTTGACAACTGCTGGCCCTTTGGGCATAATTTCAATCAGATTAGGCTATTTTTAAAAGATTAAAGCCAAAACCAAAGCCATCTGTCCCCATTCCTGTCTGCAAACCAGGTGTCTCCCAACAGCAACCATACAACCAACCAATCTTTAATTTTGCTGGCTACATTTCTCTACAGAGCGACCTGAGGCTCTCTAATGGCAACCTCATCTGAGAGGTACCCCAAAAGAGAGTGAATTGGGACATTCTGATATTTGGAATGAGTAAACCACACAAGGCAGGGATAATTGTCATTTTCATCATGTGTACCAATACTTTTTTGTTCAGGAAAAAATAATCTGCTGTCAAGTATGCTGTTTCAGACAAGGTACTTTATTTTTTTCATTTTTTTTTTTTATTTCCTTTCCTTAAATTACAACTCATGGAGGGTTTGAGTGTACCCAGTTAAAAAAACAACCAACCAAACAAAAAACAAACCCCGTATATCTTTGTGGTTCTAAAGAAGATAGCACTTTCTTATGCTATACTGAAAGTTCATTAACATGTTTGTAAAAATTATTCAGTAAGATTTATAGACAATTGAAACTCTTGAAAATCAGATTACATTATTCATGATAATCAACATAGTAGTGCCTGAGGACCAAGAAAGCCTTGAGGAATTTGCTATCCAATATATAAGTTAGAGACAGTATAGATGCTAAGTGTAACTTAACCAGCATGATCGAAACAGATGGCATATTTGTTTGAAAATCCATTTACCTTTTATGTAGGAGAGAGTAAGAGAAGGGTTGAATGATCAGTGAAAATGGATAGGAAAGAAGAGGATAAAAAGGCAGATATGAAGATTGAAAGGCATAAAAAAATGGAAAGACTGAAAGCTGAAATAAACAGCCCGTTGCAGGAAAAAAAAAAAAGTCCAGCCAAAAGTACAGACAGTTTTCTGCAGGTGCAGAGGTCCACAGATGTACATGTGTTGCTTGCCTTTTCTTATGGCAGCATGCGTAGGTATATGTATATAGATATATGATTAATTTGTGTCAGGTTAAAGAATATGATGCAGGCTTAACTTAATTTAAAATAACTCATATGTACAACTTGATTATTCAGTACCATGATAAAAGAAATCAAAGCTATCCATGTGACCTTTTCAGGGAGAGATTTTATATTTTCTCTTGTAAGACTCTATGTAAATGATCACTTTTGCAGACCCCTCAGAACAGGAAAGGCATGGAGCTGTATAAGTGAGTCCAGAGGAGGACCACAAAAGTGATCATAGAATCATAGAATGGTTTGTTTTGGAAGGGACCTTAAAGATCATTTAGTTCCATGGCAGGGACATCTCCCATTAGAGAAGGTTGCACAAAGCCCCAACCAACCTGGCCTTGAACACATCCAGGGAGGGGGTATCCACAGTTTCCCTGGACCACCTGTTCCAGTGTCTCACCACCCTGCATCAGGGGGCTGCAGCACCTCTCATTTCCAGAGAGCCTGAAGGAGTGCATGAGGTGGTGAGTGAGTTTAGTTGCTGTTTACAGGAGGATGGCAGCTAAACATAAGGAGTGAGCCCACATGTCCCTATTTATAGGCAACATTTTGTGCAGTAACTTTCTAACCACCACTATTACAAAACATAATGTTTGGTCTGAATTGTTTTGGATTGATTTTTTTCTTCTCTTCTGATTAAATGCCTTAAGAATTTCCTTAGGATAATTTGCAGTGAACTTAAAGAAGGAGCATGTTAATTTATTCTTTGATTTTCGTCTGTAAGTAGGAAATAGGTCACAAACAGGATAGAAATATGAAAAGTAAAAAAACCCCTTGATTCCTAGATTCCATAGTATAATGAATATTTACTGAGATTAATTCTCTCCCTTGCCTCTCACCATTCTACCCCATACATATATGTTGAAGTTGAACTGAAGAGAGTTTCCCAGGTATCTGCTTTTTGGTAGAAAAGTTAAAGTGAAATACAAAGGCATGCAAATAGGAAAATAAAATGAGAGTAAATCGAAGTGTATCAATGCTGACCTTCAAAAGTATCATCTGTGATAAATAGATCTTCAAGAGAAGGTTCAGAAGGCTAGTAAAATAGGCAGATTTTAGAGTGGCTTAAAGTAGCAGTGTAAGTGCTGCTAAAATGCAGCAACAACACTCCCTTAAAAAGTTGTCTTGATTGGTTAACAGATGCAAAGGAAGTTATGAGTTATCAGAACTTTTAACCTGAGCGTCCTTTGGCCAATGAATTTTCTCAAGACTGTCCAGAGAAACTGCCTGCAGACTAGACAGGGAAACAGAAACTGCAGTTATTTAATCCTTTTTATCTTCTGGATATTCTAAGTTTGTATAGGAGTATGTATCTAGGAGTATGTTCCTAGGTGTATACTCCCTTATCCTTTTGATTTGCTTTGTGTCAGCAACAATTTTGCTTATAAGCTCAGGGCAGCACATAACCTGAGAGTCCTACTTACCTCCTTGAGTTACAATATGATTAATCATCCTGTTACAATGAACGCAGCCCCTTTTTACAAAAAGAAGCAAATCATTTTTAATTCCTTGACAACACTTTACATGAATAATGTTCAATACTGTAACTACTAAGATAGCTGTAATACACAGTTGCAATGGGGTCCAATTGTAATGTAGTGCTTATGTGAATATAAATAGTTTACTGATGTTAATGCTCTTGACATAGCATGTTTTTAACCTAACTATATGTTAGTGCTCAGTCAATTGTATTGTAAGGCTCAGATATCAAAAACATACTAATGTTGACTAAAGCTTTAAAAATTTGCATACCATATGTATCGTAAAATACTTGTCACAAAATAATACTGTTTTATGACCTGCATTAAATGGTTGAAAAAATGGAAAAATGAGTGACTTGAAGAAGTAGGACTCAAAATGAAAGACTAAAATGAAGAACAAAATGAAAGCAGCTTTCTTTTGAGGGGAAAAAAAAAAGATTACTTATAATTACCTTTAAATTATTTAGACCTAGCATCCCAAACTTTCAAAATATGCAGAAAATATTAAATCACTAGATTATAACTTCTTTTTTGTTGTTGTTATTCTCTGCAGCTGTATGCTAATCATTGAGCTGAGTGCGAACTGGCGTTTTGCTCCTGTTATGATCAATCAAAGTCTTTGTTCTGGGAATGATCACATAATTACACAGCAGATTGAAGAATTTCCATGAATAATTTGTGCTAATTTCTCCCTGTTAAACCCATTTAACCCAGTTGAGTGTGCCTTGCTGACTTGCCTCAGAGAGCAGCATTTTCATTGGAAAAGTAGAATACCCACCCTCTTCTGTAGCTGGTAAATTTTTATGGCTTCATCTTGTTGCCTAAACATTTCCCTGAACTTGGTGAACTTTTCTCCAAAGCATAATAATTTGACATCATAAATAAAATAATTTGACATTCATAAATAAAAGGAAAAATTAACTCCTTTTATGAAGAAATGGTCTAAAGGGGAGAGACACATTTTAAAAATCCATTGAATTATAAGAATGCAAAATTCTTTCTAGTAGTTGGAATCGATGCTGGAAGACGTATTTGAGCTTGTGATCCATACAGGGCCAGAGGACTGCAAGAAATTCATTGTCACATCACAAACCACTCTAGTTTAACTACTACACCCCATTCTCACCACTTGACCACTGAGACCAAGCTTTCTGTTCTTGGATCTTCTAGGCTGAACACTGTGTTGCTTTTTGGCCATATTAGCATGAGGGCTAAAAAATGTGGTTTTACAATACAACAGCAAATACGCTTTAAATTCCTGGTGTGATTAAGGTTATGTTTTCATGGAATCATAGAACCATTTAGAATCCTGTTGCATGTCAGATGCTTGACTTCTCACATGCTGTAATCTACCCAGACCAATACAGCTCCTCAATAGATTTTTCTACCTAGGTGTTTATAAACTTCCATTTTTGTTAACTTATATATGAATTCTCCCCATTTACTTCTCACTCTCTTCCCACACACAAATTGAAAATGAAGGACAGAAGTTGTCAGGTTATGACATGCATTACTGCATGTTATACATACATGTTAAGCTCTTTTTTGTCTGATTTGTACAGATAGAGGTCTGGAAAATGTGTGTCTATAAGAGAGCATTTGTCTGTACACATGTAAGAAGGATTATCCAATGAGAATCTCCATATCAAATACATACATAAATAAAATTTGGAATTAATAAAGACAGGATGAATGAGATTCATATTATTAAATCTGGACATCTCCATTGCAGATATAATTTCTAGACTGTCTTTACAGTCAACAGAAAAAGTGAGGAGTTGCGAGATTTCCAGTTACTGCACGCTAGGGTAGGCATCTACCTGGGGACAAGATTAACTGAACTCTCGCTAACTTGGTGGCTACTAAGGGTTGGCATTTTATGAAGTGCTTCTGCTGTTCATATATGGCAGCAAGTCCAATTAAAACATATCATATCAGGTCAAAGCCCTAATACAAGAACCTATCTCTGGCTCTATCAGATACAGAAACAAGTCTTGAAAAAAGTCAAAAGCTGTGCCTGAGGCCCAGCCACAGCTGAGCAAATAAGAAGTAAGGGAGAGCTGAGGATACCCTTTGCTTCAGAAAGGATATCTTGGCTTCTCAGCAAACATATGCCTGCATGGCACAAGCTGGAGACAGAGCTGAATGAGGGCAATGTTGTCAAGAAGAAACTGGGTCAATTTGAATCATAGAACTACAAGAACATTTAGGTGGAAAGGACTCCTAGATGTCATCTAAATAATCCTCCAGCTCAAAGCCAGAATAACTTCAAAATTAGATCATGTGTTCGAACAGTTTTATTGTATTCATGCTGCTCAGGCTGTTGCTGGTGAAATAGACAAGGATGAGGGAAAGTCACCATCAGGTAGCTCCTGGACTATCTCCATGGGGACCTCCATTGTAATGGTCAGCTGATTCAGGGGAATATGGAGAAGTGGGGCAGCAGCACAAAGTACCAGTACATCTGAAGCAGTGCAACCAATGGGCCCAAAGGGAAGCTCTGAGCAAGGCCTGAGCCCCTCATTATTGGCAAGGAGGAGGGTACACAGCCATATGTACTTGGAGTCTTTTAAACAGAAGATCCTCCTCCCCTTCCTCACCTCATCTGAAATTGGAGAACAGTGGCCAATGGCAGATCTTGAGGAAAGTATTGGAACAATCTACAAATACAAGGACCCTTTCTAGGATAAGGATCTGGCTGTGTGTGAAACACGGTTGTTGGCTGAAGGGTAACTAAGTCTGGTTTTGAAATGCAGATTAGTCAAAAGCAAGGGACTTGCTTGCTTGCATTCTTTAAGATTGGGAAACTTTGGGAGCTGAAACAACTCTGAGCAGAGCATATTGACCACACTGCAGGTAGTATTAGGTTTTGGTAAAAATTTTGTCTTGTGATTTATTTCTGCTGTTACCTTGGATCATTTATGTACAAATATATTTAAACTAGACTAAATAAAGTATTCATCAGCTGTATAGAGTATCCATCTCATAAATTATTCCCAGAAACAGGCCACTCAGAAACAATTCATTTTTACTACTTAGAATTTGTGACAATAACAACATGAGATTACAAAGAGTATTTAGTCAAGGGCTATTATTAATTGTGAGAAGTAAGAAACCTATAAAGAAAGATTTATCAATATTTTTTTCTGTCACATTCTTTAGATATTGAAATTGTATGATTCACATGTATTCAGCATGTGTGATCCTCCTGTCACAGGTCCTTATTTAAAACCTCCATGAATTGCTACATTTGGTAGCTTCCAGCTAGAATCTGCATTAAGGCAGGTGTGTGTACAAAAAATGAGCTCTGAGAAGCTTCATTGAAGTGGCAGTGGGGCAGGAGACATCAGTACAAATTCAGGGCACAGTGGAGGAGACGTTGCAGTGTGAGTTTGTTACCTGTGCTGCCAACCAGGCAAACAAACAGCAGCTGATCAACATGTGTGTAGCTCTGGGATAGAAAGCGATTGATGTTTTTTGTTCAGTTTGTAGCTAGGACATGTCAGGTAAACAAGCTCAAGAGATAAAGGTTTTGGGTGGCCTGTGAAGTTTGGGAATGAGCTGAGGATAATCGAGGGGATTACAGAAGAGAAAGGAAAGAGAAATAGGAGGTTTTACAATGCAGAAGAGGCACTTACGAGCATGTTGCCAGAAAGGTAAGGAGAGAATGATGGACAAACATCTACAGGAACCATGTCTCATTACTTCTGCTACCCATGAAACTACATGCGAGACAGATAAGAAAACCTAAGTCGAAAAATATTTCTGTGGCCCCAGGTAGAGAGCTATGGACTACTGTTATGCTACTAAGAAAAAGTAAAAGAACACCAAACCAAACCAACATTAAACCCAAAACAAGCAATCCCATGCATGACAGGATAAAGCCAGGCTTCAATGTGCTTTTCTGTCTGGAGTCTCCAAAGTATAATGAATAAAAGTGTTTCAGTATTCTCTGAATGAAGGTATTTGCAGAGATACTGTCTACTGTCCAGATGTCTGTCTTAATGACATTTGAAGCACTTCAGTATCTTTGAAACTTGCCAATGGGTTAAAAATTAAGTAGGCTGTAGAAATACAGTAAAGGAGGAAAAAACAAGTGCACAGGGAACACTTAAGCCTTCAAGCAAAAAGTAGCCACCATATAATTCAAGTGGGCATATTGCCAGGTTATTTGAAGTGTAAGCAAGCTATGCCTGGTATCACAGAGGATGGCACTCAAAATCAGGAGTCAATCAAGAATTCCTCCCCCACACTCCCAAATATCTTTCTCATGTAGGCATGCAAAGACATAAGTTGCAGCTGTGTGGGAGGCTAACCTATTCAGCAGAAATAAGGTTTCCTGAACATGCTAGTTTCCACTCCCTGTCAACCACTAAGCTAAATACACCAGTAGTGCTATGGTAAGCACTGTATAGCTGACCAGAAGGGAAATTGGTCAGATATGGATATCAAGCTTAATAATAAACATATTTATTAAAAAATAAGTGTGCATACCGGTATGTCACATTGATGAATTACATGCTGAGCTGAAAGGCAAACTCCCAATTCATGACCATCTTTGATTTAGCTCAATATGCTTCTAATTATACAATGACTTTTCTTTTTCTTCTGCTCCTTGGAACACTAAAACAGTCATGTAAAATCTCTTTCAAATGCAAAATTACAGAAATATTTAAGTGATCATTTCTCAAATAATAGATGGAAAATTATGATTCCCAAAACACAAGAGTTTGGATTTGATTAAAAATTTTATTAACATGCTGGAATTTGAACGATATAAATGTAAAATAATTTCATGTAGTTACCAATCTCTTTCTGCACCAACATAATGACAGAGACTATATATATGTTTTATTTACGTATAGGTTCATTTTTTATTATAAAGTTACTTTCTGGATGTAATTATTTTAATAAATGAGTTGTTATGAGAAGTTATTAATATTGCAAACACTACAGTATCATGACATAATTTCAGATTTTAGAACAAATCTTCAGGCAAAGAGTTACAGGCAATGTTGATCAGGTTTGATGTCTGTTTTCAAGGAACTGCATAATTTCTCCATGTCTTCTGATGCTTCACCATAGAGAGGATTTGGAAAAGAAGTAACATTCCTATTTTCACTAAATGGATACTAAAAGAAAAAACATAGAATGAAATTTAGAACCTAAATAAATCAATTCATTTGTTAGAATGGATATATGAATGCCTGCAGATTCATTACAGAAGTAATATACGATAAGTTCAAAGAAAATGGTAGAATCTCTGAACTTTTTAGCCCAGATTTTTAGCTGATAAAAATCGAAACATAACCACCAAAACCATTATTGGCCACACACAACTGATCAAGTCATTTAACCTTCTGCTGCATCCATTCCCACTTTGTTTTATTTGTCTTCAGTGCTCTTGCTTATTTTAGGAGAATCTGTATACAGTAGTGTAACTGCAGTGGCTTACTGATTTTGGTAGATGGTATTGTAATCTAAATGACTGGTTCTAATTTTCTTGAATGAGGAATGTGTGAGGAAAGAGGTAATATGAACTCTTCAGGTAAGGACTTTAGTTCTAAGAATTTTCTTTGGCATCTGCCTGACTGGAAAGTGTTGCACTACTTTATGGTGTAACAAGTAGCTGTGGTAAGCAACATTAATGTAATTGCTGTTATAAGGTCCTTGTCAGCCAATCCGCTCCTGGTAATCTTTCTCAGATTTCCAGAGGTGGTTACATTGTGAGCAGCTATAAACCATTGACTGTAAGTGACTTTTTCCCCTTTCCTCTGCAGTGAATTTTATTTCTAAAGTAGCCCTACATTTATCCTACTTTAGAAGAGAAACATGTTATTACATACCTCATGCCATGGAGAAACACTGATTTGAACAGCAGGTGAGGTAGCATACTCAGTAGACTATAAAAAGAAAAAAGAAAATGCTTCAGAATATTTTTAGTGAGCTGTAAGTAGTATTTCAAAAACATCCTTCCATGTGGCTATCTGAGTAACACACTCTACGGATCCGAAACTAGGAGGCAATGTGATAGGCAAGTGTATGGCAACACTAGGCTTGTATGGTTTCAGTGTTCAAAAAGGTCCGTGGAGAATTGCTCTTTCTTTATGGAACTTACAGACACCCACCCACAAGTGTGTAACTTGTGGGTATGCAGCTGGAGGTAAGACCTGTTGCTTGTGTTTTCCCATTTCTTTTGATTAGTGATACACCATTCAGATGTAAGGCTCATCAGACTCAGAAAACTTGTAGCTCTTGTTTTCCCTTTTAAAGGAAGAATTAGTGAAAGCACGTATTTTACCAATCGTAAAGAAAATAGAAGAAAATGTGGACTTTAATCACAGGGCCTGGGGCTGTTTTCTATGAAAATGTCTCTCCTGACACTGTGCTTCTGTTTCTCAACTTGCTATTACATGAAGCCTGTCAGGAATCTGTTTCAACTAAAATAAAAATGTCCTGATAAATTGGACATGATTGTGATGGGAATGTTTCCAACTTGGAGCTTTCACAAACCCCAACCTATAAGTGAATTAATTTGATCTAATGTCTCTAAAATCAGGTGTAAGGAAACTTTTATAGAAAGTAAATGGCATGTCATAGTTAATCCTACTCAAAGCTGCAGTGGAATCTTATGCTACTAAGTGTGGAAAGGACGAGGAAGTTTTATTTTCTGTTTCAAACCAAGCCTAGTTCTTTCAATGCTAATAAGGTTAGTATCAAATGAGGGCAAGAAGGATGTTTTAAACATTTTTTTCTCCTTTTATCTCCTAGGTGCTTTGTCTGTATTATTTTCAATGATTAAATAAATAGCAGAGATAACTGCATTTTAAGTCTACTGCTAAATGTAAAGTTTTAGCTATCACTTTCATTTTATAATTAAATCTTGCCTTGAAATCTTTTATTGCCATATGTTCAATTTTAGATATATATTTTATTCAGAAATGTCTTTGTTACTCTAGCTGTCTCTTAATTGTGACCATTATATGGCAACTAGGGAAATGTGTGACCAAGTGTTTGTTTAGTGTCAAGGTGAATTTTACAGTGATGGCAATAGTAATGCATATATAAGTTATTGGGAAGTGTTATAAACTATTTTACTAAAATTAAGTGAGTCTGTAAAGGCAACTTGGTTGCTGAAAATGCATTTTTTTATTTTGTTGATAGTGGTATTTTTTAGTTGTTGAGTATTTGCTTTGTAGTTGGTTTTTTTGTTTGCTTTGTTGGTCGTTTTTGTTTGGTAGGGTTTTTTTATTGGTTTTGTTTTGTTTGGTTGGTTTTGGTTTTTTGTGGTATTTTCTGTTTGGTTTTTTTGTTTGTTTTGTTTTGTGGGTTTTTTTGCCCAGAAATAAAAGGAGAAGAGTCAAAAGAGCTTTTTCTTCTATATGTCTGGCTAAACATTTAATGCAAAAGTATTTTTTCCTCATATTCAGCAGCCTGCAGTTAAGATTAGTTATAAACATCAAGATGTTCTCAAAACTGAGTTCATTTCAAATCTGCCTATGTTTTGAAAATTCACTGGAACTGATCTGAGTGATACAGCAATTTTCAATTCTAACTTATTTTATTAAATAGCATTCAGTGAGGGATTACACTGTTCCTTTTAATGGAAAACTTATTTGAGGACTGCAGCCTCATATTTTTCTGAATGTGTAGAAGCATCTGTGGCTACTTACCTTTACTTTGCCAGATGAACAAAGGTCTTCATACAGTGGGTTGGAAAATGAAGCAACAGCAGTTTCCTTCAGTTTCCTTAAAAAGTCAATAAAGAGAGAAAAACACCCACAATATCACACAGGTTGTCAATGAACCGAACAGTTTCAGGTTTCTGCTAATATTTATGCTTTTGGATAAGCTATTTGGTACTCATAAAATGCAGGTACAATGTTGTACATTAAATAAAACCTGAGATTCGCTAAAGTTTCATTGTTATAAAGTGTTCGCATGTGATGAAGTCATGTTCTTTCTGTTTTGCTCATATCACACTAGCAAATCAGTAATTAACATGGTCTCAGGATTTGAGTTCAAGAACAGTTTATTTAGTTGCCATAAGAATTCTCTTCCCTCCCTCCCCCCACCCCCCCCCCCCAAGGATTAAGGAAGAGCTTGCATTTTAGGTCAAAACCATCAGAATTAGTTTTAAAGCTATAGAGGTTCCCCATACCTTTTGCAACAAAGTCAGAAAGATTTAAAGAATTACTGAAGCTACTGGAATGAAAAAGTTTAATGAAAGAACACAATGCCTCAAGCAATTTATAATAGATGAATAGGATAAATTGTACTAATTATGGGCCTTATGTCCATTACCTCAGCTAGAAGATTAAAGATATGCTTTCCTGACACAGGCCTTCACGTTTCATTTTTTGGAAGAACTTATGACCTGTGCAGTTAATTAAATTAATTCTGCAAAAGCAAAGGATATTTGAGGATGCAACATTCTGCCTACATCTAATTTTTTTTTCCATATAGGTGACTGCTTGCTAATATTCCACAATGCTTGAAATAATCAAAATTTTTCCAATGCCATATAGAAAACAACAGCTGCATTAGTTAGAATTACTGAAGAATGAAGCAGAACACTATTTTTTTTAATCTTTGCTTTTGAAGAGATTAATTTAATTTTTTCCTTCTTTTTTTTTTTTTTCTTTCAGTAATGCTTTTATCAATAAGAGCATATACATGCCTTTGTCTACATAGAAATCTGTATTTGTTCAGTATTCTAAAAAAGTTCCCTAAAGCTAATACTCAATCTCATTGATTGCGAAGAACTAAAACCAGAATGGATGCATAGGAGGAAGGCACAAGTAGGCTACAGAAATATTTCACCTCATGAGTTAAACAAGTGCAAGAACCTAAGTTTGGGTTTTAGATGAAAACAGACACATCTCCTTAGAACAAGAATCCTCTTTCACAGCAAGACTGCCAGAAAGTAATTCCTTCTAATGCGAATCTCATAGTTGTTCGGTTACCTGAAACAGCAATATGAAGAGCTGAATATTTGAACCTGTTGATTTGTTCCTTTGTTCTTAATCTTAATTAATCATGATATTCTGATGCTTTTAGTTAGGTTAGTGAAGCTGTAATATATTAGGTTATTTATATGCCTCCTAAATGCACATTTGCACACTAATCCTCCTGAACAAAGTCCACAAAATGTACACAGAATTTATTTTTTACTCTAAAATCACACCATGGCTCACAAAACCTGAGGCTAGAAGCAGACTCAGATAAGAAGTTTTCAAGGAACTTGACTCTGCTTCTAAACTCGTGCCCAAAGGGCCAGATTTCCATGCCTTAATTTAGGTGTCTTATTTAGATGTCACAGAACAACTGTATGCCATAACAGCATGGTGTGGAATTAAGCACATGGATTCTGCTTATACTCTGTGGAGACACTTCCAAAGGGCAACACGAGTCACACAATTCACTGTGGGAACCACTTTTAATGTACCAATAGGAAATGGTAAAGAGAGGGACGGGTCTGATTCTCTTTCATCCCCTGCTTCCTCACTGAACTTAAGCAATTTGTGCAAGACATAAATATTAGTTATTCGGGCAGGAACGCACTGAGTACTTAGGTCTGTCCTGAGGGCAGGAAGGATGTTGAAAATGTATCTCCAGTTTCCTCTGCCAAGGAGAATAACTAACCAGCAGGATACTGTGCCAAGTTGTAGGCACCAGAAAGGATGCTGGCTGAGTTCTTAAAGTGTGCCTGTGGTTGCTGTGTTTAGTGCTGAAATTGGTCCTATCTGTGTGTGTGAGGTTTTCAAGCATGAAAACTTAGTCTTGCTCAGGTTGTCTAGCAGATCTCAGGTATCACTCCATGTTAGGTCTAAATCATGAAAGAGCTTTTGTAGTTGGGCACCTAATCTTAGGTACCATGGGAATTTTATGGTCCAAAATATGGGCACTGGTGGAGAATTTAGGTGGAGAATAAGCTTTCATATGTTCTCTCCTGTTCTTAGGAACCTTTTGCCAAAGCAGGGCTTTGGAAGTTACCTTGAATACACATTACCTAACATGTAACATATGTTACACATATATAAACACAGATCCTATGTATGAATATATTTATACAAACGTGGCATTCAGAATGTATAGTGCTTGTCTCGAACAATCCAAGAGATAAGTGATGGACTCTGGCACTCAGGATATCTGTTGTCTGTCTTGTGGCATCTGAGAGTTAAACAACATCTGTTGATGAACTAAAGAGATGTCTCAGCAACCCACCCAACTGGTTTTTCCCCTCCTGCAGCAAGTAACTGGGGAGTTTAGTGTGGGACATGCTGAGCTTGGAGAAAAAGGAGATCTACAGCTGGCTCTGGGAGCAGGATATCCAGTGATAACCAGACCTTGATATGATATCTCATGAAAGCCACCAACTTAGCAGGACAAGATAAAGAGTGCAGGTCTCAAGCCACTTCCTAGGACCAAAACCACTGCAATAAACTAAGCCTGTGGTGCCAGTTGTCTCAACCTCCTCTTTTTAATGCAGAGATCTCATTGATTATCCAAACAAAGACTATCTGCAGGACTTAACCCAGCCCATACCTACCCCCCCCCTCCTATCTCAGAGGACTGAGAAGACAGGAGTTTTTCCCTGACGCAGGGAGAAAAGTGGGGGTGCAGTGGGCAAGAACTGTATAAAAATCTGGGATTCTGTGGGTGCATTTGAAGCACTTCCCCACCAGGAACCACTTCCCCACCTACGACATCGCTGGACCGTGGGTGGTAACTATTCTCTCGCTTGCTGTCCTCTTATCTCTCTGCTTTCTCCTTTCTTTTCTGTCTCTGTTTTCCTGCCTGTCCTATCTGCTCTAGGGACCTTTGCTGTGTTGCTCTAATAAAAGTTTGTTGTGTGCGTGACATCTGACCTCGTCTGCGTCTTAATTTCACCATTTGGGATCACCTTTATAAAAAATTGCCACGTATCCGAATACCGGATCGTGACAAAACATGTGTAGGGTTACACAAAAAATGCTTTCTTAGAGATACCAATAATTATCCTTTAAAGTTTCGGAAATACTTTCAAATTACTTAAAAGACCTCAAGTGAAAATTTAATCACATGCTATAATCCCTCGGCTGGATGAGTTGGTAACTTCCTGAAGAAGTCTGTGCTTGGGAAATGAGATGACATACTCACATTACTTTAGATGTTGTGCATACATCCCTACAAATAAACAAAACACACCAGGTATGTGTTAATTAGAAATATGAAACTTTCCTTATTAGAAGAAAGCAATGGTACACCCACTCCATTACTCTATCACCAATATAGATACTGCGTGAGGAAAGTGCAGTATTAATCAGTGGGGTAAATGTTACCATCCGTTCATCAGTTTACACATTAATTTTAAACTGCTTGATTGGGTAGTTTAATTAAATATATTGCAGCGACTTGAGTTTGGTACATTCTTGCAGTGCTTGCTATTACTTGACATAAGTGAAACATTGCTCTAATAGAAAGTGATAGCTTATTGCTACAGTGAAGAGCAATATGCCCATGACAAGGTCTCATGAGGGGAAGAAATTTATGTACCTGTTACCACTGTATAGTAAGGGCAAGGGTAACTCATCACTCACAAAAATTGCTGTGCAGAATAATTAGTGAATGTGAAATGTTTATAAAACTCATTTATGAAAAAACCCCATAAATAGCAAGTTCGGAAGACTTTCCCAAGAAGGGAATAATTAGGGTTAAAAATGCCAAGCATAGGATAGTTTAGAAACAAAAAGTAAAGATTCAAATATGTGGGTAAGGCAGCTCAGAGAGAACTGGGTTTTCTAACACAACCAGAAATACCACAGTAGAAAATGAGGTGATTAATCATCTTGGGATGGGATTACATGGGTCATAGCTTTGCTAAGCTCATCTGCATTCTTCAGTAACAAAACTTACTGCCTTGCCATAGGTTTCTTCACTACAGCTTCACAGAGATGGGAGGAACGTGTATGCTCCATGAAATACCTGCCAGTGTGTAAAGGGAGCTGAGGATCATCAAGAATTTAATGGAAAATTGAAGTATCTAGATTTCATTTGTTTGGATGCAATAGTTCAGGGTTTTGTACCTTTCAATGAAAAAATTAACTGTTTCTTTTAGGCAGTACAAAAATTTGTAGGAAATACAGTACTAGAAAAAGGTTTATCATCAGGTCCATAACAACAAAGACAAAATCCTGGTGGGCCAAAGACTACAATACAATTAAACAACTGATTAAAATAATCCCTTAAGATAATTCTTTACAGATGTTCTAAAGCTTCTGTTCTAAACAGAAATTATAACTCAGGACCTCAATTTCCAAAGCATTTCTAAAACCTTTTAAACTAAATTAAGGTTTGCACAAGTAGGCTATATTTTGCACATCCCAAAGAAGAGAGAGGAGGCATGATGTGAGGAGACCATACTTTCCAAAATCTGTGTTTAGAATCATCTACAAGTCACTTGGATGCTTGATGAGGCTGCTAATATGCTGTCTGGGCTTCCTAGATCTGCACTTTGTACCTTTTGAGTCACTTTAGGGACTTAATTGTTTATAATTTAAAAAAATTCAGTCCTTTGCATCTTTCATGTTGGTGATCTTAAAGGCTACAGATCGAAAGATCTGCTCTGTTCTTTCTGCATGTCACCTCTTGTTTCTTTGCTACCTTTCCTATGTGTGGTGGTTGTGAGATACACATTTCAGGAATACTGGAGACTTCTGACTATAGCACAGGGTTTCATCCTTCAGAGAAAAAATATTCCACAGAAGAAGCAATGGATTTGAACAGCAGCATTAGACTAATAAAACACCTCCCAAACAACAGTTATGGCTACTGCTTCCCAGTTTTGTTTTTCTTTTTGTCATAAAACTGCACCTTTTCCTCTCATTCAACAAGAACAGTATCTGTCTTCACTCCAGTTCACAAGCTGAAGCCAGTTCAATAATTGTCATTCTATTTCCATTCAGTCTATCACTTTTGGATATAGGAACAGAGGCATAGCCAGCAATGATCTCTGGCGTCCTTCAGACCCACTTGGAGAGCCTCCCCCAGAGTACGCTATCTGTCCCCACACCAGACCTCCAGGAAGTTCTGGTCTAATTGGAGAAAATCTTGGTGACAGCAACTGGGAATCATTGTAATTGTAAGAAAACCTTAACAATGAAGAAAGGCTGAAAGCACTGAGCTTGTTTAGCCTAAAGAAAGCAGCCTGTAAGGAGGCATGACAACTGCCTTTGAGTACATAAAAAAGCTTTTTGCAAGGAGGAAGGGAATGATCTGTTCTTGTCCATGGTGAATAGGGATGAACTCAAATTGTAAACAGATATATTAGCAGTTAGAAAAAACTTTATAACAGTAAACTTTCTTTCTACCTAGGGTACCAAGATTGCCTGAGGTTGCCATCAAATTAATATTGCTAGAAGTCTTTAAGTGCAAACTCAGAAGTGATACAATTGAGTCCGTCCTGTGGCAGGATGAAAAATGGCCTCTGTGGGTCCTGTTTTCCCATTATTTTCTATTATTTTAAAATATTTTATCAGAGCACTTCAGTTTTTCCCTCTGTTGCCTGTGTGGCAAGATACATTATTGATAGGCTTTGGAAAATTTAATGTTCCGTGTTCATTATGATGGACAGGACTGATAACAGCTGTGGCACATTAGCATTGCAGCTGATGGCACAGATCAAGAACAGGAAAGAAACAAGCTGAAAGGATCCAGAGCCATTGACTACAAAGGCCCATAGCTTAGCTGGGTGGAACGTGTTTGATTCTCACATTTTAAAGTAAAATGAAGCATGAGAATGCAGCTTGATGGAAGCTAAAATGAAGCTTTGCTTCTATTTGGTCAATAAGGACAGATGCCACTGAAGGAGTGGAGTAACTGGCAGCTTTCCTTTTGGGACTAGAGCACGTCATCTCTGGAGCACGAATGGGAATGTGAGAAACTTGTAAGTTTCCTCTGCTTTGGATTTTCTATACAAAAGTTTCACATATCCCCAGCTGGGAACTGGGAAGTAGTTTGCATATCTGAATGCCATTGTGGTAATGAAGAACTCTTCTGCCAAGCCATGTAGCAGGCTGCTTTTGTCCAGTAGGAAATAAACTTATACGATGGCTTCTGCTGAAGCTAGAAGTTTAAACTCCTACTGAAGAGCTAAAAGCCTGCAGATCAGAGATGGAATTCTTGCTAAGGAAGGAGAAGAAGGAGACAGCAAAGGGGAAGCAAGGCATTCTTTCTGGGTGGAAAGGAAACGTTAGGGCACTATCAGTCTTTCCAGTGACAAACAAATGTAACTCTCAGATTCTCACTGCTGTTGGCAACAACTTCTTAGCCAGTAATTGTCTAATGGGTCTACAACCTACCTCTACTGCCTGGTTGGTACCTGGTTTTCTGGTGAAAAAATAGTTCTGTTGGACTCAGAAATTTCTCCTCCAGCTCTTGTGCACATTCCTGTGCTGTTTCCATTGAGGCATAGGTGGACCTGCACTCCATTTTAAAATTTTACAATGTCCTGGAAGCTAGCACCTACAACTGTTAATGTGCCTCTGGAGGACCATCTGTCAACGCCTGCGTATGTGGTTCTATACCAGTTAAGAAAAAGGAGACACTAGTAGAAATTATTAAAGAATAGCTAGCAAAAGAATTTATGAAAAGGCAGTAAATATGTGCTCAAGCGTGTGAAAGCTTCCCTGTGAAAGGACAGCCAAGCAGGCACTCCTAATGACTTAAAAAAACAACAGGACCCAGGAAAGCTATAAGCAGACACAAGCCTTTGAAGTGAAAACGAATTGTAGAAAAGTATCATTCCTGTGCACACTTAAATTCCTCTAGTTCATCAAATCCACTTAAAAAAGAAAAATCATGAGTAAACTCACATGCCTCTGTGTGGTGCTGTCACATTGTACATTTTACAGACTTATGGAAACATAAGTAACTTCTTACTCTAAAGCTTTATCTTAAAGATCCAAATTTCAGTATGATAACATTGGCTGTATTTTGACTAGTCATTTCTGATTACTGATTAAGCAGTTAAGGAATAACTTGCCTTCCTTTTCTACTATGTCTCCAGCTGTGATTTTTGTCTACCAAATCATGCCAGGCACTAGGTAGTTGAAAAGGGAGAAACTAACTTCCTGGATGAGCTTATTTTCTCAAATTCAATGTTTCAGATTTCACTGTTCTCAGAATCTCACAATTATAATAAAATTTCCATTTATTAGCTAGATTATTTATTGATAATATACCTATAAATGAGTTTTAACTTACACGTTAAGTCAACTGTGACTAAAAACAACAATAATATTTTTATTCTGTACCACGGGCAAAAGGATTTGACCATCTTAGTCAATTCCTAACAGACAAAACTTGGAACCACAAAAATTTCCATCATCATAACTTACCTTTTTGTCAGCTCCACTGAAAACATTCAAGACTAGAATGATCTGTGCAAACTATCTAGCCCTCTGCTTTCACAGCTCTGATTCTCTTCGTGTCAGGGTTATAATAGTTTATTAGTGCCATAGTAAGAAGATCCTCATTCATCTCTGTTTTATTACATACCTAATAGGACACCTAAGTGTTTGGCATCATATTGCAACAGGGTACCTTTACGTGTACAAAAAAGACTATTTTTTTTAACAGGTATAATTATGAGAAAGGAAAAAATATTCCTTGAGTACAGATATGTGGGTAGAAGAGAAATGGATGGCAGTGCAGTAACCCCTAAGAAGATGTTTATAGAAGAAAAAGGTAGAAGGGAGTGTTTAGAGTACAGGAGAGATAGGGTAAGAATTTTATTTTTTTTTTATTAAAACAACATCAAAGACATTTTGAGAAAAAAATGTTTGGCATTTTTTCCCCACAAAAATATTGATTGAAACAACCAAAAAAATAAAAAAATCAAGCAGCTCGTACAATACAATGCATCTTGCACTTCTGATGTGCCTTTCCTTATGTGTACCTTAGCAGGTTGCAGAAATGGGAATGAATTAAGTCTTAAAGCCTCTTTGAAGTAAGATACGGAAATGCTATTATTCCCACTTTACAGAAGAGGAAGCAGACATAAAGAAAGTGGGTGAAGCTTTGCACTCAATTAACAGCAGCACAACCACTGAATGTTTCTGCTTTAACATTTTGCCTCTGTGTTCATACACAACTCTACATGTCAAGGGTAGCATGCAGTGTTAGGAGTCATGTCAGCAGTAATAACATCAGGACAAGAGTCTGCACAGTCCGGTAGATAGTTTGGGAGATAAAAACATCCTCAAAGAGAGAAAGGTCGATAGCAGATCACAAGTTTAAAGGAAAAGAGACAGCTTTGAAGATGAATTCTGGAGAAGAAAATGAGGGGTGAGAGAAATCTAACAACATGAAAATGGACAAGGTAATGCACAACAGGAATTGCTGGAAGGGAGGAAGTGACAGTGGTAGGTAATTGCTGACAAAGAAGGATCTAGCAGAGTAAGTCAACAGATGGAGAGAGAAGAAATAAAAGTGTTAGAGGAGAATAAGGAGCAGGAAAATATCTTTTAAAATCTTAAATTTGGGAGGAAAAAAACCTCTGAAATCAAATAACTGGATGAAGATATATCTCTAGTACTACTTGTACTGTTATTCAAAGCACTTGAAATAAATTTTGAAACAAACCACCAATAACTTTGTTGACTATTTTTGCCTTTACTGAGGATGCATTTTATGGTGTAGGATGTCAGAAGATAATTTATTTGCTATTTACGAAGTACTAACAGCAAGCATAGTACCAATGGAAGAAATGCAGATTTTGAAAGAAAAAAAAGTCATCTACAGCAGTCATTCACCATGAGTAAGATGGGTCTTTGTACCACAAGCCAAGAGGCCTGTACTGGGGTGATCCTTGTGCAAGATGGCAGTATTGGATAGGAGGTGTGAGAGCAAGTGTTAGGGGAAATGGGTGAAAGGAACAGATAAGGTGACATTGCTGAGACACATCCAAAGAACCACTGGTTAAGATGACTAAAAAAACATTAAAACAGAAAGTCAGATTATGAGTGCATCTGTAGTAACCCAAGAAGAGGGGGCAAACACTATGATCTGTGGAAAAGGTCATGTAATTCTGCAGTTTCACAGCTTACATTTTTTCCAACCTATTAAAGCCTTTTAAGGAAAACTCTTATATTTTAAAGTAGAGCCCTCCCCCCCCTTTAATTCCATCCAGTTATCAAAGGGAAGTTCTCAGATATATGTAAATATTGAAATATTTAGGGCAAAAAAGTCCCAACCCAGGTGCATGTGGTACTTGATAGCTTCATGAAGAGACATGAATCTGCCTGTAAGAAACTAATTTGGCCTTGAAGGTTTTGAGAAATCATTAATACCTTCTATTTTTGACATTCAACTATCATGTACAAAAATCAGGGTTACTACTGTTAAGGTGGATAAACAGTGACTTTTATAATTTAAGAATAGTCATACCATGTTGAAATCCAAACACGCTAAGCAGTCAAGTTTCCAACTGGGGTCTGCTAAGGTCAGCTTTTGTTGCAAAACTAGGCTTTATGCTTAGTGTTGCATATGAAGGCCAACAGACTGTGAGAAGATTTAGAAGTTGAAACCAAAGAGGCTGGGCAGTTCTCCATTGCTTTCTGCCACATTTGTGTCTGCTTTACAGAAAATAGAAGTTTCACTTACGTTCCTGGTGCTTTCTTTTTCAGAAGGAAATACAAGGCAGCAGCTGTAATTTTAATCAGTAAGAAGCCAATACCCAACCCAATCCAAATATCTGCAAAATCAGAGCAATCAAAGGCAGAAATAAGTAAAGGGAAACACTCAAAGAATTATTTGAAAGTTATGTCTTCTTACAGACCCACCATTTCGAAGGAGACTTGAAGTTGGAGGCTGAAGAGACTTAGCACTTATGTGGCAACGGTTTCCTTTCCATTCTTTTCCACATCTGTGAATAGAACAAAAATTTCTGAAAAAGGGAGAAGCAAAGACCATAAACAGTGACAAGCACACAAGAAATGCAAATCCTTTGGAACACTTTTGCCAGTCACTAAAGCTAACACAGGAATCACAAAGAACAGAATCGAAGTTAATAAAATTAAATGTGAGAAATACATGAAACAAACCTAAGAGGGAGAAAAATTAAACAAAACAAAGTTCAAAGATTAGAATTGACTGCCTTGTCCATGTTGCCATCATATTGTTATCCCACAGCAATAGAAATTTGACTAATTTCCCTGTTGTCCCCCAATTCAAGGTTTAAATCAATTTCTGAGCTGAGGATCTGGGATCCTAATGTAGAGAAAGATGCACGATTAGAGGTGAGAAAGATTATTTTCTTCCTCCACCTAATCTCTCTTTTGTTTGCTTTCTACCAACTTTTCAAATACCTGGCTCTTGGTAAATCTTGATAAATTTTCAACTTTTTTTTTTTAAGGAGCATCAAAAAGAAATTATGGTAGTAATCCTGTTTCAGTCCTAGTAATGTTACATGAATAGGAAATTAGTTTATTTTCTCATGATTTTTCTCTTTACAGTTCCACAAACTAATGGGGGAGTGTATATTGATTGAGTTGCTTTCTCACTGTAACACCAATATATTTTTCATAGTCATGAATTTTTATAAAGTATTTTCTATTTTGTAATTATGGTTTCCTCTCCTGCCCTTAAATGTGTAATACAAAATCTTACATATACACAATTAAATCTTTATATTCAAGCTATTTTATTTGAACATGTGAGAGAGAACTTAGTGTTGTTTGTAATGGTTTAGCACGTGGTATTGCCTATGTGCCTTACCCTAGCAGTTGCACACCAAGTTAACTGGGGCACTCCAGAGGGAGAGGAGTATCTAATTTTCCTGGATAATGACTGAGCATGGTGGGTGCAGGGACAGGATAGGATGATAGAAGCAATAAGCATCTGCCTGCAGACTCAGTGAAATTTAGGAGAATACTGAAAGGATCAGGGTACACTGGAAATTGTACCTATATCCCAGTCTCAGACATGGCAGGAAGAAGGTGACTTCACTAAACCCCAAAAGGGGCTGAAGTGGGATTTGTTGCAACTCAGGGGACCATTGAAAAATAGTAGGCAGAGAACATGCTGAGAGCAAAGTACCAGCCCTACAGAAACACAGTGGACACAGAGAGATTTATTTAACACATTTTACACACAGATGTGAGTTTTCTTTGGTTAAAGGGTTACCTTGTTCAAGGTTAGTAATTGGTATATTAATGAATCCTTGCTTTAGAGACTGAAGCCAGTGGCATATTCTGACAAACTCATTTTAAAGAAAAAGTGGCATAATTTCAGCTGACAGCTCTGGCTGAGCTAGAGACCCATTGTATTCAGTGACTGAAAATACCTGGTCCCTTCAGTCCTCCTCCAGCATACTACAAAAAATTATGTCATTCGTAACCTGTTCTTTTAAGTGGAATGATGATTTTATACCAATGTCAAATTGCAGTTGGGCTCATACCAAGCCCTGTGGATCCATGTAGAAGCATTGCAATCTGATGGTAATCACCCATCAAATAATTTTCTGATTGCTCTCAATTGTATAATTTCCTTTCTCCCCATTTGCCAGATTTTATGTTGAGCTAGATCTGCTTTTAACCAAAATTGCCCTCTTTCTTGTCACTGCAGGATTTACTTGACTATAAAAGAAAGGATGAGAAAACAGATTCGCAGCTGAGCACAAGCACTAGTCAGACATGGCAAGAGAGGTTCCATCTGCTGCTCTGGAGCCACTGAGGGATGACTCACCTCAGCGCTGTGAAGAGGTAGTTCTCATAAAGCAAGTGTGTGTACTGGCAAGAGTAGGACAAATCCTACTACCCAGTAATAACGAAATATATCTTCATAGGTTATGCTTCCATTTATTGGTGAAATATTTCCACGTATTCATGCTGTGTTTGAGTTATTGATAAAAAAGTTATATGTCTTTTAGTCTTACAGATAACTAGTTGATCTTCTCATACATAGAGACAGGTTTTATAATCTACTAATAACTACCTCAAGTTGGCCATTCCCCTCCAAATCTCTGAATCCCAACAGAATTGTTTTATATTACATAACACATAGCAGTTGGCACCCGAAATTGGATAATCAGCATGTAATTTTTCACCCGTGAAATGCTTTTCCACTGAGTAGAATTAGTTTGTTACAGAATGTGTCACCTTATAACACTACCATTGCTTGTAAAATAACAGGGTAAAAATGGATTAAGGTGAAGCAAAGATAGTATCTCTGAAACTTTGTAAGTGATTAGGACAATTAGGTGTGAAAAATATTGTAAAGTGTGAAGCATGGGGACTGTTTATAGGGAGTAGGGTAGGAAGGCAAAAAAGATTAAGAAAATAAATACAACAGAACTAATCTTCAAAGACTGGGGTAGAAAAGGAGTGCTAAACAACAACAAACTTGAAGAGTTAGTATATCAGCTGGTTAAGAATTACTACTTCTATCTTCATACATTAATTTATTTGTTCATTTTCATCTTTGGCAGGGAGACTCAGCAATCATCCCTGCCACTGGTGTAAAATATAAGACTATCAGAAAAAAACAGGTTATAATTCAACTCTTCCCAAGGTTTGGCAGTTCATTACTTACAAAATGACATACTCCCAAGTGGGAACAAACAAACCAACAAACCACCAAGAGAAAAGAAGAGTTACAGCTAGCTGAGAAGCCTGAAACTCTCAGTGAGGCTGCAAGAAAAAAACAGGAAAATTATTCATTAATGTGTTTGGTTCTCAGCTAATAAAAGCACTGCTTCTGACTTCAACTGAAGCCAAGCATTTCTGTGCCCAGAATAGAGGAGACTTCTCTTAAATATCCAAAACGATCTTGTTTTATAGATGGCTTACAAGATTTTAATTATTTTATATCTATCCTTTGTAGAAACTCTAACTGACTACAGTGATAGCTGTGGTAGAGAAATTGCTCTCTGACTTGAGAAGAGAGAAGAGAATGAGATTTTTTAATGGCACAAGTATCTACCAACAACTAAGATTAGAGAAGATAACAGTTATAGACTATGAATTTAAAATAAAACATTATTTCTAAACAAGCTACTCCAGTTGTTTTACCCCACTGGAAAGCTGAGGGATATTTTAAAATTAATACATTTATTGACATGGTCTTATATAGGCTAATAAGTTTTGATAAGAAATACAAAAGATTGAGACTGGTTTACAGATCTGAAAATTATATATATCTCTATATAGTTTTAAATGAAATAAAATCCAGAAACCATTTCAACCAACCAATCAAACGATTATAGAAGTTAACCAAAACTTATAAAACAAAACACAGAACCTATTGTCCTTAAGGAATGAAATACATAGAATTGTAGAATGGTTTGGGTTGGAAGGGACCTTAAAGATCATCGAGTTCCAAACCCCTGCATCGGTAGGGACACCTCCCACTAGACCAGGTTGCTCAAAGCCCCATTCAATCTGGCCTTCAACACTTCCAGGGAGGGGGCAGGCATGACTTCCCTGAACAACCTGTTCCAGTGTCTCACTATCCCTTGGAGTAAATAATTTCTTCCTAATATCTAATCTCAATCTACTCTTTCATCATAAACCCGTTCCCCCTCATCCTATCACTATATGCCCTTATAAGAAGTCCCTCTCCAGCTTTACTGTAGGCTCCCTTCAGGTACATCTGCTCACTCCTCAGAGTCTGACTCTTCGAAGGCTTCTGCCTGTGCAGCTCTCTGCAACTGTGTGAGGTGGGTGTTGGAATGTTGGTGTTCTCATCTGGTGACATTTCCCATAGTCTTTACATTTTGTCCAATGCATTTAGAACTGGATGGTTGATAAAAGAACAGAAGTTTCCTTCTTTTCATCACGGAATAAGATAAAATATCAGGAAAAAAGGTGGGAAAGGCAAGTTCCAAATGAAGTGGTATTAGTTCATAGTGTTTAGGAGGATGTGGAACAGGTTTCCTTAGCTGTTTGTACTGAGGGCTCAGAATACCTGTTCCAATGCTGTTGCAATCACAGTAACACATTCTCATCCCCAGACTTGGTCCTTTGGCTGTTACTACAAAATTTTATAGTGAATAACAGTAATAATGTCAGGCAACTGTATAGCAAACAAAGTCAAACTTGAACTTTCTACTGTGCAGTCCTTGACACATGCAACCCTGAAGTGAACTTTAATGACTCTAATAGCTCCAGGTAGGTCAGAACAGCCTGTAGTACACACCCGAGAGACGGCTCACTTGAAGTCCAGTTAATGAAGGAGAACACTCTTAATTACCTACCCACTGCTGTGCATGGGTTGTACTTACAGTGCTTACTTTCAGCTGGGAGGCAGATAAGTTGCTTCTTCAAAGTAACCATTAGCTTCCTTTCTGATGAGAGCAGTTGGGCATGTGCAAATGCCGATGTGGTGGAAGGACTTTGCAAAGTACAGATCAACCATATCTTCTGGGCAATGTGTTAAATCTTCATTAGCAGGGTAATGGGAATTTTGAAGAGCTTCCTTAATAATCCTTTTCTGCTATTTTATTTTTAAGACAGACAACTCTGAAAAGGCTCTGAATTTATCTCTTGAGCTATGAAGCTGAAATTCCACATTATTTATGTACAATTAATTTCCTTGAACTAATTACATCTTCACTAATTAGCAGCAGCACATTTTACATGAGTCTTAAGCTTATCTGAAATACAAAGATAGCCATTGCTATCTATTCAGACAGGAAGATTCTCATAGTTGAAGCAGGAGGAGCAAGAGAGAAAGACAGATGAAATGGCACTTGAATGCTTCCATCCCAGTGCACATCCTAATCTATCCTGCCTGACAAAATGTCTTCTGCTATTAGCAAGTTCTTACAGGGAAGTCACACTGGAGGGGAGAATGTTAACCCTCCAAATTTGCGTCAAGGATTTCCAACTCATTATTTCCTAACATAGGTATTGGTTATGCAGAGGAATGTATTTAGTGTTGCTGCATCCTGTGCCTGCAGTTACAGCTCATCTCACTTGGAACGAAAAATAAAAAACAGATAAGATTTTTGTTGTTTTTGATGTTCATTCAGGGAAGGTTTAATGTACAAGAATGTGTCAGTCTGAAACACTGCTGCATTTCAGAATATCAAACTTTGTGCTTTATTAAAGTTAGCAGATGCAAAACTCAAAATAAGTACAGATGTGTATTTGGTTGCTCATTTTCTTCCTGGCATCTGATTCCTCACTTGTGCAATTATTTGCTCCAGTCTGAGACAGATAAATGCTATCACTCTAATGCATCAGTATTACACGTGGCTCTTGGGTAGGGGCAAATGAGAAGAGCTTTACAGTAGGGAATCAAGTCCATGACCTCCAAGAACATCATCAACACAGGTCCTCATTAACTTGGAAACAAAAAGTTCCAACAAGCTGTATTTTCAAGGAAGACTTTGATGCATGTGGAAAACTGAATGCTGAAATCTGTTTGGTTTGGTTCACTATTGTTTCATAATGAGTGAAATTCTTCAGTATAAAGCTGTGTTCTCCATTTTAATTTCTGAAAGTTGTTAGTTTTTGTCAATATATTGCATTGGTTTCACTTTTTTCAAGAACCCTCATGTTTTATGATGAACCTGATAAAAGCCTAAAAATTAAAATCATGTGTAGTGTTATCTAGAAACATTCAGAGCATCAAATACTAAATATTCATTCAGCATGCCCTCTGCACTTCTTCAGATGTAACAATTTAAGTCCCAATATTTTTTATGTTAAAAAGATTTGCATTTAAAGGCAGATTGAACATTAAGAAATTATCCTGCAATGTTAATCATAGTTTGTAAGCATGGAAATGCCTGCAGAATTTTTTATTTTTAGTTATTTATTTAAATCTACCCAGATGGATAAAAGGAATTGTTCAAGTAATGGAAAACAGAAAAATTAGCCTCTAGACAAACAGTGATCAGACCTGCCCACAGAAATTTCATAAGTAAATGGGAGTGAGGAACATCCAGCATGTGATAAATGTAAAAGCAGCATAATTTCTGTTTTTATCTGCAAGTGTCTCTAACATAGCTCACTCAGTTACTGACAGAAAATGATCAACAGGTGAGTAGAACAGATCTATTCCTATTTGCAAGAGCTCTCTCTGCCATTCTCACCAATATCTATTGGCTAAAGTGCACCTTTCTCTGCTGAGAGACACATTGACTTTTCTTGTTTTTATCTGAAACATTTGTCATACAGAAAAATCTAATCAGCTGTGTCATATTTACATTCAGAATGACCATAGTTGGTCAGTGATTTAGCATGCATGGTATTAGTAGTATGTAAATTGAGGAAATAGTATGTGGATGATTGCAGTTATATTTTTCTGTGTATTAAAGTAAGGAGTATGACTGTGTACTGTCATACCTGTTGGACTGTGGACTACTCCAGGAGTGGTGACAGAGTATACATGAGGAAAAAAAACAACAGCGCACAACTTAGCTCTTTGTGGAATACTTTACATCCATCTTCTATATCAGTGTAGAAGTTTCTCTGCTCACTAGCCTTTGTGATCAGTGTTATGCAAAATAAACTTCACTAGATGCCTGTGGATATGATGAAAACCACAACTTTTCATTCCATTATGGGAAAAAGTAAGCTCCACTTCAGAAATGTAGTTCTCTGTTTGCACTTTAGCTGTTATTAAGAATTTACTCAAAAAATCATGCTCTCTGTTGCTGAGTCAAAGTATATAAAATTCCAGTAGTAAATGTTGTGTGAATGGCCTCAGAAGATATCATACTTCCGGTGAATGTAAACTATTGCCTGCTGACTGTAGTTGGAATTAGGAGTCTCATTATTCTACTCATGATTGAGCTCAGAAATGTTGGACAAGGAGAAACCTCTCTTGGAAAAGACAAGCAAGGCGGTAAACTGGAATGTCAAGAGCTTCAGATCAAACATTCAAATATCACAGCTAGCAAGGCATCTACAGTAAAATATCTGGATACATCACAAGGTGACTAGGAGTTAGCAATGCTATGTAACCTTAGGGGAAAACAAAGGAAACCTGAGTAGTACAAGAAGCTGTAGCATGTAGATAAGGTCACATCAACCCACTAGGAGAGAAACAGGTGTTCTCTGAAATGCTGTGCGCAGCTCTGGTCATACTTGCAATGTACACTTGCAGCCCAGAAGGCCAGCCATGTCCTGGGCTGCATCAAAAGATGCATGGCCAGCAGGTCAAGGGGGGTCATTGTCCCTCTCTACTCTGCTCTCGTGAGACCCCACCTGGAGTACTATGTCCAGTTCTGGAGCCCTCAACACAGGAAGGACAAAGAGCTCTTAAAGCAAGTCCAGAGAATGGCCACAAAGATGATCAGAGGGCTGGAGCACTTCTCCTGTGAAGACAGGCTGAGAGAGTTGGGGTTGTTTAGCCTGGAGAAGAGAAGGCCCTGGAGAGACCTCATAGTGGCCTTCCAGTACTGAAGGGGGGCCTACAGGAAAGCTGGGGAGGGACTTTTTACCAGGGTGCGTAGTGATAGGATAAGTGTAATGGTTTTAAGCTGGAAGAGGGGAGATTTAGGTTAGATTTTAGGAAGAAATTCTTTGGTGTGAGGGTGGTGAGACACTGGAACAGGTTGCCCTGGAAGGTTGTGGATGCCGCCCCCTTGGAACTGTTCAGGGCTAGGTTCAATGGGGCTTTGAGTAACCTGGTCTAGGGGAAGGTGTCCTTGCCCATGCACGGGGTTGCAACTAGATGATCTTTAATGTCCCTTCCAACCCTAGCCATTCTATGATTCTATGATTTTTCTAGCATTCTCATCGTATGTCACTTTAGAAGAGTCAGCTGTTATCCTCTGTATCTGGTACCATGTACTCCAAAGAACCTCAGATACTGGAAACTCCCAGCAACACAGTAGGGAGGAATATGCAAGCCAAGAATTCCCCATAGTTGGCTTTAAAAGAAGCCTTACTAAACTTCTGAATAGAATAATATGATGTGGCTGTATGTGATAACAAGGGCCTGGAATTCAGAGCACAGATATATATATATATATGCTTCTATTCTAGAAAATGATAAATGCTTAATGGCTGGCAAATACAAGAATCAACATGAGGCAGAGTAATATGAGCTATAAACAGATGCTACATGAAATATAAGCACTCTGAAAAAAAGATCTGGGCATCCTCATAGATTATTCAATGAAAGTAACTGCTCACTTTGTATCATAAAAGCATGCACTATGCATAAAGAGTAAAATAGAAGACATTAGAGATTACAGTGATTAAAATCATATGGCAGAGACTGAACAGATCAGATTTGATTTATACAGAAGACGAGTGGGAGCAGATATGATGAGGGTAAACAAAATGATACATGATAAAGGAGGAAACATTGTGTGTTGCTGTCTATCCTCTAGAACATTAAATCAAACTGAAAGGAAATACATCTTAAACTAATAATAAGGAAGCTGTTTGTCACATAGTGCTTAACTAACCTGGGCGAGTCCTTGTCAAAGTCTTAGAAGGTAAGAACTTAATGATATGTACTGGAGTGACCTCCTTAAAACAGTGAATGAAACTCTTTAAATTGCAGAGCTCAAAGTGCTAACTCATGGTCATTTTGAAGAAAATCCATATATTGGTATAATAATTTTCTACATGTATTTTCATGCTTCTTTGTTCCCAGGGTGTGCTATCAGCTACTACCAGGTCCCCAGCATGACACACTGTGATTACTCATTGCTCTTATAGCCACAATGAGAGGTTCTAAATACATTCTGTGTTGAATAAGAAAAGGTAACTGTTAGAAAGACAGATTCAGTGCATCTAATTGCTTTTTATACAGGCACACAATTAAACTATGGCGATCAATTGTAAAGTTTAGAGTGGGACTTAATTCTCCTAACATTAACCACCTGAAAGGAGAGGTACCTAGAGTCAGTTTTCCTAACATTAACCACCTGAAAGGAGAGGTACCTAGAGTCAGTTCAGGAAAGATTAGACTATGTAAAATAAAGAGATGAATCCTCATCCGGATCCTTTACCATTGGTTATAACAATGTCACTATAATTGGTTCAGATTACATCAGTGTGTTTAGCTCTTGCACAGCTCTGCAAGAGGAACAACACCTTCATGCTTGTTTTTAGGTGTTAAAATAGAAATCAAGCACTGTGTGATGTTAGAGTAGGAGCATGAGGGTGAGCATTTTATCAGACAGCTTGTGATATCCCATTAGGTCCAGGCAAACCATTTATTAAAAGGGGAAGGGTAAATACTACCTCCACCTTCAGTCACTTTAAATACAGATGAATGGAAATAACTTTAAAACTTCACTATATTTTTTCCTGATTCAAACTGATGTCATAGTCTTGTACATGAGAGATTTTCTTTCAGTGTATTTTATCCTATCAAAAGGAATTACAAACCTATATGCAAATTATTTGCTATGTCATCTGCTTCAGTGCCTTTTGCTCTTCAATGAAATAGGCCCCAGCAGAATTCACCAAGGGTTTGTTTGTGGCATGCACTCCATTTTATGGCACTGATTCATTCACCTACAACAATAAAGTAGAAGTATCTGCTCACAGCAGACAGTCAACTCTGAAATTCACCATTTCAAACTATTAAACTCTTTTTAATGCTACCCTTTCCCACCTTCTTAAAAAATAGTTTTCTGATAACAGATTTTCCACTATCATAAAATAACACTGACAGTTAAAAGCCCCAGGGGGACAAATCATCAAGCTACTCCTGGCACTGAAGAAAGGATTTGGTGCTAGATTCAACAAGGAAATGACCATTCACTTAGCTAACCATTAAACAAAATAAAAAGCTTAAGATTTCTTCCATGTAAAGAATTATACTTTTAAATGGAATTTTCTCCAGGACAAAACAGTATTTCAATTCTAATTTATTTAAATAACAAATGATCAGAAAGGCATATTGTTCAATTCTAACTGATGCCGACATGAGACATTCACATAACAGAAAAGAAGGGGTTTGAAAACATGTAGTGGGTACATTGATCACTGACCACTGGAGATCAGAATTCAAATCACAACTGGATCCTGAGTGTCAGCCCACTGCTTTTGAGTCTGGAGCTGTGCTTTGTAAAAAGTGACCATCAGAATAAATAACCTTGTCCAGAAAAGCTCTTGCCATTTTAAACTTGGATAAAACAGTGAAAATTAGTACTTTTGTGAACTAGAATGAAAAGACAGGATACAAGTGCAGGGCTTGTACCTTGAGAGAGGTTTAGTGCAGGTACTCCAAGTGATATGACTAGCACAGAGAGCATTTCACTAGTGAGAAAAGGGTCTTATCTCCATTTTCTCTTACTCTAAGAAACCTAGGAGATTGACCTAATACAAATTACCATTTACAGTATGAAGTGAATCTACTCAGAAGTCTCTATAAATACAATGGAATCTGAACTGTTGAAGCAAAGCAAAAAAGCTCACTGAAGAGATATGCCTTGGCTTAAATCAGCTTACAGTAAAGAACCAGTCCTTTATGCCAGTCTGCCTGTCCATCTTGTTTTCAATTATTTTTCCAGTTATTATTTCTTCTTCTATTTGGTCCAAACTTACATGTCTTTCTTTCTTTGCCCATTTTGTCTTTCTCTTTCTTCTATTCTTTCCCTCCCTCCCTTGTGCTACTTGTAGAACATTCACTTGGACCTGATGCTCGATTTGGTCTTGAAGAACACTTCAAGAAGGGGAAGAGTATAGAGAGAAAGAGCAAGGAGAGAAGACAGAGAAACATAAATCTCTAAAAACAACTTTCACATGTTTGTGTCTCAGATACAGCCCCTGCCTGCAACTTCTAAAGAAATGAATAACGATTAAGGAATGACCTGATAGAAAGCCTGACTGTGCAGCTGTATTGACAGCTGGTAACAACATTATTTCGCTTTCAGAACTGGCACTGATTTCATATTTAGGTAAAATTAGGAAATTATGCAATAAAGTATAGAAGTGATATCTAGTTTTAAGATAGACCTGTTAATTTCACAGAAAAATTAAAAGATCTTTTTGGCTAAATGACAATTGTGTTGATAGAACAGATGGGGTTATGCATCAGTAGAAAAACTAATAAAAATTCCTAATATATTTTCAGTGGCTGAATTTTTTCAGAGACCTTCCTTTTATTTTTTATTTGGTTTTGGTAGATTGTGGGATTGGTTTTTGGAGGCATGAAGGTTGTTAATTTGGGTTTTTTTTAATGTTTGCTTGTGTTGCCTTTAATCATACTGTAACAGTACTACGTAGTCAGTGATCTATTACTTGCACTACAACCTGTTAGGTAAGAAATAGAAGGTATTTATTGCAAAGTCTGTTCAAATATCTGCTTTTCACTGGTGTTTATCTTCTGAATAGGTTTCTTCTGGATGAATCTGCAATGTCCAAGTGAAATGAAATAATTTAAAAAGCAGGAGCAATGGAAGTGTTTTCTCTGTATTAAACCAGACATTTAGCACAAATAATTTTTAAAAGTAATAAAATTATTTTCTTTCCTTTCCCCTTGCCCCTTTTCAGAATTGGTCGAGTCTTCTTATCAGCTGAAATGGTCTGCTTTAACCAGAGCCTGGCAACATAGGGTATTGCTCCTGGCAGGCAGATTGTAGTATATATTGGATATTATAAATCATTTTGTCATTCTCTGACATTTGTAAATTTATCTGCTTACATGGGAGAAAACACTGCACAATAACATCTAATGCTGCTTCTTCTCAACATTGTACAAGCTAGGTGCACAAGTATAGGCTAAGATTACATCAACAAAATATATTCTGTAAAGCTTTTCACTTGTATTTTAAATGTATGCCTATAGGAAACAAACAAACAGAAATCCACAAAACTTGTCTCTTGCTTACCATCTGTGTAATACAGAGACAGTGGTTTACACTCCATTGGAATCACCCATCCCTCAGCAAATGTTTAAGTTCTGCAAGAAGTTCTAAGTGAGCCAATATAGTCCACGGAAAAGAATAACGCTGGGATGCTGTCTCTGCATAAATTGCACAGTCCTCTTCTGATACTAGAGATGAATTTCACAGAAGCTTGGGGAAATCACTGTCTAGTTTCTTACTAACCAGTTACATTCATGAAATCTTCAGAGAAATGACCTTTAAACAATTTATGAGAATCTAAGACATTTTAGATGCAATAAAAATAATGCCATCACAACCTTTCTCCCAGCTCCACATTCTGTTAGCGTTGTTATGGTTACAGAGCCAAGACTTAAGATTTTAGGAAAAGTTGGAATTAAGGATTCTCATGAAATTTCAATTCAAACCCTCATGCATGTGTTTTCAGGCATGGCATTTAATTGGAAGATCAAAAACTCCCCCTACATCTCCCTCATAAATAAAAAACCCCTTTAATTCAGATATTCAGTGTTTGACTTTGCAAAAATACTATTATCATTGCATACAGCAGAGATAATTTACCATACCTAATACAACACAGAAAAACTTTATTGTCATTATGAGTAGATAAATCACCTGTCATCGGTGTTCAAACCTTCAAACATCAGCACTTTATACTACTCTGTTAGCTGACATGAAGAGAAATTTGAACTTGTACAAGTACATTCTTGAAACTTTTACTGAGGAGAAGAGAGCTCTAAATCTGACTTATTTGCCTAAATTCAATAGAAGATGGAATGGTTTATTTCAAATGTTATACTTGGAACTTTGATAAAGTAAAATCTTTCCCATGGTTGTTAGTGTGCCACATATTGCTAATATTTGGTGAGCTAAGGCTAATGATGGAAGAATTCCTGATAACATTCCAGCATCTATTCAATAAATTCTTTCCTTGGTTGCAGCCAAGGAATATGTAGTACAGATAAAGAATAGAGAATTATTTTCCTGATGCTAGGGCTGCTGTGCAATGAATCACTGTACTTTTACAATTCAGAGCAGCCTTTATGTTGCTTAACATGTACCACCAGGCAGAACAAAAACCTAGTTAACCTGCATTTGTCGTCAACAGCACTAATAGATAGAGGTAGCATCCAAAAATCTTTGAGGTCAAAGAATCCTCACTATGTTCTGTTTTTTCTTCTGATGATCTTATGTCAACAGTTGGGATAAAGTGGCAGGGTGCCATGACAAACATTCTGCATTAATAAGGGACAGATTTACATTTTGTAAAGGCACAGTGTCAGTGAAACACAGGACCAAGACACTTATATAAGCTGAAGTCAGCTTTTATATAGCTCAAAAACTGACTTAATGAACCCATTCCCTAAATGCAAGGACATAGCAATTTTTCATCTACTTTGAATAAAAAGTGTAAATTATTTCTGCATGCTTCCTAGCAGATGATGTTTTGACTGCTCTTCAAACAGTCTGTTACAAAGCTGGTACAATGCTTTGCCTTTGTTCTTTCACATGAAATAAATGAAAATCAAGAAAACCTATCTTAATTTCACAAATCTTTTGAAAGAATTAGAGTAAGAAATGTATTACATTAATACACATCAATTACTTTTTATATGTATGTTAAATAAATTAATATATTATATCAAAGCATGACATTCTGAAATATGTTGTCAAACATGGCCTGAGTTAGCCACCTCTCTAATGTGTACAAGCAGGCTGAATTTCTTTGCACATGACAGTTTTCCATCTTTGGAAAGAGATTAAACATTGATGATTTCTAATTTATTTTCTGGTTTTGTTTGGGGTTTTTTTGGTTGTTTTTTGTTTGTTTTTGTAAGAGAATTTTCTCATAGCAGATCTTTTGAATCTGTTATTGTAAGAAAAAGAATAAACCGATGTTTCATCCATCTTTTCATGATCTACTTGATGACCTGCTTTACAGAGTTGCCCTTTTTTTAGTCTAAAAACTTCTTGCCATTTTTTTCTGTCATTTTTCTTGTCTTGGGAAGTGATCTTAATTTTTGAGCTCAGTAATCCATGACACTTTTTTTCTCTCTCTGCAAAACTTGTACAGTATAACTTTTTTAGTTATATTAGGATATTAACAAAAACTCACCTTCAGAACTGATGTCTGGACCTGGACTACTCAACCCCAGAAGCCATGATATGGGCACCAAATATACCCACAAAGCCAAGCAAATAGTGATGGGCTAATACAAGGCTAGAATGTTGGCCATTCTTGCCATTTTGTCACAGGTCATGTGATGCTTGGTTTTTGAACTGAATATTTGAGAATCTCAGTGTTTGTTTTCAAATGTAAATACATTGATAGATTGCATGTTTGTTTTCAGCTTTATGTTAAGCTTCTTTAGTTAGTGTGATTAGCTTTTGTTTAACCCTCAGATGGAGGAAGCAGGTTGCTCTTTTCCTGGGAAACAAACGAGCAGCTGTAGAAGAGGCAGGAAGGAGAGAGGAGATCACAGAACAAACCAGGATCGGCAGGACAGAGAGACACAGCACAGAGCTCACTTTAAAAAGACTGAGAAATGACAGAAAGGGGAGAGAGAGACAGACCCTTGGAGCCAAGGGGATGCTTGCTGGGGGCCAGAGGAGAAGGAGCAGAACTTGTGGCCTCTCAGGAAGTGTCCAAGTTAACTGCAATAAGCTGGGGAGCGAGGACAGGTCTGTGACGACAAGTAAACAAGGGGACAGCTATGAGTTAACCCTTTTATTTCTACTCTATGGTCCCTAGTCACATTGAGGCTTCTCATTGAAAAAGGATTCTAATTCAGATTCCAGTAAAAGCTGGCTTTTAGTTTAAAAGCCTTTTTGTGTTCAGTCTGGGCACATCCACTTTTAAGATAGAGCATGTTACAAGCACACCTTAAGGGACCAAAAAACAGCACAACAATTTCATTAGAAAAAAAAGCCAAATTTTTTCTCTTGGCCTGGGTTTGACCTTTGGATAGGCCAGAAAATATTGCAACCTTGGCAGCCACAGAACTAAAGCCTCCCTTTAGGGTTCCCACTTTATAGTTGTGATGATCTGGCAAAACTTCCACTAAAAACCACTGATCCATGTAGCAGCTGTATCTGTAGGTGTTTTCCCATGCTCAAGTACAAGGGGAGCCAATCAGCTGCCAGGAAGCGGCAGGAGCCTGAGCTTCCCTCTGCTCAGCTGAAAAAGGGGCAGGCCAGAGGAAAACATTCTGCATGATGGGCTTTGTCTGCCAGCCAATGTTTGGGACTTACTTTTGTAAATATTTAAAAAAAATACACAGACACTTTTCAGCTACAAATTATAGTACAAGTGACAAAAATTTGCACATTCTTTATTCTCTCAATTCATAGAATCATAGAATCCTAGGGGTTGGAAGGGACCTCGAAAGATCATCTAGTCCAACCCCCCCTGCCAGAGCAGGGTCACCTAGAGTACATCACACAGGAACGCATCCAGGCGGGTTTTGAATGTCTCCAGTGAAGGAGACTCCACAACCTCCCTGGGCAGCCTGTTCCAGTGCTCTGAATTATCTCAATTATCTCTTTATTGAAGATTTTAATATCTTTAAGTATTAGATTGTATATAGTGCCGATTGTTAGCAATTTTACTAAAAGATGTTTTGCAAACAGTGGATTAAATAATGCTTAGTTTCCTATGTGTTCATGGCCATTCATACTCTCAATAACATCACTTTTATCACGTCCTCATGATTTCTTCCATCTTCAGCCTTTTTCTCTCTACAATACTCTCAACTCCCACATGGTGCCACGAGACAAGTGTGTGCCGATTTGTTGGTAAACACATGTAGGTCAAAGAGAATAGATAACTATTGAGCTCATATTGCCATTATGCCTTATTTTGGAGAGAGCAGAAGACTACAAATTAGGTTTTCCTGTCTTTCTGTAGTAAATATTTTTTCCAAAAATTCTAGGGATATCACAGATTGGACAATTCTATCAGTCTTGCAAAGATTGCTGAAAATTGACTCACCAGCCAAATATGGATTTGGGCAGAATCACGGACTGACAAATAGAATAACAGTACAGTCACACTAACTTTGTTTTCTTAGTGTATCAGGATAAAAATAAGTTTAAAAATACAGAATATCTCTGTACTGTTTGTAACCAAGTCCAAATTCCATTAATACTTGTATGTCCCAATAACAATCTCATTAAGTCATTGTGTCTGAGTAGACTAAGAGAAGGCTCACCAGTTACGTGATAAATCGTGGAGAGAAGCCTTGTGCCAGATCTGTATTGTGATGAATGGCACGAGTAAATCTTGATGAATGGACACATTTCTAGTGTAGGCAGCTGCCAGCAAACACGCTGGCACGGACAACTAGTACTTTGAATGGGATTAACCGATATTTTTCCAGTACTTACACCTCTATCATCTTATTGTCCTTAATCTGCTAGCTTCAGCTTAATTTTTAACTGTTCAGGTGATCTACCTGCACTTCTATCATTGGCATTGTTCTGTATCAGTTAATAACCAAACACATCCTTCTCTTAATTAAAGGTTTTACAAAAGTTTTCAGATACTCAGAGCTCCCCAAGTTTAGAAACACATCTTCATACCCCCACAAGAGAGATTTCACTTCTACACTGCCTGATTCTTGCATCTTCTTTCAGATTCCTCATCCTACCTGAGCTTAACTGAGCAAGATGGGTACAGAGGACTCAGCTCTCTGCTCAGGCAGACCAGATGAAAGTTAAATTGTAGGACAGTGAATAACTTCAGGTTGAGACTAAAAGTTATTTGGAATTGATGAGAGAACAAACTTTGGTTCAGGCATCAAGCATATATATGAGTGAGGCCCCTGCTGCCTCCCCCCCACGCTCCCCTCCAGCTTTTTAACTCTAAAATGACTTGACAGAACAGAAACCCAGAAACTGAACTCAAGTGTTGAAAACATTAAAATTAAAAACCCCAAATTATTAATTATTTGTTTCTCACCTGCTTATAAGAATTATTTTAAGTGGTGGTACTTAAGGATACTTTTTGGGATGCTGTACAGCAGCTCTCGAAGTCTGATTTATAAATATGTTTGTAATACTCTATGGAGATACAGTTTTTCTCCTTTAAGCAGTTAAAGTTATGGCAGACTTCTATTACAAGAAATTCAATTCAGGATCTTTTGCTCAAATATCCAGGAGAGAAAGGAATGTTTATAATCCTCTTTTATGTTCAAAAACTTCCTTTGAAGGTCAGCAGTTAGATGAGGATATAATCACAAACATTGCAGCAGCTGGGATTTCTGAAGATGGAAGAGTAATGGTGCCATACATCCATAACAGGATGCAGATTATAGTATTTTCTGAGCTTCCTTGCTTGATTTGGTTTGGAAATCCAACAAACTAATTATCTTCCTTGATATTTTATATTGACAGATGGTAAATAAAACACAACTAGTTTGTAAGATATTTCTACAAAGGATCTTATTAAGAAAAAGAGCTAAGGAAGCAAAGCAAACTTAATATGCAAAACCAAAATAGTAAGTTGCTCTAAACACAAAGAAAAAATAATACCCATGTCACTGGTTTCACATAAGACACTTGGTTGGTATTACTTTAGAAAAAAGATATTTTATGCTGGATTTGAAAAAAACCTCAATATAAAGAAAGAAAGATTACAACAAAATAAGACTATAACAAAAAAAACCCACTAAATAATTTATGTTCAGATTCACGAGAAAGACTCTAGAATTTTACATTTGGGAAATCCTTTCATAATGCTTACAAGAATTATTCTTTGAATATTGAAAAATTACAACTGCCAAACAAACATAGAATGTGTCCTTGAAGGACTATGCTTTGTCACAAACTTGAAATCAGAGGATGAAAAAAATCAAGGTCAGGTCCTGTGTTTAAGTAGTTCAGTTCAGTAGTACAGTTCAAGACCATGATGAAATTGTGTCATTGTTCATCATACCAGCTCCTTAACTCTGTGAAAGACAGATTAGCTACAAATTCAAAATGAAAAGGAAAAAGGAAGTCCAGGGTTTAATTTGAAACAGTATCTTTAAGTCTAACACAAAACCAGTTAAAACAAAGTTCTATTTCAAAGCAATTCCTTTTGGTAAGACATGAACAACATCCTGCCCAATTTATGAAGTGAACATTTGTGTAAGATTGGCTGGCTTTTTGACTTTACACTTCCAGATGGATATAAGAACATGTACTACGAGCTGAAGAATTGGTTCAGTTATTACTCCGGTGATACTATGAAATTATTTTTTTGCTTGAGAATGAAGCTAGAAATAAAAAACCTGTGGGGCCAAAGGATTAACATCACTGCAAACTAATGGATCTACTCCCTTTTGTAAATGGAATACTGAATTTTGGTTTTTATTTCACCACAGAAATGTTGATAGCAGGATATTGGATAGTAAGCTAGAAGATACTCAGACTATCCTGTTCATGAACTTGGTGTTCTTGTGAATAACCCTTTATATGAATTTATTTACCTTTGAGGTTTACTATTTTTTCCTGAGCATTTAGTTCTGCTTTGGTGCTTGTCTCTGAGCAGTTCTGTTCCAGCTTTTCTTTTATTTCTTCCTCAAGGAAGAAACTTTGAGAACTTTCCATGAGGATTCAATAAAAACAGCCTTCCTGTTGCTCTGGTCACCCACACAGCAAAAAGGAAGTTAAACTGTTTGCTGACATATCTCTTATGGTTTGGGTCTGTGCCTTTGCTCTTGAGCCTGCTGCCAGAAGTTTGACTTGCACAGACAATACTTTGTGGGTGGTGACTTCACTGGGAATCAAGAGCCAAGAATTGGAGAAATGTCCTGTGTGTCATATCTGTGGTGAATAGGAAAGCATTACTTGGATCCACACTTTTAAAGTTACAGCAGATGTGCTTATTTTGTGGTAACCGTGCAGTGGAAGAAAGCCATTCTCTGGCCCCTAAACCCCAGCTTAGCTAATCATAAGAAAGGTTAGCAAATGCAGTATTTTTCTCATGCCATTTCATAAACACAGGGTTTCAAGATGAATGTGGATGGAAAGGCCAACAATCCTTCTATCCCTTGTGATCTGCATAGAATTGTGGTTTGCCTGAACTGACTGAAAGCTCAGAGTAATTATTTTGGAAGATCAGCACTGTTTAGAGAGCTAGCATATCTGTATCATTTCCTATCTTACTCCTGAATTCTTTGGAAAATACAAATGAATCCTGAAATGTATGTTGCCAGCAGATATGCAAAGTCTATGCTACTGCATTGAGATATGGGATTTCTATTAATGTAACTACTATTTCCCTACAAGGAATTTAGCTCACAGTTAGCCCTAAGGAAGAAGAAACTGACACATAAACTAACATCTACATAGAAAAAGTGTATAGAGATTAAAGATGTAGAGATACTGATTGCTGTTTAGCCTAAGGATATCTGATTTACTCCTGCACACACTATATAACATTATGAACACAAGGGTAAAATCTCCAGTGATAGCTGACCAGTTTCGATTTAGTACATTAATGAAAATAATTTTACTGAATATTCTCAACCAGAGTCTGGTACTTCATTACTTAAGTCCAGGAGAGTTTATCCATCAAACTCTTAGGTACATCTATTGTTGCCTTACTCTGACACTAGTCTTCCAGAAGACCCATTAATAAAAAAAAAAAAGGCAAAAGTGTTTATTAATTCTGTTTTGAACTTTTTGAAATAAGCATGTAATAAAATCCAAGCGTTCTGCAAGTACTTGTATTATGCTTCTTCATTTTTATAATAGGATTTTTTTTCAGAAACAGGCTTCTCAGGGTACTCAGAAGTCCCAAAGAGAATGTAGAACCTTAACATCTGTTTATGTACTTAAAAATTACTAATGCAGTTTCTGTGTTTCTTATTATATCTGGGTCCCATTTCATCAAGGCAAACAAAACTCCAAAGAGTCCCTGCCATGAAGAGCTTGAAACAAACACACCAAAAGGGCTGGAGGAGAGACAGCACTGCTATGAGCTTATTAATGATGAAGTCAGTCACAGAGAGGAAAAGGGTACACTTTATTAATACTTAAGCAATATTGCATCAAAAAGCCTCTTGAAAGTAGGTAGGATATAGGCTTTTAAATTGCTTGTGTGCTTTGGAAGACCTTTTATTAGGAGAGCTGCACATGCATAACTCAGAAATCCTCAATTCCAGACTTGTACTTCATTCTCAGGACTAGTTTTATACCCTCACAGAACAGAATGAATGGATATGCACAGTAAGTGCTAAGTTGCTCAAGCACTTTTTTCTGTGGTGTTAGAGTTTTTACTTCAAAAATTTGTTTTTTACATGTTCAGCCATCTTTCCTGCCAGGCTTCATGAATCTGTGCCTGAAACTACTGCTTGAGCTGCCCTAAAAATAACACCAGCAAGAAAACCATCCATGTGGGTTCTTTGTGTCAGAAGAGTGAAATTAGTCATGAGGAATGCATACACTGGCACTGGTCTGAATACTTAGCTTCAATAATTCTTTTAACCACTAAAAAAATTCCATTTTACAGTTTTTCTGTGCTACCTGTTTCACTGATGATGCTCTAAAATATGAGTCACAGATGAGTGACACAGGGGGGCAGGGAAACGAGAAAAAATAATCAATTTTCCAATTAATTTTTAACTCATAGAATCATCACAGAATAGCTAGGGTTGGAAGGGACCTTAAAGATCACCAAGTTCCGACCCCCCTGCACTGGTAGGGACACCTCCCACTAGACCAGGTTGCTCAAAGCCCCATCCAGTCTGGCCTTGAACACTTCCAGGGAGGGGGCAGCCATAACTTCCCTGGGTAACCTGTTCCAGTGTCTCACTATCCCTTGGAGTAAATAATTTCTTCCTAATATCTAATCTCAATCTACCTGCTTTCAGTGTAAAACCATTCCCCCTCATCCTATCACTACAAGCCCTTGTAAAAAGTCCCTCCCCAGCTTTCCTATAGCCCCCTTCAGGTACTGGAAGGCCACTATAAGGCCTCCTCAGAGCCTTCTCTTCTCCAGGGAGACCTTATTCCGTCATGTAATATTTAGCAAAGTCTAAGCAAATTAGAATTTACAGTATTAGGGTAAAATCTCCTTGTCTAATTAAGAAACAATATTCTACCCCTAGTATCCTATAAGTTGCATGCAAATTGTTCTCTTACTAAGAAGTAAAAAGAATAAGATAAATTAATGTGTTATGCCCATGGCATTAACAAAGGTTGTAGTGGTGGTTTTTGGTTGTTCTTGGGATTTTTTGTTTATTTGTTTTGTTTTGTTTTTCCCAAAGACCTTATGAACTATAAAATACTTTCTTGAGCCAGCCTGAAAAAGGGGTAAGTCTTCATTTGGATTACTATTGCAATACATGGGCTTCTGAAATGTCATCAGCAAGCTTTGACAGTTGCAGTCTAGCCTGCCTTTACAAAAGAATTTTACAGTTCACTGCTTTGCATTTTTTGGGAATACTTGTACATTCTTCACCATTATAAGAGAAAATATTCAAATGAAGACAGCCTTGGAAATTTACCGAAGTATTTGCTCCAACATTCACATGCCAATACCAGCTGTGAGAACTTCATACCACCGGAACAAAATAGGTTATTAAAAAAGAAGGCTCGAGACTGAAGATGAAAAAGTTGTAAAAGAAGCTCAAATGTCAAAGGCAAGATTACTGTACTATGCTTTGATTCTCTGGATTTATAGCAAAAGCATATATGCTCCTTCCTTCCTGTGCTCAGTCCTTGTTTCATGCACATTTAGAATGAAGCTATTTGAAAGAGATACCTGCTTTCTGTTAAGTATAAAGGGTTTTGTCAAATTGTGCTCTAAACTTTGACACAGGTGCAAAACCTGTTAAAATACAGAAAATCTATTGCTGTTGTTGTATGCTTGGTAGGGGACAGGTCATGCTGTCCACATTATACCATGGATTAGCATCCAGGATTTGAAATGTATCTTGTTTTTTGTAGTAACAGCATGCTGAAAAGTACTCTAAAGGCACAAAGCATTAGAAAGATAGCTGTAGAAGCATTATCTGTATTTATACATAGAGATACAAAAGCTAAATTAAGTATACTTACCATACTGGTATAATCTAGTTTGTTTTATTGGTTATACAGCTGTATGCACATTTTTAGCTTTCTCTACTATCTTATGATACATAAAATAAATTCCCAGCTACTTGCATTAAGTAAAACATTCTCAATCTGTGGCCTTTTGCTGATCTTATTACAAAAAACATGCTTGTAGACTTTACCGATAGCACAAGGGAAGCCCCAACAAACGGAGAAAAAATTGGTAAGATACCTATTAAAACACTAGAGCTGTAAGAACGAATAGCTGCTGTGTAGCCTCAAAATATATTCTGCCAAATCACCTCGCCTTCACCTCTAGGAGCAAAAATGATAGCAGGATAATCTTCATGGCTTTCTATGACTATGTAAACACAATACTTTCCACACACTGAAATATTAACCACATTTTAGGAATCGATCTCCCAAGCAAATTTCACATTAATGAAGTATTAATTTACAGAAGGGATAAAGAAAATAAAAGCAAATAAAAGCTTTTTTCCACCTACGGAAGTCTGTTAATAAAAGATGGTTAAAAAAACTCCTGCTGGTTTTTTTGGGAGGTTTTTTTTGGTTTTTTTTAATAGACCACAATACAAATTGAACCACGCGCTGAAATTCACCTGATAAAAAACAGTGATTTGCAAAAAGTACTTAAAATCTGAAAACAATTTCCAGAGGAGAAATAACTATTTATAAACTAGAATTCTGCTCTGTTTAAAACAAGCATTAGGATATTCAACTCCATGTGGCACTGCTTAAAAAATGCATTCTTCAGCTTCAAGTCATGCAAAGCTGCACTATCAGTAGCTTCTGTAAGAAACTCAAGCATGCAAGGACTCCATAAAACAGTTTCCATTTAACTGTAGGTAGTTACCCTGTGAGCTTCGTTTTATAACTGCAAGCAAAATTTTCTATTTGCACAACTTTAGCCACTAAACTCAGTTGAGCAGGCATTTCATCAGTGGAAAACACAATAGTTAATAAGGATGAATGGCAAAAGGATTAAAGTAGAATATTGAAAAATTCTAAGTAGAAACAAAGAAACTTTTGAAGCAGTAAAAATAGTTTTCTAATATACTAAGTTAAGGACCCAGAGCTTAAACACTTGATGTTAGAATTCAGACAACTCTTACTGTATAATCTCACCTAGCACTTATATTAAAGAAGCCATCATCACATATTGTTTGCTCCAGTACTGTTTTCTTTTCTTTTCCAACAAAGACACTTGTCGAGGGTTAGCCTAGGTACAATGCCCATGTTTATACACAGCTGATACCTGAAATCCATCCAAGGAATTTATACACCTTCCAAGGTGCTCTAAGTATGCACAGAACTAGAGATAAAAACTGAGAAACCAGATGGCTTGTTGGCAGTCCTTCCTCACTGACCGCAGAGAGTATCACCATAGTTTTGGCTTCCATGTGGCTGCACAGAGGGTCAGTTAAGGCATTAGCTCAGCTAGGGAGTTCATAATTAGGAAGCCATATGATAATTTGTTACCTAATCTGCTGATACCAAAGCACACATCCTGCAAATAAACAAAGACTAGGATAAAATATCATTCATCCTGGCGAGTCAGTTTTCTCACTCACAGGGAAATAATTCGCTTAAATCCAAACCCTTCTCACCTCCACCAATTAAAAACAAACAAGTAAAACCTCAGCTTCCAGCAGTTTACTGAATTCTGAAGCCTAGCTTGCTGACTGATGTTTATTCCTTCTGTAACTCTGGTGTTGACATCTATACTGTAACTCTTGCATGAACTACATTAACTTGACAGACTTAAAGGATATTTCAAAATTCACATACATCTTACAATCCAATATATATTTTTAGAAGAAGAATATTTCTGTACATTGAAAATATGACTTGCAGACCAGATGCAGACAAAAATATTTAACTGTATAGGTACTATTTCCCTAAAGGACATACAAAAATCTGTGTGGGAATAGCACATAGTTACTGCTTCCCTCTTAAAGATGTAGCCTAGTAGCTGGCTAGAGCAATAGCAAACATGAAAAGATCCTCCCATTGAGAAAAATCCTCTATGTTTGTATGCGTGTTGAAAATTAAAATACATGAATCTTTCCAGGTCAGTCAACACTGTGAAAGCTGGCAAGAAAAGTTCAGAAGTTCTTAATTTAGTAGAACTTGCTGCTTTTAGGCAATCTCTTAGCCACCTAGCAACAGCACAAAGGGTATAATTCTTGGGAGACTTAAATTCACATTGGCTGAAAAAGAGGGAAAATTGCCAGCATGCAAGATATCTTAAGGACATTGTGACACCAGGTTGTTAAGTGTGTCATACTCAGTAAGCCATATATCAGGATGTAGTTAGTACAGAATAACAGGTGAATGTCTTTCCTACACAACTTACACAATAACACAGGTTCTCAGATACAGACCTCCACCATCCCCATCTTTCCTGCCATCCTCAGCACAGGCCTATCTGCATTACAGTCTTTGTCACTGTAGAGAAACTCTCAAATTTCTATCAACGTTCTTGATGGTATACGTGTTTTCCAAAAGTCTCCCTTACAACTTTAATTATATGTTTTGTATTGTATTAGATATGCCCAACCAGTAGGCTCCAGGTACCTCCTACAGAGAGGGCTCTAGTGGTGAGCTGATTCTAGGCAACGAAGTTTTGATATGCAGACAGGCAGACATAATCCTAGGGTATGAGAATACTGGTTTTCACACCAAGTGTTATCTCTTACTTTCAGTTAAAGCCAGGGCGAGTAAGTCTGAAAGAAGATTGTTACTCAAGCTAAGTAAGACATCTGAACCTGGGCTGTGTTAATTATTGTTTGATTTTATACAATCCAAAAGATGTAAAGTAACTTATGTGCCTATAAATAGACATCCCCAAAGATTTATTTAAATTTCTGTGAACAAAAGACAGCCACATGAATGTGAAAGAGGGGGCTGTAGCACAGGAATCTTCACAGCCCTTGTGTTTATACTTCCTTTACTGGTACTTAATTCTTCAGTTGTTCCCTATTTTTCTCTCTTTTGAGAATTATTTATTGTTTTACAGATATTATTTCCTGTTTTGAATAAAGCAGAAAAAAACCTGTTGTGGTTTGAAGCTTTTCATCTATATTTCCTACTCTTCAGCATCAGGAGTTTGTAGGAATAACCCTTCAGGGAACCCTCCATCCTTTGGCAAACATCCAATAACCAACATTAATTAAAATTTTCCCATACAAAAATCTCTCATATTGTCACTCAACAAGCATCCTCTCTTACAGATACACTTTCCAGATCCTAAGCTTGTCCCTATTGCAGGTAGACCTATCTCCTGAATTTTAAATGTAATAATGCTTATAGTTCTGGGGTATAAGTTGTTCAGAGGTAAAGGTGCACTGCACTTAGGAATAATGAAAAAATCTCACCGTGGTTTCCTACACATTGCAGTTACTTCATTTCACTTTGACTCTTTTTAAAGATTGAATTGAAACTTAAAATAGAAATATAGGATAACTCTCATAGAGGATGAATGCCTTTAGCTTCTCAGGCATTACTGATACTACGTTTTGTAGGGGGAGGAAATACAGCTGAGGAAAACATTTTTCCCATAAGCATTCTTATATGCCAAATTAATTTTCACTGTATCTGCTCGATTATACTTATTTGCCTGAACCCTTCTCAGTGAGCTTATAGTATCTTCATATTAAAACCAATTATTTTGATCAGACTCTAAATATAATTCTCACTCTAATCTGGAAAGGTGCAGTGAAGTTGATAATGTACTAGATTCACCTTTCAAAAGGAAACATGCAGTTAGTTTTATTCCAAGTCTTGGCTCCTCTCAACTCCAAAAACTTGCAAGAAAAAGATGCACATAATGTTCATCAGTCTCTTTGCTTTAGAGATTGTCCCAGAAATTTCTTGCCGATTTTCTATACAGGCAAAAACCTCCCCACTCAGCAAAGGTATCATAAAGAGAAACTTGAAAATATCTAGGTCACAGTTTGCTTTCCAGCATTACCAATGAGCTGTATCTAAACTGTGCCTGTCCATTATGAGTGATATTCAGATTCCAGCAATGGGTCAGAGGGTCCACTAGTCAGAGCAATATTTCACCTCAGGAAGACAGAGAAAGACTAACAGCTACTTTGCTAATTTCCAGTTTTACAGGTGTCTTGAGCCTTAGTTTTCCATACAAAAAAAGACCACATCTCAAGATTTAAGTGAGAAAGTCTGATTTACATTTGAATCAGGAGCTAGGGATTTCTCAAACACATGATCAGAAACATTTCTTGTGAAACCAAGCTTTGGGTCTGTTCAGTCCTATTTGTTTAATTGAGTAAAACATCTGGCTTTCAATTATGTGCAGTCAAACTTCATAAAGAGGCAACCTTATTTTAGTTTTAGAATAAAGAAACAGAAAAAAAACAATCTTTTTAAAAATCATTGGATTAAGCAATCGACTGATTCAGGCCATTCACAAGTGAACTTCACAGGATCTTGCTGCCTCACTGGAGATGGTGGCAAACTGCCCTATATATTTGATTAAGTTTGATTGAGATAAACGTTTTTTGGCTTTTTTTCATCATTTCTAGGAGCTGCAAATTTCATGAAGTAGCTGGCTCCAGTGTGATAAGAAGCTGACCTCAGGATTATACTATTATCTGCAAAAAGGAAGAAAAAAAGCAAAGGTCGAAGTTACTGCTTCTAATTAAAAGAGATAGACAGTGTATCCATTTGTAGAGAAATAATTTATAATTTGTTTAATGGCAAGGTTCTCACTAGGTAAAACTGATTTGGCCAAATGACTGATTTATTTTGATGTCACATGGTACATTAAATTGTTAGACAAATCTGGCATATCTTTTATTTTTTACTTTTAAACATTTATTATTTTATGTTATAATGTCTATTTTATTATTTTGTCTAGTATGTATTTTACTATAATTTTCTTATTTATTTTTATTACTACACCAGCAGCGCTCCCTGTAACTGAGGTGGGAATCTCTGAGAGCAACAGAACAAACAGCTGAAATGAAAACTGTCATCTTCCACTACAAACTGTCTTTAGTCACAAATTGAATGTGTCTATATTGCCAGTCTCTAGGCTTTGCATTTCCATCTTATCACAGTCTAGATGCTTCCAAACGTTTTGTTTTCTTAGGTGAGAATACTATTATCACTCCATTTTCATGACATACTGTGTGATGTTAAACAATTCCTCCTACATTTAGTTTTTAAAGATAACTACCACCATCATTCCTCAAAAATCCAGTAAAACAGTACTTGAAAGACTACATCAAAGGTAGATGTTCAGAAACAATCCCCTACATTCCTCACTGGAAGACACTGCCCAGAGAGGATGTGGAATTTCTAAATTTCTATCCTTTAGCACATACAATACTTGAGTGGAAAAGGTATTGAGCAAGGCTATTGTGGCATTATTTAAAAATGCATGCCACCTTGTAGGGTTCCTCCTAAAAAATGTACTGTGTTTACAAGAAGTTAATAATTTGAAGACAAAACGATGTTGGGAGAAAGTGTCTCAACTACTGAAAAAGTACTTTTTTGTTTTTCTCTTTAATTTGTGTGAAATACTGTTTGTTATTGCACCACTGGGGAGAAAATACTTTACTTCCACATTAAAACAGACCATTTGTGGTTATAATAATGAGCTCAGTTTAAAACGAGGAGAGAATAAAAAATAGAGGACCAAAAAGTCCTTAATTTTTCTAAGCAGAATAAGCAAAAAATCCCCTCCTCTGAATGACTTATTACCTTGTAAAATCAATTATTTTCTAAAAGAAAAAAGAGAAAGTAATCTTTTTCACTTTTATCACATAAAGCAAAGAAAATAATTGAGCTTCTATACTTTGGGCCAAATCAACATTTAGATACACAACTACAAAGATAACCTTAATTAGTTATCTATGTATAAATGATTCCTTGAACTTCTAATCTCCACAGCTCAGTTATCTAGATGGTACATATTCAATGTAATTTAAGAACTGTTTAATGAAGATGTATTTCTAATTTATAATATGATTGTTTAATTACAGGCTTAGTGAATGTAATTGCATTTTCTGTTCAAGAATGGAGACTTCTTACAGCTCAGACAATTATAAAAGTACTCTCATTATACTCCTCAGTATTAGTCAGTGTAACAGGTCTGAAATTTTGTGTATTACATAGAAATGTTTGTATACAATAAAAGGAAAGACAAGTACAGGATTATGCTTATTATATATGATATTTAGGACATTTAAAATGTGATTGTATTAATCTTTTCTAGCTGGTATGAGAGTTAATATTATGTATTATCAGTCTGGTAAAATACTTTTTTCCGTTCTCAGGGTTTTTTTTCAGCACTAGTACAATCTTTGGATCCTTGCCCTTCCACTTGTGTGTTAGAAACACACTTTTTGAAGCTTCCTTGTTCTTATCAGTATTCCATTTGGGTGTTTCATAAAATCTTCAAGGTTGGAAAAGACCTTCAAGATCATCAAGTCCAACCATCCGCCCTACAACCCCCAAACACTAAACCATCTCCTGAAACACCATGTCTACCTGTTTTTTTAACACTTCCAGGGATGGTGCCTCCACCACCTCCCTGGGCAGCCTGTCCCAATGCCTCACCACTCTTTATGTGAAGAAATTTTTCCTAATATCCAACTTGAACCTCCCCTGGTGCAACATGACCCCATTTCCTTTTGTCCTATCGCTAGTCACTAGGAAGAAGTTTCCAGGGGTCTGTGGTCTCACTTAAAAAAAGTTAAAACAAACACAAAAAACACTGGACAAAAACCTGGGGAAAGTACACATGTAATTAAAGAATAATTTCAAAATCAGACTATTGAAATTGCAAAAAATCTAGCTATTATTGCTCAAATTATAATGATTTGCATGTGCAGCCACAGTAGCTGGTCTCCAGCACTAGTCCCTTGGCTGCACATCCACTACAGGAGGGAACTCAGTCAGGACAATAGGAGTAAAATTCTGTCTAATGGAAGTGGCCATAAGCATTTCAGACTAAAGCTCCATCTAGTACAGCTGAGAAGGGGGATACCTAAGTAGCAGGAACAAGATGAACATATTTGATATGTGCCCCAAGTACTCTTCTGACCAAACAGGAGAAGCAAGTGCAAATGGCTTTCAAATCTAACTCAGAAGTCAAATACCAGAGAGGATCAGGACAGATATCAGGCTGTGTTCCATTCAAGTCAGCTTCCTAGCTAACCATCACCTGCAAGGCACTGGTGCTCTGCATTTACTCAGACTCTCACTGAGAACATCCACCACCACAGCAACAGTAACATTTCAAAATACTGTGTCCTGTCACTGATGTTACTACAATCATTATGCACCAGCTAAGAAAAGTTGCTTTCAGTAGCAGGAACAGAAGTGAGAGCAACCTTACACTACTTACTCCAACATACACCAAAACATTATCTAGACTTGTAGCTACTGTTGTCTTTCCATTTGTTCCACAGATTTCTCTCATAAAGGGATGTCAGAGCTCACCTTTCAGCTTCTACTAATCCCTCTTACATGTTACTGAAAGAAAGTCAGGTTGATGTCCTAAATATTTACCAAGCCACAATACTGCACACTTACAGCATCAAAAAAACTTGAGAGATACTACATTTATAAAATCTTCTGTCGATTTCTTTTGCCTAAGCAGCTAATGCAAATTTACTTTCTTCCCCTGCTGACATATTAAACTCTATACAGTTTAGTATAGAGTTCAACCACATTGCATTAGAAACACAGAAAAACTCACCCCTTATCACAGACAAAAATGGTTTCCAGAGACCGGATTCTTTTCTCTCAGCATATCTCAAACTATGATAAGATGAGCAGCAATTTCAGTTTTTATAGGAACATGATGGAATCTTGAATCAACTGAAGCTTTGAGACCTGTCCAGACTTTTTTTGTGAAACCAGCCTTCTCAGAGAGGCCAAAGGGACTTTTAAACTTAAGAGTCAGCTTTTGTTTTATAGAAATGAGAACACAAGCATCTGAAGTGGAGGAAGATAAGAATTTATTATGTAAGAAAAAATAGCAATAAAAGGATATGTTAATAAATTTTCCCTTTATATACTGTGTCACAGAAAAGAATTAATCAAACTCAGTGACTTTTAGGATCACTTTAATCTCCACACAATTACATCTGGGCACCTAGGAAGACTCATTCTCTGCCACTTCTTTGACAGAACAGTATCCATACTCTGCTCTTTTCAGAGGTTTCCTTGCTGTCTCACAGGCTTCCTGCATTCTTATGCACTTAACTTTTTCTCCCGACCTATCTTCTCAAGAGAAGATATCTCCACCTAAATCTGTCATCCCCCTTTTCAGGAAATTTAAGGTAAAAACAGAACTAACAGGTAAAAAAAAAGTCTCTTCCATGTTAATTTCTAGGTTTTTTGTTTTGTTTTGTTTTGTTTTTTCCCCCCTAGGACATGGAAACTGGGATACTCCTACTTTTTTATCCTTTAAGGTACATTTTTGTTCTTTTCTTTCTTTTGATGATGTTGACTTGTGGGATTTTCAAATATAATGCAGAAGCTTATCTTACAAATGGCTAACTCCCCTGTTATTACATGTATGAGTAACTTCTTCAAAATATATTTATAAAGCCTTGAATGGTACTGATATTGGACTGTTCATCTGGCTATTCCTTTTCTTCTCCATTTGCTATTCTCCAGTCACATCCCTTACTGGCAGAGTTTCAGAAAGCCTTCCACTATTGCAACATGCACGACTTTCCTAGTATTCTTGATTAGAGATGATCTATTTCCCCAACACAAGCATATACGGCTCTTGGAGTTATGTTAACCCATTGGTTAGGTAATTTCTATCTTTGGTCTAGTTACCTATAAATTTCACTGGAATTCAATATCAGGTTCCTTACTGAATGCTGAAGGAAATTATGCTGTTTACTGTTTTACTATACCAACTATCTTATGTTTCTGTGGATAACGAACAATTGGAAATTTGTTTTCATTTGAAAATCCTAACGTAAGTACATTTTTTATAATTCTCTTCTATTCTTAAAATCTCAATTACTCCTCCAGTGACTCGTCCCCTTGTTCTTGTCGATCAATGGTTCAACCTACCAATTGTGAACTCCCTGGCTATTCCTAATCCTTTTATTTTCTGCTGGCTATCTATTCAATTTCATCTGCAACCTACCCCCTATGTTTTTTGTCCCCTTTCTCTCTTTCTGTGTCCCAAGAAGTTTTGAAACAGCCAGCTTAATGAAATTGAAAGATTCTTGCAGAGACCATACTATATTCCACAACAGAGAAGATTCTTTAGGAAATCTTCAGGTAATTAACAGTCTTTTCTGAGACCTAAATCAAAGTCGTCTATATGAAAGGGCCTGTATTTTCTCAGTATGTTATCACATTTCTTCAACTAGTAAAGAATAAACCTGTCTTGAAAGATATAAATTCTGCAGTAATTGAAATTTTGTCAGCAGGTTTATCAATGCAAGTTTCCTAGAGTCCAGGAGACAACACTTAGTGTCTGGTCTCGACTAAAATAGATACTTTGATGAAACAGTCACTTTAGTAATTCATCAAACTCTTTGGCAAGATACACTGAAGCACAAGAAGAACAAAAGTATGATAATGTATAACATGGTTTTCTTTGCACTTTAAAAAATCTCCCTTAATTTCTCAGTGGGAAACAGAGTGATATCTTGTGTAAACTCTTCCCTTCAGATAGCCTGAGACACTTTCTGTTGTCTTCTACATTCCCCATCAGAATTGCATACATTATTTGTTTTTCAACAGAGAGTATTTCTAGAAAAATGCAAGCATATGTTTAATCCCTTGTCTGGCATGAGTGGAAAAAAAATACCTTCTTTCTCCAAATACATGCATAAAATAACATTATAAGAGAAATACATCAAAAATTCAGGTAAAGATGAGGACATGGCCTGCTGTAAATCTCATCAAAAGTACACAACACCTGCTGCATTTGAGGGATCATTTTTCATGGAAGCCTGTGGTAAATGTTCATGTGAAACTTGAGACACAGAAAACTTAAGGTGTCAGGCCAACAGGTTGTCTCATGTCATGATAGATGAAAATTAGAGAAAATTCTGTCTGATAAATAATATTATTCTCAAAATGTAGTTTAACTCAGTAACTGTAAATAAAAATACTGTAGACGTACAGACACTTTTAAAAATACACCTCTATTGAATGTCATTGCAGTCCCTGGGGAACAAAACAGCTCTTTCAACAGTACCTTTTTCCCAGCTTTAAGCACAAATCAAGCCCCAGTGAAACTTACTGGCATAATGGAACGTCATCTTTGATGATGCATCTTCCTCCATTTTTGCAATATTCTTCAGGACAAGCTGCAAACATAAAAGTAAAATTTATAATTTAAATTTCCTCCTCTTGTCATTATATTTATCGTTGTCTGATTTTCAAAATAGCTGAAAATTCACACCACTAATTTTGGGTGCTTAGCACTTCCAAAAAATCTTCGACTTGACACCATGATACAAGTGTCAAGTACTAAATATATTATAGTCAATGGGCTCCTCTTGAGCTTATAAAAATCCTGGTGCTTCACTTGAACAGGCTTCTAATTTTTCTCAAGTCAGAGTTTCATTTCACTGCAGAAATGGAGCTTTTGCCACTTATTTGATTTTCAAACAAATAGGAATATAGAAAATAAGAGCCAAAAGAACTGAAGTTATATTTAATTAGTACCTAAGTCTACTTTATTATTAATAGCTTTTATATAGGGGCGATGAATAGACACTCCGGTGTCACTGACCTTCTTTTTAAAGATGTCCAGAATTTTAATGCTTACAGTCACATTCCCATAAGAACTAGACAAACCAGTAAAAAAGAGTAAAGGTGTTAAAATAGAGGGGGATGGATTGTCACATCATCAAATTTAGTTTTACTGAAGGTCAGTTTTAGATCCCTACAGCAAGAAAAACTCAAAACCAAAAACGAATCCCTGCACTCTTCTTTAGTAAGAAAACAACTGGTTGTCCTGGTTTGAGAGTACCAGGATCAAAATTGCCCGCTGCCAAATGAACCTGAGGCCTTCTGGGACTCCCCCAGGCGCTGCTGGCCTGTGGCCATGGCAGTTACAATGGGGGGAGCAGCTGTGCCTGTGAGGAGGAGAGTGTGGGTCAGGTGACCCAAATGGACCATTCACAGTGTTCCTGCCCATGGTGCTCGGTATAAAATGGCTCCTCGGGTGCCCTCTGGTGTTCTCTCTGTCTGGGGTGCTGGTTGGATTTCCTGGTCTCTGAATAGCACAAGCTTGGCTGCTCCAAAGCTTTTGTAGGCTGTTACTGGGACTCTGGGCTCAGGCCCATCTGCTGCTGAGTCCAGTTTGGGACTTTATTGGTCTGGAAATAATTACCAGCTGAGGAGTGTGGGTTCTGTATTTACATATTTGTATATATTTGTATGTAATTCACCATCATAATCATTATTAAAATTACTATTTATTATTAAATTAAACCTATTCTAGTGGGTTTTTTCCAACCTTGAAGTCTCTCTCCTTTATTCCTCTTTATTTTCCTCTGGGAGGGTAATGGGGGGATAACAGAGAGCATCAGTCACATGGTTATTGGCTAAAACTGGCACTGATAAAATGCAAATTAGACCTAAAGAAGTCTGGATGTATGTCATGTAAAATTGTTTGCTGAAGCAAATAAATGGTGCTATTCAGGGTGGACACCTCTACTTTTAAGAAGAAATTTTTGAAAGTATATTGATTACTTATAGTATTTACTTTCTGACAAAATAGTGGAAGATTTGTAATTTATTGTCATGTGAGTCTACTAGTTTATGTTCTATATTCTACATTTAACTAATTTCTGACTATATTCCTTTCAATTTAAAATAGTTGTTCTAAATAAAACTTAGCAAGGATGTATTCTCTCTGCACTGTAAAATTTTTAATTTCTGGTATTTCTTTTCTCATATTTAAAAAAAACAAACATAGAAAGATGTAATGAATATAATACTTGTGGGCAAGTTTAACTCCCAGAGAAACCAGTGGAGGCCTCCTACCAAGAAGTGGTTTTAAATCCTTTAGTTTGTGAATAAACATTTAAAATACTATAATGAATTATGTTCTTGCAAAATATACTATGTATTGTGAACTTTATCACATCACTCATAATAAACTGTAAAAAAACAGAGTTAAATTCTCAGCTAATGCAACTTCACTAAAGTCAGGGGAGTAGTGTTAGCACAGAACTGACCTAGAGTTTATAACTGGTTTTGGGGAAGAACTGCAGTAACTTTGCATCACTGAGTGGGATGATTTGAATGTAAATGTAATTTTTTTATATAATTATGTTTTTTGTTAATAAGAATCTGATTCAGATTGGATGTGTATTATTAGCTTCTTCTTACCTTACTCCATCAATTCCTTATTGCAAACCAAACCTGAATATTATGGAAAATGCACTCTGCTAAAACAAATGCTATATATTTTGTTTTATTTTCTAACCTCAATTAGTGTTTCACTTGAAAAAAAACGAATCAAAATATCCTGTTAACTCAGAACTATGGGTTAACTTAAATGGCCAATTAGCTTAAATCAAGAGAGTGCCTTAGCAGTATGCTACAGGGGCTTTTTTAAAACTTATTTGTAGCTTAAGGAACACCTCTTGTAAATATATTAACTAATCATATTATTTTCCATCATTTTCTCACTATTTTATCTGTTTCACACTTTCTTCAGAAAAATTCATGCCTCATGTATTTTGATTAAGTTTTAACAAAGGGAATTTGGTCAGGTTCAAGGACTGCCTAAAGATTCAGTAGGAAATGACTGTACTCTTTTGTTTCAAATGATATTTTTACGCAAAACTAAGTACCTGAGCAGCTGGACTCATCAAGGCTGAAATCAACACAATCTGCAACGCCATCACAACGCTGGGAGAGTGCTATACACTGATTAGTTGGTGCACATAACAAAGAACCATCAAAACAATCTCTAATGGCTGAAACAAAAAATAACATGGCAGTTACTATCAGTGTATTTCTTTTTCTCATTGTTAAAAACATTCATTCTGTAGTATATAAACTTGCATCTGGGTGACCTCTACAAGCTTTCATCTTCTAAGACATACAACTTTATTATAGAGTAGATAAATAAGTAAACAAACACAGAGCACAGATGTTACAGAAGCTGGATTTTCCCATGTCGTAATTGTGAAGAGGAGGGTGTATTTACTTAAAATGTTGACAGAGCAAGCTGCAAAGTCCCATTGGAAACCCACAAAAAAGATATGACAAAATGTTATCAACTCTCATTCATAACATAGTTTTTAAATTATGGAATTAATTTTTAAACAAAAAAAAAGGCATTGTATAGTTTCTTTCTATTAAAAGAAATCAAATACTAGGAGAGAGTTAACATATGAAAAGTAGAGAAATACTATACTAAAAAAATCTAAACTTGCACAACTTTTTCACTCTTGGGCATTCAGGTATCTTTTCTGTTTGTCCAGAAGAATTATGATGGGAAAAGCTTTCCGGGAACACATAAGCCTTCCAGTACAGAATTATTCCTGACTCGCTGATCTACAGGATGTACCTGATGGTCCTGTAGGCTCCTCTAGACTCTAACACCATTTTGTCATTTTATCTCTCACAATGTCCTCATATGCTACCTTAAACAATTTTTTAGGAAATATAAGATAAAATCTCTCAGCATTAGACTAATGAAAATCAGAAGTAACTCTTCTGACTCTAGCAGGATTAGATGTATTCACATTAGCTTTAGAGTTTAGAGTGAGAGAAAGAATCTAGGAATATTAAAAATATCCCACTGCCACATCCAAATTTCATAATACTTACCTGCTCCTGGGTTCAAGATGCCAGTGCACATGGCAAACAAGCCTCCCAGGTTGGATGGCCAGGCTGCTGTAGGATTTATCTGTTCCACTCTTAGATATAATTTAAATCACCGGCCTATATAGACTGCAACAGTGTGCTAAATTTAAAATATTGCCATTTAATTTAGACCACAATAATGGACTAAAATCTTCCCCATTTTTGATCTTGCCAGTTTTGAGATTCTTTCAGAATTATGAAACTTTTCATGTGAGTACGGCCTTGTGGGATCAAACCCTTTTAATTACATGAACTGACCATTCAGTGAAGTCTTCAGAAATATCTGCAGAAGAATACTAGCAACTATAAAGAGGATATTGCTTTTGTTTCCAATTTCAATTAACCTTTATGAGAACTGATTTAAAATATCACCATACTTTTCTGAATATGTGCTTAAATCAAAGCCTTTTAAATTGACTGGAGAAGTCTTGATACTGAGGGGGGAATTTGCTGGCAATGACAGCAAAATAAAACCAAGAAGAACAAAGGTTTCCGTTTCTGCTCTCCATTCCCTTGACAACTTAGTCTGGTGGAACAGGTTGTGGCAGACTGAAAAAACCTAGCAGGTTACAGCATCACTCCACATTGCTAGCATATCAAACCATCTATCTCTTATGATTGTTAGCTTTCCAGAAAGTAACAGATAATTCCCTGGTCTCTGCTGCATTTTCCTAACCAAACAATAGTCTCATACTTATTTTGCATGCTATCAGATCCAAATCCTGGATACCATTTGGAATTTGGGGGATGATATCCCAATGGTATTTGAACCAGTTTTGTAAGTGATCATTTGCACACAAGTACGCAGTCAGTAAATGTAATGACATGTTCAGATTAGGACTTCAACAGGAACAAAGTTGGAAATTTGACATAAAAATTGTTTTTTTTTTAATGTGCTTTAGACCTTTTTTGCCTGGATATGTATTATGAGGATGCTGTGAAATATGTGGCTACAGAGTACTACTTATGGTTTGTCATATATATTTTGACCAATACAGAGATTCAGTTCCTGAGCTCTAACTTGCATGGAAGGTTGTGGGAAGAACAGAAAGTGTAATTTAGCTTTTTATTACTTCCCCTAGTCCTGGGCTGGCCACGGGACTCATACCCAAGGACAATCAGAAGAAATGTTAATTATTTTTTGTCCATTTATCAAAATAATAATCAAAGTGATTTTGACATGTCCCTTTACAGAAGCACAGAATCACAGAATCAACCTGGTTGGAAAAGACCTTGAAGATCATCAAGTCTAACCATAACCTAAATCCACCAACCATCACTTGATCTACCCGTTCAGTGCTTGAATCATGTCCCTAAGCACCTCATCTGTATTTCTTTTAAAGACTTCCAGGGATGGTGACTCCACCACCTCCCTGGGCAGCCTGTTCCAATGTTGAACCACTCTTTCGGTAAAGAAATTCTTTCTAATATCTAACCTAAACCTTCCCTGGTGCAACTTCAGGCCATTCCCTCTCCTCCTGTCATTATTCACTGGCGAGAAGAGACCAACTCCCACCTCCCTACAACCTCCTTTCAGGTAGTTGTAGAGAGCAATAAGGTCTCCCCTTAGCCTCCTCTTCTTCAAACTAAACAATCCCAGTTCCCTCAGCCTCTCCTCACAGGACTTACTCTCCAGACCTTTCACCAGCTTGGTAGCTCTTCTCTGGACATGCTCCAGCAACTCTACATCCTTCTTGTAGTGAGAGGCCCACACTGGACAACTTTATTGCACTGAGATTTCTATACCACATACAGATGGGACAGTCACACCAATGGATCTGACTGCTGAATACTTAGCACAGATCCAGTGTTTAAGACAGAAAGAACAACTACACTAAGTTACTGGTAAGTGAGGTAAAGAATGTTAAGAACACATTTTAAAAAAAGTATTTTTTCTCTTATTGCATTGAAACTGAAATTAACATTGCTTATTGTCAACATAGTTATGAGTAGCTTCAGATTTCTCCAACTAGTTTTTCTTCACTTTCATGAGAGGTCTTTTTGGAATAAAGACATTAAATGGAGGTAGCCATAACAGAGAAGACATGAAAGTGAGAACACCAGCTTTTTGCCTATATTTCATTTTCTAGGTACAAATTAAATCTGTGGAAAAGATAAATATGTCACAGCCCCTTTGAAAGTATAAATTTTTTAATATTTACTAGGTATTTTGAACTTACTAGGACTACAATAGATACAGTTTGGTGCACTACAGAGAACTGAGAAATAATTTTTTATTCATTGCTATTAGTACTTCAGTCAGATGCTGCTGGGGTCTGTGGAAACAATGTATATGCCCCATTGGTACTAACATTTTTGCTTTATACCCTTACTATTTTAATGATGCAATTAAAAATATAAAAAAATAAAAATCTGATTAAAAAGGTAAGATAATGTGCCCTCCACTAAAATTGAGAGCAAGAAGAGGGCTCGTGAAGTAGAACATCTGTAACTGGAAAACAGTTCCAAGATTTTCTTGTTAAAAGCAGCTAGTAATAAAATCCACCACATTAGCAGGTATAAAACAGTATTAACATAATACTGCACACCCTAACTGCTGAGTGAACTCTATGGGAAATTCTGCCTGCAGAAATCTCTTAGTCATGCAGAAAAGCATTTCTGTGGTAGAAATTGTGGTTTTAGTAGAGATCTGACTAATGCATTTTTTTGTTGGTTTTTCTTTGTCCTGGCCTTCTTTTGGATTTTATACTTAATCTCTGCGAGACACAAGATGCATTTTGACAACTGGTCCTTATCCCAGAAGCATATTTTCTCTGATGAATTCCTGAACTCAGCAGCCAGACCATTTTTTGCTGTCTATTGTTACACTTAAATGAATGAAATTGCTAAGGGACATGGCACACACAAAATAGAAGGTGCCAGTAATTCCTAAACTGAACTTTTCTAAAATCAGCAGGAAGATTTGAGCTGCACCAAGGAATTAAAAAAAAAAAAGACTTTGGTACTTAAATATGACTCTGTTTTCATAACTGCATAGGAAAAAAAAAAATTCAATTTCAATCTAAAATGTGAAAAAAAATCCCACTCTCAATCTATGCTGCAAAATCCATGCCAGTTTTGTAATTTGTTAAAAGAAATGGCATGTGAAGTGGCCTGCATGTGTATTCAGTAGTTTTGATACAAAATGTTAAAGAATGTGAACTTCCAGCCCATTGAAAACTGATCGTTTGCGAATTGTTTTATTTGGATAATGAGGAAAAATAAGATGTTAAAAAACTTTTGCAAAATGAGAAGTTTTGGAAGAAATGTTTTCATATGTAAAAAGCCTCTTCCCCCCCCCCCGCCCCCCCCCCCCCGCCCCCATGTAGCTAATTATTTTCGACTTCCTGGAATGAAATATTTGGCATCAGTTCATCTATCAATAATGAAACATTTCAAAATGGGCAGACACTAATTTTTTTTATCTATCTGAAACTTCATGGTATCTCATTGCAGTTAAGTTCAAAGCCTGTTGTCCTTGTGTTTTGCTGTGGGCCCTTTTCTTTGGTCAGGGAAGAGACTGCTGCTACTGCAGGCAATCTTGATTTCATTTCAAAATCCTGGAAAGGTCAGGACTGGCTTGAATGTTACTGAATTACAGAACTGTGAAGGTCTATCTATCTGTCATATTTTAATAGTAGATGAGGCAATGTAAATGCATCTGACCGATCTATGGAAAAAAGAGGAAATGCTACTAGTTATTAACAGGGATAAAATATAAATTATTTTAAGCATTTATCGAAGTTGATAGCCAGGGAATAAGAATGCATAAACAAAAGTATTTGAAAATATCAGATGTCTCTCCAGGTAATACATTAGGGACTAGTGAATTTTACACTGTACTTCATTATGTTTCTCTTTTCACATCATTGTTTCAGGAAAGTAAGTATGCATTGCCTTAACTATAGCAGTGAAAGTAACTTACGGCACCCAACTTCATCTTCATTAAGGTGGCAGTCAGACACACCATCACATTTCAGGAGTGATGGGATACAGCCTTTGGAAGGACACAGGAACTCTGTTTGCTTGCAGGAACCTGGAGGCATGGTGGTAGGCACCTCCATGGGACAGTTCATTTCATCACTTCCATCCTTGCATTCTTCAGCCCCATTGCATTTTGCAGTGAGGGGCAAACACTGCTGCACATATGCACAAGTGAACTGGTCACTAGTGCAAGTTGGAGGGTGTGGACCAGATGATCCTACAAGAAAAAAAATAATATTGATCCTCTTTTTCAGTAGTCATCTATACTGCCTGTGGGACATAGGGACTCAAGGGAAGGCAGCTGATTTTGATTACTAAACTATTAAAAACAAACAAACAAAAAATACCCCAACTTGTATAAAACCAATATGTTGTTGCAGTATTTTGTTTCTAAAGTTAAAATTTAGCACTTGTTTTGATCCCATTACTGTTTGTGCCCTGTACATATAGAAGGGTTGATACCAAAGCATCAGTAAAACTTATCTTTTGCCCTCTTATCAGGAAAGCCTTAAAATAGCCCTCCAGTACAATCTGCCTCCATTTATATATTGAATGAGTGAACACAAATCAAAGACTATGGAAGTCTGGACCAGCAATTTCATGGAAACTTATTATACACAGTAAGGTCTGTATCCTCAGCAGAGGAAGAGAAAGATCTTCATTAAGTAAATAAACATTTTTACTGACATAGTTTATTATCACCCTGATTCTGTAGCTTAGTTTGATGTGATAGAGAACTGAATCAAAGAAAATGCTAGATAAAAGTTTCCAGGGTACAACTGAAGAAAAAAAAGTATTTTTAGATTTCAGACTTCAATTAATTCAGACAGCTGAGAAAAGAGGAAATATCCCATACTTACTCTCATTGCTGGAAAAAATACTAGAAAAAACTTCCTGTGATCAGTTACACAAATAATTTAGTCTCAGATGTGTAAGTCCCTCTTCCTTCCTACAAAAATTGTTGCAACTGAATTTTACCAGCAGAAGCATCAGAACTGTTTGTGGAAACCGAATTCTAAGAAACTGGCCATGCTAATGCTGTGATTTTTACACAGTGTTTCCCATGGGAGCAATGTGATGGATTCCTGTAGTTTTTGGTGTGTGTTCAGGGAAGAAAAATCTTCAGAATTTAACTCTATGTATTTAATCTGTTCTAGGTAAATTTGCATCAGAGGAGTAAAGAAAATAATACTATAATTGCTAGAGAAAAGGAAACACAAATTAATGTAATCGCTTCTGTAAAAGACAGGAGGGCTGAAGCAGAGCAGATCAAGTGCAAATGTTTATGGGAGGCTTTTAACTTGTGTGTTGAAATGGTGTGAGCATTTCTGTCTGACCTCAGAAGTCAACTGTTACTGCTACAGTAAGGCAAGACATGCTGTAAGGGACTACATAGATTTTGACATTATCTTACTACTTTTAATACACTGGGCATAGCAGAAGGTTTGTGTGTTCTGTGATACCAAGCTGGGCTTTTACAGCAGGAGAACTTTGCTGAAAAAAGCTCAGCTTCTACAACACCTGGATCATGGATACCAATAACATTTTGTACAAAAAATGAACAGCTAATGCATTCAGATAAACAGAATACTAGTTTTATTTTATCATTTGAAACACCTAAAAGGAAAAAGAGATCAGACTGCTAACATTCCCCTTTGCTAGCTCAGCAATTTTTAATTTTCTTGTCTGGAAATCATAACTGAAAAGCCTCACACAATAGAACTTTCCTGACTTAATTTCCTACCACTAGTGTTAAATTCTATATCATGCTACTAAAAATGTATGCTTCATATGCTGGACATAATCTAAATATAAAACAATAATAATTGATTTTGACACAGTGAAAATAATAACCTACTGATCTTTTGTCTTGTTTGTATTCAGAATTATTTCATAATTCCCTGAAAGAGATGTATTTTTAAATGGGATTAAAAAGGTTGCATTTTCACAATACGTTTTATAAACGTGTTAGTCTAAATAAAATTTTTCATTTATGCTACTTCGCAAGGCTTATGAAAGTTGTCTTTAGTTAGTTGATTATATACATTTAAATCACATAGGGAATTTTTTTAAAACAAATTAAATTATTTTATATTTCACTTTTTTTCCTACTTTGTTGCTGTATTTTAGGAGATAATTATTAATAGTAGCATATAAAAGTGTTAGAATTGGGTTCATCATGAAGAATTTGTATATAAGGCTGTGATTCTGCCAAGATACCAATGAAATATATGGAAAGTCATTGGGAGAACTTACTCCTCTCTTTATTGGTATAAAACTGATATTGTTAAAAATAGACCAAATTATATCCAATGGATGTTTAAAAAAGTGAAGTATTTTCTATTTTTAGTTTGTACTTGCTATGGAAAAAAAATATTTTGTTAGATAGCATTTTTTTTTCCTTCTGTTACTTCTGACCCTTTTACTCGCTGTGCCTAGGGTGCATTTAGGCAGTGAAAATAACTTAAGCTGCAGTCAGTTCCTTTTAGGCATGCCCTTTTGTCACTATGTAATCCTTTTTTTTTTTTTTTTTTTTGACCCAGCTTAATTCTGTATGTTGGTTCTGTTCATGATATATTTGCTAACAGGCTTCTACTGAACTGTGTTTTGAAAACTGAAATTCTGTCTTAAATTCAATAATTCTCAAATGCTTTGCTTATTATGAAGCTGGTCTCGAGTGTTTCTTCAGGCTTTTGTAGTACTGATCAGTGTAGCCTTATGGTCATAACCATATAAAGCACTTATGCATGTGAATGATCATGTACTAAATTCAGTAGTTAGGCAAATGCTTGAATGCTTTATTGAGTGGAGGATTAATTTATTATTATTTTTCAATCATGATTCCGTATTTTTGTTAAGAATAATACGCAGAAAGAACTGCTTCCTGACTTGTGTACCAATTGTTTTAGACTGTGCAATATTCATTGAAAGCAGTGAAGATGTCTCCAATTTATACTAGAGGTTAAACTAGGAGTAAGGTCTACCAGGGGTGTTGTCGGGGTCTGATTTATATTTTCAGTACATTAATAAAAATCCAAAGTGATACCCTGAAGTCAGCAAAATAATTTTAGATCAGAACAATAAATAAGATGAGAATATACATCAAAGACTGTAAGAATATCACCTTGCTTATTAACTAACATTATGTATTCATTAATTCATATCTGTTTGACTTCAGATGCAACTGGAAAATTGTTCTCTGGATGACATTCTAGAAAACCTTGATTGCGGTGATCTGCTAAGGCTCTACTCCCAAGTTCAAACTATTTTCTTTATATAAAGTAGGCTATAAATCCTGTTCTTAATTATAAGTTAAATGTGCCAGGTAAAAATTTTGAAAACTTATAAAACATTAATTTGTATATAGCTAACATTTAAAAGTGATTAATTAGGATTATGCAAATCCAGAAATTCATTATCTAATTCCAATGGAAAAGAAATCTCAAGCAACATATTAATGCAAAACTAATTACTTGTATTCAAAGCTAATATCTATGTAATTATTTATATTAACCACATCATTGCAGTATCTGCTACTGACATGCTTCATTCTAAAGACTGGCAATACTCATTCTGTTTTCGTGCTACTAGGAAGAAATCCTCTAAAATGTTAAGACTGCAAGTGGTTTGCAGTGAAAAATGAGCTGGGACTAATGAAAGACTCATTCCTAATACCCTCCACTGTGCTGAGTTACACAGTGATATGCTCACCTGACTCAGCCATAGAAGCTAACATTAAGCTGATGCATATATATGAATCTTACATCCACTCTTCTTGTAGATATGTATGAAGGTGATGTAAACAGCAGAATCTGGAGTGCGTTTCTACAATTCAAATTGGATTATTCATTTGTGGCTCACAGGCCATTTCAGTCACTTAAAAACATTAGATTCAACAATTGCCTAACACTGGCATGCAAAAAAAAAAACAATAAAAAAAAAAATTCCTTAGCCTTTTGCCTAATGCAGAAAAGATGTTCCCAACTCAGCTCTGATCTCCTGAGTTTTGTATTGCTCTCCTTTTCAGACCACATTCAGGAGTGGAGTACAGGTTATTTTTAAGTAAGCAGTATATACTGGAAGCTGTATAATAATTTGGAGATAAATCTACTGAAAATGATTTTTTCTAAGGAACAGAGGATAAAAGCTTAGCTTTCTGTATCCAGACCGCATGATCACTGAAAAGCAGGACTGAAGATCCACAGGAATACAATCAGTATTTGCAAACTAATAAAAAACACTAAGTTTAGATTTAGATCTGCCTGAAAAACAGCAGCAAATCGTTGATGTTCCATTGCAGCTAAAGGAATCATAATTTTTTAAGTAGGAAGCTGACGACATGTCCTTATCTATTTTACTTTCCACTCAGTGTTTCATTTTACACTTATTTTTATCTTGCATATGACAAATAACCAAAATGAAATAAAGGGTTTAAAATGCAGATAAACGATCTACTTGTACATCGTAAAGACACTTTAATTAGGTCCTAAAGATGACATTTTAATTCATCCTAATTCTTCGTGAAATCTATCCATGCAAATGTGTTGAGTGAGTTATGACCTAAGGACCAAGAAGTGCTCCCCTACAAGCATCCTCACACTTTGAAGAGAAATTGGTTAGCTGAGGTAGAGACAAAAAAGCAAAAATCAAACCAGTGTGTAAAAGCAAACCAAATTTTGTATGTGCTGTGTCATGAACTGCGCTAACTACAGCCGTATTTCATTGTCAGATACAATGTGTGCTTTAAGGTACCTCTGTGCTATCCACGTCTTTTCTGTAGTTTTTGTTCAGATACCAAGATCTCTGGTGCAGAGTAGGTCTCCATTTATATTTATATATTACCTGTAAAAGTGTAGTCTAAGACTAGTAGGCATTGGCATTAACATCAACACTAGGAAGCATGAAATAAAGTTACCACATACACAGCATTAACTCGGTTGTATCAGAGCTTGCTCTAAAGCCCATTTAGACAATGGAAAGACTCATTGATTTTAATGGGCCTTACATCAGACCCTTGAAAACTAACAACCTGTCAGATACATTTGCATAAGTAATTTGCCTACTAAGTCTTGTAAAAACACTGGACATATTAACTGTGGCTAAAAGAGGCCAAAAATAACTCCCTCCAACAGTGTTCATTAGACAAGAGTATAAATTAATTATAGGTCCAATCCAATGCAATAATTAAGTCACAATAAGTAGTAGTGCTCACTTTCGCTTCATTAAACACTGGATCAGGGCATGAAATCAGCCTATTCAAGGTGGTTGCAAGGAAATAACCTTGTTAAAAAATTAAACATATTAAAGTTGTTCAAATACTTTAACAATCTGTCTATGAATGAGCTTTCATCAGTGTAATTAAAGTTTCTGCTAGAAAATAAAATTTTAATTTCAAAGCTTATAAAAAGACAAAAAAAGGGGGAAATTGAGTCTCGCAATTGAATCTCTAGATCTTCTCCCCTCATGAGAACACAGAAGAAACAGGGTGCTGAAAATGATCCCAGAGACCCTTTTCCTTTTACAATGTCAGAATCAATGAAACGGAACTTGCCTAGTGACTTCAGAATTTTATATGTCTGTGCAGAACTGTGCACAATTTATTTTAAATTATCACCATTTACTAACTACAAACATAATGGAAAACAGACAGGTTTACTGCCAGTAAAATCAAGCTATGTTTTATAGTTTCTACTCAGAGAACTACTGCTTCTGGCTTAACACACTGACCACCTGTGACAGAAATATTTGCCATATTTCTGCTAAGAACAGTACAGGAGTTGCTAGTTATCCCTGTTATTGTGGTGGATTTACTTATTTGTTTATTTATTAGATGTGAAGCTTTAGTTTCCAACAAAATGAGGTAGGCTGGACTACAGGACAGGTTTAGACTGGAGGAAAAACAGCTTCTGGAATCAACACTTTTTCACAGATTGAGTGGGAACACAATGCTATGCTAAATCTCTTATTTCTCAGAATCTAAGAAAGGGACCTTCTACAGGTACAAATTTATCATCCACTGTGAAGAGCCCAGAAGAAAACGATCATAAACTCAGTATAATTTCTGATATAATTCTGAACTTGTGATTTACTCTTCTGGAGAAGTCAGGTAAGTTTTGCATAATGAACAATCTGAGAATTTTCTTCTCTCCCAGATAGCATTATGAAACTATTTAATTCCAAAAATTATTTCTCTCTATCCCTCCAAGGAAATATGTTGATTTTTATGAACAAATTTAGCAAGGAAAAATATAACCTCTGTGATTGGAGGCTGGTTTTTTTTATTTTTTTATTTTTTTTTTTATTATTATTTTTTGTGTAAACAGATGGGGTTTGGTTGTTCAATATTACTGAAGCTATTTTAATATACTATTAATAAATAAATAAATAAATTTCCAAGGAGGCATCTAGCTTGAATCAGAAGGTATCAGAATTCTGTAAAGGTATAGGAAGGCAAAGAGAAACAGAAAGATTTAGACTAAGGTATTATATTTATTTAAACATACATGACATAATTTCATTCAGGACTTGCCATTAATTATGCTAATTTATTTAGTCTATCTTATCCTAAAATTATTCACCAATTCCCTTTCTGTGAAATCCACAAAAAATTGTGGCTTCACCACAAGGTAGCTCTCTGCACTGGAAGATACTGAAATGGTCTGAAGAAGCTCTATAGGTACTGTGCCCTGGATCTTAATTTATAATCCTTAAAAATGCAGAAATGTCCTATCTCTGCCAAGCAGTAAGGATCCAAACCTTACTCTGATTGGTTTCAGGGAGAAACTAATTAACTCAAGAAACTATGCTCAAATTTCCCCAGTGTTCTCAATCCTCTATCACTACTAACCTTGTTTTCCTCTTCTCCTCCTTAGTTTTTACAAGAGCCTCCCCCAGCCGCTCCCCCTGAATCATTTCTTGCCCTTGAGGAAAAAAAACTCCCTGAGCTCTCAAGAGAGATTTCTGTTTCAGTGCAAGAATGAGCAGACAAGCTAGCAGTGATTCCCCTGGCTCTGCAACTTAAAGAAATCAGAAGTTAAGTCTCCACTACAGAGTTTTTCCCCGTGATCTAACACTGTAGTATCAGCAGCTCCAGCAGTTAACCCTTCGAGTATCTCCTCCCTTCAGGCTCTGGGAGTTTTAGACATGGATCATTGACTCTGTCTAAGCCTCTGCTGGATGGGTTCTGCTCTGCTGCAGAATTTTCTTGCTATTCTTCACATGGACACACAGACACACACACACAGACACACACACCATTCAGTAAGACTCTCTGCACCACTGGGCTATTTTTTCCCCAAATAACACCCAAACATCCACTTTACTTTTTGGGTTCCTATCCTTTAATTATGTACAGGTGTCAGTTAGGTTTTTCTTATAAGATGTAGTGACATGGAATCTAATAAAAGTGCCAGAGAGCAAATAAAATTATCTGTACATGTATGGCTTCTTGACTGTTTAGCTATTTGGCTGTTTGGCCTGCTTTTCCTGGTCTGCTGCTTCAGAGTCTGTATAGGAGAAACATTTTGGTTATTTCATAGTTTGCTTTGTGTTTCAATTCAGGCTCTGAAGAATTTGACTCTGAAGACAAAAATGGTTTGGACATTTCCAATCTGATGCCCAAAACTATAGAGGTTAAATTATTGCATTCACTAAAAAGTTGGCAGGTAGATAAAATTATGTTATATGGAGATAGTTATCAAATATTTTTTTTATATTTGAACACTGTAGCTGTATGCTGTATAGAAAAGCTCTTCATAAAGATAAATAATTCTACATTCAGAGGTATATCTGAATAATATGCACAGAGAAAACAAAATATTCATTTATCTCTCATGAGGGATTTCTCTGTTTGAGTGTGCTCTGAGTAAAATAGTATTCAATAATGTGATTAAAGATTATGTCAATGCATATAAACACACAGATCTTCTTGTGAAGCAGATCAAAGTCTGTGGCAGGAAGATAAAGGAAGGTTTATAGACAATCAGGATTCAAAAACTGTGCTCCAAAAAGCAGAGATAACAGAGAGAGAAAAAGTTCTCAATATATGTGTCATAAGACAAAAAAACCAAAACAAACTAGCCAAGATTTTATTAAATCAGCATTTCCATGTATAGTACCTTTGTTCTGTGGTTTCTAATCTGAAATCAGAAGGAGACTGACTTCTGAAGACTGGCTACTCACCGTTTTCTGAACATTAAATACCTATAAGATACCTAAAGAGAGCTCCTAAAATTATAGTAGCTTAGACTAATGGTTGATTTTGAATACCTTGACCAGCAACCACTAACTCATTATTCACACACAGATTTTAAAAAAATTTTTTACTCCTTCTTTATGCTTGCTATGCATATGGAAATTGTCTTTATAACCACTATTCTGTTACTAAGCTACTTCAATGAACAAGTCTGAGGAACTATTTTCATTCTACTATGTTTTAATTATAAACACTTATATAAACACTTCCACCTTGAACAAAGAGGGACTTCTGGCCCTTTGGGACACTCTCCTTCTTCTCAGCTTGGTGCCTGAACCAGCATCTTTCATACCTTTTTGAGGTGGTATTACATACAAATATTAAACAAAGCCTAATTCTGCTGTTGTTTGGTGATCAATGGAAATAGTTTTTCTTTGGAAGAATTTCAGAATGGGGGTCTGTCAGACATACATCTTTCGTGAAGTCTTAAACTGCAATATGGAGAAGTCCTGAAGAAATCCCACCTGCCAGAGTGAATCACCAAGATCTAAATAAAGCTTTTACAGTTTTCAAAACCTAAAGGAGAAAGCACTGCAAGCCTTCTATTTTCATGAAGAGAAGCCTAAATTCATACAGGCATAATCATATAATTTAATTCCTGAAAGCTGAAAATTTTCCTGGTGTTAAAAGGGGAACTGACAAGTTCAAGGGGAAAAAACCCTGAGGATCACTATGCTGAGGCTACATATGGCTCAGGAAGGCTCTGAATTACAAATGGCTGGCAGTGGGAAAGGTATCAGGAGAAAACAGTACATGTAGTTCCCCTTTTATTATAGTCTTTCCTAGGCATTCATAACTGTTGGAGACAGATTATATCGCTAGCTGGACCTTTTCCTTACTTGCTATGGCTGATCTGAAATTCTGAGTATACCTTTCCTAAATTTTTGTGATTGAAATATAATTCCCTTTGTCTCAGTACATCTTTGCAATATAAGCTCTTCTAGAAAGTTAGGAAAAATGATCTTTAGGAGTGGGTCTGGCTGTCTCTCATTATAGACTGATGATGACAAAGAAACTGAAAATTCAATTTCAGTAGGATATTAGGTTTTGGGGTTGTGGGAAGCCTTTGTGTGCATTTTGAAAAAAAACCCAAACACAACACATTAAAGTACTTGGTGGCTGGGCTTGAATGTAGAGCCAAATACAATCTTGTAATTCACAGATTCTGATTCACTTCTTCTCTATTTCTTCACTACAAGTGAAAGGTTGCTCAATGTAAGGATTGTTTAAAACCTTTACAGCAGGTCTAGTTTGTGTTTTGCTACAGATCAATGGGAAGACTTGCATGAGTTACAGCATATCAAAGCAAACTTTTCACCTAAGTGAAAGTCGTCAACAATAACTGAAAATTTTGCTTTACTTCAGCACCTAAATGGCAAATCTGACCCTTTTGTTGGTAACCTGTGCAGGGAAGTCAAGAACTATGACAACATCAGAAAAAAACAACCCACAGCAGCCTGGGAAATAGCATTGTTTTTTGCACAATTCCACCATGATCAGATGACACAGTGTTAGAGAGAACATGTCCTGTCTGTGCTGAGTGTTTTGCATTCTTCGATTTGCCCTTTTATCTCCAGTGTATTCTAACATAATGATATTTTCTACTGCAGACAAATCTTTCAGGGAAAAGTGAAGCTGAAGTGGGGTGTACAGGAAAATTTGTAACACTGGCAGTCCTTTCTCATGTGCTAAATTGACAGGCTAAAAAGACTTTTTTCTGAATGTTTTGTAAATAAAGGAATATATGAAAAAACAAAGCACTGAAGTAGGAAAGGCTTCAAAATAAAAGAATGAAGGATGATTAAAAGTAGTTCACAGAAGGAAAGAAGGAAAATACTTCAGATAGCACTGAGCAGCTGTAGGAAGTAAACTGAAAGCAAACAGACAAAAAAAACCAAATATAAAATACAGAATGATAAGGAAAGGTGGAGTAGAAGACACAAAAGCACATTTGGATTTATTTTCTTTGAAATGCTAATTATTTCACTAAGCAGTGTTAATACTGAGCTGGTGATAAACACTGCTAGCATGACTGGTGGTGGAAAAGCATACACTGATTTCTCAAGCACTTGAGAGCCGAGGGGACTGAATGATGTTTGTACTGCTGTTTCTACCCAAGATGCAGTCCAAATATTAATCTCAAAGTATCAAAACTGTTCATTTTGAACAAACCAAAACATAAGGCAATTACTTAAAGCAGTTCTATTTAGAAGTATAAGTTATCAAAGAGCTTTCGCTGAAGAGGAACTAGCAGGTAACTTCACGACATGAAAGGGCTGGAGCAGCAGTCAGTGCTGACTTTGTACTGTGATTTACCTCCTTCCAGCAGAAAATCTCCACAAGCACAATTATTTTGTTTGGGTGATCTCTGGAAGGGATCACAAAATATATTTATTATTTATTTGTTTCTTGAGAATACTCTCGTAATACATACAAGAGCTATGTAACTAATACTTCACTATTGAAATTACACAGACTTCGTCCATCTGTTTTATTTCTCCAGTAATGAGTGAGTGACAAATTATAGTATCCTGATTTAAATAAGCAGAATAAAGTTTGTGTTAATGCTAAGATTTAAATAAAGTAGAAGCAGAAATTTTAAGAATTTCTGTGATGCCTCCTATTTCATCTAAACTAGAAAATACTGTGAGTAAGGTATTAGTGAATACAAAATCTGATTCCATACTTCAATATTCTCAGTTCATCTGAAACTAGAAGTGGAAATATTTTTTAACTTTCATTTTTTAAAAATAAGATTGTCCTGGTTTGAGCCAGGATAGAACCAATTTTCTTCTCAGTGATTTTACTTTTCAGTTAAGTCCCTTCTAAGTAGGTTCAGTTGCTGAAATTAGCAGCATGTTTTTCAGTCAGTACCTGCCTCTAGGGCTGATAATGCTCCATGTTTATAGTTATGGCTAGAGAATGGTATGTAGAACCAAGGTCGCTGCTTGGTTCTGAAAAAACTTCTTATGCTTCAGAAAGAGAATGGAGTAAAGGGGTCACACCTGCCACCCTCCTTTGGGGAGGAGCGGACCAGACAGGTGACCAAAATTGACTGAAGTATTCCATTCTGTATGCATCATATTCAGTATAAATTTGACAGATCACGTGGGTCAAGCTCTCTTTGTCCATGGCCAGCATCCTGGGAGGACTCCCATCTGTTTGTCTGCCTTTGAGCCTGATCCATGTGTTCCTGAATCCCTGAGTTACTACATCGAGCTCCTGTCTGCCACTGACTCCAGGAGTCGAGTCCAAGACTTTTCCACGGCCTGCCCTGCAGGCTCAGTGGTGATGTGAGCATTACTGGGGGAGGCTGATACTTTTGCTTTTTTTTTAAAATATATATATTTCTATATATTTGTACATATTATTGTACAGTTTCATTAAAGCTGTGTAGTTTACTTTCCAACCCTGAAGTCTTTCTCCCTTATTCCCTCTCCGTTCCCTATAGGGAGAGGGAGGGGGGTTAATAGAGAGCAATCTGTCATTCGTTTAATTGCCAGCAAAGCATTAAACCATGACAAAGATATTAAAGACAAACAAAGTATTAAAAAAAAATAAAAATAATAAAAGTATCGCTTAAAAGTTTAAAGAAGATTGTTAGAACTGAGTAAAGTCTTTGGTCCCTAAGACCTGCACACACCTTTACCAGCAGAAAATAATGGACCTTGAAAAGGGATAAAAGTACATCTCATTTAGCAGTTAATTCTGAACAGAGTTAGATCGTGTGCCACTGACAGCTGGCACTGCAGCTCTTTCTCTGCATGGGCATCTGCTAGAAGTTACTTCTGCAGTAGGCAAGAGACCCGCTTGACCCCACGTTGTTTAAATGTTCAGAAATATTCCTGCATCTGTAGAAACTCTCATGGCTAATGAGGGCTGACTGCTTTAAAACAAATAAAAACCTGGCAATGCTTTATGGCTTAGAGCTCCCATCCAGCTAAATTGTTATTGCTTCTATTTAGAGCATGTTGCCTCAGGAAACCCAAAGTGATTTTAAAGACAAGCTGAAAAATAAAAATGCAGAGAGAAAAAAGACCTAAACTAGTGAAGCTATCTTCTGAAAGGAAGAATATTACAGAAAACCTGTACTGGGAGGTAGTAGACTTTTATTTGAGCTAGCTCTTTGAATAAACATGCTGACCGAAAATCGAAGCAGGGTTGACAGTGAAGCAGGAAAATTTTCTCATAGTTTCTGTTAAAGGAACATGTTCTTGCTCAAATATCTACAGGGCAGTGTTTTTATACTATTTGAAGGTAATATCTTCAAATTTTACCATCTGAATTTTTAACTGGTTACCCAGAAACTATTAGTAAAAATAACATCTCCTCCTAAGTACCTGCTCTTTGTCAGGAACAGTATTTATAAGTCAGAAATAGGTTCCTTCTCCTAAACTGCTGTGGTTTATTTTATTACACAGATTTTCTGTCATTCTTTTCCCTCTTCACAAGTGCAGATTTGGCCTACCTGGCCAAGTCCTTCCTATATCTGTAGAAATCACCATAAAACTACATAGAAATTGTCTGGAGCATACAATTGAATACAAAGAGAAGCATCCTACATTTAAGTTGAGCATGTCAACTGTCTGTGGAAAAGTCTGTTTCTTTTTCAGATGAGATAATAATGATAGAATACAGAACAGAGCAAGATAAACTACTATTTCCAACGTGTAAGTATTGCAGCTTGTAAGAACTTACTCAGGGCTGATTGCCAGCTTAGTATACAAAGGAATAATTTGATTCCTGAAGATGTCTACCTCTTCTGCAGCTGAGCAAAGAGCCTAGATGACCAACAAAGACTGTCGGATTTTTTTTTAAGGTGGTTGCATGTAGACAAGATAGGAGTTGTTGATTTATATAACAAACTGTAAGTAACCAAGATAACTGACAATTTTTACAAAGGCTTTCCTTATGGTATACCATAATTGTAAGACAGAGTGAGTGTGACAAAAGTTAGATGCTTTGAATTATTCTACAACTGGAAAATCTCTGGAGAAAAAGAAGGTGGTTAGAAAACATTGCTCCATGAAAATTACCTTATTTCTGTAGTTATTATTATTTTGGGATGCCTTGACATACACTTTCATTGGAAGACTTTTTTTCTTTCTCTGAATTCATGCTTGTTCATAATAAATTACTGAAGTATAAATTCTATTAAAAGTAGAAAATGTATTTATACACATTGTTGGAATATAGACCTAGGTCTTGCAGTTAATAACAAGTACTTAAAATACATAATTTCCCTTTCTACTATGGTATATTATGCATGAAACTGCCTAAGTAATTCTTATGGTATGGTGAACAAAGGTGATTAAAATAAGGGTAGAACATGCACTTGTTTATGTACATTATCTGCAGCTCATTGAAGAACATTCCAAAATAGTATTTACCTGAGCCTATTGGTGGTATTATTCAGAGAAAAAAAAAAAAAAGTTCAGCTTGCGATTGAACAAATGCCACCTGTGTGAACACACATTTCATTATAAACCTTAATGATAATGTGTTTTTTTCTCCAAGGAGAATTAACCACATCATCCCCATAAAAAAAACCAAACCAACAAACATTTTCTTGGACAGCAAGACAACTAATTCATGCACATGCTATACTTTCTGAACAATAAGAGGTGTATAAATAGACAGAAATGTTATTCAAGAACATTTTTATAGCATCTGTGTTGGCATTTATTTAACTATAATAATTTCTAGTTGTTCCTTGCAAATTAAGATCCATACAAAACGTTTTCTGTTTCTTTGTGTTCTTCCCCTCTTCACTCTTTAAAATAAAGAAGGCCAATATTCCTATCTGAATCTGTATTTGCACACATAATTTTTTCTTCTGATACTGTAAAGTGTGCTGTATTTCTTTTGCAGACTAATTACAGGGTAAACATGGCAGTATAAGGCAACAGAATTTAACTTTTTTTTTTTTCTTTCCCCAACATAGTTTAGGTCACTTTGCTTGTGTAGTAGAAGTGAGATTGTAAATTCTGAAAGAGCCAGGCAGTGAGGTAAATTTGGTATGCTGCTGAGATACTTTACAAAACAAGTAAATAAAAAAGAACTAACCATTTTATTTTTTAAACAATTGTGAAGCACTTTGATATTCATAAAACTCTTCTGTTCTGAACTATGGACTTCTCCGAGTATTTTCCTACAGGAGAAAACCAATACAGTTGAATGATGGTGGATCCCTTCAAACATGGTTCATAAAAATGCTAACAAGCCCTCAATGACAGTAATATTCTGAGTTGCTATAATTACTCATATGTTCAACTGCCAGTTATAGTACAAAACTGTCTTCCACAATCCATGGGCAAATATCTTTATTCACATACTGTTCTCAGCCAGCAAATAGACAGGAATCCCTCAGGAATCCCTCTGATACGTATAATGGCTCCTTTCCTTTAGGGAAAAATGCGCTAGATAAAAGCTTGTGGTGTGCGTCACATATGACAAATTTGATCTTTCTTTCATTTAAACATATTTATTTCTCTTGAAAAACACATACTTCTTTGCATGATTGTGCTGCACTCATTTCTTTTCTAAATTTTTTTGGAATGAAGAAAAAGCATAGCAGTATTCTAAAGAAAAAAATCCAGATTTTGTAACTGTGATATACATTGAAATATTAAATGCCAAAATTTTCCTCTATCATCTGAAAAGAAAATACATATTGTAAATATTTTTATAATAACATACCTCCATAAATGCATTCTGGGGTGAAAGAAATATCATCAAGAGCAAATTCTGTGGGTTCACTCCACCCCACTTCAGCTTCAAAGGCAACTCTGAAAGGGCTGTTACTGGAGAGGACCACGTTTGCATACATCCATTTGTTTTCTTCATTTCTGCTAGAAGACCACATAAGAATATCCATTCCATGTTCTTCAGCTGTGTATACCTTTTGACAATGAAACCCAAGAGATGCAACTGAATCAGCATTAAGCAATGGAGGAGTTAGCTAGCTGGAGAAACAGTGTGCAGACACCTGCCTGGGTTGTATTGGTGCTCTTAGATATAGTTAAACCCACGCCTTATTGGTGATGATGAAACGTTACTGAATGCTTTTGCTAATGCTAGTCCATCTGCAAATAAAAAGCTGCTATGAAAACAAAACAAAAAAACCTGCTAATACTAATTGAAAAACCTACAGACACTCTCGGCTTGACATATCAAAGCTAATTAATAACAACCTAACCCAAAATTCATCTGAACACTGAGGAAAACTTTTTATCTCTAAAAGGTGACATCCTTAGAGTTGATAGACTGGATGAAGATTTTATAGATATAAATAAAAGGCTTCTATCTAGGTATTTAAGTCTATCATCTGGTAGAAGAAATTTATAATATGGTATTTCAAGTGTTCACTGTAAATGAGCTCAAGCATATTTAGCAATACCATAAATAAAATAAATAAATAAAATAATAAAATAGTGAAAGCAATAAGAATGACAATGAATGAAATCACAGCTGACCAACAACTGATGAATTATTGTCAAATACAGGAAATTCTGGAGTTTACAAATGTAGTTGTTATTCCCACTTAGGTGTCCAAAATCCTTAGACAATCTAGAACAGGTAAAAAATGATGAAAAAGAAATGTAGTAATGAAAGTAAACATATCCTAATGATTCCAGATGATAACTGTTTCTTCAAGGGACTTAATATTTTAATCATTTTCCTCTCCACATAACTTCCAACATCTTCCTTCTTTTAAGCCTTTAAAGCAATTTTCCAGTGACCCATGGGTTCATGTTCCCAATTAAGTGCCCTAGTTTAGTGATGGAACTCAAAACTGAGGCCCAGAAAGTTATAAACTTAGCCCCATACTGTATACCTTTGCAGGGCTAAAAGGATATAAATAGCTGATTCAACCCTGCATGTGTCTTTGGAACCATTCACTATTTTACCAATCACGAGATGTAACAACCTCAGTGATTTAGAATTTTAAAACACATAACAGTCTTAGTGTGGCTTTAGCTATTGCTGTATCATGCAGTTATATTTTCTGCTTTTTTGAAGGTTAATATGGGAATAATATCACTTTCAATGTATCTCATTGTAAAGTCTCACAGCTGCACAAATATCTCCATTGAGGAAGGATGAAGAATCAAAAACATTTGAAGACAATACTAGAGTCTCTTTTAACAAGACAGATAAAGACTGCCCCATTTAATAAAATCAAATGTTTCTTGACATTAATTTTTGTTAGGTTGGTAGGAGAAGTTTTTCATAGGAAAAATTTCAAAGCACACTGCTGGCTTGAGCAGTTCTGTGTATATACAGAGAAATTGCACCACGTCTATACTGAGCCTGGTCTCAGATGGAGCGTGGAGTCATTCTGTGTACATAAAGATCAATCCTGCAGCTCAAGCCCAGTACAAACAATAAATCCAGCATGAAACCTGCTGTATATGTACTGGCTAATGTCTCTTGAGTGGCAGCAAGTCAAACTGGGTATAAAATGTCACATTTCAATGACATCATCTTATTTTCTCATAGATTTAAGGTAATGTTATATGCCTTGTCTTTCTTTTCTTTGAGACTTAACTCTTATTTACCACAGAGTAAAGGCATGCAAATTTATTACTATGATGGCTTAGTTAACATTTTAATTTATGTGGCTGTGTCCTCAGTTAGGTTTGGATAAAGTTTAAATCGGTGTATGGTTTCTCATAGCAAGCACATAGGTAACCTGTGGAAAGCATTTAGTGTAAATCTCTAAACTGCTAGATGGGAAACCTCAGGAGAGCTCCCAGTTCTGCTCAATTTCTCAGGTACACTTCTGGGGAAATCCTTCAATCCCACTTTCCGCTGAAGTACTCCTGAATACTTTTACTTCACTTCTCGAAGTCTTTATCTATCCATAACTATGCCAGGAAAGGGTCTGTGTGCTCACATATCTTCAAAAAAATTTAGCTGAAATTTCTAAAAGAATAATACATAATTTAAAATATATACTAAATCATATAATATTACGATGGAGTTCAGAAAAATGGGAAGCACAAGGGGTCTCTTCCTTTAGCTGGGGAGACAGATCTATATTACCTCAGAGATTGTGTCCCCAGAAAATGTAGAAACAATTACAAGATGTAATGCTGTATTCTTTGCTGAGATTATTCATGTCACCGAGAGTTTGAATCATCTTCTGGGTCAGGAAGTATGTTTAGTGCACAAAGGATTTTTTTCTGGCCTGCGTAAATATATAAGGCACATGAAAGGTAGAGCAAGTTCTCATGGATATGAGCTCCCTAGAGCTCTGGAGAGCTACAGCTGTGTGGTGCTTAGTGCCTCCAGATCCTTCAGCGCCTCCCTACTCAGCATCCTGTGAATTGTGTACAAACTAGCCTCGTAGTTGAAATAAATTAACATGTAAAAGAGGAAAAAGCTAGCAAGATGAATCCTGCTCTATGGCACGTAATGAAAATACAGCCTGTAGTGAAGTCCCATTGAACAATTCTGTATCAGTCTGGGGATATTGTGCTCCAGCTTATACCAACCTAGTTGTGAGTTAAATCCCATAATTTTAATTTAAAAGTAACAATCATGTGTTGCACGAAGTCACTGTATCTTTCTATTTCTTATTCTGTGCTAACACCATTTCTAGATCACACACACAGTCTAAATCACAAAGAATAGGAACCAACAGAAATAGAACTATCACTTCAGTCACTGCAGAGTGAAAAGCTCAGGAGTGAAGATACCTACTACACACCTTATGAGAATTTTAAGAAGAATTTAACATGACAATCTGCATGAGACAGCTTTTATACTTCGTTCTTGGTCTTTCTCCAAAGTGCCTTTGCCTAGTCTGCTTGCAGTCCATGTGTGGACAACTTTCAGGCCATATCCCTGCCTTAAAATTCTGACTCAGTTCTAATTTTCCACAGTATGTTCTGTGTGTTAGAAACTCCTGAATTGTTTTTGCATCTTCTATTTCATTTTGGGAATGAGGGAAGTGCATGTACTTTTGAAGGTCATGAAATATAAACTGCTATGTTCTACTTAGTCATCAGCAGTTACAACTCATGTGGCTATACTGTACCTTCATGCTGACACTTCAAAATAACTTATTCTCTTCCTGATCTTGCCTGACTCTAGCAGTTGTCATGCTGGAAGGTACTATGTTCCATCTGGAAAGTTAATTAACTGACTAATAACCAAGAAGCCAATGTAAATCTGAAGGGTGCATAATAAGAGGTGTATTTTCCCAACATTCCCAAAGGAGAAGGAAAAAACTTGTAAAAACTTTTATTTTTCACTTCACTAGGCACCAGAGACTGAGGAAATCTCCCACTTATTCCAGTGCAGGAGGATACTATGTTTTCTGCTCTACATCCTTAAAATCATGCCTTTCAGCTCCTCATGTTCCTTGGCAGTCCTCATTGCACATCTTTCTTGGGCTGAAGCTACACCAGAGGCAGACTAAAATTGTTTCTCTAAAGCCCACAAATCAGATTGGCAAAATTGTATCATAATTCACTGTCACAATACAGAAGCGCTTAAAAAAGTTATCTACCTCTTTTTTTCTTTATTTCTTTAAATATGAGTTTGAAGTAATAAAAACTTTAGTACTTTTTAGTAAAATTGAACTGATATATTAGAATTATACTATCGCATTGATAATTCATTTTAGTTTTATTCCTAATTATGTGACAAACTAATGCAGTAAACAGGTGCAGAATGCTGAAGCTTAATGAAAGCTGAGTGTTCTCTGTCTCTCTAACAGATGACCACTCGGATGCCCATTGGAATGAGACAGATGTGAAAATCACTTCCATTTCTTGATGGATCTTCTCTCCTGCTTCATTAAATGCAACTAAATAGTAATAAAAATGTAGAAGAAATGCATTTTTTAAATTTACATTTGCAGAATAATGCAGTAAAAATCATATCTATTAATAGCTATTCCTGTTCAGGCATATTAATTGATATATTAGATGAATCATGTATTTAGTGCTGAATAACAGACCTGTCGAAGGCTGTTTACCATACTCCCTTAAGGAAACTTGGTGGTTTTGTACTTAACCATTATGAAGTAACTTTTTTCTCTTGTTAGCTAAGAGCTGACCCATCCTGAAGCATCAATATTCAGATCCCTTTTAAATAGCATCCATTCTATGCTAATGCAAGAATTGCTGTAAACATTGTGCCCTTTTAAAAAATAATAGTAGCCCATGAACAAATTACAGATTTTTTGACAATTTAATTCTGCAGTTGAAATGTGCATTTTGGATACAGAAGAGAAGCACTTTCAATTCCTTTTTCTCTCTTCTCAGTGAATGTATTGTTTTCTGGGTAAAAATAAGATTATTCCTATAACTTCACATTATTTTTTGTAGTTCTACCTCATCTGCTTTGGATACCAAGACATCCTATGTTTTTATCTTTCTATTTTATAGATTCCCTGTATGTAATTTTAATCATAGATGTTGGTATATTCTATCTCTGCAGTCCTTTTGTTTTTAATTCAGACTTGACCAGATAGCTGTATTGCAGATAATAGCTATAACGTCAGCTTTTGTAGTGATATTATTATATTCATAGAATCATAGAATCATAGAATGTCTTGGGTTGGAAGGGACCTGTAAAGGTCATCTAGTCCAACGCCTCTACAATAAGCAGGGACATCTCATACTGGAACAGATTTCTCAGAGCCCGATCAAGCCTGACCTTGAATGTCTTCAGGGATAGGGCCCCCACCATCTCTCTAGGCAACCTGTTCCAGTGATCCACCACCCTCACAGTAAAGAACTTTCTCCTAATGTCCAACCTAAATCTACCCTTCTCCAGCTTGGAACCATTACCCCTTGTCCTATTGTTCCATGCCCTAGTGAACTGCTCTTCCCCAGCCTTTTTATAGGCCTCTTTCAGGTATTGGAAGGCTGCTATAAGGTCCCCCCAGAGTCTTCTCTTCTTCAGGCTGAACAACCCCAACTCCCTCAGCCTGTATCCATAAGAGAGGTGCTCCAGTCCTCTGATCATTTTCGTGGCCCTCCTCTAGACACGCTCCAACAGGTCCACATCCTTAATGTGCTGGGAGCTCCAGAGCTGGATGCAGTACTCCAGGTGAGGTCTCACCAGGGCAGAGTGGAGGGGCAGAATCACCTCTCTTGATCTGCTGGCCACACTTCTTTTGATACAGCCCAGGATGTGGATGGGATTCTGGGCTGCAGTTGCACATTGGTGGCTCATGTCCAGCTTTGGATCCACTAGTAACCCCAGGTCTTTTTCCACAGGGCTGCTCTCTAGCATGTCTTCTCCCAGCCTGTATTTGTATCTCTGTTTGCCCTGACCCAGGTACAGGAGCCTGTGCTTGGTCTTGTTGAACCTAATGAAGTTCACCTGGGCCAACTTCTCCAGCTTGTCCAGGTCCCTCTGGATAGCGTCCCGTCCCTCTGGCATATTGACCGCACCACCCAGTTTGGTGTCATTTGCAAACTTGCTGAGGATGCTCTCAGTGCCACTGTCAATATCATTAATGAAGATATTAAACAACACTGGTCCCAGTCTGGACCCCTGAGGGACACCACGTGCCACCGTTTTCCATCTAGACATCAAGCCATTGACCACTACCCTCTGGATGCGATATATTCTAACACATTCCATAACACGTCCTATTACAGCATGGCTTTTTTTCACTACCAGTTCAAAAATCTTCACTGAACTGTTGCTTTTGAAGTTTTGGGCTACTGGTTATGTTGTTTTTAATTTTTGTTCATTTAGAATTTTTTTCAGTTAAATGGTTACGGTACATTTTAGTCTTGATTTAATAACAACAACAGTTGATGATGAAATAGCTTATTAGTTTGATAGAAAAAAGCAAAACGTTCATAAAGGTAAATTGAGTCTGTGATGTGATGATAATTCCTTGCTGAGTACTTCAATCTCTTAAGAAAATTGTTATATGTTTCTACATAAAAAGTACAGATTGTAAAGCCATAAAAAGGGAATCTTATTCGTATGTGGGTGTAAGACATTTCTTTATGTATCTCTTTAGAAATTGTAGCTAATGAGGGTTAATTAGACTGAAATGCCAAAAAAATTAAAAAGCAGGCTCTGTTTGGCCATCTGTCTACTAACTCACACATAGGCCTTACACATCTACTGATCCACTAATTCTAAGTGTTCTGTGATGCTTGAAAAGCTTCAGAAGCTCCTTCAAAAAATCTCCAAATTAAACAAAATTAAATCTGCACTTTTGCATGCTGTAATGCCTGGGATACTTAAATTTAAACAAATAGATAATCTCACAGTATTTCAGTTAGTAATAGATCCAAAAAGAAATTGCTGTTGCCTTGAACTTCAATTTAATCTGGAACTTCTCTAAACCTTTATATATATATTCTCTCGACCTTGGCCTACTTAATCTGAATATGCAAAGTTTGTGTACGTGGAATGATAAATAGGGTAAACTGGAAAGAATGGACTTGAAGACATGGCGGAGTATTTGAAAAGCTATATTCAGATAATAAAATTGCAAGATTGCAATATAAATGCTTCTTAAAAATTCATCTTAAATACCTGAAGTATCTTCGGGAAGAATTAATTTTGAGCATCTTTATTCACTGAATAGAGACATTCAAAACGCGCCTGGATAAGTTCCTGTGTGATGTACTCTAGGTGACCCTGCCTGGCAGGGGGGTTGGACTAGATGATCTTTCGAGGTCCCTTCCAACCCCTAGGATTCCATGATTCTATGAATCTGTGAATTCGAAACTCATTTAAATTCATTTGGAAAGTAGAATTATCTGCTGCTTATACTAACTTAACACAGTACAGTTTTTTTCTTTGATATATCAACTAAGTTTATAGCAATACTCAGAGTATCAATTAACTAGGTGCTAGAGATAAAATTGAGATGCAAACCCTATCCTGAAAAATATTGCTTAAAGATAGGCAAATGTGGAATGAAAGGTAACATTATTATTTGGCTTGATATAAGGAGAAGCTTATTCATGGTGGACAGTCAAGCAGTGGCACATGTTGCCTAGAGAGACTGAGTAGTCTCCATTTGTAGAAGTGGGTAGATTTCTGAGCCACCTAGTTTGATCTTGTAGCTGACTGCTTGGAGCAGAAGATTGGACTAGAGACCTCCTGGGGCCCTCCCATGCTGAGCTGCACTATAATCCTATGCGACTGTTCTATGATTTTCCTTTATAGGGGAGAACCAGACCAAAGACAAACAGCGTAAGTACAAAAAACGGTGATCCGAGCTTTCTGACTTAACTCCAGGTCCAAGACCAAATATTCTTGCTTACTTTTAACATAGACTAATTTAGTTCAGGAGTTTGATATATATGTAAATTTTTATATTCTGTCACACATAGTAAAACTGGCATAACCTGTATTGTTAAAATTTAGAAAAATGCCATAAATAGCAGTCTTGCTCAGACCTCTAAAAATGGCATTATGTAACATTAATTCAGTGAACCACATGAAATAAGTTGTTTGCCAAGGGTTTACCTACCTTCTTGGACTTTTATGAAGGTACTTAATAACTTACAGTGTGCCCATTAAGGATGCTTCAGGAACAGCAAGAAGACATTTTCATGGAAGTTGGAGCTATTATTGTTAATATGATTAAATGTCTTATTTCCAGCTTTTTTAATCAAACACCCTTTATACCCGATTACATCAATATGTTTAAAAATTTATTTTAAACCACATCTTGTTTTTTTTCCTAAACATTGGAACCTGCTTCTTTATGTTAAAGAATGAATTGTGCAGAGAATGGTGCTGATGTTTGGTAGGTTTGAGTATGGTAGTCAAACATACAAAGTTAATTCTTACATATGTAGCAAAAGTGAAGCTTTGAGGAAGTACTGTTAATACAAGCTCTGAGATTTTACTCATTCTAGACACAGAAATGCAAATACTACTAAAGAAATATTACCATGTCATGATGTAGTATAAGTGTTTTTTCTCTTACCTTTAAGACTCCTGTTTGCCTAGAAGCAAACATCCAGAACCAGAATCGAACTCTACAGACCCTGAGGCTAGCTGGGAAGAGTTTGGTGGTAATTATCCTCGCTCTGTTTCCTTCTTTCTGGGCAGATGAGTTTATATACAAAAAATTCTGTCCTTTACCTTAATAAAAAGATAAAAAACATTTATGTTTTTTCAATATTACTTTATGCTTCAGAGCATAAGCATTTTTACACACATAGCTACTGGTATCTTTTACCACATACATGCATGTGCTATGTTGGTTGTACAGTGACCTTCCATTTTAATACTTAGTGTATTTCTGTTTTTTACATAAAATATTGATATAACTTTCCCAGAGCTCACTCTACCTTTTTTATCCTTCTGTAAATACTTGATTTGGATTTGAATAACAAATTTAAAACGTGTCGCAACCACAATCATTCACTCACAGATTCTAAGGATCAGTTTGAAGGTTGACATTACAGGAGTCAAGAACATCTTTGCTGATAGCTCTTACCCAAGAATATTTCTTGTCAGGAAGCAGGGAAAACACTGAGGCCCTGAGGCTTGTGAGTGAGACAAGATACCCACATTTCCTAGAATTCAGCTGCTGCTGAAAAACCCCAAAGTATTACAAAAGAGCATTAATTTTTCAGTTCCAAGCAGAAAAAGATATCCCACCCCAGAAGGGACCTATCACCTTAAATTATCACATACCATCAAAAGCAAGTGATTGAATAAGCAAATCATGCCTATGCTGACCTGTTTGTTGTTTGGGTGTTTTTTTTGTTGTTGTTGGGGTTTGCTTTCTTTTTTGTTTGGGTTTTGTTTGTTAGGGGTTATTTTTGTTTGGTTTTGTTTTGAAGTGTTTATTTGCTTGTTTTATAAATAACTAGCAGTAGCCCCTTCTTTATCATCACTTCAGTTCCATCTACTATAATAAAAGCATGGTTTGGTCCTACATGTAGAGAAGAGTATGACAAAGCCTCCTACGGTGAAGAAATCTTTCACAGAGAGGAGGGCACCTGCTGGGGCTGTCCTGAAAGCAATACACAGAAGACCTTAGCAGATAATTTCCTCCTAAATCCTAGAGATGCAACACCTGAAGATCAGAGCTGAGTTAGTAGTTGTTTTGGAGCAATTGAACTACTCCAAAGAAAGATTCAATCCCATGGCTCAATTCTTGTTTGTGATGTAAAAGACTGAATTCCCCTTCTTTATAATGAGATCAAGATTTTGCTTTCATATTCTATTCTTTCTTCAATTTTCATTTGGAATGAGGTCCTGACATCTTTCCAGATTTGGTCTCTCTGTAACTTCACTGACAGTGTACGATGGTAGCAGGTAAAGAACAATGAGATCTTTCTAGTCTAGTATGGAAGCAATGCCTTATCTGTAGCCAGAACACTTGTAGTATGGCTAGCTATATCAAAGGGACTTTGGACTTTTTCTGAGGGAAAAAAACAAACATGAAATCCAAAACCAACCAACCAAAAGACAAAAAAGTCCCATATATCTACCTCCAGACCACACTCAGACTCAAAAACAAAGCTTTAGTTTAACTTTGCAGTCCTTTACAAGGAGAAAACTTCAAAGTGGCTGGGACTTTCATCAAGCTAGACTGGTGTTGGGAGAGGCTAGGAAGTTGTGTCAAGATCCAGGCAGCATATTTTATCTAAGGAAAGTTCACTCCTGTCCAAATGCCTTCAGCTTTGTAACTCTGGCTTGTGTTTTCACTCCTGGTAGGCTGAGGTTGGTGTTAAGACCTGCTTAGGAGGCCTGAAGCTGGCTGGACACATGCTGCTATTTGGTGAGTGTCAGAAAGTAGCTGCAACAGTGTTACAGTAAGCATCAATGGATGAAGTGCACAAGTCATCTTCACCCACACCACCTGGCAGTGGACACTGCAAGTGGCTGCTGAAGCTCTGAGCTCACAGAGAGCAGGTCTGGGCAGCCTGGTAAGGCTTTTTAATATAGTTTTACTGACCAAACAGCTTTGCTGTCAAAACAGGAAGGTAGAGATACGTTTTTTAATCTAAGCTAAGGATCAAAGAAGGCACCACAATCAAGCTGTCCCCTTCAGACTGTTCTCTTGTGGTGGGATATGCTCCAGTCATGGTGATACAGGCAGTCTGTACTTGAAATGCAACAGGACAGCCCTCCTGGCAGGCATCCTTGTGTTACCCTTGCAGAAGGGGCATTCCAACTCATGAGAGTCATGACTGTCCTACTTGTATTGCAGAGTTAAGGTAGAGCCATAGCTCGGTGTGCTTGTATGTTGTCCTCTGCAGTGGACAGATATACCACATCTTTGGGTCATCTCAGAAGCTGATCTCAAGGACACCACAAAATATGAATATAAACTAGAAAGGCTGTGTATGTGCAAACATACAAAAATGGACAAAACCTTATCTTCTAGACTGTGGTATTTCTTCACTATAACACACCTCCGACTCTTGCAGAAGTCAACAAGTAAGAACTTCTGCATAGAAACTCCAAACATTACTGTCCCAAACTACCCAGCTTTTCTTTAATAGTAGTCAGAAAGTCAGCCAATCACTGCTATCTCTCCTCTTACATAAATGTATGAAATGATGGAACACATCGGTAAGGCACTCAGAAAAGTAAGGCTGCTTTCCTAAGCTTTATTTCTGGAAGAACTATTTAAGCAAGCTCTGTCAAAACTCTATTTTCAAAATTTTAAAATACCTCAGTTATTCAGATACTTTTCCATTTACACTGTTGAAGGTCATGTTTGGTCTTCTAAGAAGAAAAAAGTTTAGCATTTTTAATCTAAGGAATGTACCCTAATTTTTCTTTTAAGGGACATAAGAAACAAATTGCATTACCAAAATAATAATAGAAGTCCAGCTAGCCCCATGTGAGTTCTTCGAAGTCTCTGTTATCAGCTGATCGAGAAGTGATATAACTGAAAAGACTGATTCCCAGGCAATCAGGACAATTTTTTTCTTTTTTAAAATTAAGAAATATTAACGAACATTTTGTAAATATGATGACTACTCCCATGGAAGGAGATTTTGAATTAAGTTATGGATGAACTTATTTAAATTGTGCATCTGCACTATCTCATTTTTCTTATGGCAATAATTTCTCAAATCTTTAAAAAGAAACTTGGTGCCTTCATACCCACTCTGTATACCCACCCCTCATACATGAGCTCAGGTGTTCTGCAGCTGAATCTAGGAGTGCATTTTCATATACTTTGCAAATTAAAGTTTCTCAAACCTCATTCTGCATTAAAGGAAAATAACTCAAGAATGCAGATTTGTGAATAAGGTATATGATTTATATATCTCTGTGGGATCTAACTTTTAAGAGGTATGATTTTAAAGAGTACAGCAATTGTGATGGTCTTGAGGTAGATGCACAAGAGAAACATTCAATGAACTTTCTGGAAAGGAAAGAAATATTTGTAAAACAAAATAGATAGTGATGGACCCAACTTAATTTCTATAATTTAGCTTTTCCCTATATTAAAAAACTATTAAAATTGTATAAGCATTGAATATTAAGGCAGGATTGGTAAATTTTCTGACAGACTGATGAAAGCCCTCCAACTAGCAGCCTCACTATTAGACACAGAAGACATCTTCTGTAACTTTTCCATCACAAAAAAATTGTTTTAGAACAAAAATAAGATTTTTTTTTTTCATCTCTAGGAGATAAAGCCTAGCACTTATTCATAAGGTGGCAAATAAGGATTTTAAGAAAGCAAAACCAGAAAGCTGCTCATTGCTGTGTTACTTCAAGTGTCAGACCCACTTGGACTGGAGTGAAAATACAAAAAATTATTTCCCATCTGAAGTGACCTGCAGTTATTTCTACCTAAAATTGATTGTAATTTTAGGCCTTTCACTCATAAAGTGAAGATATGTAATGAGCTTTCAAACTGCAATCCAAGACACCATTCTTACAGACCTGCTATTTATCATTTGTTCAGAACGAGAATTGTACAGTACGGATCTCAGTCAAAGGAAACCCAGAATTCGGACTATTTGTAAATGGAATGGCTACTAAGAAAATGTTCTTACTTTCTGTTGCTGTCTTTGAAGCAATCTTATTTGAGATGATGTTTTCAGGTGATGTTATCTGGGTATCATGTTATGCCTCAAGCTTTTTCAAGAAACATATGAACTATCTCAGGAGAGAAAAAAGTATTTAAAATATTATAATGACACAGGTATGCTATATTCTTCATAAATAGAATGGTCCCATACAGTTGCATAATGACCAGTGAACTAGAAGACCAAGGTGCCTGGCTCCTTAGTACAAGATATAAGATATCTAGCAAAATTATTTATGATATATAGGAAAAGATAAACAAGTTTGCCTTTGCATTTGGCTGAAGTTTTCGAGGTTTAAATGTTTTGGACTTGATCAGCTACATCCTCTGAATATTTGAATAGCACATGGATGCAGTGGTGAAAGCTTGAAAGTGTCCTGTTTTAGAACAGAAAGAATAATTTGAGATGGAAATGTAAGGAAAGGAATATTTTAGGATTTGAGACCTGGATAAACTACACAGTGTTCAGATTGTGGAATCTTAAACAGGTAAAACATAGCTGTTATTTAACACTAAAAGTCTTTGTTTTCAAATCAAAGAACTTGCCTTCATCCAGACACTGTACTAATTCAACAAGTTAATTTTCTTAAAGTGATGTAATTATTTTTGTTTCAAAAGAACATTTCTATCCATCTGAAACTGTAATGTCAATTTAAGTTGTGCTAGATGAAGTAATATTAGATACATTTAAACCAATATGAGTTTCCTCCACACAAAGTTGTGCCAATATGTTTGCTACAAAATTGGTACAAAACAACAGGCTTCTTTTTATTGCTATTATGGCATGTATGCTCTGTATGCTTAGTAACTACAGTAAATTATTTTGGAAAAGGAAGAAATTGATTTTAGGACAGGAATGGGCTGATAGATACTTCTGGACATTTCTGGTCATCTGTATCTAGGTCATTGGCAATTCTCTATTGTTAATATTTCTCTATAGCTAATGTGGCTATTTCTTGCCCAGTTAATTTGCAAGTAAATTAAAAATCTGGGTAATTTTGCAAATGCGTTTGCTCTAATTTTGTTTTCCTCTTGCTTCACTTTTTATTAATTTTGTTTCTCTTACAAGCGCTGGGTAATTTCATAGAAGCAAAGAATCAATTAAATGAGAGAAACCAAAATAGAAAAGCGCACAAAATCTCCTTGAAGTGCCAAGTACTACTGGTTGTTTTGTAATCACACTGCATCAAAGGAACAGCAAGAAAGCAAGTTAGACTACTGATTTGCAAAGAACAGCTTGCCTGGGACAGCTGCAATATTTTTTCCCTCTACCTGTCTGTTCTGTCCCTTTCCAACAGGGGAGAACTTCCACATTTACAGCCTGCAATAGCAATACAAACTAGATGGATGTCTGCTTTCTCTAAAATAAAAACACATGATTTGTGGCAGATAAGCAGTTCTTGCAGCAGATGCAGAATTGTCTAAAGGAAAAGGGAAAATAAATGTGTAGGACAGAAATGGTTACAGACACCCACTGATAAGTCTCTTTCATTTTGAAAACACCAAAAAAGAGTCAAAACCTGGAGATCATGCTGCTAACGAATTCAAGAGAAAAACACTAGAGATTGTAATACTTCTACATTGAATAATAATTGTTATTTGCTAATTAGCTAGAAATTAAAATAAGGTCTCTAACCAGCCAGATGTAGTCCCATTCATTCTAGCCCTTCAGTCTCTGCCTTTCAGCCAATTCTTCACTCAGTGCCCTGTGTACTCACTCATGCCACAGTTGGACAACTTATCCAGAAGGATGCTGTGAAAGACAGTATCAAAAGACTTACTAAAATCCAGAAAACCTACATGCACTGCCTGCCCTTCATCCACTAGGCAGGTGACCTTATAATAAAAGAACAACTTAGTTAAACAGGACTCCTCCTTTGTGAAACCCTGTTGACTGTGCCTGATAATTGCATTATTCGTTAAATGCCTTTCAATAGCACACAGTATAATTTTTCTGCATAATTTTTTCCCAGAACTGAGGTTAGGCTAATAGGGCTGCAGTTCTCTGGGTCCTCCCTCATGTCTTTTTTAGAGATGCAAACAACATTGGCTAGCTTCTAGTCAGCGGGGACTTCCCCAGACTCCCAGTGTCTTTGGCAGATGATAGAGAGGGGTCCTGTTATGTCTTTCAGTATGCTGGGATGAATTCCATCAGTCCCCATGGACTTGTGGACATTCAGCTGATGTAGCTGGTCCTTTATAATTTCAATGGCCACAAATGGAAAGTCACTGTTCCCATACTAATGATCTTTCAACTCAGGGGAGCAGGCAGCCCAAGGTCTATCAGTGTTATTAAAGACAGAGGCAAAAAACATAATGAATGCCTCAGCTTTTTCATCCCTATTAGTCAAACGACCATCTTCTGCAAGTATTGGTCCAATGTTTTCTATTCACACTGCAGTTACACTTACAGAAACCATGGGCATAGGGCCTGACACACAAGGTTTCATTTAAATCCAGACACTTCTATAAGAAATGAACAAAATGCTAGTGATTGGTGGGAAATCGGCAGAGCTGGTGACTGGGAGAGGGAAATATAACAACAGATTAAGCTGGTTTCTCAGAAGAACGTAAGTTAGCTAGAGTTTAGCAAGATGTCCTGATGTTGTTTTGTGTGGGTGCAAGCTGATATTGGAAACACTAAGCTAATACCTTCATGGAGCTGCCTATAAAAAATGCCTGGGATGCAACAAGGTTTTCCAGACCTTAACTACAGCATAATCAGAGTCATCAGATGGTCTCAGTTAAGTTGCTGCTTACTATAAGCTCTAGACTTTGTGTTCAGGTGATCTGAGAGAAATGGATGGCACCTTTATTTATCCAAAGGTTTTCAGCCATTCAGCAGTGCATAGTTTGTTTTTTTTTAATATTTATTTATCTATCTATTTATTTATTTATTTATTTCCCTTTTTTTGTTTTTTTTTGGGTTTGAAAGGACCTTTAGGATCATCTAGGTACAACCCAGTAGCGCCCCATTTAATCTGCTTTTGAACACTTCCAGGGATGGGGCTTCCACAACTTCCCTGGGCAAGCTGTTCCAGTCTCTTACCACCTTCACACTAAAGATACACTGTCACAGCAATTTTTAGCAAGACCTGTTGGAGTATCTTAGAAATCCATCATTATTGCCAAATATATACTCTTTTATTATATAAAAATGTTAATACCTTTATTTCTTCAGAAGTTTTCAAATAGACCCTTAATTAATAATATCATTGCAGACTTGGAGACAGTTACTGCATTTGTACAAACATGCTGTACACTTTTAGAAAGAGGTCTGTTGTTCCCCTTGATGTGATGATTAATTAGTATCTTCACATTAAATTTAGCAGCTCATTGTCTAGGAAATTACTAAACAAATGCATCAAGCTGAAGTGGAGTATAAAGAATGATATAATCAGGATCACTCTGAAAAGAGCAATCTATAAAATTACAGTGCTGATGAAAATCTTATTAAAAGGTTGGTAACAGACTACTAAGCCAGACTGGTTTTTTGTTCAGACAGAACTAGAAGTTACCAGATAGTATAAATGACAAGATTCAATACCTTAAAATGTTTAACATATTTTAATGGCTTTTTTGTGATGCATATCCTCTATTGCAATTTTAATATAAATGTGAACATTTTAAATGCTAGTTGGAACTGGTTTATGAACTGTGCTAATTGCTCAATATGACAATATGATCAGCTGATCACACTAAGATTTGCTCTTTACTGTGTCATTAATCTACAGGATTATTATTTTTTTAATTCAGTGAATATTTTATTTTTCCAAAAGTGATGCAGGACACATGGCAATACCTGGTGTATGGTCAGTATCAGGACTGGTTTCTCCCATGACAGTGCTGTTGCTAATATTCCAATCAAAATCATCGCTAGGGTCCTGCGTGAATCCACATACAGTGGTCCATTCTTGATCTTGTGTTTCAAAGTTACAGCTTCCAGGAATACTTGTGTAGAAACCTGAAATTACAGCAAGAAGTAAATTATCATCACAGCTCTTTTATGTAAAAAGCTATAATGAGCATACCATACATGGTAATGGAAATTATTCTGTTTGGCTAATGCTATGATTCCCTGTGTTCCATGTACTGACATAAATAATATGTTGTAGTTATTGAGGAAATTAAAAAAATTTTTTTAAAAAAAATCACCCTTTTCTTCCTAAGCAGGTATAAACAGCCTTAAATTTTATTACAGCTATGTGCCCATGAGAACTGATGCCATTCTTCGTAAAAATAACTTATCATTGTCATAGACCTGTTTTGTATGACCAATGTCTGCACACACCCTGTAACCCTGTGGACTCCCTTTTCTTTAAAAATGTGTCACCCTAGTTAACTGTATAGGACATTTATCTCAAAAGAAGAATAATTTTTATCCAGTGAATAACCTATATCATACTGGATGTAAGGAGAAGGATCTGTACTGTTCTGTAATGTCTTGCACTCTCACCATACTGCGAGGGACTGAAGCATCTCTCATGAGAAGAGGCTGAGAGTGCTGGGACTATTCAGCCTGGAGAAGAAATGGCTCAGTGGGATTTCATCAGTATATATAAATATTTGCTGGAAAGATTTAAAGAAGACAAGGAGGATGCAAAGCCAGTCTCCTCTTAGTGGTGCCCAGCATCAGGGCAAGAGACAATGGGCACAAATACAGAAAGTACTTTTAAGGTTAAGAAAAACCTTTTTTTTACGGTCAGGTGGGTTAAATACTAGCACAGGTTGCCCAAAGAAATTGTGGGCAACCTATTGCAGTGGACACTGTTTTGAGCAGAAGGTTGGACTAGACAGTCTTCAGAGGTGCCTTCCCACCTCAACCATTCTGTGGTTGTGTTAGTGCTGTTCACAGCATGGTCTTTGGGAATCATGAAATGAATACACAAATGCACTGCGCATCCACGCTGGCATCTGGCACTGCATTACAAGCATCATGTAAGCCTAACAAAGCCTAACTCCAACACCAAACGTATTCACGTGCAGGTAGGGCAGAGAAGGGAACTCAGTAATCGAAACAAGAAGTACCATTTTCTTGTACAGTTCTAACAAGATAAAAGTCCAAATGTCTTTGGAATTTATACTATTCATAATAGATTATCTGACTAGGTATTTTGCCCTAACATTGAAATTGTACATTCAGAAAACAATTATCAATCACAGAATCACAGAATCCTAGGGGTTGGAAGGGACCTCGAAAGATCATCTAGTCCAACCCCCCTGCCAGGCAGGGTCATCTAGAGCACATCACACAGGAACTTGTCCAGGCGGGTTTTGAATGTCTCCAGTGAAGGAGACTCCACAACCTCTCTGGGCAGCCTGTTCCAGTGCTCTATCACTCTTTTAGATAGATCACAATATCTATTATGCATTAATTTGCTTACTTAGCTTTTTCATTCAACATTAACAGCTCAACTTAATATATGAGCTTACATGTCATCTCAGAGTTCATTTGAGTTGTAACCCATGGATTTTATACCTTAAATATTTTTTTCGTCCTTAAGCTGTTTTGTTTTTGTTTTTTCAGTCTTTAGTTTTATTAAGTTTCACTTTTGCAACTAAAGAAAACTTAAATACATTTGCAGCAAATGTCTCTAACAATCTGAGAATGTCAGACTTTCTGTGTTGGAAGGAAGCAACCTGCTTGTAATTATCTTCTGATCAGAAGTATAAATTCACTTAACTTAAGCTACAGCATTTAAAGTTAGACTTTTAACTGGAGATTACATTAATACAAAAAGAGATACTTACTGCAGTCGGCTTCATCTGATATGTCTTCACAGTCTGGTTTATAGTCACAGACAAACTGACTCTCTATGCAATTCTGATTCCCACACACAAAATCAGTGAGGGCAGGGCATTCCCTAGGATTCTCTCCAACTGAAACCAACAGGACATTTAAATCAATATTGTAATTACATTAAAGGATGCTCTTTTTTATTTGTTTAGTCATCACACATCATGACTTCGGTGATTTACTCCTTCCAACAGATGTTATTTAGTCTCACTCTTTTAGTGCATTATGCGTGTTTAGACTATTGTATTGGCCTTGCCCAAGGTTTCCAGGGCAGGATGTTTTGTCCAGAAGATTTAGTTCAGCATCAACACGACAGTTTCCCCAGTGTATTTGTTGTGCATGTTCCACAAAAAAATTGTTCTATGAGCTGTTGAAAAGTAGATAGGCTAAAGGCTTCTTTTTAGCCGTAATTACAGGACATCATTTGGAAAATAAGAACATTTTAAACTGAGAATAATCACTGTTGTACAACATTTGTCGAATGCATCATCTTTTAAACCCTTTATGAGACTTAACTTTAAGTTTAAAGAAACTTCTGCTCTGAGTGTGTAATGTGACCAGAAATTCTGGCATTCAATATGAGAATCTGTTTTACTAGTGTTTTTGATCATTTCTTAGAGTGAAATTAATGTCAAAAAATGAGAGTGACTTAATAACTTGCACATAAACTGCTATGGCCAAAGCCAAAGAGTGCTGAGATTCAGCTGCTTCTGAACCATCAGACTATAAAGAAACTTACATAAATTATTTTTTAGTTCAGTTCACTGGGAGCATTTCAATTAGCACTAATTGAAACAGTTCTGATAAACCCAAATGCAACATTTAAGATGCACCCCTGTTAACCTAGTTATTTTTTTCAGTCTGTAGCTCCAAGATGTGCAATAAGACATTTAGGAAAATTTATTTTGACTCTATTAATTGTAATATGTTTCATTTTTGCCTTCAAACATGAATGATGTGACACATCATTAAACAAAGTCTGGACAGAATACCTTGTAATTTACCTTTGTAAAGGCTCATATTTCTGGGAGGGAAAATTATTGTTGTCAGGGTATTAGTCTCCTCAAATAGAGTTACTTACTGAATTTTACAGACTGAGGAACTAAACTCTAATTAAAGCAAAGGTAATATTAAATGTAATATAAACAATAGAGCATTAAAATGTAATTCAAATATTTAGAATGGATAGTTAAAAAAATAAAAGTGATAATATTTGTAATCTGCAGGACCTGACTTAAATTTTCAGTTTTGAAATGCATATATCCTCGAGCATTTGTATGAATAAAATCGGCTTTCAAATTTATATTTGTCTTATTTGGGTTTTTAATTTTACACTGTCAATCTGATCTGATTAGTTCTCAGGGAATCCAAGGACAACAGCATTGCCATGAATGCCTTAAATACAGGAATAGGTATTGTTGTTTTTTACAGAGAATCCATGTGGCAGAGAGCCCTTAGCAGAAGAGTGAGCTCCTGAGTAAAAAAAATGACTGTAGCATTTGTGAGGGTTAAGGCAGTTTTCACACCTCTCCTAAATTATGCAATAAAACTACCAAAAATTCATTAAGATATCTTATCGTACATTCTGGAAAACAATATATCCACAGATGGAGACTCAGCAATTGCTCTGGAAAACCTGTACTTGTGTATGACCAAACTCACAGCAAAAAAAGTGTTTTCATGTGTTCAGATGAAATTTCCTGTTTTCTTAATTTTTACCCATTGCCTTCTGTCTTGTCAGTGGGCACTTATGAGAGGAATCTCCATTCTCTCCCATGCACTGGAAATGATGCACTGGAAAATTAAGTGACTTCCTTAAGCCGCTCAACGGCTTAAATAATGACAGAAATTATTAAATGGCAGAGCTATTAGGCACAATAATTTTCATATCTTGTTTCACTGCATATGAAAGAGGTACAATATCACCATTCGGGGGAATGACATTTGAAAATTCATGGCTTTATGGTTCCTCAGCTTTACTTTCTTTCACCTTTATTCAAGACAACATTATATTACTTTATAATTTATATTTAGTGCTTAATATTAATTACAGTTGTTCTTTTTTAATAAGCTACTTTATAGTACTTCAAGCATACCAGAAACCAGCATTTAAGAATATTCGTCTTATCTTAGTTTATCCTAAAAAAAAAGGTGATCCATGCACAATAATAATGAAAACTTATGTGAATGCCATAAAGTCCAAATACAGAGTCCCCCTTTTGTGAATTTTATCCTTTTGGAGTAAGATCTTGTTTGTATGCAATTTTTAGGGGTACCGAGTTGCACTTAGGATAAGGATGGAGATTCTGCCACAGTCTTTGGCAAAGATAAAAACAAAATCCCTCTCAGAATTAGCATACCAGTATTAGCATAACACAGTCAGCCTAAATATTCTAAACTCTTATTCATAATGTTTACATTAAAAAACAATTTTCCAGAGTACACACTTGTACACTCATTCTGAGTGTACTCATGAGTACTTGTACAGTCATTCTGACCACAACTCCTACACCAAATAAAAACTAAACGAAACCATGATATATGGTGGGCTTTATCCATAAGATACAATTTCAGCTTCAACAACCCCAGTAACCAGTTTCACACAGCAGTTGCAACTTAGAAGTTTTGTTTTCACCAGGTATTCTTTAAATACAATATAAATTTCTATTGAAGAATATATTGGAAAATATGTTCTCAATTCTGAGGGCTGAGATGCAATTTAGCAACAACAAAAAAGTTAGAAACCACTTTGAACAAAGAAAAAGAAAGGACGTTCAAAATATTATCTTGCCCCTTTCTAATTTTGTAATGAAAATTTCAGAGTTGCCAAAATCTGAGTTTGAGTCTATCAGTACTGAATTTGGAGAAGGATGTTTCCAAGAGCAGTATTCAAGCCTCGCTCTAGGAACTCACAGTAAGTTATGTTTAAAGCTGATATTTCACATAGCATAAGAAATTTTCATTACATCTTATTTCATTATGTATGTTGGTTGTGTGGGACTGCATATAAAATATATAGCTTTTTGACTGATCACATTCCTAAATTGTGCTTTGATCACCAGTAAGTAGAATGACAACGTGTATTGGAAGGTGGTTGATTATATATAGCATGTAATATTATCTGGATATTGTTTACCAATAATCTAACTCGTAACATTCCACGAAAATCCAAACATACAGAAAAACTATCCTAACAAGAAAGAAAAAAGAGAAAATATGAGAAATTTTCTTTCTGGCCTCTTTGTTTTAACAACAACTGAAGAAACCTATAAGGAAAAAAAATAAAATAATATTGAGTACACTCCAAACAAATTAGGACAAAAATTACAATTAAAAAAATTATCAGTTGGACTGTGCTCACTGTATTACTTCGAAGTTATCTTTCAGAAACTACAACACTAAAATGGTCTAGTGGGCCCCAGCAAGCAAAAGAATGAGCTTTCATCCTATGTATGAAAATGCCAGAGGTGGAACACAGTGAAATATCAGATACACAGGTGTGGATTTTTCATACAATGGGAATGAGAGGAATTTTAGGGAGTTGAAATGTTTTTGATAAGTAATGAGCTTAGTTCTGGATGTGTTACAAAAAATTTGAAGAGGGCTCAGATATCAAAAACCAAAAGAAAGGATTTAATTTTAACTTAAGGAAACTGTTGACCAGAAAGAAACTTGCATAAAAAGCCGTAAATGTTGTTTTTTGACCTGATCTTCTTCCAGATCTTTGATTTAGCCACTAAACTGCACAATCTGTTGTTTGCTCAGCTCTAAATACAATTTTTCATTGTGGAAAATATCCATACATATACAGAGTATTGGTCTACAGGAATTGCATGAGTGATAAAGGAACAGCACAGAGCTATAAAAATTGGGGGTGGGGGATGTTTGGCTTTTATTTTTTTTTCAATTGAGACCAGAAGCTCCAACAATATTTATCCATTTCCAGCACTCTTGCACATTTCTTGGGCAAGTTACCTTTGTTTTTCATTGTGCTTTGCTCTCCCTTCTCCTACAATTATTCAGTCGATAAACCTGTGGGGTCTGAAGACTATAAAGACACGCTGCATGTCAAAAGACCACAATGAATTATTTTCCCACAAAAAGACAATATAGGCAATGAAAAAGCCCACCCCAAACCAAACTAAAATAATATATAATATAAAACACAAAAGCATTAAGAAGAAATTAATAGCTTATGATAACAACCAAACTTTAGATCAGCATAGAAATAACTAGATTAACAAGAATCCAAAGAAACTGTTGGTTTTCTCCTAGATAAAAGTTGATAGGCAGCAGCACATATCCTTGTAAACCACCTATTTTTTCCCTTACAGTAAATACTTGGGCATTAGATCGTCATAAATTACAAAAATTAAAACTATTATTATGGCATAGCAAAATACTAATGGTTTATCATACCCATTTATTTGTTTTTCCCTTGGAACTGCAGCACTTCCTGAAACCAGGACACCGCAAGAAACTAGTATAGGACATATTTTAGATGAAGTAGTAACTACTGACTACATGTTATGGAAAACCCTATGCCAAATGAAATGGCAATACTTGAAAAGAAAAAAGCATACACAGGATATCACATTTCAGTTAAGTACAATTTGGAATGATGAAGCAAAGAGCCACATAATCTTCTAAGTAGATTTTAAGAGACCAATAGAACTGGCTTGGCTTTTGGATCACTAAACCCTACAGAAGAAGCATAGTAATGATGACTTGCATAGAACTTGTGTTTACATACACTCACTTTCATTTCCACATATTTTATTAACACAATGTAATAGCAGCAAAGATAAGACCTTCTCTAGTAAGAATACCTGTGTGTTTTGGTACATACATGGAAAGAAAGCAAGACACAGATTCACACTGTGCTTACCACAAATCAATTCTAACTCTCCTGTGGATTCATCACAAGCTATATATTTATATCCATCTCTGGTACATGTTATCTATAGAAGATTAGCCCATATGGTACTCACAGAATTTATAGACATGACCAGATTCATTTGGAGATGGTTGATAAATACAACACTGGCACTTTGTTTCAGGTACCAAGAAAAATATTGGCTATGAAAGAACTAGCAAAAGTGGTCTCCTTTAAGTTTATTACTAGAGGACAGTACCAGGCCAGTGAACATTTCTCTAACTTTGTGAGTACAAGAACTTTCTTTTATCCATGCTTTGTAGGATGAAAATATTCCTGTGACATCCATTACATCTAAAATCATGGAAAGAACCAGTCAGGCCAAATACCAGCCCTGTAAGCTACAGATCTTCATTCTCTGAAATGGATAAATTAAAAAAAAATTTAGTTTGATGGATACCAGCAAGTTTAATAGACTGGGTGTTAGGTCAAAACAAGGAATGTTATCCTATTTAAAATCTTTACCATGAAAGACCTAATTGATCACACAGCCAAAAAGAAGAGATGCTCTTGCTGTGTTGCATTACAACACTTAAGACTTACAAGGATTGTCACAGGTTGAGTTTGGCCAGTGCTAGGTACTTGTGAAAGCATAGGGTGAATCCCAAGTTATTATGGTTACTAAAGGCTGCAGTGAACAAGACATTGAGCTGTTTTGAAAAGCAACATGTAACTGAAGGTCAAGTACACTGAGGTGCTGTTTACCAAGAATCTCTGCTCTTCAAGAAGAATGTGTGCTCTCACTCAACAGTACACCACCACCATGTCAACAGTATGAAATGAAACGTATAGTCAAGAAAAATGACACTTTCCATTTGTGTTTTTTAGAAATTGAGGTCCTTTCTGAGTAGAAATGTTTTCAAATTACAGTTGAAAGTTCACCTCCTTCTATTATTTGCTTTTTAAATTGTGTTGTATAGTGATAGTAGTTATATCACTTTCCTCCCCTCTTCCACAATACTTAAGATGTAAGAACAATCAAAGAGAAAAAAAAATTAAAAAAAAATGTTGAAAATATTATTCAGTGAAAGGAACTTTACTTTCCAAGTTTCATCCTTTGTTTAAATTAAATTAAAATCAAACTCTTAAAAGGTTTCATTGGAACCAGAACTGAACTGTACTCAGTTCTCTGAATACCAGAAATTAAGAAACACAATTTGCATCAAGCTTTTCATTTTTACCCCAATTATTCAGTGCCTTTCCTACCTGACTTTTTATAGAACATTAAAACTCTATTAATTAATAATGTTTTTATATGTGGATGACCTTGGCAATCTTTTGAAGGGAAAACTAGATGCAAAGTTTCTACTCATGGAAGTTAGATATAATTTCAAATAAGGTTCTTTTGCAATGCAAAACCATAGACAATTCTCCTAACAGGATGTGTCATGGAAAAGGTCAGGTGTTATTCAAAGGTATGCATTGGCTCTGACATAAACAGCGGATCTAAACAATTACATTGACTCTTAGGGGAGAATTTCACTTGTAGATACAAAAATCTGCCACTGGACTTCCTAAAGATGTGCAAAGCTAGTATTATTACTGTGCCTAAGGCCACCAAATAAATTGGAAAAATAAAAAATTCATCCATAGTTCTGGAAATGTACAACTAGCTCTTGCTCAAGCAATACAAAACATGAAAAAAACCCAAAACTATCTTGAAATTGTAGTGCTGATATCATGGAGTATATAAACCTTCACAAGACAAGGAGGTAAGTTTTAGTATTTGATTAGAAGTGAAAGAACAGCCTTGCTGTAGAGTGTATCAGCAGGATAAGAAGCTCATGCTCACAGTACCTTGATGTAGGGAGCTGCCATATTTTGCCAAATACTAAAGGAGACATGAGGGAGAAGCACTGAGGACTGAGCAATGAGTGAGAGTCTGGTATTCTAGGCTTTATCTCTTTAGAGCCTGCAAGTAGTAAAAGACAGGGAGAAGCGAGATAAAGTAAAAAAAATAAGTGATGCTTTTGCAGAAAATTATGCTTTCCAGTTATTATGAGCATGTTCACCCAGAAAAAAATATCTCCTGAAGCACTTTGACAAAAGGTCTCTACTGTCTGGTCGTTTTTCCCCTCTCTGTCTCCCCTCCATTCTGATTCAAGCATAGAGCTACATTACACCTCAGAAACTACAGCTGAATAGATTACTTTTAGAACTTTTCAATTATATTTACCCTACAAAAATACTGTCAAGCTGTTGTTTCCACTGTGATGCAGAATCAACCCAAACAATTCAATCACAGCACTCTCTTATCACAGATTTCTTAGATGCATCTCATATGAAACGTTTTTTTCTACATGGACTTGTCCTAATGTTGTCTAAAGGGGTTGTGTCACAGACCAATAAAGTACAGCACACAGGTGCAAGTCAAAATTATCTGCAACAAGGAGGCCCTTCCTCAGCTGAATGCTCTCCCTGGCTCTGTACAATCATCATGAGACGTGAAAGTCATCTTAGGTGTCATATTGCATGGAGGTGTATGACAGTTATATGCAGTTTATTTATACTGGAAAGGTGTCTACCTTCTACAGTAATTTCCTATGAAAATGAACTCAGGCTGGGGCAGTGTTCATTCCTCTAGCACCACCTTTATAGACAATGATTGTGTGGTTAAAAAAAAAAATTAAATCCAGCCACCTCTGTCCTCTGTATTTTACTAATAATGAAAAGTCTCCTCTTGTGGCCCATTTGGAATTTGTGGAATTAAGGAATCTACAATCAGATATTAAGAATAACCAATGTGTGAAGAGAATGTCAAAATGATGAGATTTTACAGCCACCTACTACCAAACCAAAGTGTCTTTGAAGTCAGTAACTTTTCTTAAAATGTTTCACATGAGTTAAACAGAAACTGGAAAAGCCACTGATAGCTCTTCATAAAGATAGTGAAGTAAAAGCTAGAACTCATGTTCAAAATCTGTGGCAAATGACCTCAAGCGTTTTCCTAATAAAATTTGAGAGTTGGAAAAAGAAGGAAAGACGGTGAAAAAAATCTTTTGGTTAAGATCTCATGCATTTTTTACATTATCTCAAACCAAAATAGCAATCCTGGAGCATAGCAGGTGTGTACATGACTTCTGTATAGTGCAATAAAAAGTAGCAAATCCTGTGATTTTCAAGCTGGTGGCATATTTCTCTTCTTTCCACTCTCTTAACCTTTTCAAAGATTGTTTGAAACCAGGCTATATAATATCTGCTTCTTCACTAAAATGAATTCATATTAAGTAAAAATTAATTAACTAAAAATTAATTCATATTTTTTCATGTTTCTAGAAAGACTTAATATGCAATGCCGTTTAAGCAATTACCTTGAGCATAACAGGAATTGTGAAGGAATTAATGTCTGCCCCCCAGTGTGACTCTGGCAGCTCTGCCAAGCTGGGTTGAGGCACCCTGTACTCTTTCTACCTCTCTGCTGAGCACACTGCCTTCCCCACTGAGTAACTTGCATGAAAGCATTAGGCATGTCCTGTGGAAGGCAGCTGTGACTGATTTTCACATTTCCTAGAATGTTGCCTAGAACCAAATTGTGCATCATTTGCACCCTTTGCTGAGTGTAATGAGATTTTTAGTACGATAAGGTAGTAATTAAAAAAAGATAAAGCACATTCAAGACAATGTGTGTTACAGTAACACAAATTAAGTAAAGGCTACCAAAAAAATTACTAGACTCAAAATTAGCTTTCTTCCTCTACAATGAAACAATCAATATCAGCTATTTGTAAATTGACAGCTCGCCATGAAATCCAAGAATAATTTCTTTCTAAAGGCGAAATTCAAACACTAGACTGAAACAAAATTTACCATTAATTTCAGCACTTGTACTGTTTTAGCCAGGTGATGCAATTCCAGTGTCCCATGTCAGAATAGCCTGACATTGACCTAGTTAGAAACACAGGTGAAAAACATCATAAAACATTAAAATATTTTGAAGAAGAAAAAAAAAGATCAAATAACCAAGGTAACTGGACATACATTCTGTCTGAATATAAATATATATCCTGAGTGACTAAATTGGCTCTGGCAGCTTTCTAAGACTGAATTCCCTTCCCTCTGGCTTCAGGACCAGGTTTGTACTGAATATTTCTGTTACAAGAATTTGAACTGTTCTCAAGTGTCTGAGCAGAAGGAAGTAAATTCTTCCCTAGATGTAAAGCTCTGCATGACACATAGTTGGAGATTCAAAAAAAACACTGGCTTATTTTAAAAAATAAAAAAATTGGCCTGTACACCCAAAGACTAGGATGTTTTAGTTTTCTCTCTGATCTGCCAAGCTAGGATGGAATTCTAATGAGAAAGGATTTCTCTGCTGAGACTTTCAAAGCTTCTTTTTTAGGGGATCATGGAAGTAAAGTTGTTCAAAGAATTGCAGAACCTTCACCTATCATCTTTGCCATAAACAGTAGGTGAGGAGGAATACAAACATATGAGGAGAAAGGAAAAGAAAAAGTTTACCACCAGGCAAAGCAAGCTTTATTATATTTTAAATAATATATCTGTTCAGCTCAATTTGGTAAACAATTTTCCTATTATACTGTGACATTTTCATTTTACTTTCTTTTAAAACTAAACATAATTTTAATACTACTTTAAGTGTGAGAATATATATCCTATTTACCTTAAACATAAGAAAAGCTTGTGAGCTCTGGCTCCAAACAGGCAATGCACAAAGATCATTGGAGCTGTAATGACTCTTCTTCCTGGACTATTATCACACTGAATTGCCAGACGATGAAAAAATATATAAATCAACAAAAAAATCTACTATTTTAATTTAGAGTTATTCACTTATTGTAATTTATCTTTCACTGTAGGCTTTTCAGCTGGTGCCCTGAGATGCCACAATCCGTATCTATGATGTAGCTGAGGAAGGTATATGTCCATGCTTGTACTCTGTGTTTTGTATCTGCAGTACAAGATTCCTTTTCTTTAAAATTACAGATGTACAAAATTCAGACAACTGCTAACAGCATGTCGGACAAGTTCCACTCTTGATTCACCATTCTATGACAGTGAGCCATGAGCTGGAAAAGCAAATCAATAATTCTTGACGTGTTCTTTAAGGTTACCAGATCACAGCTTATTTTTTTACAGGATTTTTAGGAGGTGTTACCATGAAGATAAGAGTCAGATGTCTCAAAGAAAAAAAAAAAATCATTCAGAATTATTATGTACAACAGTCATAGGTATTTTACCTTTTAACTAAGACAAAATTACTGGCTTTTTTTTCTAGCCTGCAAATACCTCATGCTTGGTCAAAGCCAATAATTAAATGGAACAAGAGAAGACCACTCTAAACTCCATTCAAGTCACATAGGATAGTCTGTCACTTAAGTTGTATAAAGAATTACTGTAGAAGAAGGTGAAAGAACAAATAAAATTTCATTAATCAATAAGTTAATTAATATAACATAAAGAACAATCTTTCTCTGGCAGTGATAACTTCACTATTTTTCACAATTTTCAATTAAACCTGCAAAAAATGATATTAGATTTCTAATTGAAATTATTTTCTATGTTAAAACATAACTTACCCTCTCAGAACCAACTGATAAGACTGATCCCTCTCAAACCAGCAACTGGTCACAAGTGGGGTCCCTCAGGGATCAATATTGGGCCCAATACTGTTTAACATCTTCATAAGTGACCTGGATGTTGGGATCAAGAGCACCCAGATGAAGTTTGGTGACGACACCAAGATGAGTGGAGAGGTTGACACTCTGGAAGGGAGGGCCACCCTCCAGGATGACCTAGACACCCTGAAGGAGTGGGATAGCAGGAACCTTAGTAAGTTCAACTGGCAGAAGTGTAAGGTCTTACACCTGGGAACACATAACCCAGGAGTGAAGTTCAAACTGGGATCCACTTAGCTGAATACCAGCCCTGTGGAAAGGAAGCTGGGGGTCTTGATGGATAATAGGCTAAACATTAATGAACAGTGTGCTGCAGCAGCAAAGAAAGCCAACAGGATGCTGGGCTGCATCAACGAGTGCATCACTAGCAGAGATGAAGTCATCATCCCACTGTACTTGGCGCTTTTCAGACCACACCTGGAGTAGTGTGGTCAGTTTTGGTCCCCACTGTACAAAAAGGATGCAGACAGGGTGGAGAGGGTCCAGAGAAGGGCCACAAGGATGATCAGAGGACTGGAGAACCTACCATATGAGGAGAGGCTGAGAAAACTGGGTTTGTTCAGACTTGAGAAAAGAAGGCTTTGGGGAGACCTTATTACAAGGTTGCAGTAATTAAAGTGTGGCTACCAAGAGGATGGAGACTCCCTATTTACAAAGAGTCACATGGAAAAGACAAGGGGTAATGGGCACAAGCTGCTCCTGGGGAGATTCCCATTGAACACAAGAGGTAAATTTTTCACCATGAGGTCAATCAAACATTGGAATACTCTCCCAAGGGAAGTGTTAGATTCACCCACATTGGGCAGTTTCAAGTCTCAGCTTGACAGGGTGCTGAGCCATCTCATGTAAACTATAGTATTACCTAAAAAAGTTGGACCAGATGATCCTTGAGGTCCCTTCCAACCTGACATTCTATTATTCTATAATTCTATAACTCTTTTATGCGTTCTTTTTTTCTATCTCTGACAATATTTCCAAGACTTCTCACATTTGCTATAAATCAACAGTTGATTTCATATAAATTAGTGAGACCTCAGGGAAATGCCTTTGAAGGATAGGGCCCCAGAAGCTCAGATCATAAGAAAGTTACCTGTAATAATCTACTGATATTGAAGCTTTTAACTAATTATCTTTTAAAAGGAAATAGTGAAAGATAATCTTTTGTTGGTTGAAAATCCTCATATAACATGAGCTATGTAAATCACAGTTATGTAAGTGAAGAGCAAAGAAGTCTGCAGAGTTAATGCACCTACATACAGATTCCCTTTGATGTGTACAATATCTTTCTATAACATGCAGTAGGAAAACAAGCTGAAGGAAAACACATGTACAATAAAATAAGTATTTGGATTCACTGAAGTCTGTGATCATGTTGAATATTACCATAGTGCATAAAAGCAGTTCTAATATTCACATCACAAATCCTCACACAGATTGTCTCCTGTCTTCCCTCTTCACAGTCTCCACTTGAGTACATTATTTCTGCAGGCAATTATTTTATTGGGTTGGCTGTAAACCATCGTTCAGGAATGCCATTCAGCAGCTTCCAAAAGGACAGTCTGTGAGGAAGAGGCTATCCCAAAATATCTGAAAGCTCTGGAATTGCACTAACATTCATGTCCACCACTACATGCCATATGCTGGAAAGCAGCTAAACATTTTTTTCACGTGCAATTGAAGGCCTTCTCATTTCCATTCTTTTCTGTTTATTTCAAACCTGTTATTCAAGTTCTAATCATTTTCAATTATCTTCCAAGTTTCTTTCTGTGCATGGTCTATTCCTCTGCTTATGTAATGACCATGGCTCAAATATCCATGATATTATATAAGATTTTAGTTTAATCTTACGAGCCTGAGTAGAAGATACGGATGTGTCCTGCAGTTCCCCTAGAGGACCTTGGCCATGTCTAGCTCAGCAGTTCTACAGCTACAAACACAGTACTTGAATAGGTATTGTAAATCAAGTAATTTTGTTGAGAAGAAGCCCCTGACCCCTTCTGGTTTGTATGCTATTCTTCTCCTTGACTTTGGCCACAGTAAGATCATGTTAATTGTCTTTCACCTTTGTTACAACAGACACAATAAGAACTGTGAACCCTGTACTGCAAAAAAACAACTTAGACATGACATGCTTTCTCTATCCTGAATGCCCCAGGCTTGGCTCAGACAGGAAATGTTATTTTTGAAAATCTGGTAAAACGTTTTTGTTTGTTTGTTTGTTTACCTACAAAGGTAAAGAATCAATAACAAGAGAATGAAAAAGGTCAGATCAGGCTTTCTCATGTCATCATGCCAACAGGAAGGTCAGCATAGCAAAAGTCTTAAGAAAATTAAGCAAGCAGATCTCAACTGCTGGAGTAGAAGGCAAAAAAATAATGCACTAAACAGATGTGAAAGGCACTAAAGACATTGCAATTATTCCCTTTTGACTTTGGTTTGAGTCTAAATATCATGGTAGAGACAGGAAAATCATGGGGGGGTCAATGGGCTGTTTTTCGTTTTTTTCTTTGTTTTAGTGTTTTACAGACATAAATTTGCACACATGCACAGGCATACAGTTAAAAAGCAGATATATGACAGACCTCTGATCCTCCTGAAAAGCAAAGACATAAGCATAAACACATTCCCATAGGATACATGTACCTCGACTTTAATGAAGACTCTGCTGTGCGTGGCGTACACTGAGATGCTGTAAGTGAACGTTTCCCGATTGTATAAAGACTGTACCTTGACAGTGCAAAAACATCCACTGTGCAAGTGACAGTTCTATAAAGGATTAGCATCTTGGGTTTCCAACTTTTCTAATTCAATCTTTTAAAAAAATGCATTTGTATTGTGTACAATACCATGTGTTCATATACTTCAACTGCATTTTTCAAACTTCTATGGAAAAGCCTCCTCTGAATCATCCATATGCATAACCAATAATTTTCTGCAAAATACACAGAAATATTACTATGCCAAATCTGTAAGCATGTGAAAGTAGTTGGAGCACATGGTGCAACTGCTTTACCAACAGAGCTTCTTGCTGAAGCAGTGATGTAAAACAGAGTTGCTCTATAGTAATAAACTCAAGTTACATTCTGAACTGTGTCACTGCAATGGAATTTTAATGTAATACTGGTTATGAAGCACTATTAACATTCAGATTTGTAGGGTCGGAGACTTAAACCAATGTAAATTTCAGCAATCTGAATGTTGTAAGAGATTTAGATCCTTCATACAACAGCTTTCCAAATCTCTGTTGAAACATTTTCCTTCTTTGCAATGACAACTCTGTGGAATATTTCCAGTTATGTTTATATAATATTTTTTTTGGCTTATTAAAAAATCTGTGGACTTAAAAGTAAGAAGAAATATTTTTACATTATATGAAAATATGTTGATACCATTCTTATGAACTTAACAGGGAGTTTTCTTCTTCTTAAAAAAAATAAAACAGGCTATTTTTGTTTGCTGTGTATCTTTATGAATCTGACTGTGAAATGAAGGATCCAGATTGTTGTAGACCCAAAAATAGGACAGAATTGCAGAAATCTGGTTTAACTATACCCCATTGTATGAATTAATACATCTAAGAGCAACTTGGCAACAAATTGCTTGAGAGATCAGTATTGCCTTTGTTATTCAAGATGATAGGGGAATGTTGACCTTGTGTCTCCTTCCAGGGCATCCTTATCCATCTACCCTTGACCTTTGGAGAATCATCACATGAATAGCAATGGGGACAGTGACATCCTTAGAAAAAGCACCAGGGAATGACCAGCATTTGTGTGCCCAGAAGAGCTTTCAAGGGTACATCTGCCTTAGAGTTTTACTAAAGTGCAGTTCTGAAGTAGGTCCCAAGATTTAGCCAGTTACCATTCTTTTACACCACGGAGCAATTTCTACATGCAAAACATGCATTTTTCAGATAAAACTAGATCAAAAGATATTTTCCAGAAGCACACTTTGCATGCTTCAACTGATAATGACCATTCAGACCATGGCAGGAGATTAAACCGTGCCCAAATAACTTCCCCAAAACTCACACAATGTGTCTTATGAGGGATAAAGACCACATCTTTTCCAGATGGAAGCTACAATGCAAGGAAAGAGCATTTACTATAAAACAGGGAGACCAGGCTTCACTTGATACAATCTGAAATAATTTCTATAAAATTATTATATACAACATCAGAGACTCAATAACTTACCAATGAATTAAAGAAGGAAAGTTCTTACTCAAAACCACGTAACTTAAGGAAAAAAAACCTCAAGCATTTCTTGGATTTAACTGCAACAATTTAGTGTGAGAATGCTGCACTAACACAAGGCTTTTTGTATGAGTAGAAAATGGTATTGAAGTTATGGGTGAACACAATGTATTCATAACTGAATTAGTTCATATGAACATATTCATATGAACAGTGACATTATGATGGAAACAGTACAACCGAGATGTATTTAAAAACAAGCAAGAGCATCCAATATCTCCTTTAGCATCACTCCAGAAACTTCCCTCTTGAACTTACTTGTGGTGCAGTTGTTGAACTCTATGTCATCTATTGCTGCTCCTCCTCCTAGGTCTCTGGTACGAATGCCTTCAAAGATAATTTCAAAGTTCCTCAGTTTCCCCAAGTGTAACTCAACTTTCTTCCACTCGTCACCATGATTTCCTGATTCACTCCATATTTTCACAATCCCATCATCAGTCTGAAGTTTGAATTAAAAAATATATAAAGTAAGATATATGTAAATATGGATTATCAAATAACAGTTTTGGAAAAATAATAGAGAAGCCTGGAAGACACCCCTTCATTTTTGTCAAGGCATGGTAAACATATGCTTTGCTAGTATAATAGGAAAAGTAATCAAATGAGATGATTAGCATACAAATCATATAAGCATCAATAGTTGATGAAGCCTCAGAACATTACAGAAATTAGTACGTGTACCATTGAACTCCAAACCAGGCCATTTTGGTAGAGTTGTATTTATCTCTATGTAATCCTGAGATTCATTCTTTGTGTTTAGAATATATTACTGGATGCAAGGTTAGTCTATCATTTTAAAATTAGGGCATCAGATAGGTAGAATATTTAATAAGTCTTGACAACAATAATACAAATGAGGAAAAACTAACAAATACAAGGTAATCACATGTTTAGTATAGCTTATTTAAAGGTAAATAAGAGTATTCTGACTTTCAAATATAATATATTCTAAAGCTTACCTTCAAAATATGTCCAATTGCATCACCTAACTGACAAGTCAGCAGCAAACAACATGCTTCATTTTTTAATAGTATTGAATACATATGCACCAATTTCAATTATTGTGGATGGATGATACACATATATGATGTCACTGGGAGTTAATATTTGCAAAAGTTTTGTATATACCTGAATTTTTTTTTCTTTATGACTCCATGGCTAACCATCTAACTTGTAAATGAGAAATTTTTTGCTGGTCTTTCTTACAAAAACTCATTAGTACTTCAGCTAGGGTTAATTAAAACACTGTGCAATGCACGGAGAAGCTAAATGTAATGCATAGCAGAGGTACTAGGAAAGCAGTACGTGAACAAGCAAAATCTAAGGAAAATAGAGACAACAGTAAAAGTAGGCAGGGAAGAAAATTAATTACATTTTTTTTATACATGGTGAACCCGCTAGATCAGATTCATGTTAATAAGATTGTGTTATGCATATTTATCATGAGAAAATGAATCTTGGTGCTTTACATATTGTATTCTGAATAGGAAAGTGCAGACAAGCATGCACGAAAATAGCGTATTAGTTGTTTCTGAGCCAAGGAACATGCAGTATTGTTTATAACTTTTAGAAGGAGGTTCTCAGACCTCCCAAAACATAGATAACGAAGTGTGGCTTGACAATGGTGTTCTGGAAAATCACCACTAACTGTAAAGGAGTTAGTTGAAAACAATGGCAACTTAATTTAAATTGCTAAACAGGAAAGAAAACAAAAGAAAGAGTCTCCATAGCTGCATGTGAAGTCATAGATATTCAGCTGAACAACTACTGCTGCACACTGCTACTGGTGTTAGACCAGTGTTGATAGCAGCCCTTTTTAAGTCATGATGACTGAGCACACAAGCACATACAGAGGCAACTTTAGGCTTTGCTTCTACAGTTACGTCTCCTTGGTTTAAAGCCAATGAAACAGTCCATTAAAGACAGAATAATATAACAGGATCTTGCTGGTGCTTTGCATCACTAATTCCACAGTCAATGACAAATGATTATGATTTTCTCTATGTATTTCTCTCAGTGAGACTCCTGACTCTATATGCATCACATCAGAGATCCATTAATTTAGCAGAATCATAGAATATCTTCTGTTGGAAGGGACCCATGAAGATCATCGAATCCAACTCTCTGCTCCTTGCAGGACTACCTAAAACAAAACCATATGACTAAGAGCATTGTCCAGATGCTCTTCGGACTCTCAAAGGCTTGGTGCCATTAACACTTCCTTGGGGCGCCTGTTCCAGTGACCAACCACCCTAACAGTGAAGAACCCCCTTTCAAGCCTATAATTAATGCAATTTCAAGGGCCTGGATGCAGAATGTGTGAGACCCTTTCCAAAACTTACCCTTATGTTTCAACCTGGAAACACGCTGAGCTCAAAAAGAATAGATATGGTAATTGAAGATGCTGAACAGTGGTAAAACAGTTAGGCAAATCTATCTGAACTTTATTATTTATATTATTCCTGTTCGTCAAATATGTAGTCAACGATTTAGCTTATTTATTTCAGTAACTCAACAATATCTATTCCATTTATTCTGATATTTTTTAATAACCTCCAAAAGAGTAATACATATTATTGGGGTAACTGTTTAGTCTGCAAACATCTTCCATCTGTCCATGATATGAATAAAATGGATGGTTATGATGAGTTACATTCGGCTTGAAGGTCTCCAACATGGAATGCAAACCCGTAACTTAGAAGAGAAGCACTGTTTAACATTTAATCAATTTCCTGTATCTGTAACCTTTTCTGTCTGCCCTTGAAAACTCTTTGGAATGGGAAAATTTCCTCAGCATTATTTATAAGAATTTACTGATTAATTTTACAAAAATAGCTCAGAGCTGTATATTAGCGGTAAATTTTGGAGACTTAAAATGAAGTGGATAATAACAACACAAATTAATAATAAGGGAATTCCTTTACTTTCATGCATTTAGGCAAGATAGAAACTTGTATCTATCCCAACATTAAGCCCCAGTTCTATAAAAAACATTGCAAACATTGCATGTGTTTAAGTTTGGATGTATTGAAGTCAGTGGAGCTTCTTAAAATACAGAGAGATAAATATTTATGTAAAATCTGGAAATGTTGAATATAGCACAGTTACCCAGAACATGAGCTTCATGTCTTCTGTAGCCTGATTTTGATTGATTTCACATTATGTTTAATTACAAGACATTCTTTTCAGACTTATATTATTTTTATCACCTTGATTTTTGAGTAAGGGATGCTGTGTAGCAAGTAATATAGTTCACATATTTCTTCAGAAATACGCACATAAAAATGTTGTAGCAATCAATTTGTGTATAGTGTCATAGCTATAAAACACAAATTCTTTATACAGATACAGGAATTAGGGCATGTTTTTTTCCACAGTGAGACACCGAAATACTTTTTACTAGGAAAAGCTTTTTTCAGGTAGAAATTTTACACCAGAAATGCCAATCTCCTTACACTTCACAAATTCTTGAATACCAGTACCCAAATTAAACACAGAAGAGAGACAAAATTATTTTCATCCTCTTATTGCTTGTCTGTCTACTGCAGCTGTGATAGACAAAGGTCTTGCATCAATAAAACCACCAGCCTACCATCCTCAGCCAGAGGGTATTCCAAACTTACATGAAATAATAGCATCCAGAAACTAGTGTATGTGAAAGGAAAAACCCTTATGTTTCCAAACAAAAGGCTAAATTGCAGTTCTCAACTATTATTATAGTTTTTGTCTCTTACCTATATGCAAGTCTCTGAAAGAGGAGAGAAGACAGGGTCTCAGATCTTGCTGACACACAGTGCATAAGCAAAATATTTTTGCCCTAAAAGCTTTGTCAAAGTTTTTTAGCAAGCTATGTCATTTGGCAGCAAAATGCTGACAATGACACATCACTACTAACACATGACAACCACCAGATTTTTTTCTGTTCAGATTAAAACCTCATACTATCTCTTCAATATCTTTCTGTGAATGTCTCCCTCAGCTGAGGGGAAATGTGGCCAAAATAACTTTCTTCTTTATATTTCTTTTAATGACTTGTGAACAGCCCCACAATCTCCATGCCACTCAAGCCTGCAATTTTATCAGTCCTAAAATCCATCTAAGTTATTATGGAGTGTATATTCATATTTTTTAAACTCTGTGTAACATCTCAAAGAATGATGTAGGTTAAAGTTCAGTTCCCGTAATTTCATGGGTTGAAGTCTGCAAAAGCCTTCATCCAACTCTTGCTTTATGATCTACACAGCCCATTCTTTAGACTATTTTGTTCTTTGTGAACAGCTAGTCCAACCCCCCAACAATAAGCGAGACATCTCACACTAGAAGAGGTTGCTCAGAGTCCCATCCAGCCTGACACTGAATGTCTCCAGGGATGGGGCCCCACCACCTCTCTAAGCAACCTGTTCCAGTGATCCACCACCCTCACAGTAAAGAACATTTTCCTAATGTCCAAATTAAATCTACCCTTCTCTAGCTTGAAACCATTAGCCCCTGTCCTATTGTTACATGCCCTTGTAAACAGGTCCTCCCCAGCCTTCTTATAGGCTCCTTTCAGGTATTCGAAGGGTGCTGTAAGATCGCCCCAGAATCTTCTCTTCTTCAGGCTGAACAACCCCAACTCCCTCAGCCTGTCTTCATAAGAGAGGTGCTCCAGTCCTCTGATGATTTTTGTTGCCCTCTTCTGGACACATTCCAACAGGTCCACATCCTTCATGTGTTGGGGGCTCCAGAGCTGGATGCAGTATATATGTAAGTATATATATGTGTGTGTGTGTGTATATATATACACACACACATATATATACACTAGTATATATATAAGTATTATATATAAATGTATTACATATATAGTTATATATAATACTTAGGGAACCACTAAAACTTCCTAGAAGGAACAGAGGTGCAGAATTTTGTCACAAGAGCAGGCAGAACTTCCACTCTGCAAACACAATCAAAGCAGCCAGCATAGTCCAAAAGTTTCTGTGGATCAAAAAATGAAACAGCTGTGGTGCCCAGTTATACCTCTTGACAGACAAGAAGTTACTTGGTATCAAACAAGCTAAGCTGGTAACATATCTCTACCAATAGTAGAAAAGCGAGAAATTTAGCCTGATTTACCAATAGTATCCTCATCATAGGTCTAGATTGCAATAAGCCTATTTATTTCATCCCAGAACAGTGGGGAGAGACCCAGCAATCTCAATAGCCTTAATGATCAACTAATCTTACCGCAGACAGAAACAGCTAAAGAGGATTGTTTGTTGATCATACCCATATGCTTTACAAGACAAGTGGACCATAGACTACAATAGAAGAACACCTGATACTTTATAATGTGTATTTATAGTTTGAATTTAGTTCTTCATAGCTTGTGGTCCACTATTTATTAGTGCAGACTACTGCTGGTCAATACTTCTAGAAAATTCCTCAGAAGGTAATATTTACAGCCTATTTTGTAATTCTGTTCTTTATAATCCCCTGAACTCAATCTGAAAAATTCTCAAAGTCCAATATCATTGACAGATCAGCTAACAAAATTTCATTTCTTTCCAAGAAACCACACCAAGGCCACTAAAAACAGATGTGAAAGGGAATGTTTTGATTTAAGGCTCTCAAAATTTATTATTAATTGCATGTCACTGCCCTCTATGGGTTGAAAATAGTCGAAGGTCAAGCTGAGGTGATGAGCCATCCTTAAGGAAAACTTGACAGTAGAAGGCATGTTTTCTGCCCACTTATAGCAATGGGTGCTGGTCTTATACCGTCCCATCAAGCTGAGTGATAAACACCCTCAGAAAATGGCAGAATTAATCCTAAGAACATAACCTGTTTAGATCTGTAGCCTAGTCATATTGGAAAATTCCTATTCAGAAATTTTTAATCTACTTTCTGATAGTCTGAGGGGAATTATTTCTTAATTATTTCATTACATAGCAATTCAGAATCTTTCTCATGCTCGTCTTCATCTGAAGAATGATCAAAAGTGTTGATAACCTCTGAGAATTTCAGTGGGAAAGTATATCTTACTGGGCTCAATATTCTTGTTAAGTCACCTAGGGATACTAAGAATAAGGAGAGGGAAGGCCTTCTTTCTGTCTTAGAATTCGTTTTATTTTGTGTCTGAGTTTAATATTTTTCCTACACAGCAGAGACCACCATTATTCTCAAGGCTACATTTCTAACACAGACAGAATGGTATTAGGAATTGAATCCAAAGCATGCAGGAGAAGTATGTAATTTTCCGTTACAAGATGTTGCAGAGAAACTTCTTATGAATTGAATACACTTTCTGTCAGAAGAATACACTAAGTGTTCCACATGCAATTATAAAGGTTTCGCTAAGAGACAATCTGCCTTGTTACATCTGCAGTGAAACAGCAATGAAACCCAGATTTTGTTCTTGATCTGCACCTCTCCTTTTATTCATGTTCTGAGCAGGGTTTAAAATATTTCCCTTGTTCATTTGCATCTGATATTTATTTCAGCAGAGCCACGGGAAATGGAGCTGAGCATACCAAATGGATGGAGGCAATAAAAACATTTGCTAAATATTTCTGGTCTCCTCAAACCAAATATACCTGAGGGCTTTTAATCAGAAACAGAATATTTTCAAATGATTCCTCAAAAAACATTAACTTTTTATTATTAATACCATAAAAAGGCTTTCAAGATTGACTCTATCAAAAGGTTACTCTTTCTGCAGCACACGTCAGACTTTTGAGAGAAGTCAAACTTTTTACATAACTTTTTAAATGGGAAAAGGCTTTTCTCCTCTGCTTTCAGATGCTTTTGAAAACAGTATCTTCCTGGAAAGCTCTTACCATCCAGAATTTTAAAAACAGGATATGTGTTATGCAGATAACAGAAGCACAGTATAGAAAGAGCATAATGTGACTTTAACTGTCACTGCACATTTTTATTTTTTTTTCCTCTTTTTTTTTTTTTTTTTTTTTTTGATGCATGGTAGTCCTGTTTTATAAGGGTATTTCAGGAGGCCATTTTACTTTTTAGGCTATTTCTTCTTGGTTTAGAAACAGGTGTATTTTCATGGTGTGCAAATGAGGTCAATAAATAAACCTTATTCTAATGGAGTTTTATTTTCCTTGATGCAATATTATCGTTAAAGCTTCTTGATGGCTGACCAAGTAGTTTAAAGATTAAGTATCCCATCATGAGGTATGGTTTTTTTGCTGCTTCCTCCTTTTACTCAAAAGATGTAGAATGCCCAGCCTGCACTTCTACATGTACATCAAAGAAACAGGAGACAGGAGGACAAAAAAACCACAGGTTTTCCTCTCTTGCCCATGTTTTAAAGACCTTTTATTTGAAGCTGTATTTCTCCAAATGACAGAAGAGTAAATGTCTTTGCTGACATTTCTAATACTAACTTATCTACTTATTTAGGTTTCATTGCTTGAGACTGAGTCCTATTTTAATGAGGGTCTGAGCACCTTCCTTATAGATTTGGTCTGCTGCTACCTCAGGACTGCAGTACACAGAATACTTGCTTACTTTTAAAGATCTTGGTTCCTAGGATTAAGTCTTTCATATGTAGCTTGAAAAAAAAAAAGCATTTTAAAATGCAATAAAACTGAAGACTGATGTTGTATAGCAGAATCTCTTATCTTAAAAGAAAAAAGAAGTGATTATCGTGTCTTCTTCACCTGAAGGTATTTTCAAGGCACATGACAGATGATATCACTTTTTTTCATTTCTCAATGATTTTCCCTTAAAGCCTAACTTCCTAAAAGAATATTGCTTAGATTATTTGAAAACCATAACTTAACCCTACAGAGTTTCACTTTATATCTAATTCAAGAAAAAAAAGCTCTACATTAGGTAAATGCACATAGAGCATCAAATTACTAAATTTATTTAAATGAGTCAAAGACTTAACTGAAGCCAAAATTAATTCACCCAGTATTTGAATTTTAAGCTCACTTTTTCTTTCCTTTCCTCTTTTCTTTTTTTCCTTTTTTCTTTCCTCTCTCTTTTCTTCATGGTGACATGAAGAAAAATGAGATCAGACAATAATGTCATGAAGATGTGATGAATGAGCACAAATGTCATCTGGCACGCTGTCAATCACTAGGCTGATAACTATTCAATACAAACAGTTCCGTGGCACTAGTTAAACTCACTCATCTCAACTTTCACAAGCTTCTTTATTTTAGAGAAAGACACCTACCCTGTATGTTAACTGTAAGGTTGATAAGTGTATGCAAGCAAACCAAATAAAACATTTGTAAACACTGTTAATCATATATGAAAGTCTGGATGCAGTAGTAGTTATTTACTACTGTGCCATTAGCAACTGTTTTGAGAATTTGCTTCTCCTATTAAATAACCCACAGAGACTTGTGGTTGGGATTATAATTACATTTAGAAAATTACTGCTAATTATCTGCATGCTGAAGCTCCAAAATTATAAAGTCCACCTAGAATAGCTCTGAGAGAGACAAATTGAAACAATTTCAACATAGGGAGAGATTTTTAAACCTGAAATTTACATTTTCCATCACTAAACTGAAGGATGCTAAGGGGTGCATACAATGGGATTCTGAAATATTCAGCAAATGGAGGTAGTAAAAAAAGAAGAAAAACCAACATGAACAAAAAGGCAGATAACAGAACTGCAATCATCCACAGAGCGATTGTCCCAAAAGGTATGAAATTGTTAGTGATGAGTATGCAAAAGGGTGACTTTTATTTTAGGGGTATGCGGCTGCAAGTGATGAGCTTATGTAAGTTCCTGTGACTTTAATGAAGATTTATGATTCTCAGTACTGAAGAGGACACAGTAACAAAAAGTTTCTTTTAAATTTTTCAGAGTTATATTCTTACAGGAACCAGAACTGCTATTTAGTATGTCTCTGCCTTCTATAAAAACACTTGAAAAAGAAACATCAAGCTGATCAAATGGTATCTTCAAGAAATTATTTGATCTGGGTAAAATGTATACTGCCTAAGTATATTAGTATGCACAAAAAATTGGGTTATCTTTTAAGGATGACTTACAAAATCAAGTAATTGCATTTTCACAGTAAGAAGGAAAGTAAGAAGGAAAACAGTAAGATGAAGCACTGATATTTCAGCCTTCAAGCCTTTTATTAGACAGCCTGCATCTATTAGTCTCAGCAGGTTTTCATAATAAGAGTTAATGACAAAGCCCATCCATCCATCCCTTTCATTTCTTCCTTTGTGCAAAGTATCAAGATGATTTTCACTCTCTAAAGTATATTTTCCTCAATTTTCATTTCCATTTCCAAAATTAACATCACTTCAATAAAGGAATATGCATTTCACCAAGGAACTTGCATTCTGATTAACAGATCTGGTGAATAAACTTATACCACTGATGAAATGCCTTTTTTAAAATACACCAGCTTTGGAATTCTGTAATAGTGAATTCCTTCAGAGGATCAGAAGGCATTAACAACTCACCCTGTCATGAATGCCAGCACATGAAATATTTCTAGGAGCTAAATGGTAAGAGTCTTGGTTCTTAATTGCTGTAAGTTATGAGTTGAGAAAGGCCAGTTTCAAAAAGGCTTTGACAAAAAGCAACTGGTAATTCATCTGGAGACAGAATTTTATTTCAAGTAGATAGGCTTTTCAAGGAATGACAATTAGGTTGCTCATTAGCAAAGATGAAGCTACACCTTAAAAATTCTTATTTTGGAAAATAAATCTGTACTGGGAAGGCAAGAATAATTTATTGATTTTCCTTGAGTTATTCTGTATCACCTTTCTAAAACTTTGATTTTTTCTGTCATGACTATTAAATCTACTAGATTTCATTATAGTCAACTTTTGTTTCTAACCAAGAAAACTCTTCTCTTTGTTGCCTCTCTCTGTATTCCCATTATACTTTTTCCATCAAAAATAGTTGTATGTTCTTAGACTCTTAAAATACAACTTAATTCTGTATTTTATCCTTACCAATTAGAACAGATAAATAAAACTACTTCTCCTTTTAAAAGAGAATTCATTAGGTACCTTGTATTACTTCACCCTTTCTTCATTCCCTAGCCCTCTGAGTCCTTCTTTGTCCTCAAATGCAAAAATGTATTCTTCATTTCCTAGCATAATCCACCTTGGTTTGATTTTGTTTTTAGGTAGCTTAAGGGATACAATTTAGACTGTTTAGATTTATTTTGTTTCCTTGAGTTCTACCACTAAGACTGAGTAGCAATAACTATCAAAGCTGTTTTAAAAGACCATTAGCATTTCAAGCAGTTTAGTTCCATTTTGTCTCAAACCATTTCACACCTTTGTTTTAATCACATTTTACATCTTGGAGCTGAGGCAACTGTAACTGGAAAACCAAATCTTGAAAGAGAAATAATCACAGCTACAAAAACTCTATGGAGTCTCTGGACAACAGTTGCAACCCTCATGAATGCCAAACACAAGGACAGTGTGCTAAACACTGTGCAATGATAGATTCCTTGGATTGTAAGAGAAAAGTCAAATATTTACTTATACTGACTGCCTAAACCAATACAGAACATATACAGTAAGAGATGTAACAAAACAGTTTATGGCTCAAGATCCTAAAAATACATTTGCAGAAATTAGATAACCTCAGTTCTGTCATGTTTTTCCTCCTGTAGAGAATATTTTTAATACCATACTTAAGGATGTGAGGCAAAATCATGTATCAGCTTCCAGCTTTTTATTGAGCAGCTTTAACTCTTTAACTGATCTACAAATTTTAAGTGTAAAATCAAAGAACTTCAAAATACTGTTAAAAACTCCTACTACTTGACCTTTAAGAAACATACTTTAGGTCATCTTTTATTTTGGGGGGTTATGGAATGAGAGAAGGAATAGAAACTTGTTGTCCAAATAGTACATTAGGTGCAAGCCCCTCCTGTCTCTAGAACCAGTGGTGATATTCATGTTGCATCCTGACCTCAGAACTCCCACTGGGGAGCGAGCTGGCTGGCCACAGACCGCTGACTGCCTTGGAAATTCTCTGCATGCGACCAGCCATGGTGAAACTGGGACATGGGCAAAAATCACATCTCAGGACCACAGATCACATCAGATACTGCTAATGTGTATTTGTCCAGGATATCTTGTAGAGAATGGTGAAGCACCTTTCTTTCTGTGTGTGTCTGTGCCCATCTATTTATGGACAGTGCTTGAAATAAGTCAGATGATGTAGAGTTAATTTGGCACTTTCATTGCCTTTACTGGATGTTGACAAAAACTTTCAGCTAGGACAGAAAATATTGCTAAGCTGCATCAAATAAGTGACTTTGTCAGTTTTCTCTGTGGCCATTGAAACTGAAAGAAAAATATCTCCCTCATAAAAATGAAATTGATCTGGTCTAGAAGTTCTCACGCTGAGTAAGTGTTTAATACAAAATAAATTGAAAGATTAAGAAATTACTTGATCCAGGTAAGTATCTACCAATTCGGATAATTATTCAATATTTAATTGAATTTCAAGCTTTTCAGGCAGTGGGACAAAACTTCACTTGCTCGTTGGATCTTCTTATCTTGGAACCATTTATCGTTATTTGATCTATTTGCCACATCCTGAGCAAAAGTGTGCTTGGAAGTGGAGCACCTTACTCTAGTCAACCACAAGGATCAAAGTATTGTCTGAGTGACATAGTAGACAGCCAGAAGCTGTGCTGGTGAGACTAACTTTTCTTCTCTGGAACTCTGACAGTTACTGGCAAAGGTCAAAAGCTTTTTTTCGATTCACAGTATCAGAGTGCTTACAAAATCAGTTCCATGAGGTGGGAATCATGGGATCAGTCTTTGTGAAAGTCCTCTCAGCTCTTCAAATTGTGAACATTTGTTCATGAAGAATTAAAGCAGTCAGTACAGATGCCTTGAAATATAAAAGCTGCAAGGAAAAGCCAATTCACCTGAACAAAACATGTGGCATCTTCCAGAGATTTTAGTCTTTCTAATCAATATTTTAACTCAGGAATTCACCTCTAATACTACATTGATTCTGTGTATAAAATGGAATGTAAGGAGTGGGAAAAAAAATATTTACAGATATTCTGCTGAGAAAAACATGAAAAATTTGAAAAAAAAAAAAAAGGAAAACAAGTACATATATATTATGTAAACTAAATATACTTTTATTTAAAAAAAAAGGGTAAGATCTTTTTAGGGCAGAACAATAAAATTGTAAGACTAGTAATCATTCTTAGGACTAACAATAGTAATTCTTAATTCTTGTATTATGATATTAAAACTTTCAAGGTTTTACTACATATTTCACCTGTCACTTTAAAATGACAAGTCTGCAGGACAAGGATTGACATCAATATCCCTTACTAACCATCAGAGACGATCTTATGCTTTTTCAAATGTATAAAAAGTGACTACTGTCAGTCAAGAGTCCTCCCTACTTTGATATAGTGCAAGGTTCACTGGGATATCACTGTGCTTCTTTCTTTATGACATTTAATTTTACAGCTTATTTTTATTCTATTAGAATTTTTTTTTTTTTTTTATTGGGTTGTAGCTTTTGGGCTTGTAGAAAAAAAAGTCTTGTAGACTGTTTCTTGTAGAAACAGTCCCTCTGGGATATTAAATGAACTGGACAGGCTCAGGAGAATCAAAACACTAAAGCTGAACAAAGTAATACACTCTTTATATAACCAAAGTTCTATTAAGTATTTTTAGACTTCACTGAATTGATCCTGAGCAAAGAGGGATTTTAAATAGAATGCTCAAGACCTGTCTCTGTAAGATACAACTTCTTTTTTTTTTTCTTAGAAAATATCAAGGGATCAGATAGCTGATTTAAATTTTTAATCTGTAGCTTTGAAATATATTCCTTACAAATTGAGTGCTCTCATAACGGACAGATCTTATTATATTAAAAAAGGACATATAAAGTCATAAATATATAAATATATATATTATGGTAGGGATGTAGATAGTTAAAATTTTACAAACAGATTAGTGAGATCTTGGTGTTTGCCTTGTCAGCATAGATATGAAATATCTACATAAGTATCCAAATTCCAATATCTATCCAGTGACCTTCCTGAATGTACCCAGTATTTCTTTCTGGATGTTACTATATACAGTTACATGTCTACAGGAAGCTACATGGAAAGCAATAGCCACCTTTCCTCTTGTAGATGCTTGCTTTAGAATGAGAAATCATACTCAGGATTCTCTTTGACGGTGAGTAAAACCCCACCATCAATAGAAACTAGGGTGACTGCCACAGATGCTGCCCTGGAGGCATCAGTGATGTGAAATAACAGGAATTCCACTCACAATGGGACACATTATAATTCAACAGCAGGTGCTTCGATCTTAGCATATTTCTTAGAAAAGAAATGTACATACTGGGGAAAATGTAGGTATCTCTTTCTAAGATGTTTTTTCCTGTGGTAACTTAGAAATAATTTGCCTACATAAAGGCAAAATGATAGATCTGAAAACAGGTATGAGAACAAGCATCAGTTACCCTTCAAAATAAAGTAAAAGAGTTTGCAATAGCTTTCAACATGTCAAAGAAATATGAATGAAACTAAGCCAGAACAGGAAATTCAGTGGCTTTTTTTCTCTTCTGTTGATGTTTTGGTTTTCAATGAAAATTCCTCAGATATCCTTCCATTTATTCCTCAGATATCCTTCCATTTATTCCTCAGATACCCTTCCATTTCTTCCCAGTGCAGCAACTGTTATAGGATTAACTTCTGGTATGTAGTTTCAGTAGTTGTGATAATCCTGATTCCTTGTTACGGCTTTCAGTTTTTCTCTAGATGTTGCAGACAGTGTATAAATTCTGTCTGTGTTTTCTAAATGGATTTATCCCGTGCATGCAATAAGCACAGAGCTAATAATCAGAAAATGTTAAATCTTTTTGTATGAATCAAGGAAGTGTTGCAATATAAAAAATGCAAATCAAAGGGAAAAAAGTATAACCACTGAGTGACAAAACAACCAAGAGTAAGAGAACTCCAAGGTATTTCTGGAAGAACACATCCTTCCCACCCCTTGTACAGCAGAAATTCTTCTTTTGTACATTGATCAGTGGAATTAATTAAATGGTGATGTATAAAAATTTAAATACCTCTTCTGGATCACAATGAACACTCTTGTTTAAAGTACTTGTTCTCCCATACAGATCAAACTAACTTAAACCATAAAACAGTAAGATACTACGTCGTGTTATTCAGTGTAAGGAGTGGAAGGCAATAGTGAACAGCTGAGCAGAAGACCAAGTAACATCTAGATGTAGGCTGCAGATTTTCATGGCATAAATGGCAAAGTAGCTTTACCATACCAATACTTAATAGAACAAGTAATATTTTTATCTGCCTAAATGAGATGGTATAAATGTTCAGAAAACAAGTCTAAGCAAATTATTTAAAAGCTGCACGTTCATGCCTTGATTTATTGATTCATCCAAATACAGATTGAGTGCCAGGTCTGTTTCATTGTAATTTCAAACAACAAAACTCAGTTTTCAATAAACTGAGAAGTCAGCCATGTAAAATAAATGGTGTTGTGCAATTGCATTAGCCTAAGTTTCCACTCTGGGTGGAACCTTTCCACAACAGCAGTCTCTTCTTACTTTTCAATGAGAAGCACAAATGACATCAAAAAACGTATCGATAACTAATAATCATAAAATGGCATCTGTGCTATAAAACTTTCCTCTACCATTATAATGAGATGTGTGGTGACATTTAACGGTCCAGAGAAAAGAGATTATTTTACAAGGAAATAAAAATAAGGTTATTTGCACTCTTCTGTCCTCCATGTTTTTAATTTCCTGTTATTATGAGTATTAGAATTAAAACTAGTTTAAAATACTTCACTGTATTTTTCTTCAGTGACTGCTATCTAACAACCAACATTTTCACTAGAATATCTTCCATTAAAAGGATTTTTATTGTTTCACTTGTATTCTTTTGAAAGTTAAGCAAAAGAAAGTGTTTTCTATTTTCATGTATGATTGAAGTCTGAAAAGCATCGACATGATTTTTTGAGAGATACAGCCTTAAGGTACTGTTTTGATTTTTTTTTTGGTAGTTTGTGGGTTTTCTTGGTGTCCTCACTGTCTTTAGAAAACAAGACCCCAGTTCTGCTTAGAATATCTTCATATTTTATCCACACTCAGTTATTCCTGGCCTATATAAGGGCCCAGTATTACAGCTAAAGATTAAATAACTATCCTTATTTGCTAATTCCACAAGATCCACACTTATAATAAAAGTGGTTTGGTTTTCTTTTTCTTTTGCATCAGCTTTTAAAAATTTTCCATGCCATCTAAAACTTCTAGAGCTAAAGAAACATCAGTATCAGATAGATTAAGAGCCTCAACTAATCTGACATGTGGGAGATAAGAAATTCAATTTTTAGTGTTCATTTTCTTCTTTTAGTGCTCCTGTTGAAGGCAAAATAAAATATATTCTGCAGACTGAGTTACACCAATGTAATCCAGGGATTTAATGCAAATGGTCTTTTTAATTCCAGATTTTAGTAGCACTATGGTATCACCTGTCATTACTTCACTAATTCCAACAGAAAATCATATCAGTATGGTTTTTTCAGTCTTAAGAGTGGTACTAAAATTCCTTATATGAGCTCCTTGTTTTTTTTAAATTTTGCAGATATGGCCTGGCAAATCTGGCAGAAACAAGTTACAAAAGGATGAGGCAAGGTGGGAAGCGCTGAGGGTAGCTGGACTGCCTGAGGTGTGCGACTGAACATAAAGGCCTGTGGAAACAATTTGAGTCTAAAATCCTAAATAAGAAATGCCTATGAATGCACTATGGGATTTCTGTGAGTCTGTAGGCAATTCATCTTTGAGCTGCAGTGACCCCCTCTCATAGGTAAGTAGTGCAAAGTTAGCAGGTTATGGAAAGGTTTGTCTCCACGGTAAAACTGAAGTCTCTCGAAGTTCCCATTACATTGACATATTAGTCTGCTGCAAATGCTGACTGCTCTCTACCACCATGTTGGATGTCAGTGCATGCAATGATAAGACAATTCCACTTTGAGCAGCCTTTCATCTTTCATTTAATTCACCATTACATAATGTAATGGGATCAACATACAAACAAATACAGATACAGAATATTATAGCCATAAATACAGGCAGTAAAAAACACCTAGTCTGACTCTTGCAAGAAGTGAATTGCAACCAGATCCTTGTGAAATAAACTACAGCAAATATAACTTTTTTTTTTTCTTTTTTTTTTCCTGAGGTAACTATGGATTTAATGCTGAAAGCCAGAAACTGAAAAATATTTTGGAAGCATAAAAATTAGACTCCTCATGTTAAGACTGTACTGAATCACCATAGTAATTTTAAGCACACTACAGCTGTATACTGAAAGCCTGATAAAGATCAAAGACTACCAGAAACTAGAACATCTCCAACACACTAAAACTAAACTGAATTAAAAATAGAGTCGCATTAAAGGAGAATTACACCAGGAAAAAAATTAAAGTTCTATAATGAGACTAGTGCTACATTGATGCTTGCTGAAGTTTTGCCAGTATAATACCAGTTCAGTTCAGTCATAGGTTTCCCGGTGGAAGACCAAGGGGCCTTGGGATGTAAAAAGATATGAGGAAAGAAAAAGGAAAAAAGAATAATCTTACACTTTTTCTCCTAGAAACATTCAGTGTGTTTTCTTAAAGTTAATTTGTTGATTGGGAAAATTAGATGCCGTCTTCGGATTTCAAGTCAGATCAATGCTATATGCTTTCTAAAAGATGTCAGCAGGCACTGGGTTGCACCTTGCATTATTTTTCTTTTTAAAAAAGTTAATTACATTTCCAAATTTACCTGTTTAGAATAAGAGAGATGAAAAACTAATAAAAATGCTAAAGCTCAAGGCTACACCTCTATCATTTAGGAAAAGTCCTTTTGTCTTCATAAAAATGTCTGTTTCACAGCTGCTACATAAAAAGACCTGAGTTTGAAGTCTGTTGTTTCAGTAAAAATCATTAAACAGCAGCTTTATGATCCCTAAAAGAACTATGCTCTGAGACACACCTAAATAATGATATTTGCTATTGAATCTTTGCCCTGAAAACTGTTAGAAAAGAGGAAAAGACATGTGACCTGAAATGATCCCAGAGATGTTTCAGAGCCTTGTATGCTAAAAAGCAGAAACGTAACCACCATCACTCTGTGAGATTATGAGCCCACAAATCAATAAAGTAAATCACTGCCAGAGATACCTGATTTTGGGAATGAAATAGTTCTGTGAAACAACACTGGACATCTGTGCAGTGTGGAGTCCAAAAGTACATTTTTTTCATCTGTGTCACATTGTGCAATATGGTGCCAGGCTGGGAGAGACAATCTGATAGTGCCTTGAGTTGCAAGGCTTGTGATTCCAGCTGTAATGTTACAGGATATTGTTTTGTTGCTTTAAGGATTCACTGTGCATCATGCTGCCTAAATGTGTCAGCCTACTCATTTTTCTCACCAGCCACTGCCCTGCCTGACAGAGACATGCCCATAGTCTTACTACTTGTCGTCCTCATCTCCTAAGGGAGAAAAAGGTCCACTTCTCAAAGAATTTAAACAAAAGAAGCTTAATAATTCACAAAATAATTATTTTTTAATATGTATTTCTAGAAACGGTGATTTTAAATTGCAAATCCTCTGATTAATATCTTGTCTTCACAAGCAAGATTGAAAAATACAACGATGATTCTTTAACCCTTCTTCAAATAGTGTGTTTTTTGTTTGTTTTTTTTTTTTCTCCAAAACATGTGCAAAGGTATTATTCCAGCAAACCAATTATTTGGAATGCAGTCTTACATTTGGTTGCAGTATAAGGATACAAAGAATTATATGCTTTTGATAACTTGCAGCTAGGAAGATTGAAATAACTTCCTAATGTACTCTTTTGAGAAAATACAATGCTTTTAATGGCTTCTGCCCTTATCTACATTTGTGTGTATTTGTTTTTCCCTTCTATGCAAACTGTTTAGGACAAATGATACTTCCACTGGAAACTGACTTCTATTTAACTGTTGTCTCAGTCTCAATTTACTTGGAGATAAGCTAAATGTCAAAGGGTCAAAATCAGACCTGCGACAACATGGTTCGAAGCAATGCCTAAAAAAGTGGAAAGTGCTGTTTCAGATTCTGCATTCTATTTGGGAAATGTAAATATAAAATCATCTTGCTCTTGTAAAGCTGCCATAAAAATTAATCTGCCTTTCTTTCTTGACAATACTGTGTTTCACAGTATCCCCACTCGTTTCCTTTAAAGCTCCTGGGGCTAAAGGTAGTACTCCCTTATTCTCCCTCATTAGTCAGATCAGAGATTTCATTGACTCAAATACAACTTTTAATAACAGTTCACAGGTCAAGAAAGAGTACAGAATTTAAAACTGTGTTCTCTTTTGAGAGCTACAGGTAGTTTTCAAATAAAGGCCATTACCCTGTGCTTCCATGTGCAACTAAATTCTCCCAAAAATGTATTTTGGTGGATTTAATAAAGGAAAACTGTTTGAAATAGACAAAATACTAGGATTCAAAGAGGAAAAAAGATAAATGTATGCAATGGAATACATAGCTGGGTATGTTTATATATCTACTTCACTAATATACAATAATAGAAAACTACATTTTTGCATTAGATTAAAATAATTTCTCTGGAAAGTTTATTATGTCTTAGAGGGCAAGGGAAAAACCTGCACATTATCTACAGTGTTTGGAGGGTGCTTTGAAGTTCAGCAGACTCCAGCAGACTCTTAAGTAAAATATTCAAGCAAATCTTTGAAAATGTAAAGTTTCCTCTTCTAGCTGTGTGGAGGTCAGATAATTAGCTTTCAGGCTACCTGAACAAAATGGAATCTGTAACTTCTACAATAATTTGAGGAGGTGATTGTTTTTCATGCAGCCAGTGAGAAGAATCAATGTAGAAATACACAGTCTATTTTAAACTGCGAGGCAGAATGAGTCGTTTCTTTAGAGTTTATTCTTGAGTGACTTCCCATAGAAGTAGGGTCAATGATATTGATTTGCAAAAATTTCACTTTAAACTACTTGATCCTGAAAATACAAATGTCCAGAGAAAAGCAGCTGCCATCTCTATTGCAGGTTTTCCTGTGGACAGCTAAGGACTGTAGGCTGTTACACTAAAAATAACCAGGGAATTACAAAAACCCCAATCAATGCTACAGACTTGGAGAGCAGTGGCTGGAAAGCTGCCTGGCAGAGAGGGACCTGGGGATGCTAGTGAACAGTCAGCTGAACATGAGCCAGCAGTGTGACCAGGTGGCCAAGAAGGTCGATGGCATTCTGGCCTGTATTAGAAATAGTGTGGCCAGCATGAGTAGGGAGGTGATCGTGCCCCTGTACTTGGCACTGGTGAGGCTGCACCTCGAGTCCTGGGTTCAGTTTCTGGGCTCCTCACTACAAGAAGGACATTGAGGTACTGGAGCATGTCCAGAGAAAAACCAACAAGCTGGTGAAGGGTCTAGAGAACAATGCATATGAGGAGCAGCTGAGGGAACTAGAGATGTTGAGCTTGGAGAAGAGAAGGCTGAGGGGAGACCTCATTGCCCTCTACAACTACCTGAAAGGAGGTTGTAGGGAGGTTGGTGTTGGCCTCTTCTCCCAAGTAAATAAATACAGGAACAGAGGAAATGGTCTGAAGTTGCAGCAGGGGAAGTTTAGATTGGATATTAGGAAGAATTTCTCTACTGAAAGAGTGGTCAGGCACTGGAACAGCCTGCCCAGAGAGCTGGTTGAGTCACCATCCTTGGATGTATTCAAGAAATGTGTAGATGAGGAGCTAGCTTCAGGGCATGCTCTAGTGGCTGAGATTGTAGGTTGTGCACTGTGGGGTTTTTTGGGGTGTGGTTTTCTGGAGTTTTGGGGGGGTTTGGGCAGGGCTTTTTTGTGTTTGTTTTTTTTTAGTTCGACTTGATGATCTCAGAGGTCCTTTCCAACCATGACTATTCTGTGATTCTGTGAAAAATTGCCATTAGTCATCTATACCTGAGCCATGGCGCCTGCTAAAATATACACTTCTAAAGCTCTAGCTCTTTCCTCTCTGCCTTAGGCAAGCTAAAAACAATAACAATATCAGGAGAACAACTGTTCCAGCTGTTGTTGAGAAGCCACAGCAGCCCAGCAGCCAGGTGACAGGTCCTGTGCTGCATCATCCTGTGAGCAGCTGGCGGACACTGGCCGCTGGCTCCAGCGGCCTGTTGCTCTGGCCAGGTTAGTCTGTTCCTCCAGCAGTGTCAATGAGGCCCTGCTTCATTTGCCATGAGCTGGCTAGAACTTCTCATCTTCCTGAATATCATTATGTCTTTGCTCATTTGTAACTGGATGGAATTAACTCATTGTGACAAATGCCTGAGCAAGGTCCTCTGGATTTTCCTAGTGAGACCCTGTGTATATTGGCCTTGTCACAGTCAGGGAAGTTAGTTCCCAATGGCAGGTTTCACCTTCTTTATACATCTGCATATTTCTTTTTTACAGGCTTACTTAAAATCCTTGAAAGAGACCCTCCCTAACTGTATTAAATCCTAAATTATCTTTTCTAATGTCAATGTCTATAATGCAGGGCAATTAACATTGATCCCACAAAAATTATCTTCAACAAATTGTTTTATCCTTCGCTTGCTGTTCCTTTCCTATTGTGATACCTAAGACTTGTTGGGGTTTTTTTTAATGACAAAAACAACTTTCTCAACAGTAGGAAACTTACGTTCAGATCAGCAAAATAATAAATTTATAATTCCTTTCACCTAAGCATTCTTTCTTGCTTCTTTAGAACCACATCTGAAAAATAGCACTGTTTCTTCTGCCTCAAAATAAACCAGTGTTGACTGCCAACAAGGAACCCCACCATCACTGCTAATACAGGCACAGTGATTATGCTGGCCTTCAACTTCGGAATACCCCCTGGAATGGATTGTATTCTCTTACAACTGCCACGGAGAAGATTAGAAGCATGTCAAAATCTTGCTGTAGTTGCAAAGTTTTGACTAGTTAAAGCCAGATCTCTTCTAGTAATATTCTGTTTGCCTGGTGAGCTTTTGCACTGCTATTAGAAATGTTTTAGTTTCAATGTAGATGGATGGTGAGTTGGCCATTGCAATCTCCATAAATAGATGTAATGTTAAGATCTTTCATTTGCATAAATGTTGAGAGGGTTGATTTGAAGAATACTGTATTTTTGCAACGAGTTTAATGGTCCAACATTTTGGTTGGATTATTATTCTATTTTCAGAGATGTTTATATGAAGAATTTGTACTACAGTTTGAGGGGAAAAAAAACCCAAGCAGTAAATGTAGAGAAATTCCCCTAGGAAATGAATTTGTTTTCTCTAACTGCAAACTTAAAAGTTCATGCTTGTCTATAGTATCCCTTTTATGATCCTGTAGTTTTACTGGTTAAATCATAATCTGAGATACTACTTTATATTTAATCTACTTACCTCCCTTACAGATTTGTGCTTTTCTAGGAGAAAAAAAAAAAGCTATATAAAAACATATCAATATCTCTATAGCTATTTGATGAGGGGCCTATTGTAATTTGTAGGTGTTTGGACTTATCCATTAATAAATCTCCTAATGGCTGTCAAAGGGCTCATTGCTTTTATATTTCAGACAGATAGTCTGGGTTGTGTCTTCAGATGTTGAAGATTATTGAAGTGTTTTATCTTCCAGGCTTTTGAATTATTCTTGTAGTATCCAGAATATCTGAGAAACAAATTTTAGCAATGTATTTTCAAGGACAACATATAATTTATCATTAAAAGTTAAGGCAGTCAACATGTACACTGGAAATAAAACAGAAATCTAAATGCATCGAAATAATTTCTATCCCAATATTTTATAAGCAGCATTGAAGAAAGACAGGGTAACAGACATGTGGCAAATAAATTGCCCCATGATTTATAATTGAATAGACAGAACTCCCTGCAGAGACAAGAAAGCAAAAAAACCCCACAAACTCTCACTTGCAAGGGTTTCTTCTACATCAAGAAGTGGCATATTGGGTCAATATGTTGAAACACCATTAAAATGCTCAATGGCATTAAAATGCACAGCATGGACAGGGAGGTGAAGTATATGCTTTTGCTACACTGATCATTAATTTATACATTTTATTCAGAATCATATTGTTATTTAAAACTTGCTTTTACAAGCATTTAATGCCTTTTCTTTTTAATGAACAGCAAATGGAAGAGCCAGTTCTCAAAGAATGTGTCTGTTTTTCACTTGTAGCTGAATAACTAAATATTTTAATGTTTTTTTTCAGAATTTTTTGGTTGTTCCACACTTAGTGAAGAAAATGTAGTTTCTAAAGAAAATTTATTATATATTCTGTTCCTGTCTACATGAAAAGACAGAAAATTCAATGCCATCATATTTTTGCATTTGATCCTCACTGTGTGCAGGTTACTAATTCAGGTTTTTGGTGGATGTTATCATATCAGAATGACGGGGTTGCATACTGGTAGGTACCAATAGGGATGGCAGCAAAATATGAAAATAGCTCCATAGGGAGAATATCAAAGAGAAAGGTACTGCATGTGAAGAGGCAAAATAGAAGGAGATTTTAAAAAAGATTTTCTCTGGCTTTTCAGAGAAGCTTCTTTTGGAAGAGAAATGGTAAAACAATTTTAAGGGACTAGAATAATAAAAACCAGCACAGAACTAGGAGTTGTGTGAAACTATTCTAGTCTACAAGTCAAAGAACAGAACGCCAGAGTGCCAAAGCACTCTGCTGGAACACACACACCCTTTCAGAGATCAGATATTCAAGAGAGAAAGGTTTTTTTATTACCTTAATCAGAACCTGAATATGTCCCGTGGCTTTTGATGACTTGAAGTACCAGAAGCTCATCACACAAGTCCTGCTTGATTCTTTCCATCTGGAACCCTTCACATGGGCTTTTTCATTTTTCAGGGCTATTGCAGTGGTCTCAAGATACAGGAAGTGTCCTGAAATTAAAAGATGTATTACTGAAAAATCGTTTTGGAATTTCAAATTAGATTCCAAAATTCAGCAAAGCAAATGCAGAGACATACTTCCCATACATGTCCTATACTAGCAAACCTCTGATTAGGGTAAAAAATGACCAGACCACATTCCCTGTGTACTTATTATATCAGAAATGAACTGGGAACAGCTCATTATGTGGGTGGGCCTGTGTTAGAAGAGACAAAACACTTTCATGTTTCCCAACCACTCCTATTACATATCCTTGTCCAAGGTAATTAGTTGCTATTTTGACAGTACGTATGCAGTAGCCACACTGATGAATTTCAGTAGGAAGTTTTCTGAAAGTTAATCTTCAAAATAGCAAGCCACACTGTACAAAAACCTGTGAAACAGGAAAAAAACCTTCGTACGTTTATAAATCATTAGGTACGTTAATAATTATAATTGCACATCTACTGAAGTTTGTTTATGAACTAGAGAAAAAAACCATTCCTTCCTTAGAGATGGTGGAAAATGCACTCATTCTAACTTTGACACTTCTCTGGCTAATTTACAACCATAAATATTTGCCATAATACTTACAGGATGAGAAAATTATTTCTTCTCTGAGGTCAAGCATATACTAAACAAGTGTAGTGACATCTTAATGATATTTTTTAAAAAACAAATTATAAAATGTACATTTTTTTTTTCTGTATCTGTTATTTTGTTTATTAAAAAGTCACATACATAAACACTGTGAGATTTCAAAAGCACATCATATCATAGCATCAGTGAAATAAATGAAAATCTGATTAGACATGTTAGAACCCTCCTGTTGCCTCTGAAGGGAAGTACAAGAAGTTTCATGAAGACAATTACAACTCATTTGTGAACTGACAACCTACCAGTTCGATTTCCAAGCGTGTGGTCCCCAGGGGGTCTAAGACTTTGAGGCGAGCTGACCCCTAGCACCCAGTCAAAATTGTCTGCCAGGGAATTTTGCCAGCCACATCTGCCGTTCTCAAAAGTGCAGGAAGTTCCGCATTCACTCTCATCTGTGTTATCCCCACAGTTGTCTTCAAAATCACAGCTTTGTTCTGGTCTGTAACACTTGCCATTCTGACACTGCCAGTAGCCATGTGAGCAGGAGCCTGAAAAGAGAAGAATGGGGCTGTCCTGGTGAATCACTCTGCTGTGCATCCCAGCAAGGTTACTGGAAGGTTACATCTCAGAGAGTTTGATATTTAGGAGGAGGAGGGTGGTCCGAGCAGTTTTATTAAAAGCCTTTGGTTCCTGTGAAGTACCAATCTATTATCAGTTTATTTCTTTTGTATTTTGTCAAGAGATTGCCTAAATAAATGACTGCTTCTCTGTAAAGCCTTTGAGGGCAAGTTCCAGCCTGGCATTACTTCACTAACAAAGCTTTCTAGTCTGACTTAATTGCTGACATTCTCCTTTCATGTGGTGTAGGATTAAATCATTTCATTTTAGCTGCAAAGTTAAGCTTAGTTTAGCAGCCCCAATTTGGAAGAAAAAGCTTTTCTATTTTAACTAGAGAGGTTTGCCTTTTAATGGGTTTCTTTTTTTTTTTTTTTCAGACAAGTTCAGTGGGGTGATGCTGTCCTTTTTCTGCAGTATTTCTGGCATTATTGAGCGATAATTCTGCTATTGTACAGACTAAAAATTGTAGGACTCATTTCACAGGATCCATTTCCAAGCTTCATGTTTTCATTTCCAATCAGTTTCTACAGGGCTCTGGATAAAAGCAGCCCCTGTGGTACATTCTCTAATCAGGAAGGGAGACACAAAATTCTGGAAAAGACTCTCCCTATTTCCATTTTCACTTCTGCTCTGCCAGAAATAAATGCACAAATATAATTTAATTTTTAAAAAAAGAGCATAATTATATTAGCTCAACAGACATAAAATTGTAACATGCACATGTATGAAAGTTACACAATTATGGGAAGTATTTGAATTAATTGATACTGAAAATTACATGGCGCTAAAAATATATTTCCATTCACACTACCTTAATTTAAAGGAGGACCTGATGGAAGTAAATGAAATTCACATAAGGCTGGATTTTATTAAGAGATCAGAATAATGGATTTATTAACAAAAAGAAAATAAGACATGGTGTACGCAGTTGGTGTGCTGGCAGCTTCCATCCCTAAGACTTTGTTTGTGTCAGACTCAGAATTACAAATGACCCAAGGAAAGTGAAAAAGCATTGCCACACTTCTCTGCTTTGGGTAAAGTGAAAACAAGCATTGAATCACTAGTTATCAGCTAAAGAAAACAAGCATTAACCCCTCTTTTTAAAGTAGAAACTCCTCCTACCACATACTTACTCTAATAAATAAATACAAATAAATACTGGAACACTATCAAAATATCTAGGAAGTTTTCCAGGGAAATTTTTCACATTTAGATCCTGATTTCTTAGTGACATAAAAGTATGTATCATGTCTACTCGGCAAGACTATGCATGATTTGGCTTCTAACAGTTGCTCAGAGAAAGAAGGAAAAAGTCCTAAACAGAAAGAAGCAAGCCAGAATAAAAAACCCGATAATGACTCCAGAAAGTCAGGAACATCAGGCAAAGGTTTCCAGAGCTGCAGACATGTTTGAAGTTCAGTTACAAATTTATGAAAGCATCAGTGTGATTTTTATTAATACACAATCTCCAAAATTGGTCCTGGCCAAAAGAATGCAGTAGCTGTGTTGATGAAGCCAGTGTCTAATAATTGCAAACTGCAAGACAGTCAGAGTTCACCAGCAACTTCTTCTATCAATCTGCTTCAGGTTTTTCATCATCTGTGCTGTTTCCCAAAGGGAGACAGAGATTTTTTTGTGAAACTGCTGCCTAATTCAAATGGCATCTATTTTTAGGAGCTAGTTATTTTAACCCTATATTATTTTTGTTTGATTGAACTAAGAATGTAAGCAAAAAGGTTATTTTGTACGCAAACTAAAAATTGAAATTTCAGGATACACTCAATGCTTGGAAATACTTTTCCTTGCTGCTCATCATGATCAATAATTGGAATAACCATTGCATTTTGAGGTCCTTTTGTAACATTGCTTCCCATTTCAGGTGGGGGCAGGGGGAAAAAGTGGACTTGAGAGTGGAAGTCTTTGTTTTCAGAGGAAAAATAAAAAAAATTCCATCTTGAATCCTGGCATGAATGAATCTTTTGAAGCACGTGTAATGAATGATATTGCACTTTCTAACTGAGTCTGTAACATGACTTGCTTCTGGATGTACTTCCACAATATGCTTTCTCTTTAAATTATATTTCTAAGGCTTTATAACTATAAAAACAAAAAAAACCCCAACAAACCAACCAACCAAAACCCCCCAAATTATAAGAATAGGGGTTTTTGAGGTCTGTTTCTTTCTTCAATTCTAACAATCCAAACATTCTGTCATATGGATGCTTGTGGGTATAATAATGATATTTAATTAAGAGGAACTTCTCCTTAGCAGGATTCAGCAACCTTTTCCTCCAAGCAGTCATTCTTAAAGATTATCAGCAGGTAGGCTTTTTGCCCTATGTGGTAACTGCATCAACACACTGGGCTGCAGTGTACCCAAAGGAGCTGTTAGTGTCTTTTAGATCAATAATCTCTGAATTGAGGAGGATTTACACAACAGAGGAAAACAGCTGCCCCAGTCAATAATCCCCTCGTTATATATACCCTGAGCAAAATCAGCAGATGCAGCGTTTCTTTTTTAAAATATGTAATTAAGACAAGGATTAATCACGTTTATTTTATAAAGGTGTTTCTCTTAAATGTATTTTGAAAAAAAATGTAACTGCAAACATCAAGACAGAAAATAATATTACTGGAAGAACTGAAATATGGTTTGTCTTCTACATCAATGGAATTTGAATACTAAAAAAGATAATGTTATATAGGTTGCAGTATTGAGGCAGGCCAGCAATAAATTACAGAAAATACTTTTGTATTAAGAAACAGCATTTATGTGTGCTATTCATGTAAACTTCAAACTCTGACAAGAAGACAAGCTCTCTAGATAGTTTACATCTCTGAGTTTTTTCCCTGCAACAATTACTTCATTAACATTCTTGCTCTGAGTTGACATTACTATATGGATGAACTGTACATTTTCTTAAAAAAAAAAAAAAATTAACAAGAACATGTTTCCTCTAACATCTCACCACTATTAACCAAGGACATAAAGTGCTTTCATCACAGTTGATGATGCATAGTAATAATGACTTGTCAGCACAGGAATGTGAAAAATGCATCTCATTTAAAAAGGAAAGCTTTGGAAATTACAAGATTTTTTTCAAGACTTTTAGAAGTTGAAGTGCTGGGAAAAACGAAAACTTAAAAACTACTACACATTATGATGTCTTTCTTTGTACATAGTCTGGTTTTTCTAGGTTTGAGTGCAAACATATGAATTTTTGGGTTTACGAACCTCTCAAGTGCCTTGACATATTGATTTGCATTCTAAGCATGCCAAAGTTTAAAAAAACAACAGCTTGAGTTAATTTTCGAAAGGGACTTTGAGAAGAAACTGTTAACCTAACTTTCTCCCACAACAAAGTGCTGATAAAGGCTTCTCCAACAACCAAATTTTCCTCAGTTTATTTCTTATCTTGTCCATTTTTGTATACAGACACAAGAGAATTCCTTTCCAGTAATCAGATGCAGTAAATATTCATTAAGAACAAAAAATATGAACAGAGAGGTAGCTTATCACTGTTCAACAACATTGTCTCTATTTGTGACAGGGCACTGAAGCATCTTCTTTGTTCCATTTGCTGGTATTTACTATTTCACAATAGAAGAGGATGATAATATTTATCAGTCACTCAATGCACTTTAAGACATACTCAATGAGTGACACACACAGTGTACCCTAACATTGTGCTTTGCTGTTTTTAAGGTTAACAGAAATTCTGAAGGATGAGGGAAGCCAAAGGCAAGATTGGGCACTCAGTGTCTCTTCATACACAGTGAAAGTAAAATCACTGAGTGATTGTATTATATGTCCACAAGACCTCAGAAGCCTCTTTCAGGAACTGTTTTTTTGTGTTTTGGATTTTTGGGTTTTTTTGTTGTTTGTTTTTGTTTGTTTGTTTTTTCATAAGTTAGACACTATGAGATGGTCCAGGAATGGCTTGAAATTGATGTGACTGCTTACTATTCAAAGTGCAAGATAATTAATTATGTATATCTGTGTTCATTTGGGGACTTCTACTATTTATGAATGTCAATCTATTCCTTTAAATCAGTATTAATATTCAAAAATACAAACTTAAATTACAAATAAAAGTACTCTGGAATATTCTCAGTTTTGTGCGGGTGGGATTAAAAGTGTGAAAGAGCTAGAAGAGAAAGATACCAACAAGATCTTTAGTCACTCAGCATGTCAAAGAAGCATAGCTTCCAATATGGTCAACTTTTTCCTTTCTTCTGTGTCATAGTCATGTTTCTAGTCAGATAATGAAAAAGAAAGATTAAAAATATATCTATAAAGTCAGCATAAGTGGTTTGAGGTGAGATTCTGCAAGCAACAACAGCTGCATTTGGAACCTGCGTGCTCTAATATCACTTACACTGTTAACATCTCCCAGTGTGATCAAGTAGTTCAGTTTGGTTTTTTCCAGACAGTATGAATGATTAAGACAAAAGCTTTATTTTCATGTAATGTTAGTGTAATCCAGAGCAATCAATAATTCCCCAAAGCAATGACAGCTTTATTAACAGTACCTCAATTCAGTATGTGTCCATGTTTAGTAGCACTTTTTGAGGTAAGCAAATAATAACACAAAAGCTTAGCAAGTGACTTGAAAAGATAGCCCTGATGAAATTATTTTGTTCCAGTTCATCGGAACTTTGGCTTTAACACTAATTGCTCAAATCATCAGATCTAGTTCAGTTTTATGAAAGGCAACAACCTCAAGCAATTCCTTTGCCTTCAATAGGATCAGTAACGCACTCCATTACTGTCCATTACTGTTACTGGAAGACTATTTTCCAGTTTTCAGAATAGGGACCTTTTAAGCATCTTGCCTAAATTTATTCATGACCAGTTCAGATACACTGATTTGTGTGCAAGCTCTGCCATTTCAGCTTTCCTCCATGGAGAAAAGAAGGTAAGGGAAGCACAGGAGAAAGTGCAAACAGCTTTGAAAGCCAAAACCCAACACTACTTGAAAACCTTGTATTACCTGGCCAAAATCTTCATCTGTTTTTTGTAGAAAATAATTTCTCATATTAGTTTTCATTATGCTAGTAAAATAATTTTTGAAATCACATCTTTAAATGTTTGTTCATTCTCTAGTTACACAAAGTGCTCCAGATGATACTCAACAAAATTTGTGCTCATAAGTGATATTGTTCTAAAATGTAAGCACGTATTCAACTAGTGAAAAGATCTGGAATCAAAAAACAGTAGAATTTGAGCAGTAGAATTATGGAAAATATTTAACCTATTTGGAAACAAGGCAGGTTTTTTTACAACCACACAGAATTGCAAATATCTCTGTAAAAGACCGATGATAAACAGAAAACTGGAAAATACCACATCCTAAACAACTGCAAAGGCATTTGTTAGTAGACAGACTTTTGGCTATTGTTGTGCTAGCAGCAGACTTTGTAACTTAATTCAGCCTTATGGATGGGTGTTTAGCACAAATACTATTTTGGAAATCTTACTGTCAAATAAGGCACAGTCTAGTCTGACGTAACATGGAAATGATGCTTTACATATCCTCAAGCTGAGCTGTAATAAAATCAAAGTAAAGACTTTTTATATGAAGCTTTATGCAGCCAATTCATAAACATTTTTATCAAGATAAAAATCTTGTACTAATTGTCTGTAAACAATGACAATGCTGGATAAACCACACAGAATATTGAAGTCTATCATTAGTTCAATTACACTGAAGTCTCTAAAAGAAATAAAAGATCTTCAGAGTAAACACGGGTTAAACAAAAAAGCATATTTGAAGGCCTTCTCCCATAAGCTATTAATAATTTATAATCTCTTGGTTCCAAGCATTTTGAAGGCAGTATTCTGACATTTTACATTTTTTTCTGAAGGTAACCTGTTGGTATCAGCCATCATCTTCATCCTCTGTTGTGAAACCTTTACACAGTAGTACTGGAGGTATTCATTTCCATAGTACTACCTGTCAGAGACCATTCAATGTGAGTCTAATGTCTTGAATCTAAATTAGTCTTTCCTTAATGCCTCAGTCTTTAATACCTGCAGTATCCAGGTGTGCAATAGTTTTACTGCAGCTTCATACGCAAAAATGGTAATGAACAGGTCTGAGTAGAGTTAACAAAAGGAGAGGCTGAGGCTCTATGGGGACATCTAAAAGTAGATGGAAGAAGCACAAGTTTTCAAAGGGAAAATATTTAGAATAGGACAGAAAGATCTAAGGAAGACAAAATCTCATTCTGTAAGGTCCATGAGGAAAGGAAATGCTGAGAGTCACCCAGGGAGCCGCTTGGAGACACTGAACATGACCAGAAGCAGACATCATAGGGAGAGGACATCATGCACTGCCGTCCACAGCAATTGCTTAGTCTGCAGTTAAATGAGTGTGTTTCACATCTCATAGAGGAGATACTGCACCAGTATTATGGGAAACACTCCATGTCTTCCAGCATTCTGAGGCTGTCAACCTAACTGCCCATCACTTAGCAGTAATTTCTGCTTTCTAGCAGCAAGGTGACTCAATAAAACAGGGGAAAGGAGAAAAAAAGGAGAGAGAAAAGGTTAAACATATATATTCATTATTTTTAGAAGTCTACACTATAAACATGAACATTTCTTTTCATACAGTTATGTAGGTGAAAATGAAAATTGACACTTGCGTGTATTTTCATTCTAGATAAATCTGAGAGCTTGTTTCTGTTCAGGTGCTAATTAAGAAAAAAAAAAGTTTCACAGACTGCTGTATGTGATTAGGCAAGTATTTACGTATACTTTAGCTTCCAAAAGTTCAGGGGCATATCAGAAATTATGAGTACTATTTATAAACTTGGGGTTTTTTTGATTGTTTTTTTTTGTTGTGTTTTGTGGTTTTTTTGGTTGATTGGTTTTTTTTCTGGTTGGTTTTATTTGTTTGTTTGTTTTTCCCAGAACTGATTTTAAAGTGCTTTAGAGGTTCTACTTTTTTTTTTTTTCACATCCTGTTCTCTCAGACAATGGTCAATGCTGGTTGCTTCAAAGGAAGATGTAAATGCTTTATTATTGAATTAGTTATGCATAAGGAGACATTTTTTCAGTAGGAGATCACATTACGCACTGAAGCATAAAATGTGATTGTTCTTGTAATTATATATTAGTTAGAATAACTGCCAAGTTTATGTCTACTTATGTGTCTACATTTTTATTAATCTCATTTTATCTGCAAAAGAGCCATATAAGCAAGACCTTTTTGGTCTTTAGAATACACTTTACATTTTTGGGTAATATTTCAAATGAAAAGATCTTTTTTAAATCTGATTTTCTGGCTAATTTCTTCCTTTGATTTTATTAATTTTAATTTTAGCTATGTTGCTGAATTATAAAATAAGCCCAAAAAAACTTAGCAAGGTTGTATTTTTTAATGCTTAATCATAAAAGACCAGGGAAGTGCAGGAGTGATGAGTTAAAAAACTCTGCTATGGATATGAGGTTCTTCAGGGTGATAGGATCTAGGAATAACTATGAATAATAGGAAAAATATTTGTGAAAATGAAGTTGCTTAAAGTGCCTGTATCCAGTGCTTGTAATGCACTGAGCAGCCTTGCTGACATCTGCTGCTGTTACAATGCATTGGGTTTTCCTGTAATCCCTGTAACAGACCTGCCAGCCCCAAGCAGGTGTGCCAGGTATCTCATACAACTACAACTGAGCTAAACAGCCACAGTTAAGCAAATGAATTGCATCCTGAGTGACTGGCAATGAAGTGCAGTATTAATTGAGTTATACAGCTGTCCTGGTTTGAGCCAGGATGAAGCTAATTTTCCTTTTACTGATTTTTTTTTTTCTCAGTAAGCTTTCTTTTAACTAGCAGCAAGTGTTCCAGCTAGTGGACTGATAACACTGGAATGTTTATGTTTCTGCTGAGACACGAAGGTCAGTTTGTTCTACTCAGTGAATCTGCCACTGCAGATGCTACTGAGAGCAGGAGAGTTGTATCTGTGACCCCCCTGAAAGGAAGCTGGACTAGACAGACAGCAGAACTGACCAAAGGTATTCCATTCCATATATCTACGTAAGCTCCAAGGAAGGTCAGAGATCACAGAAGAAAACTTCTTTCCTGCTTCTTCTTCCTTTCTCTTCTATCCATGGCTGGTGTCCAGGGAGGACTCCATCCATCACTGTCGACCCCAAGCTCAGCCCTGACCCTCATAACTCTCCCCTCAGTCCCTGTCTGCTCTGCTGTTATCTCAGACAGCGGTCAGAGACATTTCAGGAACACTCACAGCTAAGGAGAGTGCCGGGGGAGTTGCTGGGGTGGGGGGAGGCAAGAGGCTTTTGCACATTCCTGAACATATTTGTATATAATTGTACATATAATTAAAGCTGTCTAATTTAGTTTTCAATCCAGCTAAGTCTCTCTCCTAATTCTCTCTCCTTCCCTACCTGCTTGGGAGGGGGAGGGGATCGAGAGCATTGTTGTTCGTGGTTTAATTGGTGAGCCTGAGTCAAACCATGACAACAGGACAGCACAACCCATCTTCACATACAGGTGATGAACTCCTAATACTCCTATTGTTAAGGACTGAGACAGCAGAGTACTGCAGATACCCCGAAGAACACATCAAATTCTCAGGGCAAAGCAAATAAAACTTTAGGGTTTATCACGAAAGAGAGCAAAGAGAAAACAAATCCCTTGCTACAGTATCATCCCACTGTTGGGTCATTTCCTGAACACCCTACACAGACCTGATTTTATAGTCTCACACAGAGATCAATACAGAGTAGGTAGGTTTGTCTGTTCACCAACATTTTTAGTAAAAGGCATTATCAAACAGGAGATGGGGTGAAAAGAGTCACTTTCTCAGCAAGTGGCAGATCTGTACAACTTTCTGCAAAAATGTGGAGGGGGTTAAACTTTGGAATGTGTTCCCAGGGAAATTAGACTCGATACAGAAGGCAAGTACATGTAGGTTTACTAAATATGCAAAACCACATACAGTTCATAAGCCTCCTAAAAAGGAAGTATTAGGAACATTAGGAGGAAGTATCAGATATGCCTGTAATTTTTTTGGCTCTTGCTCAATATCTTATTGATACCGTTGTAGAAAGGATATCAAGTGAAATAGATCTTGATGTGATCTCCTGTTAATATTCTTATGTTCTTAAAGATGTGTAATACTGCAGTGAATCTTGTTGAATTTGTTGGAAATAACAACTTGTGTTCTCCATGAAGTCAACAGCCACCAGCAGTCTTGCCTCTGGGAATAACTTTTCTCCATTGTAGCCTGCTAATGTGATCAGGCGGCCCTGGGCAGCTGCTGTATTCCCAGGTAAGTGGTATGGGAACATGAGCAGAAAGTCTGATGGAGAGATCTGCCATTTTTATAGCCAGTTAAAACACTTCAGAAGGGAAGGGAGAGACAGGATGAGCCAATATGGAGATCATGGAGGTTGTTGTCAAATCTGTGACATCTTTTTTGTAAAAAAAATATAAGTATAATATAGGACTCAAGCCAATGGTCTCACGTTTTGTGGGCAGTCAGACAATATCCCAACCTACGAACATCCTTGGGATGATCATATAACTAACTCCCTTTGAAATTATGGTTGCCACCTGAAGAAGGAAAGGGTGTGAATGCCTCCTGGAAAGGTGATGATTTTGAAAACTATTAACTCCATTCTATTAGGAAAAGCATATAGAAAATAGCTGCTACTGCATCTTTGAAATGTAATGGAGAGAAAAAGTGGTTAAGTGTGGGGAAAATATGTTTTCTGACCTATGCCATCCTGCTGGCTTGACAGGTACATAGGAAGGTCTAAGTTATTCCAGAGGAAACAAGCCTGGTATTGCAACATTTCAAGGTTCACTGTGACCAAGGGCTGTTCCTAGGTTGATGTGGATACAGGCAGCCCCTTACATGGGGCAAAGTCTAACTTGAGAATCTGGCAACACCATAGAAACACAGCAGCAGGCATAAATAGCACTGTTAGAACAAAATAGTCTTTGTTTCTTCCTACACACAGTACTGTTGTAGGACATGAGCAAAACCCAATATTCCCCCATACATCACTATTCATACAGTGAAGAGCTCATAAACACCAGCCTAAAACGAAGTTTACTGTTTCTCAGGCACAGCATTTTAAGCGACTCTCAGTGGTTTTCTGCTTCAGAATTGTTGCTAAGAAGCATCATGAGCACAGTATATAGTATGCTGTCAGTCTACAAACAATGACAATGCTAACTTTCAAAATTATTTTTTCTAGTTTCCCAGCCTTTAAGTATTGGTGTTTTTCTGTCCAGAAGAAAAAACAAACAACCCAAGAATGTTGTGGTTTTTTAGTGTTTTGAACTTCAGAGAATTGAACTTTTAGTGTTTTGAACTTCTAAGCAGTTAGAGTCTCTGTCACAGATAAGAACTTTTAATAACTGTATTCTATTTAGTCCTTACACTGCAACTATTGCCATAGCTCTCTATGTGCAGAAATAACAAGTACAGATGACTTTAGCATACTTGTGTTACACAGTGATACTGCTCATAAGACTCAGAAGAATCTGCCTTGATACATGCAATACAATGAATTCTGTTTTGTTTTTTGTGGTTTAGTTTTCAGAAAAGACATTAAAAAGGAATAGTATCATATTACTTCTTTTAAATGTGATTTGTTCAATTTGCAGATTACCAGTTTTAGATTGTTATGTCATAAAAACTATGAAGTAAGCACTTCAAACTGTGAAAAAGAACACTGAATAACTAAATTTCATTTGGGTGAAGAGGAGGAAGACATTGTGATGGTTACTATTCACTGTGTTATTTTGAGTACCTAAAATTAAGGAAACATTCTTTGCAAGCCCTGAGGAAATGAACCATGTGTCCAAATATAGGAGAGGAAGCATATTAACCAGCTAGATAAATATGCACCAGTATCGATTCTGCATTGTCGTGTTATGAGAATAGAAGTCAAAGGCTATGAATCTAGACTGAAAGCATTTCGGCTTTCTCAGGAAATATTCTCTCTAGCTAGAGACAAGAAAGGAGCAGATATCTGCTGTATGATGTTCTTAAAAAATTTGAGCAATGCATATATGTGTTTCACTTTTGGTTAAACTCTCCTTTGTTTCTGCATATAAGCAGAGAAGTCTAGGAGTTCAGATTTTTGCAGCTGATCATCATGGTCATTCTAGCTGGCTTTTGTTTATAAAGTTACATGACAGAGCACTTCACACAGCCTCCAACATGCATTTTGCCACTGTTCAGAATATTTCAGTAGGCAGTAGATTTCATACGCAGGTTCCTAACCCCACATTTCAAGAAATGACCCAGATAACACTGCTAAATAGTAACTGTAAGTTTGAGCCCTCAGTGGCTTGTAAACTCTTATCCCAGACAAGTTAAAATTGTTGATATAGAAAAGATTGTTCACTATAAGGATGAATTTAGACCATTGCCTCAACGTGTTGTGAATCTACGAAGTTCATAAAGTATATCTTAGATGAGCTACACCACAAAACCAGTCTCTGGTGGCTTTTTCCTGAGATTTTAGTAGCTTTTTTTTATTATATACATCATAAAATTGTTTGAGAACATCCTTTACTATCAAAACCAAAGCTTTTAAAGTTTCTAACACTACCATAGGGATCTGCATTTACCATTAAGAGGATGGAGTCTGAAAACATTAAAAAAAAAAAATAAAAATCAGAAATCTCAGCTAGTGCTCCTCTTGTGGTAACGTTCATCTAAAGTCAATCTTTAAAATACCAATCTCATTTGCAATACATTTCCAGAACTGTTTTGACAGAAGTAGAAAGCCAGTATTATGTACTGTAACTGGCAACTTATCAGAGATATATCTGGAAAACACTACCCATATATTTCATGCTTATTTTTTGTTACAAAATACAGTGTAATTTCTTAAGTCTGATATAGTCCCACCAGTGTTATTTCCCAGTGCTTGAGCAGTGCTTATTGGTATCCTAAAGCAAAAGGCTAGTCATTAGAAGCAGTAAAGATGAAAAGCAGCTCACATGAATTCATGATGCATTACTGTGGTAGTCCTTGGCATTGGAAATATTAATTTTGTTTTATTGATCAGAAAGACAGGGAAGTGAGATAACATGAATTGCTGTAGCCATGCAGAAAATGTGTAGTAGGCCCAGGAACAAAGTGCATCTCTTGAATTCCACTTTGAGGGTTTATATTTCAGTAGCTGTGGTGATAAATGTGGAAGAAGGAAAGAGATTTGTCCTGGTCTGCCAGAAGGAGTTTCTCTTTCATAATTTGTGTTCAAGAAAATGTTAGTAATTATTGCTTTCAGGAGTGGCTCTTACCTTGGGATCTATCCCCATCAGGACTTTATTATTTTGGTAAAATTTTTCTGAGTCTTATTTCCCTTGTGCATTAAGTGGGGATGGTGCTAATAATTACATCAATGCTAGCACCACACCCCATGGAAAGAAGATTGATGTAGTGCCTAAACAGTACGAGTAGGAATTCCCACTAGCCAAAAAGCATTACAGCCTGCCACCCTTATTGCAGTCTCTCCATGTTGGCTCTGTCCCACTCTGAGTTTTTATTTTACAATAACTATATTTTACAACTATTGGTAAATAAACCCCACTGAATTAAGCAGAATATTGTCTAAGTATACATGGTTGGACAATAAACCTTGCGGATTTGACTCAGTATCTGAACAATTATTTCATAAAATAATTTTATTAGAAATTCAAAGAGCTAATTGAAACCATGTTAGTTTGAACATGATTTTAGCAACCTGTGTATTCTATTTCTATTTTGAAGAGCAGACAATGAAATGAAAGCAATGCTGCTATTGATTCTATCATACTTACAGATATAGACTGTTTGTCCCTAGCTGGAACATACCTGTTGGAGGCAGCATTGTGGGTTCTGCTGGTAAAAACTCCTGAGGTGGTAAACACTCTCTGGAAAATGTGAAGTCATCAAGTGCTATGCCATCTTTAGGACCTTTTCCAGCTATACCTTCAAAGACAACTTGGAAATCTTCATCTCCAGTTCCAGCCACGGTCAGTACCTCGCGCTGCCAGAAATTTCCTTGGTTTCCAGTAAGATTAAGAAGAATTTTTTCATATTTCACTGTAGTTCTCTGGTAGACAATCAATGACCCAATGTGAGCTCCATACATATGGTAATAGAAAATTATCTGTAAACAAAAACAATAGCATCAAGTTTACAATATGTGACTTCAGACACATTCTGCTATTGTATTTACACTAAGTATTAAATGGAGCATCACTAATGGCAGTCAGAATAGCCCTTAATTTTACTGATTCAAAAACAATTTAATTAAAATGCACACAAAAAGACTTACTAATGAAAATTTTTTAACTAATCCAGAAGCCAAATTTATAACCAAGTATTACAATATTGTGGCAGCTGATATTTTTAATAACTCTTACAATAACAATTGCAAAAAGAATGAAAATATTTAATAAGGAAACAGAGGAATAAAGCAGTGCCATTTACAATATGGGAAGAAATTTCACTTTACTGAATACTTTTCTGGTTATGAATATGTCTGTGTTAGGTTATAGAGTTTGCAATCAGAAAATAGTCTAATCTACTATGGGAGCAAAACTACATGGAATGTAGAAATGCAAAAGGATAGCTAAAATAAAACCTAAGAGGTCCTTGGATTAGAAAACAGTGAGTTTTTTTAGTAAAAATGGGGAATACAAATTATGAAGTTCGAAAGTAAGATCATACTACATAGAAAATGTAAAAAAAATAAAAATCAGTGACATTGTCTCTGTTAAATGCTCTCTCAGTTATTTCGAATTCAAGAGCAACAAAGGAATACTTGCATCTGATGAAATTAATACTTGATCTAGTGCAATATCTTTTTCTGAAAAAGAACAGAATATATCCAAGAATTATATAGTACCTTGAAGGAAAGCAATTCATGCCATAATATGTGAGAACAAGTCAATTGCTCAGATTTCCTCCTAGTCCAATGCATAACACAACCCCAAAGAATGAAAACTCTTTTATTTTTATAGCTATAAAAACATAATAGTGAATATTATTATACCTATCTAAATGTAAAGTTATGTCCCTTTGTGTTACCTGGTGCTATAGGCTCCTGCAGTCTACTGTATTGCATAAATATACTATTAAAAAACCAACCAACAACTCACATTTCTATTTAATTGATTTTCTCTAATTGCTGATTAGTAAAGCCTCTAAGGGCTTTGTGTTAAAATTATTTTGAAAGTTTTATTATATTCACTTTCAGAATGTCTCGTGTGCAATGAAGTAGTCAAATATAGTTTTTATGTCAGTTTTTCTGCATGGAAATATTTCTATTCACTTGCTCATTTTCTATCCTGCAATTACTCCAGTTTTCTTAAAATCCTTCTTTAAAGGTTTGAGGTTTGTCTGTTCATTTCTGAATCCAGCCATGGTCAGTGCCATGTGTATATCTTTAAGCTATATAATGATTTTCACATTTATGATTAATCTCTATTTCTCTTTACTACTGATGAATTTTGTTTGATTTTCTGACTGTCATTAAATTGTAGCAGATATTTTCATAGAGCTGCCCAACACACTGCTCTTGATTGGCTACAGCTCTTTTCAAAACTACCAGTCTGTGTATTGTTTATTTGCCTTTCATTTATGACCACTGAATTCACATCCACCCCCCTCCCCCAGCTTCCAACATTTCTTTCTTGACTTGGCATTTATCTGAAATAGCCTTATCTCAACTACATTAAATAGTTTTCTATATTGGAGTCAACATACAGTTCTTCTGTTCTATTACATCATTTCTAGTCATATTAGGTAGTAGTAATGTCATCTTGATAACAGTTACGGACAAATATAATTTTAAGCCGTATCTCTATGCAACGTCCTGCAGTGAATACTAATCCAAAGAAAGCATTAAAGTTTTTTAAAGTATTTTCAACACAATTTCTTTATTATTCCACAGTAGTATACCTCAATTTACTGGCTTTCTTACGGGCTGACATTTCCAGATAGTATAATTATTTCTCACTGATGTCTTGATGCAGAATTCTCCCTTCTCCCACATTTATTTTGGGATGGTCTCACTTAATTTCTACTTAGACCATTGTCCCTGAATTTCCGTTCTTTTTGAAGACTAGAAATCCAAGGAAATACTGTCAGTAGAAAGTAAGTTTCTGAAGGTCTTGTATACAAACAATTATTTTTTATGTACCTCCCTTTACGCTTGCTGATGTATATCTGTTTTCTCTGCATAACGCTGTTGTCTCACTGATGTAAATGTTCATTTTCCAGTGATCTGAATGGGCCTAAGATCCCAAACTAAGTCTGTTGTATTACATGATGTAGCATTTGCTTCTCTAGTAACTCACAGAAAGGAGTAAAATACTTTAAGGGACTGTCTGATCTGCTAAGATGTTGCCTAAATGAAAGTTTCAGAAATGGTCAGAACCTTCAAAAAGCACTGTAAAATGTCATAATTATGAGTGGTGGTTTGAGGCCATATCATGCATGTAGAAGCTCTGTCTGTAGAAAGTGCATAGACCTGCTTTTATTGTAAATAATTTGAAGTGTGACAAAACCAGTTGTTTCCAATAGTCATGTTTCAAGCACTCAACTGCTTTTAATGTATGATACATCATAAATGCAGAAATGAACCTGTCATTCTCAGTTATTCTATATTTCTTTGCATATATGTTTTGTTCTTCACAGATAGAAGTTAAATAGTGAAAAAGTAGTTTTACAGCATAAAACTGGATAAGGTTGAGAAAGAAATGTTTTCAAATATGATGCTAGACAAAGAAGCAGACATCTCCAAGCTTGTGTGAGCAGATTTTTTTAAAATATTTTGGAAATATAGAAAATTAATTAAGAAAACATGAAGTCATGGCTCAGATTTTGAAGATATTTTATAATGGCTAGATTTGGATCACAAAATCAAGCCATTTATGTTTAATACTTCCTGACTTTCTCATCTATTAAAAAGTTTTGGAACTTTTCAAACAAACAGAAGAAGTCAAATGAAATGAACTGCTTAAAAATTTCAAGCATAAGCAGAATACTTTCCAAGTTTCAGATGAATTCTTCATAGGTTTTGATTTTTGTCTTGAGTAATAAGTAAGAGATAAATGCTTTTAAACCAAAGCATGGACCTAGAGGCAAATTATTGGACATCTTGAACAGAGGTGAAATCTGCATCTACAGAAAAATGGTTTAGGACTATTTCAGTCTACAACAGCCTTCATTCGATGAGCATACTGAAGTGATCACACAATCAGTTCAATTCAAAGGCTTTTTAAAAAAAGACTGCACTTCAAGATTATCCTCTTGAGAAAGCTAGTTATTAGATGTATAAAGGTGAACTTGAAAAATGAGACCACTGCGGACAAAAGTCAAAAGTAAAATGATTACATAACCTATTTTACAGGAAGAAAATAAAATTTTACATCTTTCATAAATATGAAGACACAAATATAATTTCTCAGACAAGTTATTCAACCAGTATATCCACCAAACAGAGGGAGTAAGAATTCCAAGTGTGGCATCAGTAGTGGAGATGCTCCAAATGCTGGAGATCGAAGTGCCTGTTTTATGGTCACTTCATTAGAAAGCTGTTGAGTTTATTTAACTGGGTGAAGTTAGATAGCCAAAAAACCTTCCTGTTGCCAAGTTGGACATATCTTTATGTGTTATAGCCTGAATGTTGTTTTTACTCATAGTAGTTCCAAAATTCTTTAACCTAGATTTTAGGCTAGCATACAACTTAGCCTATTCTGTATTTGTTCACACTTCCTTTCAACACTAATAACTCACAGAATGAAGTAAAATAGTTTTAGGGACTGTCTGATCTATTAAGATGAAGTTCTGGGTCTTAATTAACTATTTACAGGATTCATTCCTCCATCTCAAATCAAATGTTGAAATAACTTTATGTACTAATACCTCCTTTTTCTCTTCATTATGTTTTTTGGTTGTTTTTTTTACCCAGATCACTTCTTCAATTCTGGAAACCCAAATTTACCCTGAAAATGTTAAGCTATTCCTATCTTTCTGATTTGCTAAAATTTTTATAAATGTTCCTTTGTTAATTTTCCAAAGGCTAAAAGTGTCACCTTCCCTCCCCACAGCAGCTCCATTTATGGACACTATTCCTTCCCATGTAAATTTTATATATACACACACACATATATACACACACACATATATATGTAAATATTTAAATATGTATATATATATGCACATACACTTCGCTCTAATTGCTATTTTAAAACTATTATTGATTGTATTATTAGCTAGAATTATTGGCAACTATTAATTTTTAAACTTCCATTTTGTGTTTGACACTGACTATAACCATTTTTACCTTGACACATAAAGATTATGAAAATTTGGAAAAATACCATTTCACAGTAATGCCTAGTTCAGTTTTCTGGAAAATTCACTTTGTAAGCATGTTGTTCCTCTAGCAGGTTCTGATAGATGTGTTCTGAAGGATGTCTTATGAAACTACAAGTTATCATTTTAGCAAAGACTGCAAAAGATATATCAAAACTAGAAAAGTTTTAAAACCGTGCTTGCAGATAAATGATCAACCTTAAATCACTGTGCTGTAATGTTCTGAAAAATCAAAGCTTACTTTTCTCCATTCTCTAGAGGAGAGTTGATGACAAAGCCTTCTGTTATAAATCTTCCCATTTGCATTTGTACTCTTTGAAAGCCAATTGTTACTGCATTTATACACATTTTCTCCATAAATTCACAAACCAATACATGGTCTCATGCTACTCAGGGATGGTGTCAGTCACATAAGACACATTCTGAAACAGACACTGTGTTCAGTGTCAACTTCATCTGAATCTCCCAGACTACTTCTTTACATAGATAAATCATTCTTCTCCAGCAACAAGATACATTTTCTTCTGATTTCAAGGAAAGAAAACCAGGCCCTGGCTTTTCAAAATATGCTTGTTTCTTCTCAAGAAATATTTCAGTGATCATCTTTATTAATTTTAGGAATATTATCTTGGTGCAACCCAGAAATAAAATTCTGCATTCCTGTTAGTACCACAGCCCCACATACCTTGCAGTCTTTATTCCTTATGCTTAGGATAGGACTAGAAATCCTAGCTTTTTGTCCTGGCAAGTGAAGAAATGAACTCTTTATGAAAATATAATGACCAGATGGCTCTTGTAATGTATGATCAGTAGATGGTCCAGTGCCCATTTTTGTAGTAGTGCTAGTTCTGAGGTTCCAGTCAAAATCATCATTTTCATCTTGCTTCCACCCACAAAGATCAAACTCAAAACTGCAGTGCCCAATAGATGTACCTGAAAGACATTTGTGCTCATATGAAAAGAGATTTTTTTTTTCCAAGTGATTAATTAAGTACTTATGCTACAATCTATTACTCAGATGCATAAAATAAAAAATAATATTTCAATAGAAAAAAATATCTTATTAAACAGTTAATTTTAATGTTCTAGGATATAGTAATATGATAGTTTAAAACTGAATATAGATGAGGTAGGTGTCTGTGCTCTCATCAGAGTCAACGGACTCCTTGGTATAAAAGTAACCAAATACAGCAGTCTGGTTTATGTCTAGTTGAATAGCTCTTTATGGTCCCACAGGCAGAGGTCAACTGGTGCCCTCTATGGGGTATCTAAGACACCTGCAGAAAGCTAGTCTTTTTGGAGGAACATTTTATAGGTCAGGTGAAAATGAAAACAAATGCCTATATTCAGGGAACAGAAACCCATCCAAATGAATGTGTTGCATGCCAAAAAGACAGAGTCCCCATACACACATGTAGGTAAAGCATAAATGCAGGTATGCTAACTTGGAGCTGAATCACACCCATAGCTTATTTTTAAATATTTCCAGAAAAATTCACATATGGATTTTCTTAGAAAATATGCTTGTCTACATTTCTCATTAAATTATATTTAATGCCTGGAGAAAGTTGTCATAATTTTGGTTGATTTTTATATAACACAACATGCATGCTCTTTTCCAATCTTGAATGTCAAAACAGCCAGCATGGTAAATCAACTATCCACGTAAATAAAGATTAAGTCAATTATATCACCCCAGAAGTTCAAAGTGTATATTTTTTTTCCTCTATGCATCTATAACTTCATTATGATGATTACTCAGTAAGACTAAACTTACTGAAATCAGCTGGAATTTCATCAGAACCTTTAAGAGACTTTCAACTGTGCCCTGAATATTCTTATTATTATTGCTGGAAAGTCCTTTGAAGATAAATTAGGAAACTCTGGGTTATTTGGTCTGACAATATAAGAAATTACAAAAGCTCTCTCACAAAATGTAAAAAAAATCTGAGCCTTTTCTGGGATCTGATAAAATTCAGCCATTTCAAAGTAACTTTTTTTAAGTGGCAGATGTTTAGAAGCCTCAATAAGAAGCCCAAGGAGCTAAAACCCATGGAGTCTACACATGGACCCAAACCATTCAGACAGCTACCTCTAAAATTTCAGGCTGAAATAAAATTAAAGATTTCTTCCTTGTATTTTTCTTTGTGGAGGTCATAAGGGTGAAAAAGAAACTAGAAAGTTTTTCTTAAAAATATGGACTATTTCGCACTATCCTTTACATTTGTCCACAAATCCAATGCCATCTGAACTAAAAAAAAAATTAAAACTCAAAACCTGATGTTGTAAGTACAAAACATAGATTTTGTTTACCTCAGCTGAATGTAACTGCTCACTAAATTTGTCACTTCATCTTTTGCTAAATGATAATGTAGTTACTTTATATTTTATGAATTTTAAAATCAATTACTTAGAAATGCCATCTCAATTCAATAAAATTAATGCAGGCAACTAACTATTCTTGTTTTAAGGCACGAGCATTGAACATCCCTTCCAATGCTGTATATGTTGCGTTTTACCTAATCTAAATTTAAATGTCCTTGTAAGATCTCTCTAGTCAACCAAGAAAAACAGTCATATCGATAGAACAATTAATCTAATCTAACTCAAACAACCAATCTTAAATTACATGGACTTCAGCCACTCCACTGATGAAAAGAGAAGTTAGACAGCCTGCCTAGAGGCTCAAGTTAAAGCAAATGACTGTGCACTTGCATATTAAATCTCTGGTAGGAGACACTTCTATGAAGAACTGTGAACACTTAGTAATGAAGAACAAAAGCAAAGCTAATCCTTTTGTCTGTGGAGCAGTGACACAGGGCTGCTGGTTTAGTCTACTGGATAAGAGCTTAATTATGAAAGAAAAACGCTTAACAGTGGGTATATGAATTGTATTATATTGATCACAAAAGATCTAATGAATCTTTGTAATAAACCAAGTAATTAAATGGAGCAAAATTTAAACTATTTTAAGTCATATTATTCCTAGCAGCTATAACTAGATGAACAAGTAGTACAGAGCTATAGGAGCAGAACTGTAGAGCAAAATGCCAGTTGGTAAGGACCTGATGGCATTATGGGGGCAGCAGAGTAAAGAGAGCTGAGGTGATACAGACTGATCCTGAGGGCTGAATGATCACTAGTGGTTAGAATATATTTGATGGTCTCCTGGAGCTTATCTTTCATCTTATTTTCAAATGAAAGGAGGCTTGTTCATATGCTTGAGCACACTCTACAACACAAACCAAATTCTAATAAATAGGAATAACTGAGAGATTTGCTTCAGAAGTACACTCATGAGCTAAACCAAACATTAACCAAGCTCAGACAAAACCAAATATCTACCAAGTACAGCCACCTGCACAGCACTAATCCATGTGTCAGACTGGAAAAACACTACTGCCCCACAGCCTTTTCACAAAACTTAATTTACTAGATCTCATAAAACGCCATTTCTACCTCAAGGAGGAATGCCCTACTGAATCTAACCAGAGCTGCCTTCAAGACTTTCCTCTGATACAGTGATAACCTCAAGCAGCATAAGGCAAACCCAGGCATTTTCTAAACACGTTTAAAGGAGTGTTACCACCCATTAACTCTCCAGCAATGTTGTGATTTATTTTGTTCTCACACACTTGCAGTAAGAAAATAGTACTAGTGACATTACACTTAAAGAAAACTCTGAGCGTGGATCACTCATGAGGTATCTAATGGATCAGTATAGCTATTAACATGTTCATTTTACTTACTTTATAGCACTGACATCATGCCACTAGCTAAAAAGAGCCCTTTACAAGCAAACAAAACCAAGGCACAGATCTCTCAATAGTAATTTAACAGTTTATGAGGCATACTTTATATCCCAGCAGCACCAGCTTTGTCAAGACATTGCTAAGTAGACGTGGTGAGTATCATCCTGTGATATAGTCTGATAAACATTTTGGAGTGTCAGCAATATTACAGAGATTAAAGACTAGTTTCTACATGCTGCAGAAAGTTTTCATTAATATATGAGGACTCTTCATTCACATAGCAAACTATATCAAGTTAGAGCTAGTGATCCAGGAAAGCTACTGCCAAAAGGTAGGATGGAGATGTCTCCAAGCTGCACAGTTTTCATGTTTTCATAAGTAAAACACTCCCAGACCTAACAAAGAAAGTAATAATTGGTCACCATGAATTTTAAAGCACAATTAGATATTATGAAATGGGATTACTTTTTAATCTGAGTCAAAATCCAATTTAAACTTAAAAACAATAATTAGAAAAAGCACTTTGCAGGAAAGTAGAAAAAAGACTTTACAGGAAAGTACATTTTTTGTTGAGACTGTTTCAATTAATCTGTTCTACAGTAGGAAGTCAGAATGAAACACTTTAGGGGGCTGCAAAACTAAACCCCATCAGCCTGTTTGAACCACCTAATGCTTCATTCTTTATTTGACTGATGGTGCTTCGTGGGAAATACAGACCATCTAGAAAACTCAAAAAAGTAATGGGTAAACAGCTTATAAATATTTCAGAAAATAAAAGCCAAAATATAAGAATCTTTTTCAACAGGCTAATTTCAGCTTTATATATGCCTAATCTTTGATTGCATATCTGAACTGGTCCCCATATAGCTTAGTGACATGCTATTCCTGGTTTGGAAAGCACTGAGAAGTTTAATAGCATGAAAATAATTTGCAAAACATAGTTTCTTTGCCTTCACAGGATGTCAACATACCTTTCCTTCATCAGATTGCATTGACTGAGCATTTGATAATTTATATTCATAATAAAATCTTAATAAAAATGAGACAACTGTTCATATGATACCAAACAATGCAGATTTGATTGTATGACCATTTTCTACGATTATACTTGAAAAGATGAAGTGTTAGTACTATGCATTGTGATCCATTTCTCCAGAGGAGAACTCATTTAATATGAAACATCATACTTTTAATCCAATACTGCAGATGGTGTTTCTTGATATCTCTTGTAAAACTAAAATTTTACAGTACTCAGATTAAAATTGTTTTCTAAGAGATCAGACAATCCTTGAAATATCAAAGGAGGTAGGTCCCTTATAGCCTAAAGGTATTAGGCTTGAAATATTTTTTTTCAGCCTTAATACATTCTTTAAATATGGAAAGCAGAAGAATTTTATTCTGCTTTAAAGACAGCTGTTTTCCAAGTTAAGACAGCTGTTTTCCAAGTTATTTTAAGAAATTAACCAACATTTCTTTTTATTTTCTATCAAACGATTTGAAATTAAAGCATAGTAATTTAAAATCCTTAAAAGCCAAGGAATAGAATTAAATTTTTACCTTCTTGTTTACTTTCTTAGCTGATGAGCTGCCAAAAGTATTCAAGTAATAACAATTCACAGCAGGCAAAGTTATTTTTTATAAATAGATTAAAAAAACTACCATACTTACTGCAAATAGTAGGGCTCTCATCTGAGTTATCTGCACAGTCATTTACAAAATCACACAGATTATCCTTTGGGATGCAGTACTTGTTGGCACATGTGAATTCCTCTGACGTGCAAGGTTTGTCTGGGATGAGCAAAGGGGAACAATCTTCAAAGGTAATATCATCCACTGCCACGTCTCCCATGTAACTGACACCACATTTTGCCCTGAAAACAATCTAACAAAAATTGCAGAGCTATTACAGTAAGGCACTGCTAAGATACATAAAAGCTTAGACATGCAACATGAATAGAACAGAGACTATGACAGTCCTTGCAAATCTTGGAATATCAAGTGGTCAGTTCTCGCTATCATAACAGAGTCCTAAGAAAGGTTGTAGTATTGCTTGTACAGATCTTTCACTATAGTTACTGAAGGACCATCTTCTAACACCAACCAAGTATCAAAAAGAAAAAAAAAGGCAAGAAAATGAGCAACAAAAACTGATACTAGTCCCCATTTCTCCTGAACTAATAGCAATGGTTCAACTTACTTCTGCAAATAAACATGAAAAAGTCTAGTCTAAGTAATTAATCAGTTATTTCCATTAACATAAAAAGAATGTTGAAGTTTTATGAAAAGCCATCCAAGACAGAAGTAACAGGGAATGTAACACACTTTTAAATATGTTCCTGGCTGTCTCTGTTTTGTTTTGTTTTTTTTTTTATAAGGGTACAACTAAGCATGGCATACCCTTGACTAAGTAGCTCTAAGACACTTAGGAGTCTGCTTACATTTTAAAGTGAACATCATGCTCAAAACTGGTTTTTCATAAACCAGATGTCATACTCCTAGACACTAAGGAGAAAGAAGTAGAATAGTTTAACCTGAATTGGATTCAAGGATAAAAGGGATTCTCCATCTTAAAATGGATATCAGACTGAGATTGAAGGGGATCGAGAAATACAGAAAAAAATTTGTGTTCACCTCAGATAACCAATCAGACAGACAAAAAGACTACTTTTGCTATTCTGAAGGGGAGGTATAGTATGTGTATGTGGCAAAAAGGGAAATGAGGGGGTGAAGAATGCATAATATGAAAGTGCTTAGAGCCAGCTGTCTAGAGAGCACATACATATAGAGAGAGCACATGTAGAAATACATACTTGAAAATTTGAACGAATTCCTAAGAACACTTCTGCTCTGTTCCACTGGGGACCTTGGCTGCCACTTTGAGTCCACAGTTTGGAAGTCTTGTTACCAGTTTTGCAGAGCACCTAAAAAAGGAATAATTTAATCTTCAAACCAGTTGAATTCTACCAGCTTTTTATTATAATTGTCTTTTGCTACTCAGTAACTAAGCTAGTGAGAATTTATTTGTACAACTAAATGCACACACATTGATCACACCTATCTTGATACTGACTGGATGACTTCTCCTGAGTATTTTTTCAATCTATTTCTGGTGCTATAGCTATTGTGTAGCATTCCCTGAAGAGGAATAAGCAGTTTCTATAAAATTTTACATTAAATTTATTTCATGCTCCCACACTCAGCCGAAGACCTCAATGTCCAGATATCTGCTGACGTTTTTCAGTGTCAAGGGGTGTTGTGCAGTACAAGGCTTTTTCTTGTATGGAAGTTCCAATGATAGTTTATCTAAAAAGGTAATAATTTTTGATTGTTGTAGAAAGTTACATTTTCCCAGCTTACTTGAGCTAATGATTCCTTCAGATCATAACATATTGAGAGAAGTGAAGTGTTAACAGCTGTTCATTTTAATTTGTTAACAACCTAGACCTTAATGAAACTAAATGACAAGGCATGAATTTTCTCAGAGGAATTTCAAGCAGTAAAAAAATACAATCCAAAAGAAATAACTTCTCCATACCTCTAGAGAACCTATCGTTGAACCATTCATGTGGTTCCAGAATATGATTTTGCATTTAGGCCCTGTAAGCGAGATGACTGGAGTAGCAATGTCAGCTGTGTGACCAAATTCTCCATTCGAGCTGTCTGCAAACAGATACCAGCCTTCTTCAGTATACCTGCTCAGAGAGAAATGGTTTTCTTTAGTAAATAAAAACATTTAATTATAATTAAGTTAAAGTTAAAATGGTAATATTTCCTTATATAGATATAGCACCTTGGGTCTGGGTATCTGACTGCCTTTGAATTTATCAATGTGTAGCCAGAATCCCAAAAAACCCCTGAAAAGGCAGGTAGTATTTTTATATTAGAGACTGGCAAAACAACATACAGAGCTGAAGTCACCTTTTACCCACAGGGTTGTATAGTTGTGGGCTGGAGTTTCCTTGGGGAAACTTCTTTCCTTGGAGAAACCAGAGGGTTTGATCCTGGCTTTAAGTCTAGAAAATCCAAGATGCCGGGTGAAGTTCTTTCTCCTGAGCAGTGCAGAAAGATGAGGCTGCCTTTGCAGTAAGCAGCAGACTACAGAAAGTGCAGATCAGTATACTATATATATATACACTATATATAGTTTTAGTGTTTTGGGTATCTAAGGTTTGGCACCTAAACCGCTTGTTTTTCAAAACAATAAGGAGCTGCTGACCAAAGATAAGATTCTGTTCTCTTCAACGGAGCTGCTACACACTCTGTGCTTCTAAAAATAAAGAACATTTCCAACAATGGCTTACAAGCTTGATGATGGGACCTGTGTTTTTAAAAAGGTCCTGCTATTGGCTTTCCTTGCTTTTCAGTCTTCCTGTTTGGCTAAGCTCTGAGCAGCCACTCTGTAAAGTTGCACCACTGCAACTCTGAGAAGGCGGTGACCGTGCTCAGCAAGCACTGCTGAGAGAAATGTGGGGTGCCCAGAAGGTGTTTACAGACTGAAATTTCTGCTGAACAGGCATTCAGTGGTGCAGAAACAGTCAAATTTATCTCTGTATACACACAGCAACTTCCTCAGAGAATCTGAAGTCCTTTGATTAATTCACTCATCCTTAGAATCACTTATGCAGTAACTTTTTTCTAATATGACCAGTGGCAGAATGATAGACTGCAAACACCCTGGTCTTCCTTTTGCCAAGGGCAAAGAATTTCATAAAGTATCTCCTTATCCTTCCCATAACCTGTGGTTGATCTTAAGGTTATATTTAAACAAAAATAACTTCCAATTTTTTTCTCTTTCTTGGTGTTTAAGACTGTTAAATCTTTGCTTCATGGGAAAATTGAAACTTAATAATAGCCATTGACACAAAGCAGCCTTTGAGATTCAAAGACCCTTGGAAATCAGTGGCTGGTTTGCTGCTTGTTATACAGAGTACTGCGTGTGCCTCCCCTGGTCTCACACCAGAAAAACAAACAAACAAACAAACAAAACATTCAAAGGCAACTCCTATAGCCATGGGAAACTATGGAAAATATTTTGGAAGATGAAAATAAGAGACAATTCTGGTAGTCATAAAACATTTTGGTGCTGAAATTCCAGGCTGAAATTCCATAAACTACACTTCAGCACAGCCAAGCGTAATTCTAACACTTCCATGGGTCAGGAGTGGGTAGAGCACTTTAGGTAGTTAATTGGCCACTGTTCAATCCTGTAGTCATTACACACTTCTCAGAGGTTTCTCAAACCTTATCCAGCATGCAAGAATGAGAGAATCACTGTATTTCTACATATGGGTAAGCATTTGTATGTAATATATCTGCAAATGTCAAAAGTAACAGAAGGGAATTATTCCCATAATTTTTCTTTAGTTAGGAAAGATGATTCTCAGCTCTAAACTAGAAATACATTTGTCTTTTTTTAAAGTGAAGTAATAAAAAATCCTGCAAAATGAAGGCACTTATGCAGGAAAAGATAACATTTCATAGATAGATTTTTACATCTTAGTTGGAGAATATGAATTACATATAATTCATAACTGAAAAATAAAAAACTCCTACATAAAAAGTCTGTAGTGTGTAGAAAGGGTTGCCTATGCACATAGTTTTAGGTAGAAAACAAATGCATACAGGAAAACAGTGGTCATGATCAGAGTTAACATTTCTAGCACTACCCACAAAACAGAATTAGCTACCCAGCAGAATCATAAATGTCCTTTCTTTTAAAATAAATATCCAATACTTTGTAGTAAAATTTTCTGTTTGTAAACTACATGCAAGTATATATATTTTTCAAGGAGAATTAAAGATTTTTAAATGCATGTTACAATATGGGGCAGACCCAAACTAAGTCTGGTAGGATTCTAGGGGGAAGGATAATGATCTGGAGAAATCTGCATCTTCTGCACAATCCTATTTTTCTTTTCATTCAGTAGCAGATGAGAGAAGTGTCACTAAAGCTTTTATTTTATCAGTGTATCCTGGCAATTCAGACACCTTTATAATCACTGCATGCATTTATGTCATCCTTGAGAGAGTGGCATAAATATTTGGAAGTGAATTACTGCAGAAAACAAGCCCAAAATAGCGTAACATATATGCAAGCCTTAGGGCAATTAGGTAAAATTCATACCAAAATGAAAAGTAATAGAGCATTTTTGTTAAAAATAAAGTGCATGTACTATAAATGATAATTGAAAACTGTGAGCTGTGATTTCAATGTAGCAATTTTTGTTTTCTTTTTTTCCTTGGAATTAAGTATTCTGAGTCTTGTCTGGAGGTAAAAGGATATCCAGTTCTCTTAAGGTTTGCAAAAAGGGACCTCAAGAAGTTGGTGGTAACAGATGTGAACAAGATACTGTTCAACATACAGAAGAGTGAATAAATCTGGCTTTCAATGTAGATCTTAAGTAAGTGTCGAAATTCAGCAAAATAGATGGAGACTCCACTGCCAGTAATTGCAAAATCTCAGGCTCATTTGGAAAATGATCTCATGGAAAACCTCTTAGTTAGCAGCTACAATATGTGTAATTAGAATCTTGATATTTACCCTTTGAAAATGATTAATTTTACCTCTGTACTGCAAGCATTCCCTATATAAAGACCTTCTTGTGCCAGTGCGATAATCCTAATTAATTTCAGAGGGAAATTCACAACATTTTAATGGATATAAAAATTCAACAGAAGCAATGGAACTACATTTCTATACGTGACTTTGTTAATGGCTTAATATTTCAAGTATCTTTTAAAGTCAGCAGACATATAAAAAAGAATTTTCTCTGTATTTTCCCCTTCAAAATATTCAGAAAAGGACAGAGAACTGAATATATCATCTGGGGATTAGTCTTGAGGGAAAGATTAGGTGTGTTAAAAAAAGTTGGAGGCCTATCAAAAAAATTAGAAACAGCTTATGTCTGGTAGTGTTATTGAGTAAAGTTTCATGCTGTGAAAGTCGTAATGTCTACAAATATTAATAATGTCACAGTACTGTTTTAATGGCTGAAAGTGGATAAAAAATTAATCAGCTGACCTTTCCTGTTCAGAAACTTCAAGCTCTGATTTAATTAATTGTTGGGCACCTCTCAGTTTTTAAAGTGTTAATTCATCTATGCATCTTCTATAAATTGTTCGAGAATCCCTGATTAAGCACTTAGATGGACTTATAAAATACCCTTTACTCTTTATTTTTCATTTAGAGTGAAAGCTAAATTCAATTAGAAAACAAAATCTCTACTTTGCTAAAGAGTTCTGATTTTCTTCCAAATCTCAGCAATAATGAGAAAAATAAACAAAAAGGCAAACCAGAGAGAGAAATTTCAGTTTGCTAGGGGGATAAGCATTCCAGTGGTTAGCACACCATACTAAAATCTGAAATTCAAAAAGGAGCAGCTTCCACATTCCTTTCCATTTTTCCTGGGTATAGATGTCCATAAACACTGTGCAGTATCTATATAGCAAACCAGAGTCCCATAGACATGTTGGAGCTATTGCACATTTAAAGCCTTATTCTTCAGCTCTCCAACACCATCTCTTCAGGATCTGCCAAGTCATTGACCTGCTATTAGTCCAGATGGGTTTCTGTACAGGAAGAAATTCCAAACTAGTGGTCAAAAAAATCAGTAGGTCGCTAGATGACATCCAAATGAAGCACTCTTGACCGAAGGGGAAGGACTGTAGGATACCATACATATCAGGAAAATGTCATCCATCAAAGCTCAAGCTGATGGTTTGAATCATACAAGGCAGTGGCTTCAGTTTGCATACATCACCTTCTGTGCACCATGTGTTACAGGAATGGAGCTGGAGGAGATCAGTCGCTTTTCTATCTATTCTCTTTCTTCCAAGAGCATAGGTAACTAGCTGACAGAAGTTTTGCTAAAGGTAAGATGTTTACAGTAGTTTTTTAGTTTTGGATTAGCTAGGAGTTCCTAGCCAGAAAAAATTTCATCAAAAGATTTCTGAGAAAAAAAAATTAGATTATGGTTTCATAGCTAAGAGGGAGTTAAATTCTCCCATTTTTCTTCCTAACAACCATATTTATGATAAAAGATTCATATTGCTGTCATTTTTTCTGGTACTATGACATCAGGGTATAGAGATGGTATTTTAGTGCTGTATATTTGACTTAAGATGGTTGTAAACTATGATACTTTAACCTTTCCATCACACTAGCTTCATTTTATGTTGATTCCTATTATTTCTTGTTTATAGTGACAGAAACCAGATAATATGAAAGTTCTGGTAAAAGTTAAAGTGGGTATAAAAATAAAAGTCTTCACTAAAAATCTTTAACTTTTCTTATTTTCTAACATTAGCAACAAAGAAAACATTAGAAATACAAAGCAACCAAAAGTCATTATTATTACAGTATTCCTAAGGAAACAGGCAAAGATACAAGGAAGACTTTATCTTTGTATGTGTCCATATAGAGTCCAACATAACTTCAATATACTAACCATAAAATGAGAAAGCTGGGTAAACATTGTGCCTATAGCACAGTTTACCTGAAATTGGGCTTCAAGATGGGAAAATGCTGAAAGATGGGTAAAAAAAAATATAGAAATATTCCAGAAAGTATTATAGAAATATACAGAAAAAATCAGCCTGTTTAAACAAACAAAAAAACCCCAAAGGCAAAGCCTACCAGTTCCCTCATCACTGCATCTGCCTGTAGAAATCACAAAAAAGGTGGTAAAGAATTTCAGAATTGAAAGAGACCTTATTATTCAAGAATTTCATTCAAGAAGAAATTTATCACCTCTTTTATGCTCTGTGTAAGAGCTACTCAATGCACTGCCCATTATACCCATTATTTTAGCCAGAAGGCAACACATGATGTGGGAAGGAGAGGATAGTCTGTGGGCAGTTGCCAAGGTTATTCTCAAGATGTATAATGACTGTGAATCTGAAAGAAATGTGCCAGACCATACTTCTCTGGGAAGCATGAGAAGTTTTAAGAGGAGAGAGTGAAAAAAATGTTTCTTTAGTATCTATATTTGCTAGATGTTCACTGTCTGCACCAGAAATAGTTTGACTACTTACCCTTCTGTAGATGATATAGGATAGCCTATTATAGATCTTAACATATGAACAGATCTTTTACAGCCTCTGTCTTGCAGAGACTTAACACATTCACTATCTTCAACAGGGTTCTTTCCTGAATAAAGGATTCCAGCTGTGAGGATATTATTGCAGAAAAAGGATCTCTATACAAAATGAAAATGTCATAAAATGTGTAACTTTCAACAATCAGGGATGTTGAAGTTGAAGGCAGCCTGGGCTGCAGTGATCATGCACTAGTGCAGTTCACTGTCCTAAGGTGTATGAGGCAGATGAAAAGCATAGTCAGGACTCTAAATTTTAGGAAAGCAAACTTCCAACTCTTCAGGGAGTTAGGAAGTAGGACCCCGTGGGAAATGGATCTCAGGGACAAAGGAGCAGAACAGAGCTGGTAGATCTTTAAGGATGCTTTCCATAGAGTGCAAGAGATCTCAGTCCCCAGGTGTAGGAAACTGGGCAAGGAAGGCAAGAGACCAGCATGGCTGAATCGAGACCTGCTGGTCAAACTAAAAGGCAAGATGGAACTACACAGGCAGTGGAAGTAGGGACAGGTATCATGAGAAGAGTATAGGGACATTGCTTGCTTGTGCAGGGACGAGATCAGGAAGGCCAAGGCACAGCTGGAGCTGAACTTGGCAAGGGATGAAAAGAAAAACAAGAAGGGCTTCTACAGGTATGTAAACCAGAAAAGGAAGGTTACAGAAAGCAGAACCCCCATGATGAGCAGCAGTGGTGAACTAGTAACAACAGACAAGGAGATGGCTGAGATTCTCAACAACTTCTTTGCCTCAGTCTTCACTGGCAACCCCTCTCCTCATGGCTCTCAAGTTGATGGCCCACAGGATGGAGACCAGGGGACAAAATTCCTCCCAACATAAATGAAAACAAGATTCGCAACAACCTGAGGAACCTGAACATACACAAGTCCATGAGACCTGATGAAATGCATCCCAGAGTCCTGAAGGAATTGGCTGAGGCAGTTGCCAAGCCACTCTCCATGATATTTGAAAAGTCATGGCAGTCAAGTGAAGTCCCTGGGGACTGGAAGAAAGGAAACATTATGTCCATTTTTAAAAAGGGTAGAAAGGAGGACCCTGGGAACTACCGACCTGTCAACTTCACCTCTGTGCCTGTGGGCAGATCATAAAACAGAACCTCCGAGAAGACATGCTAAGGCACATGGAGGACAGGGAGGTGATTCAGGACAGACAGCATGGTTTCATTAGGGGCAAATCCTGCCTGACCAACCTAGTGGCTTTCTACAATGGAGGGACTGCATCAGTGGAGAAGGGAAGACCTATGGATCCCATCTACCTGGACTTCTGCAAGTCCTTTGACATAGTGCCCCACAACATTCTTCTCTCTAAGTTGAAGAGATATGCATTTGATGGGTGGACTGTTCAGTGGATAAGGAATTGCCTGGATGGTTGCATCCAGAGGGTAGTGGTCAATGGCTCAATGTCTAGATGGAAAACGGTAGCAAGTGGTGTCCCTCAGGGGTCCATACTGGGACCAGTGTTGTTTAGTATCTTCACTAATGATATTGACAGTGGCATTGAGAGCACCCTCAGCAAGTTTGCCAATGACACCAAACTGGGTGGTGCAGTCGATATGCCAGAGGGATGGGATGCTATCCAGAGGGACCTGGACAAGCTGGAGAAGTGGGCCCAGGTGAACTTCATGAGGTTCAACAAGACCAAGTTTGGGGTCCTGCACCTGGGCTGGGGCAACCAGAGATACAATAGGGTGGGGGAAGACATGCTAGAGAGCAGCCCTGTGGAGGGCTGCAGCACCTCTTTTATGAAGACAGACTGAGGGAGTTGGAGTTGTTCAGCCTGAAGAAGAGAAGATTCTGGGGGGACCTTATAGCAGCCTTCCAATACCTGAAAGGGGCCAGTCAAGGTCAGGCTTGATGGGGCTCTGAGCAATCTGTTCTAGTGTGAGATGTCCATGCTTATTGTTGGGGGGATAGACTATCTGACTTTAAGAGGTCCCTTCCAACCCAAGACATTCTATGATTCTATAAAGGACAATAAGAACTCCAATAACTTAATTCTACTGTGAATCAGAGAGGGTTTTCTCCACTGAACACTTTAACTACTTAACTATTACTAGGTTTAAATACTCAGTAAGTCAAATCTGGATTTAACAACTGTAAAGAAAAAGGCAGGCTTTTCTTCAATGAAGTTTAAAAACTTCTGTGAATTTTCATAAAACTAAAAAATAATTCAAAGCAAATGTTGGTCAGGAATGCAGATATTCCTTTAGAGCAATATGTGATAAATAGTGTTTCAAACAGTGGTAATTCCAAAAAGAATCAGTTATTTTACCATGATTTGAAACTTATTTTTTATCTAGTAACCTCCAACCTCTATTAGCATTTAACATTAATGCATAGTACTGAGAATGAAAAAATATAATTGTTATGGCATAACAAAGAAGACCTAAATTTTTTTGAAGACTGCTTTCTGAATGGACATAATAGCATGATTTCTTATTGCAGAAACCATATTTTAGCTTTGTTTGCAGAGAACTGTCTGTAAACTGCTGGATGACACTAGACCTCGTTCTTTGCATAGTGCTAGAGATAAAATTTTCTGTCTTGAGCGTCTAAACTTTGGTACACAAATGCAGGAATGAGCTTCAATGTTTCATTCAAACTGAAGAGAAACAAAAGTGCTTAACAAACCACAGGACAAAACATGTACTGAGACTTGTAGTTGGACAATGGAACTAGAAAGCTCCTCCAAAGAAAATGGTAAAGGTTTTCCCACACAGAGTGATTATATTCTTCACAGTTTAATCTATTTTTGTTATGAAATTAATTCCAAACTCTGGTATCCTAATATACAGAGCTAAAAATATTTTGAATATGTTCTCTTTCTTGGTACAAAATTAGATTTGTTTAAACTACAGTTACTTAAAATAGACTAGTTAATAACAGTCCTGCAAATAATTTCTGACCATTAGCTTATTCTTAAAAGTAATTAATATTTCACAACTACATATTTAAGTTGGACACACAAATAATATGAATACTTTTGCTCCCCAAGTGGATGGTGCAAAACTTAAAATTATATTTTCACCAAATTTCAACCCCAAATATTTTTCCTAAAAAATGTGTAATAATTCTATAAATGTATAAAAAATAAATATGGTTTTGTTGTTTACTGTTACCTTATTTCTATAGATGCCCTCAAGCCTTTATTCTGATTAAATCTACACTCTTTCAACTCAAGAATCACTAGAATTGGACATACAGAAGCACAATATCCATCAGATATTGTGACATGCCACAGCATGTCAAATAAACTCCTCTTTGCAAGGCTTAAGAATCCCCTTCCTTTCATTTTCCATTGTCTTTATGAGTATTATAAGCATCTTCATAGAGGCAGCTGTGGAGCCTAAGAGGCTTAATGCTTTATGTTTCACTTCACTGCAAATAAAGTTCTCAAGCAACATCTATAGATACACCCACACATGTCTGAAGTCCATAATACTATTGAGAACAGATCTATGGAGTGTAAAAGCATCACATAAAGTGCATATTTTTCCTCCACTTCTATGTATAGTACTCTAAGGTATCATTTATACTCTTCATGTCTAAAAAGCTCATTTTAAAGCATTGTCAAAAAATATCAGTCACCACAGCCTAAACAGAATGAGACAGCAAGTCCAAAATAAATATATGATAGTGTCATATGTTGAACTCTTCAGACACCTATCCATATAAAATAACAAACACAAAATGGTATATTAAGTTTTTCCCATGATATACTGCAATGAGGCTTGGTTTCTGCCTTCAGGAAGGTATTTAATCTCCAGAGGTTTTTTTAATCCTTTTGTTTGGAATAGTGCAGACAGCTTTTTGTGAATGTCCATCAATCCTTTAAAAATAATTTCGCACATTATAAACACATTTAAACTGCTTTTGGGATTACCTCTGCAAAGCAGTGGTTCTGATTACATGAAAAAATTTAGAGAATTTTTTTAAGGAAATTCAAGGGGAAAATAATATATGGTAATTCCATTGCTCTATTAATTAACAAATTACTTGCTAAAAATTCAAGAGAAGCAGAAATCTCCTTTTTAAGAGTTTTGATAAAGAAATTTAAAACAGCATATGTAAAATGAACAGAGTATATTCTGAACAAGGCTTTATAAAAGAAACAGACATTTTATAAATTAATCTTAATTACTTCTTGTAAATTCATCAGGCAGTATTATCCAGCTACTGGGAAAACAATAAAAATGGATATGCAGACTTGGTTGGAGAACAGACTGGAAATTAGTGCACATCAACAGAAATCCAGTGTTTTAGAGATATCCTGTAATCACAGCAGAGACAAGTGAGGAGTAACCACCCAAGTCTTAGCACTCCAGAACAATTTTGTTTATGATGTTGAGTGTCATGCTCCCATTCTATGGCAACTGGAACCAGTGGTAGCTAAAATTGGGCTGGGGCAAGTGTATCCACATCAGCTCTAATCGTGCCTGGCCTATAGCATTGACACACAGTTTATAATAATAGGAAAGTGAACAATGCTAATGAACCACAAATCTGATTACGCACTTCAAATCCCATTCCCCTTCTCTCTCTAATTTGGAACAACATTTTGGAAGTAGCAACAACTGTTTAGAAAAACATATTGTTTGCTCAGACAAAACATGATCACTGCACATTCCTGTAAATACGGTTGTGCCTCTCTGTATGGATGGTGCATTTGCAAATTTTTCAGTTCTCTAAACCTCTGAGCTGCTGGTATATCTTTTAAAAGTGCAAAGATATGTCTTTAGAACTGCACACGGTGCAGCAACTGTATTGTTGGTTTGAGGCTACCTTAATATAGCAGAAAGTTAAATTAACAGAACAGCTGATGTCAAAACATAAAACATAAATTGTTTAGTGTGAAGGTAGTGAGGCACTGGAACAGGTTGCCCAGAGAAGTTGTGGATGCTCCATCCCTGGGGGCATTCAAGCTCAGGTTGGATGGGGCTCTGAGCAACGTGGTGTGGTGGGAGATGTCCCTGCTAATGCAGGGGAGTTGGAATTCGATGATCTTTAAAGTCCCTTCCAACTCTAACCATTCTAGGATTCTGCGATATTTCACAACCACTTAGAGAACAAGTATACACTAAGATGCACCTCATTCAAAAAAGTCTGCAGAGGAAAACCTGTTTTCTGAACCTTGATTATCTGAATTCTTATTCTCTGAAAAATTGTCAATTAAAAAAAAGAAAGGGATTATAGAATAAATTGTCACAGACATTTTTAAATTTTGTGAATGACCTAGTCAAGAACTTACAACAAATCTTTAATTCTTTGTAGTAATATAAAGATAATAATAAATATAAAAATAATAATATATTACTTTGATCTTCCTGGATAGATAGAAAGGCAAAATTTTTACTTTTAGAAAAATATTTGGCTGAAACACTCTTATAAGAAACTAAGTGTTCCAAATATCTCCTGGGCTAACTGTAAGCATCTTCCTGTAACGCTCTATTGCAAGTCACTCCAGGGAAGATCTTGTCTCCATATTAGAGTATGTGCACTTTTGAGAAATCTAGTATAATCCAAATCATCATCTAGCTACTGAGATATCTGCAAATAGCATGCAAGTGTCTGAAGGGTTACACCTGAACACACATGGACAAAACTATTCCAGTATCAGAAAAGGATGTTAGAAGTTTTGCTTTTGGATATAAAGCACTTGTCAAATCAAGAAGTGGCTGGAATGAAGTACTGGCATGAAGCTAGCAGGATGACAAGGCAACTTCAAAAAAGCTCTCCTACAATGGTCATGGAAGTAGCTACATGTGCTGAGAGAGTGTAAGGAAGTCTGAGAGTACCAGCTGCCTTTTTGGTAGCACAAGACAACTACTACAGTGATTGGAGAAGTGATGTCCTCGGCTCCTCTCACCCTCCCATTTGCAACTCTCATTTGCCTGTGACTTCCAATCCTTCCACCTAGGCACTAGGAGGCTGCTACAGCAATGATTGTCCCCTTGTTGCTTTTATGGGTTGCTTCATGCCCTTGCACTTCACAAATCCTGAGACAGTTCAGTCCTGATGAAAATATATAGCAGCTATGGAAAAAGTGTTATGGAGGCAAATATGTTGTACTGGACAGGATCCCCACCTGTGAAACACCCTATTACTTCTCTTTCTGTCTGGCCACTGGATGAAGACAGTTTTCCCTCTGTCTCCTTTGGTTTTTTACAAAGAGAAAATCTTAACTTTAGAGTCAATGTATCCAGCTAAGGATGCTCCCAATAAGGCTTTTTGCATATAAGGCTGTCTCAATGTACCTTGCACAACACTTTCCAGGCCACAGTTGATCAGGTCTTTGACCCCTTCTAATAAAATATTCCTTAACTGAACTTAACTATTTCAGACACTACCTAGTATTTAACATGTACTGAAAAATGCATTTCAATGTAGATTTCAATGCTCCTTCTATTATCTCTTCTCTGTCAGGCTCAATGGCACAGAACAATGTCAATTTCTATATGCAATATAATAGAAATGGTTTGGGATTTTGGTTATAGCAGCTAAGTGAAATGCAGTATGATAAAAGAGCCTTCAAGTAGTTAAACTAGGCTTTCTCCTTTGCAGTGTTTCATGAGCAGTGTCCTTTAGGATTATAATTTTTTCACCTTTTTTGAAGTTCATAGACTCAGCTTTTAAACATTTCTTGACTGCTGAAAAAACTGCTGAGCTTAAGTATATTACTCAAAGCCTTTAATTTTTCCTATTTTTCCCAATGCTAAATTCTGGTAATAATTGTCTGAAAAGCAGACAAAAAAGAAAGACAGATGTGTTAAACATATGGTTACCAAGGGAGCTATTTACACAGCAATAATTATTATGTGAGCTTAGAATTTTAGTTTCACATCCTTTTTTGTTTTGATTCATTAGTGCTGATGACAGATTTAGGTATGAATTATCATATCAATTAAATGTCTACAAATTTTTCAAACAGCAACAGTACCCAAATATCATTAATAACGTCAAAGAATTTGCTACATCACTAATGAGCTTCTCTAAAATTATGAAAAATAAATATAGAGTTATCCAGTTGCTTGTGTGTGTTCTATCCACTTGTTTAATCATACACAAATTGATACTTTAATTATTGCAGCATTTAGAAATCTAACTGCAATTGGGAATTCCCATTTCCTAAGTGTAGAAACATACCATAAGATGTCTAGATTCATGTGTGCTTAATGGTCTTTTCAGTGCCCAGTGCCAATGTCACCAAGACCTTTGGTGCCAGCCTCTCTCCAACTCAAGCCAAGGACTGTCAGGCTGCCACAGCAGACTCCCATATGGCTTCTATTCCTCCAGCCTTGGGCTTATATATGCACATCCAAGCTGTTCAGTCCTCCATTTCTGAAGTAATTTCTTTCGCTTAATTAATGTAATTACAGCTTCGAAGATTCACACCTCCACTTTACAATTCATCAGCCTACATGAGGCTAGCCCAAATACATGTTCTATTGGAAGCAGATGGTTGAATCTCCAACTATTCACAGGTATTTCTGCGGAAGGAACTCATGGTAAGCTGCACTGTCATCTGCTCTTGCAACAGGATGAAGCTAAACATTTCTATATGTAATTCTGCATGTTTTATTTTAATAAGCAAACACACAGGATTACAGTATTACAGCTTCTCTCATCTAGCTCCATGGAAAATTGGGAAAAGATTGATGAGGAAATAAAACAAAATGTTGCAGGGTTTTAATTCAACCAAGCTACTGTTCTGCATCTCCTGCTGTAATTTGGAAGCATCATACTCCCGTTCTCTTCTATAGGCCAATAAACAAAGGGAATGGGGAAATAGTACAACCAAATTACATCTTATGTGAAACATCACAATATCAACACATTTCAGTGCTGCTTGAAAATTGCAATCTCTATGGATCATTTACTTTCTCTTTTCATCAGTCCTTTTCAATATACCATTAGTTGCATTAAACCATGAAAATATGTTGAAAAACAGTAACACAATTTCATGTGTCACTGTGCCAATGCAAATTTTTAGTGGAAAGGCTGTGAGAAGGTTTACTAAGTACACATACAGTGGTGGTATCTGCTAATACGTAAGAATTAAATAGCAGTCAATGAAAGATTTGGCAACCAATTTATCATAAATAGTTGCTCTTTTTTTACAGAATACACTTCCTTTGTATATATAACGTAGGGACCTCAAAACAATTAGGTAGCATCTGTATTTCCTTTTTGCTTTTGTTGAATGAAAATTTTTTGTGGGTTTTTTATATAAATGTAAGAATACACAATTACTTTAATGAAGTACACAGTGAAGCTAATATTCTTTATAATGATTCTTTTATAGTGATAGAAATATTCTTAGGCTGAGTAAATGCAACAATCTCATTTTAAACTACTAGCAATATAGCAGACTCTGTTGCAGTGGTTTTAATTTGAAGTCCGTTTTTGCACTCTATGGACTATTGTCACAGAAAGTAAACATGCCTGTCACTAGAAACAGGCAAACATTTTTCTGTTCAGTAGAAATATGCTGCACAGAAATTTCCTTATTAGATGATTTGAAGTTATATGACATTGAAAGCTGTTTGAACTTAATACATTAGCTGGTCACTTGTAGAGACTTTGCTTCAATAAATCTCGACTGTTCCTTGTAACTAGAATATAAACTGCATTAATGCATATTTTTAATCACATTTCTTGCTTTTTTAAAAAAACCCAACAGGTAAACTATGGAAAAAATCTGATTATTGATTCTTGAGAAAAATAAAAATAATGTCTTTAGGAGGAATTATTAATTATCATAAGCTATCTACTTAGAATCCAAAATTAACGTAGAGAGAACAGACATATTTTTAATTTTATTATTAAGTGATATAATTTATCAGAAAAATGGTAAAATATCAACTAAGCTGAATTTAACTCTGGCTACAGGTGTTTTGAACTGCATTAGTAGTTATTAAACGACAGCAGAGTTCACAAGACCCATTGTTGCGTTTTGTGCTTTCCAGTCTTGGGCAGAACTGCTGGGATAAGGCTAGCTAGTAAGGCAGAAGAGTGAGTGTACACTGTGTAAGGGAATAGACTGTCTGAAAAGGTGTTTGCCCAAAACTGATCAAAATTATGAGCACCATTGACTAAGCTGAACAGTAGTGAAGAATTAAACAGAATTGTGAAGACAGCTTTCAAATTAAGGAGAAGTCAGCTTGAAAAGAAGTATACAAGTAGGATGGAAATGTATGAAAGTGGGGAGAGGTCATGGAGTGGAAACAGCAGCAGCCAAAACCTTTTTTTTGACATGCCAGAGGTCCTCTTGCTGGTGCCAAAACCATACACCAGACAGAGCATTGTCCCCACTGGATGCTGCACTGGATAGCCTGTACACAGCTGGTGGGCTAGGCAGTTTGAGGTGATACAAAAAAGGTTGATATCTCATGGCATATGTATTAAAAGGCTGTAGGAAGTGGCATGTATACACAAAGATGGAGCAGCCGTGTCTCCAAACTTGCTTTCCCATAAGGGGTTACATGCTTGTACCCCACATGTCCTCTGGGAGAGTGAGTGCACGTGTGTTTCTCTGGATGGGGAAGATCCTGAAACATTTGGGAATTACTTATAGAAGTGTGTTTAGAAATTTGTACCTGTTTATTTATATTTTGTATTTTGATTCATCTGTTTTATTGATCCTATTGATCTTACATATCTACTTCACTGATTAACAGTTAATTATATGCCATTTATAAGTCAGTACACTGCTTCAATACTGTGAAGTAGCAGATTTTCCCCCTTACAATTTACACTTGGCTAAACTCATGCAGTCCAAGAAAAATTCAAGTATCTGAAAATTGTACTCACGTAGTATGATCAATTAATGGGCAGTAGTTTTCTTGCCCAGGGTAGAGATTTGCCCCTCTTCCAAGTTCCCACTTGAATACATTTGTGGTATGGATGGAAGAATTTCCTGACATCTGTTCCGAGGCTGGCTGATACCATCCACACTTGTTTGTATCTTCAAAGTTGCAGACTTCCTTAACTGAAGAGATGAACAGTAAATACTTCACGTTTACATAAAAATTGTAAATCATTAATTGATTATATGATACAGTAACAACATGACAGTAAGAAGCGTTCATTTTATAGCATCCATGAATACTTGCACATTCTAGAGATGAAATATAAATTATTTTTTCTATGTTCTTTTCCATTAGGCAGATTATAATTTTGATAACAATTGTTCTGCACTTCGGTATCTACTTTCATATGTTTTCTGACCAGCTTTCAGGCCATTCTAATAATCTACCATGTGATTTACACCAAAATATATGTAAAATTCATCAGCTATGAACCTGTCACCTGCTACATTGTTCTTTCTTCTGTAGACTGTTGACATTAGAACTCATTGCACATTGTTTGCAAAGTCCATGATCAAAACTCTAAACAACCAAATCAATATTTCAAACAATCCCCACAGTACCTGAAAGGCACATAATAATGCAGCTGTTTGGCATTGGTGTAAAATACTGAATTGTTATCTTACTAAATAAATTTGCAGCTGCTTGTGCCGCAGTTTTTGGTTCCTGAGGAACTACCCAAGTGTCCCAGATGTGCACTCCAAACATCAGACTGTAAAGTTATTCTCTCTTCCAATCTGGACTAGTGAATATTTGAAAAAATTAAATATGTCATAGGTGATTTAATTTGAGAAAATACGCTCACTTAGAAAAAGAAAATTGCCATGCATAGTACCAATCACTGGGGAACTGAGGATTCCTCCCCTCTCTCCTCCCCCATTTCAGTAGTAAGTTCAATTGAAGTGTGAAGTCTAAATAAGCCTATTAGATGGCAGAAAATGCATAATGTCTCAGATTCCCACATTAAGAACAAAATGCTAGTTCTTTTGTAGGGGAAATGACACTAAAAATAGCATATAGGTGCCAATACCAAATCGCACAGGTAAATATAGAGTAGTTAAAAAAAAAAAAGTGTTTAGGAGTTGCAAACTAATAAGGTAGCAAAGTACAAGATTTAGTACACTCACCACAGGCTGATTCATCAGACTTATCAGAGCAGTCAGGTCTGAAATCACACTTCTGGATCATCTGGATGCAATGGCCAGAGGCTCTACAGACAAACTCTTTCTCTGTGCAGTTGTTCATGGGGAGTGTGGCAGGAACTGAAGTTCCTGAGGTAATTGTGGAGGCTGTTGGCAAATTTCCTTTGAAAACAAAACAAAACAACAACATGTTAAGTGATGGGACAAAGACACTCTAGTGTTGCAATGATTTCTTGCCTTGCCACTCATACTTTTGTCATGGGTATAGCTTTACTGGAACCATGCCTGGGTATCCAAGCTGAGTGACTTAAATCCTGCCCAGCAGGAACTGAACTGCACATTTACTCAGTGGAAAACACTAGGTTGGCCATGCTGGGCAACCACCATGAATAGCATCATTGGGACTTGTGGGAATTTCTTTATACCTCTTACCTGTTTTTCAAATTTGAATTAAGTCAGTGAGTAATTTCAAAAAACTAATGCCATGGAGACTGATAGAACAATCACAAAAACAAAATTTCTCTGTGAATGAAGGCTAACAGATTACTTTGATGATAATGCTTTTTTTTTTTTAACATGTTGGTTACTGCAAGTGACTGTAGAAATTGCTATGTAATCTTCTTACCTTGTAATTTCATCACTGAAAAAAATATTTTTTTCTCATTAGAAAAATTATTCTGAGGTCATCATCTTGTTCCACCACTTCATTCATGTTCCATTCAAACTCATTACCACTTCTTTCAAATCAATGTCCTTTGTCTTTCCTATTCTTTACCATGCACCTTTCTTCAGATTTACTCTCATTTTTTGAAAATCCTTGCTATTATTATCCATAAAAGGAATTTTCATTATATAAATCCTTGAAATTTAATCATTAATGAAATTATTAGCTGTAATGCACAATGCACCTGAGCAATACACCTGAGTTAATTAAAAAGCACATGTAAAGACTTTTAATATAGTATGTGTTTGGGACAGTAAGGAAATTTTTTTTCTTCTGAGGCTTAGAGCACTAAGACTGATAATAAATTCCCCACACGCAGAAGTCATTTCTATTTCATAAGATAGAAAGTACATTTCTGACATCAGGTGAATTATACTTCAATCAAATGAATGATACTCCCATAACATCTTAAAAATCAAACAACACACTTAGGAAAAGGAACTTTTTAAAAATGTACAGAACACAAAAACTGTTTCCTATTCAGGAAACAGTTCACCATTATACTTGAGTATTTTAGTTCTAGCTTTCCACACAAAATGAGCTTTTTTTCTTAGTTATGAACTATGAAACCCTGGCCCTCTGTACTTTCCAATTTTTTTCTTGTTTATTTTTAAAACTATTTTTCATATATTATTCGAAAACATGTAGGGATTTTTTGATTAGTCCCTTTAAGGTTTTTTTGCTTGAATATAATGCATTGTAGATTAACTGAGCATTTACTAAAAACTCTATATTCAAAAGTTGATAACAAATATTTGAAGTAATACACTGTATAGAATTCATAAAATGTGAGATAATTTTCTGTTTCAGAGACATGCCATGTACACTTGATATTCCTAGTAGACCTAATTACATCTACAAGAATTTTTTTGAGTAGCAGAATAATAAGCCTCTGCAATAGATTTAGTGCTAGGATACTAATATTCAGACACTGTGTCAAATTGTTTGCTGTTCTACAGCCCTGTTGTGACTGTGCATCCACTGTCACACTATACACAACACTGTAATGCCTGCTGCAGCTAACACCAGTCCTCTTAAAATCCCTTCTGGTATGAAGTGACAGGTCTGGAATCTAGGGTCTTGAAGTACATGAATTTTGGGATATAGTATTTTACAATTCTGTAGACATTGTACTGCCCTAGGTAGAAATTACTTCTGAGGACAGGCTGCTTGGTCATCCAAAGTTGTTTGTGTGCTGTAACATGGGAGCAACTGGCACAGTAAAAACCTTAAGATCTATTGGGGTGAGGCAGAAGGCTATATCAAACTGAGTTTGCTGAATGAAAGGTCAGTTTGTTTACACACAGTTAAGTTTATTTTTCCTTCCTGGAATCGAGACCTCAAAGAGTTTGGAAGCTGCGATCTTCTTACTTAGGGTCTCTTTTGGACCTTATGTGCACAGCAGAAACTCTTTTGTGCTGATGCCTAGATTTGAGAAGCAGGGAAGCAAGTCTGGATTTCCTTGGCAGGCATGAGTCATGGTTTGATTTGGTTTTTGCTTTTCCAGTAGCAATATTACAAAGGACAGCAAAGAATCAGCTCACAGCTAGGAGATGTACAATTTAACTCTGTTCTTACCATTATAAAGAGTACAGCCTAGAAAAGACACGTCATCAAGTCCTATGTCTCCAGCGAAGCCATCTCCTACGACACCTTTCACCAAGATCTAGGGAAACAAGAATTACAAAATCATTTTTCAGTTATAGTAGAGTTCCACTTCTCATTAAATATTTCATATCAATTGATAGAGGAGTCATTTACCACATTTAAAACTTAAAATGAGATTAAATTTGTTCTAGGGGATATATTATTTTAGTGACACTTTAGGAAAGAGACTAATTATATCAGCTTTCACGGGGGTCACATTAATCACGTGAGACATAACAGAATGGTTGGCTTCACAATTGTGTTAAGCCACTGAAACATCATTGTGATATAAAATGATGGCAAGACATTACCATAAGTGGCATATTATGATTAGCTCCTTTGGTACTTATTGTAATAATATTAATCATGATTATTTACAATAACATCCATTTGAATAAACTATACACTCTTATACAAATCCCAGTGTGATGAAAACAATTAAGCAAGTTAGAGATGTGATATGGAACCTTGTAAACAAAAGTCTGCTACTATTTCTTCAGGGTTGCCAATGCTGTATATGCTTAATTTGTCGTTATTTTCTACTGCCAAGAAAAGGGAGAGGTTAGTATCTGTGAAACACTCTTTGGGTGACTGATAAGCCTCTTTTCTTCTGACTCTTGCTGAATGGTAAAAATCGAAGCAGGTGATTAGGGAAAAGATTTAGTAAGAATTTACCTAATTTAACTAATTTATAAATCCTTATTCATAAAAAATAAAGCCTTCTCAAACTATATATTTTCTAAAAAGATAAAGAAATGTTTCTGATGATCCAATGGAGTTCAAAAGTTAAAGGCGCTCCTTTGACATTTTTAAAAAATACTTGTGTCACATCTTACACACACACACATATTCAAGCTTCCAAATTATTCTGGAATGTTGTATAGCATTTCAAATATATTTTTTACCATTTGTTCCTCAGTTTCATAGATAATTTCTACAAAGGAATTATGTGTAAATAGTGACAAATAATACTGCAATACTGCTTCACAGTACCATTAGTTCTAATATTTTTGTTGTAATTTACTTATTTGTTATTTTATTTGTAACTAAAGCTTCTTTTCAACAAATACTCAAAGCACTGCTCCAAACTCAAAGATGCGAGGCACTTCTGTGTAGATAGGTGCCTTAATTCTTCTCATCAAATATCACTGATATTTTGGAAACATCCTCACACCAAATGTCCTTTCAAAAATATATGCTTGCATTTTACATTTCAGTATTTCTTTTGTCCTATAGTAAACAGAAGTCCCGTAAAGGATTTACAGTTTCAGAAATCAGAAATGTACATTAAACAACCTTCTCAGTAACTTCAGGGTAATAAAATAATTCATCTACACACTAAGAATCTAGTATGCATGCAGAGCTTTTATAAGTCACACTTTTAATTTATTAATATGTAACAAGAGGAAAAATATTTAAACGGTGCAAGGAATGGCCTTAACACTGTAAGAGAACGAAATCAGTCTTAATATGTAAACACTGACAAATTTATTTCTCCAATTCTGAAGTTGCATGTAAGCAACAGATTTATTACTGATGCTGACATAACCGATGTAAATAAAAACAATTACCCTTCATTTATAGGCTATATCCATTAGAAAAAAAATGTTAGCATACTCACGTATTCTAAAAGAAGATGGATATATGTCCCTTGGTATCGATACACTGAAGGTGGGTCATTTTAGAATAAAATGTATCTAATGTGAATAACAGTAAATGACAGCATTGCTTCTTAACTTCTCTCATCTAGTATGGGATTATTTTTCCCGCAGAATATCCACCAATGTTCTTTACAATATTAGCTCAGTCTTTTGTTTCCTATTTAGGCTAAACTGGGAGCAACACTGCAGTATCTGTACCAACAGCATAAAAATGCTTAGAAACAGGACAAATCGACACACCTATTAATTGGAAATGCCATGCAAGATAATTTATTCTTCCAAAATAACAAAATTCCTTGCAGTGTAATTTTGACTGGCAAACACACAGCAGTTTAAATAAAAGTTTTACTTTGCTTTCAAAGCATGAATTATTAAGTACTCATAATGAATTACTCATAAATGAGCTAAAATTAAAGAGGCAAAGGCTTTGTTAGCTCAACTTTCACAGTTATTACTAAGACAAACCTGAGCCTCCTCAAAACTACGCTATTTTTCTGTGGGCTTGTGCTGAGCTCTGACAGATCTTAGCCCCTAGGTATGTACTTCCTGACACTTCAGAACACAGCATGAACTCAGTACATAACAGAGAAAATGTAACACAGGTGTAGGTACATGTTCTGATGGGCTTAAAACTGAAAACCCAACCAATTTATGAATTAGCGCCCCAGTATAAAACTTAGTCTCTCTGCAGCTATGGTTAAACATTGACCACTTTAATTACTTTGACAGCCTAAATTCTGCAAACTTCATAAGCTGTTATTAAACAACCTCCAGGGAACTTGTCTAGCATGCAGCTCATTTCACATTTCATTTATTGTTTGAGTGAGGATAAGTAGTTCTCAATTTCTCCAGTTTTCAGAACTATAGAGATCCAGTCTGAATGAAACATAAAAAGGTAGCAAAAGGTAAGTTACTCTATAGAGGTAGCAAAAGGAGGAAAAAAAACCTCCATGAAAAGCAAAATGTATTAGAATGATTCTCTATATACTGATAGGAATTGTTCCCTTAGGATACTGAACAAAACAGGGTTTTTAAGGGTGAAGGAACATTATGACAAGTGTTAACAGAGGAATTATAATGGGTAATACTGTTCCATACAAATGTTCTTTTTTTACAGTAATGCTCACATTTGTCACTAACCAATTCCCACTGAAGGTCAGCAAAATACAATTTTAATTTCCATGCAAGTATGCTTTAAACTAGAATGGAATTAATTCCAAAAACGGTGAGGTATCCAAAATTCTGGATTTTGGAATGTCTAGGTAGTAGTGATGTTAGTTCTAAGGTATTTTCATAGTAGTATAGCCAAACAAAACCTCAGGTTTGTCACAGGAAGTGTCAACAGTCTTGCTTAGTGATTTTATTAGTAGTTAGAGCATGCTAATTTTGATTAGGTTTGCTACAATTATTTCTGCCAAGAGACCGTGTGATTTGGTTTGAAGAGGAACGAGCAGCTACACAAGTGTATAATAGTACAAAAAACTAACTGAACACTTGGTCATTGAAAACTTTTGTCATAACTGACTGAAAGTAAATGCAGGATTGAAAATCATACGCATTTCACTGCATCTCTCTGAATTAAACTACTCCTATGTTTTAATGTTATGTATAAGTACAGGAAAATGTCTAATTACTTTTCATCCAGTAAAGTAACCAGTTTCCCATGAGATGATGGAACTTGTCTAATTAAAGATAAAGGACAAGCCATAGAACCTTGAATTCTGTGAAATCTTTATCAAAATTTCTTGCCCCAAAGCTCTTTATTATAAAGATATCTTTAACCACAATCATGCTTCACTGTAGGATGATTTTTCAAGAACACATGAACATATTCCTATAATGATATCTCAAGAAGTACATAAAAAAGGGAAGCTGTTTACCAGGCAAACATTTTTTTTCAGAAAAAAATTGCTTTTAAAAAAATCTGAGAAATTTAGATTTAGTTTTGACTTCTTGAGTTCTTAGTTCATGTCAAGTAAGACTTACTAGCTTCTTTCATAAGTGAGTCCAAACATGGCAATCAAGGCTGCTATGCACAGCGTGGAGCCCTTCTGCCCCCAAAGCAAGCACACGTGGAGGCAGCCCATCAGCTGCTGGCAAGATTATCAACATCAGGTCACCACAATGATACATGCTGAAAAGATACAAGCTCAAGATTCCACTGCCCACTTTCAAAGTCCACCAACCCTTTCTGTGACATTAAAAGTTGAAATAAAGTCCTTTCATGCAGGTGTCCAAATTCATTCTTACCAAAGTTTTTAAGGATATACACAAAAAATATGAAAAAACTTGTGTCAAATATTTGACATTTTACAATGCTTGATTTTACAAGATACAAAAAACACTAGTTATAGTTCACTAAAACACCAAATCACACTTCCCTATAAGCTTGTGAACCTTCATGCTGATTTATGATGTTTTTCCAAACATTTCTCTAAAGTCCAGGGAAGAATCACATTTCTATCCTATTTTAGACACTCCACTGATCTTGGGGGGACTGTTGACAAGCATAATATTAATAGCTGTTTACATATTCTGGGAGTCAGTACTTGCCTGTATAAAGGACAAAAAACTTCACTCAAGAGAAAATACCCTTTTTTTGACTCTGTAACATTAACATTGGAAGAATTGTTGCGGAAGTAGGATATAGTCAGTGCTTAAAAATGTTTGAGATTCTAGCTTTATAAAACAAAGTGGTTAGCCTGTCCTGTTGGGAAGCATCTATCTAGTAATTATAATGATAAAGCTGTATTTAATCCAATTTAAGGTCATAGTTAGACTACATCTACAAAGATTTACAGAAGTGTCCTCTACTTTACAAGATTATGGCAGAATGAGATTATTTTCAAAAGTAACCTAAATTTTACATATGAAGTGTTAAAATAAAACCTACATCAAAACCCATAAAAAACCCAGAAGAATGGACAATATCCCTTTTAAATCTGAAGATTAAAAGTAATTTAATTTCTGTTCAGTTGGCTACAGGGGTAAAAAATTGCATATATATCAATTAACAATTCTGCTTTTTGTATTAAAAATTAAAATTAAAAATGTACATGTTTTCTTTCCCTAAAGAGTCTCAAATAATTATTTTTTTAAATTACTTAAAAATCACTAAATAATGAAAATATTAGCCACATTAAGGTATATTTACAGACAAGACTAAAACATCCACGGTTAACTGGGCAAGACTAAATTTAGTCCAAAAAAACCTCAACAAAACAACTCCAAAAGATACCATAAGTTTTCTTCCACATCTTAGGTACAAGGCCCTTTGGTGTTCCTGTATAAAATGAGGGGTTTCTTTCAGAGCATGACTCATTTGTGATAGTGACACTGATTGAGACAGTGGAACAGGCTGCCATGATAAATTGTGGCTGCCCCAGAGTTGGAACTGGTCAAGGTTGGGTTGGACAGGCTTTGAGCAACCTTGTATCTAGTGCAAGATGTTCCTGTTCATTTCAGTGGGGTTGAATTGGATGATCTTTAAACCCAAACCACCTTGTGATTCTACAACCAACGAGGATTAAAAAATATGGGTAACACTTCCCTGCCAATATAAATCTATTAGCCAGTTGATAAACAATTGCTCCAGAAGTAACAGCATTCCAAAGTGTATAGGCCAGCCAGCAAACACAGGCTTTACATCGCCACGGTGAAAAGAACGCTGAGAATTATGACTATAAACAGATCAGAAACCAATAGCACAATGTGAATCTGAAAAACTGAGTAGCACGCAACATTCAATTAGTGATGAGTCTTGAAAGAAGCCAACCTACATATCACAAGTGAAGAAAAATAGTTCCCAGAAATAGAGTTCCTAGAAAGTTGAAATTGAAGCTATTGCTAGTGTGGAAATTCATGACGAATAAATCTTTGTGTGTGAATTGCTACAAGGGAATGGATCAAAAGCAATAACATACAAATGTTCACAAGTGGGTATTAGAGGTGTAACAAACATCTTAGAGAAATTCTTGATAAATTCAGAGCTGCTTCAACACCAACTAAACATTAACGAACTCCTACTGGTATGTCAGCATGCACTGAAAATGAGGCCGGGAATGAGGAAGCAAGCAGACAAGCAAATCAAGGCAGGAGGCTAACATCACTTGACAACAATAAACCTGGTTCAATAAGGGTGAAAGCGACTGCAGGAACTCTGAAATCATATTTAGAATATCAAAAAGGATAAGCCTCTTGATGCACCGAAAGCTGACTGCAGCCCAATGCCTCACAGCATGAGGACAGATGTACCATGGGTAGGTTAGCTGTCCTGCTAACTGCAGTGTGTATCTCCAAGTGGATGCTGCCACATCCACAAAGAGAGCAAAACAGGCAGTGGTAGCTCCCAGGCTCTTGGCAGCCTATGGCAGGTGGCAGGTTATAGCCTCATTGATGTGTTAGTAACCCTTAACAGACTTTCCTTTCAATGATTCACCAATTTACTTATTGATCCCATTCCTACTTGTACCCAAAACATCCCTTGTCAAGGAACTGTACAACAGACCATCCTAAAACTGTCATTCTAAGTTGGGACTGACAGCACTTGTAATGCTTCACTCAGTGAATATGCTGTTGTAGCAGAGTAAAAAAAAAAAACCTTTCTGAAGGCTGGCTTTCTTTGCTTTATGTCTTCAAGGGTAAGGGGACCCTAGTGGCTCTCAAAGATGTTTCTGATATATGATCTAGAAATGATGCTCAGTGATTGTAACAGAGAATGGCTTCCAGTTCAGCATCAGGTGGCTACAACATCAGATTCTATGAGCTGAGGAACCTAAAAGAGAGATGGCATGTGGGAATCCCAAGGGTTTCTAGGATTTATAACAACAAAAGCAACAACAAAAAAGCTGTAACTACAGTCATATTAAACACTTCTACCTTGCGGATTTTACAGAACAACTAAGTTAATTATTTTGATACATTTACAACCCACAGTAAAATGCCAACATCAAAGTCCTTTACCTGAGAATGTCTGAAACAGAACTGGTCAGCACTTATGCTTTTGTAGCTTGGCCTGAATAACAGATGGGGGTGTTCAGAACATCAGAAGAATTCAAAGATGCAAGTAACATTTTGCTTTAACAAAAGAGAGGCCAGATTCATGACAGAAAATGTTATTTCCCCAATATGACAAAAATTTTGCAAAACAAATTAGAGTTGTTACAAATCATGAGCAATGAATGGTGCAATCACTATATCTGAAAACAACATGTTAGAGTGTCAAAGGTACAAATTGCAATGTACAAATCAAAGGGAAAGGGACCCACTGTTCTTCAGGTCACTGTCTTCCCATGTTATATTCCAGACCATTATAACTGGTTTAAAATGCTATTCACGAGCTTGAGAAATCTAACTTGCATCATTATCAAGATACTTAGGCATACATGTTTTAGGATCAGGGCCTTAAAATACAGTTTGGATTCTATGCTGAGCATAATAGGTACGAAAAATAGAACCTGAGAAAGAAGGTTGGCTTGTATTTGTGTGTGTAGAACATAGTGTTATTCTATATTCATAGCAAATGTATCATTCTAATTTTCAATCAATATTCTATTACTTTCTAAGCTAATACCTAATTGATAATAAGAGTAAAATTATTACAGTGGATTTGGTTGTTTACTTTTCTTAACCACTTGTAAAATACAAAACACCAAATGCATTTTATATCTATTTAATTGCAATTTTATTTTGCATATAAGCTTCCATAAGCTAGTGTTTTTCAATATTTTTTTCATTATTTATTTTCTCCTGATTTTGGTCCTTGTTTTTCATAGTTAAATGAAGAAATTTTTATATATGAAGAAGACGTAACTCCTTACATCTGATGCTCAAATTACTAAATATTTAGTAATTACATCCAATTTAGCATTAATAATTAATCATGTACTTAACCAGTGTATATTATGTTTCATAACAGCCAACTTAAAAAATGCAGCCTGACCATTATAAAATCATCATAGAATATTCCTTTATGAATCACTTATGCTTTTTGCACTCATGCAAAAAATCTATAACAAGCTTTGTTTACAGAGATACACATACATCCTACAGATGAGAAAAAGTTGAAACCAGTGTCCTGTATAGTAAAAAACAGTATCTTCAAAAGGAGTACATCATTAACCAGAAATTTTATACCCTCAAAACAGCTGGTATAATTTCTTGCAGATTATTAAATCTTTTGCATATTTGTGTGTCATACCAGTTCTGAATTTAAAGGGAAACCCTAGATCACCAAAGCCGCAACATTTTCATAAACGTGTATTTTGGACTGGTTTTGTTTCTTGTCAGTATTATTATTTTGGCTAAGGGAATGGCGTTCTTTTTGTTTAAATATGTTACCTATAAATTTCTCTTTCCACTCACCCAGCTATTTCTGTTCTGCTAACTGATGTCACATTTAACATTCTGATGTAAAACATCTGATGGAACAGCAACAAACTTCAGCCACGGTTTGATGGCAGCTAGAACAAAGGTTCTCTGAGAAATTTAAGATCTGGAGGTTTAGTTGGAGCTGGTGTGAGCAAAGGAAGTCTTCATGTGCTGTTCCCTTTGAGTTTCTGCCAGAGCATCCAATGAAAGTCCCTACACATTTATAGAATTCCAAACTTTCAAAAGGGGATCTGACTTTCCAGATATCTTTAAGTATGCTGCTTTGAATTTTTGGCTGAAAATTCCTCCTTTTCCTAACAGATGGTATATGGGCACAATTGTTATATGCTCTCAGAATTGGCTTCTCATGCTAGCAAATATACTGAAAATGTGAATTCGAGAGATTTACTATTCATAGTGATTCTTTCTTGGAATGTGGCAAACAATGGACTTCTGTACAGAGGGAAGAGATAGTGGTCATAACAGAGATGTCAGATATATGATCATGTCTTACATTCAGAAGAGAAAAAGCAAAATGAACATCTGTGTTACAAAGACTTAAGTCATCTTTAGTTTTAGAGTCTAAATTTTTCTATTTACTAGGAATCTCTGAAAATTCTAAAACACCTGCCAAGGTGCTCTGGCTAGAGATGGAGAAGAAGATTAGGGTGTCAAGTTACGTATTTTGGTCAGATTTTCAAAAAATTCTACCACATTTTTAAACTTTCAAGGGGAAAAATCCATTCTTAAGTGAATCTAAATATTTTCCTTGAAGCATGGAGGTGGCCTACAAGACTTCAAGCATGTGGTGTGGAAACACTGAACCACTAACTTTATAAAGTGTGGGGTACACAACATAGTAAACATAGAGGCTACAATTTTAATTTGGTTACCCAGTCAGTAGACAGCCCAAAAGTGAGAGGCTGATCTAGTACACATCTCAGTAGAAATACAGCTTCAGAGAAAAAGTGGTAATGAAGTGTGAAGACCTTTTCCCCAATGCATCTTTAGCCCGGGAAGCATCCCAACACTATGCACTTAAAGGGAGATTGGAAAGAGGTCAACATTTGACAACTTATTAACAACACAATAACAACTTGTTCTCTTCAAAATTTCTGAGTTCTGCAGGGCTGTGGGTTGTGACACAGCAAGCTCTATCAAGAGAAACACATTCCGCAATAATGAACATCAGATCTTGAATTCTTTCTTCAGAACAAACTATCAAATGATACTTTACACCCCATGCCCCTCAACAATGACAATAAAACCAAAACCACATCAAAAGAATGTAAGGTCTTTGCATTCCCAGCACAGAACTGGGCAAGTACAATAAAAAACCCTACAACACTAATGCAGTAAAAGTATTTTCAGTTACTGAACAGACCTTGTTAAACCTCAGGAAGTCAAATGAGGAGACACGTGGGTTTATAGCACTTTAGACAAACTACCAAACGTGGGATATGTTTTCTTACTTGAAAAATAAGGGTCTAGAAAAAAAATGAGCACTCTCCTTCCAGCTGCCTCTGTGCAAATCACAATAATATTAAGGCCTTTTTTCCAAAGAGGACAGAACTTCTCTCAACCCAAAAATAATATTTTGGGAAATACATGTGGGATATTCTACAGAAAATCATGCATTATACCAGATTTTAAAGGAATATGTTTGTTTTTATAATATGTTTGGGGCTTTTTTAAAGTTAATTTTATAAGTAGTTGGCAGTCAAGTGAACTCATGTCTCCTCTAATAAACCTGCAGGTCCATTAACCCAGCCAGAATAAACAGTTCATACATACTGAAAGGTACACAATATACATAATTTTAAAAGGTGAGAAAATAAATCCAAATTTGTAGCCATAACATAGAATTATTATATCTTTCTCCAAAGCATATTTGACTGTTGGCCTAGCCTTGCACCTCAGGATTTTGAACTGATATTTTTCTGAGATTATATGAGGAAAGATTAACACATAACTCTAGAAAAGTTAAGTCATAGAGAAAATTCCTTTTAATAGTCCTTTTTTTTCATGAATGCATCAAAATTGTTTATATAGTCAGAGTGGTTTATGAGGCAGCAAATAAACACTTCACAACATGCAAGGATCATACCTGAAATGGTTTAGAGCTGCTGATGTAGAGTGTCTGTCTGATCCATCTGTTTCCTTGATTTCCAAACTTGTACCACAACAGCCGCCCCTTGGTGTTACTCACAGTTCTCTGGAAGACTGACAACTTGTAAACTTGCTTTCCAAACATATGATAATGAAAACGGAAAATGCAGGTTCCATTGCCAGAAGGGTTGAAGAGAGGACTAAGCAAAACTGCTTTATCTTGGAACTGGTATGGCTCAGAGGATTCCATGTAGAGATAGTGTCCCCTGGCCGTGCCTGTCGTGTGATCCTTCAACGGGCCTGTATTAACTGTGGGGGTTGTGCCCTGTACCCTGATCCAGTCAAAGTCATCCTCAACATCCTGCTCCCAGTTGCACAGCCCACTTTCAAAGTCACACTGTAGGTCAGGGTCTGAAATGTAAACAGAACAGACAGTCAAATGAAAGCAGTATCAAATGGTCATTGTGCTTTAATATACTTTCATTAACTTTCTAACATAATGAAAAAAAGAAAAAAATTGTCTCCTCACAAAAATTTCTTTATAATGTAGAGAAAGAGACACATCTCCTCCTTGCAAAAACTCACCTCTGAAGAATAAATATACACTTGCCTGGAGAAAAAAAAATATTAATAAATCTTTACTTAATTACCTCCTCTTCCAATATAAAAAAACCCTTACATAATTAATTTATTGAATAAACAGAACTGTGAAGAACATTTTTGTATTTTTATAATTAAAGCATGCAGAGTTCTTTAGCTGAAATTTAACCGAGTAACTGTTTTTAAAACTTAGGTTAATTGGATGAATTAAACAAGATACAGTCTCGTAGGTATGTGTAATAAGTGACCTAATATGTTTTTGCCTGGCAGAAGTAGTCCTAAAAATGAGTTGAGTTTCAGTAACAGTAAATTCTTTTATTTTTTTAGTTAAGCTGTTATTTGTTTTAAGATATTTAAAACTACAAGTCATATAATACTCACTTACTATAGACCTCAAAATAGGTTACAAAGAAGACAGACATTTTACAAGTGTGAAAACTGAAATAGGCTGGATTCAGACCAGTTTTTAAGCTGATATTCAGCAAATATCAGTGCGGGCTTGTATCCCCTCAAGCATGTAAGGTGTCCCCCTGTTTCTCAAACTCATTGGGATTTGCAAAATTTAGTTACCTCAGGATGTGCTAAAGCAACTGCTAGTTAATTTTATGTTAATGTTCTCGAGTTCTTAAAATTGATGAATTCATGCTTTGGAGAGAAAATTTTCAACAGCGCACTTCAACACTGCAAGGTGACTGTCAAAAATGTGAATAACCCATAGCTTTTCCTCAGGTCTTACAAGCTCTTTCTTTGAAAGGGACAATTCTACCCAGCATGATTAATATCTTCTAGTACAGATATTTTAACATTTTCTAGGTAGAAAGATTTATAGCTCATAAAGAGATAGGACATACATCCCTCTCAGTCCATATATGTCTCCCCATAATAAAAAAAAGCATGTTAACCCAAATCAACTGGCAGATTGCAAATTCTCTTTTGAAATAAACTTGAAATACATGTATGTGTTTCACAAAGTTGAAGTATGAGTTGTTTGAATAAAGGAGACTGAATTACATTTACTCAGTGTTGTAACTCATTTAAGTTAAAAATTTTCAGTCTGCTTCATCAGTAACTATATTCAGTTGAATCATCACTGGCTGTGACATTGATAGTCTGTAGCAGAACTGTGTTTTTTTACTCCAGGGATTAATTTGGCAAGTAAATTTTGATTTGATGTAAAATAAGCAATAATGGAAAATACTTACTACAGTTGTCTTCATCTGATCCATCCCCACAGTTATCCACGAGATCACAGACCAATAAACTGTCAATACATGCTTTTGTGTCTCTGCACCAGAAATGATTAGGACCTTCACAACTTAATGCTAGAGGTGGAAGAGCACAGTTTTCAAATGTAATATCATCAATTGCTGAGACACCATCATAAAAACCCAGACTGATTTTATCAAGTGATAATTGGAAAGGGTGTGAAAGACGTCCAAGCTGAATGACTGCCTGCAGCCACTGGTTTCCCTCATTGTAATATGCCCTCCAGAGGACAGTAGGCTGTTTCAGCCCATCCACAAACAGTTGCATCTCTGCTGCTCCAACTGACTGTCCATAATTGTAATACCTAAAATGATAACAGAAAAGTTAAGGGTGCAAATGATGAGAAACAACCACATCAAGTATAATTTTCTGTCATAGCTCCATGATGTCTAGGAAGTCCACAGTACCTATTTCTAACTTATCTGTAATTCAATCTGATTTCTGTATGATGGTATGGTAGGCTGCTGGAACAGTCTAGTACTTATTCCAAGAACTGAAGAGTTTGAGAGAAGAAACATCTTTAACTAAATTACAACCCACAACTAAGAGGCACATTTGCTTTCATATTAAGCAGTGAACCCTGCTGACTCAGATGCCCAATGTGTTTTTTTCTAAATTTAATTCAATACATAATTGTAAAGTTTCAGGATGGAAAAGCAGAACACTTACTGAATACAAAAGCACACCTTCTACCTATGTTAGTTATTGTTAACATGCTGCATTTTTACAGCATATTTGGACGATCTTCAAGCATGTAAAAATAACGTATACATAGGTGAGCAAGCACACAACAAAACTGGACCAGAACCAGGAACTGGTTCTGCATGTTGTTCACAATGAAGACTATATGATTAGAGAATAGAAATACATAAATACTGCAATGGAAGGTGTGTCTATTGCAAACTGTAAACTCAATTTCAATCCAAGAGAAGCAATCTGAGATGATCCAAAAAATTTAAATCTAAATATTTCATACCAGAAGGACAATGTGCAATTTGATCCACTTTGCCTGAACTTCGGGCTTCGTAGCTGAGCTACTTGTGAAATGCTGCTGCTTTTTTTCAGAATGAACATAAAGTGACCTATCAAAATAGAACAGAGAACAACTGTTGAAGAAAGAAAGTGTTTCTAAAGGTTTGTAAAGTATTCATAGCCCCCATTTAAAATCTGATTAGAGAGCAGGTATATCTATGCCACTTCTATGTTTCTGGGCCTGGCTTGTCTTACCTTCAGATTTGTTATAGGTGTGATCCTGTGGAGGAGCTTGCTTCTGAAAAGCAGGTGCAAGAGCACTACTGGAACTTCTTACCCAGTCAAAATCATCTCCATTTGCAGTTTCAATCCAACCACAGTTCCCTCTTTCAAAGTCACATACAGCAGCTGAAATGAAGAGACATTTCATTGTCTCTGTATGCGACATTACTAAACAACGTTTGCAGTATGAAAAGGAAATAAAATGTTTATGGTATTTACTGCTATTCTAGGAAAAAAAGTCTGGGAAAGGGGCATGCGGAGACAGAGTACAGTGTGAGGTATTGGTTTCATTACAGTTGGGTAACACAGCAGTCCCACAGTAACAAGCATGCCATTGTTATATGCAATACACTCAGTAAAAGAAGTCCTTCCCTCTAAAGGCACTGCTTCCAAAGGACACAAAGCAGGCTAGGAGGAGGTGACAGCAGGCCTCAGAATCCTTGTGTTGCAGAACAGGAACACAGAGCACACAAAGCAGTAACAAGCCTTCTGCAAGATATTTTAGGGAATTGATGTTGGAGCCAGAAATTAAATCCCTTATTTCCTGAACCTCAGCAAGTATGCTAGTGATAACAAAACTCTTCCTCTAGTTATGATAGGAATCAAGTTAAATATTAGGCATTACTGATAAGCTGCCAGATTGGTAGAAGGAAGAAATCTCTGATATACAAACTACAACAGTGAAAAAGAAAAGAAAAACATATTCATCTGCATTCTTCAATTCTTCATTTAAAATAGCAGTGCTGTTTTTAAAAAGGCATATAATACAAAATAAAGGAAATAAAGGAGAGGTTTTCATGTATGAATAAAGGTATATTGACAAATATTTATTATGTTAAAATAAAGAAACAGAAAGTTTCCCTCTTCTGCACTTAAAAAAAATGCTCATTAAATCACTTTTTTTTAGTTCTGTAATTACAACGTACTTATAATGGAAGAAAATTAAGAAAACTATTTCAAGAATTTAAAAGGAATAATTTATTAATCATATACATAGAATAAGTAAACAAATATTCAGACATGACTGTCAGAATCCTACCATTATTTTATAATGTCATATCGCAACTTCCAGTAGCTCTATCATCATGGTGTAGAAAACATACATTTCAGAATCAAATGAAGTGTCTTGGAAAAAAGAATTACATAAATCTTTCCTGATGGAAGATACGGCAGTTTCTTTGGGTTTGGTTTGTGGATTTTTATTGGGTTTTTTTGTTCTTCTTAAAGAACCGTGTCACATTAAGTTATACATTATTTGTCAGAAAAAATGAAAAAATAATGAATCGGGCAAGTTAGTATTAGTATTAGTAATAGTGTTGGTTAGGTTTTCAAAACACATATGACTTTGTGGATTATTGAGCAAAGCACATAGAAATGCACAGTTATTGATGCTGCCTAAATAAAATAATAAGATCATTCAAAAAAATAGGGAAGGCCAAGTAACATTTTAGAAACCAAAGAAAATATGAGTTTACTATACATATGGTGTATGTGAGACAGAAATGTCAATGATAAAGTGATGTAGATCAGTTGTGACAAAAAAAGCAGAAGGAAGAATTTTTTTTTAATGGGATGCTTTGATAGAATAAAATGAATATAAAAAATATGTACAGACACTCAAGGACCCAGGCATGATGGAAATTACTGAGAATTCACTGACTGAACATAGTGGTAAGGGAATATGGAGAGCTGTTTCTGATTTGCTTTTTGCTTGGTGGAAGAAACTGTCCCATATTCCCAGAACAGCAACAAAAAATATGACAAAACTTGGACACAGATGAGTACACTAAAAGAGGCCAATAAACAAGATAAAACTGTAAAGTTTGAGCCCAGACTTTAGTATCTGTACATTGCAACAGAGACAAAACATGAAAAAAAGGATGCACCAGACCATACATTTAACTTAAGAATGGATGAATACATCGAGAAAAAATAACTCTGAAACCTTCAGCTAAATGTCAAACCAAATATTTGACAGGTAGGAAATACACAGAGCAAGAACAGAGCAAGCTTGTAGAACCTGGGTGAAATTGTCTTAGTTATTGATGCTTGATAACACTTCAGTTTTCCAATTGTCCCGTATCTCTGTAGTTTCTTTCACAGTAAACACGTATAAACTAATATGTCTTCTCTTCTAGGATGTTATTTTCTACCTTTCTCCTATTTCTTATTTTCTTACATGCACTCTTTAACCACCAAGTGGCCCTACAGACTCTTCCAGGCTTACTGCTATTCATGTGGTTAAGAACTTGTTGCTAGTTTTTCTTAAAATTTTTTTTGTCATCCCTACTGTTTCAATTGCTTGGCTTTCTACATCCATCAGAATGCTTCTCCTATGTAACTGAAGGGGAAGGTTAATATTTTTATCAAACTAAACAAAACTAAGTTCTGATTTTCTTTTTTCAGACTATCTAGTTATTTACCCTGTAGTTCTCTGCCTCTTGAGTTCATGCAATAGTTGTTGTCACAGTGCATAATATGCAAGAAAATAGATAAGAGCAACTATAGAAGAATGAGATATACTTTTTTTTTTCCCCCAAAATTATGACATAGATATTTACTGGCAGAACTAGAAAAGCTACATTAATGACTTCTGGGTTCCATAGAAGTCCTGAAAGTGCATGCGGTCTCCAGCAGAAAAATGTTCTTGCACTTTCCTCAATGGACTTCATTTCCCCTTTTTTACCTATTCCACATCAGCTCATCTTTCACTCATTATCTCAGTCGTAGTCTCACTGAACAGCTGGAAATTCTCACTGTCTTTTCTTCTTCAGTCTTCAGCTCTTTTTCTGTCCAGTTCCCCACACACCTCCTTGCTCCAGGTCTTCTCACATGGTCCCAGTTCTTTGATACTCACTGCCACACTTTATACTGATCCATTCCAAAGCATCCCTGTTCCACATCCATATTCCTCATTCCTTTTCTCTCCTTGTTTTATTCTCTGTTACCAAACTTTTTACCTTTCTTTATTGTTCTCTCTCCTGACACTGTACCACTGGCTCTTTGATCAGCTTGTCTTAATCCTTCCCCTACAGCAGCCTGGGTCTTTCCTGCCCTGGCTTCATCCAGCCCCCTAGTTACTTCTTTTCCACAGTAAAGCAATGCAAGTAAGTAGTGTAAGCTTGTAAGATCAAGCAATGAAGTCTCTGCAGCCATTCCTGATTCTTCACAGCCAAAGGTGGTTTTCTGCCACTGTACATGGCATTTCAGAATCATAGAAACATAGAACGATTTGGGTTGGAAAGGACATTAAAAACCCTCTAGTTCCAACCCCCCTGCATAGGTAGGGACATCTCCCACTAGACCAGGTTGCTCAGAACCCCGTCCAACCTGGCCTGAAACACTTCCAGAGAGGGGGCATCCACAAATTCCCTCGACAATTGGTTTCAGTGTCTCACCACCCTCATTGTGAAGAATTTCTTCCTAATTTCTAACATAAATCTATCCTATTCCATTAGTGCCATCTTTTCTCCATTTAACTTCCACAAAAAGATCCTAATGCAGTTGTCTATGCAATTCCAGTTTCAAGTCCATTCTCCAATTAACAAGCTGACAATCTTTTCACTTCTTGAGCTTAATCCCTGTGAGCTGGCTATTGTTCGTGGCCTCATCTTTGAAAACAACTGATTTTTTTGTCTGAAAATAAAGAGTAGAAAACATATGAGACAGACATATTGGCATGCAAGGTTTTCACTCCAAAAACAAGGTTTTGAAAGAGTTACCTTATAACCACAGCAGAAGTTCTGGTCTTCAGCAAGATTTGTAATGGTAATATGGTGAATGTTTCTCATAATACTAAGGAGATTATTATTACTTACACAAAGGCAGCCATTAGAAATCCAGTAATGCATATAGCTAAACAATTATGCAGCAAAAATAGTTTTTAAGAAACAATATATGCAGCATTTTCTTTATTTGCCTTCTAAGAGAAATTGAGCTATATAAGTCTGTATTAAAACATAGATTGTGTCCAGTTTATTAATTACTTAATCTAAGTCTAGTCTGAATATGTTTATCCTGCACCAGACTGTAGACCATAGAAAAAATAACTATTAAGTTCGTATTTAATTTCTAAAGACATAAATACAAAATAGTATTATGTGTATATGTTTTATTTTTATCCAAGTGTAAAACATTTAATTTGATATATAACATTTTATATATAAAATCATATTAATATTCCTAGTAATCCACACCACAAATAGGCAGAAAAAAACAAAACAAAACCAAAACCAACCAAAACCAAAAGCAACAAAAAAAGACAGAGCATGAGGGATGAATTAGAAAGGTCAGACAGAATACCAAGAATACATTCATGTTACCAGACTACAATCTGATTTTATTCCCTATTCTGCCATCATTATTCTTAGGTTGAAAAACTGAGCATTTATGCTCCACTAAATGTATAGGACATAGAACTTAGAAGTTATACTGTATGTTTGTATTAGGTTTGCTTGGTAAGGTTTTGGTATCAGGGGGATACAGGCTTCAGTGAGAAGTTGTTAGAAGCTGCGCCCAGGGTGGGAGGAAGATATTTCAAGATTTCTTTTTATTTGTTACTCTACTCTTATTTGATTTCAATATACTAATTTCCCCAAGCTGAGTTTGTTTTGTCCATGACAGTAACTTCTGAGTGATCTCTCCGTGTCCTAATCTTGACCCATGAACCTTTTGTTCTATTTTCTGACCCCTGTCCAGCTGAGGATAGGAGTGATAGAGGAGCAGCGGAGGGCACCTGGCATCCAGCCAGGGTGAACTCACCATGACATGGATCTTCCAGAGCACAAACATATAATGTGATTGGTATGTTAGGTCACTCTTGTAAATCTCCAGCTTCAAAAAGGTAATCACTTTTCTTTTCTGCTTTAATGCATGGAAGTCATGTATAATAGTTTTAAAGTCACAGTACATTCTTCAGCTGTAGAAGAAAAGCTGTGAACTAATAGTCAGGAGTAGTGGCACTCAAGAAACAGAAAATGTAATAGCTTATATATAGAGAGATATTTATTTTTCTTTCTTTTCTCAACTAATCAGAATAAATTTGCATTATTTTTTCAGTCCAGGACATGTATTTTTGCAAAATGCAACTAGAAACCTGGAATAAAGAATAATCTCATCATATATCAGGATTAAGAACATTAATATGGTCCTAAGACCAAAGAGGATGTCAGTGGAACAAACAAATTCACTGACAGTCCTGTATATTAAGAGAAGTAGCAAAGACAGTTTCTCGCAAGAGCTGGGAATTCAGAAATCTACACTGAGACATTCTGAGAAATTGAGATCTTCAAGTACATTCCTCCATCCCTGACTGGAAGAAGAACTCATTTGAGAGGTAAGGACATCAAGAAATTACTTAGCGATTGAAATGAGAAAATTGCACAGAGTCCCTCCTTGTTCAGTGGACTTGGTGGACCCAAGCATCTAAGGAAATAATCTTGCTGGATTTTAAGATTTAAAAATTTAAATGAAAAATATTTAGAAATATAGCTTAAGACCATGTAATAATCTTGCCTGGTTCTCATACCAAGAGGAAAGATTTACATTAACAAGGTTAAGAAACATGCAATTACCAGCAGATGGAACATCATGGAAAAATACTAATATTGGCGAAAGGAACAAAGTAGTGGCATGTGGTGAAGTCAATAATCAATAAAACATCTGTGCTTAGCCAACATAATACATTAGGAAAAGTCACTGAGAAAAATAAAATCTTTGCATCCAATTGCATGACTATAGAGAAAAAAATATAGAAAGTAATAAGACAAGAATGGATTTAACACTGGTTCCACCACATTTCTGCCATCCTGTCATGACTGGAATACTGTGATGCGTAATAAGAAAGAAGTAAGTACAAAGATGGTGAAATACCATTTCTGGAAGAATTATAAGAGATATTCTAGTGCTGTAGACTACCAGACTAAAGTATTGAAAGGCAACATGCCAAGTTACTTGCAGAGACATTTGTGTACCTACATTCTGTTTCCCATCCTACAAGCTGCAGCGCTAACATGCACTGAGCCAACGATTTATAAGTAAGCAATATATTTATAGCAAAGATCACTGTAAATATAACGGTTCCAGAGATTAACCTTTAGCGTGGCATTGTTAATGCATAGTCTGGGCAACTAAGACTTGGATATAATTAAAGCTTCTGCAGTAATACAATCAGAACAAAAAACAAAAGAGAGCATGTGTTGCCATATAGGAAGCTTGCGATTAAGGATAATCTATGACCTAAGTAGACGTATGTCTTCACCTTTGGATATAATGTTGACAAGGAAATACAGGCTGAAGGGCTAAAAGAAAGGTTGTTTTGAAACATAAACAACCATATTTGAAGTGAAAACAGTAGATCTTAGTTTTCTTGAATAAAAGTTAAGAGTTAACTGCTGTCTCGGAGGACTGAAAGAGATGTTGCATGAAACTAAATCTATTTAGAATGTTTTTAATTGAACTATTGATTTGGAAGTGTTACTATTTGATCAGAGAACAAAATCCCAACACTCGAGTTATAAGGTAAAGGGAGAACAATCCAGACTATCATAATCAAATAATACACAGTATGTTTAAACCCATTTTGAAGAAAAGTACAAAAACATTAAGTAAATCACCTACGTATTATTGGATTATCACCTCCCTCTATTTTCCCACATGTTAGCTTCCATGCAGAGAAAACCCAGGCACATAGCCCAGACAAGAGTCACAGCACATCTGAACAGAAAATGCTGACACAGCCTATATTATGTCTTTGACCATGTCTGCACACAGATGTTTTATTTACCAGTCCAGCTGTGGTATCTTCACATCAAAATGAAGTATACAAAACAATTTGAACAGACATCTGTGACCACTGCCTTTTTAATGTTTTTTTAACTCATTGTTTCTCAGATCTAATTGCAGGATCATCTTACCCTTTAAGAAGAGGCATCTTACACAAAGGTGCCATAGAATTTCCAAATATGTACAAGCATAACACATTTTCCTGACATTTTCTAGTGTTGTTTTGTATGAGTGAGAGCATGTGTGCAAAAGTCTGTGCACAAGTTCTGTCTGGTTTATTTTACAATGTTTCCCTGAATCAGCTTCCCATACCTTAAGATTTTATTCAGTAATAGCAGTACCTGCTATTCAGCATCTTAAGAGTTATAAAATGAAATACTGCATTTTAAGCAACACTTTCTACTAAAAAATTAATCAAAGACCTTTATTCTGCTTCTAATGCTCAGAGGGAAGTAGTTGCTACAGAAAATAAAAGGGAAAAGTTCAGAATAGATCAAACTAAGTATTTCTCAAGAGCTTTTACTGTTTATAAAATTACATCTATGAAGTCATGAAAGCCTGTAAAACAGGACAAACAAACACAGTCACAGGTGTCTAACAACTTGGATTTTTAAAGTTTTTACTTACGGCACTTGGTTTCATCATGGTTATTTGAACAGTCAGGTGTGAAGTCACAAAATTTGTCCAATGAAATACATTGTCCATCCCCACACGGAAAAAGTCCCAATGGACAGTAAAAAGATGAAGAACTAGTGTCTGCAGATTCTGTTTCTCCTTTAAAAATCCGAAAGCAAAATATGAGTAAAAACACATACATGTAAAATTCGAAGAAGTACTTTTTGTCTTCTTTGAATATAGTAATGTACACAGCATATGGAATGCAGTATCACCTGTGAAGTGAGCTAAGTTACACCACAACTGATAAGAAACAGCTGATATTAATGTCTGAAGCTCTTAAATTATATATTATTCTCCACAATCTCTGAACTCTTATGTGAAAAATTATCAAAATTACCTTAAAGCTACACTGCCAGGCTCCATTTCAGAGGTGAGGTGCTTCATACAGCACCCTGCTGTTAGATCCACAGCTGGGAGTAGGTCTGTCATAAAAGAAATTATCCTATTGTGGTGGTTTCTCTGTCTTCAGCTCACAATAAAAACTCCAAGAAGCCAAAAGTTTGATTTTGTACCACTACTAGCTTGCACCTCAAACTACACATGAGAAAACACCCCAAATTTCTATGAATGGGGAAGCAAAAAGCCAAGGACCACTGTTTTTTCTTCAGTAGAGTTGTGGAAAGCATGTAAGTGATAGGACCGATACAGCTTTTTTTTTTTTTTTTAACTTAGCGTATTCTGATACTCATACTTCTGACACACCTTATTTTAAGAAGCCTTCCCTTCTAAAACAAGTATCTTCATTACTGATGGGTAAACAGGAATTTTGTAGGAAAAATAATTAAAGTAAATTAAAGTTTCTTCAAATACCTAGCTAGCCACAAGCCAACTGTATACAGGGAGCAGAGAAGCCTTAAAAACACAACAATTAAGTTTTCTACTATGCTTTTAAGTTTTCCAATAAAGAAACAATTCGGATATCTACTAGAGATAACCCATCAGTATTACCACTGGCTGTGTATGTGCTCACAGAAAGGTAGTCACTAATATTAGAGAGGACTAGAAGCAGCAGTTTGACAGATTACAGTTATTTTGTATTTCCATCTGTTTTCACTTCAAGATTACAAGTGCAGGCACACAAGCAGGTTTACTGCCTGTTGGGTATTTGACAGCAAGGATGGGAGCACTCTTTTGCCCTAAAGATAATGCAGTGGAATTTGCTCTTCAGTGGAAGGTGTAAGATGTTTTGCTTCTGTCTCTGCATGCAAGTGTGAACATAGGCAGGTACCACATAGTAAGTGATATCTGGAAATTCCCACCACAGCTTACTTCACAGAAGTAGTGCAAACTGCTTACAGCAGCTAGTGTGTAACATGAGATATGAGTCATTATTATACATGATTTATTACAGTAGATGGACTTTTTCCTTAAAGGTATCCTCAAGTTTTTAGTCTAATCACAGTTATATATAACAGAAATGGGGGAAAATGTATTGAAAACACAGAACTTGCCTTGGCTGACACCTGGAAGTGATTTATTCACAACTCCACATTCCTCTGTTATACTGATGTCATCAACAGCAACTGTAGCATTTGTGGTAAGAGTGGTAGCTCGTAAAATAATCTGTAAATAAAGGGGACATGATAAAAAGACATATGTATATATTCCTTTATAATTTACTACATCTGCTCAGGAAGTAAATATTGCCTACAACCAACTCTGAATGCCAGCAAGTAAAAACTGCAATTAAGAATTGATCAGATATTTACTCCCTAACTGTCAAAGCCATGACTGCTTTTTACTTAAAGGAAGTTATGCCACGCAGATGACCTTGTTTCAATCTAAACTGGTAAAAGCCATCACCACTTGAATGAACTGTTTTCCTGCTGGAATCAATAAAAGTTATACACCTTTATACTCAGGGTTATATATTCAGGGTTACAAAATATCATGGTTAACAAGTCCATTTAATTGTGTTCATCTATACTATGACTGGGGAAGTCAACTTGTAATACAGTAAATGCAGGGTCTGTAAGGATGCATTTGTGAATAGAAGAAAATATTCAGGAGATCATAAAAGGAAGTAAAGTTCAGTTGTAACTTACCAATAATGAGACTTGAGTGAAATTTTTTTTTAGACCCTTTTATAGATTAAATATAAAATGAAGAGACTGAAACTGGAATTTTGAATTGCTGATATCTGAGCTGCTGGTTCTCCTGACAGTTCCTTTCTAAGTCATAGTAAAATGTAGCAGCCTGAGATTACGTAAAAATAAAACTCAAAAACTGCTATTTTTTTCTGTGATCAATGCTGCAAATTGATCTATTGTACTTCTACTGCCTTTAGCCAACATCATTAGGCCCTCACTCTAATTAGCAGTTTTTATAGCAAGTTCTGTTTTTAAAAACTACTGTGCTATTGCTACTTTTTATTACTATTTTTATTACAAAAAGGTGACTCTTAATATATACAACACTGAAACAATGGTAATGTTCTTTGATAGCTATCTCTATTGAAAGAGCTGAATTTAATTGTTTTTATATTAGCATTAAAAAATAGAAGTTATGCTTTTTATATTTCATTATGAAAGTAAATTCAATCTAAAGGCCAAATTAGAGTAACTTTTTAAAAGTAGTGTAAATGCAAATTCAAATTACCTGAACAGGTAAGTCCTCAGCTACACTTTCTACAGGTATATTCACTTTTGTCCACTGCATCTCAGGCAATCCTGAAATGTCACACAATTTTTCCAAACTTCCACTCCATGCAGTTCTCTTAAAGACAGAAAGCTGGGAATCCTGAGATAACCGGTACCAAAATCTTACCTGTTGAAAGAAATTTTGATGAAACACTTTAAAAACTATATCATCAATCTGCAATAAATTAACTACCAACCCATACACATACATTCTAATACATAATGACATGACAGGCCTAAACACAACTTTACCATAAAAGAAAGGTTTGAAACTATGGCATGTTGAGGAGCAGTATCATGTCCAAAGATAAAACTGTATTTAAAAGTAAAGCTTATTTTTAAAACAATTTTAATTATATATATCAACTGATGCAGACCAACAGATATAACCTTCTTTAGCTCTTTTTAGCTTAGTAAGGATTTAAAAAATTCTCAAATATTATTTTTCTTCACAAATTCCAGTGAAAAACGCAAGGAAGAAATAAGATTTTCAAAGCCTAATTTATTTTTTAAAAAAATTATTTTCCCTGAGTCCCTCCTGTTTTTTCACATAGTGAAAGACTAAAATTTCTTCAAATGCAGACTCTACTTCCCTGCAAAAGCCTTGAATAATACTTGAATCTCCATGAGGGTAAAAAAAAGAGCTGTAAAAGTATCTCTTCCCAGTCACTTTTCTGCCCATCTTCATATAACCTTACACTGAGAATCTTGGACCACCACATTACAGAAAGTAAGTTTCCTTTTGTTTTTTTCATGCCATATTAACTTTTAAAGAGCTAAAGAATACAGACCATTCTGGGCTAACAATCAAATGAAATGTATGTATCTTTTTTACAAGACAATAACAAATACAACAAAACCCATCTTTAGCCTCAGGCCAAACACAGATGTATGTATTAGCCAGCTTTCAGTCAGACACCAAACAGTTAAAGCCTTTTATTTGAGCAAGATAGCTAACACAATAGGCTCTACAGGTCCTGGAAAAACTTCCTATTAGGGACTGCAACAGATAAAACAGCCTAAGGGTCGTTGCATAGTTTTTGCATAATGTAATTTGTTGTGAATGAACACAAACATCTAGTAACTGGTTAGGCTACTGAGAGAAAAGAAAACGAAGACTTAAACATACACTTGAGCAAACACTTTTCCTCCCCCTTCCACCGATCAGTTTAAGTCAAACACTTAGTGTATCCTCTTCCTACTCCTAATTCCTTTAATTTTTGCAGTCTGGCCCAACTCCTTTGGTGAGACTACAGGTGGAGGAAGAGATTGTGTATATGAGCAATAGGCTCTTTCTGGCGCCCCCTACAAGTTTCCCTCCTTCGCTCATGGCTTCTGACTCTTCTTCCCCTGCTTCAGCTCAGGTATTTAACAGGCCACAGTCTCACTGTGGTGCCTCCACCCCAGCATGTGTCACCCACAGCTGCAATCCTCTCAGATCTCTACCTTGTCCAGCATGGGTCACCTTGTTCCGTGGGTGGGTCCCCAACATGTCCCAAACAATGTCCCCTTACACATCTCCTCCTTGTTTGCCCACAAGCCATCTTTTTAATAAAATTCATTTATTTACTACTTCCAAGAGAAGTAGTAGTTTAAGAATAACCAGACTCAGAGAACTCTTTTCTTGAATAAATTATCATATTAGCATCTCTGTTAGAGCTGTAGACCCTTAGCATGCCAAGGAAACTGAAGAATAGGTTTAATAACTTTGAGAACTCCTTGCATTCAAGTCATTGACAGTCCAAAAATCATCACACATGTAGATTCATGACTTTTCACTTCTGGGCCTGAATTTAATCCATTAAATTGGCAAATATACCAAAACCACATCTGCTATGTATGAAGAGAGAGCTTCTTTTTCCTTATGTTACACAGTATGAGGTAGATCAGTGGTTACTGGCAGAAATATTGCTACAACACACGGTTCCTTTTTAATATCTTCTTGGCTTCATTGCTGGTGGTTCTGGTCTTTCAAATTCTAATAGTGTTTCCTTTTTCATCACTCATAAAAATCATGTATTATATAAAATAATCTCAAGACTTATTAATAAATTGAAATATTTTTATGTAACATTTTTTTTCCCCACCAGGAATCTTAAGGGACACAGAGCAGCAGGTATACAAACACTTCAAAATTAGCTGTTTGAAGAGTTGTACCCTAAACTTTCTAGATATAAGGTTTATGGTTATAAAACAGCTTTTAAAACAAACTTGTATTTTCATTACCTAAGAAATATAATTACACTCCCTCTCCATGTTCACACGTTCTACTTTACAATGACTAGTCTGACAATTGAAGAGCCAGGAACAGAGCTCTAGGGCTAGAAATTTGCTTCTGCAACTCCAAAAACTTGAACTAAATGAAGATGTTTCTTAGCTGACATCTACAGAAAGACTCAGCTACAAGAAGCTACAGAAAGAAGTTACTTCTAAGCTTCAATTAGCCAGTAAGGCACAATATAAAACTCTTATCCCTCAACTCCAATTTTCTTTCTACTTCTTTTAAAAAAAAAACCAACCAAACAAACAAAAACAAACAAACAAAAACCCCCAAACCAAAAAAAACCCAAACAACTCAACTGGAGCCAAGAATTTTCTGAAGCTATTAATAAAGATAGATCTCTTTATGTAGATCCTTTTATCCTCTCAGTGGGACATCCAACAGAGGGCAACATTTTACATTTATACGCAGAGAGCATAACAAACCGATACTCCTCCTAATGAGCAACCCTTACTCTCCTTGCTCTTTCCCAGAAATAAAAGTCTGCAGGGAAAATGTGAAAGAAAGCCAGGTTTCCAGTTTTCAAAAACTCTCTTTACAGACATGTACAGCTGGATAAAAACTTGCTCTAGTTTTTGATGAATCTCGGAACTTTAAATACATGCATACTCAAAATTAAAAACCATTTAGTTTCTAACTTTGAACTAGAGAAATGTTTGTGCATCCCTGCTGCACAAATTTATTTTGAAACCAGAGCAAAATCTGCCATTGATCTAACCAGAATGATTCATTTATTCGCATACCAGTTGTGCCCAGTTCATTTTAAGGGATTCTAAAATAAGTTAATCTGAGCTTGAAAGGTGCTTATCTACTCAGTCTCAAAGACTACAAAAGAGATCTGGAACTGCCTGAATGAATTTATTGTGCATACAAAGGCTGTTGTTATCCCAGGAGTAATGCAATATGCAGGGTTCCAATAGGATTCTGAGAGACCTTCTGTGTTCCCTGCAGTAGCATTTTACTTGATTTCGTTCTGCATCTATTTTATTTCTGTTTCTTTAAAACACTAAGAAGCCACGTGAAGGTTAAGAACTGAGAGAGTGCATTAAATGACATAAAGGAGCTGATCTTAAATTGTTTAAGAGGCTTCTATTTCTCAGCTGCAAGTTGCAACTATTCCGCTGAGATCTGTCAACTCATTGATGTGAATAGTCCAAGACAGCTCCAGCTTCAAGTAAAACAGATTTGTCTAAGCCAACACTTGTTTCAGGTTCCTTAAGCTGGGAAAAAACTAAGAAAACTAGATCCTGCTGGAAAAAAATTCTTCTATTTGTTCGGCCTTCTAAGTACAGTTTTTCTGTATGTTGTTTTCTCCCATTTCTATTTTTGAAAAAAAGTTTTCATAAGTTAAATTACAGTTTCTGTCCTACATTGAATCTGAAGAATTAAGTGACCAGTCTAAGTTCTATTTGGGCTCTTTTTTTGCCACTGAACACAATCAAATTATTTTGGCAAGCTCTCCCTGTCTTTTCTTTTTCTTCTCTGTGAGTTCTTAAATCAAGAGGCATTATGCAGCAGTAGAAAAAACAGAACACTGTAACTACACAACCTAACTTCTCCCCAGTATGGCATAGCTTTGAAAGGTTACAGAATAGAAAACAAAAAGAAAAGTCTGGGAAAAACAACAAACAAACAAACAAACAAAAAACAAAAACAAAAAACAAAAAACCCACAACCCTCAAAAAAAACCCCAACAAAAAACCAAATAAAAAAATCCCTCCACAACACTGTATAAAGCTGTACAGCACCTATTAACTTTTTTCAGTGGCCAAAAGGTTAAGGAAAAATACATTTAGGAATGTTTTCTTGCATTGTGTTCTTTACAATTATCAATATTTAGTATATATCCTCATGTTCTGTTTTAAAAAATACTTATTTTGTCAAGAATTCAAACATTCTAATTATAAAACTGCATTTTCATTTTTCATCTAAGACTTTTCTATTTTGTAGCCCTCCTGACCTATTTTTTCCAGGGAGCTTTCTAATTTCTCAGATCAAACACCAACTTGACTGGTCCTTTTTGCATTCCTTTACAGAGCCACAAGACATTTGACAAAAAAAAGCATGTCAGAGTAAACTGTCAAGTACTGTGCTGATCAGCTTAACAAGCATCCTCCTCAAACCATCAGTTAAAATTTAGGACGTGTCTGGAGCATGGCAGCTAATTCTCTCTGGCCACACAAACGTAGTTAATCTATATAGTGACTTCAGACCACAGGTCTCCTGTTATGGGATGCTGGATGTGTATTTCCTTCCCACAGATGACAGCATGACTCTGCCAGCTTTTGCTCAAAAGGCAGGCTCTGAGCTAATACAGCCCTGGTGGTGTGGTCCAGCTCTTGATCACAGCATACAAAAACCTGAAGCACAGCCTTAAAACTGAGTCACCTGGTGGATGCTTTAGAAAGAATAATAATCAGATACAGAAATTTGTCAATAAATTAGTAAGAAGCCTACTTCATCTCCCTCTTCCTAAAGAACTAGACTGTAACTCCATCCACTTTTATTGAAATGGAGCCAGTTTTTGTGCAGCAACACTTCAGCATGAAGGATACCACATCTGCACATCAGGTGAGTTATAGCTTACAAAGGTGTGGACAGTAAATATCAAACTGCTACCTGACAGCAGGAAAATCCAGGGGATGGCTTGACAAGGAAAGGGCTCCCCAGATGAGACACAGACATATTTGTGTTCAGCTGATGTGATGTGAAGTAAATGAACGTTCCTGTAAACAAAAATCAAATAAATATGAGAAAAAATGTCATGTTCCAATGGCAAATAGCTGCATCAGAGAGCTAACTATGTGCTCCATGAGGCACATAAAACTTATTCATAAATGTAAACAAATGGAACAGCTTTGCCATCAGTTCCCTCTCTGTGGACAACGCGGAGGGTTTTGTAACAGGCTGCGACAACCAGTGTCTGTGTAGGCAAAGACAAAATAGAATTGCTAAACACTCCTCGCTCTTTCCTCCACAGTAAAGTTAACATGACTAAGTCCAAAGAAAGAGGGGGAAGGATAAAAAGGCATCTGGGCAGCCTTCGCTAAGGCCACCCTGTCACAGTGCCTGCAAACACTTAAACCTGAGGAAATAAACACAGATCACTGTAAGGGGCATTCAGATGTTGCTTCTGCAAAGCCCTTACTGTGCAGACCCGCTGGACATATTTTTTTATCTGCTCCCTTTAGGAAAACACCTGAAGACCTCCATCCTCCATAGACTACAACTGCTTCCCATCTAGTTTGCACGGTGCCCTTCTGCAGGGGCTGGAGAGAGAGAAGGGACTGCAGGAGCTGCAACACAGAGTACACCGGAGATAAAGAGCATAGACCTCATCTGGGATCCCTAAAGGACACATTTTAATTGGCTTAAATAATGTTTCAAACATAATTTAGAACAAAAATTCATTTCCTTTAGGGTACAGTATTCACTGACAGAGCAGCCCAGCCAGTTTTAAGCATGCTAACAATGTTGCAGACCATGGGAGCCAATGGTGTAAGCTGTAGTTTCTCATGGGGTCCACAGACTTGACATTGTTGTCTGTGCTATTGGGGATGAAAGCTTAATTAAAGATGTAATCTGAACTCTGGCAAATGAACTGCCTTTGGATTTGAACTACAGCAGATGTGTTTCAGACAAAGGTAGGGAAGGATAAACATCTTCAAGGGGCCCTAAAGCAGCATATTTTGAATGCCGTCAGTGCTGCCTTTGCTGAATACTGAGACTTTTTCCATGAAAGTCTATGCAAAACAACACTAAAGGCCCAGTCTTGTTGGTGCATTGATATTACACATATTGTCTTGCATCTTGGAAAATCAGCTATTGTGCTGCCACCGTCATACTCCTTAGCCATTTATTTCCCATGGATACATAATGAAGCAGAGGGTTAAGTCCAGCCCCACGTGAATAATCGCATTGCTTTAGCAAGGCTGGCACAAAGAGGTGACCGTTACAGCTCCCTGTACAAACAGGCACGCTGCGCTCCGCAGCACAGGGGAAGCTCTGCTCATTGGAATGCAAGGGTACTTCAAAGGATCCTCTCCTAATTTGCAGCTGAGGCTCTACAGTAGCCTTGTTACGGTCTTCATTAATCAAAATTTGCTGCTGCCCTCCCCAGGAGAGAAGAGAGACGAACACTCCGTGGTATCACAAGCAACTGTTGCAACCTGAAGCACCTTGACTTAATGTTGACAAAAACTTGCTCAAAGTCTGGAAGCATCATGCTAAAGTCATGATGTGGCTGTAGCAGACACAATCACGGATGGGCATGAAACCACCTCAGAAAGACCTTTGTACCAATTTATATGGGGAGTGCATCATTACTGGGCTAGAGAGGTGCTGCATGGTAACCTCAAGATCTGCTTGCGGCTTCAACCTGCAGCAACACATAAAAATGTGAACCTAAATTGTAATGATTCATTCAGGTATTGAAGCAGCTTAAGTGTAGCAACACATAGTTCCATATGGGATAATTTAACATGCTGCTTAGGCTACAGAGCAGATGTTTCTACCAGCAACCTTCATTATGACCACATTACACCTCAAATCTCACCAGCACCTAGAATAACCCACATGGGAAAGGCATAGGCATATCAGTGCCCTCCTTCAGAGCTGTGAGAGTTCAGAAGCTGTGACACAGTAATGCTGGCAGACAATGTAGTAATGCAGATCCAGTGCCACTCTAGAGAGAGATAATGAAATTGAATATCAAATAGCTACTGAGAAAGTGAATAACAACTTGGTGCACTTGAGGTGCATCTTGAGGACCAATGGAAACAAAGGGATATGATTGATTATGCAGTTAGAGTTGTTATATAGTATGCACACACATACTCACTCCCCACTAGGGTTTGCTCAGGTGAATTTTAATCCTGGAATTCCTCTACCTTTGAATGCTCAATGTGGAATACTTAGTATTTCACATTAGTGTGAACATAGGAGAGAAGTGTGGAAGTCTGGCTGTAAGATAATATACCTCATTAAAAAAATTTAACTTAAAGAGGTATTGGACTGTAACCAGTAAACTAATCTCCACTGGAAGCAGTGTAAGAGGCATGTTTTAATAAAATTAAAGTAACAGAATATTTGCCAATATTATTTGACAATGGTAAACACCATTTAGTTTTATACAGTACACTATGGTAACATTTTCATTTTGGAAAAATACCTTAAAACAGGTCTCTACTGGAATAAAATTTTCCATCTGAATGCATTGTATAGCAGCTATGGGCTGAAGGAAGAAATACTGTTCAAAGGACACTCATTCTCTTTTTTCCCAGAAAAACTGATTAATTTACCTGCACTCTACAAATAGCTACAGTGTTATTTTGTCCAAATAATATTTTTAAGAATGGACCCTGTATGAATATTGGGTACAAAGATGCTTATGTGAACAAAGCTATGTCAGTTCAAAGGTCAGTATGTCAAAAAACTGAAGGCTGCATCAAGTTTCATTGATTGTCGCAGCAGAAAATTAAGGTTGAAAGGCATAACAGCCAAATGAAACATCTAAGAAAGAACATCCCTGAAGGACTTGCTTTCTGTAACACTACCTATGTTATGCACATTCTATGTAGCACCCACTTAAAATCAACTTTTATTATCAGTCTGTCACCACGTAGAATTACAGGTACTCATCACCAAAGGAGAAAAGAACAATAATAAAATAAATCTCACCATGTCCAGTATTAGTTGTCTGACCTCTGCCAGGGAGTCTCCTGTCAAGGGGAGCCTGTTCTTTCATCATATTCCAGTCAGCATCATGTAGGCTTAGTGGCTTCCATCCACAAAAGTCACTCTCAAAATCACATTTAGTATAATTAGCTGTTGTAAAAACAACAATAACAGATAATTCAGTTGATTTTAATGCAACAGTTTAATGCCAGAACAATGACTAGCCAACCGTACTCTGGGCTGCATCAAAAGAAATGTGAACAGCAGGTGAAGGGAGGTGATTCTCCCCCTCTGTTCCACACTTATGAGACCCTCTGGAGTATTGTGTCCAGTTCCAGAGTTGTCAGCACAGGAAGGACATGGAGCTCTTGGGGCACCTCTCCTGTGAAGACAGGCTGAGAGAGTTGGGGTTATTGAGCCTAGAGAAGGCTCCAGGAAGACCTTATAGAGGCCTCCCAGTACCTGAAGTGGGCCTATAGCAAAACTGCAGAGGGACTTTTACAAGGGTGTGTAGTGAGTGATAGGATGAGGAGGAATGGCTTTATACACTGGAAAAGTGTAGGTTTAGAGTAGCCATTAAGAAGACATTCTTTACTGTGAGGGTGGTGAAATACTGGCACAGGTTGCCCAGGGAAGTTGTCAATGCCCCTCCCTGGAAGTGTTCAAGGCCAGATTCAATGGGACATTGAGCAACGTAGTCTAGTGAGAGGTGTCCCTGCCAATACAAGGGGGTTGGAAGTCGATGATCTTTAGGGTCACTTCCAACCCAAACCATTCTATAATTATGTGACTATTTTGTATTTGGATGTACAAGTATTCTTAAAAGAAGCACTGGTATGTTTCACTGAAATCTAGCTTATTCAGATGGACAAAAAGTTCTAGAATACAGGTAACAGGTCAGGCAGGCCCCTCTCAATCAGCTTCAACCATGAAGGAGACCACCTACAAGAGAACAAACTAAATAATATTAAAAATGACACCTGAACATAGACTGTTGATAGATTATGAAAGTAATATTATATATTTTTGAAATATTAATTTTACTGCAAAGCTAATTATGAATGTGTGGAAAACATATATTTAGTGCTTTAAATACACTGAAAATAAAGATTGATTAAGATTCTATGTAATTTATTTTTGAAAATGAGTTTTAAATTTATGAATTATTTACATCTCCTTGAAATTTTTAAAGCAAATAACATTTTCTCAGTTGCTATGGGTTAGACCAACTTAAACTGTGTAACAATCTCATGCAGTTTTTCATTTCTTGAGGAAAATTGATTTTATTTATGAGAAGAGTATAGGAGTTTTTTGTCCCAGTCCAGAACAGGTTCACAAAGTCCTACACTTAAATCTTTGTGTCACTCATCACAATTGTAAAACTTGCTTTTGAACTATACTTGGCACTTTCTGAATTTCATGGCACATTTATCCTATAGTATCATCCTCAAACATGATTATATGTATTACTCCAGGTTTCAGATTGTACAAAACCAAAATTTGTTGTCATCTTTGTTGAAGCACCATGGTATTAAAGCTCTTTGGTAAAGGTCTTCCTGATATAAAGAGGTTATTTGAGCAGTTAAATCCCAAGATACGAATTAAATCACAAATATCTCCTATCCGGATTCCCTATATAGATTAAAATTCAGTAGAACATGCTTTTCTGTTTGATGCAGTGTATTAGTTAAACATAAAACTGTAACTTACAGAATTCTCATGCTTTTGATAAGGTACCTTGTTAATTAAACTTCAGTTCCTAATATATTAAGGTAGGCTATACAGATTGATATCCAAGACTAAGTATTAATTATCGTACAGCAAAACAGCTATGCCCAGGCATTGCATTGTGCTTTCCTCAGCTAAGAAGTCTTGAGTGAACCAATGTGACACAAAAAAGGCAAACTTTCTTTGCTTAAACATCTCTTTCCTCAGGCATCCCTAAACCCTGCAAAAATCTTTTGTGTAAGACACCAACTGCCGTGGCTGCATAGTATATCCAAAAAGACATTAATAAATGACCCTGTAGACACAAAGAACTTACTGTCTTCTATACTAAGCAACCAAAAACCTGTTCCTGGAAGGAAAACATGCATCCAAAGTTAAAATAACGCTTTAAATATAAAAGAGAAGTCAACGTGACACTAATGATTGTTATTTTACAACTCAATAAGGTATTTAGTAAGGGATTTAACTTTTTTTAAAAATTATTTTAATTTATCGAGAGGTACTTAGGACCATGAGAAGAGTTGTTATCACAATATGAAGGAAAACAACTTTTATATGCTGATTACACCAGATCTGTTGCCATTTAACATGGCTTAATACCAGGCTCAGGGTTTTTCCCTGGCTCATAGTGAAAAACTGACTGTTGAAGTTACATTCAGAAATTGTATTCTAAAAGATTTGGGGAAGCAGCAAGGCTGTGATTGAATGGAGCCCATCACTGCCCTTCACGGTCAACAGGAAAGACAGGAGTCTGGTGAAATAATAATTTCTCACATTGCTAGCCATTAGTACAATTTCTTCTAACATTACGGATTTAGAAAGAAATGTATGAACATCATCATTTAGGTTGAATACACAAGCAGTTGGAAAAAGAAAAAAGAAGATATGCATACACAAAAAGACACAATTTGAATTCAAGTTATTTTTCCCAGTCATTTTTTCAAACTTTATTCAAGTTTGAACACAGATATAAAGGTAGGAAGAACATTCATGGTGTTGTGCTCTTCTTTTCTTTTCAGGAATTAAAAAATGTGGCTCCAGTTCACTAGATATGATAAAGCTGACCACATTTTAGATTCTACTTTTTTTTTTTTTTTTCTCATTGCACCTGTGTTTTTAAAATTACAAGCCCTACACATGGTGGAGAGACACTAGGCTAGAGTTGCTTACCAAGCCCAAGTGTTCCACCATAAGTAGTTTCCGGAAGTTATACTTCATTTTTAAAACAATCAATATATTAGGGAACAGCTGGGCTATAAATGCAATTCCCTGTGAAACCTGATTTTCTGTGTTAACATTTTGACTTCAATTCTATCTCTACTTAATTGTGAAAACTTAAGGAGTGCTTGTAAATGTTTAATCAAGCTTGAAAAAAAAAAAAAAAAGTCCTGTGCTTTGGCTGAAACCCAAATCCAAGCAAGAAAGTTCCTCAGTTTATTTTTCATTGTTCAAACATTAAAAAGCTTTGAGAAATGCTCCTTTCCCATCAAAACAGTGCATAATTTTTATTATCCACAGTTATTTTCTACATTTTTATTTGAACCTTCAAGTCACTATAGAGAATGTTTCACTATCCATAGCTGGAAAATAAGTGACTGCACAACCTATATTTTATGAGAAGTCATACTGCAGTTATGTAAATTAGACATAAAGTATATTTCTACTATGTCTTTTCTTTCTGCTCCCCTTACCATCTGAAATAATGTTCTTTATTTTTCTAGGAAGATTTCAGTGGATTAAAACTGCAAAAATATTTTCCTCACTCTGAAAACAAACCCTGTTAATTCTCCTTTTTGGGCATTCACCTATTTATAATTCAGCCAAGCAGAAAGGAAATTAGAAAGGAAAAAACAACCTGCATTCATTTTAATAAGTAAAATTTGAATTTTTTTTTTAATGTGGGTATATCAGTTTATCTCAACTAATCAAGGAGCAAATTATTACACCAGCTCTGCAAAAGCAATGACTCTGAGACGCAACTAGGAGAAAAAATTTCCTCAAACACATCTGTATAAATGTCAATAAATAAGTGGAGCTTGCTAAAGCCATAAAATACACTGGAAAGATTTTTCAATTAATATGAACCATTTTTCCATGTTTTTTTTTTCTTTGTTGTTGTTGGTCTGTTTGTTTGTTTTTTAAAGCAAAAGGAAACCAAGCACATATTTCAAGTACACTGAGATGTTAAATGGAAAGGTTTTTTCTTTGACTAGCTTACTCCACCTTTCCCAGCTCCCCTTGATTGTCCTGGGGGGAAAACAAAGCAGTCCTGTTGGCTAGGCTGGGTTACCAGCCAATTAATATTGCTTCAGTTTGTTAGCCTGCAACTGGATGAAGCTTTTCAATTCTACTATCGCAGCTCAATCAAATAAACACAACTGGGGATACACAGCTTGTATCTCCATCAGGTTGGTGTTTCCTTGACTAATAGTACTGAACAAGGAGGAACAGCTACCCTTGCCCCATCAGCACCGAGGCTCCTATGGAATCTGGGATATAAACTATCTGTATGATCAACGTCCAAAGCATCTCCCATTGTCATTAATATTTTGGAGTGCCTTGATGACAATTTCTTAGACAAGAAATGGATGGACCTACCTGAGGGGATGCGTTATTGGACCTGATGGTCACAAACGCAAGCAAACTGATCAGGGATGTCAAAGCTGAAAGCAGCCTGGGCTGCAGTGATCATGCACTAGTGCAGTTCACTGTCCTAAGGGGTATGAGGCAGATGAAAACCATAGTCAAGGCTCTAAATTTTAGGAAAGCAAACTTCCAGCTCTTCAGGGAGTTAGGAAGTAGGACCCCATGGGAAATGGATCTCAGGGACAAGGGAGCGGAACAGAGCTGGCAGATCTTTAAGGATGCTTTCCATAGAATGCAAGAGATCTCAGTCCCCAGGTGTAGGAAACTGGGCAAGGAAGGCAAGAGACCAGCATGGCTGAATCGAGACCTGCTGGTCAAACTAAAAGGCAAGATGGAACTACACAGGCAGTGGAAGTAGGGACAGGTATCATGAGAAGAGTATAGGGACATTGCTTGCTTGTGCAGGGACGAGATCAGGAAGGCCAAGGCACAGCTGGAGCTGAACTTAGCAAGGGATGAAAAGAAAAACAAGAAGGGCTTCTACAGATATGTAAACCAGAAAAGGAAGGTTACAGAAAGCAGACCCCCCGTGATGAGCAGCAGTGGTGAACTAGTAACAACAGACGATGAGAAGGCTGAGATTCTCAACAACTTTTTGCCTCAGTCTTCACTGGCAACCCCTCTCCTCATGGCTCTCAAGTTGATGGCCCACAGGATGGAGACCAGGGGACAAAGTCCCTCCCACCTTAACTGAAAACAAGATTCGCAACAACCTGAGGAACCTGAACATACACAAGTCCATGAGACCTGATGAGATGCATCCCAGAGTCCTGAAGCAATTGGCTGAGGCAGTTGCCAAGCCACTCTCCATGATATTTGAAAAGTCATGGCAGTCAAGTGAAGTCCCTGGGGACTGGAAGAAAGGAAACATTATGCCCATTTTTAAAAAGGGTAGAAAGGAGGACCCTGGGAACTACCGAACTGTCAACTTCACCTCTGTGCCTGGGAAGATCATAAAACAGAACCTCCTAGAAGACATGCTAAGGCACATGGAGGACAGGGAGGTGATTCAGGACAGACAGCATGGTTTCATTAGGGGCAAATCCTGCCTGACCAACCTAGTGGCTTTCTACAATGGAGGGACTGCATCAGTGGAGCAGTCCCATCTACCTGGACTTCTGCAAGTCCTTTGACATAGTGCCCCACAACATTCTTCTCTCTAAGTTGAAGAGATATGCATTTGATGGGTGGACTGTTCAGTGGATAAGGAATTGGCTGGATGGTTGCATCCAGAGGGTAGTGGTCAATGGCTTGATGTCTAGATGGAAAACGGTGGCACGTGGTGTCCCTCAGGGGTCCATACTGGGACCAGTGTTGTTTAATATCTTCACTAATTATATTGACAGTGGCATTGAGAGCACCCTCAGCAAGTTTGCCAATGACACCAAACTGGGTGGTCACCAGAGGGATGGGACACCATCCAGAGGGACCTGGACGAGGTGGAGAAGTGGGCCCAGGTGAACTTCATGAGGTTCAACAAGACCAAGTTTGGGGTCCTGCACCTGGGCTGGGGCAACCAGAGATACAAATACAGGCTGGGGGAAGACATGCTAGAGAGCAGCCCTGTGGAAAAAGACCTGGGGATATTAGTGGATCAAAAGCTGGACATGAGCCAGTAATGTGCAATTGCAGCCCAGAAGGCCAACCACATCCTGGGCTGTATCAAAAGAAGTATGGCCAGCAGATTGAGAGAGGTGATTCTGCCCCTCTACTCTGCCCTGGGGAGACTCACCTGCAGTACTGCATCTAGCTTTGGAGCCCCCAACACAAGAAGGATGTGGACCTGTTGGAGCATATCCAGAGGAGGGCAACAAAAGTAATCAGAGGGCTGCAGCACCTCTTTTTTAAGACAGGCTGAGGGAGTTGGGGTTGTTCAGCCTGAAGAAGAGAAGATTCTGGGGGGACCTTATAGCACCCTTCCAACACCTGAAAGGGGCCTTTAAGATTCTGAGGAAGACCTGTTCACAAGGGCATGTACCAATAGGACAAGGGGTAATCGTTTCAAGCTAGAAAGTGTAGATTTAGGTTGGACATTAGGAAAAAATTCTTTACTGTGAAGATGGTGGATCACTGCAACAGGTTGCCTAGAGAAGTGGTGGAGGCCTCACACCTGAAGCCATTCAAGGCCAGGCTCGATGGGGCTCCGAGCAATCTATTCTAGTGTGAGATGTCCCCTGCTTATTGTAGGGAGATTGGACTACATAGAGGTCCCTTCCAAACCAAGATATTCTATGGTTCTATGATTTCTGGTTAACACATAATGTCATTTTTGGGAAGAGTTATGTATATACCTTCTTATTGACTACCCATGCATGTTCTCTACCAGTTTGTGATTAGTTTTATTTATCTAGAATTTATTAAAGGATTCATGCAGGAAGATCGCAGATGCCCATAGGTCACCTAGCCTGAACTTCCATGGCACGAGTCATTAGACAGATCTCTTGTAAAACCCTAGTCCATTAGGTAAGATAGCCTCATCTCCTTCTGAAACTACTTAGTTACCTTGCTTAGGGTTGAGACGAGTGGTATTAAGACAAGTTCACATCCACCCTAGGTCTGCAGAGGGAACACTTTGAGTTAACTGTTCTGGTGAAACACAAAGGCAACACTACACAGTGTTTATAAGCAATGAAGTCGGTGAAACTAACATGGGTGTAGCTTCTTTTTCTCCACATATACATGCAAGACTGATCGACAGTTACTGACCATTCCAGGGAAGTACTGCATTACAGGAAACTTATAAATATGTAGTAAAACAAGTTTTCAGACTTAAACATTCTCTTTCTACTTTAAAGCTGAATGCTAATAAAAGGATTTGCATACGTGTTCATCTGCCGCTGAAGGTTTTAAGGATTTGAAAGTGTAAATTGCTATCCTGTAAATGAAATGCAGTAAAATGTACATGGCTTTAAAATTATACAGGTTTCCTTCATTCTACGTATTTTCTATTCATAAATTATACAAATCCTATGAGGAACATTTAAGCTAGTACTAAAGATGCAAAATTAAAACCAGAAGAGTTAAAGACAGGTGTTTTAAGGGAGCTCCTAATTAGGCTAAATGCAAAGTCATTTTTTTTTCAGGAAAAGCTGTAAGACCTCACAACCCACAATCATTTTGAATCCACATGAATGCTGATGAGTAGGCAATTTCCAGAAACAATAATGTATCAAAGTTTGACATCATTTGAAAATAGCGAGTGCTTCCTAGACTTCTTGTCAAGTTGCTAGGATGCCTAGCTACTGATTCATGATGTTTTTATATGTATTGTGTATGTTACATATAAATAATGTATAATAATAGTAACTATGTTGCCTGAAATACCTCTTATGTGTCATGGTATTTAGTGCAAAACTTCCTTTATTTTAGGTAGGAAATAAAGAAAAGGCATCAGCATGACAGGATTTGTTTTAATGCTTCAAATGATCTAAGTACCGCATTTCACTTTCTCTGTTTTGGATATATTACCTAGGTTTTGATCATTTATTATCAGTCACTGTAAAATCAGAAATTTAGCTGCTATCTCAAACAAGTGTTGTCAGATAAGATATAATAAAAATGTAGAATTTAATAGTAAGCACATTAATATCATAATTTTTCACTTAATTAGATTCATTGATTTCAAGAAAACTAATCAAATAAAGGTGGTTACTCATGTGCATATGTGTTTTCTAAACAAGTTTCTGAATTTTCAAGACTATTAAGTCTCATATATTTAAATATATACTTACATAAATGGGCGGAGACTAAACAGAAAGTTCAAGAAACAATGTAAAACATATATTTCTTCTTGTAATTATAATAATTAGACTATTATAAAACATTCGTGCAATGTTAAAATCAGCAAAGAGAGACATTGCTTTTCCTTCCCCATTATAATGGGGAGCAAAGAAAACCGTCAAAGAAGGTGGAAACCCTCCATATTGCTAAGTAAGAGTTGTCTGCCATCTCTTTCCGTACATGAGAGTACTTCAACAAAGAAAACTACTGAGGATCTGTCCAAGATAGAAGCTAAAATACCAAAAATAATAGAGGCTAAAATATGCACTACTGTAGTAGGTAGGAATTTTTACTGAATATTAATGCGAATAAATGTAGTGCACTCTAAATATCATTAAAGATCTTTTCAAGATCATGTGGAAAAAATACATAATGGGGGGAAAATAGCAAAAGACAGAACTAAAGGATGATATTCCTTTAGGTCTCTTTTGTTCAAGACTGCAGAAAGTGACAGCAAGATTAATTTTCTAAGCCAAGCAAACTGCTGAGAGCTAAATTCCACATTTAGGGTCATCTTTCCTGAACAGAAGTGCATGAAGTATCCAAGAATCCATTTTTTTCTTTTCTTCCTTCTCAGCCAGTGGGCAGAACGACATGCAACAGTTATGAGTTACATATATTTTAGAAAAGCACCTTTTTTCACCTTTTTTTGAGAGGATGGTATACTTTTGTGCAAAGCTCCAACAAAATGATACCTCTTTAACCTGTGAATGCCTCAACACAGAGTGAAGCACATAATCCCTGTGCCTCATATTTAACCAAAGGACAGCGTTGAGATCCCCAAACCATCCTGACTTTTCTTTCTTCTGCCCACTCTCTAGTTTTTCTAACCCATCCACATGAGCATGATGGAAGCTATATTCTCAGTAGTGAGTCCCACTGTGATCTTTCTTTAACTTTAAAATACTGATTATTTCTAGGTTATTTCATCTGTCAGTTGCACAATGTCAGTGTCCAGTGTCTAAGGCACAGGGGTAAAAATAAAATAAGTGTAATGCATTACAGGCAAAATATAATTGCCTGTAAGTATTTAGAGTTATGTTTATTTCTATTTTGTGCAGTACTACTAACAGCTACCCTTCAACTGTAATTATTTTTCATCCTTCTTTTTAATCTTAAAATTATTCTACTGTTTCCCCAGTCATTATTCATCAAAATTTTCTCACATTGTTACTGATGTAGGAACACTAAGTAGCTGAGAAATACAGTCCAATTTGTAAAGTACTATTCACATTCATTCCATCCTGCTTCCTAAAGAGCATGATAGGACTCTGCAGTCCAACCAGCACACACACTGAACTAGCAGCATAGAGTCAAGTCTTGTAAAAAAAGGTAAAAAGATGTCACAGAGAGATCCCTTACAGACTTTAATGTTGGCTTAAATTCCACCCAGAGATAAAACATTATAAACCTTCCTATTTAAAAGGTAATTCTAACATTTGCAAATATTACTCATCTCAGAGATGGTTCCTCCATGGCTATTTAAGTGGTTAAAAAGATCAAAGGTTCAGACTGCAAGTTAAAAAAACCTGTTAGTCACAAATAGTTCCTAAAGGCTTCTCATGAAACTTGAAAATAAAACATTATCAGTGTCCTTCATCCTGCTATCCTGAGTGACACAAAAATTTTAATTTCCTCCTCCCAGCAGCAGTGTATATCATTATCGATAACTAAAATATATGCACAATTTTCATTTATAACTTACATTTAACTGTTAGTACCACAGGCAAACAAATATACAAATGCAAACTGTATAATCAATTTATAAGGAATAGGGTCTCTAAAGGTGACTGTGAGGGTGGTGAAACACTGGAACAGGTTGCCTGGAGAGGTGGTGGAGGCCCCATCCCTGGAGACATTCAAGGTCAGGCTTGACAGGGCTCTGAGCAACCTGATCTAGCTAAAGATGTCTCTGCTCACTGCAGGGGGGTTGGACTAAATGACCTTTAAAGGTCCCTTCCAACCCAATCCATTCAATGATTCTATAAAGCTACTTTCACCTGGAGCTTTAAAATGTTTCAGAATTATTAGTCAACTTCCAGTAATTTTTTATTATTTTTTCTCTTGACTGTAAAGTAGAAACTGTGGCTTACAAGCAACGTTACCTTCACTTGAAAAGTATCATGATAAAGATATAGCTCTTGAACAGTATCTTATTTGTATGATTTAAATAATCATGCAAATATCATGTCACTTAATTAATTTCCTGACAATAACACATAGACAATCTTAACAAGAAAAGTGTTCAAACAACAAATGTCAAGGCAGATTTCAATCCCTCTCAAATTCTGGAAGTAGAGGTTATAAATTTTGTATTAGGGAACACACGAAGAAATATGCAAAATCTTGCATTTCTGTAGACACATTAAAAATTATCTAGATCCAAAACATGTTGATGAGGCCAGACTGAGAATTAGAAAGCAATAGGAAGAAGAAAAACGCATGATAGAAAATGTTGTCAACACTGTCACCAGCCTGTACATCATTAAATATTCTGGTTAAGAGAAGCCATATAAATAATAAATTAAAAAACTTAATAAACTAAGCTTTTTGCCACATCTTGGATAGACCTGTTTGGGTTTCACAATACTCTTCAGTACAATGTCCTTCTAAAGCAATGCAATTCACTTACAGCAGGCTGCTGGATCCTCATCGCTGTCATCAGAACAATCCGGATGAGAGTCACAGGTGGATCCAGGATCCATGGACTGCCCATCAGTGCAGATGAATTTTTCTAATGAGCAGAAACTGGGTGGTCCTGATGGTGCAGTGTCTGAGAGCTGGATATTATTCAGACAGATGAAACCTGCCTTGCTCTGGAGTGTTCCTTTAAACATAAGCTGTGGATTGTTACAGTTAAAATATTTGCATTAACAGACAACAGAGAGAAACAGATTTTTATTTCCATAAAACAGTAATGATTTATGTGTAAAAAAGCACTGGATACTTTCAGTTACAAAACCATGATGAATTTCAAATAAGAAGCTGAAATTTTTATTACTACCTTACGGTGAATTTTCTGAAGATTTTCAGCTAAAATGGTTAGACAAGTTCCATGAATGGAGTTAAGTAGAAGCCTATTTAAAAAAAACAAACAAACACCCCAAAACCACACCAAAAAAACCCATACAACAAAGAAACAAACCCTCCTAACTTCATAGCCATTTGTCTAAAAAGCTGCAGTACCTTTGTGCTTTAGAAGAGTGACCTGAAATGTGATATCCTAAAGACTCCATCTTCTAGTCTGAAGTCTCTTCAGAACCTCACTTTGCAGATGCTCAGGGGAAAATATTTCAGTTACAGCCACAAGTGAATAAAATGGTTTTGGGACTATCCTTAGATATTCTTCACCACATAAGATAAGATGGCTGCATCCAGTCTATGCAGTGGAATTGTTCCCTGTCTGCTGGTAACCCTTGAACTGTTCCAAGCACTGCCTGGGAGATGGTCAATTTGCTTTAACCAAAACCTCACTAGGGACCATGCTAACATGTTAATTATATGGGCTATCACATGACAATCCTTGGGCCTGGGCCCTAGCCCTGCTTATTTTACTGCTATTGGCATAGACACAGAGATTCAAGGAGCATTTCTCTCTCATTGCCAGAGTGTGAGTCTCAAAAAACAGTCATGTGCAAGAGGCAGAAAGCACAGTGGAAGGAAAGCTGAACAAGAGTTTCCAACAAAATAGAAGGAAACTACAACAGACATTATTTGGGGCATTAGTAGAAGTCTGACACACTCCTTGAAGCCTGAGAATTAGGTTGGAGTGAAACCTCAAGAGGCATTTTTCTTTCTGAGATTTAAGAATTATATATGTCATTATCTTCCACTATAGACATTTTCTTCAAAATGACAAAAGCTTTTTTAATACTATCCATTCTTACTCATTCAAACAGCAGAATACTATGCTGAAAACATTACATAGCTGCATATTAATGACACTATCTTTCCTTCCCTAAGCACAAATACAAAGAATGCATAGGGTTTGCTTTCTACATGTATACATACAACCTCAGCAGCCTTTATTCTTAATTTATTCTTAGATACTATAGATAGTCTTATTACACATCTTGTTGGATATTCACACTTGCCCTTGTGGGAAAAGGAAAGACAGGCAACAACAGGTACTTATAACCTACCAGCTTGCTGAAATACATTAGTTCTAATATATGTGAAAACGTCAGTGGCTGCAGGGGGATTAGTTTTTGTCCTTTCACAGAAATTATGTTTCCAGCTGATTGTTGAGACAGTAAAATATGATACTTTACATAATTACAAAAAATTATTGTAAACGTAAAATTACATAAAATAGAAACTTTTTAATTAATTTAAAAATTAAGTAGATACAAATTTGCATTATTCTCCATGCCTGCAAATTCAAGGGCAAGATACTCTCTCACAAGTATTGGTTTAAATCATTCAACTGAAACCCCCCAAACCTCATTCACATCATCTCACTTAAATGAATTGGTAATAGCTGAGATGGACTCAGATAACTGAATATGTAAAATATAGTGAGATTTGTATTAATTTTCTTGTACATTATTAAAGACCAGCTGCTTCAACATATAATGTTTGTATAGTCGTTTTGTTATCTATAAGCAAAGCTTTACCCTCCTTGAAGCAAAGAAGAGCAAGCCCTTCAGCGCACATACAATTTTAACAAATTGTTAAGTTTCCTAGAGGCTTTATAACCTATAAGGTAAATAATTTCAAAAATTGACCATACCTTTAATTTTTCTAGCCTTGTTGGTAGCTGTATATCCACTTTGACCCATTTCTTATTAGTCATTATGCTAGTTTCCCACAAGATATGTTCTTCCTGTAAAATGTAGGGTAAGATGTTACAAAGCTAATTTTTGTTCCCCTGTAAATTATCAAGGCCGTTTTTTGTCCTCAATCTTTTAATATCCTAGCCAAATGACCACAATATACAAAGTTGCTCTATGTGAGGAAATACAGTTTTGTGTTTATTTACAATCTTTGCAGCTGAGTGCTATGGGAGAGCAGGGAAACAAGAGGTGTTGACTGCAATTAAACAGATTAACTCCTATAATTATCTGGAGTCAGCTTGGCAGAATTAAACTGAATTAATATGTAAATTGAGCCATGTTATTGCTAAATTTAACAATATTTTTCCATTGGATTCTCTACATTAGTTGTTGTGTTTTTTTCGTAAATAACTTCTTATAGTATGTTGTGTTATAATTAGATCTAGTTTTCTTAGAATTGAACTTGGGCTCTGTCACAAATACCCAAGCTATTGTGCTAAAAACCTTTTTTTTTAATCTGTAAAGCAAGCAGGCAGAGTACTACCTAACAAGTCCTAGTCATGTTCTGATTACCTCAATCCCCATTTTCACTCTACCCCCTAAGGATAACAGCAGAAGTGCAAAATATGGTAAGGCTCCCTTTATGCAACCATTCCAAGCTCTTTCAATTAAATAATCTGACAAAAACAGCTCATGCTCATTCTGCATCTGGTCATGATCCTAACTGGAACATGCTGAGACCAGTATAAAGAAGAGAAACTTAGCAATGTGAACTTCATATTCCTAAATAAAATCCTTTCAAGAATCAGCTCCAAAATAAAGCAAAACCAGAAATACAGAAAAAAATGTAGGAAAAAATAATATAGGTTATACATACTTACCATTACAAGAACCAATAGTGAGACACTGTGCAAAATACTTGTCACACATTTTCCACAACGGATGTTACAGAATTAGAGGCAGTTCAGAAAAAGATGCTAAGCAGAGTAAGAGAAATGTAAAGTCTCTTGTATGGAAAGGAATTGAAAGTGTAAAAGAAGAAGTTTGCTTTACAGGAGATGAATAAAAAGGAATACGATACGTATGTGATATGTAATCAATACTATAGACAAGGACAGTTATCTTTTTTCCTGTCTTGCAATATCAAAAAGAGGAAGAAGATGCTATCTACTGCTTGATAGACTGAGAGGCTGAGCCAATGGAACAACACTGTGACAAGTAGCCAATTACTCATGCTCATTTCCTACCAAAGCTTCAACTGTACTGGCACATGAATAAAGCTAGAGGACTAAATCTCTATTGAATATGTGTTTAAAGATCAATTGTGGAAAACTGCAAGACAGGGCCAACCCAATACTCCAATTCCAAACACTAAATGACACAAGAGATCAAATTTGGATAAATCACATGATACACACTTGCTTTCAAAAATAGAAGTCAGCTGTGAGCTTCCACATCACTATAGCATGTAAGTGTCAGCTTGTTCATGTGCTAGATATTCAGCAAAAAGTCTTTAAATATCAAGGACACTTCACTCTCCATAAATGTCACTTGATTTTGCTAAATAATTCAGCTTCCAAAGAAAATCTGTTAACGTTATTAGCCTACAATAACCACATATAAGACACAAGAAAAGGATAATGTACTAGGAACCATACTGCAGGTTAAAACCAAAGCCTGTGGTTAACTGTCAACTTTTAGGAATGTTTTAGTTAATGTATTTGGGCATGTACACATTCCCCCACCAGTATGTCTATGAACCCTCCACAGACATTTATAAACCTTGTGGGAACACTTGACATTTCTTGTTTATTTGTTTGGATGCATCTGGATCCTGTAATTTTGTTCACATTCAATCAACAGCTTAGATACTCATCCCTACGATGATCTTTCTCCCCAGTTAATTTTAATAAAAACAACCTGTAGCACTAAACTTGAGTTTTCTGTGCATGTGCCAGTATACAGACCACTTCTAGTGCTGTTTTTCACATTGATATCTGTAGTTTACCTCAGATGCAACAATTTCTTAAACTACCTGTTTTCCATGCAACAGATATTATGCTCTGATTTTATACAGCTCTAAGAAGTAAATAAAATTTTTTCTTTTCCTCACAGTGTTTTTCTCTGTAGCATCCATCCTGTGCGTGATATTCTTCCACTTCTTTAGCACAAATGGGTTAACTCCTCTAGCCTATTCCTTGTGTCTCTAGCCTTTTTTAAGATGTTGAATGCATTGCTTTTACATTCCTTTCCCTCAAGATTTATTTTGGTGATACAGGGGAACAGTTGCTCAAAATACTTCCATTCTGTTCCCCTTATTGTGATATATTACTATCTACAAACAATTTTGTAAAGCTAAAGTGGGCAGGAACTTTTTCTTTCCCTAAAATGTCTTTTTGAGATAATGCTACTCAGATTTGAAGGATGGAGGAGACCAACATGACTTTTTCTTATCAACTCCATTTATAAAATACAACTTCCTTAATTTTTTATTTATATTTTACATTTCTCTACAGATACATTTATTGCTGTGCAACTGTACTTAATTTTGTCCCTTCTTAATTCATTTCAGAGAGTAATTTGGAACAAAAGCTTATTTTTTTTCCCCATGATGATGAATGGATCACCTTTGACTTCTGCAGAGTCATGCACTTGAATGGTTTTTGCAAGTGTTGCTGAACACTTACAGAAATGTTAGTGCATTAAGGTACAAATACGCTTGCACATGGGAACATCAATTGAAATTATATTTCATTGTTTTACTTCCATCTGTTTTGAAAGCCATACAAGATGTAAAGAGTAAGAAGACAAAAGGAAGATGCACAAGCCCATTACTTAATAGGAGGAATGAGCAAGTAATGAATGGCAAATGAGAGACTAAAGTCAACATTATTTTCTTTGGTTTCAGTTTTTACAGAAAAGTGTAAAACTTATCAGACAGTCAATACACACTTAATATTGTTCATATTTTATGTTAGTAAAGAGAGTTAATATTGCCAAATGTGAAGGCAAACATGAACCAGAATAAAGAACAATATTACAAATATATATAAGCCAGAGTAATGAAACTGGAAGGGAATCAGGAAGTTTTAACTAAAAGTTACATAATGGAAGAAATATCTTACTATGAGCAACTAACTCTAAGAACCTGAGGAGAATGTGTGTGAAAAGAACAAAGATGTATACATTTTTGGAAGAACAAAGGATGTATAAATTACAGTTAAGAGAAAAAAAAGGACTATGCAATTATAGCTAATCAGCTGAAAATTGACAACTTATAAGACACTGGAACAAATTTCTAACAACAATCTTGTAAGCAGCTAGAGAATTAGAAAATGACAAACCTACATTAGCTGCTTCTGATGAGGAGCAATTCACATTCAGTCAGTGCAATATATTTACTCACAGTAAACTGGCTTTAAAAAGTAGACATTACTTTATCAAGGCTTTTAACATAATCTCATAGAACATTTTAAAGTAAATTGAGGAGAATCTATGTTGACGGAATTACTGTAAAATGGGTGTACAAATAGGAGTGTAACTTTATTTAAAATATTTAAATAGTTTTCTATAAAGCTGAAAGAAAATTATTATAGGGCTCTGTATAGGTCTGTTCCAGGGCCTGATGTAATTATAGTGCTGACTATGGGTTTGGATAGTGGAATGAAAAATGAAATTTCCAAAAATGTGGATTACACTAAATTGGGAGAAATTAAAAACACTCTGAATGACAGAATTAGAATTTAAAATAATATCTGTATATAAAGAACGGTTTCAAACCAATAACACAAAGTTCAAAGACATATGAATCACTGTTAGGAAGGAAAAATCAAATTAACAAAAGCAGTACTACCGAATGAAGAGCAATTTAACTAAGCCAGCAATAAAACAGGAAAAGCTGAATGTTACCATGGGCTGAAAGTTAAAGTGAATAGCAGATTACTGTTGACAAAGAGAGTCCATTTTCCCTATACTTCTTCAGACACAAGAGCAATTTAAATTCCCTGTCTTCCAGCTGATGTCATAATGTCAATATTAGAAAATACGTTCACTCGTCTCTGCTGAAAGGGTGAGGAAGGGTAGGGTTACACTGCAACATCCGTGCTCCTTGTCCTCTAAGAACAGTACTGAAACTGTACATGAAAAATAATACAGTCTCTGTTTGCATCAGGCCTGTCAGCACTGGGACATAGCAAGAGTTATTCAGAGATGAGAGCTTCTGAATAATAAAAATAGAAAAATGGGATGCAGGGAACCCTCACAGTACCAGACCATGCAATTTAGAGGTTATTTTAATAGCAGGCTCCAGGACAGCAGCTCTTTTGTTTTCCAGGGTAAGAACCTGGAGCACCTGTTCTATGAAGACAGAGTTAGGGTTATTAAGTCTGGAGAAGAGAAGGCTCTGAGGAGACCTTTTTGTGGCCTTCCAGTATCTTAAGGGGGCCTACAAGAAAGCTGGTGAGGGACTTTTTAGTCAGGTAGTGGCAGAACTAGGGGGAATGGATCAAAACTAGAGGTGGATAGATTCAGATTAGATGTTAGGAAGAAGTTCTTTACCATGAGGGTGGTGAGACACGGGAACAAGTTGCCCAGAGAGGTGGCGCAAGCCCCATCCCTTGAAGTTTTCGAGGCCAGACTGGATGGGGCTCTGAGCAACCTGATCTAGCAGCAGGTGTCTCCGCCCGTGGCAGAGGGTTTGGAACTAGATGATCTTTGAGGTCCCTTCCAACCCTAACAATTCTATGATTCTGTGATTCTAACCAGTACTTGGCTCTCACTTCTGTGTCTCAATATTTGACTAGTTTTGAAGATTCATTTGGTTTTCAGAAATAACCTAATGATTCAGAAGCAAAATGTATAAGAGCTACTTCTTCCTTCGTTTCAGTTTAAGAAGTCCCAAATACGAGTCTAGAGGGGTTTGGTTTTGAAGCTACCAGCAGAAGTTTATATTCCTGAAGGTTCTTCTGGGCAAATTTTGCAGTATGAGTAACTCATATCAGCTTTAAGTAAGTCTATGTGCAATAAATACACTTCTGACTAAGGAGAAATTAAATAATTACCAAAGCACTAAGAGAAGTTGTGGAAACAGAGTGGACTGGACTGATGTAATAACTGCCAAAAACCTTCTTCTAATGCATAAGTAAGGAATTGTTTATCAATTAATTTAATTTAGGCTCCCAATTCTATGGGAACACAAATGTCAATTTTCTCATGTTTTTGGGTCACATAATTTGCTCTCTTTCAGGGAAAGAAAACTCTTAAATTGGGTCACTTGATGCTACTTAGGTGAACCATTGAAATCAGTATTCCCATTCTGTCTCAGGGTTGCCATGGATGTCATACCTGGGAATGTATTGGCAAGCACTGTGGCACAAAGCTCTGTGCTTTCTGACCAGAACACTGATTATATTACATTTCCCTGATACAGTAATGGGTCATAGAAAAATACAACAATTCTCTTCTATAAGTGAGAAAAGAGCAAGAGCCTGGAGTTGTTTTCATGAATACTTGAAGACACAGAGGGAAATAAATAAGGTATTTCTATTACCTCTTCCTATATTTAAATTGCTTGGTAGTGTTAAAATTCAGAGGGTTTTTTGCATCTTGTCTTTGTGATTAGAGTGAATCTGTCTTTTTAAATACTTATATTGTTGGGTGATAGTAATTCAACTCCAAGATCAAGATAGGAGAGCCATTAACTTAATAAGACCAGCTGTACTGCTCTTGCTTTCATTAAGTAGCAGTACAATAGCATCGATATTAAGTTATTAAACAAGACTTTCAAAAGCAAAGATTCTAATAGCAGAAAGCCTCCACAAGGCAAGGGAAGTGAGAAAGATGGAAAAAGTTATCATTGTTTAACTGGCATTTGTGTTTCAGTTTCATATGGTTATTTTATCTACTAATAGGTAGAATAATAGGAAAATTACTTCTCTAAAACATAAGCAAAGCAAAACAGGAGGCTAAGCAAGAGCTTTCCAGACATTCTGAGGCAGCAACTTTTCTTTTTTTTCTGTCTCTCCATAGAGAAAAGCACTTTTTTTCCCCATTTCCAAAATGTGAAGGAGGCTAGAAAAGCCATTACTATAGATTTTTCCCCTGAAATCCCCAAATTATTTAATTCTGTAATAGCTAGGGCTTGTCCTTGAAGTGTTATTGTAGAACATTCACCCATCAAATTAGTTTATAGCTGAGATGGCAAATACCCAGGTTTTACAATTGCAAAGATCAGTGGAACAATACCAATTTACTGTTTTGCACAAACAAACTTAGGGGGTAGGCAGGTGCTATGAGGCATATTTTCTTGCATTTTGGCTTGCAATACCTGGGCTGCTTTACCCTTTGAAAATTAATGCATGTTTCTTCTTACCTGATTAGTAAACAGTACCACCTTGAGACTGCTGTTATCTGCCATGGAGTAATGAAACTGAAAATGGCAATTCTTGCTGGAGCAATGACACACAGAACTGTTAAGGTAAGTGCTTTTATATAATGCATTGTCATTGGCTTCTAACCACTCAAAATGGCCTGGAAAAAAAAAAAAAAAAAGGTGCATTTTTTTCATGATTTTTTTTTTTCTCTAATTAAACCGTGGACCCATTCCAGCAACAATGGAATCTGATCATACTGCTGGATGTCATGTAAGTGTTTCCTGTTAAAAATATAGATATACATCTTAATTTGAATCACGGCTAGCCCCAGAAACCAATAATTGAATCATTTCATAGTATCTTGAAGTTGTTACTTTGCATGTTAAAAGCTGTAAGCAGTCCCACGTTCAGCTCAGCTTCCTTGTATTTGCAGGCAATCAACACCTAATCACAAATATATTTGGAAACTGGGCTTTATTCCTTCTTCTGCTATGGTTTCCAGGAAATATGCTTTTTTGCAGTAATACTTCCATAGACTCTTCCAAAATTAAAAAAAAAAAAAAAAAAGTTAAAAAATGAAGGTAGTGGGGGACTGTATTTTGCCTTATTGCTACAGGAGGCAGTTGCATCACCACCATGTAATCAGGGTCTACTACTCAGCCAGAATTTCTGCATCAAAATGTTGGAAACATAATGTCATTCCTCCTGAAACAGAAAAGCAATTTGTGCTCTTCTTGACCTACTGCCCCTTATAAAAGCATTCCTACAGAGATCTAAAAGAATACTCCATTCCCTCAACAGTATCTTTTATTTGTCACAAATAAAAAGGCTAAACACTTTTATCAAATATATCATGTCTCTTTTTTTCCCCTCAGGAGTCACTGAATATTTTGCTGCTTTCTGATGCAGCTATTCAAATAATAAACAAAGACTGACTAAAGGTCTTAAGTCCACTGTTTCTGTGTCCATGTCTCTACATACAACTTATCTTAAATGCAGGTGTTACACAATTTATTTCAAGCTGAAGGGATAAAGTGCCATTTCACATCAAAAACGTTCAATTTTTATAAGGGACCACATTCTTTTCCTTTTGTTGCCAGTTTACTTTGTGTTGCAATTTCATTGGAATTAGGTTTGTAATTTCATTCCACAGCAGCTAACCTTGATATAAGGAAACATTACAGATTTAACCCAGCATTCTGTTTGACAGAGATCAACAAAGCATCTACACTTCTATGGATACTGCCTTGTGCAGAAGAGAAATATGAAAATACATTAGAATTTACACAACCTAATCTCAGTATTCTCTGATTAGAAAAGCAACACATTTTCTTTTATGAGCTTAATGGCAACAAACATTCCTTTCCCTCTTTCAATTTAAGCTCTGAATTTTTAAAAACCAGTCAAAGTGGAGCTGACATGATTTTTTAGGTAAGAAAGCAAGTGAACAGCACTTGATAAGCAAAAGTTCTATGAAATATCCAGAATGATTGTGTGTCCATGGGGGATACTGATTGTTATTCAGAGAATATGTCTTACGTGAGTATTATTAATGTTTCTGAGATAAATTGAAGCTACTTTCAGAAATGAAGACTCCAGAAACTCCTGTCCTGAAAACACTATTTTTTATTATAAATTTTTTCCCTCTTCTCTAAAGGCTGTGAGAGTAAAACTATGTCAGTTTAACTGGACAGGCAATAAACTATGCTAATCTGCTGAGTTGTTTTCCCTCCCCAGTGTTTTTTGGTTTTGTTTTTTTTATTACCTTTAGCCAGTATCTCTTGAGCAGTTTTGTAAAGATTAATGGTATTAAGAACATTTTTCTTTCATTTGTTATAAATTTTGCACTTCTTCTCCAAGGTCTGAATTTCCCTCAGTCCAATACACTGCAGAGCATGTTATGGTATTTATGCGATGATCTTCTTTACTTCTTGTTCTCATGAATTTTCATTACTTTCTGTTTCTGCAGTACTAAACTTCCCCATGGCTTTAGAAGTAGAACAGGAATCCCAGAAAAGCCACTTCATTCCTGCCAATGGAGCAGTAGGGCTATCAAGTGAGAGAGGTGCATGTGTTTCTGGCAAGAGATTCTGCGATTGTTGCCAGGAACCGGGTGTAGATTTTAATATCTTTCCATAAAACCTTTTTGTTTTCCCATGTGGGTGCTTAATGAGATTTTAGATAGAAGGTCTTGTTTCACAGAGTGGCCAGGGTTGGAAGGGACCTCTGAAGATCTAGTCCCACCCCCATGCTAGAGCAGGATTTCTTTCAGTTTTGAAGAAAAATTTTGTCTGTCGTAAGCAAAATCTGTGGAAAGATCAGTCACTGACAGCAGTGGAGCTCAACCAGAAGCAGAGCTTACGACTTACTGCTGAGGTGGTCCAGTCTCTTACTACAGCTGGGGCAGGACAGTGAACTGGCCTGTATCCTGCCACACTGAAAACTCCAAGCCTATCATTAGTTAACTTTTGAGCTCCATCTTACCCTATCTCTGACTCAAATCCTTTGTTACTCCTTTTTCAATTAGTATTTTTTATTTCACAAAGTACATTAATTTGAATCTGTGCTGGTAATTTTAAAGTAACAACTGAGCCTTCAATTAAAACTGAGCCACAGAGTGGCACCTTTTCATTTTTTCTCGTAAGTCCTTTTCCCCAGCAATTCAGTCTCTGAAATAATCCCTTGCAAACATGCAACCATTTTGAGGAAAGAAGAGGTCAAATCTGAATGGTCATTGTTTCGACTCTTTGGAGGTGAATTATTATGAATTCACAAGGCATAGATGAAATCTTGAAGGAAAAAAAAAAAAGAAAGAAAGAAATGTAATAGAATCATGTAATCTAATTATTTGGCTGTTTTTTTTTTCACGTTTCAACTTGAGGGATTTTTATCATTACTTATCTGAAATGTTGGATTTAAAAGCCATGGTGCTTCCTTTGATTTCTTTTTGCATCTCATAATCTTTATTTTTATTATTCAGACAATTGGTTTCATTAGTTCCTTATTAAACTAGTGTTACCCCAGATGTAGGAAACTAGATTAATCAAATGTAAGAAGAATGAATTATGGAAACCACATAGCATGCTGGAAATATCAATAAAGAATAAAACATCAACAAAGCATTTTCTGAACAGAATTGCAGGGGAATATGAAACCTTTGTAAGAACTTTTGACGCTAGAGAAATTAAGAGGAGAATACATATAAGAGGTGCCTACAACACAACACAGGAGCAAAGAAGCAATAAAAGAAAAAAGAAAAAAGTCTTCCAAGAAGAGAAAATATTTCATTAAATTTAAGAATACCAGGAAAGGGGGATTATTCAAAGCCTATAAGCAATCCTTTCTTTATAAATATAATTGTGTAGACCTCTGCTTTATAATTTAGTTTCTTATCCCTCTTCTATTTATAGCAGTGAAAGCTTTGATCAAAACCAGAAACGAAATCTTAGTCAAGCTCTCTTTGCATTGCAAGTTTGAACTTTCAAGCATGACATTTTTGCAGTTTGCATACCATTTCTTTGGTTTTTAGAATTTCAGTTAATATTCAGCCTCTTAATTTGTGCCTCCACAAATCCGAATGAATAGCAATATGGAATGTATTGAGACGTGAGCAATCACAGTTCAGATTTTTCCATAGTTTCCAATATTAATGACGAATTAAATTCTGTGTGTTGTTTTGACACCTACTACTTCTCACAATTTTTTTCCCTTTATGACATGGGAGCAGAGGCAATGTCCCCATGTAGTTGTTTGTGTTGTATGTTCAGCCTACTCAGCTACCTGTGCATATTTATACAATAACGTCCAAGAACCTAACAACTGACATTTCAATGTGTTCTGTTTCAGTAGACTTTGCTTATGAACTGGGCCTGTAAAAGCCACTTACATAATTTCAGTATCTTTTCTGTTATCACAATATTACCATAAAAGGGAAATCCATATGCATTATTAGCCCTTGAGATATCATATGAAGGTGTGGCACTGACACAACACCTTTGAGGAAGGTGTTTAAAACAAAATGAAATTAAAAGCTTTTTTAGAATTATAAGATTTTTGTTAGATATCCCAGTGGAAACTGAAAGGTACTGTGGTATTGCAGTTTTTTTTTTTAAAAAAAAAAAAGCTAAGGAAAAAATCTGCTTTACTTGTCTATGTTCTCTCTGTTGTACATTAATTTTAAGATGTAAAAATTTATCTTAATAGAGTGTATACACTCAAGCACTTCTGCTTGCTAGTCAGTTGTAATTTGACTTGGAGTTTAACTAGTGTGTTGAAATGCATGTTAAAAATTATTTTTAAAATCTCTCTAAAATGAGAACAATATCTAAGCATTCATTCTGCTGCTATCAATGAGATGTACTCCATTTCTCTGTGGGCTCAGAGTTCAAGCAGTAAGCTCCACACTATCAGTCTTTTAAAGTTACATCACACATTATGCAATTACAACTAGTGCTACTTAACCCCTTTGAAGGCATTCTCTGTAGAGAAGCCAAACACTTGGCTGGCAAGATTATTCCATTTCACATTACTACACTTAGACATTTATATCCATTAAGCTTTCAAAAACCTTTCCCATAAACCCACAGACAAGCACTACATAGTGACTTCAAAAACAAGTGCTGCTCTTTACTTCTGAAAATTTTAACTGGTTTATTTTGTTTTTAAGAGTAATAAGCTATTTTACATAATAAATTCTTCTCTACAGGTCTCCTAATTAAAGATTTGAAATGAAATTCCTGACTAGATGCTGAAGTATATTAAGTTTACAGAATTAAATCTTCCAAGCATCAAAACCAAAACAAACCAGAAAAACCACACACAAGGGCTGTAGGCTTAGATAGATTTAATTTCATTTCACCAATTTGTGGCATAGATCTCACACAAAGAATTAGTTGGAGAATAAATCAATTATTAGCTTAGTTGGGAATTTTTACACTAAAATCTTTCCTGTTTTACTAGTATGTGTATTCACAGCTCCCTTCCTAATCAGTCAAAGAAAAGCTAATTTAAGTACAAAATGCACACAATTACTTTTTATGTTTTTGTTCTGTTTCTACATTAGTACACCACTTTGTTCTAAAAACCACTGTATTCTTCATGACAGCTAGCAATTGTGTATTAACTTAAATTTCCCACCTCCAGTGCTGTTGCTCGAGTCTTTCAGGAAAGAACAGGAGGCAAGCTTCTGCCCAGCTTGCAGTCGTGCCCACACAGCAGGCTCAGCTGGCTGGTCTGAATGCCACTCACACATGCCAAGCTCAAAACTGGAACTCTGCGGTGCTAAAAGACAAACAATCACTTAGATTCTTAAGAATTCACAATTTACGAGACTGCTTCCCATTAGAAACATATGCTTATTAAACTCCTTGACAGTCTTTCTGTCTCTGGTTACATTGTGCATCACTGAGGGCTGTCTAGTATTTCAGGCTGCCATCTTTAGCAATAACCTTTTTAAAGACCATTCATCAAAGATGGATGCTTCTTCCAGAGCAGTAGAGTGCTATTTATGTTAGCCAGGCATTGCTACCTTCATGAATTCACTTCTGCAGAGACCTTCCAGGAAACATAAAAATTGATGTTGTAACAAGAAATACCTATTTACTTTTCCAGATGATAGCTACAGAAAAACCACTTCTAACTGAGAGATTAAACTCAGCAGTATGTCCATAAGACTTGCAAGAGAATGTTTCTTTTTAGAACCAAAAAGCTTCTGAATACATCACCACATATTTTCAAGAACTTTTTAAGGGCAGATGATGCCAAACTAATCTAGTGTCTTTCTACAATGCGTTGACTGCATCAGTGGACAAGGGAAGTGCTATGGGTATAATCTACCTGACTTCTGTAAAGCCTTTAATATGATCCTACACAACATTCTTACCTCTAGAAAAGGATGGATTTGGTTAAATTCCAACATTTAAAAAAACATGCAAATACACTCAAGCTCTTCTTTTAACACTTTTAGTTACTGAAAAAAACATTTTTATTCATTCTGCATTTTTAAAATTTAGTTCAAGTATTCCTGAGGTTGTTGGTTTGCTTTGACAATAATCTCAGTCTTTTGGGACAAAAAATCTGTTTTCCAGCTTTTTATTCTGCAGCATGTCAGACAACAGTAAGATTAGTATTTTTTTATTTTCTGACTCCCATCTCTATAGCAATTCATCTGAAAGACGCCTCATCTGGCTTTACATCTGTGATATTAAAGCTACATCTTCGCATGATTAGAGTTAACTAAGGAATTAGATTTGAGATTTTTTCAGTTGAAGTATTCATACTAAATTTTTGTCAAAATTCGTAACTTGTAAACAATACATACATAATTACTCCAGTTTTCCAGAAAGAAACCAGCTTTGCAGAGAAGGTACACCCCTTTTGCATTACAAGTGACTTACGGAGGACCAAAACCTCATTCTCCCTTACAGCTTCCCACTTTCAGGCCTTGGGGCTCTGTGCTTTCACCCTTAAGGCAAGATCAGAAATACATGCTTCATAGAGTTCTTCACATACATAATTTGTCAGTAGTAAGGAGGGAGTTCTGTTGGGCAACCAGACACTCGGACAAGAATATGAAGCTTTTGAATACAAAGTCTACTAAAGGTACAATAAATGGAGATTTTGTATTAGGTATGTTTTAGAGGATATCTTTAATATTTTCTATTTGACAGCTACAATTTTTTTGCAGTACTTATATTTTGTATAACAAAAAGCTCTGGTGTTTTCAAGTGATAACTGAGACAATCTGGCACCTTTTGGGAAAACTACAAACTGTAGAGTATCTTAAATTGCTATAATGAAGATAGGGTTGTTCTTTTTAAATCTGGAATGCCCAAGAACAGAACAGCAGAACTGGACAAGAGACTGAAAGGGGACCATTTTGGAGGCTGCAAAGGGAGAGGAGGGAAGAAAAAACTTAAAACTTAATGAAATTACATTTTTATTTAGCTATTACACCTTGTATCAAGAAACTCCTGAAAGCACAAGTAGTTAAGCTAATTTACTCATGACCCTAAAAACACAGTCATACTAATGAATACAAATGCACAGGTCATTTCTTATGTGCAGTTACACTGGGATTGAAAATCGTTAAGAGATACATAAAAAATGAAAGTTTTAACTACAAATGTCATGTCATTAAAGTGGTCTTAATTTAAAGACTTCTTATTTAGACATTCCATAAGGACTAGAGAAAAAAATATTTCAAATTCAAACAACTATAAATCTGACCTTTTGTTTTAATTATTGGAATATGTTCAGTAGTAAAATTCCTTTTCCAGGCAGAAAATTAAGATCCTTTGACCCTTTTTTTTGGCTGCTCTGAGCAATTTAGATGTCACCTAATGAAGCTGACTTTTGCTAATGGTGAAGCACAGGACAAGAACTGGCTCTTATTAGAACGTAGAATTTAGCAATGCAGCAGCTCAATTTGTATGACACACTATATATTTCAACAGCTGCCATGTAAGGCATATTTAAGACCTAGACCTTTAAATTCTGGTGAGTACACCCTGTTTCTGTTTCAGTTTTTGATTTTTTTCATCTCTTTGAGACAGTATTTAATCTCTATAGTTCATATACATTTTTAAATTTTTGTTTGCTTTAGAAGCACTTTGTTTATGAAAAAAGCCAATATATTTGTACAGAGACATTTATATCCTCCTGCAGGAACTGGTTGCTAGAATCTAGCAATGCTTCTTTTTTTTTTTTTTCATTTTAAACCTGCCCTTTCATCTGCAGAAATCCTCCAAGGGACAGAAGGAAGATGGGAGAATAACACATCTGTCCTCTATTTATTGTCAGTTTCAAATTCATTTTTTACAAGAAAGCACTTCATAAACTTAGCTGAGTTCATAGACAAGTATGCCCAAAGTTTTTAATTAGCATCCTTGCTCATTTAAGTAGTACTGCTAGCAAACATCTACTGAACAGAAAAGGAAGATGGGCCCTGGCACAAAAATATTTATATAGCACTCACTGCTATATTTCTCCATTGTAAGAAATTTGAAATATGGAGGGACTTACATGACCAAGTTTGGTTACCTAAAACTTCATTTCCCCAACATAGATCCCCTTTGAAATAAATAAGTAATGCTTGCCTTAATCATTACAACAGGATTTATATCTTGTTCTTACAGTGATCTGCCTACAATTGCTCAGCACTCTGATATGTTAATAACCATGTGCATCTATTTTCAAACATTTTCCTACTGGGAAATCTATTTATTTTAGACCACAGGATGCAAAACCATTAATGTAGCATAACTTGGTCTGTGTCAAACACTGCATTCCATACCTCAAGTTGAATTTAAAGACCAGACCCTCAGTGCCTGTGCTAAGACCCAGGCAGGAAAACAAAGGAGATGCTTTGAATCAGGACATTGCTCATCTAAGGACGTGACATAGGTGCCACTGGGCAACCTTCTTGAGTAATACAGAGCAGCAAGCAACCCAATCTATTGTAAGATGAGTAGTATTCCCTTCCCATGAAAATATGTTGGGTTGAAAAGAGAAATAGAAAATGTTTTGCTAAAGAATCCTGGCATGCAGGGATGGTGGTGCTGCAGAGCCGACTGGTCTGACACTACAGCTTTTGGGTGTAGCAGAACAGAACAATATAGCCCCAGCAAACAGCTGCAGATCAAGACCTTTATGTATTTAAAATGATGCACAAATTCCATGGGAATCTCCCTAAACTCAGCTGCAAACCTTTTTCTGAGCTGGCCGGACATTTCAATTCTTTGGCCAGGAACAGCAGATCTTTTCTGCCCTCTGATGCCTTAGTGCTCTCCTGGCTGCAGGAAGCTGTGTTTATACTCTATCAGATTTCTTAAGGTATTTATTGCCATTCTTTGTAACTGTGTTTAGATGTGATATGATAGACGACATTTTAAAAAATGAAAATTAGCCAGATGAAAACACTTAAGGAGTCAAGAAAGCCTTTGAATACTAAAGGGCTTTCCTTTCTGCTTTCTCTTCTAATCCAAGGGAAAGACAAAGTAAAATTACCCGTCTCCTGAAAAACAGGTATTCTTACCACATGCCAGATAACATCCTTCACTGAAAGTAATATCATCAATGGCAACAGTTTCATCTTGTCTCTGGGTCTCCACCATCCCCCAAAAGATAACCTGCAGAAGTTAACAGCAAATCAACAACAACTGCCATTCATCAGTTTCATAGGCAAGAGAAAAAACCTTCCAAGATATGCCAGTCTAGTCCACAGAGTTTCTATTAGGAATATGAAAATTCAAACCATGCACTTAATTCTGGAGGATTACTATCCTGGCTTTTCACATATCTTTGGCTTGTCAGCAGAGATATAAATTCTAATAATCTAATTCAGAGTGAGGTAGCATCTAATAGGAAGGATCGGAAAACCACAATAAAATACATTAAAATCTAAGCAAGAATCACAACAGTTGAGAAATACAAAAGATTTTGTGTTTTACCAAGGTATTATTCCACCATAGACTGGAAGTATGAATTTTTTCTGGTTGTTTTCAGAATTTATCAGAGACCTGGAGCAAAGTCAGAGCAACAAACACCATGAGTCAGAAGTCTTTCATCAAGTTTTTTAGCCAAAACAAACCTTGAGGAATATTTGACAAATATTTGACTTCTTCACAGATTTTTCATTGTGAAGTTAAAATCTACTTATTAATAACTTCATTTGCAATATATATATTCATATAGCTTGCAGTTAGGGCTTGATAGATTTTATTTTTAAGTGAGACAAAGTGATTTAGACAATGCTAGAGAGGTGTTATCTCACTTTGCTGGTACAAAATCAGAGGTGGCTTGAAGTTCCTATTCCATATGAGCACACAAAGTATTTAACAATTTATGTTTCCTCAAAACAGTTTCTTTACTTGGTCAATATAATAAAAAACATGGATTTAAGAGGCTTGCTTTAAATGTATGAATTATCAAAGTCTCTACAAAGAGCCCTCTGCTGACTGATGGAGACATTCAACACATCCTGGTATTCTGACACCTGGGAAAACTTTTCCAATGATAACAGAAAAAGGCTATTTCTATTTAAAAGTCTGACTACAGAAGGGGAGTTGGATGTCCTGAATTCTATGAAAGGTTTACTACTGACTGAACTAGAAGGAGAGTCAGTGCTACAACCTTGAACCCATCTCTCCAGAGAAGTGTCAGTTTGATTTTTTGCTTCATTATGTCTTAACTTTCCCACTTGCAGATTACAGTAAATAATGCTAGATGTCTCCATCTAGCATGGAGTCTAAAAAAAGATGGCCCAGCCTTTATCTTGTACAGACACACATCTGCCCTCCCTTGAGGAGTTTAGTCCCATAACAACTAAACTGACTTCCACCCCTCATTTATTTGAGCAAGAAAGCGTTCAGTTTTCCCTTTCATGCAAAGTCTAGAGCTCCTTCAGTCCAAAAATCTGTAGCAAAAACGTCTACTTAATGACACTATTTGCTTTCAGCTGTAATTAACAAGTGCTGCCTAATATACAATATTTATGGCTGTTGGAACAGATTAATGTTGCAGCTACATTAGGGCCAAGGAAGGCTGTAGTGGGAATGTAGGTGTGATCTAACACGGGCTGGGCTTCCCCCACAAGTGCAGCCACAGGGATGGATTCCCAGTGCAGCAGCAAAGCTCAAGGTAAAACACGAGAATCAAGCACGGAGACAAAATGACCCCCAAGCCCAGAACCATTTCCCATAATGAAGTCTGGGAGAAAGAACTTTGTTGCCAATAGAACAGGGGGAAAGTAGTTTAGGAGAGCAAACCATGATACAGTTCTCCAGAATCCAGCCAAAATAGATATACTGACCTTGTCATGTGTTGGGTAATTAAAGCAGTGGAAATCTTTCTATTTCAGAATTCCCTACAAGTTAAAATTTTTGAAAGCCAAAACCAAATCCTCTATCCCATAAAGATAATAAATAATTTATTTTATTTTTTTTTAATAGGGAGAGGCAAAAGTATCAAGTAGTCAACATCAAAATGAGCAAAGAAAATAAGCAACAGAAGTTGAATTTATTTAAAATCTCACTTCAAGTGTGCTAGCAAAACTGAGAAAAACACTCAGGAATCCTATTTCAAAGAGATTTCTACACCGCTCCCCTTCCCCCAAATATTTTTTTCCCATCCATTTTTTTTCCCATATAAACTTTAATCATAAAAATTTTGGCTTGAAAAATGTCACAGGTAGCTTTGTAGGCTAAAGATCTTCCAGACAAACAAGTGCAAAAGAGTAAGTGAATTCCATTCACTTGAATGACCAGTATCTTTCAAGTTGTTAGAGGAAAACATGCAATCAAAGAGGAAAGTTGACTCAGCTTCAGGCTCTAGGTTTGGTTGGGTGCCCAGCTACATTTCTTTAGCCAATTGAAATGATTACTGCCGTGAGTTTGACACATGACTGTAAAGCTGGACTGTGCCCATCAGTTCACTTTATAGAGGCCAAAGGATAAAAAGGTTTGCAAGCAACAATTTAATTAGGATTTGATTCAGCAATTTAGAGGAAGAAGATGTCATACTATATTAACCATGCCCAGAAACACTCAGTTTGCTAAATATTAAGTATGAAAAGGCAAACCATTCTGGTACAATCTCTGATTGCTATACATACACTTCTATCAGGTAGAGTAAGTTATCGATAAGCAACATTGATACTTGTATTGAGTCAGGTACAAGCATTTTATAACATCCATTCTCTGTCAGGTTTGAGCAGGCAAGTATTACTTAAAAAAATCTGTAGCTTGTTGGATGCTTTAGCACAACATTACCTCTGCAAGTTGAGTAATTTTGTTACTCACATGGGTTATTGAAATGAGGCTGTGCTCTCATGCCTTCAGGTTTATATGCTAACCAACTCTTCACAGTCACCTGCATCTGATTTTCTTCTCTGTTCTCCATTTTCCCTCCAGTATTATGCATAACAATGATTATACATCATCCACAATATTATAGCCCTAAGTTACATTTACTGTACTAATGTTTTGTCTAAATGCGCATGTAAAAACAATTAAATAGCCTGAGACTAGCATTGTTTTTCAGCAGCTTTGAGGAAAAAAAAACATGTATGCATGTGTTCTGAGAAAACAGCTCAAAGCTACACTGAATAGTTAAGTACAGTATTTGTCACCTGAAGTATCCCTACAGAACAGTATCTCATAGTATACAATGGTATTTTCTATATAAGTTAAACTTTGAGTTTATTGGTACAATTAGATGGAGGCTAAAGGAATACTGTATTGAAAGTTAAGGACCCGAGTCTACCGTCTCTATGGGCAGGTGGATAATTTATGATGCAGGGACACTGATTGTTTTATTTAAAACACAGTTCCAGGAATGTTTGGCACTAGTTTTAACACCACCAAGAGATAAAAACAAGCAGTATTTGTCAGTGTCAACTATGAACTTCCAAATGACTTATTTTTTTTTACCTCATGATAATGCTTTCCATTTATAAAATATTCAGTTTTTACTTATTAAAAGCCCTACAATTTATAAAACATTTAGCAAGTGCAATTTACAGTCAGCTTGATTTACTTACCTCATACTTTTCAGTGCTATTGACTGTGATGGTATTTGTTTTCCACTGATTTTGCAGTTCTCCTGAAACTTGCCAGATGTTTGTAATAGTATCTTCAGAGTGCTTTTGAAGCCCCACCATCAATGTTCCACTCACTGGAATGATCCAATAATGAAATGTAATCTAGGACAAAAAAGGTCTGATTATTCAAGGGAAGTACTATGACAAAGAATGAAATACAAGAGCTATGGATCAAAATACCTGGCAAACCTGTTCTTCATCAGTTGGAAGGAAAACATTGGTCCTTAAAGTTGCAGAAGAGGACTGCATTTCAGAGGACAAAGAGAGGAAATAAGCTGTTAAAAGGAATAAAAGAGAAATCTTAGAAGCTTTGAGAAAAGTTATTTTAAATAACAACAGCAAAATGCAGCATACGTACTGGTATGAATTAATAACCAAAAAGCCAACTAGAAGTTTTTCCCTAGAAAAAATCCATTTCACACTTGTAGCCACTGTGTTCATATTAAATATTGATGTCGTATTGCTCCATGTTCCTGATGAAATTTCAAGTAGGGTTCCAAAATATTTCATGTGCTGATGGCTTGAATACTCCATTAATAAGTGCAAAATTTTGAGACAAAATAAGACTAACTCCGAAAGATGATCAAAGAGCTTAAAGTCCAATTATTTAATAGTTCACATATTTCATGCCTAAACAACAAACTATTGTGACTAAAAATACAGATTTATTAGAGATTTTTTGCAACAATATGGGAGAGGAGGATTTGGTGTTCCTCTGGTCCACAGGGCTTGGGTCTATTTTTTGGTTTCTCAGACAATTGCCTCACTGTAGAGGGGAGGTTGTGGTCTCCCTGTACACACTCCCAATATAAAGGGTTGTCTTCAGAATCTGCACACTACCATTAAAGATACCATTATCTTTCCATTTACAAAACAAATCCAAATTAAAGCTTTGCTTTACTTGAAAGTGTAACAGCTCAACAAGAGTCAGTGAAATATGGTTGTAGCCATGCCTTTTGGCTCACTTTGTCTCTTCCTGACAATATTGATTCAGGTCTTCTAAAAGACGGAAGGCAACCACCCTATTTTAGAATATCAAATAGTGCTAGTAAAAATTTGGCTCTCCCTGAACATGAAGATTTCAGAGATTTTAGATGTTAAAAGATGTTAAAGGGGAAAAAAAAGTTCAAAATATTTTTTTTTCTTCCTTTCCTGTCTCTCCTCCTTCCCAAACTTCAAAAAATGTCAGCTAAATTGTTGCCCTCTGACATTAACACATAAATGAAAGGAGAAAGATGACAGAGGAAAAAGCCAACTGTACTGAAGGAATTTTTCAAAAGTAATCTAAATGATTCATTTCTAAAACTACCCACCCTGACTTCTCATCCTTATGTGCAACTGGAAAGTCACAGACAAAGGACCATAAGACTAGCTCAGTGCTGGAGTGAGCTGAGCAATCAGCCCCAGGGAAGCACTTTGCAGCCTTCTACCAGCACAGTGGCCATGCTCCTCCTGTGTTTTATAGGCCTTTCATGACTTCTCAGGCAGCACTTTCAGAGCCTGCCAGCTGCAGGGATATTCTTCCCACCCACAACAGATGGCTTGGTGCCTCAGCAGAGTCCTATCCCTGACTCCAATCTGTTTCATTGGCTTTTAACTTCCAGAAAATGTTGAAACTTTTTCTTTTAGTTCCCTAAAGAAAAAATACATCTAAGACTCACAAACCAGGTCAGATTTCATCTGCCAGGGAAATTTTCAGTCTTGCACAGATGGGGAAAAAATAGTAATTTTAAGAACTTCTTTTAACAGTGATTTTACATTAAACCTCTGCATAGATAACAGGTTTCAATTAGTAAAGACAGGTTGTGGATTGTTTTGTGGAGTTTTTAAAGTGCTTGCCACTAGTCTGTTCAACTATATTTTGAGTGAAAACAAGAACTATGAGAATAAAGAAGTATGTTGGATTCTAGTAAATGATTACTTAAATCTTCAAAGGAGTTAGATCTACCAAGTGATCTTTGCTCTTCTGCTAATGTGCAATTACTTATTCTGATGCAGGAACTCTTCCTTTTAATACTCTGTCACAGAGCGTTCTCTGCTCAATTGTCACCATACAATATAATTCCTGGTCTTTAAGCAGAAGCCAACATAAAATTGATTATACAGTCTGTTGAGTCACCAGTAGTGGGAAAACTTGAATAGCTGTCATAAGGAGATAAATATTTCCTAGGTGATTAGAACAGCATTCAGAAAATGAAAGTACAGTTTAGCCATTCTCTAAGTAGAAAACCAAAATAACCAAATACATTTAAATCTCCTTAGCCATTCAGTTCACAGATCTGAGTACATAGCCTCTAAGAAAGCTGAATAGGTACAAGTACTCAAGCTTTCTGTTACCTGATCAAAATAACAGACTAATATGGATACTACACTTATCAGACTTTTCAGATACAATGGTGACTGAGCACCCATAACAAGTCAATGGGAATATACAGGTGACTGAAATTTGCTTGCTCTGTAGGAAACACTTAATGTTGATGGTTCTCAATCTTTTTGTAGCTTAGGGTGTCTGCATAGGTTAGATTTTCCCTTCCAGTTCTTCACAATATAATGGTAATGTGTTTTATTTAATCATACAATCATAGAATCATTAAGAAAAAGAATAATTAAGGAAAAAACCTCTAAGATCATCATCAATCCAACACTACCATGCCAACTAAAGTATGTCCTGAAGTGTCATGTCTACACGTTTTTTGAACACCTCCAGGGATGGAGACTCCACCGTTTCCCTGGAAAAATTGTTCCAGTGCCTGACCACTCCTTCAGTTAATAATTTTTTTCCTAATATCCAATCTAAACTTCCCCTGGGGCAACTTCAGGGCACTTCTTCTAGTCTTATTGTTATTTACTTGGAGAAGAGGCCAACACCCACCTCCCTACAATCTCCTTTCAGGTAATTGTACGGAGTGATTAGGTCTCCCCTCAGCTTCCTCTTCTCAAAGTTAAATAATCCCAATTCCCTCAGCCTTTCCTTGTTCTCCAGGACTTGTTCTCCAGGCCCTTCACCAGCTTGGTTGCCCTTCTCTGAACTTGCTCCAGCACCTCAATATCCTTCTTTTGTGAGGGACCCAAAACTGAACACAGTATTCAAGGTATGGCCTCACCAGTGCCGAGCACAGGGGGACAATCACTTCCCTAGAACTGCTGGCCATGTTATTTCTGATGCCAGCCAGATTGGTTTTGGCCTTCCTGGTCATCTGGGCACACTGCTGGCTCATTTTCAGCTGGCTGTTGACCACCACTGCCAAATCCTTTTCTTCTGGGCAGCTTTCCAGCCACTCTTCCCCAAGCCTGTAGCATTGCATGGGATTGTTGTGACCCAAGTGCAGGACCCAACACTTGGCTTTGTTGAACCTCATACAATTGACCTCGGCCCATTGATTCAGGCTGTCCAGGTTCCACTGTAGAGCCTTCCTACCCTTAGGCAGATCAACATTCCTGCCCAACGTGATGTTGTCTGCAAATTTCCTGAGGGTGCACTCAATCCAGGTCATTGATAAAGATATTAAACAAGACTGGCCCCGAAACTGAGACCTGAGGGACACCTCTTGTGACTGGCCACCAACTGGATTTAACTCCATTCACCACAACTGTCTGGGCTCATCCATGCAGCCATTTTTTTACCCAGTGAGGAGTACACCTGTCTGTGCCATGATCTGTCAGCTTCTCTAGGAGAATGCTGTCGGAGACAGTGTCAAAAGCTTCACTAAAGTCCAGGTAGACAATATACACAGCTTTTCCCTCATCCACTAGGCAGGTCACCTGGTCATAGAAGGAGATTGGGTTGGTCAAGCAGGACTGCCTTTCATGAACCCATGCTGGCTGGGCCTGATCACCTGGTTGTCCTCCACAAGCCGCATTATGGCACTCAAGATGACCTGCATCATAATCTTCCCTGGTACCAAGGTCAGGCTGACAGGCTTGTAGTTCCCCAGATCCTCCTTCATACCCTTCTTGTAGATGAGCATCACAATGGCAAGCCTCCAGCCATCTGGGACCTCCCCTGTTAACCAGGACTGCTGATAAATAATGGAGGGTGTCTTGGCAAGCTCCTTTGCCAGCTCCCTCAGTACTCTAGTGGATCCCACCTGACCCCATAGACTTGTGAGTGTCCAGGTGATGTAGCAGGTTGTTAACTGCTTCCTCCTGGATTACAGGGGGTTCATTCTGCTCTCTGTCCCTGTCTTCCAGCTCAGGAGGCTGAATGCCCTGAGGATAACTGGTCTTACTAGTTAGAAGCAAGAATATCTTTCAAGTCTTTGCTGCATCCTGATGTGGTAATAATAGCAATACTAGAAACTTCAGCTAGAGCCAGACTCTTCAATTAATTTTTATTTTAATTAAGGGTTTTCTATATTTTTTATTCTGTAGTATTTGTCTTTTATTTGCTTCTTGTTGAGAGGAGCTGTTATTTTTTTTAAAGATAAAGTGTTTCACAGCTTACTTACTTGAAAGAAAACTTGTGTTCATGAAAAAGGTTTAGTAGTTACTCAAATTTTCATGCTAACAACAGTTTAAATCAACATTTGTTTAAGACCAGCCTTATTTTCAGAAGCATAATACACACAGCAGTATGTGCTGGTATGCTACACACAAGCAAAAAAATGAAGTTGTTAAAATCACATTGCATGGATAATGTTTCTTAATTATAGAACACCATGAAAAATGTCAGCTGTGGAATGAGAGCTTTCAGGAAAATACAGAATAGGGTTGTTTTGATGATGATGTGCCATTTTCATTTTGCTGATTTCTAAGCAAGTTTTCCATGCATTCACTTTAAACCACTATTTCACATCAATCATGATATGGAACTTCTACCTGTTTGGTAGCTTACACAATGTGTAGGAGGTGCTGCTTGCTGCACAACAGTACAGATTTCTACACTGCCAGATAATCACAGTTTAGATACAAGGTGAAAAGCAACTATGCTAATCAGTCTCAAATCAACATGTTAGTGGAACATAAGGATGTATCCTTGAGCACTCTTCAGTGCTGTATACCTGTCTTCAGGTCATTGTTCTGAGGGTTGCTGCAGCACTGCTTGTGCACAGGAGAGGTTGGGGGGGGGGGGGGATGGTGGAGAAAAAGGGAAAGAGAATGATGGAAAATATAGAGAAGAGAATTAAACAGTTTGGGGTGATTACTTCAACATCTTTACTGTGAGATTAGAGGTCCCCATCAAATTCTTTCCCTCCTTCCTTGATTTCTTACAAAGAAGCCTTCTAACAGTTTTGGGAGGCAGGAGAAGGCGTACTGCAACTAAAAACTTTGGCTCAAGCTAGACTAAAAAGTCATGAAGAAAATAATGTATTACAGAAGAAAGAAGCCAAGTTTTGGAAAGCAGGGTTAACTTGGCAATTGGACAAGTATAAGGGACACATTTTGTCTGAGGACAGGGAAAATTAATTACTTAGTTGAGGGACAGACAGTCTTTGATGCAAAATAGAATTGTAATAAGATTTAGAGAGGAGCTGGCTCAAATAGGCTATCAAAGCTCTTCCTGTCCCCAGATCCAAACTCATCTTCTCTCAAAATATTAGGAACAGTAATATTAGCCACAGATAATAGATACACACACTCTGGGACTTCACTAATCCAATAAGAAATTAAAATATATCTCAAAATGGGGGATCCAATATTCATTTCTAGACTTTGCAACCATCAGGACTGAAAATATCGCCTGATATCTCCAAAACAGGTAAAGGTCACTCAGGTAGATAAACATGACTCTTGGTGAATGATTACTTGCCCCTCCATAATAATAAGAATTGTTTTCTGGAATATCTTCTTTTTTTTCTCGAATTCTGGGCTATTGTAATGACAATCACCTAAAAACCTGGACACAATGCTCAGTAAATATGCTGCAGAATACAACTGAACTATCAAGAAAGTAAAATTAAGCAAATAAAACAGATAACTACATAATTTATAAGAGCCCATAGTTATTTCCAAGAACATGAGTATTCTTATGTCATGGTTTGACTCAGGATCGGCAATTAAACCAGAGACAAACAATGCATTTGATCCCATCCCCCTCCCATCCAAGTAGGGAAGGAGAGAGAGAATTAAGGAGAGAGACTTAGCTGGATTGAAAACTAAATTAGACAGCTTTAATTATATGTACAATTATATACAAGTATGTTCAGGAATGTGCAAAAGCCTCTTGCCTCCCCCCACCCCCAGCAACTGCCCCGGCACTCTCCTTAGCTGTGAGCAGTCCTGAAATGTCTCAGCCCACAGGCAGGAGATAAGGCAGAGCAGACAGGGCTGGGTTATGAGGGTTATGAGGTCAGACCCTAGGGGTCGACAGTGATGGATGGAATCCTTCCCAGACACCAGACATGGACAGAAGAGAAGGGAAGAAGAAGCAGGAAGGAAGTTGTCTTCTGTGATCTCTGACCTTCCTTGGAGCTTACGTAGATATATGGAATGGAATACCTTTGGTCAGTTCTGCTGTCTGTCTAGTCCAGCTCCCCTACAGGGAGGTCATAGATACAATTCTCCTGCCCTGGTAGCCTCTGTAGCAGCAGAGCTAAGAAGCAACCTTGGAGTCTTGGCAGAAACATAAACATTCTAGAGTTATCAGTCCACTAGCTGGAACACTTGTTGCTGGTTAAAAGAAAGCTTACTGAAGGAAAAAAAAAAATCAGTAAAAGGAAAATTAGGTTCATCCTGGCTCAATCCAGGACAGCTTACCACTGTCATCTCCATTGTGGTCAGAGTATGGTGGTCCTATGCCAGATCGACCATTTCTTCTTATCCATCCAGGCTGTAAATTCTGTTGATGAAGAGCTTTACATACATCAGTTTCAAAATCACACTTTTCAAGGGAGGAACCTGAATTGAAGCAAACAAACAAAGAATTAAAACATCAAACACAGAGGCAAAAGGATATGTTCTCACCATCGCTTTCTATTTAATTAACAGAGAAACATTCCAAATGGCCTCCTAAAAAACCCGATTTTTTAAATCCATAACCGAAACTGGCCCATTCATATTATAACATTATTACATGCTTCTTTTCTTCACAAATTTCTGTGTAGCTACCTACTTGTAAGAAACTGTCCATTACATGCAGAGGCTGTCCTTAAAACATACTGCAGCTATCAGCTGAAGAATTTCAGTATATCCTTTGTTTATCTGGGGTTCTTACGTAGAAAAACAAAGACACAACACCAGGAAATGACAAATTTTACCAGTGCTCAACTGTCGTTACTAAGCTGCTGCATTAAAGCAAAAGCCACATTGTTCAGTGAGGAGCTGAAACAAGTCCTCAGAATGACATAGTCTCCCCATTTGCCTTTCCTCTGACCTTATTTCTTCCAGTATGCATAGCAACAGAGTGTGGAAGGATTACTTCTCTTCTTTCCACACTCCCCTGCAGGGCAGTGTAAGTTAGAAAAGGGAGGCAGAACACGTACTTCTGGCACAGGACCCAGTTTGATGTGCCAGTTCTTTCAGGGAATTTGAGGTAGGTATGAGACCAGATAAATAACTGCTTACTAGATGGCAGGGACAAGTGTTTGTTTCTACTCCAGTGTCAGACAGCCCTTTTTGCATTGCAACCCAGCTGAATGAAAGAGATTCCCAAGTGCCTGACAGGCTGGACAGCCCCCTGTCTCAAACCACTTTACTGCAGTGGCAGAAGGATTTAAAAAAAAAAAAAAAAAAAAAAAAAGTCTAATCAGGTGCATCTGTAAAGAGCAAGCTTTTTGCAATGCCCCCCCAAGCAGAACGGCTGCATGTGGGTGTGTCTCCAGACTTCACGTGCTCTGTAGAAACTTCCAGTTCACCACATGACATGGTTAGACATGAGAGCTACAATGCCTTCGCTCTTTCCCTCAAATTGGTGTTTACTCCAGGCCCCCTGCTAGTGCTTTTGGTCTACTCTATGTTAACACAGCTCATTAATAATTTAAAACAAAGTCACAACTGCAGACTACGATGTCAAATTTCATGGCTTTCAAATTCACATCAAATTACTTCAACAATTAATTACAAGGTGAGTGAGGGGAAAATAGATACAATTCAAATAAGCATTCCAGACTCAAGTTAATATGCAGATTGGCTGATTCATCAACCACCTTTTTATTGCTGCTTTTATTCCTTAGCTCTTTAAGTGGCTGAAAAACATGTCAGTGGTTCATCAAAAACACTGCTGAGCCATATCTGCTTCACATTACATGAAACACATCAAATAATGTTCAATATTTCCTCAAGAATTTTCTCACAGCTGAAAAAATAATTTAAAATCAATATACAAAATAGCAAGAACAGAGCTTTTTTAAATTTAAAAAAACATAAATGAATCCTTGATCATTCATTATTATTTTCCAAGGCAATATTCATTTTCACAGAAAAATATAAATTGAAAGCTAACCAATGTAAATTTATTGGAAGATAGATTTAAAAACAAAGTCAGAGAGCAAAAGGCCAGAAGGAAGAAATGTGTGGGATGTTCTGGATATTTTTTTGCAGAATTTCCTGTCAACAGAACAAATGTTTAAAATAACCTCTAAGGAAAAATTCCAAGTCTCAGAGAAACACACTACAGTTTAAGGTTCTATTTCAAGTGGATACATGTATAAAATCTCAGTTTGGGATATACTGGGAGCAAAATATTTTTAAAAGTAGTTAGTTATCATTCGTCCTCTAGTGAATACTTTGCATTAGTAGTTCTGAGATTAAAAAGTGACTGTAGGATTTATTCTGCTCCTTTTCCAATGCTGTAGCAAAGCACAAACCAACAACATATGAAGTCCAGAATGACAATAAAAACACATCATCTGAAATTCCACTTTTTTATATTTTTGGTATAGAAACATCCTTAAAACTGAGCCCAGAGAAAATAGCACAGATCTGTCACAAACATGAAATCAGAAAAGCTGAAACCCAAGTAGAAAAATAATTTTGCAATAATCCCAAATCAGAGGAGTGGGTGGCAGCAGGACGAATCTTCAATTAAAACCTTGATACATATCTTTATGTCTGACAGCAAACTTCTCTCCTGGAGTGATCCAGAGCATTATCCAAGCAGCCCCAGCATCCACAGCCAGTCACACGGTGCCTAGTTCCACATCTCTTCCTCATTCATACTTAAAATACAACATTATCTGGTGTTTAGCTCTTTCACAGACCCTATAGGCTCATTTTTCTAAACTTTGGAGTAACTTGAATTTCTTTACTTTCATATAAACATTTGTATATAGCAGTATTCACTCAATGAACAATTGTAAAAACTTCCATAAAAATTAATGGAATAATGCATCTCTTGCTTCATATTCTGCAGTCATAACAAAGTGCTGCCTGGAAGAAATGCTCCTTCCTAGGGAAACCAAGACCAAGCACAGTGAAGGTTTCAAGGCTTTGCAGTGAAACGTAGCACAGTCATCTCTTGTGCAAGTGGTAAAAAAAATACGCTAACCTGAGATGTGTTGGTCACACATCAGGGGATTCAACAGGCATAATTTCCAGCCATTGGCATTTAATGTATTTTAGTACAGCACAAAAAAGTTACAAAATCTACTGGTATCCAATACAGTCTTAACAATTGTCTTATTTTCAGAGGAACAAAAATCAAGTATCGTACAGGTGATTCTAGGCTCCCATTCCAAATACATATCTATGTTGTATTTGGAGGTAACATGCAGTCATATTCATAGAATCATAGAAGCATGGAATCTCTGAGGTTGGAAAAGACCTTTAAGATCATCTATTACAGCCATTAACCCTACTCTACCAAGTCCAGCACTAAGCCATATTCCCAAGTGCCGCATCTAGAAGACTTTTAAATACATCAAGGAATAGTGACTCAACCACCTCCCTGGGCAGCCTGTTCCAATGTCGGACAACCCTTTCAGTGAAAAAGTTCTTCCTAATGTCTAGTCTAAACCTCCCCTGGGCACAGTGTGAAGCCATTCTCTCTTGTTCTATTGGAAAAAGAAAATGCCCATGTATCTGAGAATTTATCTCTAGCTGGAGGAACCTGGATTTAAGTTACTGCTCTTTCTCCCAGATTTCGTCTGAATGCAATGTTCACTAATATGCTCTAATTAGCTTTTTTTAGTGCTCACAGAAACACAAAGACTCATCTAATGACCATCTACTTTGAATTTAAAGCTTACCACTCCCAAACCAACAAATGCACAGCGAGTGGAAGAACTTGGATAAGCTTTTCCTTAAAAGTAGGATTTTTGATAAATTCAAGATCTTCTTTTCAATCCAGAACAAAGATCCTCAAAGAATAGGGATATCTTAAGTATCATATGAAATAATTTTCAGCATGGTTGTGTGCTACAGTATTCTGGACATAGTAGATTTCTGATGCAAATTTACACAAACACTAGCAGTTAAATATCACTGACATTGCTTAGATCTTTCATTTAAGGGAAGTGGCAGCAACTGTATTCACGGCTTCTGAATGTGACAAAGATTAAGCTAGGGTTATCAGTTCATGAATTCAAGAAAATGTTCCTACCTGTCTAGACTGAAAAAATAAATAAATAAAATGCTCTTGTCATATATGTAATTTATACCTTGATTTAGGTATTTGGGATGAAACCTGAATTTCAGCAAACAATTTTTCCATTAATTAAGGAAAAAAGTAGTCATTTTTAAATCTCCACTGAATTTATGTGGATTAGGAAACACTTTATTTGCTACATAATATCCATATGAAGATATATGAAAGAGTTGCATTTTATAGAGGTTGAAAATTAAGTGGGAAAATCAAACTGAAACAGGAAAAGCTGTCTTAGAAAATCAAATTGAGAAGAGAGTGCAAAAAAAATAAAAGAATTCCCAAACAGTTTCTTTGTATTAAAATAAAATCCTCCTTCCAGTTTTCTCTGCTGCCACTTTTAGTTATCAACCCATATCATTCTGAAGCCCACTGAGACTTACTTTGTTTTGCATCACTGCTGTCTCCACACTGGTTGGTGAAAACGCACAGTTCCCCAAATGGAGCAGAGGAGCCATCACCACGCTGGCATTCACTTCCCCTAGATGACTGAGTATCTACCAGAGCAAGGCAATGTAATGCACAGAAGCATATGAATTTGTTCATGGGCTATGCTAGTATCCAAGATTTCACTTGGAAAAGAATTACTTTAACTGTCTGGTATTGGTCATGAAGTGTCTTTGAAAAGGCTGAGTTTACATTTCTCCCAACAATGGTTCTAGAACCTCACTTTCCTAATCTGCAGCTTAAAGGACATATGGCTTCTGTGAAGCAGTGACTTTCAACCCAGTGTGTCTTTGGATAATATTTAACAGAATTATAAACTTGTTTTATGACTAAAAAGTTTTGGTGCATGCTATGCAAGTCAGATGTATATCATTAACTTATTGAACGGATTTATTGCCTGATAGTGTCCAAATACATTAGACAATAAAATAACATGACAATAGAGCAGAATTTCTAAGTGACCAACATTCATAAAGATTTCTCTTTTCTCAGATGGAGTCAGCAAATGCTTACAAAACTTACTAATAGTCTGTGCATCAAATGTACAAAACTGTTGAGAAATTCAAAGCTGGTTTTGCACCAAAGGGATTGTAAGTGACTGATCTAGGGAAAGAATTAGAATTTTCAGAGCCTGTAGACATATGATGCCAGTAGTTGAAAGTGGTATCTATTTATTATTTACCTGGGCTAAAACTGTAGATAGTGACCAAATTACTTTAGAGCACCTAGCTGTTAATGGAATCATAACTGCAACCACAATTTACATAAATGCATTAACGGACTGGCTGTTAATGAATACTTTCCCAATTATTAGATTCCTGTATTATCTGGAAAAATCCTATTTTGTGTGATAGGACTAACATTTCCCAAGATTAGGAAAAAATTAAAATACGTGGGATCCCATATCTGAATTTTTTTGAACAGTGAAAAATATGATCATACAAACAAGCACAATAAGAATTTCTCAAAAGAATAATAGTAACTCGCCACCCATTCCAGGAATCCATCATTAGGGGAATTACTATCAGTACCAACTCAAAATATATTACCCTGACAACATATTCAGTCTCTGTCCAGGGTTATTTAGTGACAGATATAATCCCCAACCCACCCCCGTAATTTGCATAATGACTAGTTCAGAAATAGTGGATTTAGAAGAAAAAGTGCATAGGCAGAGGTGACAGAACAGTTCCTTATTAAGCTGTCAGAACGAGTATTTGCATTGTGTAAAAAAATTTAAAGTGCATTACAGGCCAATCAGGGCTCACCCAGCAGAGATGGGCATCACTAAAACATCCTTGTACAAAAGGACTCCACCAGTACAAGAGATGGAAGTCAGTGCACTGGCCTACAATCCCATTGATACAAATTCAACTTTGAACTTCTCAGCTGTGCTTCAGTGAAACACAGCAGTTCTGACAAAGCTTCTGCATGGATGAGTCGAGGGTCTTCAAACTGAGGAGGGGAGTACTGAAAGATACCAAGCCAGTCCAGAAAGCCAACATTGTGAGAGCAGATTGAATCAACTTTTCTTATGTGCTTCTTGTGAACACTTTGTCTTCAGGCCACAGAGCTGATAAAAAAACTTCCTGAGAAAAGCAGAGCTACTAATAAAGGAATTGAGGGTTCATTAATATAAATATCTGAGTTCATCAAGAATGTGTATCATTGAATTGCTTGCATCCATTCTATAAATACAGCTTAGATTAGAGGCTTATATATTAAAAAAAATATATTCCATACAATATGAAATATTACTACATTTGTAAAGGCATAAATGTTTAATGCTATTCAGCTGCTTTGTTTTCCAATCTATTTTTTCCAACATACACCATTTCATCTTATTCCTTCTTTTCCCCTAAATCTTCTAAAAATCCTTCTCACACTGTTATACTTCACAATGTCAGGATTTCCCAGTCTTTCATTTTTTTCCCATTTTATTAAAACTTCTAAAACATTCTAAGTTGTCCTGCTTTATCTGTAGCAAAAAACCTGTATACAAACTCTGTATGTAAGAGGGTAATATTTGTCAGAAACTGGTATCCAAAATTGCATAAACCAAACAAGTCAGAATCACCATAAGATCTTTTATGAGTGGAAATAAATTAAAAACATCAAATATTCAGAAAGCATTTAGGGTGTTATCCAATTCTTTTTAGTGAAGAAGAAGAAAAAATTGTATTTCAGTGAAGATCTAACAAGTACAAAAGCAAAGAAAAGGTGTCTCTTTTGCAAGTGTGGGGCTATGTACAAGTATGGGGAGTTTCTTGAGAAGTGCAACAAGTCAGCCCTCTTGTCTACTAACATATAAAAAGAGGCAAAAACATGACTCAGAAGAAAAAGACTTGCAGGGAAATTCAAAAGGACAAACACTTCAAATAAGGAACTGCAGGTACCCTGAAAGTAGAAAGAATAATCAAGATTTAGAAAAAGGAGGAGCAAAGGGAGAATGAAGTTGTATAAAACAGTAAAAATATGCAAGATGTCAGGAAAGCAGAAGGATTGGCAATAATCATATGATTTTTTTGAAAGCAGTGGAGAAATTTGGCAGAGAAACTAAAGACTAAAAGGACAACAAGTAAAGCCAGGCACTATGTCTATTTTCAAAATTACTTTAGCAAACAAGCAGCTCTTAAAAAGGAAAAAAAAAAAAAAAGTGAAAAAACTGCTTGAATATATATCGCAGCTGGATTTATCTGTCTTAGCCTAATCAGTTTTCTTTAACCCACACAAAATTCATTTGCTGTCAGTGAAAAAAAGATGGCTCTCTCAGCCTTTCCACTTGATTAATAAATCTGTTGAAAAAGTTGTAGATATTTAATTTTTAAAACATGTCTTGCAAACAAGTCACATCAGGCTCCAGCACAGGGCCAGAACACTTTTGCATTTTTAAGTCTATTTTTCACGTCAACAGAAAGTTATCTGCTTATGCAGAAAATAGATTGAAGTTAGTAATTTCCTATTTAGTTTTTGTAGAGCCAGTTATCATCAATATATGAAATAAACAAAATATCTCAAAAACTGGAATATTAGCTTCACCATCTGAAAACTATGTTCAAATTTTGCTGCCACTACTAATTTTCTTTCAGGGAAAAGTCTTACAGAGCAGAAAACATAGTCACATCTTCAGAGAAATAAAAATTTCATTAAATTCAATGTAACCTTTCAATGGCAAAATTAAAACATTTGTATATGTGATCAGAGTAGGGAGCAGTACAACACCAGTGTATATAACTTTAACATTTTCTCCTACTATCCAGTTTCAGTAAACATCATTAATTTTAAAGCAAATAATCCTCCAAACTTGTTTATGCAAGTAAATTTTTATCTGATCATTCAGAAAACCACAAAAACTGTATTTTTTAAAAATAATTCACAACTTTTTACCCAAGACTTCATTTTGAGAGCCCCATCCCCAAAATATGCGATTCTTATTCTCATATCACCACTCTTAGTTTTTAATTGTGAAACTAGAACTAAATTACTTCAGCAAAGTAGAAGAAGGCAAACACAGTAACACCAAAATGTTCAGTTTTTAACAAGAATTGACAAAAATCTTTACTTTGATGTGAAAGGCGATAATTGCAGAACATCTGCTTCCAATTAAGTGGTATTAATTCAATAGCTAACTTGAAAGAGGACTAAGATATTAGTATTATAATAATAATTAGCTATTAGATAAATGTATTAATATACATTTGATTAAGAAGGATTCTGGGTAAATGCTCTTACCACCTGTGCCCATTTGCTAGAAGAAAATAGTAAAATCAATTAAAACCAAACTTAATATATTGATCAGTGTACAGTGTGAACACCACAGTTAAGTGAAGTGAAGGAAAAGCCTATAATGATAATGTGAGATTGTTACAGATTTAATTAAGGTAATGCTTCAGGAAAATTTTTGATAGCATAATTTCTATCTTTGTAGTTACAGGCCATATCATATTCAAGAAGAGAATGAAGGGGAATAGTCAAGAAAATAATGAAGGGGATACACAAAAGATTAATTTGATTCTTTTGTGTACCATGTGCTAAAACTAGTCTGGGCACCTAGAGTTTGGAGGAAAAAATACTTCAATTCTGAACCATCAAGAGCTCAGTAGACTGGCACTTCTCTCAACTCCAAGGTAAGAGGGAAAAAAATTGCTAAATATGCTTCTAATCCATAAAACAATATCCCATCAGAAGACAAAACTATGAATTGTCATAAAGTAACTCTGATCAGTGAAAAAAAACATTTCTACCACCTACCTACTATCTGCTTCTGCAGAAGAAGTGAAGTAAGATTAGAATAAAAATTTTCTCTGCATTTGCTTTGCAGTCCAAAATCTTCCAATAGATTTCAGCACGTACTGCTCCCACACAGTCTTCTCCAAGTCAAAGGGAAGTCTTTCTTTCATCACATCATTCGACCAAGCATTTTGGTTCTGTTCTCTGCTATAATAAGCAGTTACCTGATCCTCTAAGCCCTCTTCAGCTGTAACTGATTTATCAAGTAGCATTGTCTCACAAGTGCAGAGCTGTAGAGTGAAACCCATGGGGCTGAGAACCTGATGCATTAGGTAACATGAACTATTACATCACATAACTAAATGTATTTCACAAGGTGTTTAACTCAGTTTGGCTCCAGTCTGGTCCTATCAACCAAACAGCAATCAGCAGCCAAGGTGTATTAGCCATGCTCGTGGAGCTCATCCTCTGCTCCAGTCTCACGCAAAGGAATCCATTTCACAGTGTCCAAGGCTGCTCTGCTTTAGGTCTCATAGTGAGCAGGAATACCTGGGATTTTTTTTTTTTTCAGTAATGCACCCCTCATTGGAATCAAAATACTAATGTGCTGAGCATGCTTAAAGGCTCTCAGAACAAGAGCTGGCCCTCTCCACATTTCCAGGAAATATAAATAGATCTAGCTTTCTTCCAAAGTTTGGAGAGAAAATTTATTATAAAAAATTAAACTGTAACCCAAGGAAGATATGAATGTCCTATCCTTGGAAGTGTTCAAGGCCAGATTGGACAGTGCTTTGAGCAACCTGATCTAGTGGGAGGTGTCCCTGCTCATGCAGGGGGGTTAGAACTAGAGGATCTTTAAGGCCCTTCCAACCCAAACTATTCTGTGATGATTCTATGAAACAGCTTCGTTATCCATCTCAACTGCATACCTTGGAGGCTTCATCTATCCTGACCTTGGTTGCTAGACACTAAGCCAATGACCAAAGTCTTTGCAGGTAGCAGAGACAGACAAACAACTCCTGAGGGCAAATCACCCAAAGATGTGTGTCCCTAAGTGAAACAACTCCTTTAGCAGTGCCTGGTGTTTTCCATGAACAATACAACAAGTTTACCCATTGTTGTCACTTCTAGATATGCAAGTGAGGGCAAATAAAGCCTTCCTATGGTCTGTCTGCATGTTTCTGCTGTTAACATGTAACATTAGTTAGAAAAAAACAGCAATATCCAGGAGAAATCTGGAAGAAAGCAATCTCCCTGGACTTATTTCCCATAACAGGAGCAGAATAAGTACAGCCCAGCGTTGTGAGTACAGCAATATTGATCTTTAGTCCTGAAACATGTCCATGTTCCCAAGAGCTGGAAAATAGGCTGTTAAGACCTAGAGAGATTCTCAACAGATCATGTACATTCCAGCTCTGGTCTTCAGAGAGATTAAATGAAAAGGTGACATTCTCAACAGAGAATAGCTCCTACAAAACATACTTGGAGTGCAATTAGTGCAAAATTGAACTTCATGCAATATAGGCAGATGCGTGGTTTGGAAAGAGTCCTAGGAATTAAAGCACTTGGGAGAGTAATGATGGAAGCTTAACACTTACCCAATGAAATAGTGTAAAAATCAGAATTCATGCTTCGTTTGGAAAAAAATTAATTAAAATAAACTGCAGGGTCACTATGTGCTGTCTCAATAAAGCAGTTTTATCCTAAGTCTAAAATGCTTAGTTATGCTTCTTAAATTAACCCAGACAACACTAGAAATAGTATTTAGAGTAACTACTTTTCAATTCCAGCTATGTAATACTTTAAGAAATTTCACACTTTAAGGAACTGTAGGAAAGATTATTTCACTGATATTTAATTTTTTATCTTGTACTACTGTAATTTTTAAAATAATAAAAAAATTGTTTAGATCTAGTGATTCATTCAGTCCTGAAGTCTAAGCTAAATGAATATGAATTTCAGCCTAGATGCATTAGTGAGTTACTGTGAAATGTAATACATTCTCATAGATCATGAGAAAGTTAGATCCTTGCTTACTGCTTCTAACATCTTGTTAACGCTGCTTTGTGCTTTGAGTGACTTTGCTTACAGTGAAACATCATCAATGGGATAAGGAAAAATAAAAGAGAAAAATGTACCAGTGCCATAGGAGCTGCCACCATGGGTTTGATTCTCCTTAAGCAAGCAAAACTACTTCCAGAGCTGCTTTGAATGCAGATGCAGTGTATTAAAAACAGAGATAAAAATAAATGTTTTCTCATTTCATCTACTCCTCTGTCAAATGCACCACACATTATCAGACTGCAGGTGACAAAGGTGTGATTGAGGTATTAGTTTCCAAACTTTAGCATGGCTGCTGGTTTTCACAGTTACATATTGCCTACCAGCAGCAGAAACAGTTTTCAGTCCTTCTTGGAGTTAATAGTTCTTTCCGTTGAATTAAAAAGTTTAAAATTAATGTAATGGTTATATATAATGACAAGTTATTTCAAGTATGGCAACCAACTTTTATTGCTTTTCCTTACTGATTTAAAATGCTGGACAGCTGCTATGAATTAAGTATTTACTGCATCAAAAAGACAACTCATCTGAGTGAGCAAATTCCTACATGTATTTTTTCCAACTGTGTAAACAGCAGCTCCATTAAACAACTCTGTTGAAGATTTTAGCTGAGTATTATCAGAACACTCAGGAAAAATTTGAGCCTTGAGAGGTTCTAAGTTAGGACAAAAATTACCTGAAACCGATAAACGTTTAGAGGTCCACCACATTAACAGAAGGCAGAACTGTTTCACCCCCTCCAGTGTCTGTATTTCAGTATCTAATAACTTAAATCTGAATATATGAAACACTCAAAACGTTGCAAAAGTAATAGGGAAATATATAGCTCTTATGGAGCTAAGAATTTTAAACAGTCCAAAGTTTGTTTTAAGAGTCTAAATTTTCTAAGAAAATATTGATAAATGCAGTCGATATACATGACCTTTCAAGTATCTAACCCTTTTCTTCCTGATCTCAGTGCCTGGCAAGATTATGGAACAGATCACCCTGAGTGCCATCCAGAGGCATGTAGAAGACAACTGGGGGATAAGGTCCAGCCAGCATGGTTTTAGGAAAGGAAGGTCCTGCCTGACAGGACACCGGGCATGGCAACAGTTGGGGGAAGCTTAACCTGGAGGGGTAGAAGGGTCCTGGCACACAAGTTAGCAGGGCTCATCGACAGGGTTTTAAACTAGGCTTGAAGGGGGATGGGGACGAAACCAGAGATGAGCCTAAGGACAGCTGCCAGTCTGCTGTCCCACTCAAGCTGGGAAACAGGGATAAGAGTAGCAACAAGAACATAGGGCTCAATGATAGGTTGGTAACCATGCAAGTGGTCGGGATATCTGTACCACGGCTCAAGTGTATATATGCCAATGCCCAAAGCATGGGGAATAAACAAGAGGGGTTAGAAGCTATTATGCACTAGGGAGACCATGATATAATTGCCATCATGGAAACGTGGTGGGATGATTCGAATGGTTGGAGTGCTGCAATGGTCAGCTATAGGCTCTTTAGAAGGGACAGGCAAGGCAAGAGAGGTGGTGGGGTGGCATTATATGTTAAGGAGTGCTTTGACTGCCTAGAATTCAATACTAGACACACCAAGGCAGAATGTATATGGATGAGGATAAACGGGAAGGCCAATGAGGCTGATATCCTAGTGGGAGTCTGCTACAGACCACCTGACCAGGATAAAGAGACTGATGGGATGTTCTTTCAACAACTTGGGGATGTCTCGCATTCGTTAGCCCTTGTTCTTGTGGGGGACTTCAACTTACCAGATGTCTGCTGGAAGTACAACACAGCAGAAAGGGGCCAATCCAGGAGGTTTCTGGAATGTATAGAAGATAACTTCCTGCTACAGCTGGTAAGTGAACCTACCAGGGGTAGTGCTATGCTGAACCTACTGTTCACAAACAGGGAAGGGCTGGTGGAAGATGTAGTGGTTGGAGGTCATCTTGGGCACAGCGACCATGATATGATAGAATTTTCAATATGTGGTGAAGTTAGGAGGGTCATCAGCAAAACCTCTACCTTGGACTTCCAGAGGGCTGACTTTGGCCTCTTCAGAACGCTGGTTGGGAGAGTCCCTTGGGAAGCAGCCCTCAAAAACAAAGGAGCCCAGGAAGGCTGGACTTACTTTAAGAATGAAATTATGAAGGCGCAGGAGCAGGCTGTCCCTGTGTGCCAGAAAAGGAGCCGGTGGGGAAGAAGACCAGGTTGAGCAGGGAACTATTGCAAAAACTCAGAAATAAAAAAATAGCGTATCAACTCTGGAAAAAAGGGCAGGTGAATCAGGAAGTATTTAGGGATATTGTAAGGTCATCCAGGAAGAGAATCAGAGATGCAAAAGCTCAACCAGAACTTAAACTAGCCATCTCTGTAAAAGATAATAAAAAATGCTTTTATAAATACATTAATAACAAAAGGAGGGTCAGGGAAAAACTTCATTCCTTATTGGATGAGGGGGGGAACTTAGTAACGGAGGACAATGAAAAGGCTGAGGTGCTTAACACCTTCTTTGCCTCAGTCTTTAACAGAAAGACTAGCTACCCTCAGGACAACTGGGCTCCTGAGTTGGTAGACAGGGATGGGAAGCAGAATTCCCCTCCTGTAATCCAGGAGGAAGTAGTTAGTGACCTGCTGTGCCACTTAGATCCCCATAAGTCCATGGGTCCGGATGGGATTCATCCTGGGGTGCTGAGGGAGCTGGCGGAAGAACTGGCTAAGCCGCTCTCAATCATTTATCACCAGTCCTGGCTCACTGGGGAGGTCCCAGATGACTGGAGGTTGGCCAATGTGATGCCCATCCACAGGAAGGGCCAGAAGGAGGATCTGGGGAACTATAGGCCTGTCAGCATGACCTCAGTGCCTGGCAAGGTTATGGAACAGATCATCCTGAGTGCCATCCAGCGGCATGTAGAAGACAACTAGGGGATCAGGTCCAGCCAACATGGTTTTAGGAAAGGAAGGTCCTGCCTGACTAATCTTATCTCCTTATATGACTGGGTGACCCACCTAGTGGATAAGGGTCACAGGCCTTGCTGTGGATGTGGCCTACCTCGACTTCAGCAAGGCCTTTGACACAGTCTACCACAGCATCCTCCTGGAGAAGCTAGCAGTCCATGGCTTCGACAGGTGCACCCTTCGCTGGGTCAAAAACTGGTTGGATGGGCCGAGGCCAACGGCATGAAATTCAACAAGACCAAGTGCAGGGTCCTGCACTTTGGCCACAATAACCCCACAATAACCCCAGGCAGCGCTACAGGCTGGGGGAAGAGTGGCTGGAGAGCGGCCTGGCAGAGAGGAATCTGGGAGTACTGGTTGACAGCTGGTTGAACTTGAGCCAGCAGTGTGCCCAGGTGGCCCGGAAGGCCAATGGCATCCTGGCTTGTATCAGGAATGCTGTGGCCAGCAGAAGTAGAGACGTAACTCTCCCCCTGTACATAGCACTGGTGAGGTCTCAGCTCAAGTACTGTGTACAGTTCTGGGCCCCTCACTTCAAGAAGGACATTGAGGTGCTGGAGCGGGTCCAGAGGAGAGCAACAAGGCTGGTGAAAGGACTAGAGGGAAAGTCTTATAGGGAGAGGCTGAGGGTGCTGGGGTTGTTTAGCCTGGAGAAGAGGAGACTCAGGGGGGCCGTTATCACTCTCTTCAACTACCTGAAGGGAGGTTGTAGTCAGGTGGGGGCTGGGCTATTTTTCCAGGCAACTAGCAACAAGACAAGAGGGCATAGCCTCAAGCTGTTCCAGGGGAAGTTTCGGTTGGATATTAGGAAGCACTTCCTCACAAAGAGGTTGATTAAACATTGGAATGGACTTCCCAGGGAATTGGTGGAGGCACCATCCCTGGATGTGTTCAAGGAAAGGCTGGATGTGGCACTTAGTGCCATAGTCTAGACAGTGTGGTGGTGTTGGTCATAGGCTGGTGATGATCTTAAAGGTCTTTTCCAGCCTTGGTAATTCTGTGATTCTGTGATTCTTCAGTTCTTTTGTTCTTCTGCTGAGGCTGTTGGTGGTAAAGGTGCCAGTTTTTGCAGTAGTGGTTTCTGAGGCATAAACTATGGACTCAGTTGATTTAGCTGACCCATTTCATGGGAGACAAGAAAATAGCAGCTGACAGATACTAATTAATTTCAGCCCCTGAAGGCACAAATGAAATGTTCACAACAATGGGTGAAGATATTTATTGGAAAGCAGATAGCATAAAATTTTGTGGTACAAACCCACCAGTGCAGATCTGCAGCATGGCTGACTGAAGGTATGTAACATCAACCAATGACTCAAAGAAAATGAGGGACTTCCTTTCCACTTGAAACCCAAAGAAATTTTGAATAAATAACCCCAAATGAAAGAGCTTAACTCTGAACTTGATGCAGAATGATTGGCAGGAAATGAGAACAATTATCTGGATAAAGCCAGGTCTTGCAGCTGGCTGGATGCAGGTGCAGGAAGTTGCCTTTGACAGAGATTAGACATGTAGTGGATCACTGACAGGATAACTACATTGTCAGCTTTACAACCCTTCCCATGAGGAAAACTAGGCTGCTTTGAGGGAATGTCACCTACCAAAGTCTAGAAAGACAGTTTGGAGTCAGACAACAAACCACAGTTATCCAGCTGTCTTCTAACACTGTATCAGAAAGTCCTGTGCCCTCACATCTCCTTCCCTACAACACACAGTGGGAAATTAATCCAGCCTGTCCAGGTCCTCCTGCAGCTTCTTGGTACCCTCCGGCAGATCAACACGCCCCCCCAGCTTGGTGTCATCTGCGAATTTACTGAGGGTGGACTCAATCCCCACATCCAGGTTGTCAATAAAGATATTGAATAGGACTGGGCCCAGTACTGATCCCTGGGGGACACCGCTGGTCACCGGACGCCAGCTGGATGCAGCTCCATTCACCATCACTCTCTGGGCCTGGTCATCCAAGTAAGAAGGACCGGTATTGAGACAAAAGGCCACCAGAGTTGCTTGTGCTCTGGACCTTATTGGCTCCAATCAGACTGGGAAATGTCAGCCTTTTTCTGACCAATTCAGGCCTTGAGCACAGAAAAAAAGCTCAGGCAGAAGAGGAAGCCGTTCTGCCAAACCGCTCACTAATCCTTCTTGCTCTGCCAGCATGGTGAAAGGGGTGAAGGGCAATGCTGAGCTCCGTGGTGGAGCCAAGCTCCTCGCCAGCCATACCAAAGTTGGGGACCAGCCACTGCCACACCTAAGCTTTGAACCAGTTTCCCTCCAGAGAGAAATACAAAGAGACTTGTCAACAGAATGTTCATTTGGTCATGCATTCACCTTCCTGGAAGATAGAAACTTTGTTATGTTAGAACACATTTCCCTCCTAAATAATTTTAATGAAAGTTATGGACTTGCAGAAAATACTTGTGAACATTAGTGAAGCCTTTGAAATTCTGAAGATAGTAATTGTATAATAAATGTTATTTCATTGCTTGGATACTTATGCTGCTAACATGGTGAGACTGCATTTGAATTACACATTAAAAAAAAATCGTATCAGAATAGTCTATTGCTAAGAATTCCCAGAGATTTATTACTTATGAGAAAATGTTTGTGTGTTTGCTCATTTCTAGCTATTTCACATCAAAATAAATGGCAGCTAGTTTTCTTGCTCTTCTCCTTACTAATCAAATTAGACATTTTGGACTTTGATTAACAGACACTGCACCAAAATGTCTGATTTTATATATTTTGTACCTAGACTCTTTCCACAACAGCTACAGAGGATCACTAAACCACAAACCAGGTGTAAAAGGAGTCAGCAGTGCAGAACGTGGAGAAGATCCATAAGAGAAACTACTTGAAAATTAATAGGAACAAAACATCGCCATGGAGTGCCAGCCTAAGTGAGGCAGACATTCAATTTCCAATTACTAGCTGAAACAGCCTGTATTTTTAAAAACAGTGAGCAAAAAACTATTCATCCTAAGGGAAGCTAAAAGCTGTGGTGGTTTGAATCAAATACAATATGATACTGCCTATTCTAGCACATGAAGTCTGAAGAGGTTTTGAAGATGGGAATTAAAGTGGAAATTTTCCTCTTGCTCTCTGATGATAAATTATATTCTGTCACTGTAATCAACAGCTGTAGAAATACATTTTCTCTGAAATTTTTAAGACCAAAACAAAGTCAAAACCTGCCAGCAATATCAAACCAGGCCCCAGTTTAGAGCCTAATTTTGTATTTAGATTTATTTTATAGAATTGGCCTCCCAGAGCTTGATAGATATGGATTTTTTTTTTATGAGGAAACATGCTTTCTTTATTAGGAGAAGGAGGCTGGAACCTGAGCTGCTTGTTCTAACACCTAATTTGTGACTAATAGGAAACTGAAATCCTTAGTATTCCCACATGCAAAAGGAACATAATTATATTTGTTAGTGATTCACACTGCTGGGTGAAATCATTGTCGGCAGTCAAACCAGATGATCAGAACAACCTGCTTTTGTCCTAAATTCCATCCTCACTTAATATACTGCTGTCATACAAAACCAGATTTCTTAATGCTTTGATATATCTTAAGACTCTCGGAAAGGCACTTTTGACACTCATCTGAATCATGGCTTTTTTTTTTTTTAATCAACTGCAAATGAAAGAGTATTTCTGACAACAGATGACTCTGTTACTAGCAGAGACCCAAGCACACAAGAGTGGAAAGTATTTAAGAAAGGACAGGAGAGGGAATTTTAAAAATTAGAGAGTGTGATAGAAAATATAAGCTAGGACTGGAAAGGCAGCCTTAGAAGAAAACCTTATTAAATAAAAAATACAAATGGACCAGAAATGTGCCAGGATGGACAGGAAAGACTGAGTTGCTACATTTGAGTTCCACACAAATGTCTGAACATATAAATTAAAAGTAATTCTTTAGGCAACAGGAGAAAACACATCTTTGCTAGGAGATCCACCACTAAAGGGCACAATGTCAGAAATCTCAGTGCTACAATCTGCAATGAATTTAATTTGTTAGCAGAATTACTTTTTGAAATTTTAAATAATACTGTTACATGCCTCCCACAGTCACTCACAGCTAAAAACAGTTGCGTAATGAAAGCCCTGTGCAGCGAAATGAAAACAAATCTGTCACCCATACAGAAATACACACATCTTCAAACCAACAGAAATGGATCTTTTCACAAAAAAATTTGCTAGCACCTCAACACTAAATTAACACTAAACTAATCTTTGCCTTGTTTCAATTTTGAAAAAAATAATTGGGATTGTTGTTGAGCTGGACTTTGCTAAATTTAAATCTCATTGTTTTTTGGATGGAGAAAAGCAGAGACATCAAGTTGTTGCACAGCTGTCTCCACCAGGAAAAACAACCCTTCCTCTTTCTTTTCTTAAATCTATGTGAAAGAAAGGGGGCCAAGAAAGTGTAATACTCCTTTTTCATACATTGCCAATGAAATGAGTCTCCAGGATTTTTACCTTCTCTTCCCAGCCTGGCATCAGTTTTAAAGGCTATAATTTCTCCAAGCTTTGTCAATGTCAGGTACCAGAATATCTAAAAGGAGAATGCAAGGGAAAATGTTAAAAGAGAACTGTGTAACCTTTAGCTACAGCTCCTATGCCACCTTGAGCACAAACAAGGATATCAACAAAAATACACAGCATGTGCAAGTACATAAAAGTTACCCACAGAAGGCAAGATTTGGCAAACCTCAGACTTGTGGGGGATAGAGTGGGTGTTAGTTAGCTGCATTATAATGTGTCTGCATGTATGTGTGGAAGTATGTATGTTGAAAAGTCATGGCGGTCTGGTGAAGTTCCTATTGACTGGAAAAGGGGAACCCACATTTTTGAAAAGGAAAAAAAGACCCAGTAAACTACAGGCCAGTCAGTCTCACCTATGTGCCTGGCAAGGTCATGGAGCAGATTCTCCTGAAGGCTCTGTTGAGGTACATGGAAAACGTGGAGGTGGCTGGAGGCAACCCACAGGGCTTCACCTAGGGCAAATAATGCTTGACAAATTTGGTGGCCTTTTATGATGGAATCACAGCATCAGTGGACAAGGGGAGAGCAAGTGACTTCATCTACCTGGACTTGTGCAAAGCATTTGACACTGTTCTGCATTGAAAGATATGGATTTGATGGATGGACCACTCAGTGGATAAAGAATTGGCTGGATGGTCACACTCAAAGAGTTATGGTCAACAGCTCGATGTCCAAATGGAGAACAGTGACAAGTGGCATCCCTCAAGGCTTGGTACTGGAACTGGTGATGTTTAACATCTCTGTTGGTGACATGAACAGTGGGATCTCAAGTGCATCTTCAGTAGGTTTGCTGACAACACCAAGCTGTGGGGTGTGTTCAACACACCAGAGGGAAGGGAGGCCATCCAGAGGGACCTCAACAGGCTTGAGAGGTGGGTCTGTGCAAACTGCATGAAGTTAAACAAGGCCAACTGCAAGGTCCTGTATGTAGATCTTGACAATCCCAAACACAAATAGTGGCTGGGTGGAGAATGGATGGAGAACAGTCCTTTTCCTGAGGAAAAGGACTTGGGGGTGTTGGTGATGAGAAACTCAACAAGAGCTGTCAATGTATACTTGCAGCCCAGAAAGCTGTGTCCTGGGCTGCATCAAAGGAAGCATGGCCAGGAGGTTGAGGGAGGTGATTCTCCTCCCCCTCTACTCTGCTCTCATAAGACCCCACCTGGAGTATTGTTTACAGTTCCAGAACCCCCAGCACAGAAAAGACATGGACCTGCTTGAGTAGGTCCAGGGGAGGGCCATGAAGATTATCAGAGGACTGAAGCACCTCTCCTATGAAGACAGGCTGAGAGACCTGGGGTTGTTCAGCCTGGAGAAGGCTCCAAGAAGACTTTACAGAGGCCTTCCAGTACCAGAAGGGGGCCTACATGAAAGGTGGGGAGGGACTTTTTACCTGGGTGTGTATTGATAGGGCAAGCTGTAATGACTTTACACTTAAAGAAGGTAGATTTAGAGTAGATATTATGAAGAAATTCTTCAGTGTGAGGGTACTAAGACACTGGAACAGCTTGCCCATGGAAGTTGTGGATGCCCCATCCCTGGAATATTGTGTCCAGTTCCGGGCTCCACAGTTAAAGAAGGACAGTGAACTGCTTGAACGAGTCCAGCGCAGAGCCACAGAGATGATTAAGGGAGTGGAACATCTGCCTTATGAGGAAAGGCTGAGGGAGCTGGGGCTCTTTAGCTTGGAGAAGAGGAGACTGAGGGGCAACCTCATCAAAGTTTACAAATATGTTAAGGGGGAGTGTCAGGATGATGGAGCCAGGCTTTTTTCAGTGACGTCCAGTGACAGGACAAGGGGCAATGGGTGCAAACTAGAACATAGGAGGTTCCATGTAAATATCAGAAAAAACTTCTTTATTGTGAGAGTGACAGAGCACTGGAACAGGCTGCCCAGAGAGGTTGTGGAGTCTCCTTCCCTGGAGACATTCAAAACCCACCTGGACAAGTTCCTGTGTGATGTACTCTAGGTGACCCTGCCAGGCAGGGGGGTTAGACTAGATGATCTTTCGAGGTCCCTTCCAACCCCTAGGATTCTGTGATTCTGTGAAGTGGGGAAGGCCAGGCTGGAGGGCACTTTGAGCAACCTGGGTTATTAGAAGTTGTCCCTGCCCATGTAGATGGTTGGAACTAGATGATATTTAAGGTCACTTCCAACCTAAAGCATTCTATGGCTCTTTGATTCTATGTTCACACAGTGTAACACTGGGAACACTTAGGTTCCCAGATTTGGTCCTGAATGTGAACTTTATTTGAAGCTAAGGCTGCTAGTAGAACAAGTTCTACAACATGGACAGGCTTTCAGATCAAAACAGAAGATTTGGATGAAATACATGCAGTTAAAGAACCTTTCACCTGATTCTGTAGAAAATTAAGGTCTTGCAGTTCCACCCCAGAATAGTGCTGAGAAGGATGGACCAGCTCCTTTCCCATTCACAGAACTGAAATTCCAATCAAATTAAATGGAATTAAGATATAAACTTAATTATTATGATAAAAATTAAGTTTTAAAGTAAAAAGAAGTGTTCTTTTAATTACTGTCACTAACTAAAATATTAATAAATGTGGCAGAAATTGGAAAACCATTCACTGTGTAATAGCAGCTCCAAGTAGGCTTATATATGGAAAGTAAATGAGCTGGAGACGCAAGAACAAATGTGCTGGGAATGCTGTTTTTCATATTATGCATTGTGTGAATCTGAAGAGAGCCCACTGTACTGCCTTTGTCACTTCAGTTTAGATGGAAATGTACTAGCTTAATGGAGAAGCACATTTGCATTTCATTTCTTAACCATTCTAAACATTTAAGAATATTAAAAACATTTCCTTGCCAGAAGTACTAAAAAAATACATATCTCATTGTCAAAATCATATACTCAGCATTCTAATAATAAATTTTCCCAGGCTCATTAATTTCCAGACACAGAAGATATATTTGTTTAAAATATTAAATAATTTGCATTATTTTTCTGAGAACTGAAGTGAAAATATAAACATGAAAAAGAAATAAAATCCTGCTTGCATCTGATGTTAAGAACATATTAAATTTTAACTTGTTATAAAATTAACACATTTTTAAGAGTAACAAGAAATCCAAAATTAATACATGTGGCAGAATGCATCTAGCTCCCTCTGCCTCCTCAGCCAATTCTTAGGACAGGATTTAAAGCCTGTGTAGCCAAAGGACATCCTGTCTATGATTTCAAAAAGTTTTGGGTCATGCCCTTCAGAAGTCACCAGCACTATTCACAAGTATAATATTAAAGTGTAGTCCTATCCTTAACTGCCTTGCTAAAACAGTGTACAATTCTGCTATGGATTATGAACCCTAAGGCTGCTTATCAGCCATACCTCCTTAGTATGGTATTTAACTGGGGTAACAATTGCTTTCTCTTCCCTGTTTTTCTTCCTCTGTTCATCATTCTCTTTCGGACATGCAATTCCAATATTTTCTTCTAAATTTAAATTATTTTTATTATCATTTTTTATGAGTATCTGTCACTACTGTTTTCTTCCTATAATTCAAATATAACTGTGTAAAAATGTGAGAATCTGTGCCTGAATATGCTCTCTCCATTACATGAAGCTGATGTTTTCAGATTGACATGCTTAAGACAAATGAGATTTTTATTATGATCAATGAAGGTTCCCAGATTAAAACTCTTCTTCCTTTCAGTTCCTCGATGAGTAAATTAAGATTGTGCAAAGCAAATTTGTATCATACTTGTAATTACTATTCATTTGCCACCATCCTCAGATTTTCTACTCACGTGAACATTTGATGAACCTAGGATGTAGATAAAAATTGAAAGGCAAAAATGAAAAAGTTGTCAAAGAACAATGTTTCCTGAAACATTACAAAATAATTACAGATTAGGCAGACTAACTTCATGTATCAACTATTTTTAATTACTTAATTTATTTAATTAATTAATTAATTAAAAAAAAATTACTTGGTTCTGCTTCTCAGTACGAGGTAAATCAAATAAAGTATGGTGGGTTGCCCTGTGGCAAAGTACAGAAATGGGTTAAGTACAGAATGGGTAAAGTACAGAAGGATGGTTTATTAACACCCAGTGTAAGACTCCTTCAGCCAGGACTTTGTCTAAAACTTCTCTACAGGTTTCTCTCAGGCCTTGTTCCCAGTATTTCTTCATACTGTGGCTTAGATTTTTGCTGCTGTATTCTCAGCTTTTCTCCTTTTTGCCTCAGATACAGACACATACTTCCACCAAGAGAGGGACAGCCATCTGGTTTATTGGTGCATATGTGGTTTAATTTTTCTGAATTTTGGATAGTGCCAAGCACTGTAGGTGAAGGTTTTGGTTTAGCTGCCTGATTGCATGAAGTAGCTAATGTTTTGTTTCATTTACTGTAATGGAGAATTATTTCATTCACAGTGTGAACAAGTTTTAAATTAACACAAATAATAAAATTCATACAAGTAGAAGAGCTAATGTGCTTTAAATTACTCTGCCCACCTACTCTGACTGTCAGTGGTGGTGGTAGAACTTAATCACCTTATAGAATCATTAAAAGGGTTGTAAGGGACCTTAAAGATCATCTCGTTTAAACTCCCCTGCCATGGGCAGGGACATCTCCCACTAGAACAGGTTGATCAAAGCCTCATCCAACCTGGCCTTGAATACTTCCAGGGAGGGGGCAGCCACAACTCCTCTGGGCAACCTGTTCCAGTGTTTCACCTTAAGTGTGGTTTATGCAATTGTGTCCATTCCAGGAATAATGTAGATAACTGGGTGATTGTAGGTTAAATACAGGTGACTTCAGGTTTCTGAGGTTTTCCTGAGTACATTTATTATTAGGATTTTGGCAGGTATATGATTTGTAAAATAAAATGAAGTCTTGATTTATCTGCTTGGACTTTTACTAGCCTTAAACTTTGAATTGCAGAAATTATTTTTTTTCCTTTAGTTATCCAAACCGACATTTTATCTAGTAATCTGCTACTGTCAAAGAAAGATCCTTTCTTAAAGCTCAGTTTTCTTATAACTCCCTTTGACAAATATGTTGGAAGTTTGGTAACATTTTCTTGAATTTTTAAGAGAGCTTTTTACTTCATATATTGTTTTCTTTAATTAAATAGAAAGATGGGGGGAAATTTATATGTATGTGTGTGTGGACACAGAATAGACAGTCTGTCTATTCTGTATGAATATTTTTACAGCTTTGTCATATCAAATTTTGACCTAGAATCAACATGTGCTTAATTCAGGATGAGCACAGCAAGAAAAATGGCTGTTAGTTTCTTGGTGCTTTGTTTTCAATGTTTTAATTTTGTCTCATGCAAGCAGATTACTGAGAAAAAGGTAAGACACAGGAATGGTTCTGGTTTTTTGTCCTAAAAATGTTTGAATCCCCGCTCAAATTCTCACAATTCTTCTGAAAAACATGAAACAATTTTCTGAGAAGAACTGAAATATTTACTCAACTATTCAAACTTTCACACTTTTTAGTGTGCAATTTTACTGTTACTGAGAATATGGAAAGTCAACTCACATTCTCCTGGGGACTTCATCATAAGAGTACAGCAGCACACTGGCCCAAGGAGAATTTTTCTCTGATGTTTTAGTCTTACACTTCATAATAACAATGAGCAAATTATGGACAAAGAAGCTGACTTTAAAAAAAAAAAAAAAGCAACAACCTTATAGTAAGGTTGTTTTTCTTTTTAATTTATAGATATCAAATTATGCTGGAAAATCATAATTTATATATTCTATAAGCATTACATCTGTGGAGTCAAAAGAGCACTGCTTTCCCAAATACATCAACTTCTAAATTGCAACTTTCCTAATAATTGTACATACTCCAACTATGAATCGTCCTCCTCCAGGAACTGTAGCATGCATCAGAGAGAGGGGACCAAATGATGGCCTGATTTACAATAAAACTGAGCAATGACAGGCAGTATAGCAAGAGAAATCTGATGTCGCTATTTTAAAGGAATGATAATCACTCTTTTGCTGCTAATCACTTTCTTGAAAATTCATTAATTGGTAAATGAGATCAACTATTTTGTTACATAATGTGATAAACTTGCCACTGACTGAGAAGTAATTGGGGATATTTATTTTGGAAATATACATTTTTCCACTTCTCTATAGGAAAAATAAATCCTGTTCTACTTCTTACCACTACGTAAACAGATTCACAGAATCTGCAGCACTGAAGCAATGAGCCCCTAACATCAGATTATGCACTCCTTAAAATATTAACATAATTAAAGTAATCAGAACAACACTGCAGATAATCCTGCTAATATTGCTTAACTCAACAAACAGCTAGAAATTATTATGAATTTTGTTGATATTCTTTTTTGAAGTGCTGCACTTTGCCAGTAGAAACTGTATTTGCTGCATTTGTCTCTATAATAATCAATTAAGTGACATGCCATTAGTCCACAGCACACACAAGCATTCTATGACATTAAAAACATTAAAGTTCATATTGGGAACTGACTGCCACTCTTATTGCTATACTTTGGGTTGATAAAGAATATTGTAGGAAGCACATATCTATTATTGTATCTTTGTTGGGTGTTTAGGGTTTCTTTACGTGACATCAGAATCTCAACAAAACCTATGAAAGAGGAAACTTCTTGTCATGGATGTGTCCAGGTAAAACAGCTTATTTCTTACGTCAGAAATTGATGTGTGTTTATGCTCTTAGTGAAAGGTTTATGAGCTATAGGGTGCAGAACCAATTTCAAATTATCATACACTACATATGAATATTTTTTTATGCAGTGGAAAGCTATTCAATGAAATTAAAAAATTATGAAAAAAAATATTAGTGAAGAAAATATTTCTGACACTGTGTTTTGCCATTCAACACTAGAAACTAGGTTTGCAATTAAACGTCTTATGAGATAACATTTTCTTCTTGCATGTGGGTAAAACTAACTAATTAAAAAGCAAAAAACAAAGCCCTAGTCATAATTTAGCTAAGATACAATAAAAAATAGAGTGGATATTTCTGTTTACATTTTGACTATGGTTATTAATTCTACTTACAATTATGCTCTTTTCTCTTTATGTTAACTTCCCATGCTTAAAATTATATCGTCTTTAAAGATGGTATAATCTCCAGCAGCTTGGATTCAGTATGTCAAGATTGTGGCCAGGAAGAAGGCTCCAAATGCAGTATTGAAAACCACGAATATATCTCATCAGCAAGTCAAACAGATACAGAAGTAATTAGCTGTGTCAGAAGAATGAGCATTCTGCCTTCAAGGAAATAAAAAAAGTTGCACAGAATTTGCATACAGTATATGAAATATGGTAATTTCTATGTAAACAGATGTGTTTTCAGCTTTGATTTACTGTCATCACTAAATGACGAGGATGTGCATGAATACTAATATGATGGTATTAAATTATTCATCTACTAGAGAAAAGTAGAAGAAAGAGAGAGAAAAAAAATGGTCTTACATTTGTTGAATGAACTATTTGATGAGGGGTTAAGTAGACAGAGAAACAACTTAATCAACTTGATGCTGGAAAAGAAGGTAGGGAGTTCATACAGAAAATTTTAAAATTATGTGGACATCAGTGCTGCAAACAAAAAAAAGGATGATACTGACTGACTGAAAATTGAGGGCAAGGCAACTGGTGGTGTCAGAAATGATGTACACAGAATTCACCTTCTTTTTGCAGCCTTATTTAATATGCTTTTTATTGCTAGTATATTTTCAAACACTTCTACTACATCTAAGAATGTTATTATATGAACAAGTGAAAGTAGTGTACATTCCTCAGAGAGGTATAAGGAAGAATTTTAAACCTGTGCAAACCTTTGTACACATCCATGGACAGACATGTAAGTCAAAGTAGACTGATTTTCATGAATGTTGATCATCCTCATATTCATTACAGCCAGCCAGAATTGGAATTATTTAGGACTTCTGACATAAAATTGTATATCTATAGCTAAATGCAGAATGTATGCCTTATATCCAAAATACCACAGTTAATAAATTCTCTGTGATGCAAATCAGCAGGAAATGGATGAATTTGAAAAGCTCATGTTAAGTACACCAGTCTGGAGGCCTATCTTAAAAAAATGTCACTCATATTTTTTAGTTACTTCATGAGATACAAGGACTATGTTTACAGAATCCCCTTTGTAATGTCCTCCCTGACATATTTTTTTCAATTATGTTCTGTTATGGTTGTTTGCACTGGGTAACACTGACTTCACTCATATGAACTTCATTCCAAGGGAGACTAAGGAAAAAAGTCAGAGAAATAATGACATTATGTTTTACCTTTGACATTTTTGTATACAACCATAACCACTGAAATAGGAAGGTTCTTGCTGTACATCAACATAAACTGTGGTATTGGATTAGTAATCATGCTAGCTGAAATTCAATATCAAAGTTTTTATGGATTACTTTTTACAAAATAACATGTTTTTTGCTATGTGACTGAAATTTGAAGAACATAAATTGGCTCTCTACAGCTACCTGAAAGGAGGTTGTAGTGAGGTGGGCGTTGGCCTCTTCTCCCTAGTGACTAGTGATAGGACAAGAGGAAATGGGGTCAAGTTGCACCAGGGGAGGTTCAGATTGGATATTAGGAAAAATTTCTTCACAGAAAGAGTGGTGAGGGATTGGAACAGGCTGCCTAGGGAGGTGGTACAGGCACCATCCCTGGAGGAGTTCAAAAAACGGGTGGATGTGGTGTTTTGGGAGATGATTTAGTGGTTAGGGGTTATAGGGCAGATGGTTGGACTTGATGATCTTGAAGGTCTTTTCCAACCTTGATGATTCTATGATTCTATGATATGGGCACTCAAAAGATAGATCTGGTTTTAATCTGTGACAGAAGTTTTGGGATGTTCTGAATAAATCTTCTCAAGAAATGGCAATGGAAAATCTATCTGAGCTTAATTTTATACAGCCCAGCTGGTTGGACTCAGTGATCTTAGACGTCCTTTCTAACCCTGACAATTCTGTGATTCTTTGATTCTGTGAAATTTGTGGATAATGTATTTTTTAACTAAGGTAGTGACAAGAAATTCTGGAATTTCATTAGCAGTATTAATGGCAATTAGACCGATAGGTGGATATCAAACTCGTGATCTCTAATTTCTCATTTTGGCATTTCTGTTTTGTAAGGATAACTTTATTTATTTATATATGTGCACCAAAATGTTGAGCTAATACTTCTGGCTTAGTTTTGTTCTGTCTCAGGAGCATATACAGAGGCACTTAGCTTTTGTCTTCTGTAGACAACTGCAAAAAAGTTGGATCAGATAATTTTGGAATATGCGACACATAAGTTTTGTGAAAGTTAAATCACTCATATTTCAATCCAAGACTTCCAAAGAAAATAATCCCTCCTTCAAAAAAACTATTAATAAACTAACCAGTCTTCAACTATTGAGTAATGGTCACTGAAATTTCTTTGCCTGCCATTAAAATCCAATATTTAAAACTAATACAGCAGTAGCAATAAAGGCCCATATTGAAATGACAAATGCTGTACACATCTACAAGACAGATTTTGCTCTGAGTGATTTTATCAAGTAATTTTAAAATTTCTATCCGACATTTAAGTTAGCTGTTAAATATAACTATGGGAACCATCTGGGGTGCTACTGTAGACAGAATAGCCTAATACATATGATCTGCCTTAATGGCATGCCTTTGAATGATTTATCTTCTGTTTTATTGCAGCCTGAACTAGGAATTTCTTGACTAATTTCAGAAATTCAAATTTAAAGCCTTGCATTATTGCTTACATATGATTGTATTTGACTAAAATTATCTCTCAAGATCTGATTCAAACTTGGATTCATTTCTTAGCTCAATAGGAGACTAGAGATTCAGGTTTGTTTACCAAGTGAGCAGTGCACTAGTGAGGACACATTTCTGTTGCTTGGTATCTTCACCTTAAAAAATGTAACTATGGCAGTGCAAAAGCCAAAATGCTAAGTTAAGAGAGTAAGTGTGGGAAAAATTCTCACATCTTCTTACAAATATGAAATGAAATGTCCTCTCTGGAATCAATAAAACGAGTTAAGCCAGGAATCTCATGCTTAAATGTACATGGTCAGTCAACTCAATATTCACGATACCCTATAGCACAGTGAAAAATTAAGGAATAACTCCTGCAGATTTCTTGGACCAACCCCAGCAATGATTCTACAAATGCACTGAATTAATAATGTGAAATTATTTGAGAGAAGGGGGACATTTCCATTATCTTTCCACAACTGCCAATTTCTCTGTGAAGCAACAAATTATACTTTCTTGATATACCCCTAGTGATCCTGTGAACTCAGCCTCCCACCAATTCTGATCTCATGTTAGCCCCTGATCACCACCAGAGCTCTACATTTTATCTGCTTCCTGGGCATCCCAACACCTTCAATAATGCCTAACTGCCTTATCTTCCCCCAAGACTGGGGGAAGGAATAAATCAGAAAGTCTGACTTTCTCATAGGTATTAAACATGTGTTGTTCCACTTACCTTGCATTTTGGAAATTATTTTTCTAGTGAAAAATCCACTGTGACTCATCAGTTCACACTCCAATTAAAATTCCATGAATTGTGGGTGAATGGTCTTTAAATACCTTGGCTTCACATGCCTAGGGCAATTTGAACTTCTTAAATATGTCACTAAAACTTATTATAAACAGTACTATTTAAATTTTCATTTAGCTGTGCATGTGAAGTTTGACCTTGTCGGCCCTGACCCAGCAAGTAAAGCAAAAAAATCAGAGCCTCTATCTTGGCCAGATATCAGCTCATGGTTTACATTTCATTAGATTTTGATGATTTCATTAGACTTAGACTCTTAAATGAATCTGGTCACCATTAGTTTATGAATCATGAGACACACACTGGGCATTTCAAAGCATGTTTACTAATAAAAACAACTGTGTGCTCTAAGGAGAAGCCTGAAGAACCCAAAGGTGTCAATGAATAATGAAAGAGGCTCACCAGAGAGAAGGGGTACGCAGCCAATTAATATGAACTAGTATTTTTAAAATTGTTTGTTTCCTGACTGTTTTATCTCTGAAATCCATTCTAACTTGTAGTTATGTTTTTAGAAAACGTTTGAAATATACATCTAGTACATAGGAAAATATCACTGAGGTATCATCTTTGACCACACACATGTTTTCTTCCTTCCAAAAGCCCTGAAGGAACAAACCCATGCATATTAAAAGGAAGAAGAAACTGTAACCCAGAAAGTCATAATATACTGTAGTCTTTCCAATTAATAATGTCACAGACAGTTGAGCACCACGGAATTAGAAACTTCACAATGCCCTGCTCCACATTTCACAAGCAAAAAAGTATGACATACAGAGTCTTATTACTTAGAAGAACAGTGGAGCTTGAAGCCCATGCATTAAGTTTGAGCAGCCTTGGTGAAAATGAGATCTCATTCCCTCATTATACAATCTGACATCCTTCATCTAAAACCAAATGAGATAATAAAGTAAGAGAGATGAGATACATTTTCTGCATAAAGAACCGTATAATCCTTTATTTCATTTAAATAATAGATTCATAAAATCTTTTTTTAAACATCCAGCTAAATGATGCAATGAAATATTAATAAATCTGCATATTTAATAAAACTAATACCACATGCTAAATGATAGTGAGATTAATTGATATCCCCAGAGATGCACCAAACAACGTTTGTGGTTCGCTCTTGTATCTGAAGTTTGTAAAGGATTATATACAGCAACAGGGCTCAGCATTGTGCAAATTCTGCAAAGTGCTGTGTTATCAGCATGGCTTTATTTTATGCTTGCATGTATTTTCATTGAAGAGGGCACAGTGCTGATGTTTGTGACTGAGTAGCAAGAGGCAACATCATTATTGCTTTACAAGGCAATTTCTTAACTTCTCATAAGCAAGGAATCTCAACAGTTATTGAGAATCAGTGTGATAGGGTGCTTTCAGGTATGTTGAAGGCATTTGCTTCACACTTGTGCTAGAAGTGCAGCCTAAACAGGCTCTTTTCTCTGACTTCTTTGTAGCTGTGTCAAGCACAAATTGCTGATAAAAAAAAAAATGTATCAGGGAAGAATATTGATTAAGAAGCAATGAACCATTAAAAGCAACTCAAAATTGTCCTGTCTTTTCCTGGGGAAGACTAAGTAAGTGGAAAATGAGGAACCAAACCCACTTCTGGGCAAAGGTCTTCCAGACTTGAGTGTTCAGAAATAATGGGGACAGTAGCCAGAAAATGTTTCCTATTCTCTTCTGGCTGTAAAGGGTTTTGCACGTCTTCTGTAATTTTTCAAGTACTGCATATCCAGGAATGGATTTATCTGCTTAACAACTTTGCTCTGTAAAGGAGACTCTTCAGGCTTTTAAGAACAGAGAACTGAGGCATAGAATTTAAGGCTCAAATCCAAAATAGCCTATACTGTAATGCCTATAGTGACAATTAAGCAGAATATAAGCAAGTAGTTTCAAATCTGAAATCCTTAAGATGCTGGTCATTCACTACCCATTTCTGGGGAACCCCTAGAACCCTAAGTACTTCATTCATCATTATTAATGGATTCTGTTTGTCCAAAGAATTTGTACTTTTAGAAGTACCTTAGAATTGACAGTGCAAAGCAAATTAGCTAATTAGTCCATAATCCTTGTCATGGTCTTTAAGCTATCTTGTTTCTATTTACTGGGAGTGGCAAGAGAAGTGTCATCTAACAGGCCATTGAGCTGTCTGCAGAATTTAACAGATAGCACATAGTTCAGAAAGGATAGTGGAAGATACAGCTAAAATGCACAATACTTCTTTGGAAGAAGGACTTGACCTAGGAGTTTCTGTGTTAACATCTAGGGCAATGCCTTAGCAAAATATGTTCTAATCTTCCCATTCCAGAAAATAACACTAGAGACTCTGAAAAGGGGTGTATTGGAATAGGGCAAAATGACAGGAAAAACACAGGGTCATATGAGTTTCAGTGATGTCTAAAATATGAGTTTAGTGGCCATGACAGAGGAGGACAAAGTCTCATCAGCTATCAGTTAACAATGTCATGTAGCCACAAAAGAGGTATGGTGAACAGAGCTAAGGAAGCTAGTGTCAATGCACCACAAATAATGTTGCATATTGTGATGCTTGCAATGAATAATATAGGGAATGTAAATCAAAATACTGAGTATACAGAAAGCTTTCCAAAGAAAATAGTCCTGAAGTTCCACTGCTAATAGTTACATGCTGTACATTTAGTAATATATTTCCAATTTCATAAGAAAATGTGTATTTAAGGATTCATTGTCAAAGATATAAGGTTAGAAATTAATCCAGTTACTGAAACAGAAAATGCAAAAGATTATTAACTTCCCACTATTGTGGTCTGATTCATACCAAACACCACTGGAGATCTTCATCTCATAAATTCATATACCCTCCAGATTATGTTACCAAAGAGTTAATGGCTCTGTCTACAAACCAGGACTACCATTTTTATTCTAATCTTTGCCACTAATTCAAAGCTGAATCTGGTCCAATCACCTAATTAATACAAAAATACCGAAATAATCTGACAGACTAGTTTTGAGTTAACACTCTTTATAGATCTAGATAAAAGACATTGCATAATCCTTTTGAAGATATTTCTTCTCTAGGAGAAGAAGGTGGTGATATTTCAGAGGAAAAACATAGACTACCCTAAGATTTCTCAGTGCATACCTTATAATAGAGTAATTAATCTGCCCAAGAAAACAGAAACAGAAAAAAGCATCATGTTAAATAACAGCAGGCTAAGACATTAATGAGAAGAATGAAGTAAACAAAGTCAAAATATGTCTTGGAATTTCAGTGTATGTGTACTTCAAATAGTTGCCTTTTAATCTCTCCTTTTTGCTTTTTCGTGTCTTAAATAAATACCCATTTGTGATTATCCAAAGTAAGACTGGAGCATTTTTAATGAGACATCAGAGTCTGCTGGGTCCTAATTGGATTTTTTATCTATGTGGGAAGATAAATGATTTTATTTCAGTGCCTACAGTGAGTTTACAGGTGTGGCAGTTCTAAAGGCTTCTTTTTAATGGGGAAATAAGGTGATTTATTGCTGTATCAGTGAAAACCCAGAAGCTTCCAAGTGTCAGCATTACTGTCACTTCTTAAAAATCTAAACTGTCTTCAATCTGACCTCTTACACTTTACATTACCACAAAATACAGGGATGCTTTATTAATACATATTTGAATAATTTAATGGCTCTCATTCCCTCTAGCAATATATTCTTTCAAATGAGTGTTCTAAATTGTTTATGGCATGCCAAGGAGTGACAGAAGAGTTTTTTAATCGCAGGAATTACTTACTTTTGGTTACAGATGGCATATCCCCATGTATGTAGATTCCAAAAACGTTCTGTGGTAGAACGATTTATTCATATAGAGATGATAGTTACATCAGAGAACATTAAATGAAAAAGCATCATTGAATATAGGGTAAGCAATGACTAAAGCATTAACTGCTTTTGAATTGCCTGCTTTTCTTTTGCGAACATTTGTTGTGTCTTATACGGTGAAAATGCCAAGATGTTTGTCTGAGCTCATAAGGGAACTGAAAGTGATTAGTCATGTCCTATAAGCCAAAGATGTGTGTGTCTGTACATATATATGTGGTCTTCATATATTTCAATATGCATATATACTTATTTGCACATGTATACACATACATATATATTATCCTTGATTAACATAAAAAACATAATTAAGTTTGCATATTATGCCTGTAATATGTGCAACAACATATTCAGGAAGCATGCAAAAAGTGACTATGCAGTCAAAACCTTAACTATAAATTCAGTAGATATTAAGAACAAAACTATGTGATGTCTGGGAAATACAAAACCTGAGATCCATACCACCTTTCTTTATATCGCTTAGACCAAGGACATCAGAAAGCTCCTGACATCAGAGACTTTCGTGGAATCAGACATGGATGCAACTTAAGAAGCTAGAAGGAATTTTTTTTAGAAAAAGAAATAAATGCTTGTTATTAACTGTTAATTAATCCATTAACTTTGTTTCTTATGAAAAATTCAAACTTTAGACAAAGCTAAAAAAACCTCAAACACTAGTTTAGTGATTAATATAAGAAATCATCAGAAAACATTTGATATTGTCTGTATATAAAAATAGTAGGCTAAAAATAGTAAATTTTTGCCTACCAAGAACTGCTCCCACATTCATGTGCAGTCAAGTCAAAGCATTTTTGCTTTTGCTAGTCACAATGAAATACTGATAAAATAGTACATATTTATTTTCAGTAGATGGAATGATTCTAAAACCTAAATATCCTCAGCTTACCTGCAAGCCCATACTTATGAAGGCACATACATTTTCTGTAGAATATTTCCTATGAATCAAAATATTTCCCATGAATCAAAAATATCCCGTTTCTAAAAAATGTAATGAATTAGCTTCTTTTCAATCCTTCACAGGCTTCACCTGAAACAAATGCCATTTGCTTTCATCACATAATACCATTATGGAGATTTATCTTTATACTTTCAAATCAAATAGTCACCATAATAGCAACTTGATTGCATGAAGAATAGTGGCTATCAGGATGTATTATCATTATAAAATGTACACGTAAAATGAGACAAATTTAAAGCAATGTTCTACAATTTCATTATCATGACAAATGAGGACTAAGTAATTTTGCCCTGACATTCACTTGTATAACTTCCAACAGGGCTTAAAGTGTACAGCAATTAGTACCACTTTAGAAATATTATTTTTCTTTAGTAGTGCATTATGGATGTAATCAACTTGAGGAAAGTATTGCTTGACTGAATTGCTCTGTTCTTGTTTACATTTTAGAGCAGCATATCTTCATTTTAAGTAAATCGAAGTACATGACAGTGAGAGCAATAATACACATGCTGTCTGAATTAACATTCCTTGTCTTCTATTTTTAATACCAAGGTGCACTAATGTGATTGCATTCTATTTGTTGTCATTATTAGAAAACAATAGTTTTCAACACAATTCAGGAAGGATCTAGTTGGAAATACGCTGTGCTCTGGAACTAGAAATCAGTCCAAGGTGTAACAAAATGTTACTGATGTAAAGAACGAAAAATCCAAACTGTGTTACTGAGCTATGCATTCCACTGACAAGTTTTGATGTGAAATACTTAGCAAATGCTTGAGTGTCTCAGACTTTTTAAAAAAATAAATGGAACAATAGGCATTTCTGGCCCTAGTCACTGTGGGCTGCAGATATGGGTCTTGTGGGTTTATTGAAAATTAATTGTGGCTTTATAGAAAATTAGTGTGCCTGGGTTAGAGATGGTAGCAGTGTCACAGGTCCTGCGGAGGCGAACCGTGGGACCGGTAAACAAGATGGTGTCCCACAAGCTGGTGTCCCACGGTTGTTATCTCAGGAAGTAGCAAGAATAGAATGTTGTAGGAAGAATAGAACGTTGTAGCAAGAATTGAGAGGCATCGGCTGGGAAGTGAAAGAAGTGGAAAATAGTGAAAGTCCTGAGTCATCATGACATAGGGGTGCAACAGCACATGCGTCAAGGGGTGTGAACAGTGAGTGACAAAACATGTAGCCAATCATGTATAAGCTGAGAATGTATGTAACCAACAGGGTTTGTACTGGGGTGGGTGACTGGGAGTCAGAAGCGTATATATTGCAGCCATTTTTAATAATAAAGGTCTTCAGTTATAACTCTTATAGAGTTGTGTGAAGTCTGTTTGTGGAGCACCCCGACAGGGTCTAGTGGGAACTAGCACAGTAATGTTAAAACATATAGTAGCAACTGGTCTAACTTTGATGGTTATAATCTGTACAACATAAGAAATTATTTATTTATTTTACACCAAATTGAACAAACAAATGTCACTAATTGAAACTAGTAGGTTAGTGAAAATAATAATCACAGCAGTCACATTAGAGAATGTACAGTGTTTGTTAGATCAGTGGAGACATTCTCCAAGCATGTTTTTCTTCAAATACTTCCTTGTGGAAATCAACTTTAAAATCATTACCTTTCATTCACATGATAAATGATAACTTTTTTTCAGGCAGGATGTAGTGAACAGAAAGCACTTCACTACAGCTCCACAAATAAAATTTATCTGTATATTGCTGCAAATGGAGGACCTAAGCAAGTAAAGGTGATTGAGACCAGATTAGTCACATGAAACATTTTGCACCACTGGCTACAGGAATTGTCAACCACGCTGGCCACTTTCACCAGATCTTCCTCCTTTCTTTCAAGGGCTGAGATGACTTTCCAGTGATGGAAAGACAGTGTTTACAGCCCTCTGTCATAAAATGGTGGAAGAGAATGTGACTGCATCCCTCCTAGCTCTACACAGATTTGAAAATATTCAACTTCATTTGGGAGAGTATAGTTTGAGAAACTTAATCATAAACTGAGATCTAGCCAGAAATGTATTCATACATGCATTTTTTTGAATAAAATAAAACAAATTCTAATTGCAATGTTTCTAAGTTCTCTCCCTGTGACTGATGACCAACTGTTGCTGATGCTATCTCTTAATGAAATAGTGAAAGTCTCAGAAACTTATCCTAAACTTCTTCTTCAGGTAAGAAGATATGAAATAACACTATGACAATTCCATTCATGAACCCAGTTCCAATTTCTAAAACCAGGTGGGAAATGGACCTGGGCAACAGCTTAGTAAAGGAGGGAAAGAAAGTAAATGGCAGTTGTTTATTTGAATCTACAAACCTGTATTCTTGCCCCATTTTTTCTCCACCTTCTTTTTTACTTGACCTCCATTGTAAGCAAAGCTTCAGCAATCAGCTCTTTGCTAGGTCATGCAGATCCATTTCTGCCATCAGATATACATCCTTATCTTCAAACTGAAATCTCTGCCAGAGATTCTGACACTTTTTGTCTGTTTAAGTCAAACATGACTAAGCAAAGTTTACTGTTTTCTCCGGGAATCACATCTTTAGCTTGCATTACTCTAGAAAACTTCCTTTTTGTATCTACGACTGTCCTGGTTTTGCTGGGACAGAATTCTAAAATCATTTTTCTGTTCAGAGAAACTGTAGTTTTGCGAAACTGCAGAGTCCACTTTCGTGAGAACGAAAGAGGTAAGATGCTCTGGTATGCAGCTTTCTGTAGTCACCAAGGTGGGGGTAGTTTTGAACCATGCAGGTGCAATGGGCTAGGAGGGGCAAAGCCCAGGGCAGCTGGCCCAAGCTGGCCAACCAAAGTATTCCATACCCTAAACACCACCCTCACTATTAATAAAGAAGTTTGCTGAGATGTCTGGGGGGCTTCTACCATGGCTGCCTTCCCAAGAAGTTCCCATCCAACTCATCAGTCGTCACATGCCTGAGGCCTGCTCCGCTTGCTGTGACCATCACGTTCTCACTAGAGGTGTCATGCTGGCAGTGTTGGCATCCAGCCTTCAGTGATAGGAGTGCACAGCTCGTGACTACTATCTGGAGCTGAGTATAACTTTGTATCTTATAGCATTGGGGTTGATATTAATTCCATATTATTATTTTATTAAATCCATTTTCATTTCAACCCATGGGTCTCTTTTCCTTTTCCTGATTTCCCCTCCCAGGTGGGGTCAGGTGATAGAGCAACTGTCCAAACTGTGACAGCTACCTACTCAGGCCCAGTAATCTAGGTGTTATCCTAACATCTGTCCTCAAATCCAGAGAGAATCTACACACTTATAATTTTTCCTGAAAAGTGTTTCAGGCATAGGCTTTCCTCACAATTCACACACACAGGTCTTGCTTTCAGGCCTTTCAGTTTTTCCAGTCTTGACAAATACAGCTTCACTCTACTTCAAGCTATTCAAAGTTGTTTTCTGTGGATGACACTCCTGAATTTAAATGAATCATGCCAGGTTTTTTTGAGTCTCTAAGATGCCCTAATGATTTACTAATTATATATACGTTGCACCTTTATCTAAAAGCCCATTCTGCTTTCAGTGTAAAAGTGAAGGCAGCCATTAGGATTAAGAAAGCAATTAGAAATAAAAGACTGAGGAATATAGAAATGGAAATTAAAGTAAATTAGAAATTGTGAGGCATACAGAAGTGAGAAAGGATAATAAGTACATTGAGGGAAGCAATTGTTGGAAGAGCAAAAGAAAAAACATTTTAGGCATATTGGAATGAAATAAATCTAGTAACATTCTCTATTAATTTTCACATGGAGATGGTAACAATAATAACAACAGCAGCAAGTAACAAATAGCTGAAGTGTTCAATAAATACGTCTACTTCACATTTTGAAAGAAGCAGGATAATGTACAAGTTGACAAATGTGGAAGACTTCACAACTAACAATAACTAAAAAGGTTGTTAATCAACAATCAGTAGTAATAGTTACTTTCAGTGGGCAATTTTTGGTCTGTGTGTATACCTTCAAATAAATCTGGAATTCCAAGGAAATTATGAAATATTACTAAAGAATTAATACTGGCCTAAAGTCACAAAAGGCAAAGAGGATGACAGGAATAATTACTGACATTAAATGAGATAAACTCTTGAAAAACCTGTTAGAGGAATAAAATAATTTAATTTTTAATTGTTTTACAGGACATTGATCTTGTCAAGCAAAATTGATTCAATTATTTGATGAAAAGGCAAATGTGTTTGTGTACTTACTGCAGAATATAAGACTCTAAAAATAATAAAGGCATTTGAATTAACACAACAAGTACATAATGAGAAGATTACAAATTGGCCTATTAGTCAAGCTTAAAAGGAGTCTCTGTGAGACTCATCAGCAAGTGTGGATTTTCTAATACGATTTAGATTCAAGAGTATTCAACTCTCAGTGATCAGACAGGAATATAAAGGTATTGCTCATAAGATAACATAAAAAATGATACAGATTTCTTGGTTAAAGAGGTCTTTATAAAACATTTTATTTTATACAGTTAAATATAAGCACTTACAGCCAGAAGCAAAGAATGTAGACCTCACTTGGGAATAAAAACTACAGAAATTGTGTAGGAGCTATAATAGTCAGCTCCCAAGTAACCACCATAAAGCAAAAATGGTTTAATACAATTGTTACATTAAAAGAAGGACTAGCAAAAAAGGACCAGAGATTATTTTACTTCTGTTTAATAAGACCAAAGCTGGAATATTCTGATTTTGGTTGAACAAGTTAATCAATTTAATCACAATAGCAGCAAAATTTTCATTCTGTCATGCAGCTGTATGTTTCATACCATGTCTCTGAAAAGGAAAGGAAATAACACTTAATTTAATTATCTTGTTTTATGTACAACCCTTGTTTCCTCTTTCTTCCTGCTGTCATATACATTCACTTGATTATATTCTCTTTCTGCCTTATGGAGCAAGACAACTCCTCTACCACTGGGAAACAGAAGAAATAGGACTTACATTTTTAAAACTTGCTCTATTTCATACACTAAAGAATGAAAACCTTTGAAATAGGAAAAAACCAACCAACCAACCAACCAACAACAAACAAAACCAAAAAACAAACAAAACAAACAAACAAAAAAACAAGTCAAAACCCTGCTCTGTCCAATGTTTACTACAATCGCTCCTACAGTACTTTAAAACATTAAATTAAGAAACAACATTCCCAAGGGAACTAACTGAAGGAGAGACTATGTAAGTAGATCTCTCACCCACAGCAGCATTTCCTCTAGACAGCCATTGCTCACAACAGCTAAGAACAGATAGTGAGAAAAGAATCTCATATCCAGCTGAAATGGCACAGGGAATTTGGGAAGGCATAACACAATTATCTGAGATGGAATTTCTTCACAATGCTACGGTTACCAAGGGAACATTAATGATCACTTTAGAGTCTCCTTTGAAGTAGGAAAGCAGGACTCAGGTATAATAAATACCCTCAAAGAATTCAGGGTGTAGAACAGAGACAGATTTCAGTTTTCCTGCATCCCCTAGTTTGCACACTGGAATAGAGCTTGTCCCTTTTGAGGCATTTTTTTTTCTCCTAGTGATCATCATTCTACTACCTGAGAGCCAAACCCAAAAGAGGACCAACATGCTAAGAGGGTCATAAGCACAATTTAGACACAAAACAAAGCTAGAACTGCGAGCCTGAAAGCCTCCTGACTAATCTCAGCAGAAAGCACAGCTGAAATCCAGACAGGGGGACATATCCTGTGGAGTGTACATTGCACTATTATGTTATATAGGCCTTCTAAAATATGACATTATAAACTCTTTCAAGACTCTCTCCTTTATCCTTCCACAAGTCTGAATAGCCATGAAGGATGCAGATGTCCCAAGAACCCAAAAAAGCTCTCAATTGTAAGATGGCTTTCAATACCTCTGATAGATAATAGGACTAAGTTCTTAACCGCAGCTTATTCCTGTTGCAAAAGTTTGATCTAATGTCTTGTCACATGTAATCAAAAGGAAGTTGCAGCACAGCACATCGCCACCTCACTAAGGTGTTAAGAAGCACATAAACTGCTTGGATACATTATTTGCTTGACATCTTAAATTGCAACATTAGTTTTCCTTGGCACTTTTAGGAACTAGAATATAATGAAGTTTTGATGAACTGGAATATGGTCTGTTGCTTTTAACAAATCACTGTGACCAAACCTGACCTCATTAGAAGAATATTTTTTATACAAAGGACTAAACATTGGCCAAATTCGGTCTGGATTTTTTTAAGCACTCATAATTAATTTTAACAGTAGGTTCCATTTAGAGACAAACATAACCTTGACTGAAGAGGGTGAAGTAAAAAGATGGTTTATTACAGATGAAATTCCATTCTGAGAACAGCTTGTGAAACAAGCAGAAAATAAATACATTTTATCCACCAAAAATAGCTATAAATCTGTTTCAGTCAATAGTAAAACTGCAAATTATCTCTGCTAATTTTGATGTTTACTATAATTCCAGGTATATTGGGAATTCCGTATACCCCTTTTCACTCCTGCTCATTGGGAGCCCTTCTGGTTTTTATTGGATTATTTGATTTTAAAACTGTTCACTGCCTTGTAGACAAGACTGTTGTCCATATACCTGTTCAAATTCACCCATATGTGAGTCGCAGTGCATGTTGAGTGAGAAAAGTGCTGATCTTAAGTCTGACATACAAGGGATCAGTGCTGGATTCATAGAGTTGTTATCCCAAAGTAATGTGGATGAAAATCTTCATAATACACTCTGCTTATTGTGATATGTTGTCATAAACATATTTCAGATGTTCTTCGCCTCTGGTTTCTTTCCTTTGGGATTCAGTGTATTGGTTTTAACCTGTAAAGGTTTGTGCACACTAGAGCCATGTTTCATGGGACTTACATACCACCTACTAATGCAGAGAGAAAGCGTGGCCATAAGTCAGAGTTTATTATGTCAAGACTAATTTTTATTCTTAGGAACAAAATAACTGATTTTGGATTTTTATATAAAACTTTATTTTGGTCAAAATCCTGTATCAATGGTGTAGAATAATGTGAAATTTGCCAGCTTCCCTGAGACAAAGATCCTGCTTTAACCAACTTCAAAGTTTTTGCTGCCTAATGAAAATGAGGAGTTACATCTGGATATTGATCCATAAAGTCTTCTTGTAATGAAGAATGGCAGTAGTTGGCAGTGACTCTGCATTTCTCATGGGACAGAAAGATAGAAGTTCTAAAGCAGATATGGTTTTCTTCAGCATCATTCTGCACACCATTTCCCAAACAGTCCTTTTTGCACAGGTCTTGATTTTGGCTAGCATATGGAGCTAATTGGAGACCAACACCTTCCCTGTCTTGGAGACGGTAACACTTTTGCAGTGGCAGATTTATCTCATGGGCAGTAATACAAGTAATCAGTCTGAATTCTCATAGTATATTGTCTATATTTCACATGAAACAAAATAAACAAAATGTGGTCCTTTAAATCAGATACTATCCAACAGGAATTAACATCCCCATCTGGAAACTGATGAAAAAAATACACCAAAGTTTATGAAAAAGTTAACTTCTAGCAAACACTATCCAAATAAATACTGATGTTGGTAATATGTCTGGTTTCTAAATATGCTTCTAGCAAATTGTATCTGTATTTAGTACTCACATAAATTAATTTGTACGTGCCAAAATGGTCTCCTTTCAGGCCATTTACACTCCATTCGTAGGCACATTACTTTTTCTAGTTTGGTCCAACACTGACTAAAAATGTGCCATCTTTCACTGTTTCATGACTTCTTACTCCTTTCTGTATTGCAGGGAAAATACATTTTAAAAAATCTCAAAATTAAATTTCTTAATGAAATATTGATTAAGGGTACTCAGTGTTGACATATGCAAATCATAGTAGTTCCAATAACTAATGCCCAAAAGTATGTGCATACAAATGTATCCAATAATGCAAACAAATGGATCCACAAACAAATATGTATGCATATAAAATGAAAAGATATTTTTCAGAGAATGAGAACTCCAATGAAGTGACTTTGGCCAGCTACTAAAAATAATAGTGTGCACAAAGAAGTTCTAATGACCTAAAGCAGATAAGGCAAACATTACTTAGGTATAAGCTAGGGCAGGGACCATCCAGCAGATGAAGCTGTATTCATTAAAATTCAGTATCACTGCACTGCTTCTAGCTATGGCCTTAAAAATCTTTAGCTTTATCCCCTAAAGACCTTTTGGAAATTGAACTTCTTGACCCCACATAGTCTTCTCCAGGCATACACATCGTTCTGGTTATCTATTACCTGAAAAGGTCCTGATGGGGTCAAAGTTATTATCTATAAATTCTGAACACTAAAGAGAGATAGAAAAAAAAGGTACAACTTTTTTAATATCCCTAAAACATAGTTTTGGGTAAAGAGTATTTTTCCAAGTATGAATAAATATGATGCATAGTTGATGTACACTTTTAAACATGAAGTAGTCTATGGACTGCAGTGCCTAATTGAACACATAAGAACTAACGACATAAGGGTTAATAATAAATGTGTAATAAGCCTTCTGAAATCAGAGATTAACAGATTTCTGTGGGTCCAGAAAATAAAAGAGAGATCTAAAATCATTTATGCGTGCAGTCAATGCAGAGATATTACAAAAGATCTTATGACAGAAACTTTCTTTACTTGGAATAGACTGAAGAATCTGTCTCTGACAAAAGTGTCAGCAGAAGAGGCTTTAGAAACAGAAAATGAAAAGACAGAATTCTAATATAATAAAAAGTTCTGAAAAATTGAAAAATAAAATCTCAATATTATTAACCATATTGATGAACTATGTTCCTTAAAATTGTAATAGTATCAGGTGACTGAAACATAGCATAAAGGCAATCAGTTTTGAAAAGGCTCTAATGGTCAGATATTGACAACTGTTTCTGACATCTGCACTGGGGAAACAGGTAGAAACTGTAATAAACACAGAAACATGGAAACACAGGATCACTGAGATTGGAGGGAATCTGTGGAGATTTTCCAGAGGTAGTCCAAACCCCTGCCCAAACAGGACAAAGGAAGCCAGCTGCTTACAGCAATGCCCAGTCAAATTTTAAATGTCTCCCAGGAAGCAGACTCCACACCTCTCCTGGGCAACTGGTTCCTTGTTCAGTCATCCTTACAGTTAAAAAGTTTTACTTTTTCATGTGAACTCCAGTGTGTCCACATCTTGCTTGTGTCGGGAAACCCGGCAGTGGACACAGCACTCCAGATGTGTCTCTAAGGAGCTTAGCAGAGGGGAAGGATCACCTCTGTCACCTTTCTGGCAGTAGTCTTCCTAACACAGCCCAGAAAGCTGATGGTCTTTGCTGTAAGGGTATATTGCTGACTCATGCCCAATTTCTTGTTTACCAACATCCCTAGGACCTTCCCTACAAAGCTGCTTTCCACATGGTTGGCCCCAGCATGTAATAGTGCATGGAGTTATCCCTCCCCAGGAATTGGACTTGAGTTTCCTGATTATCCCTTTCTACAAGCTGTAAAAGTCCCTTTTGAATGGCAGTCTAACATTCTGGTGTATCAGCCACCTTTGCCAATTCTGCATCATCAACAAATTTGCTGAGAGTTCTTTCTTACAGTCCTCAGAAAACTTCCCCAGTTGCCATGACCTTTCAAAAATGATCAAGAGTGTCTTCACAATGACAACAGTCAGCTACCTCAGGACTTGGAGGTGCATCCCATCTGGGCCCATGGATGCCCTGTTTGTTTAAACATCTCCTAAACAGGTTCTCCTCTACCAAAAGTAAAACTTCCTTTCTCTGAACTTTCCCACTGGTCACAAGGACCTGAGATTCCTGGAGGTCCTTCTAGTAAAGACAGAGATGAAGGAGGTGAGCCTTTTCCATGCCCTTTGTCACCAAGTTCCCTGACTCATTCAGCAGTGAGACCACATTTTCCCTAGTCTTCCGTTTGCAGATGATATACCTGGAGCAGCCCTTCTTGTTGTCTTTCATGCACCTCACCAGGCTCAACATCAGATATGCCTTGGCTTCCCTAACCCCACTCCTGCATGCTCAGACAGTATCTCTATGCTTTTCCCAGGACACCTGTCCCTGCTTTCAACTCTCGTAGGCTTCCTTTTCACATCTGATTTTAGTCAGGAGCTCTTTGTTCACCCTTACAGGTCTCCTGTCACCTTTTTCTGACTTCCTGCACATTGGTATGGCTCAATCTTGAGCCTGGAGGAGGTGATCCTTGAACACCAGGCAGGACTCCTGGACTCTTCTCCAGGGATGTATCCCCTGGGCTTCTTCCAAGAAAATCCTTGAATAGGCCAAAGTCAGCTCTCAAGGAGCCAAGGGCCTTTTCCTTTGTACTCTGCTCTCAAGATCATGAAGTCTACCATCACTACAGACAAAGCTGTCTCTGACCTTCACATCTGTAGTGATTCTGAGTGGAGGATGGTTAAAGTCTCCCATGGGGACTGGAATCTGCAAATATAAGGTTTCTTCTAGTTATCTAAAGAAGGCCTCATCTACTTTCTGCTCAGGCAGCCTGTAGCAGATGTCCACCACAACATCCTATATTGATCTGCCTGCTAATGCTAAGAAAATGGATCAGTAGGCACATAAACAAATGAGGAATCTTGAGGAAGAACCAATGTAGATTCTGTAGAGGGAGGTCATGGCCTCATGTTCCATTGGAGTTCCCAAAATAAATCAAAATTAGTCTGTAGACTGGAGTAATTCAGTTAATAGATCATTTTCTGTGATTTTTTTTAACAAAATGCCAGAATACAAGTGTCATGGGATAAGAAAGCAAGCCCTCTTGTGGCTTACTAGATGTGAAATAGGAAGTGGAATAAGAGTAAGCTCAAAGGTGAGAGACTCATTTGTACACCAGAGGAATCTTAGTTGAATATAATACTCTTTAACACACTTATAAATGGTAAACTATAGAAAGTTTTCATTAATTTGTAGAGAGTAATAAAAGTAAGATGACGGCGTGTTATAATGATTCTAAGTGCAGGATAGTAAATATAAAAGCCAGAAGCAAAGGTCTGAGGAAGGATATGCTGGAGGTAAGTCACTGAGCAATGCACTGGAAGGCAAGTTACTGATAAAGATAAGGTAATGCACGTAGGAAAATCAACACTGACTGGATGCAACACACACCAATGTGTCCTGAACTAGCTATTGTCCCTCATGGAAAGGATATTTAATAAGTTAAATGCGATACTTTCACAAAAGCAACTAAATTTATATTGAAAATAGAAAAAAAATATCCCTAAACCACAGACAAAATCCACGGTATGTCTTAAATTAGTGTTTTGCTTCCATCACCAAAAAGCTAGAGTAGAACTAGAATAGCTGCAAATAAAGGCAACAGAAATATAAAATAACTCACACTAGAAAAGTAACTCAATAGCTTTGGGGTCTGAAGCCTGGAAAAGAATCATCTGTTCAGAAATATGATAAAACTTTATAAAAACATGACTGAAGGGAAATAGGTAACAGTCATTCATCATTTCTCATTATACCAAAAGCAGAAGACATCAAATTCAAGTAGCAGGTGGCAATTCAGAATAAAAAAGTTGAATACTTTTTCCACATAAATCAGAGGTAGGCTGTGCAATTCATTGTCCCAAGATGCTGAGAATGCTAAAAGTTTATTTGACTTCAGAAGTGACTACACCCATTCATTGAACAGAAATTCACACAAGGTAATATCTAGATTAATCTCTAAGCTGCAAGTTGCTGGAAGCTGGGACAGTGGCAACTACCTCCTCAACCTGTGTGCTATGAGCCATCATCTGCCTCAGTGAAAACTGTCCTCTGCTGAAAGAGACAACACCTGAAAAGCATGGACTTGAAAATTATGGTTATACATTAAAGAAAAATATAAAATTCATCTGAGCTAGGAATTAAAGAGAAATAAATACACATTAACAGTATCAAAAGATGAAAGCAACAAGTATTTCTGAAGACCTACCACTTTTTTTTTCTTACCCTAAATTTTCAGAAGGCTGTGCAAAATCACGTTTGCCCTATCTAGTCCAGAAGCACTATCATCAATCAGTTATCAAAAGTTTTATTTCCCTCAGAAAGCAGAGAACTGTACACAGATGATCAAAGTGTTTGAACTATCTTCCTCATTGAGTGATGTAGTATCAGTAGATCTTAAACAATTTTCTGTAAGTTTTCTAAGTTGAAGAGTACATATTCTGAAGAAAATAGCCCAAAGTAAGCCAGTTCACATACTTTCTTTTTTAGGTTAGCCTGGCAAAACACACAATGTTTTGTGACTTTGAATAGCTCCATAGTTCACAACACAGCATCCTGTTATCCTCCCATTACGCAGCATTTACTACCTTATTCACACCAAATCTGATATAAACCACATCAGGGAAATTTACTTTACCTAACCTGAGTAATCTAATTTGGACACCCTAGTAAGGAAGGTAGTTAACATGAAGTTACAGGACAGTTAGGCTCCTTCAGAAGGCAGTTAAAATCCTTTTGTTTTCTCTCCAGTGATTTTTTTTAGGAGTCAAAGAAAAATGGCTCCTGTTAATTAGATGCCTCAAGCTAAGTGGGATGAGCAGACCTTTGCAATGACAGACATCAATTCAGATGATTGAATATACATCTTACCCTGAGCTTCTAAAAAGGAAAACAGCTTTCCAATACAATGCTTTTATTATTGCTGCCTGTTCTACTGTGAAAACAAAGAGCATGTATTCCTGTTTGAGTGAGATAGGAAAGGCTCAGCCGCTGACTATCCATCCCCCAGTGCTAGCTTTCAAATCTGAATGTGCCATCATTACAATGTTCTCTCTACAAAGAAAAGTATTCAAATCAGGAGAATGAGAATGCATTCACCTGACTTCCTAAGATTTGAAATAATTTACTTTTATGTTGTTGTTTCAAGTAGTTTAATTTTTTAAACAGGACAGAGAATATTTCTTTGCCCAATGCATTTTTCAAAGATAAGTCTTGAAATGAGGTAGTCTGAGCATGCTACACAGTAGGTGTACAGATTTCACTCAGGAACACTTTAAGGAAAGGAGTAGTAGCAAGGTATGAAACAACCCGACATCCAAATGCCCTACATTCTCTATTTTAGATGTCTATGGGAGCACAGGAGATACAAGGAGAAGCAAAGAGACAAGACTAAAAGACAGGCATAACAAAAAATATTGTGTTTGAAGACAGTGCATACATTGCTTGACTCTGGAAGGCAGGTATTAAGCTGTAGGTCTGTGATGGGATGAACAGAGAAGAAGAGAAAGGCCACTTACTGAAGTGGAAATATATCTTGAAAATGAGTAATAAAAATGCAGATATTGAAGTAAAGCTATTGGTAGATATTATACAGATATTTTACAAGTTGGGTGGGGTTTTTTTTCTCCAAAACAATGCCTAAGCCATTTTTATTTTTTTCAACTCTCTGATTTAATATTCCACGTGTCCATCTTGCCTCTGGTCTCCCTCTTACCATTGATTCTGAAGGGTTCTTTTGAGGAAGTCTGAGGTGTCTTCAAACATTGCTGAATAACAGCACTATACACCTTTTCTGCTTTTCCTCTTACATTTTTCAGCTTTGAAGATCGATCAGAGTACCAGTTCACGTCCATCAGTGAGTAAATGAAAGTTATACCTCACTTTGTCTTAAACAAGGCAGCACAATCTTTGCCTTTTGCACTCTTCTGCCAGCATGTCCAGTAAGACACTTTCTTCTTTGCAGTGGGAAGAGCTCAAAAAGGCAGGAAAACCTGAACAGCTTCACAAAGTGTTTGAAACACACTTTGCAAGCTGAATACAGGCTCCTTTGTGGCACCCAGGAAAGAGCACTGCAAGTCACAGCATAATAGTTTCCCACAAACCAGGTATTTAAGCGAATCTGGCTGAGCCCATGAAACATGGCCTTTGCCTTTCTTGACATTGTTTCACTATTTCCCAGAACACTTATATTTTGGGATAGTATGCTCTCTGTGCAAGTATGCAAACCAAGGTGTCTTTAAATGTTTAAGGCATAAGCTTACTAAAGAGGCTAAACCCCTTCTCTGCAGCATGGGCCACTCACAGAGATGGCTGTAGCTATGCCACTTTGGGCTGGGTCTGCCACAGGCACAGTGGTTCCTCATCAGACATGATTTAGATTGTGAGAAATTCAAATTGGCAAATCATTCAAGTCCAGAATAGTCTCACAGGATAACATAAAAGTGTTTTGAGTGAGGTCACTGAATAGCATCACTAGATGATCCATCCAAATGGAAGAGAGAGAAACAATAAAGAAAAATAACATGCAAGTGTTACCTTACTACTCAAATCTTCTCAAGTTAGCAAAGTCTAAATGTAGATAGATCAAGGTTTTCTGGTTCCTCTCTCACTTCTCTTCCTTCAATTTGAAGGAAGCTGTTTGGTTACTTTCTAGGGTTCAGTGCTCTCTCAGACATGCCTTATACACATAAACAGAAACTGGAAAATAAAAAAAAATGGGAAAACACTATTTTCTTTGCTTGGTTGCCAGACAGATACATCACTGTAAATTTATTGGAGGAAAAACGGTTGATTTTCTTTGGTCACCTCTTTATTCACACACTTATTTTAGTGCTGAGAGTACAGATGCTGCCATCAGTTATGACAGAGCTGCTGCAAGAACAGGGCTCAGTAGGTAGCTCATGCTTTCTTCATCTTCTGCCTGACAACCACTTTCATTCTCAGTGGTACTAAATCACATATTCAATAAAAAACAAATTCTGAATCTATAAAGCTCAGACATGGCTTTGAAATGAACAGCTCTTGATATTTTTTAGGATTTTTCATTTCTTGATTAGAATTGTAGGGATACAACTTTCTTTTCAATGAAAGAAAGGGGGATTTGCAGCCACGATGATACTGTCTCATCCTGAGACTCACAATTTCCACCCTGGATCTAGTAAAACATGGTTAATTCAAAGGACATAAGTAATGCCACGGAGTTCTCAAACTCTGGACTGACACCACTATAGTCTGTTTTTACCCTACTGTATAATTCTCTATAAGCAGCAAATGCAAGATACTGTAACATACAATATAGTAGTTACAGCATAACTTCAGAGCACCAAAACCTGCTTATCTTATACTTGGAAGCAGTGTACTCATGTCAGAGAAAATGCTCCAGTGAGGTAGCTGTACAGCCCTATCACTGCTTATCTTTCCAAACGAGCATTCATACTTTCACCAGATAAATAATACAACTTCCTGTGTCCAAACAGCATTATGTTTTTCATATTACAAGCTTTATAGAAGCCCTGTATCATTAACAGTAACAACTGTATCTTTCCTCTTTTAATACGAAAATGACACACACAATAATCAACGCTTCTTTTTGTTAGGATTTTTTTAACTTTATTACAAAAAAAAAAAAGACATTTCAAAGGCATTTAAAAAAATCATTATTCGCTGCATGTGAAAGCATGCATTGTTTATCTTCTGCTAAATTTTAAAACTTCAGGAAGATGCTGGCTCTCATCAAATATTACAACTATCCTGTCATAGATAGGACCTAGACATGGTGAAAAAAATTCCTTAAGATTTCTAGATGTCTGTTTTAAACAAAACTCTTTTTTAATTTCTTTTTTCTTTCTGAAACAAAAATTTTATCAGTAATAAAGTGGGATTTTCCTGCTTTTAGTTGTTAAAGTAGTTCCTCAAAATGAAGCCCTAATCCTTGTTCACTTGATCACTCATATTAGGGTATGACAACTTAGCTTCTAGACTTAAATGACACTGGAGTACATCTGCCCTACATGTACTTAAAATTAAGTATTGTGTAGATGCTCAAAATACATGCCCAGGAACAAGCATTAATGTTTCATTGTGTGAGTTTAAACATGATAACTTATTGACTATCCATTAGTTCAAGCTGCTGCATATTTCTAACATGGCCATATACTTTGGGAAGTACAGGATTTCAGACTTTTTTACACTCATTTATTCATTGCCCAAGGCCAGGACAGGTATACTTTTCAGATCCAGAAGTGCAATGAAGACATTGCCATACTCAGCTGCTTGTCACTGACAGCTGGACAGGTGTTGCTGCCTTCATTGCTCAGTGTGTGTGAAGGGGAGTGCAAGAGCAGCCTTCCTCAGTAACTCCAGACTGCTTAAACCTGCCTTTGCCTGGGCTTTAGAGGGAAACTATCCATATGGTCCCTTCTACTAAGTGAGCTATGGGGTGGTAATCAGTAGCAAAGTGCATGGAATTAAGAGGTCACCAGTGTCTTCTGCCAGAACAGATGTCTGCAAAGTGTCTTCCCCTGCCCTAGTAAGAATGTTGTGCTTATATAATAGTTGTGCTGTGTGTCAAGTGACACCTTCAGCTCACAGGGAAGGCCCCATGTGCTCAGGAGACAGGCAGTGTCTCTGAGTGACCAGCACAGACTTAACGAATGTTAATAAATATTGAATAGAAATCTGTAACAGCTGAGAGAGGAATGCATACCTTTTTATTATGTGAAGTCCAGCTGCACACCACATTACAGTGACCTTCTCAGTTTTCCTGTGTTTTGCTTGCCTGCTGTCCCATCCACCTCATACCTCAAAGGTTAATGAGGCTAAAAAAGAGAGAAGCAGAAAGGTCAGCCAACAAAATGCTGATCTATTGACGAAGCCTAAGGAATGTAAAAGCAATGCAGAGCTCAAATACTGTTGTTCTTGCATTACTGATACCACACTAGAGCAAACCCATACACACATCTCCTTCAGAAACTATTGCTGTGCATGAAGTAAAGAAGTGATGGTCTCTCTCAAGTCTCAAAAGCTGAACCAATGCTATTACACCCCGAAGGCTGAAGTTTCTATTTCATTTTTACTGTGGCATGGTGAAGAATGACAAAACCAGGGATGAAGTCAGGAAAGTTACCTCTCTAATTGGCCATACATTGTAGCAGATACATGTAGGAGAATACTGTTTACCTCCCAGCTGACCATTTATCTATGTTTAGGCAGTTGTTCTATCATACAGTGACCCCTCCCCACCCAAGAATGGGAATCAGGAAAAGAAAGGACACCCATGGGTTGAAATGAAAACAGATTTAATAAAACAGTAATAAAGAACTAGAATTAATCCCAATAATAATAAGAAATACAAAGTTATACTCAATCCATATAGTGGGTCACAAGCTGTGTGCTCCCAGGAGTGAATCCTACATGTCAAACACTGTGAGAACCACAGCTCCAGTGAGAGCATGATGGTCACAAGAAATGCAAGTGCTGGTTTTCACAGAAAATCTACTGCTCTCAGAGCTTATATAAGCAAGTGTATTACAGCTGGACACTTTTCTCTTCCTGTAAACAAGGATGAGAATAAAAAAGGGAAGAGATTTTGTCCTTCAGTTCAAGTGACAACCAAGAACAATCTCTAAACAGCAATTTGTGATGAGAACATTTTTCCATTGTAAAAATCTGATTGTTCGGGACCCCAGCTTGTCATTAGAAATGGTTCTTCAGTCAATAGGAAGAAATGTCTGATCAAAATCAGCAAGGAAAGAAAATCCATTCCTTCCCATCACTGTCTGAGCAGTGACTTAAAGCTGTTATTTCTAATAGGAGGAGGAAGAGAGGGGATTTTTTGCAGATTCAGAACTCAAAATTCCTGGAGTTCTGATTTGTTTCAGAAAAGTTTATATTTTTAACTTCCAGAAAATTGAAAAAATTATATTCCTAGTTTGTAAGCAGAATGAATATTGTTGTAAAATAATCTGTTTCGTTTGCGTAGCACAGATCTCCATCTATTTAAAAATGTGATTTTTACTTACATTTCTTTGACAAGTGAAAACTTAAAAGAAAGCAACAGTTTGCAAAGACTCTCCTGGACTCCTACTCTAATTAATAATGATGCTGAGGAAACTGCCAATACTGAAAACCACAAGCAAGTTGTAGGACTATGGAAATGAAACAGAATGGCTAGAGCATCAGATTTGAAAGAATAGTCTATAAATGATACACCTAAATGCAAGAATGATGTGGAGAGCCAATGTGAAAAAAAAATATTGTACCTTTACACTTGCAAAACTGGCCTTTATATTTAGATAAAAGGATTTTAAAAGTTGCTTCAGCAGATGTCTTCAGCAGTAAAGCTAAAAAGTGAAGGAAGAGGGAAAAAAAAACGGGAGGATTTAAAATGTGTTCTTAGCAAAGTGAACTTCTTTCATTCTTTGACAAAATTGAAGGATAAATTTGGTTATCCAGACCATGTTTCACGTTGCAACGTTAAAAAAAAAAAAAAAAAGAAGTATAAAAATTAAATAATAATCTAACGTACTTTATTCCACTAATTACAAAGCATAACATCATACTAAAGATTTCAAAACACTGTCTCATGTCTTCTGGCTCTCCACAATGCCTTTCTGTTTTGTTGCCTTTTGTAGGGATTGTAAGTGAGGTACTCGCACCTGTCACTAGATTGCTAAACAAATAATGTGTCTTCCCTTTTCATGGACCACTGGAAGAAAATTGCTGCCTGGTGCTCCTATTACTTCTCCCTTGACATAAATTATGAGCCACTTACAATGATGTAAAAGGGTAGATTTTTTTCTTAGACTGGAAACTTAGCTGCTGACTACTCTGGAGCTTTGATTAATGTTTCTGCTCCATTTTGCACAAGTTAGGAATCTAAATATAGTTGGTACTCAGTAACTGCAACAGTACAGTGGCCAATAATGAGCCATGGCTGGGAAAAACAGAAGGTTTCAAATTGCAAATGGCATAAATGAGACCTATTACAGGTCTGGAAGCTGAATCAGAATGGGAATTCCTCCATCCTTAACAGTTGGTGACCTCTAGGGCATAGCGATCATGAGACGATAGTGTTTTCAATTCTTGGAGAAGTAAGGAGGGGTGTCAGTAAAACAGCCACCATAGACTTCCAGAGGGCAGACTTTGGCCTGTTGAGGGGACTGATCAACAAAATCCCTTGGGAGGCAGTCTAGAAGGGTAAAGGAGTCCAGGAAGGCTTTGCATACTTCAAAAAAGAAGTCTTAAATGCACAGGAGCGGGCTGTCCCCATGTGCCAAAAGACGAGACGATGAGGAAGAAGACAAGCCTGGCTGAATAGAGAGCTTTGGCTGGAATTCAGGAACAAAAGAATTTATGGCCTTTGGAAGAGAGGACAAGCCTCTCATGAGGACTACAAAGATGTAGTGAGGCTATGCAGGGAGAAAATTAGGAGAGCCGAAGCCCAACTAGAACTCAAGATAGCAACAGCTAGGGAAAATCTCGATCCTTATTGGATGTGGGGGAAACTTAGTGACAAAGGATGAGGAAAAGGCTGAGGTGCTTAATGACTTCTTTGCCTTAGTCTTTACCAGTAGAGCTAGTTGTTCCCTGGACACCCAGCCGCCTGAGCTGGAGGACAGGGAGAGGGGACAGAATGAAGCCTTCTCAATCAAAGAGGAAGTGGTCAGGGACGTGCTGCAACACTTCAACATACACAAATCTATGGGGCTGGATGGGTTGCACCCAAGAATACTGAAGGAGCTGGTGGATGTGTTCACCAAGCCTCTTTCCATCATTTACCAGAAGTCTTGGCAAACTGGGGAAGTCCCAGTGGACTGGAGGGTGGCAAATGTGACACCCATCTACAAGAAAGGCCAGAAGGAGGATCCAGGAAACTACAGACCTGCCAGTCTGACCTCAGTGCCAGGGAAGGTCATGGAGCAGATCATCTTAAGTGCCATTACACACCATATACAGAACAACCAGTTGATCAGTCAGCATAGATGTGGTGCCTGGGGATATGGTTTAGGGGTGAACATGGCAGAGTAGGGTTGAAGGTTGGACTTGATGATCTTGAAGGTCTTTTCCAACCTAAATGATTCTATGATTCTGTGATCCTCAGTCATAGTGTGATGATACAAACTACCATATAGTCAGAAATTTTGTGTATGGAATACTACATACTGCATTGCATCAGTAATTTTGAAATCTTCTCCTTCCATTGGGAAGTACTTTACTGAGGTATTTCTTCTGTATTAAATTAAACCTGTTGGAAGCAAATTCACTTGCTTTTCTCCAAGCTACAACACTATGCAATCTCAGTGATGTTTCAAAGTCTACATATGCAGGCTCAAACAGGTACATTTCTCTGTTTCCATGTGACCAGAGATGCATGCTGCCACAACCCAGGTAGGGCAACCCAGGGAGAGTCAGATTGGACCCTCTTGCTTTCTAAACTCCTTCTCAGAGAGGAGTAGGTGCAGCTGGATCCAATCTTAGTCTCAGACCTGGCCCTCCCAGGGAGAGAGATTAAAATGTAACATTCTGAGGAAATGCTCAACTGCCTGATACCCCTTGATCAGATTAAGGTGAAACAACACTCAAGATCTGTATTTGAATATTAAGTTTCATTAAAACTATATAAGGAATACTGGTACTTCAATTATTATCTCAGGCTGCGTGATCATAAAGGCTGATCATGTAGATGACAAAAGTCACAGTAATATGTGTTCAGGCTGCACAACCTGAGAAAAACAGTGGTTAAGTCTTGTTTAATAAGTGATTTTAAGAAGGAAAAGAGTGAGAGAGAGAGAGAGAGAGAGAAAATAGGAGAAGAAAAGTTAGATAGACAACTGAAAACCACCAGTCCTGGATCAAACGTTGGGCCAGCCAACAGGGAAGAGTTGGTGTCATGGTGTCAGTAAGACTCCCACCATTGCAGCTCCTCCTTTTCTAGGCTTGTTTCATTTAAACAATTGTTTCACAACTATGAGTAAGATTGGTTGAGACATATCACTGCTGAACAACTGGAGTGGACCTCCGCTGCCCTCCCTCCCCCCACCCCCCGCTCCTCTATTATTATCTCAATTGTTATATATGCCTCCACAAAAGGTATGTCTCACACAAATGGATTGCAATAGAGAGACGTAAAAGTTGAAAAAAGAAAAAAAACCGAAGCGGTGACAACCCAGGGAGGGCGGGGGTGCTGCTGTGACTTACACAGTGAAGGGCAGAGACTCTTCTCCCTTTGCTATGTTTGCAGCCAGGACCCAGCCTTTAGCTGGAGCATGGCAGTATGGTTACAGAAGCCACAGGCAGGAGCTGAGGACTGAGCAGACAAAAGACCAGACCACCCTACATAAGCATGTAAATAGGACGGTCATTATGGATTGTTATTGATCATTGGTGTTCATTGTTCTCTGCTGCTGGAAGAAAGGAGAGAGAAGAAAAGAAGAAAAAGGAATAGGAGACGGAATAAAACAGGGCCTTTGGTGGCTGGGGTGAGACTTCTACTATACCTCGTGCTATACTCCCTGCACTCCTGCACTCCGGGACTCCTGCTATTCCCTGCTTCCTGCTTGCCTGCACTCCTGCCTCTTCTCCTGGAGCCTGCTCGCCGAGGAACTGCATGAAAGGAGCTGAAGAAATGGAGAAGAGAACTAGAGCACACAAAAAGAGCTCAAAGAGCTGAAATCACTGCTCGCTCCCCAAACCCTCTGTCATCAGTGCTCCCAGGCCAGTCGGTGCAGCTCCAGCCGGTTGTAGCCGTTTCCCACAGCCATTAGCCACAGCCGTGTGATGCCGCCGCAGCCCCAGCCCAGCTCCAGCCGCCATCGCAGCCGCTGCTGCCCAGGCCGAGGCAGCCGCCACGGGCCGTCGCCAGCACGTGCCGCAGCCGCCTGCGCCAGAGCTCCAGCGCGTGGCCGCTCGTCACCGTGTCCCGCTGCAGCTGAAGCCGCTCGCCGCCGCTGCGCTGCTGAAGCCGCCTGCCCCAGCCACGCTCACCGAAAACTGCGCTCTCCGAAAGCCCGCTCTTAAAGCCATAGACGCTGCCAAACCTGTCAGTGCTTCTGAGCCTGTAAGAGAGACCCACTGACTGAGAAATCTTTCCTTCCTTTGAATTATTTTTCCCGGGCAAAAGGAATCGGCCACATTCACATATGCACCATGTCTACCCTATACGGGAAACGCGCTGGGCACACTACCCCCAACTATAATACCGTTTCTTTCCTTCTCTTTACCTATCACAAGTTACACACCCCAAGTTTGTCTCCTGTAACTACATGTGCAAATCCTCGCCCCCACACACACTCCCTCTGCTCCAAAGCTGTTACAGTAAAGTGGTATTTTAAGCACATAGTCTCTGTGTTTGTGCCGGTGCACACGCACATCTGGGCAGGGTTTGTGTTCTATAGAACTACCCGGTGTAGCCAGCTGGTCCCAAGCTAGGGATGGACCCACTGGGAAATAAAAAACAGCCAATCTGGGGCTATTCCTCCTCTAATTGAGGAGACGAGAAGGGGCGATCCATGACTTGACTCGAGTTTTCCAGCCCGGGTCGAACTCGGACCACAACATTATATATGCAGGCCATAGGCCATATGCAGGTCATCATGGTTGTGTCCATCCTCTCAGGCAGTCCTTTTGGGATGCAAACAAGGCTTTGTTTGAGGGCTTACAATGGTGTTGTGCCACTTCCCACAAGTGTGGACACTGAGGCCTGGTCCCTCACACATGCATGAAAGCCCATGAAAAAATATCTGAGGCTATAGACCCAGGGTTTACTGCCTAAGAAAAAACTTTACTGTGTGGATGGGGGAAGTGGAGCAGGAAGGACTATGAAATGATACCTGGAAAAGATGCATGGAGCCCATCTAATCCAGCCCTCTGCATGGCCATGGGTTTTGGTTCACAAGAGAGTTTTCTTCATGTTCTGATATTTCTTTATGCAACATCTTCCTCTGGGACAAAATCTCTACACTTGCCATTTTTTACAATATATTACTTCTTTAACAAATAAACATACACACACCCACCTCCATTTATGCATGCAAGCACATAAAGAAAGATTATAGTGAGTATGTATGAAGTAGTAGTTGGATGACACATGCAAGAATATAATTTAAGAGATAAAAAACCCATTCAGGTTGCTGAAAAGGATGAATGAGATTATACTACAAAGTTACTTGGCCAGATGCAAGATTATTTATTATTTCAAGTACAAAATGGACCATCAGGATTATTTAATCTAAAATTTTGCATAACAGCAGTTATGAATATTACAAGGTGTTTCCCAGATCTTAGTTACAGCCTAGTAACCTCAGTCCAGAGGAAGACAAAAAAGATAATAATGAAAATATTTTCCTACTGTTTTAAGGAAATAGACAATGCAGTACAGATCTTACCATGTCAATGAGACCGCCTTTACAGATATATTCTGCTATCCCATCAGAGAAAACTATGAATTCAGTTAAAAGACAATTATGCACAAACATGTCTATGGTGGAAAAAATTGTTATTTTTCTTCAGTCATTGCAAGTTCCTTTTAGGCATCAGTGATTGAATTGGTCAAATAGAAATCTCATCAATATTTAAAAGACAGCTATATTAATTACAAAATAAATTACCTAGTTCTTTTTGATTTGATTAAACACAATGAAAAATTGATTCAGTCAAGGAAAATGAGAATGAGGTAAATTAACTGGCTTTAGACATACCTTCTTAGGTATGTCTGTGTCTTTAAAGCATGCAGTGAGGTAAATAGGAACATCTGCACCATCACCACAGGCTCAGTCACTCTAAATACCTCCCTTATTTCATGTGTAAACTCATTCTAGTTCTTGAAGCTCAGCAGTAGTCCAGTGTGAGACCTTAGTAAACTTTGAGGCAGCACAACAAATTCACTTAAAATGCACTAGAGACCCTTTTTAATAAAGGTGGGTGTGAACATTTATTCTACTACAATTGGATTTAATTCCTTTGTGGATAGCAAACTTACAGTTATGTTTGTAGTGAGTTGACCTTGGCTAGCCAGCTGGTGCCCACCAAGGCACTTTGTCACTCCTCCTTCTCAACAGTGAAGGAGGAGAAAAATACAACAAAAAGCTCAAGGGTCAATATAAGGACAAGGAAATTATTTACAAATTACTATCAAGGGCAAAACATACTCTACTTTGGGAAATTAATTTAATTAATTGTCAATTAATCTGAGTAGGGTAATGAGAAATAAGAACAAATCTAAAAACACCCTACCCTCCACCCCTACCTGCTTCCCAGGCTCAGTTTCACTTCCAGCTCTCCTACCTCTTCCCCCTAAGCTATGCAGAGGTACGGGTAGCAGGAATTGCAGTCTCTGACACTTCTCCTCACAGTCTTCCCCTGCTCCAGTATGGGGTCCTTCCCATGGAATACAGTCCTTTATTAACTTCTCCAACGTGGGTCCTTCCCATAGGCTGCAGTTCTTCAAGAACTGCTCCACCGTGGGTCATTTGCATAGGGTACAGTACTTCAGGAGCAGATTGCTCCAGGGTGGGTCCCCAATGAAGTCACAGGTCCTGCCAGAAAACCTGCTCCTGCACAGGTTTCTCTCCACAAGTCCGCAGTTCCTGACACAACCCTTCTGTAGTGTGGGTTCAGGGTCACAGCTTCCTTCAGGGCACATCCCCCTGCACTGGCATGGGGTCAGGCTGCAGGATGATATTTGCTTCAATAGGGTCCTTCATGGTCTGCAAGGGTTCAGCCTGCTTCACCATGGTGGTTACCATGGCTGCAGGAGAATGTCTGGTCCAGCACCTGGAGCACCTCCTCTCCCTCCCTCTTTACTGACCTTGGTGTCTGCAGGGAGGTTTCTGCAGGGCTGTTTCTTTCTTTTTTTTAGTTCCTCTTCCCCAGCTGCTGTTGCATGGTGCTTTTTACCCTTTCTTAAAGTATGTTATCACAGAGGTGCTACCAACATTGACAATGGGCTCAGCTTTGGCTGGTGGCAGGTCCATCTTGGAGCTGGATGGAACTGGCTCTGTCCAGTATGGGTAAAGCCTCCAGTGTCTGCTCACAGAAACCACCCCTGCAGCCCCCCTGCTACCAAAACCTTTCCAGATAAATACAATCGAACATTTTAAGCTTATGATCAGCTGTGGTCACTCACTCATAAAGAATTTTTTTAAAACTTGTGTCATATTGTGTTTTAACTAGGAAATGCTTGCCTCTAATTAAATGGGTGGTGTTGAACTCCCCGTATTAGCTAGTCTCACTTTCAGGACTTGAAGTTTATTATTATCTCAAGTAGCAAAAACTATTTATTACTCAAGGTCTTTTGAAAGGAAAATCTCTCTTCTTTTCTTGGAATTGGGAGACTTTTTTTTTTCCTGCAACATGAACATGTTGCTGCTAAAAACAGAAAAGTTTCAAGTATCTTATTTTTTCCAATATATCACTACATATTAAAAAGTATTCAAAATCTGTATCAAAGCACAGGCCTTACAGGGACACTCAAAACACTTAGAATACATTTGCATGTAAACAAAGAAAATAATTGTCAATGGAAGACCTTGTGTCTTCCTTGGTCATTTTAAATTCCTGTTTGGATAATCAAATGGTGTTTTCCAATTGCAATATTGAGGGTCCTGTTAAAGAACTGGTTTGCTAAATTAATTTTAGGCTCCATTAAGCTCATGGAGGTCCAGTCCTCTCTTCCGAAGCTTGAAGTACGTGCAGCATTTCCCCCACAAAGTATGTGTTAGAACTATGTTCTATGCACCAGAATTGGGAGCATTCCACATACCAAGGGAATGAGCTTACCCTTGTACTGCATGGCCAAACTAGGTCTTCCTATGAAGCTTTAATTTTAATTTTATTTCAGCTCCCATTAGGTAAGCAGTACAAATACTATTAAGGAATCTATTTCAGTTTCAAGTGTACAAAAGAAGTACTAAAGAATATTTTTAACTATTTCTCAAACTACCAATGACTCTAACACCTGGTCAAGTTGACATTGTTTAACAACCCAAAATTAAGAAACTAGGCTGTGGCAATCTGTCCACTCCAAGCCTATAGCAAAAGGAAACAGTGTCACTTACTTTAATCTTGTTTAACTGTGACTTAAGTAGAATTAACTCGTGATTTGTCATGTCTGAAGAGTGCATGAATGAGCAATTATTATGGTCGAGTTGACACATGTCAGGCTAGCTTGTATGTCTATTCCTTAGATTAATAAAAAAATATCCTTTTGGTTTTCTTTAATTAGATTGATTTTGAAATTAAGCTGTTAGTTAAGACAAACACATCCTGTTTTCTGTTTCCATAACAATGAGCTAACTTTTTTTTTCAGGGGGGTGGAAAACATAACTTACACACTGATTTTATAAAAGAGAGAAAGAAAAAAGTATAAATAATTGAATTAAGAAAAGATTATGTGGCTTATCACACATAGAAGAATACTGCTTTTCTTTCCATTGCAACAGTTTCAAATAAACAAACTTCTCTTCCTTTTGAAATAAATTCTGTCTTTGGAACAAGATGCTACAAAATAATTTATACTTTCATTATATAGCTGTTTAATTTTGGCCTGCTGTTCTGCTGAATTCGTGGTTGCATAATTGGCATAGCTCTGTGGACTCTGAGAGAAATACTAATTCACAACTGAAAAAGAGCCAAGCAATTTCTAGTAATCACTTTCATAGTGATTTTTATTTTATTTCTATCATCTAATTTCCTTTTTCTTTCCAGTTCTCAGAAATAATTATTTTTCTTACCGAAAAATAATTATTTCCAGAGATAAGAAGCTTTCTAGTATATTTAATTAATATCAAGCAAGGCAACACTGAAAACAGAACCAGTACCACACTGAAAAAAGGGAGTATTGTAAGTCAATACAGCAAGGAAGACCAATATAAAACATTTTTTAGATGCAATAAAAAATGTGCACTGGATGAAGATCTGCAACTACATTAACTTAATTTCCCTCAAACAATGCTCTCACTATTTTCTTCACATCTCATCAGTTATTCCCAAATTCTCTTAAGCAACTCCACTGCAAAGTTTCTCTGCTAATCCAGAAAGCAAAATAGTTTATGCCACCACAGCCCATTGAAAATTATAGATACAGTAGCATTATTAAAAAGACTTCAAGTTACTGCTGTGTAATTAGAGCATCAAAAACTACAAAAGCTGGAATGTCATGTGCCTGGTGACCTGTTTCCAGGGCAGCAGTCTGAATCAGGCTCAGCACTTTCAGGTCGGCTTTTAGAGGAGTTAGGGATTTTTACTATCTTGAAAGAACAACTGAACCAACACACAGCTTCATATAAATTGCACTTGTGAAGTGGCTTCACTGCTCTTCCAATGTATGTATCTATATGTAGGTTTATAATGTGTGTAAGGGAAATAAATATTTGTATCTACCTTGTCATGATTATTCGAGATTAATAAACTAAAATAAGAGAAAGACATGTCTTTAGTCGAATTCCCAACAAACTTGTTTTGCTAAACTAGCAATGAAACATTTGGATGGATGCCCTTGTATTCAAAACCTTGATACTCGGGGAGATTCTGGTGCAACAAAACCTCATTTGGTGTCTATGTCATCAGTTAATAAATGGAAATACTTTATCTGCAGGTATATGAGTAAATTTATTCAATTAAATAAATAGATTGATAAAAGAAAAAAAAAAAGAAAAAAAAACCAAAACAAACATCAAACTTCAAAGGACATTTACTAAAAGTCATTGAAGTGACAGCTGGCAGAACAACTGGATTGTGGGAGGCTCACATTATGTTTGAGTTGTTCACAGTAATGAGTTTCAGATAATCTGGTGTTCATGCTTGTGTGCGTTGACTTTGACTTTGTGAGGTCATTAAGATGGTAAGGACATTGTAGACTTCTTTGTAAATAATAGTTTAAATATGATTGCTAAGGAGACTTCACAGGTGATTTGGGGATTTCAGTAAAGACATTAGCTCCAGCTAAACACTTCTAGATTCAAGGTGAGTCTGTGTCATTATTGGCATTTATGAGTGCTTTGAACAAAGCTCTTATAAATTCCAATATACTTGTATTAGTAGGAATTACTTATTCCTGCTGCTACCAGCCTTAAAAGTTCACAATATTAATGTGAGAAAATGCAGTTAAGCAAAATACAACCTGAATTAGAAGGAGGTCAGTACAGGGTAATACGGAATGTATGCTACTATCAGTTATAGTATGCTGCAAAAAACTCCCTATGAGAAAGACTACCATGGAAATTATCCCTTTTGTGCTGATGGGAAAGCTGATCAAAAAAGATATGCCAAACAGGTCAGAAATTGAATCACCCACTTTTTGTCCTTTGAGAATGTCACTAGAATAGTAGAATCTTTTATAAACAGATTTATAACCAGAGATGCAAAAGTACATTCAAACTGATTTTATGTATATACACACAAATGCACACAAACTGATGTTCAGATGGGCAATCAGACTTTATGACGCAATTGTGTGGAGTTACTTGTTGAGAAGCACCAGATTATTTTTCCTTGTAAAGTGCAATCACTCAGTGTTGCTTCATACTTCTGCCATGTACTGCTGTGTGATCTGTAGCAGCCTGTACAAAATGAACTTCTTGTTTCCTAGTTTGCACTCAGTTGTTGGACTCCCCTCATCTCAATAGATATTTTTGCAGTATTACTGGACCTGTTTCTTTGGATGACACCTGACAATGCTAACACAGAAGTGCTGCTGAGACCAGCTCCTATTTTGGGGGCAGCAGGTGCACCAAATAGATCTTTTTTCCCATCTATAGCACTCATACACAAACCAAGGAATAACCCAGCTAAAGATCTGCCAAAAAGCCACTGAATGCAGGTATCTGCAGCTCAGTGACTCCACAACTTTCCATTTCAATAAAAGTATTCAAAATTGGACAGGGGACAATACCTGCCAAAATAATTACCCAGACCAAAGTAGGAAAGTAAATTAGCTAGCAATGCTGAACAAAATTATACAATAAAATTGAAACTACAAGCTCAGTAATATTCTTTAACAGTCCAGAAGAAATGTCTGCATGTTTTTTAAACATTAATGATTGAACCACAAAATTCATTATGAGAGTCATTATCCTCAGTTGAGAGGTGGAGATACATGCTCTGCATTGTGAAATGGCAAAGTGACAGTTTCAGATGGAAGTCAGAATTGGGCTTTACCTGTGAGTCTGGTGCCACTTAACATAAGAGAGTCAGTTGACCTAAGAAAGTCCATAAAAGACAGAGAAGGAAATCACAAACGCATCTGGCAAGAACAGCCAGAAGAAAGACACCTCATTTCTCAGGTGATTTTTCTCAAAGGGAAAAACATTTAGCAGGAATAATCAGGAAGTGGGATTAATTCATATTTTGGCCAGGAATGAGGTGGCCACCTCAAACAGAAAGCCAAACAAATTGAGAATGAAGCAGGGAAAATTCTAGGAAGCTGTTGGGGCTACAGTTGATACCTTCTCTACATAGCTTACTGTGGAGGTCTCAGACTATCCTGTATTAATACTATGGAAAGCAAAAATTAAAGTTTCTTCCACAGGAAGAGTTCAGACTCCTAGGACCGTTTTTGCTATGCACACGGTTGTCACACCATATTAAGATTACATCAAAGTTTTCTTCATTAATACACTGAAAGATTTCTCTAGTTCTCCTGTAAGCACAGGCTCGTTAATGGAGGTGATTTCAGTAGCAGGCATCAGTGCTTTGATTAGTATATCATAACAAAAAATGAATATCCTGAGATTTGTATAGAACTTAATAATGATCTTTCTGAATGAAATCTATTGTGTTCCTTTATTCAAGTACTTGTGAGTCCAATTATCCTTCTATCATATCAAGCTGCACTCCTAGACAATTTTAATCTCCTTTGCTAGGTTATCTTGTTGTTCAAGGAAAATTTCAATTTGCAACAGTTACTGAAATATCCAATTATATAATAATCTTAATAACCATCTTTTGTGGGCAGTGGACCAATTTTCCACTCTGCAGCTGTCAGGTGGATATTTTTTGCAGATATAACTTCATTAATTCCTAGTAAGTTATGCTGAGCCTAGCTCAGAGCAAACCTCAGCTGGTTTATGTATTCATAACAATATCTAGAAAAAAGTTGGAAATTTTAAGCTAATTTCTCTTGCAGTAACAGAGGCTCAAACTCAGTTAAATTGACAGTGGAAGCAAAGGGTATTTAAATTACTCTTGAAAGCTAAAATGTTCAAACTGAATACACTTCTGCTGTAACACTGTAACATCTCCATGGTGTGGGTGTGCCTGACACAGCAAAATATGTTACCTCATGGCAAAATTTGCCATGGAAAAGCAATTTTTATACTTTGTATCTGCCTAATGAAGGGGAAGGGGGGTGAGGGGTGGCTTCAGAAAAAAATTAACTACTTGTCAAATAATGAAACCAAAGGTGAGGTAGTGAAGATCCAAGGATCAAAGGTAAAAATTATGAATAATAAGAGCTACCAAGTTGTTTAAATAAAATAAAAAAAATATAAATGACGCTATATGAAACAGAGCAGGACCAAAAAGTAGCAAATACAATACTGGTAAAAATGCAGATTTACAGAAGAGAGGCAACAAAGATGATGAAAAACATTGCTCCTCTGAAGGCCATGTTCTGTACAGTTTGATCTGATTACCAAAGGGATAATGGACTGAAATTGTCTGTAAATTTAAGTGCAAGGTGACAAAAAATCCAAGGGCTATCTGTTGCTTTGAGAAGTAACGCTAACAATGTCTTTGGGACATCCCATCTTGCTTGTATTTCCATTATTCTTTTTCAAGTTTGAGGAGCTTTTACACAAAAGGAAAGATGTTCTAGTTGTCAATAGCACATTTTTCCCTGTTCTGGTTTTTCCACATCATTCCCACTAATAAAGGCTGTACAAATCAAACTACACCTGCTCACCTCTACTTCCATGAACAGCATTCTGTTTGCATGGCAAGTGAACCAAAATAAATGAAAGCTGTTGTAGAAGATGATGACACTTTCATTTTTCATAGCATGCAGCCATGCTAGAGTTAAACAAGCGTGGAAGTGTGTTTACCTCCAGGCTGGTGTGTCTCCAGTATAGTGCTTCCAGTACCACTTCCAGTTCTATGAACACACCAACCACCTTCTTTACAGAACACAAATTATCAACTCGTTTTGGAGACATTCATTTGAATAAACTTTTGTCTGGGTTTTTATTTGTTATGATGGGTTGGTTTTTTTACAAAGCCATATTTTAAAAGTGTTTATAGTAAACATCATTAATTACCCATCAGTATGTCAGAGTAAATACCACACACACAGGTGAAACCACAGTTTTCCACCAAAGTTCAATACTTGTCCTTGAAGGCTGCAAGATTTGTAAGTTTGCAGTAACTGTCAGGACTGTCAGAGATACAGTTTATGAAAAAGGGATGTCATCACATCTCTGCAGGCACAAAAAATCAAAGTAAGCTGCAGAACTTCCAGTAAATTTATCAGTGCAGCAGTGTAGATTTTGAAGTACAGATACTATTTTTTTTCCATATGCATGTAAGAACTGACTGAATAAAAAGGAAAATGTTCTTTATCACTTTTTGACAGGTGTGTGTTGCTTATCTAAATAAAACTTTTGTCTGAGACTGGTTAATAAAGGAAAAAAGCAGTGTATGAAACTGATAGAGACACTGAAATGAGAATGAGAATTTTTCTATGTTGCTTTTCATAGGCTCTAAGATTTGTTCTGTTTTTAACAAGCCTTTATTTACAGTTCCCAAGATTAGCCTCTAAGCAACCAATCAAGTAGCCCTCTATCACCCTGACACAAGAAGATTTGGGAGTAGTAATCCTTTGAATAAGAAGATATCAGCATTCAAAAGCATGCAGAGTTATAATAAAAATTTCCACTTGACTTAGTGCATTGTTTCTAATTCTTTGCTTGAAAATCCCTTTCCACTGCAGGAATTACAATAGAGTCTAGACTTAGTGGGCTGCAACTACATGTGCTGCTAAATGGTTCTGTCCCCAAACCTTCAACTGGAACAAACCAATTTACTGTAGTTGAATGTTTTGCCCAATTTTTTGTAGCTGTATTTACAGACAGAAGCTACAGTGCGTATTTCTAAATGCATGCTCCTCACATCTTATGTGATCAGCCCAATTGCCTTGTTTTATGGCCTGGCAGTTACTGTCTGGATTTTTCAACAGAAGCTATAGAAGAAGATTGCTGGCACGTCATGTGCACCACGTATCAGTGTGCAGTGCAGCCCTACATGTGCATTTTATGATCAGTCTTCCCCCTGTAGGCTGCAAGCAGAGCAGCTGTTGCAGGAGACATAATCCTCACTAGTTCGAGATAGGAAGATTACGTTTCCAAATACCTTTGCTCTTCTTGCAAATCATGTAGCCAAGCTTCTTTTCATTCAATTTGCTTTTGCTACTTGAACACAGGTAGGGATGCTGCAGAAGCTTCAGAGCAGAATCAAACTCTGTAGTTCTTCATTAAAAGCTTTTGGAGTTAACCAATCTGTACTGCACACTAATGAGTGTTTATTCACAAATTTAAAAGAAGCCCGTTAAATATATACAAAAAATTAATATGGTAGTTAAAAGATCCTCTTATCATTACTGCATAATAAAAGATCTTTTTTTTTTTTTTAAAGAGTGAGTTTCTACTTGTTACTCACCAGTTATGTATTCACTTGCTTTTCTTTTTATAAAATACACTGAATGCCATTCTCAAAACACATTCTTAGAGGACAACAGAAATTCCACATTCAGTTCTCACCTAAAAGGATACTTTTTAGTCCTACTAACAGACATACAAGTTTTATGAAGGAAGAAAATATATTCCTCACTTCAAAACACACTAATCTTTCTCTTTTCATAAATCATGCTTTCTTCTAAATCAGAGTTTCAAATTTTAGAATGGTTCCAGAACTGGCAGCCAAATGAGTGGTTAAGTTTTATACCTTCAGTCATAATAATTCCAAATAAAGATATTAAAAAGAGTTTTTCTTCTAAATGTCTTAAATGTTTTATTTGCTAGCTGAGTGCTGGCATTGTCTTCATTTAGATCAGAAGATACATGTAATGTAGTAGAGGCATTATAGCTACCACTGATGTTTGCAACCTTGATTAGTACTCACTCTTAAAATTCAGTCAACATAGAAACGGATTTGGTACATCAGGTGTGGGAAATCCACTTTGTAGGGGTTTTCTAAGAAACAATTAATTACCAAGTTTCCTTGTCCCACCAGCTCCAAATGCTTGTTCTTCCAGGACTCCCCTGGGGAAAGACCACTCGTCAGGACAGAAGAATTCTCAAATTGGCAGGGATGGAAGGCAGACATGGTGATCAAAGTTGTGATCACATTCATGAAATGGGTAAACTTATTTTGTGGATATTTGTCAGCAGAACAGCATGTTTACCTCAGGTATCATGACTGTTTCTCCCTTACAGTTGTTCTGTCCAAGGAAGAGTACTCAGCCATAATTGACAGACTCTAGTTTGGAAAGTCTTAACACTCAAGGAGATAAGGTTCAACACACATCTTTAGAGCAGATTGGGGTCTATTCCCAATCACAAGACATTCACTGTTCTTTAATGTTTACACCTGTCCAGCAATTTACTAAAAATAATTATATATGTATATCACTACAATAAATATTGTAATTTATATTATATAGAATATAGTATGTAACATAACAATATAGAATCTCGTATAGAATTTTGGACTATTATATGCATACCACTTTATGTATTATAAATGAAAATACTTTTTAAATACATATTTTTATGTATTTTTGCCAACATAATCCTGTCTCCAGGTATCAGGAGCAATCATACACAAAGCCTAAAGAAATAATATACACCCCTTGGGGAATGAATGGATGCAGAGCTTCTTCTGCAGCAATTACTGTGCTCTATTGCACATTCATTTTTGTTTCTGGTGCTATACCTCAAATTAGACTAGTAATTCACCAGAAAAAAAAAATATGTGAAATTTTGCTTCCTACCTCTTTGTAAGTACCACAGGCCATTTGTAGGAAACCTTTCCCGTAGGCCAACAAAAGCAGACAAAACCAGAGTCTATCAGATTTCTATGACAGCCTGAACACAGCTTTCGAAAACACAATCAACCAACAATATTAAAAAGTGATGAGTTGCTAGAACTTTGATTGAAACTGACAGTAGTCCCAGGTACCCTAAAGCTTTGAAAACCATCCAAATGGTGTCCAATTCCTTGAAAGGGTACTTGTGCAACATCAAATCCTAACACCACCTTATACTGTAGCATAGAGTGGAAACCATTGTATATACCAGCTTCCACTGTTTCTCCTAGATGTCAGAAAACTAAAAAAAAAAAAACAACTGACAAAACAGGATTCAGGGCTCAGTTTTTGACTATCCATGTGAAAACTAAAGGTACAGATTATGTGGAGCACAACTCCAGCTCAAGGAAACTATTACTTCTGCAGCAAGCTGTTATCTGAAGAGGATACAGAGTGATGGAAAAGCAATATCCCTATGCTACAGAGGTGGAATTATCTGACTTGTTCCTCTTTAGATTCTAGAAAACATTGTACCGTGGAAAACAGCAAGATGTGATGACACAGGGGGAAAAAAAGTACAAAAGGAACAGACAAGATTGATGAAGCTAATATTATTTTCCAAGTTTTATCAACATCTTCATAATTACAAATGATGTCTTTTTAATTGTTGCACTAAGTCTCACTCAGCACTTTAAGAACTGAAATTACATGGAGTGGAAAGCTCTGAGCAATACAGTGTTAAACTAACAGCTCTTCTAGCAGTTTAAAAGATTTGGATACCTGCTGATGCAACATATGAAAAAATTAAACAACCACAGTGGCTGCTTCCGTCCTTACATTAAAGTGTTGAACTGTTTATTTCTTGTGGTCAGGCTATGTAGAAATCACAACTGAATTTTACAAAATGGCAGGTATTATAACCTGTGAGACATCTTGGGTATTTGGATCATGAACTTGAAATGTTTATGAATTGTTCTGGGTAACACATCCAATAATGCTGGATGTTTAATGCACAGAATTTCTATGTCTTCCATGTCAGAAATCATTAAAGATTCTGTAATTTATAAATAATCAAATAGTCCAAACTACTGAAGCCTTGAGTACAGTTGTTTGCCAACAACAATAAAAAGAGTGGCAACAAAGGCAAATACCTACTAAACCAATCAAACAAAAACCCTGCACACAGAATGGAAACAAAAGGTGAAAGTCCATGCAAAATAACACAGGTGAAGGAAAACTCCACTTGCATAATGTAGAGCTGATGTGAATGGAACCACTAGAATGCCACATGAGAGAGATTTTTTTTTCTGTGATTCCTGTTACCATTACTTAATCCACTTAATCCACTTCAGTCAAGGCACTCTTAGAATAATGACAGTTTTAAAATGCAATTTTTTATTTGCCGTAGGAGGGGGACTATACAAATCTCACTAGAACAAACCTACAGGGCTGACCTTCACCTAGGAATTTTCTATTATTTGTTTCAGAAAAAGCCTTCTGAAGATGAGTGATTCCTAGCCAAGACTCATATTAATATTCAATCAATGGTGGTGGAGGAGAACAGGGAATCATATAATCATAGAATGGTTTGGGTGGAAAGGGCCTTTAAGATCAAGTCCAAATGTTGACCTAGCACACTTCCAAGTCCATCAATAAACCATGTCCCTAAGCCACATCTAAATGTCTTTTAAATATCTCCTGGGATGGTGATTCCACCACTTCCTTGGGCAGCCTGTTCCAGTGCCTGACAACCTGCTTTGTGAATAAATTTTTCTTAAGATCCAATCTGAACCTCCCCTGGCACAACATGAGACCATTTCCACTTGTTCTATTACTTGTAACTTGGGAGAAAAGACCAACACCAAATAAGCAACAGGTGTCTGCAGGAGCCTATTCTCACCAAGGCTAATACACAGTAAACAGCAGAGCCTCCAACCATTGCACTGCGGAACTATAGCACATGGTTTCTGGCAAAAAAAAAGGGAGGTACTGAATTTTCGGCAGTCTATATCTAGTATTTCATTCAGAAAAACTGGCAATTTGTGTCAGGACACACACTGAAAACGACAGTTACTACCTAAATTATTGCAAATGGATTTCAATTATAACTTGTACTGTTTGTGGCCTGTGCTTTCTTCTCATATTGAAATCACTGGCTGAAGAGAAAATAATGAATTTGTGCTAGCTTCTGTTGTGTGGCTTCTGACCTACCCTTCTGCCCCCAGGCTGGGAGCAGCAAAACAGAAGAGAAAAGCTTCAAAGAGCCAAGGATCTACAGATGCAGGGAGCTTCAGCTGTAACCTGTGGAGCCCCAGACAGCTCTGAATTGTTGCCATGGTCTCTTCTCCATGTCTGTGCCAGACCTTAGATGAAGTATATCTTGTGACAGATGAAGTCCTAGTGGATCCTGAGTATTATGGTTTTTCTTTACTACTAAGTGTTGGGGAGCCAGACCAGTGCTGCAGAATACAGCTCCATAAACTGGCACATACCTCCAGTGAGACAGCCAGGCAATGTCAAGCTTCAGGAAGATGCTTTGCAAAGCCAGTACACTTATATTGCAAATGAGGAACAGATCAAAAGCCATGGCATCCTCTGCAGCAACCGTACAAAGTACAGACCTAGGAAATTTTGGAATCTGGAAGGGTTTTGCTGAGACCAGCCAGTTTGAGGAGCCACTGTTCTTGCTAACTTTTCCTATGGAGCCTATGGAGTCACCAAAGATAATAACATGAACTGTGCTAGAGCCTCAGCTTTATATAATAACTGTTACTAAGCAGGTGTTTTGCTCTGCATTATAATTATAAGAAATTAATAAAGCCATTTTTAACTACCCATTTTTGCTTAAAGCTAACCACAAATTGAACAGAAAAGACAAGCAAATAATTCCAATATAAAGCAATATTACCTCTGGCTAACTTCAGTTCCTAGTCTCCCATGTTGCCTAACTAGTTGAGTATAGAAATAAGCAATTTAAACGGTGACTTGTCACTTTCACTCTAGCATTTCAGAGGCATAAGCCGTATCTTCATTTACTGAAGGGTATACGAGGATATGTGAAATCCAGACTGAATACTCCATCTCGTGGCAGATCATTATGTTCCCTGTTGACAAAAATATACTTACAAAATCAAGATTGTATAATTCTGTCAAGATCAAAAATGTAAAAAGATATGTCTTTTCTAGAATTATAGCAGAAAGACCTGCACATATGTATGTGGTTATAGAAAGCTATTACAGTTTTAAATCCCTAATTTGCAGTAAAACTTCTCCCCACCAAAAAAGAACCAAATACCACAACAAATAAAACACCAGAAAACAAAATAACAATAAAACCAAATTCCTGGAATATAAAAGCAGCCCACCTCATTGAATTCTGACATAAATTCTTCACAGCTTTCATAGAAAATACAGCAAAATGGAATCACTGGATTAGTTAATCTGACTTATTTTGTATTATAGATCTTTAAGTATTTATCATATAGTCTAATACATACACAAAACATTGCATCCTTTCAAAACTAAAATCTGTGCTCCAAGGGAAGAATGTGTGGTGCCACCTTAAGACTCCAAAGATACACTCCTAGCTATCCCCTGACCCACACATAAATAAAAGGAAAATCAATAGTCAAACCATTTTCTGTTTCATTTGCAAAACCAGCATTTTCCTGCATTCTAAAGAAGCTCTTGAAATTACTTAGATCATATCAATTTCAAATTATAATACTTAATCACACCAAGTAATCAGAAAATCAAAGAACTAGCAAAACAAAGGATCTCATAAATGCTTGTAAATATCTAAAGGGCAGATTTCAAGAGGATGGGTCCACTCTCTTTTTGGCAGTGTCCAATGACAGGACAAGGGAGCATAGGAGGTTCAAGTTACACATAAGGAAAAACTTTTTTATTGTGAGAGTAACAGGGCACTGGAACAGGCTGCCCAGTAAGGCGGAGTCTCCTTCTCTGGAGATATTAAAAATCCATCTGGACACGTTCCTGTGTAATCTGCTGCAGGTGATCTTGCTCTAGCAGAGGGGTTGGACTAGGTGATCTTCAGAGGTCCCTTCCAACCCTGATGACTCCGACTACTGGGAACACAGCACCGAAGTATTCTTTTCCTGACAACTATATGAACAGTTCTGAAAAGTCCTGGGAAAAAATCAATAACGGAAAAATACTGCCCTGAAACTATTTCATATATGTAGACTGCTGCCCTCAAAGGCTGGAAGATATACTGTTCTTTGTGGGTGCAGATTGTTTTAATCTCCTAATTTTCTAAGAAATCATCTTCCGTCAAGAACTTTCACTTCATCTTGACAAAGTGCTTTAAGAGATATCACAGGTAGTAAACACCAAAAATAATTTAGTTTATTCTCCATGCTATCCATTGTGGGAACACATCAGGCTACATCTGTATTGCTGGAGCCTCATCAGACTCAAGCATGTTTTCAGGCTCTCTGCAGTTTGCTCTAGCTGTATACCAACTCCATGTCACAGTAAGATTAACAAACACTAGTCCCTCCCCCATACGCTTATTTCCTTGTAAAGGAACTATAAATTTGCAGATTAGATGGGTGCTTCATCATATTGGGAAAAGTGAGTTTGCAGGCAGTCTGAATGCTTGCAAGCATTCTGCTTCTGCTACTAACCACAGCTAGGACCTTTATGAAAGACACCATCAATGCTTCAAAGGGAAAAATCTAATAATAGACACCCATGCACTGACAAACTCTAAAAAAGCCATCACACTATTGATGCCAGTAGTGAACTTCTCATTACCTAGACTAATTTGCAGAATAATAGCAAATTGAGAAGTTTATAGAAAGTCTGCTATAGAAAGTCTGGACATCACCTTCCTGAAGCACACTCTGTCAGACTCAGAACAAAGGGTACAGCACTGCACTCACAAATCATCTCTTCCTTATTCTTGGTGGAACACACAATCAGAATTCACCATTATTATTAGTAGCAGTCAACTGGTTAAACTTGTTTTAGAATGATAGAATCATAGAATGGTTTGAGCTGGCTTTGCATTACAAAAGGGCTAAAATAATTTGGCAGAAACTAAACCCCCTTGCATTCCAGATGATCCTCAGATGTCAGAGGGACTAGGGGTGGCTGGGCTTAGTTCCTGAGAGAGGCCCAAATTAGCATCAGTAGTCCAGCCTCTGTTGGACTACCACGGGTCCAGATGCACTATTAACATCACACTACCTGCCCAGACACTGCCTAAACTAGCATGGCTACACTCACAGGTATGGTTGGTATCCAGGGACAACACACTCGGCTAAGTCAAACAATAGTGCTATTTATTGAAGCAACAGATATCCCATGTTCTTTGCATTGCCAGTGATAAATTAGCTGACTACAAAGCAGATGCAAATACCAAGAATATGAGTAATACAGCCTGGCTACTAACACGTAAAGTGATAAGAAAGGAAGAGAAAAGAAAAAAAGGGAAAAAAAATAAAAGGAAAAGGAAGTTAAAAGGGAGTTCCAGGAAGGTTTCTAAGTTTTCAGAAGTGCACTCAGGATAGCTGAGTGTCCAAATCTTGCCCAAAGACATCCCTATGGGGCAGAAGAGAGGCTCAGCCCATCGACTGATCCCAGGAGTCAAGGGTAATCCTGGCAAAGACCTGGCAATGGTATCTTCCCTGACATGGATGGTATCTTCCCCTAGCATCCTTCCCCTCTTAGGCCATTTTTATATCATCTTGTAATGGGTTAATGTGGGGCTGGAAATTAAGTGAGTGGCATAAGATGTTTTCTCAGATCCAAGCTGTGGCCTTGGTTGTGCATACCATTCTCTTGCCGCAATTAAAACATTAAGTGTCATCAGTCCTAGAAGCAGACGTTGACTGAAAAGATGCTGTTAATTTCAGCAACTGCAGCTACTTAGAAGAGACTTTACTGAAAAGCAAAATTACTGGAATAAAAGATTGGTTTTATCTTGGCTTAGACCAGGACACACTTTCACCAATCATGCCACAGTTGGAAGGCACCTTGAAGATCATCTAGTTTCAACCCTCCTGGATGGGCAGGGACACCTCCCATGAGATCAGGCTGCTCAGAGCCCCATGCAACCTGTCCTTGAACATTTCCAGAGATGGGGCTTCCACAACTTCCCTGGGCAACCTGTTCCAGTGTCTCACCACCCTCATGCTAAAGAATTTCTCTCTAATGTCTAGCCTAAATCTCCCCTCTTCCAGTTTTAATCCATTACCCCTTGCCCTCTCACTAAAAGCCCTTGTAAAAAGTTCCCCCCCAGCTTTCCTGTGGGCCCCCTTCAGATACTGGAAGGCTTCTATGAGATGTTCCCGAAGCCTTCTCTTCTCCAGGCTGAACAACTCCAACTCTCTCAGCCTGTCCCCATAAGGGAGGTGCTTCAGCCCTTGGGTCATCGTTGTGGTCCTCCTCTGGACTTTCCCCAGAAGTAAAGGTGAATAATCATTGCAAACAGAATCAATTTTCATTTTCAAAATCTTCTTTAAGGAAGGTAACAGAAATACGTGTGAGAACCATCCAGTTGCCTGGTTATACTGAGTTTGAGGGGCAGCACATCCCAGTCCATCCCCATCCCAAGCCTACCTCTTTAACATCTGACTGAAGATGAACTATGACAACAGGAAGGAAAAAAAAACAATGAAACAAACCGGAAGTATTTTGTTTTTTCTTTCTTTCTTGTCCCCAATATCACACAAATTAGAAATTAAAAACTTGGGATTCATTCTAAGTCTTTACTACTTTTCATTCCCATAATAGCTATGGCCATCCGCCTCTGAGTAGATAGATGTCCCCACCATTTTAGATACATAACAATCGTGTTTCAGATACTCACGATCTTCAACTACAATCATCATGACCATAGCTTATAGCTAACAATGTCCAGAAATAACAGCAATCCATCTTAAACACTGTAGCTGTCTACCAAGTGTCAGGAGTCACCCTGAACACACCAGACTACTACTTCACTGTCTACACTGAATCTCTAAAGAATAGTGTGGTTCAGAAGTCCTTTTCTGATATGCACAGCCTTCACTGGCTTTACAAACACTTGCTTGATCCCCCAGAATGGGCACTGAAACATTGATTAAAAATTGTGAGAACAGCCATCGAGAGCCAGTTTCATTTTTATCCCAGGAATCTCATATGAAAAGTATAACAAGGGCATTTATACCAGAGAGAAGGAGAATGCCGTATGATCCATTTGTGATTAAGGCCTCTCAGATAATGAATATCTGGACAAAACTATAAAGTAATATACAAATCAGTTTTCAGTCAAGATTTTGCAGTTAGCATTATCAGCTTTATACATTCTTTCCCTTTTGTTAACCAATATTAATGACTTTTGAGAAACTATATATTTTTGCATTAGATGCTATTCTAAAAGACAATGATTAAAAAAGTATTGTTTTTAATAACTAATAATTTATATCAAACCTGTTACTACCTGTTACTAGACTTCTTAACCTCAGCTGAACGGACCATTACAGGGATGCCAAAGCTTATGAAAAACTAAAGTAAAAAGAAGTCAAATAACCAACAGAACCTTAAGTTCAGTGGTCTCCAAGAAAGTTAGTCCTCTGATTATGGAAAAGATTCTGGGGAAGGGGTAGGGGGGAAGGTAGGGAAGCTAATTTAGAATTAGAAAAAAAAAAAGCAAAAAACCCCCGAATTTCTAAATCCCAAGCAAGAAAGTTTACCTAAGTTTTAAAATCACCCGGATCAGATTGTACAGGCAAACTAATAGACAGGGTAACTGCAGGAATTCATTATGACTTTTTTTCTGATAAAATATGATTAAAGATAACCATAGAAATGTTTTCAGTAATGTAAGCAATCTATCACCACTATTTTATCAGCTATGATCTTGCTTCTACAGACAGGACATTCTTTAACTTAACTGAAACAAAATTGAAACAGCTTTAAATTGCATTCCAGCTAACTGAATTCCCCTTCCTATGTCAATTAAATACAGTGTTATTCACTTCATGCTCTCTCACTAAATAGCTGTTGTTTACTGCCCTAGGGCACATCACATACCAGTGCAGGTGAGTTAATTTCTATGTACATAGTCTGCAAAGTAGTTGGGGTGAAAAAGGTGCCACAGGGATAAAATTGCTCTCGATGTATAATTTTCATTTGTATAAGTTAATTTCTCTGGACTTCATAAAGTTGTCCTCCTTCTATATGTTTAAGCCTCCCTACTAACATCTGCATTCCAGAGGCACCAAGCTGCTCATTGTGTGAGCAGACACGTCAGCTCTATGGCACCGTCTGGAGACTTCCTGCTGATGGCAATACAAGTAAGAATGTATATAACAAAGCACAATGAAAAATAACATAAAATATGAATATGTAGAGGGCTCAGAGGGACTAATTTTCTTTTTACATCCTGCAATAAAGTAACTCTTAAGAGGAAATTAAAAACCAACCGTTTTCAGGACCTTTCAGTAGAAAGATCACCTACTATGAGATGTGAAAATGTGATGCTCAGCACATTTGGCTGACTGATGTATTAATGACAAGTGCTTGTCTGTCTATACAAGTGTTTGGATAATCTTTTTAAAGGTGATACTAGCTATGTTTTTACTGAACAGCAAATTATACGTCTGATATCCCTGCTTTAAAGATATTAGGATTTTTTAAAATCCAGAGAGAAAAGGGTTCCAAGGTAGTCTTACCAACAGCTGTCCATTACCCAAAAAATTAGTTTCCATAGAGCAATTTACACCCCCTGCAAAAAAAAAGAAGGCAACTGAGAAGACAAAAATGTCAATATTTTCTCAGTACTTTTGTGAACTAAGATTATAAAAAAGAAGAAAGAGGCAGGAAAGACAGTGCAATAGGAGTTTGAGTAGAAAGGAAAAGATGAGAGATGGTTTTAATATGCTAAGATAGAATGATTAATAACTATTATTTGATGCTAAATTTCTGCTTCTCTTATTAAAATAATTCTATATTTGACCCAAAAGGGAATAAAACTGCTTATCATCTTCAGTACTTGGAAGTTTTTATCTTTTCTTAAATGGCAGTTAAATCCCTAATTAGACGTACTTTCTTTTATCCCATCTTCTTTCTGACCTTCCTGTAGCTTCTTTTTCCAGTAAGCTCATCTTTCTCTGGCTTATTCAAAAAACTCTCTGCACTTTATCCTTCTGTTTTTTTCAGCCCAGTATGGGGCTGAAAATTCTTACCAGCTCTGCTACTGGGGAGAGGTGTAACTGAGGAACATCAAAGACACTCAGGACTGTAGAAAAGGAGGGTAGCAGACACTCTCCGCAAGAGGTAAGAATGAAGTCCAGGGAGTCAAACATGTTCGTGGTCAACATCTGGTTTTCATACATCAGTTCATGGAAACTTTAATGATCTAGCTGGAAACATACTGAAAGGAAGGATAACTTTCCAAGACCTGAAGGTTGCTAGAAAATGGAGGACCACAGGAGGGAAAAACCACTTTATACTTCCTTAGCTCTATATCTCTTTTGTGTACCTGTTACTATTCTTTATTATAAAAAGAGTATTTAGGTGCAATTTTTTATCTAATTCCATACAGCCTTTTTAGGTGGGATCAAGGAAAGCACAAAAATAAAGGGACATTAAAATAAAATGCACTGATATTTCTGCACTAACTTTACTTGCACATTTCTCATCAGTTTCAACTACTTTTTCTCTTGCAACCTTAATGCTAAATGACTTCCATGCCAGCTAAGTAATTTATTCCCTTTTTGATTTCTAAATGCTTTCGACAACACTCACTTCAGAGAACTGTGCAGCCCATGGTTAGAGTGAACCAGCTATTGCTGTCTTCAGAGGGAACTGATGTAGGCCAAGCTACAGCAGCCATGTTGAGCCCATGCCATGCCACATCAATCATTTTCACTTGGAAAGAAAGCGAAAGGAGATTCAGCACCTGCACTCCACCAAGTTGGCCATATTTTCTTTTTGTTGAATACATTCCCTTCCCTTTTGGTTCTCATTAAAGATCAAGACAAGTTTATGCAAAATTACTGCACACACTTGAGAATCAACAGCACTCTTTATAATGAGGCAAAGCAGTATTTTTGTGCTGCCATAGCTATCTAGTTACACAAAGGAGAAAACAGGAGTTGTTCCTAACCAGCTTCTCATCTGTTCCTAATTAGAAGAGCACGCACTTAAGCAAAACATACTGTAATTCCAAACTTCATACTGTAATGGGTGAAATAAGTGGAAGTCGTGGTACGAAACTTGATTCTCAGAAGTAACACTGTAGCTGCTGCTGGGCACACCACTATAGGATATTCCCAGAGGCCTCTGTCACAAGGCACTTTGTAACTCAGCATTTAGGATTATTCTGATGTTACAATGGCATTTCATAAAGCTAATTTTGTATGTGGGCAATGAAACCATTAATCAGCCAATGTATTATGGACTTGTCTAGTGGTGTGCTGGATATTTTATCCAGAAGGATGTTGTGAGAGACAGTATCAACAATTTTGCTAAAAGCCAAAAAAACCCACATCTACTGGCTTTCCTTGGTGATAGGCTGGTAATCTAATGGAATCTTCTGCTTTGAGCACCATCAGCACTGAGTTCAGACCTTGCTGAAATACATGGCTTCAAAGTCAGAAAACATTCCAACCTACTTTTCATATGGATAGTATATTTCTAAATCAAAACATAGGCATCAAATGTAACAGAAACTCCATTCAGCACATCAGGAGATACCTGCACAGCAAAAGAAACATCCTGTTTAACTAAAGCATTTGCCAGCTATCCTTCTTTTCTTGTTCCAAATGGCAGTCACACAGGGCAATACGTAAACAATATTAGTGGCTGAATGCTACCATTACACTCTGGAAAAAGTGCAAAGAAGTAATTTATTGCCTCATTATCTAATTAACAAAATGTTTTTTAGTTAATAACTTCAACACCGAAGCATAAAAACAGCTATGAACAGCTGAAAATGCAAAGCTTTTTGTCTTTTTTCTGTGTTTCTATGTAAGAATTTTTCTAGGAATCTAACTCAAGTATCTGCCAAACATTTCATTTTTTGTAAAGTATAAAAGACTGTAATAAATTTTAAAATAATCCCAGTGCAGGTCAAATTAATCCACCCACAAATAGCCATGTAACACTTTGACTTCCAGCAAAGCATGCAAGGAATCTTACTGGATGATCAAACTAGTCAAAATCTATACTGCCCTTTACATTTCCAGTATCATTACAGAAATTTGTTATATTTTGTGCATTAATTCCCATATTTTCTAGAACATAGTGTATATTTATTTTTAGAGATGAAATCTTTAAAGAATGAATAAGTTGATGCATTTGAAATGTTGCCCAAGTCTCCTCAAATCAAATGAAAATGTTTCTAGACTCTGTTACGGATTTTAAAAAGGCCATATGTATGAATTCTAAATCTATAAAAGCTTGCAGTCAAACACCCAAAATTAATATTCTGGTTTGCTTGGAGCCAATGAAACACAACACATGGGTAAGCTAGAGTGGAAGAAGGACTAAAAAAGTGATCTCACTGCTGATTTATCCAGTGTTCTGTGCAAACAACCAGCTGTTTAGATCAATATTTAGGGCATATTTTGCAACAGGATCCAATCTTTAAATGTATGTGTCGAAAATAGGTTTCAGGATAAATATTAAGGTCCTTCAAACCCACGATATGTTGAATGCATCTGTCTATAAAAAAGGCACAATAATAAAAAATTATTGCCATTTCTTTCATAAGAGATATTTGTTGCATAGGGAGTAAGTTTACCACTATGCAAGGTTTTATTATCAGTAGGACACTGAGTTTAATCTGAGAACTTTGAAACTGTGCTGTTGACAAGGGGTAATAAGTATTCTTGTTTGCTACCTGAAACTTAAGACCATTAGGTGGTAAAGTATTTCACAAGAAGCTGCTTAATGGAAACTGATATCAGGCCCAGAGCAGAGAGCAGAAAAACACTGAAGTCTAGTTGTAAAATTTGATTCAGTGCCTCAGGCTATTGTTTAAGTTATGGCAAGCAGATTTAGGCATTCCATTCAGGAAGAGCAATAGGCAACATGAACATGTACGATAAAAAATTCATTAAAAGAAAATGAAATAAAAGCAAATGAGAAGTAGGTATGTAAAAATAAAGTGCATGAAAAAGGAAAAAGTTGATGCACATATTGTGATCAGACTGCAATTTAAGAGCACATTTGGATGTATTCTGTGTGCTGCAGTTACCCTCTCATACAACATCAGAAGTGAAAGAAAACTTAAATGCGGGAAATCAATTCTAATCACGTATCTCAAGGAAAATTCCTTTAAGAATAACTGCATTCATATTCAGACAATACATAGTGCTTGAATTCAGTAGTATTTCCTAAGCTGAGCTAATCTCCCACTGGCATCAGTAGAAGGACTTGACTTGAAATCTTGCAAGTGCCCCCCAGCTCCTGCTCATGTCCCCACTGTCCGTTGGCTGGAGCCAATGAAGAACAGCAGGGTGCTGCCAGGCCATCCCAGGTGTACCTGCTGCCAAAGCTGCCCCTTGAGGATTGCTTTCCCTTGGTGGGGGGGACTCTCCCCTACCTGGATGACAGTTTTCACAGAAGTCATACAAAAGGTGGTACCTATTGGGTTGTCATCACTCTGCCTAATTTTTTTAAAACAAATAGGCTCCAAAGTTACTAGACAAGAACTGACAGGCGAACAGATAGTAGGGGATTCAGCTGCTTAAATGCCAGTGTCTAGTGCCATTTTTACACCCTGAGCATCCATGATACTCACACAGGACTAGCAGATGTGACCCAGGTCCTATTGGACTCCATTCTGCTTTGGAGTGGTGGCTAGAAGACAAATTGTAAGTGTTGAGGTATTGAAAACAATACTGGATGCTTTTGCAACTGAATTTAGCTGGCAGTGTGAATATATGTCCTGTTTCTCTATTATATCAGGCTTAAAAAAGACTAAATATTTAAGATGTCAAAAAAAAATTTGAGGAGCACCAAATATCTCCCAACTGAGTCAGCAGATAACCAAGAATGTTTTGTATGAGACATCAGATTTTTACTTTTTTTTAGATGAATGGTGGAAAAATAAGAAGACAAACCATAGTTTTTCTTTATCTTATTGCAAAATTGTTTTACATTTCTGGATGCATTTCCAAGTACCAAACATGGATCTATCTAAGTTTCAGGCCATTTTCTCTTTTTTATATGGGTAAATTTCTACGGAGAACAACCACCATTATTGTTAGTTCTTCAGTTCTCTAAAATGCAACATCATCAAATAAAAAACTGAGCTATCATTATCTGCCAGCTATCTCATCCAGTGATTAAATTCAAGATAAAAGTAGCCAAATGGCTTTATATGTGATAAAAAGCCAGAAAGGCACATCTCTCATGAGAGAAAAAGAAGAAACTATGATAAGTCAATCATGAGCATGGGAGATGAAAGCTAATAACACGTATTCATATGATGAAGACTGACATGCCCATTACCAAAGTGGAACAATTTTTAGCAATAAAAAGATTAAGCATGATACCATGAAATAACAAATCGACTAGACTTTCTAGAACATGGATGTTCAAGGGCTTCAAAAGGTTTAATAAAATTTGCTGTGCACAGAAGCCTCCATGAGTAAAAAGAATCAGAAAGATTATGCTAGCTCTCCATGCAAGAAATAAAATTTACTAATTTATTCCTTCTACACCCATGCAAAATACAGAGAAATTATTTATAAGTAAGAAATCATAAAAGAAAGAGTGAAAAAGAATAGTCAGCTGTAAATTACTGTGAAAGAAAGTTACAAAAGTGGAAGTCGGCAAATACAAACATCACCATTGCAAATTAGCAATCTAAAACTTGAGGAATATTCTTTTAGCCACAGATGCACCAGATGTTAATTTATTGGCTGTTATTTTAAGGAATTGGTCACCTACTGCTGATCATCATGACAGAAGCTGCAGAAGGTGTTCTTTCACTCTAGCTTCTTCACGGGCCTTTGGTTCTTATTTATATTGGACCACATAGTGAGCAACAAGTCCTCTACCTTCAGAGTGTTACTTGAGCCCTTGGAGGACAAATGACACAGTCCCTTCTTCACTTAAGGGCTTAGTTCAGCTTTAGAGATGCATTCAAAGTGAATGTTCATAAATTTGTTCATTTCCATTAAGACACTGAAAACAACAGGGCTGGGTCATTGTGTCAAACACGATACTTACAACATATTGATGCTTTATACCACATGAGTTTCAGACTTTTTATTCTTTTCAGATTTTATACTTTTCATTGAAGTTTTAATAAACTGGATTTACAAGCCTTTTGGTTTAATATCTAAGCAAGCCATCAACAGAAATGTTTTCTTCACTATTATCTTTACACTTTTAATTGTCACCATTTGCTTGTGTTAGAAACAATCTTACAAAGTCTGACCAAAGACATACATCTTTTAGGACTTTCATCTTACCATGGTCCATGTGTGCATGTTTTGTATCAGGCCAATTGAAAAGACCATGAAAGTGGTGATGTACAGATCTCAGAATTTACCTCAAGGTGTTGATTTTAAGGGTGTGTGATAGCAGTGAAGAAATGAAAGAAAAAAATGAACTTGGAGTTCCAGATTAGTTCCCTTTCTACCTTTCATTGAGACAAGTACATATGGTAAAGGAGGGATGTGTAGGATTATTGACAGTTTGATTTGATAATTATTGTCAGCACACCATAACATTTCAAAGGTAGTGAAAAAGTTAGCACTGAAGACTTAGAGATTGTTTGCAACGCTATTTTAAACGGACAAATACCTAAGACTCTGTCATTTATATTCTATGATGCCAAAGATATAAAAGAGTAGAATTTAATTTCAATTACTTTTACTTTATTTTTCATTTTACTAATGAGAGCACACCTACTAAATGTATCCCCTAATGGTACCAAAGCAGATTCACAGAGCAATTACCAGATTTTCTGGTTTAGTACCAATATCTTGCACTGCTAGGAGAATATTTATCAGCTAGTTCTCTGTCTTAATAAAACCTGTACTTGTAAACCAGATATACAGAAATGGTCTATGCATTGACTTGCAGTTACAGAATTGTAGGCTTTCCATTTTGAATCATGACCTTTTAGTATATCAATTTACTTTGTTGAATCTTCTGTAGTTTGTATTGACACAGTATGAGCATTTCAAGATGCCCAAGGAACCCTCACCTACCTCAAGGAATTATTATATTCCTTATAAAAAGATCATTATTTCCACCTTTAAAAAAATATCTTCCAATACATATGAATTGTACACAAATACAGTAAACTAAGAATCTTTTTAAGCCTACCTATTGATAAACTAAAACAAAAGCACCAAAAATAATTCCTTTCAACAGGATATTGATTGCTAAAAACTAATGATGGTATAGGGTGGAATTAGTCTAATTTAGTGTCTACACCTGAACTAATCAACCATTACTACTTCAAGTGACACCTAGCAGACAGTCAGAGGAGGGCAGGGCAACAGGCATGTCATCCTAATGTTGACATCTGGTCACGTGAACTGCATGCTAGTTCTCCTAGAAGACTGCAGAAGGAGCAGTGTAACTAGCTTAACTATTAACAACAATACCTAAAAGTCTAAACTTAGGATTGATGAGTCTTACCCACAATGTCTACCATTTTTGTCTGTTTGTGTGGATTCATTTATCCACTGTTTGTTGCAGAATTGTTAACGCTCAAAGACTGTGGTTGCAAGTAAGGATTCATGGAACAAGAGTGAAAATTCCAGTTGTTCTAAACTCATGCTAGTCACAGATAATCAGTGTTGGACATGTCCCATTTCTGCAGAAGTTTGCTACACCCTCATGTCTGAGTCTTTAAGTTCAAAAGTGTGAGCTGAAAGATAGATAAAACTGCAGAGATATTGCCCTCTGGATTTCAGAAAGCATATAACTACTACCTGCAGAGAGAAGTCCATGTTTTGCTGAAATAGATGTTTAAACTACTTTTTGAATCACAGTGCCCTGAGGATTTATTTAAAACTGAGATTTGCTTCAAGTAGTAGCTATTAGAAATGAGAAAAAAAAAAAAAGAAAATCATTAAAAAGAAAAAAATAGTCTTATATAATGCCATAGGTAGTAGTCCTTTCTATGAGGTCAGTTTATTGGTTTTAATTGAAGAATCAGTAGCAAAGGACAGTTTAGTTTTATCATATTGGCAAATAAGAAGGAAAACCTTCAAACTGGTGAAAATACTGAGGGAAAAAAATCAGTTACCAGAAGGACACGGTTGCAGCTACTGACATTTTCTAATTGTTTTTTAACTGTCAAGTTTTCAGCCGTGATGATGTTTTGATTTTTGTACATGGTAACTGTGAGTCTAATGAGCAGTTGCCTTAAGCATGTTCCCAAACCCACTAAAAACAGGCTGAAACAAGCAATGGCAAATACTTAAGCAAAACACTGCATTCTTGCTTGTTTTTCAAGCTTCTGGATGAACTAACACATTTCATTGTTTGGGGTTTTTTTTTAGATTATCTCAGGGACACCTACTGCCCAGTCATTGTGGGGGCAATGGATTCAAACTTGAGCACAGGAAGTTCCACCTCAACACGAGGAAAAACTTCTTTGCTGTGAGGGTTACAGAGCACTGGCACAGGCTCCCCAGAGAGATTGTGAAATCTCCTTCTCTCGAGACTTTCAAGACCTGTCTGGATGCCTTTCTGAGTGTTCTGCCCTAGTTTTGGTCCTGCTCTGGCAGGGGGTTTGGACTCGATGATCTTCAGAGGTCCCTTCCAACTCCTAACATTGTGTGGTTCTGTGATTCTAACACCAATTTCCAAGTGACACACCAGCAGCACGCTGCAGACAGCACTGCCATTGCCAGCACACTGGAAGTGGTTTGGGAGAGTACTCTTAGAAATAGTAAGTTTAAAAAAAGTAAGAAGCAAATTAAGCATAACTTCACAAATGTAGTCCTTGACAACTAAAAATAAAGTTAATTCCTTTTCCCTGATGAGGAGTCGAGTGCCCTGAGCCTGCTCCAAAGTAGTTCACCTCCTCTTCCACACCGGGCTGCACTCACTCAAAGGAGTGTTCCAACCCAGTGAAGCAAGTACAGTGACACACATAAGAAATATGTTAACTCCAAATAATGACAAATTATTTTCTATTTGAACAGGCAAAAATAATTTCTCAGGAGACTCTGATAAATATAAGTTAATCAAGAACCAATATTTATATTTATATTTTTATTTTTATTTAGTTCTCACAGCGTATATTATTGCCTGACACTCTCTACCATGTGATACCAAATGGGGTAAGGCTAAACATCTCTGTTTCAGGGAAGGTGTGTTCTAAGCAGACATCAGAATAGACATATATCATATATAGACATATCTTCATATAGTGTACCTAATGAGAAGAAGAATGCTCAACCTCATTGTTTCCACAAGACATTTTTATTCAAATGGGAGAGGTAAGTCAAGCCTGTGACATGACAAACACATATTACCTTTTCCAAAATTTGCTACTTTAAGAAATAACAGGGTAGGTGTTAATTAAAGAATTGTAGCCAAAGAGTGGCTGACATACATTTCCTGAGTAAGTCCACAACTGAGAATTAGAATTATTTTCTTTTTGCTCACATTAACTTTCCTACTAATTAAAGAAATGTTAATCTAATTGGAACTGCAAAATGGAATAAAATATCAGCTCTAATTAATTTTTCTTGACATTTTCTGTCACATAGGCTACATACATTAATATTTGGTGGTAATGTTTTTAACAAATACCTTTTATCTATTTTTCCTCTGTGTTTTCAGAAACATTATAAAGCTTTGATTTTTCTCTTTGCTTGTTACAGAGATCATAGAATGGTTTGGGTTGGAAGGCAACTGAAAGATCATGTAGTTCCAAACCGCCTGCATGGCCAGGGGCACCTCCCACTAGACCAGGTTGCTCAAAGCCCTATCCAACCTTTGAACATTTTCAGGGATGGGGCTTCCACAGCTCCCCTGGGCAACCTGTTCCAGTGTCTCACCACCCTCATAGTGAAGAATTTCTTCCTAACAGCTCATCTAAATTTCAGGTAAAAGTCATTACCCCTTGTCCTCTTGCTACATGCCCTTGTAAAAAGTCCCTCCCCAGCTTTCCTGTGGGCCCACTTCAGATACTGGAAGGCTGCTATAAGGTCTCTCTGGAGCCTTCTCTTCTCCAGGCTGAACAACCCCAACTCAGTCTGTCTTCATAGGAGAGGTATTCCAGCCCTCTGATCATTCTTGTGGCCCTCCTCTTGACTCATTTCAACAGGTCCATGTCCTTCCTGTGTTGGGGGCTCCAGAAGTGGACACGGTACTCCTGTGTCATACTCTAACACAGGTACCTAAAAAATCTTTCAGTTCTTTGTGCCTTCCTGTGATATCTTTGACTGATGCAATAGTGTCCATCAAAAATAGACAATAAAGGTGAAAGTTGGTAAGTACAGGAAAGTTGCTTTGTTAAGCCACCTAGGGTTTCTCTTTTTCTCATACATAGCTGATACCACTTTTTGAGAAACACCTGTAGTGTAAGCTCAAGGCGCAGGCAGTTGTAGCAGTGACATGCTATTAAGAAATTTTTTCCTATCATCATGAGGAAAAAGTAATTTTAGTGTCATGTTGGTTGAAACTTTTCAGCAGTTCATTAAGCCAATAAGAATGCTCACGGGCATTTCTCTCTCTTTATGAGAAAAAAATTAACAAACATAACTTTCAAGAGCACTAGCTTTGCAATCAATCTTCTGATTGATTTCCTGTCATTATCTGAAGACTGAAGAGAGAGAGGTGTTATGCTACTGAATTATGTTACTGGATATCCTGAACATCAGAGGACTAGGATAGCATCTAACTTGCAAAGATAAGGGATGTTCCTGTTGTGTGACCTCTTCCGCTGGCTCTGAGAGAAGGATGTGCACCTGATGCTTCCATCTGGCTCATTTGTGCTGCTGCAGCCTGACCACAAGCAGGAAGGACTTAGGTAATGAAGGGAGCAGGTCTGACCTTTAACTGGCTCCAGGCAGGTTCTAGCAGGAAGGTGGATGGCTAAGTGGGCACAGCAGTGAAAGCAGGGAATGGTTGGGTACTTTTTTGTGTCCTGGTTTGAGCCAGGATCAAGCTAATTTTCCTTTTACTGATTTTTTTTTCCTTCAGTAAGCTTTCTTTTAACTAGCAGCAAGTGTTCCAGCTAGTGGAGTGATAACACTGGAATGTTTATGTTACTGCTGAGACTCCAAGGTCGCTTCTTAGCTCTGCTGCTACAGAGGCTACCGGGGCAGGAGAATTGTATCTGTGACCCCCCCGTGGGGAGCTTGACTAGACAGACAGCAAAATTGACCAAAGGTATTCCATTCCATATAACTACGTAAGCTCCAAGGAAGGTCAGAGATCACAGAAGACAACTTCCTTCCTGCTTCTTCTTCCCTTCTCTTCTGTCCATGGCCAGTGTCCGGGGAGGACTCCATCCATCCATCACCGTCGACCCGCAGGCTCATGCATCTCTGACCTCATAACTCTACCTTAATCCCCTGTCTGCTCTGCCTTATCTCCTGCCTGTGGGCTGGGACATTTTGGGACTGCTCACAGCTAAGGAGAGTGCCAGGGGAGTTGCTGGGGGTGGGGGGAGGAAAGAGGGTTTTGCACATTTCTGAACATACTTGTATATAATTGTACATATAATTAAAGCTGTCTAATTTAGTTTTCAATCCAGCTAAGTCTCTCTCCTAATTCTCCCTCTCCTTCCCTACCTGGGTGGGAAGGGGAGGGGATCGAGAGCATTGTTGTCTCTGGTTTAATTGCCGATCCTGAGTCAACCCGAGACAACAATTTATTGGTGCCTGAACAGGGACTCGATCTGAAGCCCAGGTATAAAATCTAACTAATTGGGAATGTATAAAATTCCACCTCTGATGGGAGGGATCCCTCAGATGGCAATGGGCAACACTTCTGAATTTAATGACGGATTGAAAACTAAACGCTTTCTGTAATGTTTCTGCTGGACCTTTTTCCCAATAAGCAATTGTACACGTCAAACCATGACAGGCGGTTTTTTGATTTTGTTTTTTTTTTGCAGTGGCTCACTTTGCAGTAAAATAAATCTGTCCTGCTCCTATCAAGGTAGAGGAAGAAAGAAATAAAGAGTTTCCGAGGATTTTTCCTTTTGACTCTGAAATGTTCAGGAAAGCCTTGGGATAAGCATCCTCTCAAGTCTGTAAAAGCTCCCATGTCAAAATTTGGGGAACTTCTCTGGGAAAAAAGGACATCTATAAACTATTTGAGATTTGACGATCATTTCCTCTTTAACTGAAAATAGCAAGACTGAGAATTTATTTATTTATAAATGAACACAATTAAAATTAAAAGCCTACTCACTGCCCATTACAATTATAACTAAGTTTTATTAACAGCAGCAGTGATACAGGAGTTTCAGTAATTGATTCTGAGAAGAAAAAAACTGTTGTAGCCTGGGGAACATTGAATGTATAAATGTAATAAATCTTTCTTCCCAAAGGTTTTCACTACAGACTTGAGCAATAAGAGGAGTTTGCTTTCTCTCCAGTCTTGAATATGACACCCATTATTTGAATGTAGCAATTAAATTATTTTCTTCAGGCAGATCACTGATTCTGGAGCAGGTCAGTAATTACACAGGGTAATTTGTAACCACTTTCTACCAACACACAGGTCAAAGCACAACTTATGTTAATTCTACAACTATGGTGCATCATGGACTGACATATTGTTCCTAGTGTGATCTTGAGGAAGAGATTGATGGGAAAGATCAGAGTTGCAGGAAATGCTGATCAAAAGCAAGTTGAAAAGATAAACAGCAAGCAGCATCAAAACTACAGCAGCACACAGGATCTGGACCTCAAGCATCTTCCTTAGCTGGTGAGATGTCACAGTTTAACATAAATTACAAATATCACAGTTTCACTAAACATGTCCCACAAGTTACCTACAGTTTTGTCAGGGCTACTTTGTTTGCTTACTATGTTAGCTCCAGGGTTTCTGAACCATCTCAATATTCTTTCTCAGACAGAACAACTGCACTAGATTCAACTAGATTCCTGTTTGGAATGAAGAGTTTTCTTACTTTTTTTTCAGAAAAACTGAATTGACAGTCCCAACATGCACATGATAACAGGAGAAAAGAGAGAGAGGAGGAGGGAGCAACATTTCTTGGGGTAGTGATTTCCTAGGAAGAAACATACAGATTAGATATAAAATCCGCCCAGCAGCTCTGCTGCACTTGTCAGCCTTAGTTTTTTCAGCAGTTTCTAAACTATCATTATTCCCTATTTTTCAGATAGAGAAATAGGCCAGAGAGGCAAAGCCATGTTCATAGAAACAGTCAGTAACACAAGTTGCAATAGGTGCTATTACTAATATTAGGATTTTAAATTCAGTCATTACCGAAGGGGAACAAAAACAGAAGGAAAATTTGTTTTAATATTTCTTTTATTTTTACTACCTCAATAACCATTCTTCTTTATTGGCAACAGCAATTTCTTAGAACGGTGCAAAATACTAAGTCCTCAATGTGACATGTCCAGAAAGAACATTTCAGCAATCTCACCTTACATTTTGATTCAAAAAATGACTTAGCTCTAAGGGGCATCAGTTAGCCTTTAGCAATTTGACGGCAAACTTCAAAATAAAATAAAAAAGAATTTCCAAAGATTTCCCTCTCTGTGATTTTGCTCAATGACAAAACATTAAGATGACTTTTCTGAGCATCACGGTAACTTACAAGGTTAATATAAACATGTAACTACTGACAGGCACTGGTCTGTGTGCTCCCCTTAACTTATGCAAAACTGCTCATGACCTGTGGGGATCTATCCGAAGAGACGTTGCACGGCAGAGGGCAGAGCTGGTAACGGCAGCCCAGCCACAGGACTCCCGCAGCCCGATGCAGCCCTGCTCCAGTGGGCCCTCCCTCCCCTGGGAAGTCCCTTTGCTGAGGGTGTGCTGGGACATGGAGCAGGTGAGGGCACTGCATGGGGAGAGCTTTACTTCTAGTGTGTTTGCAGATATAAGGTCAGGCTGCTCGATTCTTTCAATACTGACAGACCACACCAGTCTATGTTTTCCAGGCTTTCATTCCAGGAAAGAAAGGAAGAAACAGCAAATCCAAGACTCCTTTATGGGGTCCACAGGCTAAGTCTGCTACAAAGCACTCAGAAACCTCCTCATGTTCATCTCTTCAGCCTGCTTCCAAAGTGACAACCCTCTTTTCATCCACACAGCTCCCTCCATCTCTCAGTCACCTACTATAAGCTCCTCCAGACAGTTCACAAAGACACAATCATCAGCTCCTTCTTCCATACTTCTGACTTCAAGAAGTTCTCTTGCCATAGCCCAGCACTCCAGCACATATTTCCAGCTTTATGTTTGAAAGCCTTCCAAGCAGCCTGCTGTAGCTCTCTCACAGCATGAAGCACCTCTGTTTTGCTCAACCAGTGTTATATTACATAACGTAAGCAATGAAACACTCCTAAGATTTTATCCCACCATGGTTAACTCAAGGCTTACAAACAAAATAATGCACCACTCCTGCTGCAGAGTGAATGGATCCAAATGAAAAAAAAGCTATTTTGAATGGAGCTTTGACTACAACTATTTCAAGTAACCAAATAAGTATCAGAAAGGTTATATCATAAGAAGTTTACATCTTCAACTTTGACAAGTCTGATTAATGGGTTCTTTTCACTTTGAAGATTTGTACCTTGCAGCTTCTTTTCTTTTTAGAAAGATATATGTAACTCATTTATTGTTTTTTTCCTCCCCTCAGTTCCCCATAGTTACATTTTTTGTACTAATCCCTTATGTCCTATTTTCAGAAACTTCTGTCTGCTGCTTGTGAGAGAAAACTTGTCAGCTGAAAGCCTGTTTGTTTAACATCTCGATTTTACATTGCCTCTGTACTCTAAAACAAATAATAGTAAAAAAATAAAAAAAATAAAAAAAAGTAAAAATTGCAGTCTTCTTTGACATATAAGGATCATCTGTATGGCAAGTAAAATTTAGGAAAGAAATATCTAGTTTTAGAAAGTATTCCCAGGAAATTATTTCCCAGTAGTAATAAGGGCAAATTAAAAAGTGTTGGTGAACTTCATCTTTTGGAAACTAGAGTGTCCCACATCCCCTGCCTCCATTCACTAACGATAAGTGAAAAAAAACCACAACAAACAAAGAAACAAACAAACAAAACCAACAAACAATCAAAACACCACCATCATTAAAACAGCTGGACTTTGGACTACCAGATACGTTACTTTTTGTGCAGTGTAACAGAACGGAGACACCAAAGAAAAAGTGTTGTTTGAAATCATAGGTAATGATGAAAAGCTGGATAATCCAGGAAAAAAAAGGCTGTTACACTTGCAATCTAGGAGACAAATGCACAGGCTTAAACTGTGGAAGGATTCAGGATGATGAAAATTTGTTGTATATGAACATCACTATAGGTGTTCTGCTCTACTGCACTTGTAATTGCCTCAGCTCTTCCTTGGCTGACCAATGCTCCGGCGATGTCCTTGGAACCGGATTTTCACTCCTGGCTGCATTTGCCGTTTTCTGGCCCTTCTAAGCAGAGAAGTAAGAGTAGGGCAAGGGTGTGCCTTCATGGGCAAGGAAGAAACAGGCACCTGTGAGAGGGAGTCTTGAGCCAGTTGTAGAAAAATTATGCAGGATGGGGAGTGAGGTACTGAATTATGCAATTTTATGAGCATGCTGCAGACCTGTCAGCATGCCAAATCTCTCAGGGCTAGATATCTAGGATCCATCACACTTGGTTTGGTGAAGGAAAGCAGTTTTCTGGTCAGAGGCAATTGCATTGTGACCAGACACAGACACATCACTCACAGAAACTGTAAAAAAACTGTCCCTATTCTGAACATTGGAGATGGAACATAATCCAACAACAGTGGCTACTTTCAGCTCCTATTATTTTCTGCCATGTTATTTTCTTCTGAAATTATCTGGTTGGCAAAGATAACAGTCTAAATAATATTTGAACAAAGTGTACAAAGTGCTGTAGGGCTAGTTCAAGGGACATTTTGAATGATGCCTTTCAAATACCTGTACCAGGTATGCACAGAAATCTGTAAAACCAGTAGGCTTTGAATTATATCTGAAATAAAAATCTACTCTCAGGAGGAATCTGATTGCTGCTTTCTAATTTTACATGACATTTTGTAGGAGATTTAATGTAGATAAGTAAGATAAGATACAATGAATAGATAAAACACTTCTACACGGTTCCTTTTGAGTGGTGTTAAAAGCTATGTGCTTAATAAAGAGACAAAGAAAAAAGAAAATACCATCACCTATGTATTCGAATTGTTAAATGACTATACAAAAAGCTACGATTCCTCTTGGGCAACAATTTTTTTTTTTTCTAATATTTCATCCCAGTGGTGAATGTGACTGATCTACTCAGAACTGATTCCATGGCGAAAGAAGCACACACAGGGCAGGCAGCAACTGAGAAAGCTTTCCCACACTATTACTGTGCCAAACTGCAAGGTGGCATTGGCATATAGCTAAATGTCCCCTGGCAACAAGTGTGCAAACTCATTTTAACTTGTGACCCAAGCCAGCTGGTCCCCAAATACATCAAGCTGGGAAAGCTCCTCTTATGCAATTCTGCCCCTCTCCTCTCAGAGCAACTAATTTCAGTCACATCCGTGAGGTCTTTTAACCCTCAGTTGCATCTGAAAATAACTCCTAACTGCTCTAAAGCCTTCTGATGAGTAAGTAATATCTCTGGCCCTCTCACACAACAGTTTCCTCACAATGTTTCATGAAGCATTCCCTAGTTTAAGGAAATGGTTGGATAAACATTTCACTATGAGAAGTGAATGAGAGAGTAAGTAGCCAAATTGGGAAAAGAAAATTAACTGAGCCATCAAGATTTATACATAACTTCCTAAGAACTGCAGCATCACTGGTCTACTCTACTACTCCTTGTCTTAACTCTCACTTAACAGGTAATGATTATATTAAGATAGTTCTCTATTTGTGGAGCAGTGATTATCTGTTAATATTTTCATTAAATACATCTTGAACATCCCTGCACAGACTCAAAACATAATTAGCAATTAAAATATCAATATGCTAGCTCTAATGTAACCATTTAGGAACAATCCAAGTAGTATTAGAGAAATTTCAGAGCAATACTTTCACCATCACTAGACCTACTAGCTTCCCTTAAGGCAATTCTACTTGTTTGAAACTTTTTGGGCTAGGTCCCAAAGACAGAAAGTCTTAATTTGCTCACAGAAAGTAGCTGATCTGTAATGCATTTCAAACAAGCAAATACAACAATTTCTTTGCAACTATTTCCCTCTCATCTTTTCTTATGGGAGTGAAGACAGACATAAACCTAGAGGGAGAGAGAGTGACAAAGAATACACATGCAAACACAGCTGTGTTTGTTCATGATTTTGTTCATTTTTAAACACAATTTAAATTTTATGTATTATGTATTTTTAAGGAGACATTGTCCCTACAGATGACAAGATCTGCAATCCCAAGAAGTTCAGCACAGCTGCACCTAGTTCAAGCCAGTACAAATTTCAGATGAAGGTCTTTTCACAGAATACACCCCCCATTAAGCAAAGTCACTAGAGAACATCCCTTAAAGCTATTTATTATACATTAGGTGGTATATACAACAAAAATAAAACAGGTTTTATTATTTAACATCTATTTAGTGTTCAAAAATGCATCCTTAATGCTTCAACAGTGTAAAGGGTACTGAAGATGCAGTACTTTTGCTAACTCTCAATGCCAAAACCCAAAAGCAATGCTGTTTGGCCCTGGTCTGTGTTTAGTAGAAAGAGAGTTTTAAGAAGCTTGGTAACTGATGATAAATCCACTCTCTAGCTCAGTAAAGCATATTTAAGATACTGGAGGTAATGCAGCATATTAAATTTTCACAGGTTATTTATCTCACCAGTATGATGTAAGTTTTTCAACAAGTGATGGAAAACTATGTTGTGCTTCCTTTATGAACAGAAGGTAGGAAAGGTACAGGCAGGAAGAATTTAAAATATGCATTGTCTATATTTGCACAAGTTATTAGGCACTACTTTATGTTGAGGAAAATGTTCAAATGAAAAATGCATGCAACACATTGAAAACATTAGTTACTTATATGAGAAGGCTGAGGGAGCTGGGTCTCTTTAGCTTGCAGAAGAAGAGACTGAGGGGCGACCTCATCAAAGTTTACAAATATGTTAAGGGGGAGTGTCAGGATGATGGAGCCAGGCTTTTTTCAGTGATGTCCAGTGACAGGACAAGGGGCAATGGGTGCAAACTGGAGCATAGGAGGTTCCATGTAAATATCAGGAAAAACTTATTTACTGTGAGAGTGACAGAGCACTGGAACAGGCTGCCCAGAGAGGTTGTGGAGTCCCCTTCGCTGGAGACATTCAAAACCCGCCTGGACAAGTTCCTGTGTGATGTGCTCTAGGTGACCCTGCTCTGGCAGGGGGGTTGAACTAGATGATCTTTCAAGGTCCCTTCCAACCACTAGGATTCTGTGATTCTGTGAATAGTTCTATAGTTCTAATACTCGATGCTATTGAGATAGCCCACTTTATTAAGCTCCACTTCAGGTAACTTCAGCTCCACTGTAATATACAAATAGTGAAAAGAAAACTCAAAATCTTCCAAGTTTATGCTTCACTTAGAAGCTTGGGAAGGAAAGGAGAGAAAAAAAGAAACCACAGAAAGAACAGAAAAAAAATGAGAGTTCAGTCTCCATTACTTTTTTTGCATAGTATCAATAGAATACCACCTTCTATAGCTTTACTGTACCTAAACCTCCCCCTTTTGCCACACACTCCCCGTTTCACTCCCACCTCCATTTCCTTTGACTACATTGCTCTTTTTGAGATGAAAAAAACAAGGATTTAAATAACAGAAAAGCAAGATCTCTGAGCTAGAGCTGCTTGTTGAATTCAAAGTACTACTGCTAAAACTTGATCTCTGTGATGTTTGACTGTTCTATTATCATGCTATGTGCTTCAAAACTCTGATGCAGTGCAGCAGAAATAATTTTATCTATAAACAGTATATAGCACTGAACGGCTGTGAGAGTTACCAGATTTGCATTTGAATCAGAGTGAATGTGACAGCTCTCCATTGCAAGTTCAAATCTCCTAGAGGCTGAAGTGAAGGTTTTTCTATGAAAAAGAATAAACCAGAGTGAATACTTTGACTGTCATTGAGGTTAATATTAGGCTATGGAAAAGCTGAGCAAGAACTGGGACAGGAAGGTTTTGTTTGTTTAGTAAGCACCAGGATTTGGATTTTACATATATTCTTTCCACTGATACAGACTTACAATTTGAAGTGAATTATAGTTTTGAGTGAGCTTAGAGAAAATGACAGGAAATGCTTGTTTTTCCACCATGTTTTTGCATGGAGCCTAAATTTGACACATTGCTGAGAAATGTACTTATGCATTTTTAAAATTTTTGGTTTGGGGGTTGTTTTGGGGAGTAAAAAAAATTCAATAGCTTCTGCTTGCATTCCCTGCTCTTCCAAAGCACAATTTACATTACAAATTTCATCAACGTGCTTATATGCAAGAGGTTTCCTACATCACTCATCTGTGAGTGTATCATAGGGAGAAGCGGCAGTTTTTGCACTCCCAAAGGGGTTGCTTTTTCCTGCATTCCTCCAGCTCCTTTCAGAAAGAGCCAAGAAAGGTTGCTGTTAACACCAGTGTTGTCACTGTTCCTGTTGATGTCACTGAGTGGTTGATTTTTAGCCAGCTCAGCCAGCTGAAGTGGATAACATGGGCAAGCACCGGCACTCAGTGCCCAAAGAGGTTCAGACCTAGACATCTGGACAACCACTGATTTTATTCCCAACCAAATAAGTTTATGAAGAAAATGAAAAGGAAACTATGGCAAGGGGAAAAGGATGATCTATATATGCTATTATCAAACGGGGAAAAAAGTCTCAAATAGACCAAAGATGTTTCATGGTCTGTGTTTTCAGTATCGGGAAATCCGGAAGAGAAGCATCAGGCCAAAACAAATATGAGAAGTTTGAGGATGTTCCCTGAGGAATATCCTGAGCGAGGGCCTGAGAGAGCCTGTCTACTTTATGCTCCTCAGGCAGAGAGAGCAGGTGAGGCTTTTCTCATGTGCAGAACTCACCAGCTGAACTTGGACATCTGAAATAAAGCAGACGTCTGCCCACCTCTCACTGTCTACTGGCTTCTGAACCACTGACCTGACCTTTTACCAATTCCCTGTTTGGTTCAGCACTGTCTGTTTTGGTCCATGTACATTTAATTTGTTTCTACTTCACTACTTCATCAGGATCCCACCCATGATAGAAACAGGGCTTACAGGGAGGCTCAAATATAAACATTTCACACCAACGTTTGACTACTCCATGTATCACACAATGCCCATCTTACAGTCACTGTTTTTTTAAACAAAAAAAAAGAAATGCAAAAAGAAAACATTGTAAGATTCCACCCACTCACAAGTGATGCCAGTTACTTAACTTAGAAGTGCATATTTATCCATAAGATGAATACTATTTCTGTGCATTATGCCAATTATAATATCTTTTATGTCTGTATTTAAAAAAATACTCAATAGTGATTTTATTTAAAAATAAATATTATTCTGCTCTCAAAAGTTTTATTTAACAATTTTGGATATGTTCAGAATGCCAGCACCACCCGGAAAGGACACAGCAAGGGGATAATTGACCTTGTCAGCTAGAAGCAGTCTTCTTTTTTCCTTGGAATATTTAACTCATAGATGCAGTCAATTACCTTCAGGTAATGCCTACTTCAAGGGTTTTATTGCTCTGCTTCTTTAGATTTTCTAGTCTAAGTCAGATCTGTTTTGCCTGTATTTTAGCATAATTTTAGTAATAGTAAAATTTTCTCTGATTCTAGTATTAGGCTTTGAAAACAAAGCCACCAACATCTGTGTTTCAAATATTTATGAATCTTGCAAACGATTTTTTTCATAACCCTGAATTAATTAGTATTTATATAAAAGTAGATTTATAGGTTCAATGACTAATTTTTACTTGTCTTATTTTAAGTGTACTAGACAACTTTTAATCTAAAGCCGGAAGAGTCTGTGGGTCTTCAGGTTAAGCCAGAAATCCTGACAGCATGAAAACAGAGCACAGTGGTATGCTATGGTTTACTACTTTGTCACCAACCTAGTCTCTGCCTATGAGTCTTATGAGTTTGTGTTCAGTGGTGAGAAATCCCAGCTGACAAGTCATCCATAGAACAACAGAAAAGAAAAAGGTTGGAACATAAAGTCCATGGCTCACACATGGCCCCTCTGTCTAGTCGTCTTCAGTACAATTAGAAACCTCCAATTCCTTTCTCCCCCAAAGAAGCTTCTAAATTTGTCTGCCTTCTGCTGTGACTGATTCACATGAGGCAAAAGTAGTCTGACCTTAGATGACAGTACTTTTGCCCCCTCCTTATTTGAACTTGTATATAGCTAACTTTTTTTTTTTTAAAGAAATATTTATGAATCTATGCAGACACCAGCAGGAACAGTCTTGATTGCACAGAAAAGACAATCAGACCAGCAACTGAAATAAGAAGGCACTGAATTTAATTGCTTATTATCCAGATATGCACAATTCACATTAATGTAAGATCCCATTTTCATTGCAGCTAAATAGCAAAGCAAAAACATAAAAAGATTCATAAGAAGCAAAAGAAACTTTCTACAATGCTTGCAGAGAATCAGTGTATGGAATTGCAAGCAGTCCAGTATTTTGTTCATTAACTCCTAATTAGATCATTCTATAAAGAAGAATGAGCACTGCTGGATTACATATCCTCCTGCAAGTCCCCAGAGAGCTCCTATATTGTGTTTATTTTCACAGAAGCAATAGGGTTTAATTCTACAGTAATTACTTCCCAATTTTCCTCCAGAGCAGAAGTATATTACATTTCCTACTAAACTGAAGATGGATTCTATCAAGTAGCTGCTATCTTGCAACTTACTGATAAAAGAGTAAAGGGAAAATATTTTAGGAGTTTGTATTAATTTTTGAAAGATGCTGAGTCCAAGGGCTGTTGGATAGGAAAAGCAGAGCTAAGAAGAGTGTTTGGGCCTTTGCGGGATCAATACTAATTTTGTTCAATATTCACTGGACAGACTATAATATGCATCTGTGTCATTTCCTTAACATGTAAGAGAGATATATTTACATATCTTAAGAAATAATTCATTTTTTTACTGTAAGTTTAAACATTTTCTTTCAGTTGGCTTCTTCAGCCTCTAGTTAACTCTAGTGTACTCAGCTGACCTCGATACCAAATTTCTAGTTACACAATTTTTAAAAAATGCATTCAAAGATTTTCCCCAGCACTAGAGTTTGAATATTGGTGGTGACTGAAGGTATGTTGTTGTCAAATTGTAAAGCTTCACCAAAACCCCCATTTTCTCAACATGTGATTAGAATAAATAATCTCTGAGCCCAGTATCTGACAGCAACTTCCTTTTTTACTCTGGTCAAACTAGTGAACTTTCTGCTTTAGTTCTCTTGTCTATACAATGGAATAAAGCCTCTTAAGGGGATGAGGGAAAAGCTGATGGAAAAATTATAAGCATTCAAATGATGCAGTGAAAACATTTTTTAAGAAGTGCAGTCTTGAAAAATAAGAGGCCAGAAACCAGAGTTCTGTTTTGTAAATAAAAGTGACACATTTTTTAAAAAACTGTCATAGAAAATTTTGACCAGTGTTAACCAGTTACCAAGATTTTCTTAAGTAACTATCAGTTTTACCAGCACATTTTAAAACACGTTCTCTGAGATTCCTTGAAAGAACTCAGTAGACATTTTCCTGATCAACAGCACCTTTCTATTAATTTAATTCCAAAAGGTCAGTGACTACATCTGAAAATTTCAACCAATACCATCACTATGTTCTATCTTTGTACCGCTCACTGCAGCTTCCAGTGTCTTCACTGGTAAACATGGTCAGTTCTGGAGAGCAGTGCAGTGAGACCAAAGCCTGGAGGTAGGTCCACCTCATTCTTTGTAGAGGCAGTGTGTGCACCATATGCCCCTGTACAGGACAGAGGCCTCAGCGTAGGGCTTCAGAGACAGCTTCTGAGGGCTGGACAATCCAGCCCCAGAAAGGGTACACCTATGCAACCTGAGCGTGGAGATCTACAGGTCAGCTTTCTTAGAATATTTAAATCTTGGAAGTGTGTGGTTTTGACACAGGCTTGTTGTAGCACATCTATGTGAGCAGCTTAGGGAACAGAATCTCACTGTAAAGACTGGGAGCACGGCTGAGCTCACACTCACCCCAACAGATGTCTAAAGTTTTATTAATTAAACTTTTTGGTACAAGTTGTACATAAAAGTGAAGTCTGTGAAAGATGAGATGCAGAAGCAGATAGCAAGTTTCAAGAAGTTCTTGCTTATCACTTTATTGAAGAACAATATCCTTAGAGAAGAACTGAATGAAATTCTGGTCTTACAGACTTCACTCCCTCCTCAAGTGCTCCATACTGTTCACCACTTTTCTTGTACAGTATAGAGGTTGAGCCCTCTGAGACCATACAAGTCTGTATGGGGAAGATCAGTCAGCAGTAGCTTTTGTTGTGGACATGAAAAAGAAGAGCTAAGTTTTAGGAAATACTCTTGTCAATAATGACAAGTTTTGTTTTTTTAAATGGTATAAAGGAAAATACACCAAAAAAAACCATAAAATACAAAAAGAGAATTACAGCTTCCATTTGCATTTATATGATTGAAATAGGCACAACAGATAAAAACCAAAGTATTTTTTCAGGAAATAATTCTAAAGTCTGTCCCTATGCTGCCCAGTTGAGGATTGAATACTGTTCCATGATTTAATAGGATGACACTGGGCTTTGAAAAGTCATGAAGCAGAGATGTAGCAGGGACAGGAGAGTATTTTGCCATTTTCCCAAAATTAACATTGCTTCTGTTTGTGAACAGAGCACTACTTCTAGCCTACCACCTCAATTGCAAGGTCTTTGGTTGCACTGCCACTGCCTTGTGCTAGGCTTCCAGACCCATTTCACCTGGCAGAAACTCCAAGTTTGAATTAAAGAGAATAAAACAGAAGTAACTGGCCTGAATTTTAACAGATGTACAGAGAGCAGTGAGTGATCAGAAAAAAATGAATTGGGGAAACATAAAGCAACAAGCAACGGCAGAAATACATGACTAAGAAAAGGGTATTTTCTACATGTGCAGCACTGCTTGTCACTGAGTAACTGCATCTTGTCACTGCTGTTGCTTTCTTGCACTTCCTTCCACCTTTGTCTGTCTCTGTCCTCACTGTACACCATTAACCTTGAAATTCCTTTGATACTACCCAACAGTCTGACTATTTTGGAAGGTGCCAACCACATGAAAGGATACTGACATCTCACATACACACCGAACTAACACTTCCACATCTACAGCTTGAGTTTCTAAAAATGTAAACAAACATTTTCCAAATATTTTCATACTGGGAACAGACTGGCAATGCTTTGTATAAGTTTCTTTCAGGCCTGAAACAGTAACAGTAACTTGTGAACTATAAAGAGAAGCTGAGAACAATTGTTTTGAGATTAGTTTGATTTTGTTCAACAATTAAAGAAAAGGCAGTTCTAAGTGTCAAACAGGTGGACACTAGAGGGGTGAATGTATTGTAGCATCTCCTCTGGGTTAGGCAGAAAAAAAAAAAAAGTGTTCTTTCTGTGTCCAAAGTGTTCTTTTTTAACCAAAAGTACCTTTTTAAAAAAAAAAAAAAAATCTAGAGTTCCATTTTCTGCAAGAAGTCGAGTTGAAGATCCTCATTTCACCACCAGGAGGTGATCATGAACACTTGTCAAGAACTCCCCAATAACCAAGCCTCAGGTACAATCAAAGAATGCCCAAATTCTACTTCAAAGTAATCAATAAGACACTCCTTAATAGAAGATGGCATCCTATTTTTTCAAACAGCACTAAAATATTTTTTTAATGACTTATCATATCTAAAATGAACGCATACAGTTTTATAAATGACATAACTACTGAGTAAGTGATATCCTGACAAGCCACCATGCCGTGCTTCCTTGCTGTATTACAACCTTCCCTCAGCAAGAAGTGGTATTTCAACACTACAGTTTAATCTTTGTTCTAGTCTCTTTTCTCACCCCTATCTGAATTGCAGAGAAAGAAAAATCTTGCAGGAACAACTGTCTCAGATACTTCACTTTTTTTTGTTTTTCATTAACCTTGCAAGATTTGGTACTCTTCTACATTCCTAGCTCTCTAATTTTGTACATTTTTGATAAATACTGAATCACTTAGCACCAATTGTACAAAATTGTGAAAATTAGTAACTCTTTCACAGGAGACACACATTACATTAACTGCAACTGAAACAAGATGAGCAATGAAAAACTGTTGGTGGCACTGCACATTGGGACCATTGCTATTTTGAGCACTGCTTCCCATTAAACATGATTTAAACCTTTCAACAAAACCACCATTTTACCTGAATTTAGCCTTCATATGCAGTAAATATATAAGAAAGACTACAAAGGATAACCACAGCTAAACACATAGCAAGGTTTATTTTAGAGGTACAGCTGACAGTTCAAATGTTACAGATCCCAAATGTTATAGACACTTGCCTTGCAATTTCCAAGTAGTAGCAAGTAGTATAACTTTGAAGAGCCTTAGAGGAACAACTGTCAAACAATCAAAGCTCAAAAAAACAAGGCATGTCATGGACAGTAGGAAGAGATTATTATAAAAATGAAGTATGTCAGGAATTGCATTCATTTTTTGTTGTTTCCATTCTCAGATGGAGCAACAATAAAAGGTGTGGAACATAATTCTAACCATAAATAATGAAGAAAAAGTGCTTTTAAGCTACAGAACTGAGTTTCACATTTATTCAAAACTCCCCGTAGACTTCCATCCCACAGAAGAATTGATTCAACTTTTTTTTCCGCTGTGCTTTCTCCATTGCATCTTAGTATAGTCCCCACAATTTTGCTAGTGACACAGAACCACTTTGTTTTACCAAGGTATTTTTAAAATCCCTCATGTTGATGCTGAAGCACACAAGTTAATCCAAGTTAGGCACTGTTAAGAGTGATCCTTTCCTGCCATCTAGGGGACACAAACTAGTGTGCAAATGGAGGATTGTCTTCACTTATATAGGAAAACTTTATGAAATGCTTTCTCCTACCCAGCAAAACAAAAATCAACTTAACTAAAGAGCAACACAACTAACAAGAAACAAACCTAAGGGAAGAATGGCACACCTATTTTCTTAGAGACCATATGCATAATAGTTTAAATTTGGCATAATTCTTTTTTTTTTTTTACAGAAGATTTCAGTTAAATGCCCAGCAAAAATACTGAGGTGACAATTTAAACCTCGCTTTTACAATGTACAGCCACGTCTTCTGAGCTACTCAGCTACATGAAAAACCTTATGATTTTCCTAAGATACCTCAAGAGAGCAAGATCTATGCTGCTACAAACAGCATGTAACTGTCAAAAGCCAATAGAGAGAGAAAAAGGATTGAGATATCTGTGGTCCCAGAAAGTGAGGAAGTTAGAAATAGCTTATCACATATGTTCTCTTGAAAATTTAGCTTAGAGTCAGAACTTGCTTTCCAACACATTTACATGAAGTGGTAACTTTCTCAGCACCTCATTCTCCTGCCTGCATGGTGGGCATGTACCCTGTGTAGACAGTAAGCACCTTTTTATTGCTCAACCCTAAGAAGTAAAACATAGAAACACTCAACATTGAAAGATCATCAGTCAGTTTTAGAAAAAGCTAAAGATCGTTTCAAGATGCAAGTTCCTATTGCTGTTTGAAGAAAATGTATATTTGGTAAAACCTATAGTGTATGAACACCTTTTTTTTTTTTGTACTTACATGGCTTTGTCAGCATCTTTTGACAAGAAAGAACAAGGCAATGATACCTCAGGGGGACATAAAATAAAAAAAGGAGAAGGAAGGGCTCCAATTAGAGACAGGATGGAAAGGTAGTAAGGCACCATCAAGAAATCAGGACAGCTTGTTTCCTAAGCCTGACCTCCAGTGGTGAATACAGAGACTAAAATAAGGTACGATCTTACTGCAAACTGCCATGAACATACTTGTGAACAGTGAAAAAAGCCTAAGATACTTATTCAGGACCTCTCAGATTGAACATTGCACTTAACGAAGTAAATTATAAAGAAGTTACATTCAGCCAAAAAGAGAACTTTTGACACTATGAAAGCTGACACATTGCAGTTTTTGTTTTCTGAAAACAAAGCAATTTGACATGAGATTCCACAGTGGCATCTGTGTAGTCTTACAGAAGTACTAAACTACTCAAAATTCCACCGTTTGTCAGCATGTATCTATGAAGTTTTATCTTCATTTAACATATGCTTATCTTTCAATTACCTTAAGAAGCTAAAGCCAACAAGCATGTGAAATTACTGCTTTTTTTCTTTAAACATGATAAAAATTAAGGTTTCAGTAAGTAACTTTCAGTGTTGCAGGTGTATTCCAGCACAAGAGATGCATCATGTCTAGGTAACAGCATGTAAATACAGGCAGATACTTATTTTGCCACTGTATCCCTTCTGCTTTAAGAACATCTTCAAAACCCTTTACCCTTGGAAAGGTTTTTGGAATTGCTGGGGAAAAAGGAAAGATGTCATGTTACATTAAGAAGGTCAATTAACACACTCAAAGTCACTGAAAAAGTATCTCCTGTTTAAAGCTCATCCTTATGAAATAAGTGTTGGGATTGAACTGAAAAAACAGGAATTCAACTGACTGTACTTCCCATAACCAAATCTCATATTCACAGCTCAACACAAACTACTGATCTATCTGTTAAGAGTTGTAGACAAATATACAAGTCATGTTTTATCCAGAAGTTTGTAGTTCTTGTGGTTGGGGGTTTTTTTGTTTTTGTTTTTTACAAAAAAGCGTAACACAAATAAATCTAAATCACAAACTGAAATTAAGTCACCAAACAAGAAACTTCATTCACAGTGTAATTTTATTTTTTTTTATATATAATTGCTTCCCTAAGAACAAAACAAATCTTATTGTCACACATTAAAACAGTTGTTAGCATGAACATTAGAGGAAGAAGCTTTAGTGTCAGGTTTTAACCTTACCTTGCATTCTTCTTCTCTTTAAGTACTACTTTTAACTGATGTAAGTTATTTTCTGAGTATTTTGACTGGACACTCAACATGGTCTTTTGCCTAAATGTGACTTTTGCAAATCAACATTAATATATAACTTCGTTCAACCAATCATAGATTCCACATGTATTCAAAGTCTTCTTTTTAACATGACAATTTATTGGCTCATAGTTTAAAATTTCATTAAGCTTTGTTCAAATAAAAATAGAATCAAACTGAAATTTACAAAACTTAAAATTTTATTAAAGAAAACTCAGTGTGCTTGAATATCCAAACAAGATTTATAAAAACCATTTTGTCATTAAAGGCCTACAGTCAATTAGCAAAATCACTCTATTTACCAGACTCCACGTTTTTTAGGCATGCAACAGCACAGAATGGTGCTTTTGGAAAGCCTGCCAAGCATTTAAGTCAGTTAGACATCTGACTGCTGTTTGGATTTCCCTAGGAATTTGGTGTCCGCTATTGTTTCGTTTTTTTTCTCAGGTGTTTTTTCAGCATTTGGTGGTGTTTTTTTTTCTTCTAATGTTCTCAATTAACTTCATCCATACCTTTAGAATCTCTTCACAGATCTAACTTCATCCCCTTCAAATTACATTAAGAGTTCCTAGGTCCAATCTTTAAGGACTTGTTTCTCAAATGGAGGCTCTCTACTTTTTTAACATTCAGTTTCTAAATTTCAGGTGAATGAATCTAACCCGAACACCACCAAAAGTTCTCTGCTACTGCAAATGCAACTAAAACCAAAAATAAAGGCAAAATACTTTCTCTGCAACAGAATCTGAAAACATATTTGATAGTACTAAATAAACGTCAAGATCAGTTTCACTCTGAAGTCTACAGACACAGCACCATTATTTTTGTTCTGTTTATAAATCCAGCTTCCCTTTTGATTTTGCATTCATTTAGAAAACAGCACTCTTGCTAAAAAGTGAGGGAGGCTCATGTATACAGTATTTAAAATTTTAACAGATTGCAGCAAGTCTACACAACACTGGCTGCTGTGATTCCAAATTTAATTAACATGAGGTTTATTTTTAAAAAAGTTATTCAAGTTCTAAATGACTGAACGAGCACTTATATTTTTTTATCCACTGTACAGAGATGCATTTTCAAGTAGAAGAATTATATCCTAAAACTACTTACCAGAGAAAATTAAAATAAAATGGATCTTTAAGGCAGAAGTTGAATTATATACCAGGTAAAGGCTACCACAAAATTAACTATAACTCGTTCAGTATTTAAAAATTTGCATTCATAACTATTAATTTCCATGCTGGCTAGAACTCTGATGTTTCAGGAAGCCCAGCTGGAGATATGGTTTTCCTTAGAGGCTAAAGCTATTCCAAAATCAACGTACTCACTACTTTTTCATTATTAAAGAAACTGTGCTCATTTATGTTAGTAAGTTATACAAACTATTTAGAAAGAGGACATATGAAATACTGACAATGACAATACAGATTTTAAAAAGCTATCACTGAAAAAGTCAGAATACATATTCAGAGGAATTTCAACGCTTAAAACCAGATTCACATGTGTTCATCCAGTTGAAGATTAGTGTATTAAAAAAAGTTAAGAAAATACTTTGTGTTTCAGTTCAACTGCACTTGATTCAAGCACAGCTTGAGGGTTGGCTGATATAAATTAAACATGGTCACTGCCTCAGCAGCTAAGGTACAGAAAAATGTACATGTTCACAAGATAAATAGAAGTCTCTTCTTTTGGAAAAAAAAAAAAAAAAAAAAAAGAAAAAAGCAGCTATCTCACTCCAATACGGGAGGTCATCCACTCCAAGCCTTGGCATAATCTGAAAGATAAGACATGCTATATTGGTACTAGTTCTAGTCCACCATCTTTAAAGTAGTTTCTACTAGTTTTTATATTTTAAAACATCTACTTAAAATAAATAAATTCTGCTGGAATTGGGACTGGAACTTGAACAGAGTAAACAGTGTTTAAAACTAAATCTGCTTAGGCTTTAACCACAAGAAGATGGTCAAGGATGCTATTTTATTGAAGCTTGGCACTCCTTCAGTTTCTTTTCCTTGTAAATCTAAAAGACACTATTCTTAACATGCTTACTCATAAGTACATGGAGCCAAGTAAGTTTTTTGTTCTCTACAGGTTTCTCATGAAAGACTGCTTATTTGAAAGCTAGACCTTCACATAATAACAGTAAAAGACAAAGAACGGGTATCCAGACTGAACTGGTTCATGAAAAGGCAGTGTACCAAGAATTCTAAAATCCTATTACAAAATTAAAGATGTTTCTATTCAACACTTAGATTCTGTTTCAGAAGATAGGCTTTCCTTTGATGTTCTAGGGATCTAGTTACCTAGTTTATGCCATCTCTCAGCTTTACTTTGTGAAGCATACCATGACTTACCTATCCCAAGAGGGCTACCTTCACTCACATGGGGCTAATCTACCTAGATTTCTGTCAGATCTTCCCAAGGAAGATTCAGTTCAGTGATCTAACTCCAGGATTTATTTTTTTATTACTTGGTCTCACTACTGTCACAGTTTTAAGTATTCAAATTACTCATTTTTTTTACATAAGAAAGCAGCAGTCTACGATGGCTAATTTTTCTAAACTGAAGTTCGTATTAATTAATTTCTACCTTCTCCAAATGCCAACTCTTTTGAAGATCTAAGTTAGTATGAAAACTAAACAGCCAAAAGTGACTTTGGCAAAACTGGGAGGAGCAAAGTAGAGTTAACTTTTAGAAAGAAACAATGCAATCCAAGTTTTCTGACTTTTATAGATAAAGGATTTAAAGAAAGCTCAACTTTCCATTTTAGTAATTGCTGGCATAAGTTATAAAAGTTCCAAAATTAGCTACATCAGTCAGATAAAAAATAAAAGTTTAATATTGGCAACTACTTTGTTTTATGCCAGATCAAAACGATATTTGAATGCTTGTCAACAATACCAAACAGCCAAAAAACCAAAACAAAACAACAAACACACCACCAAACCCCCCCAACCTCTTGTTAACCTTAGAAGCTTAAGGCAGATCAGAACGTAAAGGAAGATTACAGTAACTTATTTCTTTAACTACACAAAGACATACAGAATGAGAGGGTAGTGGACAGAGAGTAACAGTTATACCTACAGCTACGTATTTGGGCAGGTAGGGTGCTCATGGGTTGGTTTGGTTTTGGTTTTTTTTGTGGTGATGTTTGGGTTTTGTTTTGTAACAATAAGCTGAAAGACTTTGATACAAATCTAGAGTATGAACTATGAAAAAAGAAATCCACAAAGTTCAATAAAGAAAAGGAAAAATTCAAAACATCCCTCTGACAGCAAATATGAGAAAATGTGTTCTTCCAGTAAATTCACATTGGTGCCAATAGGCTTCCAAATCAGTATTCTCATGTACTATCTATTACTACACTACACAGGAAGCGTTTACCCTTCTCCTGTCAGAGCACAACAGGACTGAATGTGCCATGGGTGATCCTTTATGGAGCTCAGGGTGAGGTAAGCAGATATCTCAGCAGCTGTCATGCAACCTTTCATGTCCTGCTTGTTTGCAAAGATGAGAACTGCAGCCTTCCGTAAATCCTAGAAGTAATTTAGAGTATTCATAATAGTTACTATAAAGAACTAAAAGCCTATTGCGTGAACAGAAGTTGTTAAAAGAACTGTATTGAAGCTAATCTACAATTACACAGCAGCATGAAGTTTTAACAGACTTACTGCCTTAAAAATTAACTACATTAAGACTGAAGAAACCAATTTATTCAGAAGTGTTTTATCCACCAGAGACAATCAAATTATAATGTACTATATGACTACCCATTTGGTGTTGACCACATGCGCATATGTTAACTAATGAAAGTCTTATTAAAATATATTTAGTTCCACACTATTCAGCCAGCAGACTTATTATTGGATAAACATTCCAAAATCTGTATTAGATACTATTCAAATAGAAAAGCCTACTAGATAACATTCCCTTGAAAACATTTTCATTACATAAGTTCTGTAGTGATTAAAGCAGTAACAATTTTAAAAATTCATCTAAATTCTTGTAAGTTTTATGCTATTGTTCCAAAAAGGGAGCTCTAATAATGCTGCAGCAGCTTTAGTAAAAACAGAAACTGATAAAAAGTTGTTTCCGTATAGAAGTTAGGATTCCACACAGCAGTGGGACAAGAACTGGGATGTATGGTTTTAGGAATGCAGAAAGGTAAACAAATGCAATACTCCGGAAGCTGACAGCTGTAATTAAAGGTATTCAACACATTTAAATCTATATTACCTTTTGACACTTTCTCCATCAAGAGAAAAAAAAAAAATCTTTATGGTCCAAAGCTGAAAATTCCCTCCTACAAGTAGTCCAGTCTAGGCCTCCCAACTGTTTTCAAAAGATGGTAGAGCACAATCTTGTAAGAGTTCATAACACTAGATTACATGGGAAAACTTCACCACAAGAAGTCATCTTTCCACCTCTTTTGGTAGTGCATTTGCTCCCTACTACCAGACCCAAACTTCATTAACTATAAAGTAAAAACGTCACTCATTTGAAACAATGCAAATTTGAGTAAAATGCAAGTAATTCTGTGGAGTTCATTTCTAAGTCCTTTTCCTTTAAGAATGAAAGGACATACTTAGATTAAAACCCACCCTAATTTAGCTGGAGAGTGATCACAGAAGGTTTTAATGTCCTTTAGCTGATCCAATGTAGGTGTTAATTTAGGATGTTTGAGGGAGTTGGCCCAATGTTCCACGGTGCTCAATACAACATACAATAATTAAACTACAAACTACAATACAGAAGGAAATGGAACTGAAATCAATTTATCCATAGTACTAGATATGCTCCTTAATTTTAAGAAACCTGATTAAAACAAACAAGAAAGAGGCATGGCACTGACTACTTTCTAAAAGAAAAAATTAAAAAATTTTTTAAAAGTTTCTTGACATTTTACTTATTTAACTGAAAGAGGAGATGATTATTTAAAAGCTCAATATTTGCAAAGTAAAGAGTAGTTTGATTACACTCAAGCAAGCCCTATTACAAGATGGCTTCATAATAATATTCCTGTTTATTTATAATTTACATGGGTTTAAAATGTGACCAAATGCATGAACATTCAGACTTAGAAATTTTTTGTGACAGTATAATTTTTGCTAACATAGGAAGCATTAATTTGACTGTTCACAACAAAAGAAAACTATTATCCCAACTCCCCACCATACCTCATGAGCCAGCATTCTATAAAGTTCTTCTTTTGTAATAGAAAGTCGCTCTCTATCAATGCTGTCAACAACAAGAATGATGAACTAAGGGGAAAAAACAATAGTACAGTATGTAAGTACCAAGTATAAATTACAGAATGCATTTTAAAGAGACCACTACCACAAGTCTTCACATATAAGAGAGACAGACTCTCAGAGCACATTAGAAAACAGAACAAGAGGTTATTGTTACAGTCTTCTCTTAGAGCTCTGGGAATCATACATTAAGATTAGGGTTAAAAAAAAAATAAAATTATTGTGCTTGTACATTTCATCACTGCTATTAAGAGCTACATTCATATACTATGGTTAGTTCTCCTTGGGGGATTTCAGGCTCTACATCATAAGCAAAGTAGGGACATGGGTACCAAAAACACCTACAGATAGTGGATTACATTTTAAAAGTGAATTATAAACTTGCTATGCAGTTATCAATTAAAACAGATATTACTACCCACTACTACTTGAATACTTGGAAAACTATACAACTGAAATTGAAATTCCCTAGTTTGAAAGAAGCATTTTTAGCAATTCAGTATCATCTTACTCACAAGGCTTAAGAAATGTTATTTCAAAGTAGTGTATCAGACCTCAGAAAGCTTTGGATCTGTATAAGGCTTAACATGTTGTTGCACAACACAGTACCCTTTGTGACACAAATGGCCTGTGCAGTTGGCGTCTCACAACTTTGCACCCTTCCATCCAGGCACTGGGAGATGGCTACAGCAATGGGTTTATCTTTACTGTTCCTGCCAGGCACATTATTCTCACGGCCATCCTCTTGTGAATCCTGAGACACTAGGTCTAATACATCAGGTCTCCCATGGGAAGTGACTGTCAGTGGTACTCTTTTACCCCACTGTTTCTGCCCCTTGTTTTGTACATCCTATTTTATAGCCTTACACTTAGAGAGGAAAAAGACATGGCATTACATAGCTGGTAATAACCAAGTAGATGCTTGTAAACATCACACAATAGCATGTATACAAGAACTGTAACAACTGATCAGTGTCCAATGCTTGCTCTGCTCAGAGTGTGCTCCAAGCTGCACTAAAAGCATCATAGGTGGGAACAACTAGAAGAGCAAGCACATTCTGATGAAAATTATACAGATACTATAAGAAAAAACAAAACAAACCACAAAAACTAACTACCGTGAACACATGCTGCGCTGGAGAGGAAAACAAGGAGATAAAACTAATCTGAGAGACTCCATCACTTCTCGTCCTAGATGGGAACTTTTCCATCCCTTTTCTCTTTTACTATAACTTTTTGTTTGCCCCCACCCCCAGTAACTTCACCATGAAAGCTCCCTCTCCCCTAAAATCTTAGGTCTGTAAGTCTGTCTCAACATCCTTTCTTTAAGAATACAATCTGACTCTTAAAACAGAATTGCAGAATTAGCCATATTAAATTGAAACCAATTAGGACAGGTACACACTGAACAGCTTATTTGTGGGATTTTTACATTACTCCCAAGATTTTGTTTACTTTTATTCAATTTACAGATAAGGAAAGACAGAAAACATAGTAACATAAAAGGAGGATTAGAAGTCACTGTTACAATTCTCCAACATATGCTCCAAATCAGTTCACCTTATAAAATTAAGGAGATTCATTACCCATTGAAAATGACCACAAACTATGAAAAATTAAGTCAATTTAATGTTGCTGTGACTTTGAGATGCCTAGCAGATGAAGAGGAACAGTAAAGGAACTATTAATATCTGGGATGGCTAGGATTAGCATAATAAACAGACCCCTTTTCTTTCTCAACTGTTCCCAGCAGACAAAGCTTCTAATTAAAGGGAAAGTTCTTCTCTCCAAGTGCTAGAAAGCATTGGATTTCAAACACTTACTATCCAGAATATGATTAACAACATCCCAAAAATGAGCAAAAACAGAACTATTACATGCATCTCCCAGATTCAAAAATAAAAGATTCTCCATGGACAAATGCCAAGAACTTATTATATGTTATTGTGAGGCTGGCAGAAGTCTCTTCACTCTCATGTGCAGGTGTCTTAGGTGTAGCCATACTTTTCTAGATAAAATTAAAAATAAGTTTAAAGTACTAGAGACAAAGTTTGAGATGTCATCACTAGGCTTTCAGTAGATAAAAAGTTTCTGAACATCTGGGGTGGATCACTCTAGTCTACCCTCTCTCAAAGCAGGGTGTAGGACAGAAAACCTCATTTTGCAGGAGGGTTCAATACTTACATGATGAGTAATATCTATGAGAGATCACTGCTTTTTGTAGCAATAGTAAGAAAGGATGTCTAAAATAATTTACATCAATGTAGAAGTCTCAAGGAGAGGCTACATCAAAAAGACTGACAAAAAACCCCACAATCTCAAAAAACCCTCCAAAAACCTGAAAGACAACTGTTGCTCAGTTCTACTCCAACCTTTCTAGCAATGGTAGCTTTACCAGTACCTAATCAGTACTGCACAGCTAGCCTTATCCTTTGGATAAAGCCACAAGCTGCTGAGCTTTTTAAATACTGCTGCCTAGAGAAAGTTTCATTCCTCGTCCTTAATCATCATCACCTCAAAAAAATTTCAGACTAGATTTACAGAACTTAACTACTGCAAATTCTCACCAAATTTGCAAAGTACACTGCAAAATATTCTTTTTAATCTACTTGAAAAAGTATGCAAAAAACCCTTTTGATCTGAAATGTATTTTGATATAATTTGGTTGTCTAGGAAAGAAGTCTAACTTCACAGTTTATACAGTATACTGAAGAATACTGCGAATATTACCAGAAAATTGGTACATACTAGATACATCTTACACTTTGAGTTTGGTCTTCTACAAAAAGACTTAAAAAAGATACAGCTGCAATCTTTATAAGAATCTACCAGTATTCCTAATAAATAAATATAATTTCCAACAAACTTATTGGATTTGCAGACTCCAAAGCAGCTTCTCATACCTCTGTGTTTGAGTAATAGGTATTCCATGATGACCGTAATGATTCTTGTCCTCCAATATCCCACATTAAGAAATGAGTGTTTTTCACCACTATTTCTTCTACATTGCTTCCTATGGTTGGAGAAGTATGAACCACTTCATTCATTAAGCTAAAGGAAACAATATCACATCATAAAGACCAGTAAAATCCATAAGGCTTGTCACAGCTCAATTACAACAAATTCGTTGTAGACAAAGTAAATATATATATAACTGATCAAAAAAGATTTTAAAACTAGGCATACTTCAAAAAGCTATAGATTTAAATTTTTATAGACATAGTAAATATTTAAAAGCAGTTCTTTAGTAGCAAGATTAGTTCAATCTGAATTTGGACTTAAAATGTGGTAACAAAGTCCTAGTGTGCTTTTGCAGTAGAGAGTGTAGACATGCCTAAAGACACCAGCAATGAAAAGTGCACATAAAAGGCTTATAACAAATGGATAAGCATCTGTGGTTTAAGTGGCTTCTCTTTTCAAAGGACATTTTAACAGATACTAAAAATGCACTTGTTTCAAAGTAGAAGTTGCTGTTGTAAAGATCCCAAATAAGGGAAATACTAAACTGTGCAAAATATATGTATCAGAATATAATTTAATCAGAGCACTCAACTGCCAATATTCTCGAATTTATCACAGATAATGCTGGTCTCTTCTCACAAGTAACTGATCATAGAACAAGAGGAAATGGCCTCAAGCTGCACCAGGGGAGGTTTAGACTAGACATTAGGAAGAACTTTTCACTGAAAGGGTTGTCAAACATTGGACCTTGCTGCCCAGGGAGGTGGTTGAGTCACAAGCCCTGGATGTGTTTAAAAGTTGTCTAGATGAGGTGCTTGGGAATATGGCTTAATGCTGGACTTAGAGCAGGGTTAATGGTTGGACTTGGTGATCTTGAAGGTCTTTTCCAACCTAAGTGGTTCTGTGATTCTCTACAGCTCTTGGTGACAGGATTATTTCTATGCTTACAAATAAAGATAGGCTTTGATGGCAAAAGAATTCGCAGTTCACTTGTATATGCAATTTTGTATATGCTTGTGTGTAGAATTTTGTTATTCAATTTACAGTTCAGTTTTAAAACACTGCAGTTCCTTCACTTATTATGTACATATTAACTCTGTTTTGAACAACTAATACTGTTAATTCACAAACTGTGTGTGATCTGGAAGCCTGGAGATTCCACTAGGTAACAAAGCTAAATTTTCCATGATTAAACCCTGTAAAATACTAAAATGTAAACAAAAAAATCAAATTAGTTCATATACTTACAATTGGTAAAGAATAGTAGTCTTTCCAGCATTATCAAGTCCCACTATGATTACTTTGTGCTCTGCATATACACAAAAAAGGCATGAATAAATTAGTGGAAACAGCAGTAATTATAATTCTGTTTAATTACTTTTGCTTGCTGAAGGAAGCAACTGCTTGTTTGTCTTATTTCAATAGCTTACACAGAATACTGATGACTTCAGGACAGAAAAAATAAATCCAGTCTCATCTCTTGAAACTACAGTTTCAGGAATAGTCAGTACTGGAGGTCTTCAGAGAGGAATGGTTACCAATATGATTACTTCATTAAAAAGATCTAGTTTTAGAAAGAAAAGTACAATGAAAAAAATACAACTCATAGTAGTGCATAATTTTAAGAACATCACCAAACATTCAAAGACTGCACATAATATTAGCCTAACATTCAAGGATCAATAACAATCCTTTGTTAAGGGACCACCATAATTTGTACAGTAAAACCTAAGAGTAAGCTGTATTTTTAATAGATCACTAATTCCAAGGTGACAATTTCTGAACTGAAAAGTCACAGAACGACAGAATGGTCAAGGTTGGAAGACACTTTTGTAGGTCATCTGGTTTGGCCTCTCTACTCAACCTGGACCACCTAGAGCCAGTTGCCCAGAACTGTGCCCAGACAGATTTTAATAAACTGCAAGAATGGAAAATCCACAACCTACCTGGGCAACCTGTGCTAGTGCTCAGTCACTCTCACACTGAAAAAGTGTTTTCTGATGGTCAGAGGGAACCTCCTGTGTTTCAGTTTGTGCCCACTGCCTCTGGTCCTGTCACTGGGCACCACTGAAACAAAGCCTGGCTCTGCCCTCTTTGCACCTTCCTTTCAGAAATCTATATACATGAACAAGATCCTCTAAGCCTTCTCCAGGCTAAACAATCCCAGCCTTTTCTCATATGTGAGATAATCCAGTTCCTTCATCATCCTCATGCAGCCCATTGCTGCATGCTTTCCATCATGTCCATGTCTTTCTTGTACTGAGGAATCCAGGATACTATTCCAGGTGAGGCCTCACCACTGCTGAGAAGAGAAGGATCACCTCCCTCAACCTGCTGGAAAGTCCACCTTACAGAATACTGATCTTCCAAATGGTGCACTGTCATTTTTCCAGGCACAGGGAAAACAAAACAAAAACCAAACCAGAACAAAACCAAAAAAACAAGCCAGCACTTATATGCTTCTCTGTAGTTAATCCTTCATAGAATTTCAAACAGCCCATTACTATAGTGGTTCTTTTGATACATGTGAGAAGTTAGAAGATACTCATCTACTAACTGATGAAAAAGCAAGTCACTTGAGAGCAGAGAATTTACAAGTGGATACTACAAGTAAAACTTGTGTAAGAAGTCTGTGAACAGGCTCACTTTTGAAGGGGTAATATTAAAAATCCTAGGGCATCCGAAGGAAAACATGATTCACAGCTTAAAGATTTCCTCTAAAATATCACATTCAATCTATAAGACTTATAATAAATTACTAAAAGGTCCATCATAAATATAAAATTGGTGGGTTTTTTGCTTGCAAGTGGGTGGTTTAAGGAAGATTTAAAGTGTTGGGGTTTTTTGTTTGCTTGGTTTTTAACCTATTTATAATACCCCAGGTCTTTGGATACTGAAAGTTACGTTAATAAAACAATTTCTTGCTTAGGACTTCAAGTTTTGCTAAGTGATACAGCCCTAAAAAATGTTCCCCTATTGCTGCATCCTGCCAACAAATTTGAAGGAAATAACTTCTTCTGGCTTTATAGCCAGCAATACTTTTAGCCCCCTAAGAAGCAGTATCAGTAATGAATAACCTTACTCAATACATAAATGGTATGAAATCTTCTCTGCTTTGAACTCTAATAAACCATGCCACATAGCTAGACTGTCCACCTCATCTTCAAATTTAGTTAAGTTTAAAGGCCTTATAAACTTCAAACACAAAAATACTCTTCTGTTGTTTTCACAACAGCCATGTGGTCAGCTATTGCCTGGAAGAGGACGACTATTTTTGCAATATTCTGTTTAAGTTATTTTCAAGGAGGAAAAGAAAAGGAATTTCAATCAAGTATTAAATTACTTTTTCCCACCTTCATATGAGAATAGAGTCTTACTTAGCAATTAATGAGCAAAGCATTGGATGAAACAGCATCATGCTACTTAAAGTAATAAAAAAAAAAATCCCTATTGAGTGACTGTTTTTGAAAGCCACTGAAGCGTGAATGGTTCAGCACTAGTTGCAGAAAAAAAAACACATCTTACCTGTGTTACTCTGTAGCCTAATAGTATTTTATACAGTAACGAGTAAGCACAAACAAGAAACAGTCACACAAGTGTTAATGTTGATTTGGGGATGAAAATAGTAAGATGAAAGCATCAGTAACTCACACAGAGCAGTTATTAATGGCAGTCGTTTTCAGAACTGTCACCTATGGTAATGGAAAACTCAACTTACAAACATATTCAAAAGTTTTATTTCTGTCTCGCTTGGTTAGATTACAGAATTTTTTACTTGTATGCGTGCATTAGAAGAAATACACGTGAAATTAAAAAATACCAAACCAAGAAGAAAATTTTAGCAAGTCGAATACTTGTTTACAAGAGCAACTAGTAGAAGATAAATGCTACATTTAAGAAAAGGGACAGTTATAGAATAAACCATAGGCAGTGATTTATGCTCATATTTGTGTTCTGTACTTACAGACTAACCCAAGTTTACCCCTTTCACTGGCTGGCATTCAAACTCAGTCTGGGTTGTATTCATTAATATCTTTCCAGTCCACCATGTTCTTGGCAAAGGAAAAAAGAAAATCCATGACAAAGTTGCCAGAGCATAAGAGCACAGTCTTCATAAATCAGGTAGAAAGAGTGGGGAAAAAAAAAGTAGAAAAAGTAGACATATGAGGAGAGGGAGTGCAGGGTGGGGAAAAGATAGTATTGGACTACTGTTTAAAAGAATCCAAATAATTGTTATATGAACTATTCCTGGCAGACTGTTGAAAAAATATAGGGTTTTTTTATATATCTATATCTATCTAACTATAACTATATATAGTGTATGTATATATAGTATATATAGTTATAATTATATATATATAATTTTTTATATATTTATACTAATACATATTATTTACTATATATACACTATGTATATACTGTATATTATACATGTAACTATATGTATATAGTGTGTGTATATATATAGTATTGTTAAAAATAATATCTGGCAGTCTAGTATTACAAAATAACAGGGCAACATTATAATGTTGCAGATGTTAGAAGGAAGAAATAACATGCTCTTTTCTGCACTACTTACTCTTCTATATTCTTTTGTTGTAAAAGGACCCAAAAATGAAGATTCAATTCACACAACTTTGCCCCTTCCTCTTCCTAATTTCCAAAAATTAAAACAAAAATATTTCTACATCTTTTAATGATGAGCAAGGCTCTTCCAACATGTTTGAAAGAAGATATGAATATTGGAAAGGAGACCAATACTTTTCAGGCTGTAAAACACAAACCCCACATCTAGTTCTTAAGAACAACAATCTTGGAGGCTCCAAGGCTGAAGACAGAATGCAGATAGAAGTTTGCTAAAGAGAAGGCAGGAGGACCAGGCATTTCAATACAAGGATTCATTCTGCACACTGAAGGCTACTTTAGAGTATTCTTTTAAATAAATAAATAAAAATAAAAAATGCTTAAACACATCTTGTATTTCCAGAGTTGATTACAAGAAAGTAGCTTTTAGTAGTCACTGGAACCAAAAACTATTTGGTTTTCCAGGTAATTTTCTCTGATAACCCAGCTGCACAGTCTGGGAACTGGCAGCAAGCTTAAGTGCAGCAAACTGTGGAGTTACAGAAGTTCAACCACCTTGACTTTGAGCTTACCGTTACTTTTCTTACAGCAGCTTTTTAACACCTGTAGCATTTATTCAGAGTAACGTGCAAGACTTTGAAAGACTATCATTCAAAAAAAGTAAAATTCAAATTTGTGAACACCTTTCTTAAAGACCACTATCAGCCACACACACAAGGAACAAGGTATCCACTATTGCCAGAGTTGTCCAACACTCAGTTACAGTTTTTCCTTTTCGTTTCATTACAAGCAATCTTGATAGTACTAATGGAATGTTAGTCAAGCAAGTTTTATAAGCTTTGTGTTGACACAGGCAATACATCTAGTTGCTCCATCATTTATTCTCATTACTACATATTGCTTAGAATGTTCCATTTGAGTACTGAATCATAGTTTAAGATGGTAATTTTTTAAGTCTGATTTTTTTTAACGTACTTTTAAAAAATTATTTTAAAAATAAGTGTAAGTTCAATCTGAACTTCTGACATTTTATAACTAGACTTTAAATGGCTGCAGGGCATGACGTTTTAAATGAAGACAATACTCAGGCAATGTTTTTTATCAAATTCAAAAATAAGGAAAAAGAATCAGGAAGCCCTTAGTAAGTCACCTAGGAATATGACAAAAGTCTATTTTTAAGCCAATTATTTTTCTTATAAGTTCACATTGTTCAATCACTACTTGATTAAGAGACAATATATTTTGTGAACTGAAAGACATAGAAACACTTCCTGTCCTCCCTACTTCAGGCTTTAACCTCTACTCTGAAAAGGCACGAAGACCAGAAAATAAGATCAAATAAGGCCCTGGAACAACTTTGTCCACTACCGCCACCACCACACAAACAAAACCAGCCACTGTTTAAAGACTACTGCCAAACTCAAACTGGAAATGAACCATTCCAAACATATCTGCAAAACTAAACAAATATTCAGTGATGGAGTGTGCTCACGGCAGAGACTGTTAACCTTCCTCTCTTTCATTAGACATTGGCTCACAGATCAGCACAGGCATCCCACAGTTTCCTTAAACTGCTCTGCACTGCAGCTTTTCTTGTCCCATAATCCCACATACCAGTTCGGAGTAGATGGCGCACTGCAATGGAAAAACAAGTTGTGGGGAACAGCCTATTTCGCGACACAAGTGCGTTCTGCCAGGAGAGCAAAAGCTAAAGGCTTTCGCCTTCTAAAAGTTCCCATCACAAGCCAAAGACACACAGTACTAATTTAACCATTACATTTTTCAGCATGGTCCAGTCTGGGTTTGCCAAAAATGGGCTCACCATAATCAAAATAGGCTGAACCATTTTCAATAGAACAATTGCTGCTGAATGTACAGTGAGTTGAATGAATAAGAACAAAAGACAGTTTCAACTCCCTGGTAGGAACACACAGATGCTACACAAGTCGTAGGGCTAAAACAGATGAATACAAATAGTAAGAAATGCTGCTGGGAAAGGTAAATAGATAACATTAGTCAACAGACACTTATTGCTCAATATCTTTACAACCAGATTAGGTCAAGTCTCTCAGCCCTCTTTCCAGTAATTAATCCTTATTATTGGAAATGATAGTAAGAGAATCAAATTGAAAATTAGTAAAGATTATGTGTAAATTAAGTAAAATTACATTCAGGGCTTTAGCAGGATCTAAGGTAGCTTCATTACAAGGTTTTCCTGCCAGGCAGATACCCCTCTGAATGAACTAAATTTTCTGTACATCACACATTTACTCTAACTGCACTGAACCCTGAGGCATAAAAATGCATGGGGCTTATTTGATTATGTTAGTTATCTTAAAATGTGCATTTTTCAGAAAGCTACCAACATACCTTCTTGTGAGTCAACAGTATTAGGTCCCCAATAGATATTTAACGTTGTCCAGGCATTATTGATCAAATACCTTTCAGATTTGTCATTTTCATCTCAAATATTATTAATATTTACATAAATCAAAAGTGCAATGCATAACTAATACTCTAGTGAAATTCCAACAATTTACTGTTCTGGATCTTCTGCCACTTAGGAACACCTCCAATCTTGATGCAAAACAGATGGCATTTACTAAATCCTCGCTTTGTTTAACCTTTCATTTTGACAGTATCAAGTGCTTCAGACTATCAGCACAACCCACCCTACTGATGAGGAACTGATTATATTCTCTGCACACATTGGAGTTTATTTGTGTCTTTGGAATATTCCCTCTAGATAGTCAAAATCATTGTGTAAACTACTATGCTAGTTGGCTATATAGGCAGTTTCATGGGACAGCTTATGAATCCTCTACCTGAATTAACTGTCAACATTTTATGTAACTAGAAGAGCAAGCAAAACTGACTCAATAATTACTACTCTTTATTATTAATATTGTTTAGCAAAAAATAGTCAAGTAATTAGAGAATAATTTTCCACTTTCAAATTTTAAATCCCACTTTTAATTTCAAAAATTTATGTTTGAAGATAATTTTCTGGGGTGGAATTTCAATTTTGGCCACAAACAGAAACTCACTTCCTTCTCTACGGCCACAACAAGAAGAGGGGACAAAAAAACACCAACAAACCAAACAGAACCCCAACAAAGCAAGATCAGAACACATCCCAGAAGCCCCTCATTGGAATAAAAGCCAAATGGTAAGTATTTCATGGTCCTGACTCATTTATCTTAACTCTGATACTAATTTTCATTAACATTTTAAATGTATGAAGAATAATTTTCCTTTCAAGAATTAATATACAGTAACAAAGACATTCTCCATTGATGAAATTGAATCAATGTAATCTAATGTCCTCATCCACTAACAAAGAAAATAGAAACCAAAATAATGAAACTCCACCTCTTCCTTCCTTCCTGAAAATAAATATTGACATCATAAAGTACCATATAGTCACCAGAAATTATCTCCTGATCAGTTCTCTTCTTATAGGTAACTCTTTAGAGCCCTTCTTGGAAGGAAAGGGGTGGCAGTTTTCTGCAGAAAAACTGGAATCTTGACTCTTACCAAATATGTTTTCCAGTTCAGATAAATGAGTCTCTTCAAATCAACAAAAGCAACAACATAATTAGAAGACCCTTGCTAGAAGACTTCAGGAATTATATGGTGGGACAGTATACGCAGAAGAAAGATAAATGGAATGTATTTCTCTCCCACTACCATCCCATGAAAAGCCAGTTTGATATATAGATGTTAATATGTACATACACTGACATTTTGCTCTGGTATTTACAGAACTGGAATGAGTTACATGCACTGACAGTGACAAGACTATTAAAGGGACACTAGGTGTACCTGCCTGCCAAAAAATGCACAAGCGTATTGGCAACAAAGTGTTGCACAAAAAACCTTAACTACATTTTTAGTAACTTTAAAGTGAAAATTAAAACGTGCATTTGGCAACGTGATGAGAGAAAAATAACATCAATTTGCCTGTTCCAAACTCAGGGCTTCAAGGAAAACCAATACTAAAAATACATTTGTTGGCTATTTTATTTTTTAACCAAAGAAGGCTAGGTAAACAAGACTCATTAAAATAAATAGATGAAAAACAATTTTCAATTTTTAGAACTGCCTGAGCTAAAGGTGACGGCAGCCACAAGTTTTGAACTCTGGATTAGAGCATGAGCCATGGGTGCACTAGGTAGGAGAGAAGGGAAAGCTATCCCCTTACACCCTTTTTATCCTTGGCTTGAGAAGTTATTTTCTTGGGTCGCTAATTGTATTTAACCAGCATCTTTGCCGAAACACAAATAGATCTTTACCTCAAAGGTCCCAACTTAGGTTTGGTAGGTTTTTCTTAATACTAAAGATAGCAGGCTCCGACTTATAAACGGAGGGTCTGCAAAACAAACAAGACCTTCATCATCCATCAAACATTCAGCCGCTACAACGATAAAAACAGCCGTCTGAGAGGCAGCTGCATTCGCCACTCTACGAACTCGGCAGCACACTGCTCGAAGGGCTGCCCTGGATAAACGAAGTGTTTGGAGCACCCAGGGGGAAGAGGGAGAGAAGAGGACCACCAAAGTCAGAGAAACAAAGCGGCCCCGAGCATGAGGCGCCGCGGAACCAGCGCTCCAGGCGGTGCACAAAGAAAAGCAAAACTTTCGGCAGGACGACTCCTCAGGCGAAGCCCAACAACCAGAACAGGCCTCTAATCTCGGACGGCTGCCCGCGGCCCCCTCAGCTCCGTGTGCTCGCTCGCCCCCCTCACCGCCGCCGCGTCGCCCGCCCCACCACCTCGCAGCCGGCTTCGGGCCCCGTGCCCACCTTGGTTACCGAAGAGACTCCAGAGCTTGGCAAAGATCAGGCCCATGCCTGGCCTCGGCTTCTCGCCGAGCCCCCAGGGAACCCAGAGGTGTAAGCCAAGCGAAGACTCCCGCACCTCTCTTCGGCCAGCCACAGCCCGCAGCGGCCAAGAACGGGCGGCGAGAGCGGGCATAGGGCGTGGCGTTGCCCCGCCCCCAGCCAATGGCCGCACGGCGTTAGGGGCCGCCCCGACGCATACACCGTGTCGCGTCACTCCATGCGTCATCACGTAGGGCCACGGCGGGTGGGCTTGGGTGCCGCCGTGACAGAGGCTGCATGGTCGGACGCGGGATCAGTGCCTCACCGAAGCGAGCTGCTGCGAGGGAGGGCCGGGCTTTTTCCCAAGGCTGATGAAGGGCCCGGGGGTATGGGGTCTAGCACGGCCGGGGAGGAGGTAGCCGCCCTGCAACGGAGGGGAGTCGCGGGGTACGCTTATCCGCTGCTCGGGGTAGAAGCAGCCGCGCCGCTCGGCCCTGCAGTGGGAGCGTTGCCGGTCTGCGCTAGTAACCTCCTGTCACCGTCACGGTGTCATTCAGCCGGGCGACGCTCTGTCTGGCCTACAACCAGTTGGGAAGGGCTCGTGGCCTTCAAGACACTCAGTTCCTTCCTGAAGCGTTCTAAAGCAGCGAACTCGTTTCAGTGCCGTACTGCAAGTTCTTGCATACGCAATTCCTGCTTGGGTACTTCGGTTTCCTCACTCGGCAGCACCTTGGGGAAGGTCAGTAGAACAGCTTAAAGCTGGCTCCGCCTTAGCGAAGGGATCTGCAGGCACTGACGTGCAGAAGACTGGAAATAAAAAACCCCAAACTTTTAAATAATAATAAAAAAATAATCCACTCAGCAGCATTTCGGCTTGCTCATGCCGGAAAAAACAAGTAATTAAAAAAATGCTGTCAACTTTTTGTCAGAGGAGTTTCTCTTTATCCTGAAGTTGTGTATTGAACCTGTGGCCTGAGCTACTGCAGCGTCGCAAACTCATCACTGCCTCGTAACACGGGGGCGCACCGCTCCACCGCGGACACCTGCGGGCGGCGATGCGGGTGACTGTTCCGAGGCAAAGACCTCGAAGCCTCAGGAAGCAGGACGGTGCAGCGGCCCACCCCGCGGCACAGCGGCTTATGCCCGCGAGAGTAGCTCCTGTAGCCGCCCCTCAGCGGCGACAGCGCTAGTAGGGGAGCCGCTTATCCCGGCTAGTACTCGGGTCGCTCTGGTTGGCCTCGAGCTTGGGGCTGGCCCTGCTGCCGCTTTTCTTGTGCCCCAGAGGGGCCCCCGCGGCAGAGCGCTTCCCTCGGCTCCGCTGCGGCGTGTCTGGTTCCCATGGCAACAGCCGGGCCGGCAACAACTGGGTCGGCAGCACCCTGTCGGCCTCCGACCAATCCCTGGCAGGAGCAGAGGCGGAACTTCCTGTCGCTGCCCTGGAGGAGGCGGGACGGGTCTGGCGCGGCGGTAGGTGGGAGCTGGTGGCCGGTTGGGGGTTTTGCGCCGCCGCGGCCGGGTGGAACGCGGCTCGGCTTGGCCCCTGCGTGCTCCGGCCTTCTTGTAGTGTCCTGGCCCGGCCCGGCCCGGTCCGGTCCGGTCCGGTCCGGTCCGGTCCCTGTCTCCCTCGGTGTCCACCGGGGCTGAAGGGGCAGCGCTGATGGCTGCGGAGCGACCTGCTGAGGTGCGCCGCCTCCTGGGTACGCCCGGGCCTGGCTTGAGGCGCCGCGCGGAGCCTCAGGGAGGCTGCGATGAGCCGTGACTCCTTCACTCTGTGTTTTAAATAGCAACGCAGATAGGACAATAAAGGAGGGAGCCCCACATTCCGCTCCCTGCAGGAATGAGCCGACTGACTTTATGCTCGTGTGGGAGGGGCTGGACAAAGAGGTTTGGAAGTTAAATCTTGTTCGGCTTTTCTGGGTGCTGGCTACTTTTGTCTAGACCCGCAGTGCTTATGTGCAGAGCTAGGTCGAAGCCATGGTCCAGCAGGACGCAGCTCCCAACAGAAGCACAGGGAAATCCGTAAGGAGATGGTTGGTGAACAGGGAGTGATTCTGCCTCAGGGGTGTACGGTAAGGTGTACGGCCCAGCAGGTCTGTGAAAAAAAAACAACACCCTCTCTGCTTTGGAACTTGTCTCCCGCTAGCTCTGTTTGAAGTCTAACTCTTGTATTTGAAGAAGCGGTAGGCATTCTTCCTCATCAGCCTGTCTTCCTGCCATAACTGAATTTACAAGTTTTTACCCTATCCCCCCTCAGCTAAGTTCCCCAGCCTGAAGATTGCGAACTCTTTAGTCTGTACTTATTTTAAAGCCATTCTCTAGCTAAAGGCCATCACCTTTCACTGAACCTTTCTAAGCTACATTGTATCTTTTCTGAAATAATGGGCGCTAACAGCACATACATGCGGTGCTGAAGCTGCAGATTGTGTGGGTGTGCTTTGAGCCTCCAGCTGTGTGGCTTTAAAAGTTCCAGGCTGCTTACAATGGTTTTATTCTTTTGACTGCTCTTTTTAACCGAGGAATTGCTTCTTAGTTGTGTGTTGTTCCTCTCCCTGAACTAAGGACTATGATAGTGGGTTTCTTTGATTTGTCATTTGAATGCATGTGTTGCGTCTATATGCCTTTGGGTTGCTGTGACAGAGCAGCTCTTCTGCAGTAACATGTCGTACCAGGCCCTATGAACTAGTCAGGGTCAAGTCATAACTTCTGCTATTACGTCTTCCTTGACTTCCTGAAAGTATTTAGCCGTTTAACTGTGGCTAAAAGCACAGATGTGGCAGCATGCTTCTGTGTGACATATACGCTGTCTATATGACAAGAAGTGAAATCTATTGGTATTCTTGTTTTCCTGTTGGCCTTCATTATATTGCAGGCATTGTAATATACTTGCCATTCTGCTTAGAAAGATGGTGTTTTCTAACACGCTATAACTTTTCTATTTTGGTATGAAATTTCAAACTATAGAGATTCTGCATGACTTGTTGATGTAGCTGTGTTAATTTGTATCATGGGACTAAATGCTTCTCTTTTATAACACATTAAGGGGACTTCATTGCAGTGCTGTCCTTTGTATGCAGCGTTTTTCACCAAGAGGTTTTGGTTTTGATGACCTACTACCGGGTCATGTTGCATGTTAGCACTCAGTCACATTATAAAAATGAGGTAGAAACAAGTCCTGTTGCCAACATGCTGTCAGATCAGTGGTTAGTTTTGCATGAAGATGTTACTGTAATTGTGAGATCGTCTCAGTAATTTTATGGGATTCTGCAGTTATCATAAAATACCTATTTAATTTCCTAAAAAGATACCTTCTATGGTGACTTGACCTTGGCTGAACACCAGGTGCCCACCAAAGCTGCTCTGTCACTCCCTTCCTCAGCTGAACACGGGAAAGAAATTGTAGCAAAAGGCTCCTGAGTCAAAATAAGGACAGGGAGAGATCACTCAGCAATTACATAATGGGTAAAACAGACTCAACTTGGGGAAATTAATTTAATTTAATGCCAGCCAGATCAGAATAAAGTAATGAGAACTAAAACCAAATCTTAAACCACCTCTCCCTCCTTCCTTGGCTCAGCATTGCTCCTTGGCTCAGCATTGCTCCTTGGCTCAGCATTGCTCCTTGGCTCAGCTTGGCTCCTTGGCTCGACACAGGGACACAGTCTCCTTTGGGTGCATCCACCTGCTCCAGTGTGGTGTCCTCCACAGGCTGTAGGGGAAATCTCTGCGCCAACACCTGGGGCACCTCCTTCCCCTCCCTCTTTACTGACCTTGGTGTCTGCAAAGTTGTTTTGCATATTCTCACTCCTCTCTCTGGCTGCTGTTGTGCAGCAGTTTTTCCCCCTTCTTAACTATGTTATCCCAGAGATGCTATCGCGTCGCTGATGAGCTCAGCCTTGGCCCCTGGCAGGTCTGTCTTGGAGCTGGCTGGCATGGGCTCTATTGGTCAATCTGAAATGTTAAAACTGGACTGTGGTAATTTCAGTTGTAATATGAACTATTGTAGTACTAGCAGATTGAGTCGAAATACCAAGGTAAATTCTTTTGGGTATTTTGCTGGTTCTAAAAAGGAGTTCATTAATTCCATTATAGTTTCTTTCTTTCAAAGGCTGCTAATGTTGGGAACAAGGCTTTGAAACTCCCACTGATGAAACTGAAAATTGCCTTTGTCTAGGCTCAAAAATTAATTCTAAGATAACATTCTTCTAGCATTAAAACTTTAACTGAATTTGAAATATATTTTAAAAAATGTTTTTGAGGAGTTTCGTATGATTAAAATGTCAAATAACCTCTTATTAAAGTAGAATGTATACCCAAATTTCTGATGTATGTTCCCAAAATAGGTTTAATACAATGAAAATGTAGGATTTTAGTATTCAGATTGCTTTGTTATAGATGGAGTCAACTTCACCAATGTTTTTTTTTCTCACTTTCCCTCCACTGAAGTTGGTGTAAACAAACTACTATATTTTTAGGAAGTCTCATTTCAGACTGAAGCGTATATAACCTTTAAATATACAGGCAAGGTAGGGGTGGGCAGATACAATTTGGGAAGATAACTGTATTTTATTACCTACAATGAAAAACAGAGAAAAAATAATTACAAACAATAAAAGTTGTGTCAGGGCTGAGCTTCAACAGCGACTTTATAGCTGGGTTTTATGGAAGGAATTAAGCAACATCTGGAAATTTCCTGTCATTTTTAGCCATATAATCTTTTTCACCAGACAGATCTTTCACAGAAGATTTTCAGTAAGGATCAGCACAGCTTTTGTTGCATTAATGCTTTGCTAGTCCTACTGTGAATTAAGCAAAGACTCAAGAGAAAAGTGTTACTTACAGTCCTTTAATTTTTTAAAAATATAAGGAAAAGTTTAAAATCATTGTCCACGGTCATGCGAACATCCATCCCCATTGTGAATTTTGGATAATTGGAACTATGGAGGAAACTTAAGAAGTTATACTTGAGGAAAATAAATCTGATAGGGAAAAATTGGAAGATTTTCTTTTAACATAACAGCTATGATGATGTAATAGAATAAGAATGTCAAAGATGGGACTTAGAACAGTCAAAGCTAAATTCTCTGAGGAGCCTTTGTGAGTGAATTCTAGGACTAAGTGACAAGTTGTTCTCCAGGATAGCTAGGGGAACTTTAATGGGACAGGATTTAGAGGTAGAGACACTTTCTTCACACATCAAACACTGATATAGTAGTCTTGAAACCTCATTGCAAGTTGATGACAAATGCTAAACATGTTAATGAACATATTCTGAAGTGTAATGTATCCTCAGCAAGTTTGCTGATGATACAAAACTGGGAGGATTGGCTGATTTCACCAGAGGGCTGTGCAGCCATTCAGCAAGATTTGGACAGACTGGAGAGCTGGGCAAAGAGGAACCTAATGAGGTTCAACAAGAATATGTGTAGAGTCCTGCACCTGGGAAGGAATAACACAATTACCAGTACAGGTTAGGAGCTGACCTGCTAGAAAGCAGCTCTGTGGAGAAGGAGCTTGGAATCCTGCTGGACAACAAGTTATCCATGGGGTATCCTGGGGTGCATTAAGAAGACTTGTGTCCAGCAGGTCGAGGGAGGTTCTTCTCCCCCTCTATTCTGCCCTAGTGAGACCCCCACCTGGAGTATTGTGTCCAGGTCTGGGGTCCCCAGTTTAAGAGGGACAGGGATATACTAGAGAGAGTCCAACGGAGGGCTAAAAAAGTGACTAAGGGACTGAAACACCTGTCTTATGAGGAAAGGCTGAGAGACCTGGGGCTGTTTATTTGAGAGAAGACTGAGAGGAAATCTTATTAATGTATATAAATATCTGAAGGGTGGGTGTCAAGAAGGAGGGGCCAATCTCTTTTCAGTCATGCCCTGTGATAGGACGAGGGGCAATGGATGCAACTTGGAGCACAGGAAGTTCTACCTCAACATGAAGAAGAACTTCTTTACTGTAAGGGTTACAGAGCACTGGAACAGGCTCCCCAGAGAGGTTGTCCTCTCCTTCTCTGGAGACCTTTAAGACCTGTCTGGATGCATTTCTGAGTGACCTGCCCTAGATTCTGTGGTGGTCCTGCTCTGACAGGGGGTTTGAACTCGATGATTTCCAGAGGTCCCTTCCAACCCCTAACATTCTGTGATCCCGTGTCATGTTACAGTCATATCCTGAGCAATATTTGGGATTTTGAGTACAGTAAAATTGCTTTATTAAAACAGAAGAATCAGAAACTGCAGCTTAGTTTGTGTGTACATTTATAAACCTACAGAAAACTATAAAAAACACTAAGAAAATATTTTGCTTGTTTCAGTTCTTTACCAGCAGATTTAAAAAACTAAAGGAAGATGTCTTTTTTCCCCAAAATCTCTTTCCAACATGAAGTTGAAGAGTATCTCACCAAAGTGTTCAGAAATAATGAGGTATGTCATATAGCTCCTACTAATCATCAACAAATATTCACCTATTGAGCATTGTTAATATTCCTTTGATTTAATATTTCGTGTGCCTTACAGTAGGGTATTGTCTTCACTTTAGGTACAGATTTTTATACATATTTCTATTTAAAATAGAAGATTATTCTTTAGGCCTGTTGGCTCAAAGTAACATAAAAATAGTTAAGCTAAACTTAGCATGAATCTGAGACTTCACTTTTGGATCCTATGGAAGAATGATCCCATGGAAAATTAACCACTTATTTTACACATAATATTGAAAAGAAATACTCTCTTACCCCAGTGCAGAACCAAAAATATTGTAGACAATCTATTGATTCCTAATGTCAAAGGACACAAAAATTATGGTTTTGTATATTGGGATAAGAGTTATTCATGATTTTGAATCTACTCTTCCATCTCTTTAGGACTGTTCTTTTACAGTATCACAGAGCTTGCTTGGAGTTACTTTTGGTACTTGCTGCAGCCTGTTTACAATGATATTGCTAATATGACTGTTTTTCCAAAAAGTCCTTTTCAAGATATTGATGAGGTTTTTGCTGGAGTTAGGCCTCCAGGCATAGACAATTCTCACTATTGCACACCACACAACCATGTTCTTCCGCTTCTACAAAATGCTTATTCAGTGGTGCTTTTTTGCACTGAGCAAGAGGCTGCTGTGCAAATCTCTCTAATACTCTTTTAAAAATATCTTCTTTCAGCTTATTGCTGCTTTAGGCACACAGGAGGTGGAGAGTAAATATCAGTCACTGTTAAGTCATCTATCTCATCCACCAGCTTTCACAACTGTTAGAGTTAATACCCACTTGGCCTCAGTGAAACATGTGAAAAAATTGCTGTTTGAAGAGATCCAGAAGGTTTGTGCAATTTCTTTGTTACAAAAGAAATAACAGGATATTTCATCTTTTGCCTGATTATGAGAGCTTTTAATTACTGAAAACTGTTTCTTAAATTAATACATATCCACTAATATTTACATTATGTAGGCATATTGATTTCCTATCAGCATTAGATGTTAAATGAAAATTCCTTATCTAGCAGTATTCCTCATCTAATGCATCAAAGAAAGGCAGCAACATAAGAGATAAGACAACCAACTCTTTTTCAGATGGCAGATCCAGACATTAGATAGGATTGGGTTACTACTGTAGTAGTGTCATCATCATAGTCTAGAGAAGATGGTAGAAATAAAAGCTTTATTAAGTAAATTATTAATTCTGGTGGGTGTACGGGGAGCTATTGCATGACAGGAGCCAAGACATTTCAGTGATGCAGAGGCAGTTGACAGTATTCTGTTGGCTGGAATAATAATGAGTTATGCTAATTTTAGCTCGATTGTATAAATCTGGAAATGGGTATTGCAGTATGATATTTTGCTTCAAGGGAAAACGCTTTGCTGAAAACTGAATTAAGACTGGCTTTTCATCAACCTTTTGTATTTTAATTGTGGTTATATTAGAAAAAGAAACTACACATTTTTTTAACAAAACTATTGTAGATAGTTTTCTTAAGAGAAAATACTTATTTATCATATGCAAACTAATCTATGATTTTGCATGTTTTAGGATTATATTTTGGAAGGCGAGGCAAGAAGACGTAATCTTTTCAAAGTCCAGGAATAGTTTTCAAACGGCAACTATATGCACAACTCAGCCCCCATTACCCAATCAAAGTTAAGCTGGGAAAAAAAAAAAAAAAAGAGTATTTGAACCTGGCATATTAAAACGAGCAATACATGAGTAGAGTTAAACAGTGGTTTATAGTTAACAACATCAAAATGTCAACACAGATTAGACTGAAGCTCTCGTAGTGTTACTGTGGTCTGATGTCAACTCAATACAACCTTCTTCCAGAAGAAATAAAAAATCAGTGGTAGGATTATGAGTGTTGGAAACACTGCCCTACTTCCTGAAGTCATCCCTTTGTGACCTTGTTATTTCTCAGTTTATTGAATTTTTACTGTTCTATACCAGTATTTTTTAAATATGGACTGTCTCCTTACACACTGTTTCCAAACCTATCTTAGTAACTGTTTTCACTACATTTATTGTACGCTACAGCTATAAATTACAAATGGAAAAACAGTTTTCAGTCTAAGTACTTAAATATTATACTTTTTTAGTATTGCTTAATAATTATGTTTTTTAATGAAACAGCAATTTAAAGGACTATGTGTTCCAGTTCTTGAGCACCCGAAACTCCAGGACATCTTATTAATCCCTGTCATTGGACCCAGGTTTGAAATTTTCGGGTTTTAACCTTAAAATGTCATAATGCATATTTTACTTACAAATCTCTTGTTAAACAGTTATGATATGTATCTGGCTATAAATGAGGTCTTAGTATAAATTAAGTACAACTTCATTCATACTAAGACCTAGTGTACAGTCCGTATCCTAACCAGGTCAGAGTTTTAGTCCTTAAAAGATGTAAGAAAACAGAGTTCTTTCCTTATTTACGAGATTCAGTTTTTATAGGGAAAATGTAACATAAGTATCTCCTCTTTGAAAAGCCAGGTAGGTGACAGACAGAAGAACTGAACTGTTGTGGTGGAGTATAGAACTAGAGGGTAAAATAGGAAAATACAATCAGGGTTTTCTTCCACTGGAATCAAGTCCACAGCAAGACTCAGGGAGACTGGATCAATAATGCTGTTGGATTCCTGAATCGATTATATCTCCTACATTTTGTACTTCATTCTTAAGATACTTTTGGATGTTGCATCTGTGTCTGCCCCTATGGAGTTTCTTAATTGTTTTATTGAATTAAATGATGGACATTTAAAGTATCTTGTTCATAATGAAGATTAACATACTTCAGATTCAGTTTATATCATGATTAGGTAGAGACTGGTAACAAGTAGTACTGGTTTGTAAACACTGTACACTCTAAAATAGCATTTAATGCTTTTCTTTTTTCTTCATTCACATTTAATTCTCCTTTGTTGCATCTTTTTCTTAATATTCTGTTTTTCTATATTCAAGTTTATTTACACTTTAATAAGTCTGGGTTATATCTTCTTCACAGTTCTTACTGGCAAAATTCCTTGCACCTGGTTATACTTGTATTATGGAAGTACTTAGCAGTTGTTAAACACAAAAAATAATTTTCAAATCATATAGCCAAGGAAGGAATAGAGGATTATTTCTCTATCCCAGTATAATTTATTTGTGTTCCTGTGGCAGGATGTATCTGAATCTCCTTTATTTTGAGGACTGGTTTCCTTCTTGGCTCTTTCCTTTGATTCCTCTGGGGCTAAATATAATAGTTAAGTATTTTTCTATTATAGTGTGACAAAATCAGTGTTTATGAACTAGAGTTTACTTGGGGGGTATTTAATTTTTTCAGTATACCTTTTTGGTTTTTTTTAAACTGAATGACATTTTGTATTTTTAGGCAAGATTTAAAAAAACATGCATCTGAAGTCATTGTTGGAGCCCGCTGTGGATATTCAGTACTTCGAGGAGCACATGTTTATGTCCCTGGCATCGTATCTACCACAAAATGTAAGACTTCTCTACATACACCCAGTTAAGTTGTAAAGGGGAAGGAAATAATGTCACCCCTTTATGACAATTTCCAATAGTGACTTTTTTTTTCATTCACAGCTATAATTAATCTCATAGTTGTAATTAATATTTTTTTAAATATTTTCTGGTGCTTTTTTCCTTGATATTTTCACTATTTTTGCATTATGCTTTTAAGAAATGACATGTAATTATTTTCCACCTGGACTGTTTTAAGTTCCTGTTTTCATATGTAATTCCTAATGACATATTAATTCTCAAGGATTTCAATTTCTTGTTTCCATTCGAAAATCTTATTAAAGAGCATGTTTAAAACCTGGCGTTTTAAGAGGTTTTTTACTACTGAATACTGTACATTTTAACATGCATGTTCAGTAAAATAAACTCTTAGAATTTTGCCGCTTTCCAGTCTTGTCAAGAACAAAAAAAGAATAAAAGTGATGCCACAACAGACACATCTGCATGGTAGCTAGATGTATATTGATTATTTAATAGATACTGTTTTCAGTTAGGCTATTTCTTCATGCAGTTACAAAGGCACTTGCCTTCATGATCTTGTCAGATTCTAAGTTACAGATCTAAAAAATGGGTTTTCTTTTTTTAATCCACTGGCTATTCATTTGATATTGTTAGTGTATGAGAGATCTAGTAAAAAGGTCTTTTTCTATTGACGAGTAAAATCTTCAACTTTTAGTGTCAGATTTTTAAGAAATGTAAACTTTTGTTTCAATGCCTGTGTGACAAGATTAAAAAAATCTATGTATACATGCTTAGTGTTCAGCAGTCTATTTATTTTTTATTTAAAGGTCAAATGAACTATGTAAAACCAGTATAATTTTGGATGATTCACTTCATTATTCTATTGTGATGAGATCTACTGATCATCATGGTTCTTATTATTAAACAAAGTGAGTCAGGAAAGCATTTATCTAGCCACTTCATTTCCTATCAGGAAGAAACCTTCAAGAAGTTTTAAGCGTGTGCTTAAGTCCAATTCACTGAACAGGAATGTTTTTCAACCTAGGACTTGATAACGAAATAAGGATATTGCCATGCAGTTGTTGAAACTGCTTATTTTGACAACTTCATAAACATTAAAATCCCTCTTTGAGTCAAGTAGTCATTTATCATAATTGCTGCATGTAATTATGCATGCAACTCAATTCAAAGACAATAAAAGATACTATAAAACTTAAGGAACACTTCAGGGGAAATGCAGACAGGGAAATAAAATAAAAGGGCATGCTACCCACTTGAGGCCAAATATAATAAGGCTGTATTAAGCACAGATGGTCTAACTAGGGGAAAAAAAAGAGTATAGCAAGAAGGAACATTTAATCACTGAACTTGCAGCCCAAATGAGGGTAAACTAATTATCAGGGGGCTTTGAGTTTAACTTAACTAATCAAACTCTGAGCTTTATGTTTATGAAATGCTAGTATAAGCTAAAACAAGTTTAAGAACTGTTCACAGCACTAATGTATTTTGAAAGATAATCATCAACAGAGTGAAATAAAATCCTTTATGTTTAAATACTGCAAGAAATAATTGGCAAATATGCTTGATGGAAGCGTTATTGCTGGAAAGTTTTGTTCAATGAGGTTAATGCAGACAATAACAGTAGGCTATCACATAATGTTTTATGTCACGTTGTATAAAAAGAACCTATGCAAATAAAATAAATATTTAGTTGTTATCCTAAAAATATTACCACTTAAGAATTCTAGGGTATTTGTGGATATTCGGAAGGCTACTTGAAAATTGAAAAAAGATTCCTAAATACAGTGCAAAGAATTCTTGGTAAGCTGAAATATCATTAGTCTTACTTGTCGTATCTTTTGGTTGCTCCAGCCAGTCAGACATGGTTATAAAATAAATAAAGTGAAGGTTTGTCTAGTCTATTTGAAAACAAGACACACTGTCTGATTTGTAACTTTGTGTCTCAGAAGCTCTAGTTATTTGGTAGCCATCATTCATCATGTACACTTTCAAGTCTAATATCAATGTTTTTCTTTGATTGCATTTAGAAAGTTTAAATTTTGCTATGATAGAGAAGTAAGTAGGATACTGAAAATACTACATTACTTGGTCACCACTGTCTTGCTAAATATAATATTAATCTCAATATTTCCGTTCTTTGCACAGTTATGAAAGCTGGAGATCTGGTCTCAGTGTATTCAGATATTGAAGGGAAATGTAAAAGAGGAGCCAAAGAATTTGAAGGAGTCAAAGTTTTCCTTGGAAATGGGATTTCAGAACTGAGTCGTAGTGAAATCTTCAGTTCAAGTGGCCCATTGAAGTAAGTCCCTAGGAACTGCACTCTACACCTACAACTTGGCAAAGGGAATGAAGAAAAAGGGAAGAAATTCTGAAATGTTCTTTGACTGAGACCTGTGTTGCATGCTAGGATTTCCAGTATTTTTTGGAAGCCTTATTTATTAAAACTTAAATATGATAGAAGTAGTGGTAGGATATACCTGTTGCATGGAATGGCAGTATGTAACACTAAAGCTGGTGTCTGCAAGTTTGCTTTCTCATATCCTTCCTTCTTATCAGACAGTGCAGTGCATATGTAAAATAATACTCGTTATCTTCAGTAATCGATTGTTTTCAGGCTTAGTATTTTTTTCTTGTTTTCCTTTTTATTGTCCATTTTGTTGTACATTTGTCTTAATGAAATTTGTGTCAGAACTTCATCCATATTTAAAACTTACAGGTTGCTTCTAAGTTGAAACCTTTGCTTTGTGGGCAAGTCAATGTTTGTGTAAGGCTTTTGAAACAGAATTTCTTTTAGTCGTTTGACTGAAATCTCAGTCAGTGTTGAGAAATAGAGGAAGATCTAAGGGGGAAATCATGTGCCAGAGCCCTAGTGCATACATGACTAGCCAAAAGGTGTTATGGATTGAAATAAACATTTTAAAATCTGTTTTTTATGCATTTCTTTACATTATCAAGGCTTGGATTATGTCTCCATTTATCTGATGTACAAAAAAATAAAGTTGTTTTTACAGATAGTTCCAACTTATAACGTAGTATATTTTTGTCATGGTTTACCCAACTTCATGGTGTATTTTTAAATAATATCAGATTACAAAATTGTAAAAATATTTTCCTTACTTGATTTTTAAGTGTTTGCATTTTTGTGAGATTATTTGTTTCAGTTTCTATTTGTAAGCATAATGTTTTTAATTGAATACTGTTAAAAGGATAAATCAGAGGAGTTGATATTTTTTTCATGTTTTTCAGTGGGATGGGCGTAAGAATGATAGAGCCAGTCTACCTTAGTCCTTCATTTGACAATGTGCTCCCTAGTCATTTGTTTTTACAGGTATGTTTGTTACAAATACAAAAGTCTCTACTATTTGCAGAATAATGAATACTCTCTCAGCACACACTAATCGTTTATATATTCATTGTGTATTATGGCATGTCAGTATCTACATGTATGTGGTTTAATCATACTATGTCAGAGCTTTGATAAGGGACTTCAAAGAGACTTAAGAGATATTCGCTTAAAAATGTAGAAATTCTTCTTGAACAGATACTCTGCATAGAACTTCTAGGTTTTGGAGGCTGCCTGTGAACTCTGAAATATGAGCCTCTTTGAGGCTACATTCTTCTGTAGATAATCAGTGAAATCTCCAAATATTAGGTTGACTTTAAGAGAAAATCTGTATTCTTATAGCCCTAATGAAAAAAAAAACCCAAACAAAACCACCTGAACAAAATAACAGTGAAATATCTTATAATAGCACAGATTTCACCACCTCTAACCATAAAATTGCACAGCTTCCGAAGAATGACCAATTTTTGTGTAGATTTTATTGTAAAATTTAAGAACTTATTTCAGGCTAGCTTCTCCTTTTTGTGATACCTAGTCCTTTTCCCCCACAGTAAAACTAATTAAAAGCAACAGTCAGGCAAGACAATTGGCCACCTGTGCTATGATGAAATCATGAGACTTCCTAGATTTTTTAGGTCAGGTAAAATTCTCAATTTCAGTGCTGTCCAGCCTTGAAAAAAAGAAAAAAAGTTATTTAAATCTTTAAAGCAAATAGAAATTTTATCTCAAATAAATCCTCATTCAGAGATCTATCTATCCATATTGGATTTGTGTAACTATCACCCAGACAGTCGAGTAAGTCCAGTGTAATGTCGTAGTCATTATTTCATTTGTCAGAAGGATCAGTCTAGCAGATGAGTTATTTTTATGCATATATGCTGTTTGTAATTGATCTTAATGTTTTAAAATCAGCATCGGTGCTGTCTTCTGGTGAGCAAAGGGTAGTTTATCAAGCAATATATTGTCTCATGGCCTGCAGTAAAGGAGGGGCCTTTTCTTCCCTGATTCAGCTTATCAGAGAACTTGTTTTCAAGGAACAGAATTGTTAGAGAGACAGGTTATTTAACAGACTGGTGCACATAAGAATTTAGATCATACTCAAATTCTTTTCCAACAGGCCAGGATCCTCAGAGCCGTATCTGCAAGATGGGGCCTTCCAGGCAGTCAGCCCCAGTCTGTATTGGTGCATGGAGTGCACCAGGTGCAGAGTTGGCAATTATGTTTGCTGAGATTCAGGAGTTTTCTGTTTCTCCATTTCTCCAGCCTGTCAAGGTCCCTCTGACTGGCAGCACAACCTTCCACTTTATCAACTACTCCTTCCAGTTTTGTATCCTCTTTAAAATTGTTGAGGGTACACTCTCTTCTGTTATCCATGTCCCTAAGGAAGAGGTCAGACAACATTGGTGCCAGTGTCCATGCCTGGGGTACATCACTGTTGACTGTCCTCCAGCTGGATTTTGTGCCACCGATCACGTCCCTTTGAGCCTGGCTTTTTTGACTTGTATTTGCCATGTGTGAGATGAATTTTTGTTCTTTTTTTTTTTTTTTTTAATTCTGTGGCATGAAACTTGAAATTGTGCTAACTAAAGACAACATGTAGTAAAGAAAACTTTAAAAGGGTATTATACCTTTGTGTTGAACCAAGTTAGAAGATAGTATTTCAGAACACTTCCATATTATGTAAGATGCAATACTGTGCACAATTTTTGCATATTATTTCTTATCAGTGCATCTGTCCTGTTTATACAATTAACAGTGCAGTTCAGCTTCTTAGCACTTTAATTCAGAAATTTTAAAAACTTGCCTATTAATCTTACTGTTTGTTACTATACCATACCAGTATGTTCATATTGTAAATGTTCTAATAAACAGGTCAATATAAAATATTTGTAATATGCAGAGCTGCTTTGTGTCTATAATATTATCAGCTTATTTTGTTTTTACTTTTAGCACTGTGGTGTCTGTAGTCATGAATCCTTATACATCATTCATAGATACCCATATATAGCTTTAAATAAAAAAGGAATCGTTGGAGACCTCAGACCTAGACTGTCTCTTTTATATAATCCCAATAGTTTGTTTTCTGTTAAGGAACTGACAGCAATTTCATAGCTTCAGCATACCTTTACTGCTGAATGAATTGTTGTTTCAACAAGTTAGTCCTCCCTTCATACAGAACTTGATACAGGACATAAGGTTTGAATTCTCTCATTTTTGTTTTTATGGCAGAACTTGCCTTCTGTGGTTGTGAGCCATATTTTGAACCCTCAACCAGGAGAGAGAATTTTGGATATGTGTGCTGCACCTGGAGGAAAAACAACCCATATTGCAACATTAATGCATGACCAGGTAAAACAAGTCATTGGTCGTGTTCTGTCGCAGTTAAGAAAGTCTGACCTCTTCATTTGCATAGCTGAATTCACTTTGCTGTCAGAATGTATAGGTAATTTACAACAGCAAACAATTAATATTGGAATATTCTGCTTATCAATATATTTTGATAGACATCAAAGTTACTGATATGGGCACAGACTATCAAATAGTCACCATCACGTTTAAAACCTTATTTGCTGCAGATGGACCTGTTGAAATACGTTTGATTTCACTTTTTAAATGTTATCCATTTATTTGTAATGGGAGAATTCGTAACGTGCAAGGCAAAATTATGCAGGAACACGCTGGATTCATGAAACTGAGAATATATGGAAATCAGGGGTTACTACTGTCTGCCAAAAGAATGCACAACTCTGTACGAAAGCATACTAAAAAGTTTGCAATCCAACTATCTTTCTTCTCAGTAAAAATTATCAACTATGCAGTACAGATAAGATTTTAGACTGAATTTCTAGTCTGAATTTGTGGTTCTAAGGTAGAAGGTCACAAAACCAAAAATATCTCATGAGAAAGTAACAATATGAGAAGAAACAACAACAAAAAAAATTAGAGAAGGACAAAGGAAAATAACACACAAGCCAAGGAATAACAATACGCATAGTATCTAATTGCTATATGCAACAGGAAAGACAGAAATGCAGGTTACTCTTTTCTTAGGGGAGAGGGATCAAATGTGTAATGTTTCCTCTAAACATTTTGTAAGGCATTATTATTTTCCTTGGCATAGGGTTATTAGCATGTATCAGATGATTTAGAAGTAGCGCAGGTAAGTTATGCAGTGCTTCAACAGTTGTCTGTGCATTAATGGGAAGGTGCAGTGGGTTATGATGGGAGTGTATTTAGACAAGAGAGGTAGTCAGTTCTGTGATGGTTTGCTTATTGAAGTGTTCATTCCCTCAGGATGGGAGGTTTGCAAACATGCATTAGACAGTTGTTAGACAGTCATTAGACATTTCTTAGATTTATAGAGCTTCCAGTAAAGAATTTCAGTGTGATAAATAAAGGAAGCCTAGAAAAGCATGTATTTCTGTTACTGATTTATTTACATCTATACTTTTTCCATCTATGTATTTACATTTTGCATAACTTTTCATAACTCTTTTTCCCTTAGTTATTTTAGATATTTTGATTGTGGTTACCTCCAACTGAAGTGGTAAAGATTAAGAATACGGATGTTGAAATTTATGTGAACTGGTTTTCCATTTCTGAATAAATAATTTTAAGATTCAATCACAGATTTTCTGTACTAAATTTCCATAGACAGTATGTTAAATCATTAACATTTCAGAAATATTTGAATCAGTCTTACACTTTTTATGGTTACTGTTCTGGTCTTTACTGATGCTACTGAAAATGTTTCCTTTGCACTTACAGATTTAATGAAGCATGTAGTGGTGTGTGTCTGTTGTGATTTATCTTGAAGAGAAAAAGAGAAATATTTTTCTTACATAAAAGGAATAATTTGTAACTCTGATACCGTTCCCCCCACCATATCTAAATTTATTCTAGTATTTACAGTATTTCTCAAAGTAATTTGAGTGACATTTACTGCAAGTGTACTTGTATGTTATGAGTCTGAGCAAAACAGAGGCGTGGCTGTGGGCCTCATTTCCTCAGGACTGAATTGCATGTGACCATGTTTCCTACCATCTCCATGAAAATTTAAAATCTGTTGACCTATTTTGCCATGTATTTGACTTCTACCCTCTTTCAAACAGTTATGTTTTTCCCTTAGTGCTCAGAAAACAGTTCAAAACAACAAAAAAAGAAAGAAACAAAAAAACCCCACTTGCCAGAAGTCAGACATTATAGGGTCCCTTAGGGAGTGAGCAGCTAGTGCCAGTCAGAATGCACACAGCTTCAGACTGGTATCTAGCCTAATGCATGTATCACAGAAAATATGGCAGAACAAGGACTACTGGAACGTGGATTTAAAAATAACAAAATTGTGCAGGGAAAACTAAGCTTCATTCATTACACTGCACATGGCGCAGGTCGGGCGAGGAAATCAGGAACTGCACATCCGTTTAATCCCTATGCTTTTGATAAAAACATTGGGTTTTTTTCAGGGTGAAGTAATAGCCATGGACAAGATAGCTAACAAGGTCAAAAAAATTAAGCAGAATGCTGAATTGCTACAGTTGAATTGCATTAAGGCATTTTGCTATGATGGAACAAAGGCACTTTCAGTTGAGAAGAGAGAGGATGAACAAGGTAAAGCAAACAACTTGGGTAGTAGTAGCTTTTAGAAGAAAATAGTAATCAGTTTAATGAGTTTTGCACTAATTGTATTAAATGTGCCATGGGTCTACAAGTCCTTGAAATCTTTGCAGATACCTAGGTTGCTTCAACACCATGAATGCTTTTATTTTCTACTCTTTCGTGATTATCAGCTTCTCCATGCAGCAAATAGAAAACTCAAACTCTTGGTCCTTATCACTACCTAATGTGCTCAAAGGAAACATATTCCTCTTACAGGTATTATTAAAGACTGAAGAAGCCTTAAAGCTTTTTTCATTATAACATTTAACCCCATAGTCTGAATTATTTGACTTAGGCTGAGAAAAAAATATCTTTGCAGAATTGCTTGGGTTTTCTGCCTCACATCCTCATCTGTAAAATGGGGTTATTAATACCTAACTCCCAGGGGTGCTGCAAGGTTTAGTTCATTGATGTTTGTTCAGCTGTTCAGGGGAAAGTTCTATAGAAGCACAGTGTATTATTTTAAGTTCATTTCATTTGCTTTTCTGAAGTGGTGTATTTATGATACTGGTTCTGTTCCCATGATGGAACCATTTAAATGGTATCTGCTGTCTTGATTATTTTTAGTTCATTGTGGAAAGTATGCTGTTCTTTCTTACTCTGTTCTATCCCAGTTACTGGTTAGCCTAAGTAGGAATCAGGTTGCATAATTCACCTTTCTTGTTCCTGTGCCTTGCAGTTATTCCTGATTTGCAGGAATAGAGAGACTCTTAAGGAAGTACCTTAATAGGTAAATAGGTAAATAAAGGTATTTCCTAAATAGTCTTCCTACAAACATAAAATATTGTAGGTGATATGTAGCACTTGCATAGATCAACAAGAGCTAGCTGTAATGCTGAGAGATGAAGAAGCCTTTTCTGTGTATGCCTGCAAGTAAGACATGACACATTTTGAACATCATGGTAATGGACCAGATGTAGATAAATCAGTAGTGCCAAAATAGACTCATTTTGTAGTGCTGGAACACGCTAGGTAGCAGTAGTATGAAGTCACCAACTTGTTTTTACTTCTGACCTAACTTGAATATTTGAGGAACAGAAGGAGAAAAGGAGGTGAAGCATATGATACATGTATGGAGCTACTATTGTCTTGGTGATGCTGAGCTGAAGAGTCTCTCTAGCACAAAGGCAATAGAAACTTTTGGGCTGTTGAGCCAGCAGCATTTAGGTGAAAGTACAGGCTTTGCATGTAGAAGTTACATATTCTGTTATCTATCCAGGTAATACTCAGAAATTGTCCTTGTCTTCACAATCCTTGTTTACTGAATTGTTCTGCTGTGGAGACAGCATGTGTCACATATTAGAACTTATAATATTTTATGCTATTATGAAGTGCTTTATTTTCTACCATTATATATGTATTGCAAGAAATAGTTATATAGACAGTCCAATTATTATTAGTATTTAATTCAGACTTTATGGTTAACTATAGGCTTCTATCAGTAAAGATTTCCACACTTGGTTTGGTTATGAGCTGACTAACAGCCTTAATGTGCAACTCTGTACCCAGCACCTCTGAACGATCATATTTAAACATTTTTTTAATTACTTTTAAATTTTACTTTCAGATTATTGAATTAAGTTTAAAAATATTATTGCTGAAAGGGATCATGTACTCTTGAAGGTTGCAGAACTAAAACTCTTTAGTTTTTTGGGAGATGAAATCTACCACCAGCAGACTTGTCTCTATCTTAATTACTTTTGCAGACACCATCTATAAAACATAAATGTTTTATGTCACGGAAGCAGTAACAGTTTGTCCTTATCTGTGGTGAAGTCTCAAGGAAAGAAACAGCCACATTTACTAACTGCTTTTTACAGAGGGACCTCCGTTCTTACCAGAGTCATTTGATCGAATTCTTCTCGATGCTCCATGTAGTGGGATGGGACAGAGACCAAACATGGCTTATTCCTTGACTTTAAAGGAAGTGACCTCTTTCCAGCCACTACAGCGCAAGCTTTTCACTGTGGTATGTATTAATTGTTGAGTAGATAAGCTAAATTGAATGGAAGTGCTTTCACAGCATAAAACTTATTTCACGCTGAAAAATGGTGCCTCATTTTCCCTACCTTTTCAGCAGCTGAGTAAAGAAAATTGTGTTAGGATTTAGTTAACCTCTCAGCTCCACCGTATCTGTTGCCAAGTGAAGTCAACTCATTGAGCATGGGAAAGGTGTATGTAAGTCAAAGTAAACATAAATTTTTTATTTCTTCAGTTTCATCAGTTTTAGTTTGTAATAATCACAAGGGTCTAAGTCACAGAGTAGGTTAAAGTCTTTTCTTTGCACCAGCATAAACACAGATGCAATAGTGCTGTGAGTTACTGTATTGGATGTGTGATGGAGTACAAGCCAGGAGGCTACATTACAACTTTTCATGCTAGTAGGAGTGTGCTTGGGCATTAAACTTCATTAAACTTGTCTAAGTCTGAATTACATGTATTCAAAGTGAACCACAGCTTGAAAAGCAGCGTAGATATTCTTTCCATGCCAAATATGTGGAAACAGTTGACATCTATTATCACTGATAAAAATCTTGTGCATCCGTGGTTGGCAGCAGGTGATGAAAACAGACCTAATCTGTCTGCAATATGCAGAGCTGTACAAACAACAAGGTGAATCATCTCAATGGCATTAATAAACTGCATGAACTATAATGCTGATTTGGAAAGAAGAACCTTTCTAATCCAGGACATCCTTTACTGTATTCCCTGAAAAGAATTAGTATCCTAATGCCTATCTTAGAGAGAAAGATTTGAGTTTAATTAAGTGCTAAGTTTTAAAATTATAGCCTAATGGTTTCTTCTTAACATGCAAGTTTTTGCATATAAAACCAGACTGAACTATTGTTTATTTTTCCTTGCAGGCAGTGAAATTGCTGAAGCCTGGAGGTGTTTTAGTATATAGTACGTGTACAATCACACTCTCTGAAAATGAGGAGCAAGTTGCTTGGGCCCTGAAAACTTTTCCATGCCTCCAGCTTCAGTCACAGGTAACAGTATTTTAAGGGTAGTTCACACAATCCAGCGAGCTTGTTTTGGCACAGTAAACTTACATGTTATATTTACTATCAATATATCTCTTTTCACTGCAGACAGTTTAACTGCTGTAGTTAAGAAATAACACAAGGATTTCTGAGGCTCTTTTAAATCTATTTTCATGTTTAATTTAGCTTCATTTAGGGAATGTTAAGTAGTTTCCCCGCTGTGTAGTGTGGCTGTTTTGATTTGTACAACAGTAATTTAAACCACAACAGGAACAAAAGATAGTTCAGAGAGCTTCAAATTTCTCTTGCAATTCTTCTTTAATGCTTGTATTTTATTTTATTCTTCTGTACATCCACAGGAGAGGTGAAAAATTTTTTATTAATGCTACTGAAGTAGTAAAGACTTGCGTAAAGGATGGGAGATAAATGGAAATAACCTCGTGTTTTGAGGAAGGAGGATTTTATACATATGGGAACTATTTTTGCATTATTCAAAGGATTGAAGGAATACATTTATTTCAGGCTCAGCGTCCCAAGAATGTACCTGGTCTTTTTTGGAGTGTCTACCATTAAGATGTCTGACAGGTGGTAATATATAGGGAGATAATAGAATTTTTTATCTATACCACATACATTTCAAAAATATATTACCTTTATTAGTACCTTGAGAGAGTTTATCATCAGACCGTATGCATCTCTCTTCCTCTGTTGATGTGATGAGTTGGGTGGGTTAGTTGTTTATCATCATGGCTTTGAGGAAACGTCTTAACTCTGCTACTGTTTAGCATTCTGTCATAACTTGTATCTGTTTTAAAAAGTTTAGATGCATCTTTTAATGGCAATTAAAACAATAGGTGTACAATGAGAAATTATATGTAGGCTGGTAAAGGCTTAATGCAACTGAAGCTTTTCTTAAAGGATTTGTATGTCGGGGTTCTCCTGCCTGCTTTCTCATGATCCATTTACTAGGAATTTTTCAGTTGCAGCTGTTTCAACTGAGATTATACATTTTACCTAACAGCATAAAAATTGTCCTTGATAGAATGTCAAAGCAGAACACAAGCCCTGTGAACTCAAATACAGGATTAATTCCGGTTTAATAAATAGACTTTCTCTCACCAGTAATATCAGTCTTCAATAAAGCACTCATATTCACACAGAAATGCCATGTCTGTATATATTAAGCTTTTGTGTATAGTGTATTTTAAATAAGATGACACTTAATTGTTTATCCACAGATCTTACAACTGGTTCCCCAATAGTGTAAACTAAGGTGATCTTTTCCACTGGACAGGAAACGAGTCTAGGGTCGACTTACATTATTATCCTTTATGTATTTCCCATACTTTCTCAGTGGACATTTGCTGTGTACCCAATCAACTGTCTCCCACTTTCTCACTTTGGCAACGGATCCCAGAATAGTGTTGGATAAGCAAAAAAACAGGAGATGGAGCCATAGGTGTTGATCTTGTAGGTGGAGGTTACTGCATGGCAGCTGATCCTTTGTCTGTGCGGACTTACTTCCTCTTAGGGATTTACAAAGGAGATACTGTATACCAGCTTAAATGCAGTAATTTAACTGGAAGGAAAAAGGAAAAAGAGGGAAAAACTGATGTGTCTTTGAGCAAGTCGCTGGACCCTGTGTAATACTGTTTTCCTTAGGCTTTTATACCTTTTCATCCTTCTGTAACATTACTTCAAGTTGCTGTCCCTGTCTACCTTTGTATGTTATTTTTTTCTCAACTTGCACCTCTTTTTGTCTCTTACCTGGAAATCACCAAAACCCTGCTGAGGGAAAGGAAGAGAAGAATCAGGCTGCAGCCTCTTGGCTGCCCAGCTTTACAGCACACAGTATGTGGTTAAGCAACGAACTCTCATCATGGGCTGACTGGGTGAGCTCATGTGTTAGCGTACTGTGATGGCTCAAAAAATACTCTGCTGTAGGCTGCATTATAGACTACACTAGACTAGTTTTACAAAGGAGAGCTATTTTTGATACTGCAATGCCAGCTTTTGCACATTTTCTTCTATCTCCTTACTGAATGCATTGAAAGAACAATACAGCTAAGAATTAGATTTTTCCAGGAATCACTGTATTAAAAAAAAGCAGTCTAGGCTACTCAATTAATGCCGAGAAAAGGGCTGTGTTTTTAAGCCCTTCTCCTCTACAGGATTTTGATGCCAATTGTCATCTGCTGAATTCAGATACCTAGGCTGTTCTTGTCTTTCTTTCTCTGCCTCATATGCATATACATGTAACATTAGTCCCATTTACCTGTTAGTCTAATTAGATGACATAGGAAATCTGAAGGTCAGATTTTTCTTCCAAAATGATGCCTCTTCAGACAGTTAAGTATTCTGGATTGGGGCTTTCAGCCTCTCCAGTTGAAGTTTTTGATATGAAGAATCCAGGTATGTCTACTACTGTTACTGATTACATTAGTAACTGGCTAAGGAATCATTATTTTTGGCTTAATTCATAGCTATTAGTACACAGAAGCACTGCATCTTTAAAAGTGAAAACCTAGAACCTTTAGAACTTCATATTTTCTGGTGATAACACCTTTCTTGTAATGTTTTAGTCCTTTGCATAATTAACTGATTTAGACCTGTGTACCTGTCCTCAGTAAGTGCTATAAACTACTGGACTAAAGTGGATTAGGTGCACCACCACCTCCTCAAAGTACTAGGACTTTTTATTTGTGCTTGTATACATGCAGGCCAGATCAAGGCAAGAAAAGAAGGACCACATTACTTCTGAGTCCCCCTCAAGAGTGAATGATATAAACCCAGCTTGTTCACGTTAAGCATTAGGCAGCTCCGCATATACTCAGCAGACTCATTTAGGGCAATGGGAACTTTACTGATGCACTAATTTGCTTTTCTTTGTTACTTAATAAGGAACCTTGTATTGGAGGAGAAGGCATGAGGGGAGCTGGACTGTCGCTTGATCAGTTGAAACTGCTGCAGCGATTTGACCCATCTGCTGTGATGCTGCAAGGAATGGATATTGATTCTTTGCAAGATTCCAGGGAAGATGATCTAATTTCACTGGCAGATAAGGACTGTATAGGATTTTTTATTGGAAAATTTATTAAATTGAACAGTAAATAAGCATTTAGGAATGCAACCTGAAAAAAATACCTCTGAGAGTCCAAGAACAGCTCAGACGTGAAGCGCATTTCTTACTGCTGCAATGTTGCCAAGCCAACGGGCTGACGGCAGGGTTGCTATGGCAGCTATAAAATCTGCCAGCTGTTCTGCTGGGAAAGAGCCACAGGTTGCAGAAAGAAAGTCATGGTTGGGGGAAGGGCAGCATAATTTTTAAGTTTCCATTTGCTTTTGTATTTACAGCAGGTCAGAGCATGAATTACAAGTACGTTCACTCATACTGCTGCCTGTTCTACCTCACATGAGTAGCTTACCTAGTGCAGCTGGAGTAGAGACAGAGTTTTTCTGGGTGGGGAAGTAAGCTACTTTATGAAATGCAAACATAAATAAAAGAGATGGAAACAATTGTGAATTCTGAAAAAGGTAGTTTCTGTGGAGGTTTACCAATAGTTAATGCTTCATTAAATAGTGTTTCACAAAACAATGTAACATTTTACAAACAACTGGTTTATAAATTAATACTTAGAACCTCATTTCTCTTTTATTTTAATACAAGCAAGATTCTCTGTACACATAGTATATACACAAAATACGATTAGGCTTTGTAGCATGTCTTTTATAGCAGCATGAATATATTAAACCATCTCACTCTGGGAATGTAAATAAATATTGTTTCAACATCAAACTTCCCATGCATAAACTGTATTGGTTCTGAAGTAGCCTATTGGATTGGCTGACAAGTGACAATTTTAAAATCAAACATTTGCAAAAGAATGGGGCTACAGTTGTGATTAATATATCAAAAGACAAAAAGCAATGCATAATACAATCTGAAATGTTGCAAATCACCTTTCAAACAACTAAGAATATTAATTCTTCATTAGTTAAAAAGCATCACCAGCTAAAATCATATGAAAACTGAAACTGGGGAAGCATGCTAATGAGAACTGACTTCATACACTGCTCAAAGTTTTAATAATTATTTTTAAAAACGTGTTAGATGTATTTGAAAATTCTGCTTCAGTTCCAGAGATGTTCTCAGTTTGAACAGCATTCCGTTTTCTTAGTTTTGCTGAAACTGACGCACAGAAATTAGAGGGAAAGGTAAGTACAATTCAGAAACCTGAACTGACATCTGTGTGTGTTTGTTTTTTTTCCTCTCAGTCATCAAGTTCCAGTTTTTAAAAGCGTTATCTGAAAAACATCTGTCTTTTCACACAACTATTTGAATTTTAAAAAGGTACACTTTTTTATAATATGCCTTCAGACTTGTCAGAAGTGCTTTTGCATTTGCTTGCAATCAAAACTATTTATACATTTGTTTCTCAGTAGTCTGGTTGTTTACCTGTATTTGCTATAAATGTTCTGATACCACATGTTTTCTTCTGTTCTTAAACAAAACAAATGTCCCTTCTGTTCTGCCAATGTTGACTAGTTCATCTCCTGTAAGGCCTATCCTAGCAGCACAGGAGGATGGAATTCTTGTCTACTACTTGTCTGTTGCTCACTCCTTGCCATTAACCACATGTCTAAAGATTTGAAGTAATTTTGTTTCATCAGTAGTAGGTGAGTTATTCTATGTTGAATCCTGATAGCTCATACTATAAATTAGTCTTTTAAGTCAAAATATGGCTAAAATAATAACTTGGTAGCAAAAGGGAGGGATTAGTCTTTTATTGTAAGTACATGTTGAAGTCTTTAACTTGGTGCTAGTAAAAACACATTTTCTTTTTGCAGAATATATAAGTTCTGTAAACATTAATCAGCGCACATAGGCTATATACTGAAATTTGCATATGCATATGAAGTAAGGAACTTTGCCTCCAGTTTCAATAGCATGATTTGTGCAATGCTGAATTTGAAAGAATTAAAATTGCTGAATTTTTACTGGAAGATTTGTTGAGACTTTCCCAGGTTTCTTTAGTTTTGAATGATAAACAGGCTTTTCAAGAAGGTGCTCTCACTTGGTATTATATGAGAAGTTAGTGTGGGAAGGCAGAGGGAAAGAAAAAGTAACTGATTTGCATTTGATTCCAGTGTAACTGCAGACCAGACTTCACCTGAAAAAAAGTACTGATATCTGAACTACTAGAGTTGTTTCTGTAAAAGTCAACACTTAGGATATTGAAGGGATAAGCATCAGCTGTTGCCCTAGGCTCTGCTCGGTTGGTAACTGGGAAGCAAGGGAGAGAGACTTCTCTGTCAGGCACTTCAGAACAGAAACTCAATTAAGATGTTCCAAATCATCCCTTGAAGGAGCCAGCGTCCTTCCTTTGACTACAAGCTTGGCTAAGTTAGATGACTAAAGTTGGACAGATGCCCTTCTTTTTTTTCTTATCTTTTCCAGTCTTACTGTGACTTGAACTAGAAGTGCAGGAATAATTCCTCATTGTCACAGTTTTGATGTATGGTATATATATTTTTTTAATATATAATAGGATTATTTCCTGATAAGAATGCTTCACACACTGAATCATTATGCTTCAGTGTTTGGTGCTGCAGCACAATTGAATATATTTATATATACACTATAGGATATATTATTAAATTTAAAAAGTTGTTGTCATTTTAATGAAAGATTAACCCTAAAAAATAGATAGATTAGGCATGCAGTCAGATCTTATCTTTAAGAAAGTCTGAAAAGTAGTTTTCTGTATTTGCAGAAATAGTGAATAGTAATAGTGCCAAATCTAAACATTTATCTTGGTCAATATAAAGATATTAAAATAGGCAGCCTAGTATAGTATGAAATTATTATACAGCTTTTTCCTGTTTCAGTGGCACGGAGTCCACCAGTTTTGGGATCATAGGTTTTCATATGCTTTTTAAGGAAAAGTGAATATTTTAGTAAGAAATAGGCTGGTGATGGTGACCAACAAGAAATTAGTTTGGAGTGGATAGTTTAAAATTTAAAGAAAGAACCTTCTTTTTATATTTAATTGTTCCTGACTAAAAAATATATGAGCAAATCCAATTTTGTACTGCGAGCATTCATTGCCATGCAGGTATGCATGATAGATAAAGGTGGTAAGAATAAATTAAGAAGAGAGAACATGGATGAGCCAGAAGAACCAGCTTAAACTCTATTATATCTGATACAAATCTTTTTTGGGGCTGCGTAGGAACACATCTCTAGGGTGGTTAAGTTATAAAAAGAAACTGTCTATAAAACTGGTGTAAGCTCATATGTAACAGTTTGTTATATAAAAGTGGGGAAATAAATTATAGACAAATTGCTAAGCAAGAAATTCAGTCGAATAACATTAGATTAAAAACTTTCATAATAAAAATGGCATCCACATATTTTACAGATGATAGAACTAAAATTTTGGTGAAAGATCTGTAATAAAGCAATAAATGTAAGTAAATGTACAGCAGAAATGTTGTATTACACTCTTTTTTGAAAAATAATTTATCTGATCGTCCTTTAGACTATGTAATAAAGTTTTTTGTAGTGTGCTTTATTTTCACAGAGAGAATAGAAGTAAAGTCAAAAGCATTTGGGAAATAGCTTTCAGCCTGATGTGTTAAAGCAATCAGAGGTCAAATGTAACCACAAATCAAAATAAACCTTGAAGAGGCTTTAGTAACTAACTAACGCAGGAGGTGGTTTACAGTAACCTTTTTTTTTTTCAGAGAGACCCTGATAAAAAGCAGTCATTGAACCCACTGCATTCCAGCTAAGGGAATGATAATGGACCATATTAAAATGTCTGCAGTTCTCACAGAACATGAATACGACTTTACAAACCAATGGAGCTTAAGTATTAAGGGGTGGGGTATTAGACCTGGGCAGGAACTGCATGTATAGGATGAGCAACCTGATACGCAGAAAGAACTGAAAATAGGTCTCTATTTTTATTCAAGGTTTCATGAGTGTGATTTGATTTCCTTACGTTCCACTTACAGTAAGGGCTATAAGGGTTCAGGGTTTACAGATTTCTGTGAACACAGGTACTCCACTGAAACTCATTGTAGCTTTAAAACCAGTCTTCGTTCATTAGGGCTAAACCCTTACCACAAACTAGCTATTTAATTTTATACCTTGAGAAGCAAAAATGGTGGAACTCTTCTCAAATTCTCAGCTCTTGATGCCAGACACAGAGTATGAATTAATGAGTATTCTAGAAGAGTTTTTTATGGATCTGTCATTTTTTTTAATTTATGAATAAATTTAAAAATAGTTTATTTCAGCTCTTAACGCCTACTGGTGCTGCCTTTGTGCACAAACCTTTTCGCTTATTTATGCCCACTGTCCTGTCCTTTAACAGGCCTGGAGTCTGTTACTCTCACCTCCTTCCAGTCCCTTCTTAAGAATTCTTTCTTCCATGATGTCTGTGTGACACTAAACAACTGATAAAGTATAGACTTGAGCTGCTGAACAGCACTGATGTGTATTCATTTGAAAAGACATACAAAAATAAGGTTTACATTTTAACATATATACACACAAATGTTAAATTGCATCCCATTTCTTCCATTCTCTAGAAAAATATAGAGCGAGAGCTGACGAGACCTGTATTTCACTTAAATATTTTATCTTCCTCCTTTTCCTTCTGTCTCACTAGTTTTGTTACCTTTTAGCTCATTTAATTAAATTTTACAGGCTGTTTTATTCCACATATAAATAAGAAGATTCTGGAGCTCACTGGGACCTCTACCATTCCTCAGATTCAAAACTCCTGAAACCAGATACAGAAATAGGAACTAATTAGTATCCTAATGCAAAAAATATTAACATTTCTATTGGCAAAATTTTACAAAGACATTTCATCACAATAACCTTTGATATGACCTCCAGTTGGAGTATTTTTAAAGCTTCTTACTGAAATAATTCTGTTAAAGTGCTTTTCAAAGTAGTGCTCAGCAGGCAGGAGTTATTGTGCATTAGGTGTAGTACAAGCTCACTTAACAAATGATTTGTCACTCTTAAAACAATAACTAAAGGAAATTATCTTAGCAAGGCTAATAACCTACTGAGTGAGTATGGCTAGAAAATGTCTGTTTTTTAGTACATTGCCTATACATAATCAGTAGCACTATACAAAACATGATTCTCTCATTATTTCGCTTGGGACATGCCTTTTTTTTGGTGATACATATATTCCATAAATCAATATATAGGCCATAGTAGGGCTTGGACTAATTCTCATTAACTGTCCATACATGGCTACCTTCTCCATGGTTTTCATATGCTACTCAGTGGCTTGAAATTACACTGAAAATTCCTTAAAAGATACTTTAAGAAAGGTAGAAAAGAAACACTATTTTGAGCAAAAGTGAGAAAAAAATAAATAAAAAATATTCAAGGTGTTGAAGTGGAATCCATAGATCACTTCTTGGAGGACACAGCTGTCATATAACAGTTGTAGGGAGCAATGGCATTTAGTGAAGCAGGTAAAATAGCTAAAGCCAGGCTATATAGAGCAAGACAATATAACTTCTCTTTCCATTTACATGTGATCTGATATGATTCCAACAACAAAGCCTTCCAGTGTCATTTTCCACTGATACCCTGAAAATTCTGTCATATCAAAAGCCACTTGTTATACTCATATATCCATTTAGTAATACAACAGGTCTACTTACCTATGCTTCCTTTGAAAAATTACCCCTTTTTCTTGTGTTCCCCACAATTCATGCTTTGAGCCAAACCTTTGAATAATCACAGCAGTTAGCAGCACTGGGAGGAATAGCCAGATACCTGACAGTAGAATTTCACCCTCTTGCAATGTTGTAAAAAATGCACATAAAGCATCAGGAAGAGGGAGAGGGAAGACAAAGTATGTTTAAGGGAGCTAAAATGAATTGCTTGGATGGAATACGAGACTGGAGAAAACATGCACCTGCCATTTATCATATTAACCATTTCACTAAAATGATATTAAAAAATCAGGCAATGCTAATATTCCCAGACTTAAAATAATAAATAAAAAGAACTTCCAGCTAAATTAATTATTCTCCCACTACAGTCATTATAGAATGTGCTATTTACAGTGAAATACAAAACTTACTTCGTTCATACAATTATTACAAAGACTATATGTGATGCAGAACAGCTTTTACACTAGGCAAGGGTATGGAACCTGTAGTCAAAAACCCTAGTAAATTTGCCCCCACTTACCAGTGCAACAGGTGTTCAATGCACAACAAATTGTGTTCACACCCTTTGAATTAAATCCATTTCCTCTAGCAAGCTCGTAACTATTTTGTCACAGTCATTTTTCTAAGCTCTCACCCGCAGCACAATAGTTTAGGTGAAGAAAAAGCAATGAGCTGGCTGCACAGTGGGAATGCAGAGGAATTGGCAAGTGTAGAAAAAGTGGAGAAGCTACAAAAATTTATTTTTCAACAAAATAACTCTCCACAAGCTGTGTAAACTTTGCTTACTAAAACAAATACTCTAAAACACAAAGATTTTACATTTCCAGTGAAACACTCACAGTACCATTTGCCTGTTTTTACTCTCCTGAAGTCTCAACGAAGAGCCAGCAGATTTATGCTTTCTCAATTACCTGGGTCAGTAAACTCCCTCATACTCCCTGACTGCAATTTGGATTTTTAAATTACTAGACAGAATGAGAAACAGACTCATTTGGCTTTTGAGTAGCCTTTGTGTTCTTCCGTAGATTCTCACACTCCGCTGCCTAACATGCACATGCACACGTACGCCCATCCACCGCCCACCCACTCACATACACACCTCTGTCATGTGTGCTCTATCATTCTGACAAGAGAACAAAAGTTAAGCTGTGCCCATTGCAATTTTGTGACCTATACAGAGAAACATATTTTATAGCGGTAAGTTCATTGTCATAAATTTAAAATGCAAACCTGGATTTGCAAGGACAGCATAAGGTATAAGAGTTAGACCCTTTATCTCAAGCACTCATTCGTATTTACAATAAGTATAAGCTTTCTGCTACAGAAGAGAAAGTATTTAGGTTGAACACTGTTACAGATTTCCTAAATGAGGCTAGTTCCAGTTGCCAGTAATTCAAAAGCAAATCTGCTGACTTGGCATTAGGACTCTAAAACAGTGTGATCAAACTTATATAGTAAGAAGGTGTCTGCAGAAATAACATTTATAAACTGTATATACAGTACACAGTACCAGTACATAGAAAATAGATTTTGACTTAGATGATCCCCTGTGTGTAAGGCAAGACTGAATTTGTCTTCAAATGGAGACCACCAGAGGTACAAGCAACAGATAGTGGGTCTTAAATCAATATGCAAATCAAAAGCATTCAAATTAAAAATCAGAGCAGACAAAAAGGTTTAGATTTTTTTTATGTGCTGATTCTGGCTTGCTGAATACACGGGAAGTTATTAAACATCAAATGTACCTTTTTTAAAAAACACTTAGAACACCTTGATGGCAACAGATATTGTTCAAGTGGCAGCTACCAAAAAACAGCTTGAAAAACAGCATAGTACAACATCAGGAACTCCACAGTTGTACTACGCTAATTCATATAGCACTAACCAAAAAATTAGGTATGTGAATATTCTATTTCATGCTATTGCTATGCAAGCAACAGCAGTACAAATCAGCATACAGAAGGATACCGTATGTTCTGCGATGAAGAACCCAAAGATACTTTCAAGGAGCATTGTTACAAGACTTCAAAGAAACACAAGACTGCTGGAGGCAAAAGTTACTGACGGATGTAAACATCCCTGTTCCATTCTCCTGCGTCATTACGTTTTTTTGATATCACTTCTCCATCCTTGTCACAATATTGGTCCCTTGATTTATGACGACTACGCTGTTTGTTGCATTCATTGTGGTCCTGCTCGCGGTCCCTCTCCTTTGAGCGATGCCTTGATTCTCTATGTCTGTGATCACTGCTCCCATGGGACTCGTCTCTGTGATTGTGATCCCTGTGAGAATCATAGTGGTCACCGTGCTCATGTGTGTAGTCCTCCTTTGGCTCTACATAAGCCGAATCTCGGCTGTCTTGTGTTTCTGAGTCAAAAGTTTCTTGCCTAGAAAGGCCTCTAACACCACTGCGATGGTTGTGGTGTTGGCTTGAGGAAGAGCGATGCTGGGATTTCTTGATGGGTTCAACCCGTGCTTCCTCTTCAATTTGTGAACTTCTGCGTTCAGGGACTGAATGATCATTCCTCTGGTCTCCTTGAGATCCCTGCTATCACAACCAGCAGTAAGTTCATGTACATGAAGTACACATTTAAAAACTTTCCCTAATATCAAACTCAACTAGAAAGCATCATGAAACCAATACAATTTATGAACACAACAATCCACTTTGAATCTAAACTAGAAAAAAAAATTAGAATTCAACTTTTACTGAAAATTCAGTATTATAATACAAACGATTCCTTTCAATCTAATCAGAATGGAGGGTGGCACTAGGTTATTCTGTGATACTTTCTCATCTCCTGTGATGTTTCTGACTATTCCAGTTAGTAATAATTGCCTACCACGTTCCAGACCAAAAGAGAGCCTGCAGAAGTAGGACAAACTGTAAAAAAAAAAAAAAAGAGGACAAGTCATGGCAGGAGAGGGCAGGTATCATTTGAGAGTTTACAGAGGCCTGCTTGGAAACAGTCACTATGGGAAAGTGACTTTAGAGGGCTGAGGAGGTGGATTCCAGCAGAGAACCAAAGTACAAAACCTTGGCTCTTTTAGAGTAGCTTTTTTTTTTAAAAAAAAAAAACCACAAACATTGCAATTGAATCTGGTATTAATAAAGTTTGTATTATGATACTAATAGTATCACTGACCTCCTGTTTTTCTCAGCACTAGTTAGATTTCTTCATGGTAATGAAGGATTAAACTTTGACCTCCGAATTTTAAGAGATCAAGAATACAGACCATTTCCAAGGAAAGCAGGAGGAGAGTGGTATTATTGCCTACAGAATTTCCTAACACACCACTACTATTAAAAGACTGAAATAAAAATTACCAGGTAATATCAAACCTACTCTTCACCAGCATAATGCTCTGAAATCACTGCAAAATGAACAAGTGACATTATTTAACTCATTTGCGGGTTTCAATACATTAATCTGCTTTTATTCCCAAACCACAGCCAAAGATTTTTCAAGCTTAATTGCAAAATTTCAAGAAATAGTTTATAGTGAAATTGAATTATCATTCTCACATGACGTGAAGAACATCAAGACAAAATCATCTCTACTGGCACAATATTAAAGTAGGTTTTACAGGGTTATACAGTCATTTGTCTGTGAGACTGTTCTGAGTTTACCAAAGTTACTGTAAGTTTTGCCCTCCTATGTTTAGAGTTGTTTAAAAATAAGGATTGCCTCCAGGGCAGCTCATGAATATATCATCTTTGGAAAATATATCATGTTGTGGAAAAGAGCTAGGAGAACCAGGAAATGTTGTCCTTCAGCCACAGATCCTGGCAGGTGGGTTTCCTAGCAACTCAAAAAGTAAAATGACAGGAAATTGGATGTGAAAAAATCTGTATTTTATCAGAAATTATAAAAAGCAACATATTTCCAATCAGCAATTTGATAAATTTGATAAATACCAATTTTCTAAGACAACATTTTGTACTGTAAACTTCCCAGAGACTAGCTGGTTTGCTCCACATGTTCCCAATTTGAATAAATGATACAGATGAGAACAAGGTAAAAAAACCAATAATCAAATTTCTTTTTTGTTCTTGTTTTTATGATTCTCAAGATTATTCTAATTTGCTGGAAAAGAAATGTAGGAATTATAAACACAAATAGATATGTTCACGGTGAACAAAAATGACTACATGGAGGTGAATTATAAATAGAATAAAGTGAAAAGCTAAAGAGTCTAAAGCAATGCCTTTAAAACATGTAAACTTATTTTTATTAGTTTAAAATCACCACTGTTTTTAAGGCACTTAAATTGGGTAAACACGTGAAATCCTTTCATTCTCGTGTGGTTATATGACAAATATTTATGTACCTAAATTTATAATTGTGACTAATAAAATCTGTCATTGCTGTGGTTTGAAAACAAATGCAAAATTTGAACCTGCTTTGAACAGAGTGCTACTTTTACAAACTCAGATGAATCTTCTCTGCTATGACAAGAACATGTGGAGGAGAGCAATAACAAAGTTTAGAACCAGTGTCTACAATTCCAGAATTGTGTTAGGACTATTGGGATTTATGGGGAAATTTGTTGATGGCAACACTGACACTGAGCAGGTAATGTATGAATCTGGATTAGGGTCTGGCTTTGTGGTTCATAACCACATAAGGACTCTGGTTTGGATTAGATTCCACAGTGCAGGAATTTTATGGTCCAATCTCATAAGGGTTTTTGCCTAAAATGGAGAAAGTTTGATGTAAGACTATTTCATTATTCAGGTTGTAATTTCAAAGAAGCAGAGGTCCTTGGAAAGTCTGAGCAATACTGAAAGAGGAGAGAGAGGAGACTGTGTTCACACAGTCAGTTTGGCTTGCTCCCTATTTCCATCCAGTGGTCCCTAATCGCCTGCACCACATGTATGTGAAGTTGCTCCAGTCTTCGTTTTGGAATTAGCCAACTATTTCCCTACAAGAGGAAACCTGAGAATAGTTGTCAGGACAGTTTGTTCCAAAACTCTCCATCAGATAGACAGGAGGCGCATGATCTTCACCGACTTCATTTCAAACAGTCCCAGGAGGCCTCACACCTTCAAGCACCTTGGGCCATGCAATGCACACAGTCAGCATCATGCTATAAAAATACCACGCTGGCAGCTGGCAACACAAATCTCTCATTACAATGTACACCTGGGACTGAAAAATTGCAAAAAGCTCCCAATTTAATCTCATGGCAAAGGGGGGGCTGCACTGGACCCAGTGGAGAATGACTCAAATACTTTGCAGTGCAGATGTGTCCTCTCCAGGCCAAATGGCTGCTGGCATGGGTTTTCTCTGCAGGGCAGTCGACAAAAACAGCACAGATAAAGACTACATTCTCCAAATGGAGGGTCTTAACACTATTGAGAGAATGGGTTCAGCCACTGTCATTAGAAAAGAAACCCACTCTATTCCAAGACCATGACAGGTTTGAAATGTCAGCTGAAAATGTATCATAGGAAAATAAAACGAAAGGAACATAAACGTTCTATGTTCCATAAGGTACCCCTGTTGCTTTGCACTTTTGGATTAGTAGACCTACAAACAGACTGTGAAACATTCTCATTTTTAGTCCTTAAAATCTGTTAATTTGTAAGCAGATAGCACAGCATTCAGAAGGTGTTATTAAAACTCTGCAGAGTTCCTACAGATAATGAGGTTAATAAAATGAGTAAGTGAACTATAAATCCACACCCAAAAGTCATTAAAAAAAGTGAGCAAATAATAAACACGTCTACAAAGCAAATAGTTTATCTAGCAAGCCTGCACACAACAATACTGAATTTCATACTCAGAAATTCTTCCAGCTCACAATTTTTTCAGGGTGTTTCAACTCTGAGAACAGAAAAAAAAGGCAGAAATGAACTATAGCTTACAGTCTCTTTTCCTGGAACTGCTTTTGAAAGCAAGAGGAGATATCCTGCAAAGTAGCTGAAGCAATTTCTCTCGTTAAAGAACAAACCTGTCAAGTCTGCGGTCTTCCAATGGGAAATAAATTACACAAAAAAATTGTTCTGCAAGACCGCAAAAACAAACCCCCCCGATTTTTTGGCATTTTAATTTGGTTGCAGATATATTTCTTCTTTGATTTTCTAAAAGGAGGCATTTCTCTTAGCCAAAATTATGAATTTTCACTGACATATGTACATAACTTATGGGCACATATGGAACTTACATGGAAATTTACATGTAGTAAGCACTTATTTGGCCTGGGACAGATGTTTTTTAACCCCACGGTGTTCTTCTTGGCCTCAAGGCATCAACCACTATTTATAATGAAGTAGCATCTTTAAAACCCTCATTTAATGCTATGCAACACACATAAAAAGAAGAGAATCCCCTTATGCTGAAAACCTTAATACAATTATACAAAGCAAAAGTTAAAGGAGAAAAGAGAGGACAAAATATGCCCAAAGTCAACAGGCAAGTCAGTGCAGAGGTTGGAATGAAGCCTGTTTTTTGCAGGTCACTACACAGTACCATTGCTGTTCAGAACATACTGCCTCCCAAGGTCTTTCTGGAGAATGTGCAGCAGGACTTGTAAGAGTTTGGCTTGAAGGAAGTATGTCCTTTTCACAGCAATAGCAAATAAAAGAACAAAGGAAACACTGGAAGGGCCACTTTGACCTTGAGACTTCACTAATAAGAGTCAGTCATTCTCAACACCTACAACTCTATAGCCTGTGGGAAGACAGGATCAGATTCCCTCCAGTGTTTGTGGATCTGCTCTGTACATAACCCAGTTTGTCACACAGGGCCTCTAGGGCTGGGATTTGCATCCTAGTGATAGTGTGCCCATCAGTCAGAGTCACCAGAGGCGATAACGTGCACAGCATTAGCCCAGTTTCATTCCTCTGATTGGATTACATATGGCCAGCTATAAAAATGCTTGTGGTGGCTGGTGCACACGTTACTGGCACAGTGGTGTCCTGGGCACAATAAAATCTTAAGTATTCTGTTCAACATCACCATATGTTTTCAGTCAGGCTGGCTTAGTCCCTGGAATCAAAACCAGCCCCCTAGTCAATATGCAAACACATGCTTCTGTGAATACAACAGCATTAACAATAATGTGCCTGTATTTGCCTTTTATACTGAAAATGGGTGAGTATCTACTGGAAAAGCTCTTACTCTATCAACCAGAGAAACTTATATTCAGTATATTCTAGTATCAGACTACCATTGGGCTTTGGAAGACAAAGAAGTTGACAGAAAAGAAAGAAGAGATGGCATAAAAACTGTACCTGTAAATTAATATTTGGACCTGGGCTAATAGGAAGAGTAGCTGTTGCAAGTGTGCGAGTGAGAAGCTGGTTAGGAGGATTGCTGCTAGGTGGATGTGTGGCCTTCCAGTAGGCTTCCAGATAGTCAGCAAGGTGCTCACACGCATCTTCAAGCTGGTTCTCATCAAGAATTACATCGAACATTTCCTAATAAAGGAAAGGTTTTAGTGAGAACAACCACCAACTAAAGGGAGATCAGCCAGAGACACTGATCACCACACTTTCCATTCATCAAAAATCAGCCACATTTCTCATACTTGTGTGAACACTTTTCATCTTTTTTGGGTTTTGTTTTGTTTTAATGCAATTGATACAAAAGACAGCAATCATTACTAGTACTAATGTTACACTTGCTAAAGCAAGTCCTCATAACTTACACTTAATAATGCAGAAACAGTCAATGAAGATAGAAGAGGCAGCTTGAACAAATCTTAAAACTCAAATATCCAGAAGAAAGATTAAATATTGAAGTTTATAGCTATTGGAGAAAAATAGAATTGCAAGAAAAGGGATTTACTCCCCATATCTAGAATCACTAAGAGAAAACTAAGACAAACTAAGACCAGTAACTAATAACTGTAAGAAACACAAGTAATGCAGATCATCCAGTTTCCCATTATCATACAAATATTAGCTATGAAATTAGTCACACAGTCTAATTTTAGGCATCTAATGTTAGGAGGTGAGTTTCCTCCTTTCCCTTACTGGTCAAGGGGACAGAAATACTCCTGAAGGCAGCTTTGAGAGCCTACTCATGTCTCTAGCATTCTTTGACTTCTTAGGGACCTGAAGAGACTAGTCTTTTAACTGAGATCATTAAATTTAAATCATGAAAACATGCCCCTCACTCAACTTCATAACTATGGCAAATTCCCTTGTCTGCAACTGGATTGACCCTTCCTCTTCTGGTCTCTTACCCATACTCTTGACAGTTGACTATGCAGGTAATAATGCTTGCCATATTTAAACCTCTGGGGTCTCATAATCTCCACTTTCTAGGTAGAAATTGACAGAATTTGCTTCAGAGCACATCAATAGAAGAACTGCAGAGCTCTCAGCTACGTGGTATCCCACAGCCCTTTGTGAAAACTGTGAACAAGAGTGCCAGCAGTGATGGGCTGTGGTGATATACACCCTAGAGGAGCCACTCAAACTACCAGCCTTACCCTAAACTGCCAGAGATAAAGCACATCTTTAGGGGTGGGGTGCATTTTTAGATGAACAGGGTTAGTTTTTAGACCGATAAGCCTACATGAATTATCAAGTAAAACAAATGCTCTGTTTGTTTGAGTGGTGAATGAACCAGTACGCATCCTAATAACTGCTTATGACTAGGACTGTTTTTTCCCCGTACCTCTGTGCAGAGCCCAGAGACCTCAGGAGGTGTTATGCAAAAAAAGCAACAGTGAAATATGGCCAGAAGAGGGCAAATATTCCCATAAATTACATAATTAACCTCATGCTTGAAAAGAAAGGCACCTTTCAAAGACGAGACATAAATTAACAGTAACTCACGGGAGGACACTGTGCCAGTTTATCAGCTGCCACCATCTGAACGTTAAGGTGTTTGGCCTGAGATTTCCCTCGAGATTTTATTAACCTCTGTAAAACCTGTGAAAAATACGACATTGATAAAAGTGAGCAAGTTCAGACTTAATGTACATTTATAACCACTTAAATTTTTAACTGTCTACTTCATCTGATCAAATTCTTCATTTGAGGGCTTCGGGAGCATTTCCCATGCTGTTTACATAGAATCATAGAATCATAGAATCATAGGGGTTGGAAGGGACCTCGAAAGATCATCTAGTCCAACCCCCCCTGCCAGAGCAGGGTCACCTAGAGCACATCACACAGGAACTTGTCCAGGCGGGTTTTGAATGTCTCCAGTGAAGGAGACTCCACAACCTCTCTGGGCAGCCTGTTCCAGTGCTCTGTCACTCTCACAGTAAAAAAATGTTTTCGGATATTCACCTTGAACCTCCTATGCTCCAATTTACACCCATTACTCCTTGTCCTATCACTAGTCATCACTGAGAAGAGCCTAACTCCATCTCCCTGACACTCACCCCTTACATATTTGTAAACATTGATGAGGTCACCCCTCAACCTCCTTTTTTCCAAGCTAAAGAGACCCAGCTCCCTCAGCCTTTCCTCATAAGGGAGATGTTCCACTCCCTTAATCATCTTAGTAGCTCTAAGAACATCCAGAACAAGCTAATTTTTATTTGCTTCCCAATGTCTCCTTTCCTGTTATGAGCACTAAAAAGTTCCCCTCCTATTTTCCTTGGCCGCTTCTGGTTTTGTTTGTTTCTAAGTTGAAATTCTTTAATTGCTCTCCTTAGTTCTCTTACCATAAACTCATTCTGCTCTCTCAAATGCTTCTTCACAAGTTCTGTGCAGGTATTTTACAGAAGGAAAGATTACATTAGCAGGAGATGTTCCAGTTTATCAGTCTAATATTAACAATGTGAAAATCTTTCATTTCTATATTATTTTGATTTAGCAAACTGTTAGCATTACTTACATGATTGATACTGAAAGCACGATCCCAATTTAAAAAAATCATTGGAGCTACAGCATCTTTTCCAAAATGAGTTTTGGTAGCACTAGAGCTAAGACACTTTTTTGATTAAAAATATTTCACTGGCCAATTATGATATATAGCTCTGAACTTTAATGAGGACGTGAGATTATCTGTAATTATGATCATAAAAAGGAGAAAATACCCCCAAAAAACAGAAGAAAAGACCAAAAAAGCATGAATATCAGTAAAATATTTACCTTAGGAGAAGAAATCTTTACATATACTATAATGGGAGCCAGAGAGGTTTTGCTTAGTTGAGCTGGGTGGTTAATGGTATCAGCATCAAGCACTACCAACTGCAGTGTCCTTGCTAATTCAAAAATCCGTTCAATTTCACTTTGAACTTCAGCTGCAGGTAAGTAGAAAATTAAGAGTTATGAAAATATTGAAAGGTGATTAGCTTTAACAAATGTAAAAATGTGGTAGACTGGTGTGCTGCTCCTCCTCAGGCTGGCAGGAGTTGTTAGCCATGCACATCCCTGGAACACTAGGGAAATGAATCCAATGTTAACGAGAGTGTTTTGCCCCTGGTTTGTTGCCCTTGCAGGCAGCACTGCTCATCTCTTACACCTCCGCCACTTCCTGCAATGCCAGCCTGGAGAGATACTAATCAACACTGTATTCAAGACCCCAGTCCATTTCACAGAATCACAGAATCCTAGGGGTTGGAAGGGACCTCGAAAGATCATCTAGTCCAACCCCCCTGCCAGAGCAGGGTCACCTAGAGCACATCACACAGGAACTTGTCCAGGCGGGTTTTGAATGTCTCCAGCGAAGGAGACTCCACAACCTCTCTGGGCAGCCTGTTCCAGTGCTCTGTCACTCTCACAGTAAAGAAGTTTTTTCTGATATTTACATGGAACCTCCTATGCTCCAGTTTGCACCCATTGCCCCTTGTCCTATCACTGGACGTCACTGATTTATGAAAGAAAAAAAGAGTTAAGAATGCCTGCTGCATCACATGGTTTTCTTACTATGCCATTGATTTCCTACTGTAAATAATTTCATTTCAGACTTCAATCCTACATCGTAATCAATCTGCTCAAACTGGAGTGCCTGAGAAAGGCATTAAGAAGTACTGAGATGTTTATACTATCAGAAGAAGTTCCTGTTTTTCCATTTACTTCAACTTACCAAAGCTCTGGAAAACTGAGTTTCCTTCATATACTGGCCTCAGTCTTGTACCCTATTAAAAATCTCATTACTATGTGTAAGACACTTTTTAAAAGAAGTAACTCAGTAATCCAAACAATACTATGGTATTCTCCTTGCAACCTGAAGAATTCTGGAAAGGTGATTTTCCCAGAAAAATTCATCTTGTCTTCTGATAACTCATGCTCCCAGCTCTGAAGCACCCTGCCTGATGGCAGTAAAATTCCTTTAAGACGCATGGACTGCATCTGCTTTCACAAGTGATGTAGAAACTATCTTCATTCCTCAATGAAACAAAACTCAATCTTATAATAGCAAAATTATCCTTGAAATGGAATCACATTTTCCCACTCAGGTCTTGCTATAGGCTGACTCCTCAGGGAAAGTTGGGTGATCTGTGCAAGTCTATCAAAAAACTTACAGAGCCAGACCAGATTGTAATTCATACAGATTTCCCTTTAAAGGTTGTGCACTCTCCATGAACCAAAATGAGATTAGATACCTAGCCCATTCAAAGCAAATATTAGAAGATAACAAACAGAAACTTAAATATCAACGGGAGTTACAAAACACTTATTTATTAGAGAGTTCCTTCGAGTTATGCTATCAGCATTTTATATATTATGCTGGCACAAACCCTACATTTGCTTGAAAACCCAGCATATCTGATCTGACTAGAGAGAGATTCCTATAGTGAATGGTCTCTTTCAAGAGGTGTGAAGAGATTGATTTTTGTTATCTTACAGTAGCAAATGAATAAATTAGGTACCATTTTAAGGTTGCAAAATTTCCAAGAGAGAGCAAAGCATCTCAGCTTGTGTCCATTTAGCTCAAAGTCTTTCGGTTCCAAATCAATAGGTGACTACTGCAATCATTTTATAAATTAATTAACATCTTCAATGTATATTATGTTCTCTGTTGGAGGAGGTTGACATTGTTTCAGATTTATTAGAGATCACCTCCATCTGTTTGTGGTTATCTCCAATTTTGTCTGGGTAGATGCCAATCAGCCCTTTACAAAACAGCACTGTGCGAGGTGTGCTGATACGAAAAGCATTGGTGTGCGGTTTCTGGCTTGTTTATTAAAAACACTGTGGCCTAGCTGCTGTCTGAATTAGGACCAAATTTTTGAAGACAGAACTTCTGATGGCTCTTGGCACATTCATGACTACATTTTCTGGAACTTCGTTGTACAGAGATATTGTTGGAATCTCAGGGATTTAGTAGAAGACAGTCAATAGTCTATCCCTAATTTAAGTCCAAATGACAACTAGAATAAACATATCAGAGATAATTTCTCATACTGTATTGATTATGAGTTTGCATTACTTTCCTGCAATTTCAACTCAGGCTCAACACTTCAGTGTAACTATATCAGTTAATGTACCATTTTATGACCATTCCAGACTGCTAAAAAAAACCTTACTGAAGGCAATTTATAACCAGCAAAATCTGTCTTTTTGTCAGTTTATCATAATTTTGTCTGGGGAGGCAGTATTTGCTACACTGCTGGAAGCACTGTTCTGCCAGTAGAGAATATATCTCTGTGAACTAGATTTCCTGCTAACTTTTTGAAACAACCCGTTGCCAGGGCACAGTATGCCTCAGGGTATCTTCTACTGTGAAACATACCCAGGGCGATAATTGCAAGTAACTATGGCCCTATGAACCAATAGTTTCCACCTGAGTCCAAAGATGGAGAGGTATCTTTTCCATCATAGAATCATAGAATTATTTGGGTTGGAAGGGACCTTAAAGATCCTCTAGTTCCAACCCCCCTGCCACTAGTAGGGACATCTCCCACTAGACCAGGTTGCTCAAAGCCCCATCCAACCTGGCCTTGAACTTCCAGGGAGGGGCCATCTTAACTTGGGTATGTGAGAAAAGTTCAAGGATGAACTAATAGGTCTCTAACCCTCCAGTCAAGAATAGATGGAAAGAATGACACAGAGATGGAAAAAGAGGTCCTGATCCCCTGATCCTTAGAGTGCTTCTACATCTTGTGGAAAAGCCTCCATTTGGCTTGAAACCTTCCTTGCATTCTAAATTTTTACTATATATAAGATTTTTGCAATTTCTTAAGTAATAGCAGCTTCTCTTACTAGATGACAAAGGCTCTATCTAAACTGCTCCAGCTTTGGCTTTCATAATTATTTAGCAACAACTCTCTCTCTCAAAAAAATCTATACCTGTAAACATACTTTTCCAACAAGACACTCAACACAAATTTTCTCTCAGACTTTTGACCAAAGTAAGCAAAGAACCCTGAATGTCATGTAACATAAATGCCTGGCAGTTAAACACTGGCAGTTCAAATAGGGAGCTGAGAACAAAGACAGTGTGATGTCTTCAAAGCAGCACAGTAATAGCTCAGTAATCTTCCCACCTTCATGAAAATAATCTATTTATAATAGTGTCTTTTCTGATGTAATGGAGAGGCATAAAAGTGAGGCTGTAACAGTTAACTGCAATAAATTATATTTTCTAATCACTATGAGAGGCATAAATATAATTAGATCTACTGTGACAATCATAATGAAATGCTGGCAGCCCAACTACAGAAATACAATCAGAAATAAGCTATCAAATTTTGAAGTGATCCTTACAATCTATTTTTTATGCCCTCCTTGGTAATCAGAAAGGGAACATATTCTAAATGACAGGAGCACTGAACTATTCCATGCAATAGGGAGCCTACTCTAAGAAACAAGAGGTACACATCTCCCAGACAACTTTAAATATTGCCCATTTAAACTTACTCCCATATATAAATTCCAAATATCTCTACTATACCCTGAAATAAACAGAAACTCCATGCAATGAGAGCACAAGTAAATAGCTTATCCCATTACATCCCAGACAAATACTCTTTATACCACTTGGACCTTACAAGTGAATTTCACATGAAAATCTTGAACAGTTCACCATAATAATGTCACCTAAAGTAAAGGCAAAGACACAGCGACACTGCATTGCATCTATATCAATCCACTAATAACAAGATGACCTATGGTGGAATTTAGGATCACTTATAAAATGCCATGGTAAAAGAACATTCTCTACTGTACACAGCTGGAGAAACACAACCCTGCTTCAAACCTGGGCAGAAAGCATCCATAGTACCCAGGAGTCACCTGGACAGCCAACTTGACAGAGCAGTGACTATGTGAGCACTGTGTTTTAGAAAGACCCTGATGAGACAGTGTAATGTAGAAGGGGAAAGGCTTATAAGGTGGCTGGGGGTGCAACCACCTACAGTCAATGTTTGCCTGTCTCAGAGTCCCACAAGGACTTTCTCTGAGACAGCTTCACAAAGCTGCCGCTTCAGAATCCCACCAAAAGGACTTTCACTGAAGCCCTTTGCCCACCTCAGAGCCCCAACAAGGACTTTCACTGAGACAGTTTAAAAGCAAAGTTAAGATATAATGTATTGATGCGACAGTCATGACAAGTTCTGGATTGCCATTGGTAAATTCACTAGTGCATAGATTTGAGGTTAAGATAGTAAAGACAAAATAAAACATCCAACAGAGTCAGAGGTGCAAATCTTACCAAAAGGCATCCCTGTTTGGGGGAAAAGAGAGGATTCAGGCCCATCGGCCCACCTGGACAGTTGTTGTGCTTTTAGTCCAAAAACACAGGATTCGGATACTAATTTATACTAATTGAAAAGATTGGACTAGGTCATAAATGAGATTCAAAATGGCCATGCTCTGGCCTGCAGAAGTATCACTTATAGATATATCACTTATAGAAATATCACTTATACGCAGCAAAGAGGTTTTGATCTTCAGCAGGAACAATGAAGTTCACATACTACAGTGTATCCAGCTAAGAAGGAAAAAGTCTTGGAGGGGAACATAAGCAAGTAAGAGGGAAGCTTAGTCCTCAGGCAATGGGCCAGAAGATACCTGGATTAGAGGTGTTTTAATTAAATTTCTAACATAATTGTAGTTTTGTGAATAAATTTGCATTTCCTTGGTCTCAACCAAATCCCTTAGCCACTAGCTTGTTACATAAAAAGGGGAGGTTGGGAGTGGGAGGATGACAATATTTTCCAGGGAAAGTGGCTGCATGTGTTACTCATGCCTAACAGATGGGGCTCCTGCTAGGAAAAAGGCAGAAAGGAGAGGAGCATGTCTGCTGCTCTGCCTGGCACTCATGTCTGGGCTCTGCTGAAGGGGAGCTGTGGGGTAAGGTGCTGCAGGAAAACGGGGTTTTCCTCTTTACGCCTGCTGAGGCTCCGTGTAGACAGAATTGAGATGGCCCTGAATGCACACACACCTCCAAGTGGTATTTACAGATACAGTGTGATGTTTGGAAACCTCAACATAACCAAGATCTATTTATAATGGACTAACATCTCCTGAAATGCAATACTGCAATTATGTGAAAATATAAACCAGATAGTGTCATTTCAAAATATTAATTAGCACATGAAAATGGCTGCTTGCTCCCCTGTTTCTCTGGGCTAGCAAAACAATAGAATCCATGGAACGATGCTTCTTATGCCAGGTTCAAACTGGAAAAAAATCTTAATGGCCCATGAATAGAAAAGCTTGAAATCAGTGGATTGGAGCACAAACATGAGTGGATGAGCACTGCACAGGGGAGAGCTGCACTGAGACAACTGTATCAGGTAGAACCGCAGCTGCTCCAGAAGGTGCTGAGCAGCAGCATAGCACTGCTTCCCTCATTAAGCTCCCCCACACTCTGTTGGCAAGTAATTGGGATAGTAGGACTGGGCAAAGAAGTAGTTTAACATTTATTTTGACCAAGAGACCAAGCAAGTGTCTCTGAATAGTTCATAATGGATATCATCACATCAGGCTGGCACTAACTTGGCTATCTGCACCATACATCATTACTCAGTGTAGAGTCCTACAGGCCTTTACAGCTCTGGTCCATACATAGACACTAAGTAACTGTTTCCTAGGTTTGTCGTTTTATTCAGAACAAATATAAGTAAAAGATGTTCAGCCTTTCTCACAGATCCAGTGTGGAACCACTGCACTGCTGGCTATTCAACCCCCTTGCTGATGGTGTGCCACTTGCAAAACATTTGTGTATTCACTGAGTGGAAGAGATACTGACTCTGTAGCCTGATGCTTAGAGTGGGAGGCAAAAATGTGGATTTCAGTTCTTTCTCCAGGGAAGGTTTAATTATTATGCAAAGTGTGTAAGACTCGGCAGGACTGACTGACAACCGTCATACAGGTGATCATAGCCCAGTCATGGCAATGGAAATTATGAGTTAAGCCTCTGTTAGATGAGAACAGAAATGAAGCCAGATTTCTTAGCATTCTGGGTGAACAACCCAAACCCTTAGTTTTGGTTAAAATGAGGACAAATACAGCAAATTTTTTCTGTTCCATGAGCCTAGGAGAAAGAAAAAACATACAGCCTACAGGTGTGAATAGTTTTAAGGGAAGCAAACTATATTCTTAAGCAAACAGCTAACTTACTAAAATATTTAATTCACCTAACCAGGTATCATCTTAGTTATTATACAGGTATCTGTCACCTTAAAAAAATTCTCTAACCCACTGCTATATTACTTTGTCTCTAGTTGATGTTTTGTGTCCAGACCGTTACAAATCAAATGTATTTCAGTGCAATACCTTGAAAAACATTGAGGTGTTGCTGAGAGCTACCTCTGGTTTACAGAAATCAATAATATGGTTTTTTCTCCTTACGTCCTTTGGAAGCACTCAGGAAGTTTCATTGAAATATTTTGCTAATACTGAAACAAAAAAGTACTCATGAGTTAGAATATTGCAAAGTTAGTACCAAACTTCTAGAGCCAAACTACCTCAGGATTTCATTAGAGAGACTCTGACCTTAGAAGTTAACAAAAACAAGCCTGGGCCAGCAGGATAAAAGAGCATTTTGAGATAGATGAGGCTGACAAATTATAACAGGTTCAGGATCTTCATGCCACTCTTTTCCCATCCGTGTGTAAAAAGATGTGTAGCCACATCCTCATGATAACCCGAAAGCTCTTGGTTGCTATATTACAGCATTCTGGTTCAAGGCAGAATTGCAAGTGGGAGTTCTGGACATTTGTCCCAGCTATCTTGAAGATAAATTACAAAGGGACAATTATGATTTTCTAGAATACACTGAACACCTTTTTTCTTCTCTTTGAACTATATTAGATCCTTTGAACTTTGGAATGGAAATACACTTGGTCAAATCCGAATTTTGCATTCCTGTTCCACAAGAAGGATTTTTACAAGCCTTAGTCTTAAGTATTTTTAATTCATAGTCAGGGAAGCATTTACTTGAAACTTACTGTATACAACAACTCTCACTGAATCACCAAACATGGAGAATATATATTTTTACATAAGTAAAACAAACTGTTACCCTAGTTTAAAGCATTCAACTGGCTTTTTACAAAGATTTCAAGGAAATAAAAATACACCTGTGAAATTTGCAGTGATAATACACTACTATTTCTTCAAGCACTTATGTTTCATTTTCAGAAAACAACACTCAGGGATATCAACCTAATGATGTGAATGGAACCTCTATACATTTTCCAGAGATAACTTTCTAAACGTAGGCAGTCAACTGCACATTCAAGTTGGGTGCATGGCATTCCTGACACGTTACTGCATATGCAGATACAAAGCAAATAAACAGATTCTCTATCATTTGATGGCAATTGCTTTACCATGCACATGATGCCATAGTTTACACCGACATTCATATGTCTGTGTTAGAATATGACAATTAGGTCCACACCTTAAAAATCTGCAGTGGAAAACCTAATCTCTAGCATTTACTTGTCAATTCCAACTTTATTTTTAGAATTACTTGCTAATAAATATGAAAAACCAGCAAGATTTTCTGAAAGAAATACTTAGCAACACAGTACAGGATTGGCTTTTGTCTATCAGTGAGCCAGTTACGAGAAACACATGGTGGTTCTGTGAGGTACAATAAAGCACTGAACACAAAACAGCAGGAAAAGTAATTTGCAAGCTTATATACATACCCAGAACATCTGGAAAGGGAGAGCATTAATGAAGCAAAGAATGGAAAAAGCCAAGACAATCAGGTTCTTGTATAAAGCATACAGCATGAGGTAAGGTTATAACAAGTGTAATGTACACAGAAACAATAAGAAAAAGATTTGGCTCCTTTTGACAAAGAATGCAGCAAAACCACAGAGCTGGTTCAGCAGTTCCTACAAAAGGCATGTGCACATATAGAAATTTAATTAAGCCAATTGGGACTGATTTTCAGGTGAATGAGATTTAACCATGTACTGCACATTTTTGGAGAGAAAAACCTTTTCAAATTTACAAATTTCTTCTAGGCTTTTAAATAAATGAATCAATCGCCCTTTCCTTAAATTTAGTTCTAGCATTTCACAAATATATAACAGTAGGGACAAGCAAACATTTCTCTTTATATACAAAGCAAGCTTTCATATAGGAAAGGAATAAGATTGTGCTGTCCTCCTAAACCTTTATAAGCCAGACACTATTTTTATAAATTTTCTGATACATTAATTTTACACTAGAATATTCACTGCTCTCACTGGTTTCCAATGAGTCAAATCCTGAAGCCGTTTGAACTGATTCCTTTGCAGAAGCAAACTTTCAGTCAATAGGTGTGTGTGGAATTAAGCCCATTTTGAGCAACAAAATCCACTATCACACTGGGCTCTTCAATTACTTCATTAAAAAGAGAGTTTCCCTTTTCACCCCTCAGCACTGCACCTCACCTCTGCAGTGGTGAGCCAGGACTGCTGTGGAGTGATTTACTGCCACAAAAGTTTTGGTCAAATCACTATTTCCTGTCCTGCTCTCCAAAATTTTAAATTGAAAATGCCCTATTGTGTTTTTAGAGACCTTCATTTGCCTTCCTGAAGGTTCTTGCCTCACACATTGTACAAGCTTCTTAGCAAGCAAAACAGCAATTCACTGAGCAATTCCAATGCCCCACATTAGTTTAAGTTGTTTCAAAAAAAAAAGCAGAGGACTTGTAGAAAAGTAGTCTGTAAACACAGAATTAAAAACTGAATCACAGCATACATAACCTAATGATTCTAAGAAGTTGCACAACCTTCTTACTATTACTTACTAACCTTTATTGATTTTACAAACCTTTATTTTATTTACAAACTTGAGTTTGTAAACTTAATAATATTTTTTTCATAACATTTTTTGTTGACTTATAGCAAATCCATCACACAAACTGAAAAATCAGAATTCCACTATATGGTTTGATATTGTCACTCACCTCTGCTACTTGAGCCAACAAAGTAGTCACAGCAGTGGTATGTTATCTTCTTTGTGAACCACTACTAGAACTAGAGGCCACCTACCATCAGGCTCCAGTAAAATTTTCTGATTCTGTTTCTACCTTGAGGCACATGGCAGGCAAGTGAGGGAACAGGCTTTAACACTCCCTGTACTTTCTTTCGTTTGACTTCCTCAAGGGTTTTCCTGTTGCCTTACGAAAGCAGTTCCCTTTTCTGATTCCAGGTTGTTTTACCATATCTCAGCTTCCCTCCCAACCCACTGCTACCACATGATACCCCTCCCTGACTTCCTACCTCACTGTTTTTTTTGTCCACCCATGGTTTACCTCCTGTCTGGAGCACAGATCCTGGGGATACTTCATCAGTGGGCTCAACTACCCCAGCTCCTACTCTATTACTCCAACCTTTTCCATAATGGATTTTCATTATTTGTCTTTTGCCCTTAGCGCAGCCACCTGCTCCTCCAGCTGAACATCTTTAAAGTAACCAGCTTTTTACTCCGTACTCCATGCTGTGCAGCAAAGTAGAGATTAAAAGCTGAAAGATGAGCATCTTCCTGCTTTAGTTCTGTTTGGCTGCCCCAATCCAATCTGTTGGGGGCAGGTTCTGCTCAGCAGCCCAGGGAAGCTGGGTCTTTAAGCAATTAAAATCCAATGTTTGGTCTGTGTTAAAGGCAGCTTCTAATAGTTTGGTCAGCTTTTCTCATTATTTTCATTTAAAATGCCCAGAAACACGTAACTGAAAATACTGTTCAATTCACTACCAAATTTCAAAATCCTGCTAGATTATTGGAAGTATGGGAGTATTACAGCTTATGAAATAAAAGGTTTTGAGAATAGTTTAACATAGGTAAAATTATTTTTTGCCCTAATTTCATTGTTTAAATAACCTAGTTGCTCTGATATTTCCCAAGATAATTCCAAAGATTATTTTGGAAGTTAATATTTCAAACAATTATAAGTAACTGAAAACCTGGTATGTAGCAGAAAATCTTCAGTAATTATAGTAATAGGCCTGTTACAAGAGAGAGACATGTCTATCTACCCACATATTTACATACGTACATAATCACTGTCATCTTTTGCATGTCTCCAACAGAGGTTCTGTCAGAATTTCCATTTTAAATATCTCTATCAAAAAAATACCTTGACCCAAAGAAAAGATGTGATGTTATTAAGGGGAAGGTTAGGGTTAGGGTGTAACCAGTTGTGTACACAACTGGGCTGCATTTAATTTTAGTAGTTTTTTTTTCTGTATAAATTTTTGTGATAGCTCTTTTATATATATGAAAACATTTTAGCATGAGGTATAGATTAGACACTGCTGCATATATTTGTGCTGTATTGCACAAAATGGCACATGCTTTGATGTTCAGGTTGGAAATCAATCACCATCCTTATTACCAATTTTCAGGTCTATTCAAAACAAAGGACACTTTATCTTCTCATTAGATTATTAAATAGACTTTGGTGACAAGACTGAAATGCACATAGAAGAATATTCTTTTGTGTAAAGATATTAAATATGTTGTTGCAGGAGATTGTATTTTGATATCTGAAAACATTCAAATTAAGACATACTTGGAAGCTATCAGACTTGAAGTAAAGATTCACAGCCTCCACATAGCTGAAAGCAAGGTTTTAAGAAACAAATTTTCAAGAAAGGAAAGGAAAACTTTTTAAGGCAGAGAAGTTTGTTCTAAGGACAGCTGTATTAGCCAGATGTCAAATACTCAGTCACAGTACAGGTATACTCAGAATTTTTTTAATAAAACTGATAAAGAACCCATTTTGTAGGATCAATGACACTTTCCTGTTTCACAAATTTTACAAGGGTAAAATTTATTCAGGGGAAACAAAGTGCTCTAAAAGGCTATTAAGAGAAATCTGCAACCTTGTAAAGCTGCTGGAGCATTGTAAAATGGCTGGAGCATTTGCCTGCAATCTATAACATTTGAGTTCAAGTTCCCCCTTTTTTGTATTTGAATAGAAACTTAAACTTGGGTGTCCCCTATCTCAGCTGAGTGCCCTAACACAAGTACTTAAGACACCTGGCTTGATTCATCCAGGCTACCTCCAGGTGTCCTTACACAAGAAATGAGCCAGCTGCGGCAACAGAATCTTGGATATAAAACACCTTGTGCTAATGGAAAGGCTGAGCTTAGTCCACATGAGCTGAGGCTCCAAAGTGACCACCTTGTCCTGTACACCCTAAGGATGCCAAGCTTCAGTGCAGCCACCTGTACTGGAGATGGTGATATTTAGTTACATCTTCCCAGCCAAGCTTGTTTTTCTTTCTAGCTAAGAAATGCTTAATCACTTAAAACAACTGGACGAGCTTCAGTACAAAAAGACTCATGTAAGATGACAGATACATATGCTATGAACCTAGCTATATAGTTTTTTAAAAACACCTCCCCATTTCCATCCTTAATTTTTTGTACCAACCTCAGCATTACTTTAAACTTACATTTAATTCAGAAAATGTGTACTTCAATAATTTTTTTCATGTCTAATATCATTAGCTATCACTACTAGTAATCTTATCAAAGATAATGCATAGTATCAATAATAACCATAACATTTCAGGTGTTCTGAAACTGTCGCTTCTGTTTAACCAGAAGAACCTGAACTTCACCACTTTTTTACTTGATGGATGGCTTCTCCCCACTGAGGCAAACAGCAAAACACAAAAACTCAATATAAGCAGGATAAACCAAAATCAGCACTATATGAAGTTTATCTGGTAGTGATTTTAAAATTATTTCTAGTGCCAGGATTTCTGAATTATGGGAACTGGGATTTTCTCACAGCAGAGACAAGGCTATTTTTAGCTTACAGATATGAATTGAGAGAAGTATATTTTACAGTCAGTTTGCAGAAAGCATCATCATAGGTACTTACCTAAGCTTGATCTTGTGTTAGATCGCTCTATTATCGCGTGCTTACTGGGGTTGTTTAATACTGAGCGTTTGGCAAGCGAGATGTCTGCTGTGACTCGTGTAATTGATATACTGCAAAAATAAAATACAGTAAAAAAGAACAGAATCTATTTATCATACAGGGATTTGGGGAGAAAAAGAGACTCATTTAATACTAGAAGTGGCTAAGACTACAGAAAAATAAGTTCTCCTCAGCAGCACAGTATGCTTTGCACAATGTGAACAGAGAATAAACTTCATCTGATCCTGTTACAAGAACTATTGGTGAGACATCCCCCTGTCTGCACAGTACTGAAACACAGTATGACCACTGACTGCACAGATACACATATCTGGGGAGAGGGGAGGCAGGGGGTGGTCAGAGACATGCTGCAGAAGATGGGTCTTCCGTGGGAGCTCCAGGCCCGATGTGGTTAGACTTTGCACCACTATCTATATGAATAGGCTGGTTTCTCCTTTCCCTAATATTGATTAATTTGTTGAAAGGTACTGAATGACAACCTGGCTCACTTTAAGAACATGTGCGAGCCATAGAGGGATATGCAGAGTCAATAGGTAAAGGTAAGGCTTAGCAGGGAATCTAGTGCAGCCATATAACTTATATTTTTACTGTTCAGTTTATTGTAATACTTTTTTTAACAGAGTGCAATAGTTGCCTATGATTTTTCAGAAAGACCCAGAAATATGCTGGCTACTCAAAAATGTGGACTGTAATACAAAGAAGCAAGCAAGTGAAAACTCTGGGCTGAGTATCTGGCAGGCTCAGTTTTGTGTGATGAGCCAAGAAAGAAGTGGTTACTTCCAGTTGCTTGCACTGACCTGCTACACAACCTTCTGCATATTCTTCTTCCTAGGAAAACAGTTAACTCTGTTTTGCTTTACAGGGTCAAAATGTACCCTTTGGATAAATTCCTTTTCAAACTCTTTGGTCTAATGAGGTTTAGGGTGCTGAGAGTTAAATCAGACTGATGATATTCCCTTGTTTTTCCATGTATGATCTTGCAATTTAAAACAAGGAAATGGATTTGCTAAGAACAGGGAGAGCTCCTCTCTAGCAAGTACAGTCAGATGTTATTCATCTGAAATGTAACCAAACAGGTCATTTCCCAATAAGCTCAACATGTGTATATATTTATCTAAAACCCTATAAAATGTAACAAAGCCAGAAGTCAATACAGAAAAACAGAATTATGTGCACAATACTGATTTGAATAACGTAATTTTGGAAATATAAGCATGATTTAACTTAAGCTAAAAACATAACCAAAGATTATGATTTCTGGCATAGCTCCTCACAGATAATGCCATTAGTCTTAAAGTGAAACAGGTAATTTGTGATACTCATTAGTTATCTTTATTTGCTAACTGATGTACACTACAAACTTTTACAGCTTTTTGGGGTCTTTTTCTTTTTTTTTTTCTCCTGGCAGTCTTCCTTCCTTCATGCAATAGAATGATCGTATATTGAACAAAGCTAGATTTATCAGTGTAAAAACACTATTTTTAATTTTAAGATCTCTTACTGTTTTTTAAGGTCACTCTAATGTCTTCTGAGATACATAACGCTAGGAAGAACATGTCTGCTCTCAAAATAAAGGGTACATATGTTTATATAGTGAAACAATTGCAATGACAGTGGGGACATCCTAACACGAGAGTGGCAGTGAAAGCAGTAGCATGAATGTAAGAACCTCCTGTATAAATTTGTTGAGGACTTTGAGTACCAATTTGGAATGCTACTGAAGTTTGGTAAGCTTCAAATCTGCTACTATAGATACCAATTGTGTTGAGAGTATTTGTGGATTCACCCTGCACAACTGGATCTACAACTGAAAATTAGGTATGCTCTAAAATAAAGTACTTTAAGACATAACGATGCAACATTTTTTTTCTTCTGCTTGCAACACTCGACGTTTCATTAACTTCCAATTCTGATGATTTGACAACCCTTGCTAATACAAAGTGGGACTCCTAAGTGGTTAGGTCTCAATGTCATCATTCTGACTGAGAAAATTCAACAGCTTAAACCACAATGTCTGGTATTTTCAAGAGCTGAAGATATTGACAGAAAACCTCAAGCTCTCTCTTGGAAAGTTTGTCAGCACCAGGACAGATAAAATAGTGTTACTGCTCTGTCTGCTTCCAAACTAAATGGAACACTGCTTGAAGTTACAGATATTATAAACAAGACCTTCCTTTTTTTTCAATTTTTGACCCCAAATGTCAACCCACTAGCACATACTAATCTCGGGTCTGATTCAGTAGCAAAATAATCACATGTGGAGAATCCACCTGATGTCTCTGGTCCCTGGCTCTGTGATGTTTGAATTAGAGAATGTGTCACTGCAGTAATTCCTGGAGGCTCAAGCACAAATCAGATTGGACCTTGCTGAGTACGCTGTGGGGGAAAGACTGGAACAGCCCTCAGACCAAAACCCAGTGAAGTGCAGCGTGTCTGCTACCAAGGGCCCTACAGTCAACTGAACAAGGTATGAGCTGCCATTCCTAATTTTCTACACATATTTTGTCAAGAATGTTATTATTTCTTAAAAACCTGGAAGCATCTAAGCAGGACCTAAACTTAAGCAGAGCTTCATTACAAGTACTTACCGCCCTTCAAATCTATGTTTTAAAAAATCAAATAATGCTTTTTGCATCATATCTGTTACCTAGAAGCAAATAAAGAACAAATTAATAATTGCATAGGAAACTCCTATTATTTGATGCAAATAATAATATGTAATAGAGTTGACAGTAAATCTTATATCTGAACAATACGATTGGAAGGTAAGTAATTTATTCGTAATCTGAATTCTGGTAAGAAATAAAATACATATAAGCACTTCTGGTGGAAGTAAAAACTGTCTATATTTTTGTCTACGGTATAAATTATGTTCTTCAGCTTAACTACTTTGGATATTCAAATGCAAATGAAGCACAGTATTTTGAGCAAAATAAAATGATTCACAGCAACGACTTACCTCGTATCCCTTCAGAGAAGGCCCCACTAAAACTACTGGTCGCATAGAAGGCACTACATCATAGGGAGGGATGTGCTCTGTCTGCAAAACAGAAAAAGATTTCAGCACCACAACACCCAAACAAAGTGTTACACATTACAATATCTGGAACTCTGAATTTCCAGTGATATCACCAACACAGGGTTCTTTAACTTTCCCTGAAAGCCGGTGGTACAAGACAAGGACATAACAGGTTCAGGGTTTTCTTTTGAAAAAGCTTTTCTTTGGCTTTTGGTTTTCTTTCTGTTTTCGTATTTGCTCTGGGTAGCTACAAAACTGTTATTCTGGAGACAGTCACATGCCCCATTCCATAATTCCTAACTGGTTAATTGAAAAGGTTATTCAAAGTAGCTAATAATTTGAAATTATTGACTCTAGAGCAGTGACATCTGTTTCCCATCAAAATTTTACGTAGGCAAATTATGAAGGAGAAAAATGAAATAAAAAGGGAGGGGAAAAGCACAACATCTCTTGTTTATGTTTGGATCTGCCCACTGCTTGACAAAACATTGTGACATCACTGCAAATTCCCATGGGAGCAACTCATAGTCTGACTTCCACATTTGCATCCACAATTCACTTACAAATGAAATAAAAATAATGACTGATCAAGTTAGTATTTATAAAAAATTTTCATAAACAGAGCTTGGGATAGCAATCCTTCCACTTTGGGAAGTTCCCATCACCACCCAAGAATGGATTCTGTTAGTACAGTGTTCACCAAACTACTTACTGATGTATCATGCACAATACAGAAAAAGTAATTTAAAATACAAAGATAAAAATATTGCCTGCTTCCATAGATAATATTTTTTATATTGTTATGGAAATAAATTATAAACAAATGAAACTATTTTTTATAACTTTAATAAACAGATATTCAAAATACATCACCAGGAATGAGTCCTGTCAGAGAGATTTTGTTTGTAAGGGAGGGTTTGGTTTATCTTTGTCTTGGGGAAAAACAGGAAAGTGTGGGTGATATGGAAAAAGGTATGCCAGATCTGTTTTTCAGATGCCTACATAGTGCAAATACATCAGTCAAGATCACAAATACAGCCATTGTTCATTGTTTCAGTACTCAGTGTATCCCAAGGTGTTTCACAATAACATTAGAATAAGTCTATACATTCCGAAACACAAAAACACAGAGACAGACATTAATACAGTGACAGCACAAAATGCTCACAAGCAGCAGTCTAAAGCAGCCTAAAACATGGAAAACATTTTCTGAATGTTTTTCAATGTAATTTATTTTTTGTTACCTGTAGCTTCACCAGATAATTAGTAACATAAGAATGAATACTAGTGCTCAAGGCATCATAAGCATGTGAAATGAATTCATTTTACACAGTGCAGAATCTGACTCAACACATTTTAAAGGTGTCTGTATCAAAATGCAGCCCTCCACTGCTAATATTACTAGCAATCTGAAAAGCATATAAGAGACAGATCCTAAGAAAAATTCACTCCAGATGTGGAAGTACTTATAGCTTGAGTGTCCTGATGCAGCAGGTCTTTGTCCTAATGCAGCTAACTCAACCAAAGGTGTTCATGATAGAAGTTAACTAGCTTTTTGAAAACTAGGGAAAAAACAGAAATTATCTTCTTTGATGAAATATGGGGTATTACAAATTCTCTTCTGTTAAAACAGGAAGAGATTTTTTTCTCTAATCTTTACAGCTTGATGTAATGAAGCAGTCAGCAGAAAATTGAGTAAAAGTTGTCTGATGGAAGCATTAAAGTTCTTTAATTTATCATTAGAGAATCTAATATTTTCTGAGGGACTGGCACTAAGCTGTACAGCTTTCACTTGCAGATTCAAATATGAACTTGGAATAAAAACTAGCATAGTTTTGACCACACAGCTTTTGCTCAGTGGTTTGGCATCCTCATCCAGTATTTACTGTAAATGTCAGTATTACAAAAACCAGTAAAAGCAGTAAAGATTCAGATATGGAAGAAAAAGAATGAAGACAGAGATGGAATTACCCACCATCCAGGTCCAAGGTGATTAATTTAGAAGCTGCATCTTTGAAAGATGCTTATGCAGACAGCATCCAATAGATGTCAATATATATTATTCCTTCTTAGCATCTATACTTGGTTATAAATATGATTAAATAAGAAACCAGTCAGAAGCAAGAAACTGATATTGATTTCCTTAGTGGGCTATGAATGACAGAGCATTAACAGATCCTACTGAAGCAAACACTGGTGACTTTGGAAATGAGAAGGATCCAATATTACTTAAAAGAGTTCAGGAAAAAAAGAGAGAAAAAAAGTTTTATTTACTAAACATGACAGCATCCACAGCACTGGTAATAGTGGAATTTGGGACACTGTAAGTTCTAAACAAGTCTGTTGTTACCTGCAGATTTAATTGAGTGGTTAAAAACAAATGAATAAGAACTATGAAGACTAAGATTTAAAAACAAAAAAGTAAAAACGTGGTATTTCACTGCATCATTTGGCTGTTACCTAATGTCTTGGTAACTTATTCCAGCAAACATCCTAGAAACATATCACAGTTTGCTGTAAGAAGATGCCAATTGCATAATTCTGTAGTTATCTGGGTCATCTATGGAGAGACATTGGCTCTCCTGGGAACCACCAGTACCACTTCATTAGCTGAGATGCTTAGAAAGTCTGACTGATGGATGGCAAGAACATTTGGCTAATAATTTATACATGACAACAGGAAAAACTCAAACTGTCAAAACAAGTCTGAAGTTTTCCACTGGTCTTGTTCACCTGCAGAGTCTGCACCTAATCTATTAGAAGTTTAAATATGGCCTAAAATAAAAATACAATAGTTTTGACTCAGTTCTCGAAGTACAATCTGAGTATCTGATTAGCTTCCAATAATTATTTCAATGGAGTGAGTTATAAGGAAAAAACACTTGAGAAAGACAGAAAGAATAGGCATACATTAGAGAGGTGCATTGTATGGATTTGTTAGAAATAATTTCCTTAAATTTTTAGGCGGCCTTCTAACTGTGTCCTCTTATTCCATCAAAAACACTATGTGGCAGTTTCACGGACACGTTGAACTTGGGACTGTTTTCTTGTACGGAATCCACCAACGGCTTGATACACTTCTTCCTTAATTCTAGAACAGCTGCACTGTTAATCTGGGGTATTAATGCTAATGATGCCAGTGGCAGGATAAACACAGGTGATGTCGATATAAACTTACCGATTTCTGCTTCTGCTTAGCTACAGCAGCATGGAAAAGAAACAAAGAACAACAAAGCATGCATGTTATTGGCCTCTCAAAGGACGCAGACAGTTAACAGGACTAGAAATGTGACGCAGTGCAGGTGAGCAGGTGGACAGATGGGAGCTTGGAAGTCGGTGTTACCTTCTTAAAGAAGGGCATTCTTTTCTCTTTGGAGTGGGGTGATGTTACACTGTTTGCACTGGGTTTGGGGGAGCGATGGTTTGCTGGAATATCATTTTCTTCTGCATCTAAGCCAGTGGCATCTATGTCTATAGCTATATACAGACAAACAATTCAGAATTATCAGATGACAGGGAAAGTAAATATAGGTTATAAAGGAAATAACAGGTAAAGAAAAATAAACTGTCCAGAGGAACAAATAAATAAATAAAATAAGTAAAAATAAACAATGAGTACGAAACACAATAAAACAAAGGGAAAAATGTAAAGGTGCAGTACATTAGGATTAGAAGACAGAAGGCAATCTGTAATAGCTACTATAACACTTTCCTCTGATCTGTTTTTACACAGCTACATCAGACATACACAGAATTACTCTTACAAAACAGAGCAATGGTCAAGTTCTTTCTCGTTATATCACTGTAAAACCAAACTAGTTCACCGGAATAGATATGACTTTCTGCAATGTAAACAAAAGAACTTGACCAACTATTATTTTATAGCAATGAATGCTAAATCAAAATGGGTATCATCAACTGAAATTTTAAATGTCACTAGTGTGTCTATAGGAAATTAAGGAACAAAAGAAATCGCTTTTGAAGACAAAACCAGCTGATACTGGTACAATAATATCTACATTTAACTCAAGGTGGACTACAATTGAGATTTTTAACCATTTTAACTAAAAATGCACAGTAGTCACAATATACATTTATTAGAAATTAAAAATCAGACCTAATAATAGTAGAAACTAAAAAGACTGGGTAGCAGAAGAGAGGAAATTGATCCCAGCTTGTCTCAGAGACCTGGATCCTGTTGTAAAGAGTGAGGATGTAGGCAGGGCAAAATGGAAGTGAATACAACAAACCGCTGCTGTTCAACCTCTATCCCAAAAGAATATACAGCCCACAATCCTTACACCATATATATAAAATATTTACCCTCTTTAGCAAGTAAGTAACAACAGTTTAAGCAAAAATCATCCTGGAATCAGAAGTAAATACATTTTCAAAATGCAAAGCCATGTTATCCTGAATGCTGGTCCAACAGATCCCTCCTAACTACATCCGAAATAAAACCAAACCAACCTACCAAAAAAAAGAGCATTCTTGTTCACAGTGCTCACTCCTGATCTTAAGTAAGGTATTAACTTTGTCTTCAGAAAGCAAGTACATTCACAGAAGTATTCCACAAACATGCTGCAAGCATCACCCATATGTGTAGAGATCTTACCCACCTCTTGACACACACTGGTAACACAGGCTTATCTTGCCATACCGTTATGTCAAACTGAATCTAACTCTACATAGATCTGTAAGCAGCACTGTTTGCATTGACTTTATCCAAACCCACAATTAATCACTGCAAACTGTTATGAAACCAAGTTAGTGACCTGCTTTCAGCTGCCTAATGAGTGGGATGTCAACTAATATAGTGGCATGTGCTATTCAATTATGCAACAAATAAATATTTCTGTCAAGCCTATGTGTAGCTAGTGATTTAAGACACACTTGGGACAGCGATCTCTTCTGTTTGAGTAAAGTATATTTTCCCATTTGACCTATCCACAGATCTAATGCCATGATGCGTGACAATCCCTGATTACAGGACTGTGCCTTTGAGCCTGCCCTTGCCAGGAAAGCCTGTGAGTAGATCCTAACCCTGTTTCTACACTCCTGCTCCTAAACACAGCCACAGAATAATGTAATGTTTTTTTCCAGCAACACTCTTCCTTCATCTCTTCATAAGTATAAAAAGAACATACTATCTTTTTCTTGAATATGGGCCAGCACAGATGCAATAAATCACTCATAATAAGGCATACCAAAACTCCTTCAATTCTGTGTTCAACTAAAATCATCAGTTAAGAAAAATCATGGTTGTTAGGCTTTTCCTGTTAAAAAGAAATGCAGCACTTAATCAGCTAGAAACCAGTATCTGCTGTTTTCATTCTCAGTCTTCACACTATGTAATGTGTTCTGTGTTACTTCCCTGACTGTTAATTATCTTTAGTTCATTGAGTTTTTTTCAAAGTCATTTTCATCATTATTCTCATCCTGTTTGGTGGCCCATAAAGACTGTATGGATTGATTACTACATCAAAATAATATTGACTATGGAAATGTCTATGAGCCTCCTTTGCATTTTTTTTTTCCACTGGTTCTTAATCTTTTTTGGTATTTTTTTGTTTTTGTGGCACTAGTTCATACTGAAAAAAAAAATCCTCAACTTAAAGTAAAAACATGAAGTTAACTTAGTTACAATCTCTTCAAGTCATTAAATAATTTACATATTTGTCATTTATTATACTTTCAAAAAAAATTATTGCACACCCAAAATATTAAGGTTACAAAATAAGGTAATGTGCACTATTCATAAATATTCTCCAAATCTTCAATGTGACTAAACAAATTTAACCAGACTTTCTTCCTTCTCCTGAGAAGTAGGATTCTGAAAACTGCTGTCTGAAGAAATGACTCAATGCAATGAAAATTATAGCATCACTAGCAATTAGTCAGTTGGCAACCAAAGTATGCTGCCCATTCTCTTACCTCTAAATTCTGTGCAACGTTCTGAATCACAGAATCACAGAATCTTACGGGTTGGAAGGGACCTCGAAAGATCATCTAGTCCAACCCCCCTGCCAGAGCAGGATCCCCTAGAGTACATCACACAGGAATGTGTCCAGGCAGGTTTTGAACGTCTCCAGCAAAGGAGACTCCACATATATTACATATTACATATATTCTGCTGTCCAAGTGTTTTCAGTATTAAAAAAAACATGTTATAGCATTCCAGATGCTCAAACTATAAAATTACAATATAGGCCCATGGACACTTTCTACTGGAAAAATGCAGTCATTGAAAAAACAGGCTTTAACATTCACAAGCCATCATAACATCAAAGATGAAGGTATGTTCTACAGATTTGTGATGGACATATATTAGTAAACTGAAAATACTTTTTTTTTTTTTTAAAAAAAAGGAAGGTTGGAAACGTAAGACAATTTCAATAAACAGACTGCAATTGTAATAAAGTTGAGAGTTAAAAACAAATTCATAGTTTCATAAGACAGACAGATATTTGTCTCAATTAATTTAATCAAATGAAGCTACTACCCTAACTTGATTGAATTCCTCTGTCTCTCTCTTAATGTCCATGTAAACAATTTAAAATCTTCAGGATAATTTTAAGATGCCTGCTCTGTAAACCAAGCTCCATATAAACTAATATGATTAGAAAATACATGTCATTGCCCCAGTAGACAAAGCATTAGCAACATTCATGAATATTTTCTCATTCTGCAAGTTCAAAATGTACATTTTCTTCTTTCACGAGAAGGTAAAACATCCAGCAATGCATCAGCTGAAGTTAGTAGAATTTTAGATTTTTTTATTATTTTTTTTTTAATATTCTGCCAAGTTTTTTTCAGTGAGCTACTACTCTAAATACAAAACAGTATCTCTGAAAAATCTGTCAAAAAAGGCAAAAAATATCTTGTATAATAGAATTCTGTGAAGCACATCCTCATTATCAGAATTGGGAAACTACAAATTCCTGTTATTACAAAATAATGTCGTTCTTGATGCTACTGCAGGAACCTCTTGGGAATTTTTATTCTTATTGCTACTTTTTCTTCTGTACCAGAAGTTACTTCTTTTTCAGCAGGAGTGCTCAGGCCAGACCAAACCTCCAACTATCCTACTGCAACACAATCTCATCAATTTATTAAGTATTTGCTATAAAAAAACATGGTAAAAGCGAAGAGGGAATTTTGTGGATTTTTAACAGCCCTATCGTTGACTGAACTTTCTGGCACTGACTCCATGTCTTCAAACCTACTCAAACCAGCCTTATGGATCAACACAACCATCCAACTTAATATCTATGAAATACAAGGAATAAGAAAAATAGGACTAAATGTATACAAATTTTAATAAATTAGGTGCCTGAGTCTGTAAACTGAAGTGTTCATGACCTACTCACCAGATGATGGAGGCGTCGATTTTCTGGAACTAGGAACGATGTCACCCAAACTGGATGAAGAGTTTCCTCCTGATTTACTGGAGTAAAGCAACAAATTAGTCTAAGTTTCATAGCTTTCTCGGTACTTATTCTGGTTTATTTATTACCTGACTTCTAAACAAGCTGTTAGCCAACAGACCAACAGTATTTCTGGCAGCAGTATAAAATATACATCTTACACAAAATGTGTGCACATCTTGAGGACTGAGGAACTGCAAACATCAATCATGCTCCTTGTTCTGCTGTACAACTTCTTTCTGCTGCATACACTCTCACTGCTTCATGGTCTTAATGTGATCCAATTATTAATACGGCTACTGATATGTAAGTATTAACATTACTAGTCATTACTAAGACTGAGCTTATTTGTTTCCTTTAACAGAAGAGTTACTGATAGCTCCCTAATGAAACTGATTATGTGTTTGCCTAACATCTTCTCAAAGGAATTAATGTACAAATTCCTTTGCTGTTTCAATACAAAGCAGCACTTCCAGAAAAAAAGTTTCTCAAATGAAGACAAAGCAGTCTAGCTTTTTGTCAACCTCTACTTTCTGAAAACCTCTTCAAGTTGCCAAAACACAACAATATTTTTAGTTATTTTATTTTAGTTACCATAACAAAAACAGCACTTAAAAGAATGCAAGAAAGAAAGAATATTTCACTCTTCCAATAACTCATGTGATAGTACTAGTTTCCACTTTTTCCATCTTCAAATATTAATAAGCAGTAAGTGAATGCAGTTGTGGTATAGGAGTGTTATCTCTCTTGAGAAGTTTTGGAGAATGGAAGTCTTTTCAGTCACTGGGTCAGATTTGGCTGTACCAGAAGCATCCTGAGCAGAATAAGAAACCTGATGTCTTCAGGACAGCAGACTCATAATAAAGGCATTTCACAGCCAGCAAACATGGCTGTACACTGCAGCATCCTGGTTTTCTCCTGGCATAGACATGCTCTTCAAACCCTGCTGCCCTTCCTACTGATGTAGGAAAGCCTTCCTGGCTTCCCAAATGTTTCCCAGCTGTTTTTTCAATTCCAGCTCTGTCCCGCTCAGACATACTGGAAATAATTGGTTTCCTATATACCCAAATGGAGGCAAGTGGCATCTGTTTCCACATGTGTTAATCTTTACTGGAAAACTACTTTATGAAGAACTCTACAGTAAAGATGACATTATAACCCTCTTGCAGTATTGGTCAATACATTTAGAAACCGAATCTTTATTTTTATGTCATGATCGCTGCAGTCAGAGACAACAAATGACTTGACATACAACTTCCATCAGAAAACACAGTATTTTTAAAAACTGTATTTGTAGGCAAGGAATTTGACCATTTTCCCTCTAAAACAGAACTAATAGACACTGGCTTCAGCTTACAAATAAATTCATCTTAGCATTTTCTGTAATTTCTAAAATCAGCTTTAAAAGCGTTCAGAAATTGCAAGATGATGAAAACAAGCAACAAATGCTAAAGAACTTAGGGAGATAGTTTTTTTTTTAGGTTGAAAATTGTGCTTGCACATAGTAAATGTACTAACCACATTGTACGTTTGCATATATTTAATGGAGTAATAGCCATTGTAGGCCACTACAGATCACCAATCTGAATATCCACTATTTCTCTCAAACAGCAATGACATTTATTATATAAATAAATATTAATTCCTTTGTTGATTCAGAATATTTGTAGCTGCCGATTACAGTAATTAAAAAGAACTACAGCATACACAGCATTAACTTACTATTTTTAATTATTTTTTGTTATTACCTGGAGTAGAATTTTCCTTGTTTTGCCTTTTGTTCATGCTGCAGCCTCATGTTTTCTAGTTTGACTGGGCTTGGTATGAATCCTATTTCACAGCCTTCTTTTACCAACCGTCCTATCCACCAGTCATTATTAAATTTCTATAAATTAAAAAAAAAAAAAAGAAAAAAGTAATTATTAAGAAATTACTGTATTTGGGATAATTTTGTTATTATTTTTAATTTGCAGCTAAGCCATTTTACGTAATTCTTCCCTGAAGTTAATCGCTGCACTCTGTTATTATGGCAATGAAAAATTGTGGTAATATTCAGAAATACATTAAAATAATTACACCTTGCAAATTACTAAAATGCTACAGTGATTAAGCAGAAACTTTCCTTCATAGACTTTACAATTCTCCATGGCTGTTACTTCCAACCATTTCACCATCTTTATTCTTTTCACCTCCTACATGAGAGCTGTTTTTGTTCTCCCTTGGTGGACACCCAAGATTTCTTCTGATCTGCTCCTACCCGCTGCAGCAATTTTTACAGCTCTGTAATAATCTATTTTTCTCATTCCATTATATTCAGTTCTCTATTTAAAACAAAAAATACTACTTCTCAAACTCCCCCGCTTCTCTGAACTCACTAAAATCTTCTGAAATATGACTACCTTCTGATGTTCATATATGCTTTACTGCATATGGCCCATGTGATCTGCATCTTAAATGTAGATCCACAAGGAATGGATGTCTTTGGATAACTAAAAAAACTTACAATTCTACAAATGTACAAGATGGTGCAATTAACTGAATTTCAGCTAAATGCAATATGAGATAATGATTATTCTAATTTAATACTATTTATTCATGCACACACAGGGGGTTTTGCTCGTTTGTTTTGCAGAGGTCTGTAGAGCAGAACTATTTGCTTTTTCCTTTATTATTTATTCACCATTTTTGGCTGAGAATAGGTTGCTGTTATGAACAGCCCCACATGCAGCACTATAGGAATAACTTCTATCAAGTATGATGTTTTGGTAATATGGTTTATCTATGAAACTGTTACGATAATATCTGAATAGGAAGAGAAGTTGCCTTCTTGAATCTGAATCTATGGATTTAGATGTTATAGTGCATGTTTAATATTTACTAAGTAGTTTTAACAAGCATACAGTTAGGAGTAAAACATAGAAAATGTGTGGGCTCCCACAAAAAGGAATTAATTTCACCAAGAATACAATGCTGGTGGATCAATGATACACAACCTAAATTTCAGTATTATCTTTTATTTTGGCTGCTACAGAAATGTTTTGAGGCTTGAAACCAATTTTAAGATACTTAGCTAACAAAAAATAAAGATTAAATAAACTCACTTTTGTGCTCATAATATATAAAGGGATCTATAACATTCATGCAATGGGATGCCTTTATGAGTAAGAATACCAACACTAAATAGGGAGCTCATGTGGAATAGCAATTTCTCAAAGCTGTATTAGACCAAAACTTATTAAAATCATAAACTTTCTTTGCAAAATGCTAAATAAAGATATAAATGTGCATTTAAAATATGTTATAGAATAATGTAAGTGGAGGAAGACTATAGCAATTAAGCCAATGGAGGTTGCCATTATATGGAACTGCTCTATGGTATACATGAAGTCTGCAGAAGTAGTATTATGTGTGCTGAGTTTTCATGAGAGTAACCTAATATGGAAAATTAATTTCTCACATATTCAATCACTGCAGTACTTTTCACCATTGCCCATGTATATTTTGAACTGAGGTTTTTCTTTTTTATGCCCTCTCAGCAGCATAAACTGGATAACACTCCTTGCAGACAAGAAGAGGACAGCATCGATCCAATATGACATTACTATGCAGGCAAAAGTTAGCAGAGGTGGACTTAGATTTCTTTATTTCTAGCAACCAGCTAGGTATAAAATATAAAAGCAACACTTCATTTTATAGTCAAATAAGTTCTTTCAACTGCATAAATATTTAAATTTTGGATGTTTCCATTCTCTCAGCATTAACTATAGGGAACAGCAAAACTACTGAAGGAGCAATTTCTTGTGGGATACAGAGCCCTGGTGAGCGAGTAGGGCAGGGCCATAGAAGATGGAGGGGGACATGGCTGTGTAGGGGAGGGCCACTCAGGGCACCTTCCTGAAGAGGTTTGACCTGTCTGGGTGTAACAGCCTCTGCCAAATGCAGGACCAGTGAGTACAGGCCTGAATCTGTGAAGTTCCTTCCCACTTCTCTGTCCAGTGGTTCACCCGGCCCTGGCACAGGGTCTCTTCCATAACCCAGCCTTAGCCTAGCACAGCTAGAAAGTCAACTTTCCTTAACTGCTTGAAGAAAAAAACAGGTATTTTTAATGGCAATTAGCACAGGGTGCCTGTTCTATTATACCTGAAGCTGCATGAACATTTTATCTACTTTTCCATTTCTCAGTGCTACATATAGTCACAGGCAAAATCACAATTCAGCTGAGCTAAGCTTCCTTTCAAGGCATTTCTGAAGATCCAGAAAAGTTCAGAAAACTTCCTCCTCATTATCTTCCATGCATATTTACATCTGAGTTTATGTTGTTCTGTGAGGAAAAATGTATACATTATAACAGAAAATCTGCTAGCATTGTGTTTCTGGTTCAAGTGGACAGAGGAAAAACTTGACATGAAGTCTAAGACTATCAGAAATGCAGATGGAATAGAGAACTATACAAAATCTAACCAAACTGAGCTGGTTTTTTCAGTGTTTCCAGACTCACCTGAGAATGCTGATGGTTTTCTTTTGTCAGGGGCCTGTGCCTGCTCATCTCTACTTTTGTCACAAGACAGAGCAGAGCAATTCTTTTACACTGTCATCAGACAGAAAACATATTTTCTTCACTATATACATTTTGAATCAAATTATCACTTTTTTGGTTGTTTAACATATATGGAAAATTATTATAATTAATTACCAGTATGAAGGCATTAGAAGTCCATTTCTGTTCTTTCCTCAGTCTCTGTCCACCTGTATTTCTGCCTGTTTATTAGGAATGTTTCTTGCTTCTGCAAAGCACCTGAACTAGCAGAGACATATTTTCAAGTGTTTGACTAAGTTGCTCTCATCCTTAAGATAACTTTCTAGTTCTTCTGCTATAAATTTCCATTTCCAGATGAATTGATTTTTATTTTTTTTTGACAAAACAGTATGGAATATGACCAGAAGCTGGGAAATCTCGTAAAATGAAGGACTCATTCAGAAGGGAGCAGGAGGCTGCCTAGGAAGGCTTGTATGGGAAAGTTACCAAGTTATTTGCTGTAAACCACGAAAATTTTCAAAGCCAAACTACATGAAAACAAAATGAATGCAGCAAATGCAAATCACCTTTTCTGATAGTTGCTATGTACATCTTGAAAGTTATCACTTATGTAGTTACCTTATTTATACAACATTTGTATAGTGCTTTGACAATGTGAAGTGTTATCTTAAACTTAAGAAATAGCACCACTATTAGCCAAACACCCCTCAGAGAGACTCACTTACTCCTCTAGTTTTACTTACTTCTTTAACATGAAGAAAATCTTTAGCCTCAAATGAGATGGCCATGCCTGGGACTGGAACATCATCATCGTGAGCTGCACTGTACCCAACATTTGTCCGAACTGCAAATGCAACAGGTTTTGTCTGCAAAACAAAAGATGAACAACATGAAGACTTCCCTTGCAAACACATACATATGTAGAAACACGGCCGCAGAGGATGATTTTGCAAGTTACCTTTTTAAAATAATAAAAATTGCAAAGTTTAAATTGCAATAATTTAGTATGCCTTGAAAATAAACAGATATAATATATATTTGTATAATCAGAATATAAGTATAACATTTCAAAGTAGAAGTCACAAAGTTCAAACATGGTTATGGCCAAACCTATTTTAGTTTGTCTGCACTGTCTATCCCACTCACACCAGCAATAGAATAAAAATAATGAGGCACCTTTTTACGAATTCATATCCAAAACTGGGATCTCAACACTGGCACTAAGCAGTTACCTAACCCTGGATGCACATAACAATTAGGTACATCCTCTCTGGCTGAGCTGAAAGTCCCTACATGGTTGCTGTTCTCCTGCAGCACTTACCCACAGCCACCTCCCACTACGGAGGAGCCACGTGCCAGCCCCGTCAGGGAAATCAAAAATTAGGAGAAGTGCCAGCAGCTGCCAGTGACCACTGAGCTAGATTTCTCACTGCAGAGGCCTTCTGAGAGCAAAGTAATGTGCTCTCAGATCATCAGGTTGTTACCAAACACCAGCCACAGAGAGATTTGCTTTTTCCCATAATTCATACTACAACCTACATCAGTAGTGGTATCAGTGAGTTACAGGAGTTTTGCAAGTTTTATTTTCATGAAGAGGTTGCAGGAAGAGTCAGTGACACTCCTGGCCCTGCAGCTGCTCTCCAGCCTCCTGAACAGCATCTCCTCCTAAGCCCCATCAGCACTGAAGACCTTTCTGCAAGGGTCCAGTTAAGTGGGCAGTAAAAGCTGCCATCCAGCTCAACCCAGGCTGTATCTCGAGAGGGCTTCCTGTTTTCAGAAGTACAACCAGAATACAGGAGAAAAAAACTTTATTCTGGCTTGTTCTACACCAAACACCTTGAGTTTACTCTGTTGGGAGATCATCTCACACACCCAGGTAATCACTGTTGTCCTATCCCAGGCTAAACTTTTAGCCCACTCCAAAATCCTCCACACTGGCCTTACAATCTCGTCTGAAGTCCTTACATGTTATGGATGGTAAAACATTTTTGAAGACATGAACTGAATCTCAGAGGTGCTCATGACTGATTGGGGAAGCCATGACATAACTCTTCATCTTAAAATATATTAAAACTTCTACCAGACAACAGTTTTAGCTTTATTAGTTAGTTTCCATCAGGACTTCAGTTTGGCTAAAAAAAATGGTATTTTTTATTATTTTAAATGGTATTTTATTATTTAAAAAAAAATTAAAATAAAAAAAAATCTTATTTCCTATGTAAGGAATTGCTCAAATTTAGTCTCGAAAATGAAAATGCATCCCTCACTTCATGACAGCAAACCTCACTACCTGAAATCCAAAATCATGCTGTATTTTTCTGGTTACCGAAAATCCCTGCCTGCTCCATCCAGGATTACTCTGACAGCTTGCATAGTGCTAGAGGACAAAAATCTGCCACATTAAAATACATGATAAAATAATGAGGCAGATATATAAATAATTCTAAAGACAATATCATGCCACCTAGCCTGGAAAGGACGGTTGGAAATAAAGGGAGATAAAGTTCCCTGTTGCTTAATTTAGGTCTGATGTGCTGTAAAAGCAACAGGGTTCCAATAACACAGATTTTAAACTCCTTCAATAGGCCTGTCTTTGAATGAACTACCACAGTCAAACAATTTACATCAAAGTGCACATTCTAGGAAGGATTTTTAATTTAGAAGGAGAAACAATAAACTCTTTCGTAATAGTGGGGTCAATGGAGTCTCTCTGCCTGGAATTGAAACATGCAGTTTCAACAGGACTAAATTTCAACAGGAATAAATTTTGGAAGGGGGCTGCAGATTGGGCTTAGGTATGTTTAGGTGGTAACATGAATGCAAATACGTATTTGCGCAACGACATCATCACAAAATTACTGGAAAAGTACACTATTCCACCTGTTCTTTCTTCCAGAATTAGTGGAAAGATCTTAAGAAAGGTTGGGTAGAAGGGCTGTAATGCCTGAAACTGGTATCATTTAAACAGGCACTTACTTAAACTGGACTGCCTATGACAGACTAAAAAAATAAATACAGCTGAATACATTTACAGGTTGAAAAACCTGGCCATAATTATTCCACTATACATTCCCCACCTTCCCATGACAGTGCTTACAAGTAGCTTCTTACTGATTCCGTATCTTCTCACAACAGTTCTTTTTCAGTCTGATTCTCTTTGCCTATGCATTTACGTATTTATGCACCAATCACTTCTTTCTTCATACTCTCTTGTACCAGTGTCATAAGTACTATGGCTACAATCCACGGCCTATTTTTAACACCTGTCTCCCAACTTTTAAAACAACACATCCCAAAAGTTAAATGTCTTTCTTGGTGTTTAGCCACAATCAGAATACTGCAAATACTTGTGCTTTTCTTTCCAGGTCACCTGTTCTAGAAACAAAAAGTCATAGAATCATAAAATGGTTTGTGTTGGAAGGGGCTTTAATGATCATCTAGTTCCAAACCCCCTGCCATGGGCAGGGACACCTCCCACTAGACCATGTTGCTCAAAGCCCCATCCAGCCTGGCCTTTAACACTTCCAAGGAGGTGGCAACCACAACTGCCCTGGACAACCTGTTCCAATGTCTCACTACCCTCACACTAAAATTTTTTTTTCCTAATGTCTCATCTAAATCTACGCTCTTCCAGTTTAAAACCATTACCCCTTGTCCTACCACTACATGCCCTTGTAAAAAGTCCCTATCCAGCTTTTTTGTAGGTCTCTTTCAGGTACTGGAGGGCCCTATAAAGTCTCCCTGGAGCTTTCTCTTTTCCGAGCAGAACAAGCCCAACTCTCTCTGCCTGCCTTCATAGAAGTGCTCCAGCCCTCTTATCATCTTCATGGTCCTGCTCTGGACTTGCTCCAGGAGCTCCATGTCCTTCCTGTGTTGAGGGCTCCAGAACTGGACACAGTACTCCAGGTGGAGTCTTACAAGAGCAGAGTAGAGGGGAAGAATCACCTCTCTTGACCTGCTGGCCATGCTTCTTTTGATGCAGCCCACGTTATGGGTGGCTTTCTGGGCTGCAAGTGTACACTGCTGGTTCATGTTGAGCTTCTCATCAACCAACAACCTCAAGTCCTTTTCCTCAGGGCTGCTCTTGATCCATTCTCCACCAAGCCTGTATTTGTGCTTCAGATTGCCCTGACCCCAGTGCAGGACCTTGCACTTGGTCATACTGAGCTTCATGAGGTTTGCATGGGCCCACTCTCCAGCCTGTCAAGGTACCTCTGGATGGCTTCCCTTCCTTCCAGCTTGGTGTCATCAGCAAATGTGCTGAGGGTGCACTCAATCCCACTGTCCATGTTGTCAATGAAGACGTCAAACAGTATTGGTCTCAGTACCACCCCTTCTTAATTAACAACTTTAAAGTAATACGTGAAATGCCATTATAAAATAAATAGCAATTTTTAAAGTCTCTGTTGTCTTTCAACAAGGAAAATCCTATTGCTTTTGGAACATCCTGGAGGTCTTACTCATTAGATACAGGTTATATACAGAACTTGGTTATATTTGCACTGTGCAACAGAAAAAGTTAAAATTAAATAATATTGCAAAAATACAGATGCAACTCTTAAGTGGATCAAATTAATCTGTTAACAGGAAAAACGTGTAGAAAAATATGTATAACAAGAGAGAATTGGTCTAGACCTTGTTAGCTACCATCCTATGTTAGAAAATTATAGTCACAAATTTTTATATATAAAAATCACAATCGAAAACCAATAGCTGGCTTAACTCACTGGTTTGGGCATCTTTCTCATACTCTGAACTTTCCAGTATTCTGCAAAAGGACTTTTGGCACCTAACATGAATTTCTGCACTCCAATATGAGACAAAGATATGTAAATTCTAGGCGCACAGGTCCCTTAATAATCCCTTAATAAATTCATCTTGTCATTACACAGATTAACTGTTAGAAGGACACTGAGGTATGATTATGCATTCGTGATCACATTTCTGAAAATGCGTATTTATGAGAATGATCATCAACATCAACAACAAAGATTTGGTGATTCCTCAACATCAATTTAAAAACCTTGGGGTGTTGATGCAACATGGGCATGTCCACTTCCTAGCAGTTCAAACTTGCATCTTATTCAACTCCTCTACAAGTCTCTCAGTTGCTACTAGCACTCAGTTACCCCTCACAAAAGATGGCTAACGATTACAGAACTAGGCATACCACAAATATAAAAAGTAATTACACAGGCACTGCATTCAGTTATACCATGTATCTTCCTTAAAAATAAAAGATAAATTACTGGGTTTTAATATTCATTTAAAAAGCCATAACTTTCCTGAATTTGAAAATTACAGACTGACAGAGTTGATGCTTTCTATGCTATTACTCCTTTCAAGACTGAAAATAATATGAATAAGCATTAAATTGTCAAATCTCCTACATAATACTTCATAATTAAATAGTACAGAACAGAATAAAACATTCATTGTTATTAAGATGATTTTCTTGTAAAGCATAGTAAACTGTCATTGTAGAAACGTATCTATTTCAGAACAAGAATGAGAATATTAAGGAATAATCTTTTCCAAACACTGATAAGGGGGATAATATGCTTACTTATCCATTCTCACATTTGCTATATCCTCTATTGAATATAAAAAATGCTCAACAGAGTACTGTGACTTACTCCTAATAGTAACAGTGGATGAAAGTCTTTAGGCTGACTAAAGACTTTGAAATCTCTGCTGCATTGCAACAAACAGACATCTTCAGCAAGTTACTGCCCTTGACATACTTCTAAGAAGTAATCTCAAATTTCCTATTAGAGGGCAACACCTGACTACCCAAGGAAAAAAGAAAAATTAAAACTGCTGCAGAACTATCTTAACATGAAAGATGAGAAGCAGGTGAAAAATCCTCTCTAATTTTCTGCTATCAAAAAATTAATATAAAAACTCTGAGCAGAAAAACAGAACAGAACATTGAGCTATAGATATTCACAGAAACAGTATGTCCCATTTTAGATACTTGTCATACTGTTAGAAGGGGAGACTGAACTACCATGGGATTCGACAACAATAATTCACCTAATTGAATATTTAAAACTAATTTATAAAAGTTAAATGCTAGCCTTTTTACATAAATAAATAATTCTAAAAGTGTCATAGAACTGTTAAATTAACTACTTTTCCTTTATTGAACTACATTGTCTTCAGCTAAAAAAAAAAAAAAAAATCTACTTGTTACATAATTAGGGCCTGTAATTATGAAAAAAAAAAGTATCTCTTTTAACACATGCATATGTATACTACAGTTCTAAAATTAGACTGCTTCAAAACAGTTAAGCACTTTCTGTTTGTTCTGTAAGTCTCCATGAAAATGTGATGGCAGTTTAGTACTCCGTTAATCCACAGGCTGGACTACAAGGACAGATGCTTCCAGATGTTAAAGAGTTTCATATTTCATGACTCTCCAGAGAAACAATGTAGCTTGAAAAAGTTATCTTCTTTTCAGAATGAACATTTCAAACCTGTTTTCCTTTTTTCCCTCTGTACGAATACAACATTCAACACACTAAGTAACCTCACAAGGAGAGCAATAAGCATACCATGAACATTACCATCATCTGTAGCACTGGGGCAGCAGGAAACACACTCTGGAGTGGGGTTCTCAATCAACCAGTTTCAATGTCTGATTTTAACCAAGAATATAAATCAACAAAAGACGTATTCACCAACTGTTAAACCAGCTGTGGCTGTAGACTTTCCATAACAAACATAAACTGAAGTGGGACTAGGGAGACCTTACTTGATTTTCTGCTTTCTGATAGGGATCTCACATGTTCCTTTTGGTTCACAAGTTACATTAACTTTATACATCTTCACGCTAACCCTCATTACTAAGTCAATACTTTTGACAGTATTATCATACTCTGTTACTTTTATGCCCTTGCTCTTGTTTTATGCCTGACTTGTATTCAAAGCATACACAAACATTTGCACGTTGTATCTGCCTCAGTCAATTTTTCCATTTGAATGAATTTGCACCTGCTTGGCTGAATTTGTATTCCAGAAATATTTCACCTAATAACACGGCAAAATAATACAATCTGCTTTCTAGTAATGTACTTAAAACATTATAGGATGCTTTTTTTCCTAGAACTCATTTTATTTGCCATAAACCCAGTGGACGCAGCCTCTGGGGATCCCAGCCAAGAAGGTGAATTTTCTGACACAGAATTTGCTCACAGAACAGGTTGTCTCCCTCACGGCCACTAATTTTGGGAATGTCACCTGGTAATCAAGGTATCTCTATTCCCCATTCACTACCAGAATGTAGTAAAAAAAAAAGATCAGAGCATTTTTCAAACCATCTTCTGGTTTCAACCATAGGCTGTCCTATGTGAACCAATGACTCCAGAAATACCAGCAAGAATTAAGGCTGCCTTTGCTTTCTTCAGCAGTAGGCAATGAGGATCTAGAGTCTCTGATCCATCTCATTTCTCACTCCATTACACCATTCCCACAGTACAGGTGCATGCCATTGTGTTGGGTTGATGTGGTGGGGCTTTTGGCCGGAGGCACATGGGTGGCTCCTGTGAGAAACTGCTGAAAGCTCCCACAGTTCAAAAGCCATACCTGCCTCTGGCCAAGGCCATCAGCCATGGTGGTAACACCTCTGCAATCAACGTATTTAAGAAGGGTAAAAGGAAATGGCTAAAAGACCTGCAGGGCAGAGGAGAAACAGGTGAGAGCAATACCTGAGCAGAGATATCCTGGTCAGTCAGGAATGAAGGGAAGGTACTGGGGCAGAGGTTCCCCTGCAGCCCGTGGTGAGACAGCAGGCTGTCCCTCTGCAGCCCATGGAGGAGCACAGTTGGAGCAGCACGTGAAGGATCACGGTGGAGCAGGTGTGGACCTGCAGCCGTGGAGGGCCCCATGCCAGGGGAGGTGACTCTACCCAAAGAAGACCATGACTCTGTGGGCAGCCCACCCTGGAGCAGTCTGTTCCTAAAGAACTGCACGTCACAGGAGGGACTCATGATGGAGGGGTTCGTGAAGGACTCTCTCCTGCAGGAGGGACCCCATGTTGGAGCAAGAGAAGTGTGTGAGGAGTTGTCCCTCTGAGAAGGAGTGGTATAAAACAACACGAGACCGAACTGACTGTAAACTCCCTACCCTGTGTTGCTGGGGTGGAGGAGGTAGAGAAATCAGGAGTAAACTAATTTGGGACAGGGAAGAAGGAAGGAGGGTGGGGTAAGGTATCTGTTTTTAAGACGGGGCTTTGTTTTCTCTTTGTCTTGCTCTGATTTGATTAGTGATAAATTAAATAGATTTTTTCCCCAAGTTGAGTCTGTTTTGCCAGTGACCATAACTGAGTGAACCCTCCCTGTCCTTGTCTTGACCCACAAGCTTTTAATTGTATTTTTTCCTCCCCATCCCACAGTGGGGGGAGGAGTGAGTTGCCATGGTGGTTCTTTGTGGATGGCTGGGCCTAAACCATGTACAGGCATTTGCATCAGTTCAAATTAAACCAGAATGCTGATCAGAATGCATCTTTTAGGAAGGCAATGTCAGCTAAGTCAAGAACTGGCTCAGAAAATTACTTCAGTTACCATTTTGATAAAGTGCTGTCGAAGTTGGCATCTGTGCTAAAGTTCAGTAAAGTTGTCTCAAAGCTAGTCTCCTTGCTCACTGTTGATACATAATGCTACACATCCTCCATCATATCCACTTTTCACAGATGCCTGTAACCTTATCCTGAAAGCAAGGAATTATTTGTCTCTTGGGTAATGAATATAACGGGTCTCTCTTGAAACACTACCAGGTTTGCACTCATGAAAATTTAAAACACCACACAATTCTTTTCAGCTGAAGAAAGGGGATACTACTCCCGAACTTTTTATTAGTAGTCTTGGTCAGGAATAAATACATCAATGACCTGCGTTTGGCACTATTTCCAGAGTGGCCTTGTACACAGTGTTTGGGTCATAAGCCATATCAATACCCCACATAGGAGAAAGATCAAAAGCAATCTGATAGCCTGATAACCATAGTTTTAAAATATGTCACTTCATTTTGCCCTGCTATTGACAGAAAGTCAAATATACAAAGAAAAAGCAGTTCAAAACCTAGATGTTTTACAAAATTGCATGATTTTCATTATTATTTTTTAAAAATATACAGTGTTATGATATATATACTGTCACAAAAGAGGCTCAAGAATAGAAAAATAAACAAAAAACAATAAAAGAATCATAGAGTCATAGAACTGGTCTGGTTGGAAAAAACCTTGACATCAAGTCCAACAATTAACCTAGCACACTGCCAAGTCCACCACTAAACCCTCTCCCTAAGCACCATGTCTAGACGTCCCTTAAATACCCCCAGGGATGTTGACTTGACCACTTCCCTGGGCACTTTTCCAGTGCTTGACAACCTTTTCAGTAAATAATTTTTTCCTAATATCCCATCTGAATCTCCCCTGGCACAACTTGAGGCCATTTCCTTTTGTTACTTGGGAGAAGAGACCAACACCCACCTTGCTACAACCTCATTTCAGGTAGTTGTAGACAGCAATAACATCTTTCCTGAGCCTTCTTTTCTCCAGGCTAAACAACCCCAGTTCCCTCCATTGCTCCTCGTAAGACCTGTGCTCTAGACAACTTTGTTATCCATCTTTGGAACCTCCCTGGTTTAATTTTTTTATACTTAGTAAACTAATTTATACATCTTAAACAAGAAAAAAAAATCAAACCCACCTGAGTACACAAACAATTCACAGGAAATTTTCATTCTTAATGCTGATTATTGCTGGAGCCTCACTACAGATAAGCAATTGTCAAATCTCTAAAAATAGCATCTACTCAGCGATCTCATTGCTAAGGAAGCAACAATAATTCACGGATGTCCCAATCGAAAATGACAGTACACCTGCTGTCACTACAAGTAGAGATCAATAGTATGACTTCGCAGCAAAGATTAGGCCTTCTTTTATTGGTGTGGGCATACATATCAAACAAATCGGGCAGCAAGACAGAACAACAGAATAACTGAGGTTGAAACGATCCTCCAGAGTCACCTGGTCTGACCTGTGCACAAAGCAGGCTTCTCAGGCCTGTGCCCAGGTGTACCCCCAAGGACAGACACCACAACCGCTCTGTGCTTTCTGCTCCTGTATTTGATCACCTTCATGGTAAAAATCCATACAGGAACTATATAGTTCACTCATATATTTGTAAGTGAAGGACATAAAAATCTGTAATGGACAACAAATACTGGAAAATGAAGTGTTATTACACGTGGAAATTCCCAGTATCCAGTTTTAATTGTAAGTGATCTAAAAACAGGGGGTTTTTTAACCACTAGGTTGGGGTTTTTCTCTGTGTGTGGCATATACTTATTTCAGGTTAAGACAGCAACTGTATTACTTTCCTACAGCAGACAGCAGTGCCCTCATAATCATCTAATGCCTGAGGCTCAAGTCTTGTATTAGTGCCTGCATGTGTGAGGTGCTGCACTCAGCACTTCCAACAAAGTGAAGGTGAAAAACAAAAGTACAGTGGGAAAACAAAACACAATAAAATTGTAGTTAATAGGTAGCAGCCCCAGTACATCAATGTTACAATGAGATTCAAACTGTTCTGAATTATTAAGGCTTTTGATAGCATGGATCTCTCCTGAGGGATTCGGAAGATAAGTGGTCAGCCTGAACATGTAGTTCGGGAGCTGAACTTCCTGATTTCTCAGTGCCTGAGTCAATAACTTGAACTGAGTATATTTTACCATTTATTTACAAAACTAAGGCAATGTAAACTATGCCCAGCCACTACCAGTGCTTGCACTGCTGCCTTACAAAGGGCTGGCTCACCAAATTCTTGCCTAGGAAACACTGCACCCACTGCTGTCCAGAGTCTGACACCAACATGCAACCTCCTGCCAGAGAGGCCAGTAGTGAGACATCCCCATTCCACAAGTCACCATCACAATCAGCCTTCCTCTTGGACTCTATGCCAGCTAAAGGGTCACTGCATGGAAACTCAGCTATTAAACATTAAGTGTGATTTATCCTTAGGGTTGAAGCTCATTAGTGAAACACACAGAGGAAACCTCAGAATCCTTCCAGTTCCTTAGCATCCCTGCTAAAGCCTGCTCTCAGTGTTAAAGAAAAGAAGGAAAAGTTAACACATCCAGCTGCTACGAGAGTCTGCCAGATCTGTTTTTTTCTTAACAATAGGTAGGCTTAAGAGAATTTTTTTTTGGCCGTTCATACTCTCTAGAGATACTTTAGTTACTATTTTAGCTCATCTTCACACACAGCTTGAAAGTCATGCTTCCTACTTCCTTTTACGAAACTGTATTTGAATAGAGAGTCACCAATGTCGGTTTACATTCAGCTCAGGAGGCAGCAAAGACTGAAATAGCTCTACTGACGCACACGGAGCTTTCTCATGTAAGCAGGGTCTTTTTTTATTAGAGCATAACGCCAAAACTCATCGCTGGCTTTGTGTTGTCTGCATGCAAGTGTGCCAGAAAGGTGGCTCTTCAGCACCACCCACTTGGGGAGTTAACAGGAACAACTGGAACCCGGCACAGCTGAAGAAGTCTGTTTGTGCTTACTGAAAACATGCTTATTCTGGCAGCAACAGCCAGCAGATGAAAACTATCATTTGCAGTAAAAATACTGTGCTGGGATTTCAAGTTCTTTTTGTCAATGTCAAAACTGAGGACATTTTATGTTTATGAGACATTTTAAGCTTATGAGACAGCATTTTAGTAGATCTTAGCCTTTTGGCTAAACTGAAGTTCACAAAGAAAAAAGATCTGCAGTAACATTTTCAGACTATTCATAAATACTCTCCAGGAATAGCACAAACCTGTGAACCAGCAAGCTAAAATAAATACTAAATAAACAAACAATGCAATGGTTGGTTAAAAATCAAGATACTATTATCAAAAGCTTTTGAAAAAAAAGGTATATATTTGAAAATATATTATTTCAGTATTACGCCTGCAAGTTTTATTGCTAGTTCCAGTATTTAAATAATTTTGCACTTCATTGTTTCAATTGGATCAGAAAGTCTCTATGACTGCTACAGTCAAAGGTTAATGTTGTTAAAATGTTTCACTTTTCCATAATATGTTAAGCATGTGTTTTTCAAGAAACTATGCTGAAAAATTCTTCCTTTATTAGAAACATACATTTTTTAGCTAGACTGCTCTATCGCCATAAGTTAATATACGTTCCAAGGATAATATTTCAGAGTTTGAAAAGTCAAATGTCATATTAGCTCTTAATTAAAATGCTGAACGAAAACAGAGAAGTTGTGTCAGTAGATGGTAAACACTATGGCCAACTCAATGCTCCTGCCCCTTTCACATGATTACATTTTATGGCTGTAGCTTATGTTATCCTACTCTCCTACTGAATACCTACTGTTTCTGTAGGTCTTGCACTACCTTAGATCCTTGACAGATATAAATTCAAATGGAATCTCTACTGTAAATCTCCCTGACAGCCTAGATACAGATGACAGATATTGTAACACATACCACATACATTTAAAGCTGTGCTAACAGAACATTTATTAAAGCTGAAAGTTAAACATCCCAGACTTAGAAAAAGTTAATATTAGAGGTACCTTTAACTTAGGAGAACAGTGGTGGTACTTTTTACTTAGGCCTCACTATGTATAGCATTATGGTTAAACCATTAACTTACTAATCATCTATTCTCCCCTGTCTCAGTCCTACACCTTACTTGCTGACACATGAAACACAAGGAACTCTCTATAGCATTCTGTACTCTTCTGATGGATTAGTTTTTGTCATCAGCGAGTGAGGCTCACCCAGTTCAACAGAGAAAGGGAAGCAGTCTCTACTGGGCAATTTATCTCTTTTAAAAATGCACGAAACACCTTTTGTCTCTCTCTCTCTTTCAAGGAATTTCCAAGGAAGGAACTAAAGCACCAATCCCTAGTTTTCTGACCGTGACGAATCCTACTCACTACTCAGCAGTATGAATGAAAAGTTTCTGAAATTTTTCACTCAACACTAATGGAAACTTCTGATCTCAATCTGCAACTTAGCTGCCTAGATGCGATAATATAAAGACAAATCAATGCTCATAAAGCATTCAGATAGCTTGTGAATAAGGCTCCACAAAATCAATATATTATTAAATAAGTGAATACTTCTCTCTTCTGAGTATGCAATAAATACAACACTACCCCGTAACAAGAAAGAGAAGAGGATGGGAGAAACAAAATAATCATCAAGTGCTTGATTATACAGAAAAGACTATATGGTTAAGATTACAGCATTACATGTTTGCAAAGGAAGGAAAGTTAAGCTAGCACAAATCACCTTACATATTTCATTTTCTAGCCTTAGCCCCTCATATTACATACTTAGCATATTTTTAATTTTTTGTGTACGTGCACATGTGCAATTTTCTGTTTAAATAAACAACAAAAAAGTAATACATTTTGGTGTCATGCAGACATTTTCATAAACTATCAGTACAACTGAAATCTTTATATCCACTGCCAAAAACTCCTTGCAACTTAAACTACAGAATTAACAGACTGCAAATGGTTTAATATTCTGTAAGAGAAATAGCACTAAAGTTGAGGTACACTCTGGCTCTGTTATTCTCAAATATTTGCTGAAAGCAGAACAACTAGAGTTATTTAAAGAAAAGCTAATATAGTTTTATCTGAAATTTTGCAATACTATTTTTAAAAATAAAATTAACCTGAAACTAATACAAAGCATATAAAATATAAAGCTAGATATCTTAATTTTGGCAGAACAACAAACAAAAGAAAAATAAAACCTACGTCATTAGCCTTATCTATTACAATCCTCCTGTAACTATTGCAATACTCCTTTTGCCCTTTGGGCAAAAATGTACATCCTTCATCCTCAGCCTGGTCATCACTGTGGCTGTACACATCTGGGAGACCAGTGTACCTCCTCCCCTTCTATTTACATGAAAAACCTCCCTCCTGGGACATTTAGCACCAGCAGAGCAGCTGTTGCACTGCAATTATCCTGCCCTGTCATAGGAAGAGTCATGGCCTTGCCCATATGTTCTGGAGATTCCTTTTCACCAGAAAAATCCCCCAAAGATTTAGAATTAAGTTACTGCAGCACTAGAGCTGTTCTGACACAAGCCAGGAACCAGACATGCAGGGAAGAAGCAACATAAAAGGATCTAAAAGGCAGGCTTTGGGCCATTTTTCATCTGAGCCATGCCAAGAGCAGTCCATAATTGAGGCCTAAAGATTTATAATAGTTCTCATTCTGATACAGTCCAAAAACTCTCTCTCACAGTAATGTGTTAGAAACAAAATTACCTCACTTAAATATTTCCTAATATTCTTATTTACTTTTCCTTAAGACAACTTATTTGGACACCTTGCTTGGAGCACAAGATAAAACAGGTTTCCTGGTGGGTGTATCAGATGCAAGAGTGAAGTGCTGTGATGATGATATCCTTACATAATATATTTTACAGCTGGTGCACAGCTAGTCATCTAGCCAGCAGATGAAACACTAGCTGGCAATAAACCCTTCTCTTATTATAGCTGTAGAACTGCTAAGGCTTAATTCCGGGCTCTACGAAACAAGAGTTATTACAAAAGCTTTGTAAGAAAGAAGCACGGCATCAAAATGCAAAGCGGCAGTAAGAATTCTAATTTGGATTTCTAGACATTTTTAATTTACTCTATTTTCTTCTGCTCAGTGGATGGAATTTTATGTGACTTTGCAGGTATGTGGCTCCTTAGGCTGAACCAAAGCAAGTGGAGCAGCTCAGGCTCAATCTTACCAGGGAATCAACTTGGGCCAGACAATAAATACCCTTGTATGACAGCTGCCTATCTATGCACAGTTGTTTTATCCACAGAAAACAGGTATAACACATACCAGCATCTTATTCATAAGCAGCTGTGATTTACATGCCCAAGATTACACAGGGCTTTACTTGCCTTCACCTGTTGTTGCAACAGGAAGCAACAGCCACTGGCATGAGAATCACCTTTCCTCTTCTCCAACTGCAAAACTGTCTTGCCTTTTATTTTCTAAGGCTTTATATCACCATCTCATGTAGAGGAAAGAACACCCAGAGGAGGATGAGGACGCTCATTAGAGGACCCTGTGACTTCTATTTCCAGCTGACCAATGAGAGTCTCCACTTACTTTTTTTCCCTCTCTTTATCTCTTCCCCCCCCTTTTTTCTTATTTTTACCCAAAGTACCTTTCGTTATAAGGAGTTGATGTATGTCATCAACTATGAATCTGGTGTTACAGCCTTCTGCATATAAGCTTGCTTCAACACCCCTTGTGCATCAATGCCATTTACACGTAATAGAAAGAATTAGTGAAGAGTAAATATGGTTTCCTAATAAGCAACTAGAACTCTGCATACTTTAAAGATTCTAAAAGAACAATTTTAAAATTCTGTATCTTTGCTCTAATATCACAATTATATAAAATCCATGGCTACACTCCAAGGAGATCAGCAATACCTTTTGAATTGCTGGTAGAAACCAGAAGGCCGTGAATGGCCATTAGGGCATAACTCACGTGCATAAAGTGATATCAGGGATACAGGAAAACAGACGATAGACTTATGCTCTTTATTCATTTTTTAATTTAAATTAATTTTCTTAATAGCCATATTGTATTTCCATATCTACTTGAAGAAATCAAGAGACTGTGCCTCTGGTTTAATCGCCGATCCTGAGTCTACCTGGCTCAACCTAGGAGAGACTGGAAGGAAGCTCAAAAATAGAGTATTAACCTGCAATACTGTTAAAACATTCTATTTTTGTGAATAAAATCTGTTTACAAGATGTGAAGAATGGAGAGACAAAACAAAATCAGTAGGTATTATTTTAAAAATCTATTTTAATCTTGTGCTACATTTGTATTTCATCCCACAGAAATACTCTCCTTTGCTAGTGTGAGTAACTTTTTAAATTGCTTGATTGGTATCTAATGTAAGATTTCTAGTACTTGTTTCTACACCTTTGTTCATTTTTTGAATCAGACATTGGAATGTAAAAGCATCTTCTACTGGTTTTCATCTAAAATTAATCCTTTTCTACACAATGGGATAAAACCTATTTAAAATTAATTAAATTTAAACACAACATTAACTTTATCCAGCTTTCTAAATTTTGTATTACTTTAACGCAAGATTAGCTTAAGTTTTAAAATATGTATTGTAAAAGAACATTTAATATAGTGCATGATCTCATGATGGGTTTATAAAGACTGGTTTCACATGAAAGAATACAGATGGCATACTGAAGACAACTAACTCATCTGTTTACGTATCACTAGACATCTTACATACTTTTTTTGTTGTCACTTCGCTGTCTCACCAATAAGGTAACTGAAAGGAACTGGAAAGCCACTGCATAACAAAAATCAAGTCTTAATTAACAAAACAGAGTTGTGTGATAATTTCCATAATAATAATTTACATGAAGGTGATAGCTTTTTCTCTAAAGGAAAAGATGTCTGTCCTAACAAATCTGTAGACACTCCCTAAGGCTCAAAATTTACTGTGAGATAGACCCTTGAAAGTCTTTGATTTAAGGATAAAATTAAGAAAAACAACAAATAAAAAAAGCCAAGAAACAGAAATGGAAGAGAGGTGTTACAGGCAATCAAGCCTTGAGAAGGAGATGATTAATGATAAGGGTTTTATTTGAATACTTACCAAACTTATAAAGGGAGGTCATTGTCTTAATGGCATATGTAAACTATGTAGACATTTACTGAGAATGGACCAGACAGAGTAAAAGTAACATCTTTGAATGTGCTATAAACCACTAGTAGGGAAAACAAAATAAAAGGAGCTATTCCAGGTTTGTTTCTAACCAACTGGTAGCAAGTGTTTAAGAACATGAAAGTGGAAAGAAACAAGTCCTCATGAAATGGAAAAAATCACCAACTGTGAGGAAAGTGTCAACAAGAGAATGGATGCAATCATCTCTGGGAAAGCAAATTTTAATATACTTTCAGTGTATTCTCAAATATAACTGCTTCCCATGGGAAGCAGTTTTCAAGTAAAAAATTAGTTCAGGAAAGTGACAGGTCCTCAGTGAAATAATATTAAGGGCACAAGCACAAACTAACCTACATGAAAAGAGATAGAAACTACATAACCTGAAACAGAAAAGAATACTAATGGGGAAATTAGTATTAATATAATAAAATCAATAAATAGGGGAAAATCAGGATAAAATCATATAATATTAGTTAGCAATATTAAACATACTTTTATCCCACTTTTAGTGTATATTAATAGTGAAAAGTAGAACAAGAAAAGAGTTCTCTCACCCAAAGGAAAAATCAGAACCTCTATATTCCTGACAAAGAAGACATCCCATTAATATTTGGTTCAGTCTTCAATTTAAAAAAAGTTCACCATTATTGCATCTTCAAAGGGGAAAACAAAGACCAAAACAAACCAACGAACCAAAAAAACCCAAAACAAGCCCAACCCTAAAAAAACCTGCCCTGATGATGGAGTGAAAATTAAGGGCAGAGAAAGGAAAGCACAGGTGAGACAGGGCTTTAATAAAAATCCAGCTACAGCATATTTTGTTCTGGAGATCTTTGAGCCCAAGGAAGTGGGGAAAAAGGCTTATGACAAATGGAAGAACCATTGTGCTAACTTCAGTTTCTAGAAAAACATAATTAAAATAAAAACCTTATGCAGAGAAAGTAGAAGATCACAAGGAAAACCTCTGTAACAAAATATGTCACAGAGCCCTACCTTCTTTCTATAGGAGAATACACAGCAGAGAACACTCGCTCTGCAGGACTGACAGATGCTCTCAACTTTGCTCTTCTGACAGCCTCACAGGCAAGCTCTAAAATTATTGCTGAAATAAGGGGACTGCATAATGCACTGGAAAAGTTAATAGTAGGTTATTAGGAAATATGAAGGACGAATTAATTGATTTTCTGCAGCTTTGTATCCCTTGTCCATCACTATTCAGTGCTGCCATTAACTATTTGGATGATAGCATACAGAATGTCCTTATAATTTACAAATTATACTGAACAGGGAGAAACTAAAAAAACTGCAGAAGAAAGTAGGAAGAATTAAAAAATGTCATTCTAAACCAGAAGACTGACCCAAATGAAAAACAGACCACAAGTTAATCAGGGAAGCTGCAGATGACCAGACAACACTCACCAACTCCAGAAGTATGAAATGTTTAACTGACTTGATGGTTGTCCTCATGACAGGATTAAGGACTGGATCACTATTAGAAGTGACTGTCATACATGTGTGAAAGACAGTAGCCCATGGAGGATGACCAAAGCCCAAAACAGGCCACAGGATTTGAGACGAGCTTGGGCTTCAACAAGCACAGGGCTTCAAGAGAGTGTAGGAAGAAGATAAATGGACAGGAACAGCAATGATGACTAGAGGTGCAAAAAAGAGCAAGGAGAACACAGAAACATTACTTAAGTTTGTCATTCTAGTTTTAAGTAGTTAAGGGACTTTTAAGCAGATTTCATGCTCAGATTTCAGCAAGATTTTTTTGTTTTGTTTTGTTCTTGTCACTGTGTTAAGAGGGACAAGTGAGGAACACAGCAAAGGAAATGAGCCATCAGAAAGCAGAGGCAAGCTCTTGTGTGCAAGCAGATTGCTCCCACAAGAAGAGCTGACTGAGGCTTATTTGCTGCAACTGCTGCTCAGTTCAGACAGTGACAGTGCTAATTGCAGAGGGTGCAGCTATAGAGTATAGACCCAGGAGAGATGGAAGGAGCTGCAAACCAGGTACCTCAGGTAGTGAATGTGTTACGTCATCTTTTGGGGAGGAGTAAGACAGCACACAGACCCAAACAGCTGGATATTCAGGCAATCCAGATCATGAGATGCTACAAATTACTTTACTGATAGACTTAACTTGTAGGTGGTATGGCAACTTTGAGAGAAGATATAGAAAAGAGGGGATCCCATGATGGGTTCTGTATGCCACCAATGGCATTAAGTGTTTCAAAAATACAAAAAATATATATCTTTAATATATGAAAGGTTTGTCCACTGTATGAAACTGAGTAGAGAGAAATAGTGCTGCCTCAACAGTCAAACACAAGGCTATGGATGTATTTAAACATGGCTCCAAGGGACATAGTTCACACCAGTACAGGTTACACCAGAAAGTACTTCTGCTTGTGCTGCAACAGCCCCAGAGTACTACAAAGTTTTTGTCAAATAAAACTGTAAGGAGGTAAGTTAGCAAACTAGTTACAGTTTTTGGGAACACGTGGGAAAGCAACAAAGAAAGGAAGTGAAGACAACATAGAAGCACTTTGGCATCTTTGCGACTGGAGAAGTAGCACGTTAACTTTCAGCACTGAGGTTTGCTGTAGGCAAAGCACGGAACAATGCCTTGCATGAGAGGCTGCCACACAGGCTGGCAGATGTGGCAGGATACATACCTTAGTGGAGAGCATGGGCCAACATCCCCAAGCCTACAAGGAAAAAGGTTAGATTAATGCTGAAGAGCACCCTCCAGCGACACATACGGAGCAACCCGCAGAGCAAAAATGTCACTGTAGTAGGTCAGGTCAGGTAGCAACTTACTGAGACACAGCAAGTGTGGAAAGGTGCCCCATAAAAGCCTCCTTTATCCCTTAAAAAGGGGCTGCCAGTGTTTGTAGGAAAGAGACAGATGAAACGGATCACAATGGTGAAAGCTGTATCTGTGAGCAGGAAGGTCACAAGAAGATAGAAAGTGGGAAAATATGTCAAGCGATGGAAGCTCAGAGGAGCCAGAAAAATAGCCAAACGTCCTGGATTGCTGAACCCAAAAGACATTACCATGAAGTTAATGTTAGTATTCAGCCCTGCTCCCAGATTCAACTCACCAAACCTAAGGCATAGTGAGAAAAGCATCAGGTATCTCCTATTCCCAGGCTGGTCCCAATCTTAAAGGCAACAGACTGTGAAATGATTCTAACATCCAGACTCACAAGGAATGGGCAGGGAAAAGGACAAGAGATGTGAACAAGGTGGCATCCCAGGGCGCATTTTGTTTCAGGATTATCTGCTGTGGGGAAGCTAATATAAGAGCATCAGGTAACCATGCCTTGGCCTCCATGGGCCAGACAGGCATGTGTTAGAACTTGCTGATCCAAAGCTTTTTACACCCACCAGCAATGTGACATTTAAAACACCCTGAGAACTGATAAAACTGTCATAGAGGAAAAGTAAATAACTAAAAAGGCAAAGAAGGGAGAAGAAGAGAGACAGCTTAAGCTGTGAAAGAGCATGTTAGGAGAGAAATTTATGGGACACTTCTGTCACTTGTCTTTGAGCAGCAGCTGACCAAGCTCACTGGGCTACCAGAAGCAGCCCCAGACACATGAGCGAGTACCACCCTGCATCACAGCACTGCTCGTGGAGAAAAACTGTAGAAGTAACGGTAACGGTCTTTAGCTCTACCTCTGACATGATTATTACTACAGAGTTCTCCCGAACCAGCAAAAGAACAGCAGACAGTAAAGTAAGGACAGAGCCTGTTGCTCAAAATATATTCTAAAATTCATTCTCTCTCCTCCTTTTCCCTCTGTACTTCCCCCTCATCGCCTTCAACTGTTGTGCCAAGCATGAAAGGAAGGTCACAAGCATACATAAGCATATCCAAAGTGCAAAACTGTTCATTACCTGCCTACTCCACACAGCTTGGCAGACCTTCCTGCTAAAATGTGTGGATGTTGGATGCAGGGGTCACAGAGAGGAAGAAAGTTCTGGGAAGTGACTAGAATCTCAAAAAACTCAGTGTCACAATGAAATACAGCTACCAAAGTAGCTGAGGCATTTTGATGGACAGCAGCCTGGACTTAGCCATTTTTGTCATGTCCCCATCCTTCCTGACTGCAGCACTGCAGTCAGAGGGGCATGAAATAACTGTATCCTGGCAAGCACAGACCAAGGTGGCAAGACTGGCCCTGGCTGCACTCCCAGGGCCACAAGCAGCTGCTGATCAGGCAGCAGGTCTGCCACCCTATGAGTCGATGTGGGGCTTTTTGTTGTATCAAACTAGTAAAAAATTTTCAGTGTAAATCCTATCGCTGAAATTATTTTTTTTCACTTTTGTGATTGGAGGTACAAAACAAACACCATGTAACTCTTCTTATCGGCTAAAACTGTAAATTGATTCCGTGCATTTATTCTCATTTTATGTAACAAGTCAAAGGCAAAAGGTATAAACAGAGTTTAGGTTGGAAGCAACAATTTTATTTCCCCCTTTTTTACAGTCCAGCTTAGTATAATGTGTTCTGCCCATGCAACTCCATTTTCTCATATGTATGTGGAAGCCCAACCCCTTCTGATTTATTAGCACCAATACTACTTACTCACACTTCTTCTCTTTTTTTTTCCTAGAGGATCAAGTTGGCCATTTCTGCATTCAGAAGGAGTAAGAGGATATTGTTTTAATTTTGGTCTTTGTATTAAGACTGTATTATTCTATTACTCTTTACATCTGACATTCAGAAGCACTGTAATTATGGGAAACCAAAGGAAAAGTGTTTCTGAGACTTTCACACTGGGTGCCCAAGGGAATGAGGCTCACGGCACCATACTTGGAGGCTGTGTATGACTGTGCTCTGGTGCTTGCCTGTGCAGACATCCCACACACCATGATCTATTCACCCAGTAAGTTTCCAGACTTTCACACAAATTTGATAGAGGTGGTAGCAGTCTCTATATAGTAAGTTCTCTTAAGTTTTGTGATGATAGGTGAGCAGGAAAAAGCAAAAATAGTGTAAACAGTGCAACTAAGGCACAAAAGCCAACTGCACTTTGCAATCAATCAAAAGCAAAATTCACAGAAAAAGAGCATTTAATTGAAGTACTGGAGAACTTTGTTTTGATGGTAGTACAGTAACATGACAGCCTCAACAAAGAGAAATTCAGTATGAAAAAAGATACAGGGTCTAAAAACTACATTTACTATCCTAAATATCAAATTAAGTATTAAACTCAACAAAAGGTAACATCAAGACATTCTGTGAAAAAGTTTGTTCTTTCAAGCAACCTGTGAGAGTGTTTTTCTGCCCTGTGTTACAAGCAAGCAGTCAAGAACACGCTGTCTTTCACCAGCTTAGTACATGATACCACATTTGAATCATTAACACTGAAACCAACCAATCAGTTCCTCAGGAAGCAGAAGCTGTAGCTGACCCAGTAACCCTTGAGAAGCTTAGGAAAATCTCAGAGCCTTTAAAAGCATAGTAGACACAAGCACCATACAGATTCTCCACCACAATTATCTTTTCCTCTCTGGAAAGAAAAAATCCTGCCACTCCAGTAAAAAGACCTTGGAAGACACATCATTCTTCTCAGAGGGACATATTTAGTGAGATGAGACTGCTGAGAGAAGCACCAACCCATGGGACAGAGGAGGGGACAGACCAGAGGGAGGGGAATTTAAATCCTGGGAAAATGCCTCATGAGGTCAGGAGATTACTGCTGATCAAGCCAAGAAAAGGGACACAGCTGCTCCCAGAAGGAAGAGGGTAGGAGCAAACAACATGAAAATTTTAACCTTTTTGTTCACCATATCAAAGTGATCAACCAAAGGGTAATTGTAGCTGACTGGCTTTCACATCCCATAATTTTGCAAACCACTAGACCTCCTGACCTTTTCGTTTCTCTCCCATCATGATTTCATGAGCTTTTTCAACTATTCTGAAGATTTTACCTTTCCTGTTCTTTTTTTTCCAAACTATAAAGGAACTCTTCTGTTAGATCACACTGGCATAGTTCTGTCGCCTTTTTTTTTCCTTCTGCATCTTCCACATACATCACTGGGTGAATGCAGTCCAAGCTATCAATGTCTGACTTTAAAGAAAAAAATAAATCATTTCATTACAATAAAACTTGTACTCAGTGCCAAGAACAGAAAAAGGCCAAAAGGCTAGGAAAGTAAACTCCCATGCTAAACCATACCTGCATTTCTGTAGACAGACAATGTGTATGAAGGAAAGGACTAAAATCTTCCAAGTCTTAGAAATCCCTACTCAGTCTTTTGCATACAGAGGAAAGCGAGAACATTCACAAATAACTGGAATCTGAGGTGGAAGCTAAAGGTTCTCCTCTGAACAGATAACAAAACAATATAATGACACTATGGTAAGAAAACTGTGACTTATCTAACTTAGCAAGCATTTTTTTTTTTTTAAAACATGCCACAGAAGACGTGTGATTTTTCTACTCAGCTATACAAGCAACTTGCACACAGAGTAACTGTGGCCCAGACTGAAGACACAAATGAAGACAGCAATTAAGATAAGGCAGTTCAGGAACAATCAGCCACTCCTGTGCACTTCCCCGGTTCCTGTCCTCGAACACTGTAGCCCTTCACAAAGCACATCTTCCCTCTTCCCCTCAGAAGCTCCCTACCTCTCACTACATGCATTGCTCTTAGCCCTCACAGACCTTTTCCCAGCTTAGAGAAGTTCCCAACAGGCTCTTGGATTTCACTGTCCTGACCCCATTCCTCTAGCCTAGGGCAAAGCAGCAGCCAAAACCTCCACTGCTCTCCTGGCTGCCAGGATGTGTGGGGACTGGACGTGATCCACCTCCACTTCCCAGTCTAGCTTCAGCCTTTTCAACCTGTCTACTCTCTTTGCCTCTGACAATCATAGAATCATAGAATCATCAGGGTTGGAAAAGACCTCCAAGATCATCAAGTCCAACTGTCCACCCTTCAACCCCTAACCACTAAACCATCTCCTGAAACACCATGTCTGTCATGTTTTTTTAATGACTGCAGGGATGGTGCCTCCACCACCTCCCTGGGCAGCCTGTTCCAATGCCTCACCACTCTTTCTGTGAGGAAATTTTTCCTAATATCCAATCTGAACCTCCCCTGGTGCAATTTGACCCCATTTCCTCTTGTCCTACCACTAAGTCACAAGGGAGGAGAGGGCAACACCTGCCTCTCTACAACCTCCTCTCAGGTAGTTGTAGAGAGCAATGAGGTCTCCCCTCAGCCTCCTCTTCTCCAGGATGAACAGCCCCAGCTCCCTCAGCCTCTCCTCATAAGACCTGTTCTCCAGACCCCTAATCAGCCTAGTCGCCCTTCTCTGCAACCTGTCCAGCACCTCAATGTCCTTCCTATGCTGCAGTGCCCAAAACTGCACACAGTACTTGAGGTGCGGCCTCACCAAGGCCAAGTATAGGGGCAGGATCACCTCCCTGGTCCTGCTGGCCACACTATTCTTGATGCAGGCCAAGATGTTGTTGGCCTTCTTGGCCACCTGGACATACTGTTGGCTCATGTTCAGCCAGCTGTCAATCAGCACCCCCAAGTCACTCTCTGCTGGGCAGCTCTCCAGCCACTCCTCCCCAAGCCTGTAGCGCTGCCAGGGGCTGCTGTGGCCCCTGTGGCTGCTGTGGTACAGGACCTGACATTCAGCCTTATTGAAACTCATACAATTGGCCTCAGTCCAATGGTCAAGCCTGTCTAGATCCCTCTGCAGAGCCTGCCTGCCCTCAAGCAGATCAACATTCCCACCCAGCTTAGTGTCATCTGCAAACTTACTGAGGGTGCACTCTATCCCCTCATCCAAATAATCAATAAAGATGTTAAACAGGAGCAGCCCCAGCACTGAGCCCTGGGGAACACCACTTGTGACTGGCTGCCAACTGGATTTAACTCCATTGAACACAACTCTTTAGACCAGGCCACCCAACCGATTTTTTATCCAGCAAAGCGTATGTTCATCCAAGCCATGAGCAGCCAGTTTCTCTAGGAGAATGCTGTCAAAGGCCTTGCTGAAGTCAAGGTAGACAACATCCACAGCGCTTCCCTCATCCAATAAGCATGTCACCGTGTCATAGAAGGAGATCAGGTTACTCAAACATGACCTGCCCATGAACCCATGCTGACTGGGCCTGATCACTTGGTTGTTCTGCATGCACTGCATAATGGTACTCAGGATGATCTGCTCCATCAGCTTCTCTGGTACTGAAGTCAGACTAACAGGCCTGTAATTTCCCAGCTCATCCTTCCGTCCCTTCTTATATATCGGGGTTACATTGGCTGATTTCCAATCTGCTGGTACCTCTGTAGTCAGCCAGGATTGCTGATAAATGATGGAAAGTGGCTTGGTGAGCACCCCTGCCAGCTCTTTCAGCAGTCTTGGGTGCATCCCATCCGGCCCCATAGATTTGTGTACATCTACGTTGCGTAACAGGTCACTAACAATCTCCTCCTGGATTGTGAGGGAATCATTCAGCTCCTGGTCCCTGTTGCCTAGCTTAGGGAGTTGGATTCCCTCAACATAACTGGTCCTGTTACTAAAGACTGAGGTGAAGAAGTCATTAAGTACCTCAGCCTTTTCCTCATCGTTCGTCACAATGTTTCCTCCTGCATCTAATAGGGGATGGAGGGTCTCCCTGGTCTTTCTTTTGTTGTTAATATAGTTATAGAAGCTTTTCTTGTTGTCCTTTACCATGGAGGCCAGCTTAATTTCTAGTTGAGTTTTGGACCTTCTAATTCCCTCCCTGCATAGCCTCACAGCATTTTTGTAGTCCTCATGAGTGGCCTGCCCCTTCCTCCAAAGGCCATAGATTGTTTTTTTCTCCCTGAGCACCAGCCAAAGCTCCCTGTTTAGCCAGGCTGGTCTTCTATGCCACTGGCTCGCCTTACAGCACATGGGGATGGCCTGCTCCTGCACCTTCAACACTTCCTCCTTCAAGAGTGTCCAGCCTTCCTGGACTCCTATACCCTTCAGAACAGATTCCCAAGGGATTCTGGCAATCAGCCTACTGAACAAGTTAAAGTTTACCCTTTGGAAGTCTAGGAGGGCAGTTTTTCTGCCCCCCGTCCTGGTATCTCTAAGAACAGAGAACTCTAACAATTCATGGTCTGTGTGCCTAAGAGGGCCTCCAACTGTCACGTCTCCTACCAGCCCTTAACTGTTCACAAAGAGCAGGTCTAGCATGACACCTTGCCTGGTTGGTTCACCCACCAGCTATGTCAGGAAGTTTTCTTCAACACATTCCAGGAACCTCTAGGACTCTTCCCTCTCTGCTGTGTTGTAGTCCCATTCCTCAGAAATCTCACTGGCCACTGCAGTGCTTCTGTTGCCTGCCTCCTTCCATTCAGTAACACATCCTGCTCCTGGTGTCAGGGAGGATGGAAACTAATAGACTAATAGCAGTTTTTGAGCTAAATTTTACGGTTGCAGTGTTAGAACATCCTGCCAACATTAAACTCTGCTTGCTGCCTTTGCAGGGGACAAAAGTTACTGTGATTTCCTGGTAAGTTGAAAGGAGCAGGATCAGTCTTGGTTTTACACCATCCTTTCAGCAAAGTAATTAATACCTGACAAAACGTTCTTATTAAAGTATACTGGAGCATGGCCATCTTCTACATATACATCCAAGGAAGACTGAATGGTACAGCACACTACGACAACAAATTACTCAAGTGAAAAGTGCAAGTATCAACTGTAAAAACAACTGAGGAAACACTGTATTTGTCTTAATCAAAATCCAGGTTAATTCCTTATTGAACTTAAAGGTGGATCAGTTGTGTTAGTTTCCCGTAACATAATGATCCCCATATGGAGACAAAGGGAGGGAGCCCAGATCCTCAGAGCATGGCCAGCTCCTGCCTGAAGGGTCAGGGTGGCACAACTGTTAGCTGGTGCTGCTCTACAATTGTGCCCCCACAGCAGCTGCTCCCAGAGGCTGCAGCCAGCTCAGTCTCCGGGAAAGCTCTTGCCTCTACACGGGGCAGAAAACTCCTCTTTTCACCTTCTTGTGTAAGTCAGCTAAAATACAACTTGAACACACAGTATGTGCACTATTTAATTATTTAAGAAAATACTGTTTAGGATCTTAATCAACAAGACTGTTTAGGGCTAATACTAAGCAGACATTTCCACTAGAACTGAGCAGAGATGTTGCTCTTCAACTTCCGTTAAGCCATGGGGAAAGGATGCTACTGAAACCTAGCTAAGGGAAAGCAATTCATTACCTTCCAATTTTGTAAGCAGTCCATGAATGACAGACCCTCAGCCTCTCTGCCCCTGCCTTTTGACCAATTTTCTATTCACAATGTTTTCCTTCTAACATAAAAAATAAATGGTGCTACAGGCTGCTATTTTTTACTTTACTTGTTCCTATATGCAACTAAGCTTTACTGATCAAAACATATAGACTTCTTGCCTCAAATGATGCTTAAAAACTACTTATATGACGCAGTCGTGAGTTTTAATAATATTACTAGTAAATGACTGTTGGAAAGGTATAAGAATAGTTTTACTGAAGTTACTTAAGAATAAGAACAAATAATACCAATAACTTGTCAGAAGTTATTCTACTTCAGAGAAAGTTAATCTAACTCTGTCTTTTGTGGGGAAAAAAAAAAACAAAACTAAACACAATTTTAATTCTTCAAGTAGTTTCACCCAAATCTGTAAGGAATCAGATGCTCAATTTTGCCTCTGACACATCCTAACAGAAAAATTATACATCCCTCAGAAAGTTCCAGGACAATTGGAACTACATCTCCTTAAGATACAATAATATATAGGGTAAAAATCAATAGTAAAGTATCCTTTAAGGTACTATCATGACAGGATAATCTAAGTAAGTAATTGACTGTTTTCAACGTGTGTTATACCAGCTGCTTTGAAACTATATGTGTAGTTAACTTAAAATAAAAATGTGTTTTATACAGATGTAGCAATCAAATGAGTGTTCAAAACAGAAAAGTATCTTTTTTTTCATTGCATGAATTGATCAGTAACCATCTGGCATTTAATGTAAGATTATTGATTTACCATTAGCTATCCAAGTATATAACTATATAATTAATTCAAGTTTAGCAGGATTACTGTCCTCCATTCAATGTTATTATTTCCATTAGTAACCTTTGCAAATAAGATGCTACAGCACATCAGTTGTGGAGGCCATTACTTCAATGCAATGATAATAAATTACATTTCATTTGAAATTGGTCCTGGACAAAAAAATTACCAAGGATCACAAAGGGTAATTAAGAAATCACATATATAACTTCAAGTGCAAAGAACATCACATTGAAGAACCAGTCCCAAACGGGAAGTTGGTGAGACGTAAATCCTGAATAATACATCTTCCAAGAAGAAAAAGGTTAAGTCTTTCCTTTTAAAATACAGAATTACTAACATACCAAATTCTTACCAGAATAATAATACAAAACAAGGATAAGTAGGGAGCATACATAGACTAAGACCCTGGCAAACAGTAACTAGCTTAAAGAATTGGAGCATTTTACCATGGAAAAATGTTGCACAGGTCTAAAAGGCCAAAATCGAGAAGCCTATATTGCTGCTTGCATACATTTATGATCGACTAAACCTTGAAGTTCACAGAACAAACTGTGAAGTCACAAGTATTAAGATCTGTGATAGGCACTAAATATAGGTAATTTAGGTCATAACCATAAGAGATACAAACAGTCCTCTGAGATAATCCTCATGTGACACTGGTATTAGTTTAAAAGGAGTATTTCTATAATAACTCTTGATTAAATATAGAAATATGACAGCAGTGACTAAATCTAGATGCTTTATGGCTTTTCTGTAAGCCTTTTCATATGAATATGGCTGTGCAGTCACTGGACAGACAGCACTAATGCTGCTCACAACAAAACTGGTTTCCTTTTTGGCAAATTCCAGGCATTTTTATCTTTCAAAGATGTTTTCTAGAACTTTTTGAGAAATAGGAACTCAGAAAGAAAAAATAAATGAGAGGAAATAGACATTATCGTCTTTCTAAATGTCATTAATCACTTAACATTTATCCTATTATCTTCACCATCACCATTAATTCCCAGAATCCTTGAACTCATGAAGTCAGTAATGTGCTGGAATATCTAAGTTACTTGCTGAAGTTATTTGGAAAAAGAGATGTGAAATACAGAAGACATGTACAGATGGCCAGGTGCAATAAGAGACAGTTTTCAAGGGTGAATCAATAAGGAAAGTTCACATTTCTCATCTCCCCTCACTGTCAGTTAATCATTTTGTGAAAGCAAGTGAGTAGTGTTGTCAATATGTGTAATTTTGAAGTCTTGGATTATTATGCCTTTTTCTTAAAGTCCATGGCCTTAAAAAATACAATTTAGCTATAATCTTTCATTTAAAAAATAATAATAAAAAATGAAGCTAATATTCTATTTCTTACAATTGCAAAAGAAGGTTTGAAAATACTTCCCAAACCTTGTCTAAAGTCTCAGAAACTTGGGAGCATGCTTCATAAATGACTGTTTTCAGCTTTCGACTCATGATTTCTTGAGGTCTGCAGCTGGGGAAATCGCTAACTCTGTCAGGATTAACTGGATGCAACCCTGCCCAGGCCCACAGACCTCAGTGCTACCGTGATGCCTGCCTGGTATATGTGCAAATCTCCATCCAAAGACTCGCTGAGAAGGTGGGAGAAACGCCAGCTGGCAAGTGAAGGAATATATAAACACCAAACCCCTACAGCCCTTGGAAACAAAGAACTGCTGCTGTTTCTTGTGATGACCCTGGAGGCCCAAGGCCTGTAAGTAACTTATCTAGTGGTCTGTGGTTGGCCATCAAATGCATGAAACCTTGGCAGATGTGTATAAAACTAGTCTTAGGGGTAGAAAGAGAACAAAGAACCCATATTAGCACATGTAAAACACACCACATACAGCCCCTTTGGATGTAATGTGGAGTTACAGTGCAACAAAAGAAGCCCAAGCCACAAAGCGTGCTAGCAAACAGATGAGAAAAAACTCAAGATAGATCCTGTAAGGAGGAAGAAGAAACCACCTGCATCATCACTGTGCTCCCCCTGGTAAAGGATGATAATGACTCACTGCACCCCCACCTTAACCACAACAGCTGCCACTGACCATAGGACCCAGACGGGCAGTGAGGAAAACGGAATATTAGAGAGTTCATGTAGATATCATTTGAATTACATAGAATTTTAAACTACTGAAATTGGAACACAATAGTTCTTTCACTAAACTAACGATAAATTATCGTCTTTCCACAGAAAGTGCTTCTGTTTGACCACAGCGGCCTTAGGAGTTAAAGCCTAGAAATAATTCAACCAACCTCTCCTCAAAACGTCAATCCCCCCAAATCAAACTTGGTGTTTAGAAGGAAAAAGTAAAATTCGGCTCATTTATCCTATACATTACAATAGAGAAACCTCAAAGGTTTTTGCTTCCTGAAAAAATGCATGCTGTTAGCTAAACTCAACTCCACAAATGGACAGCATTAAATCACGGCTCTATTTCCTGTCACTCAAATTACTCGCTTTGAAGTTCTCGAAGGAGCATCCAGCCAAATCTTTTTAGTATCATACTTCTCATATCTTCATTCTGCTCTTCAAGATTCAAGACTCACAAATACATTACTTTTTATTACTATATTTAATAAATAAAACAAAACCAAAGTTTTCTATTGTACAGAAAAATGCTGTTTGTAGAAATGGGGGCTAACTATTGAAAAAGCTATACTTTTTAAAGCAAAGTATTAAATGCAAAGATAATGCAAATAAAACAGGAACCAACTCAATCATTCATATGTCTCTCAAGGTGCACTTTTACCCTGTTTTCTTTTAGAAAAAGTTAAGTTTGAAATGCTGTTTTTCCAAGCACATATGACACTGCAGTCAAACTTCTCACCTCTCCTGTGAAGACAGGCTGAGAAAGTTAGGGCTATTCAGCCTGGAGAAGAGAAGGCTCCGGGGAAACCTTATAGCAGCCTTCCAGTACCTGAAGGGGGCCTACAGGAAAGCTGGGGAGGGACTTCTGACAAGTGCTTGTAGTGAGAGGACAAGTGGTAATGGTTTTAAACTGGAAGAGGGGAGATTTAGATGAGACATACATTACAGAATCACAGAATCTTAGGGGTTGGAAGGGACGTTGAAAGATCATCTAGTCCAACCCCCCTGCCAGGCAGGGTCACCTAGAGCACATCACACAGTAATGTGTCCAGGCGGGTTTTGAATGTCTCCAGCGAAGGAGACTTCACAACCTCTCTGGGCAGCCTGTTCCAGTGCTCTGTCACTCTCCAGTAAATAAGTTTTTTCTGATATTTACGTGGAACCTCCTGTGCTCCAGTTTGCACCCATTGCCCCTTGTCCTATCACTGGACATCACTGAAAAAGCCTAGCTCCATCATCCTGACACTCCCCCTTAACATTTTTATAAACATTAATGAGGTCACCCCTCAGTCTCCTCTTCTTATAAGAGACAGTGGAACAGGTTGCCCAGGAAAGTTGTGGCTGCCCCCTCCCTGGAAGCGTTCAAGGCCAGGTAGGATGGGGATCTGAGCAACTTGATCTAGCAGAAGGTGTCCTTGAACATGGCAGGGGGGATGGAGTTGTCTTTCGGGTCCCTTCCAACTCAAACCATTCTATGATTCTATTGTTATCTTTTGTCTGAAATTTCAAACCAAGCAACATCATAAAAATAAGGCTAAATTTGTAACAAATTCTGTCCGTGCAGGACTACAAATCAGATTTTCAATTGGAATTTTTTCTCCTGTGCATGCTTATCTGTCTGGAAGAGAAAAGAATGGGAGGAATCTTTTGGGTGAAATGTTGTTCAGTTTTACATTGCCAAGAGCTATTTTTAGCTCTTGAAAGTACCAAATGTTCCTAAACAGAAGAATAAAGATAGAGCCACATCCAGAATTCAAGAGGCAAATACTGCCTCTCTTTATCCTTTCCATGTATAATGCTGAGGGCTATAAAATCAGAGTCCCTCAAAAATTAATGTCTGCAAATTCTCTATCTAAGCACAACAAACAGTCCATTCAGTGTTCCTGATTTGCAAGCTAGCACTAACTAGTATGTGAACTTACAGAAGTTTGCTCGCTAGAGCAAAGGCTGTACCATTGCAAGCTCAGAGATCTCACTATAAATCAGACATGAAAACGTGTTTCACACCATTACTTGGTTGTGTTGAAAGGGATGTCTATGAAAATATGCTTGATGTATGAACACTTTAATACCTCCTATTCCACTAGACTTGCAACCACTGCACCTACTTTTCTATGGAAAGACAGTATCCCTCCCTCATAAAAAGAACTGTAAGCAAAGGAAGCAGGGCAAGGGAAAGTCACAAATAAGGAAGCAAATGCAACAGAGGTGGCTGAGGTAGAATTATTTGCAACAGTAAGGTGCACTGTAAAATATCAGAAATGTAAACTTATCTGTGATTTTGCACCAGTCAAAAAGAACAGAATAATTTAAAAGCTATCAACTACAGAGATGTCCTTTTCCATTTAACAGACGTGGACTACTGGATTTGCCAATATTGCACATACCTCACAGTCTTCGTTATAGTAATGCACAAACTGGACAGGAAGAAATATCCTGGCCTTAACCAAGCAAGCAAGCAGAGAATCAAGCAGCAATTGCAATAGTACTCTCACACTGTGGACCCGTGGTCATCTTCAAAGAAAGGAAGCACATCTGATACATTGGAAGATTATTTAAAAATAAGTCAATACACTGCCAAAAAAAAACCAACAAACAAACAAAAAAAACCCAAACCAGTAGAAATTTATTAATAGCCTCTAAACCTTGCAGAAGCTACCAACTTCTTGAGAGACATGTATAGCTCATTTTGAACACACTATCAAGAGTGTTTTAAGTGGATGATGTATGACAAGAAAGAGGTGTGAAAAATCAAGACCACAGGGCTTTTATGGATTTGGGGCTTCAGTGCTTTAGCATGAGAGATATCTTAGCCTACAGTGCAAGCAGCATCATAAAAGTCATCATCAACTCACCGTCTTAAAGACACACAGAAGTATAGCTGCAAGTGTGTGTATGGTAGCCCCTGCGTTATCATGCATCTTGAAAATCATGCTTAGTAGTAAAGAAACCCACCACAACTCATTATGTTCACATAATAGATTGGATAAGACATGCAGGATGAACAGAAAATGGTATCTGAGGTACTACAAAAGAAGTTAATGGTTTTCAGATTGTATTTTTATAGCCTGAAAAATGGAACATCATAAGAAAAATACTACAGCATATTTAAAATCAGCAAGGAGTGAGAGAACTATGAAAAGTTTGCAAATGAAACTCAAGAGAAACAAGTCTTTAAGGAGTAGGAGGAACCATTCTTGTGCAGCGGTTGGGCAGGAATTAAGAGCACTGTCACCCCAGCTCCACCAAAGCTATGCCAAGTTAACTTAAAAGTCTCCATTTAATCCATCACATTGTGTTAGACCGGCGAGATACAGGTGGTGAAGGAAGATGCAAAAAAATGTACTTAAAGAAAATGTGAGCAAAGTAAAGAACAAGAGGAAGAAAGAAGCAGAAATCATTACAAAGCCTGAGCACAAAAGGCTGCTTTCGTGACTTCATGTTTGGTCAGCAAACAGTGTCCCAAGCCACAGCTTTACACAAGTCTCGATTAAATTAAATCAGGTACTTTTTTCCTTTATTTCAACAGATTATTCATAAAGTAAAAGTCTGTGTCCTAACATAAAGGTATGTGTTTTATAAAGATATGGAAATAGCTCTCAACTTTGATCTATAAAACATCATGAAACACCAGGGAAAATCTTTACTAAATCCAGAGAATTCAGCACTGAATCAAATTAGAGCCATCATAGAGCGGGAAAAAAGAAGATTCATGCCTTGAGAGGGGATCCAGAAAAGTGAAACAAGTTGTGCTATATCTGAGATATTTACCAACTACATTTATGGTCTGTTTTTCTCTTATGCTATAAAAAGGAACTTATCTATTTCATGTGAATTCAGCTACTTTTTCACACAGGAGTGATCTGATAACTTGCTAGTTGAAAGATGAGTGGCTATTTGGAAAAGATTTAAGACTTGATACTTGAAAATAATCTAAATTTATGTGTATACAGACACACAATTTTAACTCTGGAGTTCATGTGTTCATCTTTTTTAAATCTGAGCCATTTATTAAGTACAAGTACTTTTTATGGGTTAAAAACACCCTGGATAAAGAACATTCTGAGAAAATTGATGACTGTTACAGAAAAGCAAGGGGAATGGGTTAAATACCCAACTTACAAAGACAATTAAAAAAAGGCACCAAAGAACTCTAAGGAAATCATACAAGTGTGCATTTGGAAAGACTTCACACATTCAATGCTCCTTTTTCTTGCTGCTAGCAAAAAGTTCCTGATCTGTCTCAAGACAGCTTAATGCATTTGCTGTGACTTTTACCCAACTTGCTGATTGATTTCCAAACACCTGAATGAAGGCAGTTAATAAAGAGCCCAGCAACTGGTCTAGACATGAAGGGTAGATGATGTATGCTGTCTACACAGTTGGTTTTATTTCAACAGCTGAGGAGCCAAATATTGGTGATGAAGGAATTTCTGCAAAGGACATCAAATCCTTCCCCTCAATTTCCTCCCTTCTCTTTAAACTCAGCACAAGGGGCAGCTCTCAAGCTTTGCAAAAATGACATTTTCTTACTGTGGTGAGTGGTGTGCCTTTTTAACATGTGGCAGGCAGCAGCTCCCAGCCCCTCCTCACCCCCTGCATCACCACCTGCCTGTGGAGATGCTCCAGCTGGGCACGGAACAAGGGAGAATGCTGCCTGGGACTTAATGCACCTCATCACCATGACTAACAAGGAGCAACTGAGTAAAAACAGGGAGGAAAGAATTAGAAAATCTGAAGAGAGTAACAGCCCAGGTAGAATATATAGTGAGAAGAAGAAAATTAGGACAAAACCACCACCAAATAGAATTATTGTAGTTGTCCTACAAACAAGACATTGATCTGGATGTAATTCTCTGTTGTAATGAATTCTCGACAAACCTTGCATTTTAGAAAATTAGGACTAGTCAATTGTTGTCTCCACATAAATTAGCTATCCCCTCTGTAAAGTACCAGTTTGAAAAATACAGGGATAAGTGAGATGAATGGCCTAGATCAGATGTCATATACCGATTATTTATGAAGTAATGCAGAAGTCTTTTGAAATGTACTTTCAAAGGTATTTTAATAATGAAAATTGAACTCTGCTTCAGAATGTCCCTCAGGCCACAGTTTTAAGCATGCATTCAATTCTTTTCAGCCAACACTCTCACCAAAATTAAATGCTGTCTTCCCATGACACCCAAATTATGTCATCTCACTCCTGCACAGCCTCTCTCCTAGTCCCAAACTACAACTTATATTGCAATGGGATGAACAGTAGCACAAAATTGATACCGCTTCTACCTATTTTTTTCCCCTTAGGTTACTTTTAACACAAATGGTTCTCAGCTTTATTTCACCATGCAGACATATAAAAGGTTTTCCAGCAAGAGGGCTGGACCACAGCATCCATCTACAGAAAACACTGCGTAAAGTTTACAGCATTAACTGATTAGTGCAGTCCAACAAAAAAATACAAGAACTGGGAATAACTCTGCTTGTGAACATGCTTAAATACAATATATTTGGAATATGTTTCTTTTCCAAATGTACACTTGGTTGTTGATTTAATTCCTTTTTTTAGTAATTATACAATAAAAGCACTTTGCTTCATGGGCTACCTTTTGACTTGAAGTTGAAACATTTTCTCGCACTATTTAATACGCAGAAATTCACTGCAGCCTATGACAAACAGACTTCTTTCAGTCAGTACAGGCTCATTTCTTTACCTGTATCTATTATTTGCATACATACATTATATATGCAATAAGTGCCTGCTTTGATAGGCATTCTAAACTGATCAGAGTAATTTTAAAAAATTGCAAAAGCCTATCTGCTAACTCCAACTTTAACTAGGCTAAGTATAATGACTAAGCCCAGGCTTGCATATAGAGTTCATATGACAATTTAAACATTCAACAGTAAACAAAATATGTTACTCAAAACTGGCTTTCTGCTGATGCAACCTACCACCTCACAACTTTAGGGGATGTAGAAGTGAAGTAAGGCCCATTTAATATGCGACAGATTTTTTTCCTTTAACTTCTAGAACGACACTAAAATATACTTGTCCTATTCCTCTGAATTTGACTCTGAGACAAAATAATTTAAACATTATGTATGTGTTACTAAATAGATCTACTAAATTTGCTTTGTAATGAAGCTGATCCAAGGAATTCTCACTATAATGGGGCTGAAACCAAGTCTGAAAGCAGCTGGCTGGAAGCAAGACAGTGTCAGGGTCTAAGTATCATCTGCTGGACATGGCTGGCTTTTTGTATAGTTGGCTTTTAGCAAGGTTGTTAAATCTTTGAGCTGCTCATCAGGTAGTGGAAACAATTTAAATATTTTCCGTCTCTAAAAAGAGAACAGAGGAGAATCTAGTGTTAAAGCTTCTGTTGGTAATTTCAGAGGGGGAGACACTGAGGAATTGTGTGTTGGGACTCAGAAGAGAACAAAAGACAAGTAAAAGACCTGAAACATCAGTAGAACATTTAATGAAGATGTGTGAGATTCCTCTATCTACTCGGTCCCCTTCCAAAATGGAGCAATTTTCCATAAACACAGAGTGAGTCAGACAACATGCAGTGAACCACGAGTGTCTGGTACATCTGCAGATAATTTCAAACAAGAATTTGGCATAGGAAGACATCATAGACACAACTCAACGAAAACTGTTGTAGAATACAGGTGAACACAGTCAACAAGCCAAAGAAGTCTAGAAACAGTCTGAGCTTCAACAGAGCTGGGGATGCCATCCAGAGGGACCTTCACAGGCTGGAGAGGTGGGCCAGTGCCAACCTCATGAAGTTCAGCATGGCCAAGTGCAAGGTCCTGCACCTGGGTCAGGGCAACCCCAGGCACAAATACAGGCTGGGGGGAGAATGGATAGAGGGCAGTCCTGAGGAAAAGGACTTGGGGGTGGTAGTAGATGAGAAGCTCAACATGAGCCACCAGTGTGCGCTCACAGCCCAGAGGGCCAACCACATCCTGGGCTGCATCAAAAGAAGTGTGGCCAGCAGGGAGAGGGAGGGGATTATGCCTCTCTACTCTGCCCTGGTGAACCAGACTCAACCTGGTATACTGTGTCCAGCTCTGGAGCCCTCAGCACAGGAAAGACATGGAACTGTTGGAGAGGGTCCAGAGAAGGGCCACGAAGATGATCAAAGGGCTGGAGCACATCTGCTATGAAGACAGGCTGAGGGACTTGGAGCTATTCAGCCTGGAGAAGACAAGACTCTGAGGAGACCTTATAGCAACCTTCCAGTAATTGAAGGGGGCCTACAAGAAAGCTGGGGAGAGGCTTTTCACCAGAGAGGACAGTGATAGGACAAGGGGTAATGGTTTTAAACTGAATGAGGGCAGATTTAGGTTAGACATCAGGAAGAAATTCTTCACCATGCAGGCAGTAAGACCCCCTCCCTGGAGGTGTTTAAGGCCAGGCTGGATGAGGCTTTGTGCAGCCTGGTCTAGTGGGAGGTGTCCCTGCTCATAGCAGAGAGGTTGGAACCTGATTATGTTTAAGGTCCCTGCCAACCTTAACCATTCTATGATTCTATGATGCTATGACAACCTGACACCACTGATCACCACACACAGCTCTTTAATATCATGGTGACCGATGCGTTGTAGCAGAGATGCTTACTGCTATAACACAGCATTTAGTACCCATCATTTGGTGTTTTACAGCTAATTCAAGAAGCCTTACCCTCCACATATGAAATTTATTTGGGTGTTATTCAACTCACCACTAAATTTGACAGTGTTATGCAAAAAACATGCATCCCCCCCACCTCTTTAAAAGGTTTCTCTCCTGAGCATTCCTGAGACCGACTTCACACAGGGCTAAAGCTGCTTCTGTACTTAATACAGATAAAGCAACACACAGCAACTACTCAATGGTTACTAAAAGAAATAATACACTTAATTTGCTGGATCTTCAACAGCTTCTTTTCATTCGCCTATACTGAAGACCTCATACTTTACTGAAGATCTCAAACCTTACAGAAAATTGAGGAACCTAAGTCACAAGGAAACTGAATGTACTGAAAGTGCTAATAAAAAATAACATAAAGACAGTTTAGTGAGTAAAAATCTAATAAAATAATAAGAAGTAAAAAAAATATTTTTAAGGGTTAGTATTCTGCAGTAAGTGACAAAATTCTACAAAAGCGTATCTTGAAATTACTATGTGTGACTAGACTGCTGTTATTCTTTGAACAAGATAAATTTGGGGTCTTAGCCATTGAAATAGCTAGATAACTTACTAGCTAAATGCAAACAGTATTTTCTGAACTGCACCAAAACGTTACGAGACATTATCTGCAATTTCCATTCAAAGTTCTTCCACTGAAAAAAGATCATCAACAAATATCAGAAATTTGCTGAGACCTCCTTCCGCTTTTATCTCCACCTAAACTTTCAGCTTGGTAGAAAATGTGTTAAACAAGTTAAAGAATGTAAAGGTCAGAACATTCAAAGTAGACAACTTTTTATCTGCCAACCTATTCAATAGATAATATTCTGTTTTATCCAAGCAGAATAGCTTAATAAGAAGACTGAAAAACCCCCCCCACAAAACCATCCCAAACTGGAGCAAGAGAAATAATTTTAACTCTTTCCTATAAATGAAGAGAAATGGTGTCCAACCTAGGTCTCCTATATTTCTCATAAATGCTTATATATTTCTTAGCCCTGAACTGAAAGAGGGACCAGTACATGAACTTTTTTCAAGCTGCATTAATGCTATATGAATCCTTGTGTGTACTTTGTCACTTGATTTCTTCTACTTCTGCTTTAAATATTCAATACCCACTAATTTCAACAGGGAAAAAATCTGTGAGTTTTGACAGAGAGGTTCCTGACTTAGCTGTGGTTTATAGAAATCTCTGAAAAGAAATGAATTTATTGACGAAACTAAAGAATTCTTTTTTCAGATCTTTTGAAAAGAATTAGCATAGATTTTTTTTAAATAATGTCTAGAGCTTGATGCTATGATTATATGGATAAACAGAATCTGAACAGACAGTATCATAGCAATACTGTCACTGAATACTCTATATGGGCACCTAAATGAGCTGCCTCACAAAACAACCACAAACTTTCTGCAACATTTCAAAGAAATAGAGCTAGGACTTGCAAGTTATTTTGGTTTGTATACATGCATAACAAACTTGGCAATATCAGTAAAGCATTAATTTTTTATTGCTTTTCAAAAAGAGAATAGTTTTGGTGTTCGCAATTAATACATTTTCTACTATTAATACACCTATGGTGACTTTCAGTTTTATAAAAACATTTGGGAATAAGATAAAGTTACGGTGTATTTAGTAGCCTTTCATCTCTGCAATTCCAGGCTCACCTAAAGGCATATGCTTGAGTGGGCACGATTTATTACATGATGTGGTTTTGGTTTTTTTCCGACAAAAGATCACTGTGGCGAGAGGATCAAATCAGGATTAAAACACACAGGGAGAATCTGTGGGAAGTCATGTACAAGGACAGACATTCATGGTGCCTAGAATTAATGATCATAGTTTCAAGAACCCAGTGATGAATAAAACAGAAAATGGCATCAGAAAACGTCTTTGATGACATGAAAGAGGCATGCAGGTTGGTATCAATAGGATGTGTTCCAGCTGTTGAATTATGCTTATCTTCGTTCCTCTCTGAGTGTGCCACCATCCTGCAATAATGGCAGAGACCCTATAGCTCATGAACACAGAAAAATTGCTGTAACACACTGAAGTTTAAAGAGAAAATTCAGGTTTACTTCTGACTATGGGAACAAAACTATACAACAGATTGCATGAGGCAAAACTTCTAGCCTGGATTTGCCATGAGCATTCAGGAAGAAATACTGAAACAATATTTTTGAGACAAAAATAAGATCTTCTCAACTCATGACAAAGTGAAGCAGATAAAGCAGATATATTGCTGTATGCCTTTTATGTCTTGCGCCTTTTCCTGGGATTAAATAACGAGCATAGATGTGTCCCTGTTCACATCAGACAGCTTGTGAAGGGAAGTCCTGAAGAGCTATCAAATTCATTTGCGATTGATGAACAACCAACAGCATGTACTGCTGTATCAGAAACCAGGATAAGTGGTAGGTTAAGTGCAAGATCTTACCCCAGACGGGATAATATGGATTTCTGAGCTGGAAAGGCTACACTTACTTTTTCAGTCTTGTGGTATGGAGCACTCCCACGCCCCCTTGGCACAGCACACTGCTGCCTCTGAGGCTGCACTGCACTCACCCTGGTTAACTGACCGGGCTTAGAAATAATCCTGCCAAAAAATATGAACCGAGAAGCTGTGGATGGAAACTTCTTTAAATATTTCTCTGGAGCTAAAGCCACTGCTATAAAATCATGTTGCTAGAGAGACGTAGAACAATCAGCAGGTGTGAGAGACAGACTGTTGAGTCAGAGAAATGCAAGGTAAAAGTTGAGTCTTTCAAACCTGCCCAAGAATGTTAATGTTCAACTACCTTCTATCTCCTTCCCACCAGATTTTCTTCGAGCTGAATCTCAGAACAAAGCTGTGTGAATCAATGAACATTATGTCTGTTTCTTTCCAAAGCTATTTTGCCATGTTTACCATTCTCTAACCCTCTCTAGTCCTCAGGTCTGTGCCTCAACCATGAGTTTTCAAGAGAAACTCTTGGTTTGACTGCTTTCCTTGGAGACTTGACACAGCACTGAGCCTAATGCCAAGACAAGCTCTTACTCTGGAAGGCAAAAAGCAAGGATACAGCTATACGCTGGCTGATTTAATCTGGTGATTTTATGCTGAGAAGAGTTTAAAAGTAGGAGTAAGGAATCTTTCCCTTTCTGAGGAATAAGTAAGGGCTTTAACTGCATTTGAGTTCACACATACATAGCACATGTACACCTGCACAGCTCTACAGCTTTATCCTCACAAGAAGGAAGCACCATCTGCTTCATCACAAGCTGCCGGAGTTACCTGGATCCTCAGGTCACGGCCAGCAGAGCTGAGACAGGCACCAGAAACACTCCTCTTCCTCTCCTTCCTGTCAGGGAACCTCATTTCACATCTGTGTGCCTGAAGTAGACAGCTTGAGAGCCAGGAGAGGCAGCAAGAGAAGGCAGGCCCATGCTCAGCTCCACCAGACCAGGGTCACTGAACATACCAACCTACTATAAAGGCAGAAAATAATAAGCAATGTAGTAGAGCACTTTCGTGGTGGCTCTGTGTTACATTTCAACTGAATTAAACTACCAGGAAACACCAGGGGAGAAAGCAAGGAAATTTGTACTTTGTGGGTGAGTCACTTTCCTTGCTGCAAAAAGGGTCAAAACAATGACAGAGCTGGGATAAATGTAGTAAGTTCCCTTACGACTCCTTTGGGAAGGATGCTTTCAGCTAGAATTTGACTGCTACTAAAGTCAGAAATACATTTGCCTTGCCAATCGCTGCCATTTATTACTGCTGGTTATTAACAGCAATGTGAGCAGCTGATTTGCAAGACGGCAGGTACCCAGCATTCTTTCTCATTTTTCTTTTAGTCAAGAAGTGTTTGTCTCATGACAGCAGGAGGTGATCAGGACTTACAGTAATCCCAAGTGCTTTGTGTTAGTCTATTTTACTGCAAGTGAAATATTAGAATCCAAAAAGTTTTTAAAACTCAATTTTCAAATAATTGGCAGAATGGATGGAGTCAAAAAGCAGCGGGCACATCTCTTCTCTCACATCAACAATCTGACATCTCCGGTCAAAATAATCCAAGCAGCTGCAGCTTGATCCTTCATCTTCCCTTTCAAGATATTTTTCCCTTCAGTTACTGAAAAAAGATGGCTCGTAGATCAATAACACATATTTGCACAATAAAAATCCAAACCGTAGGCTGCATCCTCACTTTCCATACCTGTCAAATGCAGATCTGTTCAAAACAGTGAAAACAAGGCATCGATATATCACCTTGAAAATAGGTATCTACCTGATAAGATTCCCAAAATGAGAACAGTCTTCTTGGTATGCAATTCTGTAAAATTGTATACGTTAACATCACAAAAATGACGGAAGAAGGGTAAATATCTGTTTAAACTTTGATATTTTGTTGCAGCCCAGAATGTATGTCAGCATAAAGTTCACTTTCCTTTAGGATTGATTTTAAAGGTATAATTTAGCAGCTTTATGCATTTAATATTCCATATCATACTGTATTTGGAAATATCAAGCAGGTGACTGAAATGCTGGAGGAGGATGTTAATACAGGGTTGGAGGTTAAACCTACAGTGAAGGTGTTCAGAGGTTTCTGTAGGCTCCAGAAGTGAATCGCAATGTTTTTTGCTCTAGGCTGTGCACTGGCTTGACATAGAATATGGATTAAAAGATAGCAGGAAAACAACCTGCATCATTGGAGGCCTCTCTGAATCTTCATTTTTAATTAATTCATCTCATGCAGTGAATTATGCAGAATCCAGACACCGCTCACTGTTGAAGCCAAGTTTTGCACTTAAAAATGTTTCTAACCTGGGAACACAGAGTATCTTTCTCCTGGGCATCACAGCTTTACTTTGGGCTCCTAATGATATTTCTTCTGTTTTACACTACCAGTGACTACTTTATGTAACTAATGTTAAATTTTCCAGAGGGAACACTTTTGAATTGGCACTAACATCAGTCTAATTTTGTACAAAAACACTGTACTGCTACCTAAAGTTGGAACTCCTCGGTATCTTGTGTGTAATGTTATAAAACAAGTTACAATTATGGAAAAAAAAAAAACAAAACATTTTTGAAGCTTCCTTCCATTTTTTTTTTTTCTCATTAATTTAAACCCAAAACTACAGTTGCCTGTTTTTTTTTCTTGTTTGTTTTTTTTTCCTCCTGGTTTTTTTGGAAGATAGTGGGTTAGTGAGGAAGGAGGGGATTCAGATTTTTGCCAAGGACTCAAGAACTGTGTTGGGGGGTGTGTTTGTTTTGCAGATGACAAGTGTACCTCCCTACACAATAACACACATCAGCCAGGTGTCTGTTCTAACAGAATCAGGTTAGTTCCTGAACTGGTTGGAAAACAGCCACTTCAGTACAACAGCAAAAAGCTTAATGCTTTTATTGCCCAAAATAGTATTTCTCCAAGCCACTGCACCACATCACATGGGTAAGTGTCAGCTGGGGCACCTCTGCAAGGTAAGCCGCTCACTGTTGGCTACACTTAAGTCCTTACTGCATCTCATTCCTGCTCCCAAAAAGCCCATGGCAGTCCAGTACCAGCTCTGATCACAGGATATCTTTGTTCTCTGATAAAAGCCTTCTATTTCCTCACAAGTTAATCCTTTGGTATAACAGCTTTCCTTGTATACAAAATAAATGCTTCTCAATGGAAAGCTACCAGCTGTAGAACATAAATGGCCAGTTCAAGTCACCAGTGCTAGTTATCTAATACATGCAGAAATATATACAAATGTGTATCCATATATACACATGTATGTGTACATGGATATATATGATGAGTACAAGTATGTATAAGTGCACAAAGACATGAAGACAGGCCCAGATCCACTGACATTTCAAACCCTGTATTTTACTGAACTCAAGAATAACTAAGAGTCCCCATGCTTCTATAAATGTGCATCAGTAATGCCCTCCTTAAAAACATCTTACAAGTACATGTTTAGTTTTAGTTTTAGAAGAATAAAAGATTTTAAAAAGATAACCCCCAAAAAATCTCCACACAGATTCTACATTAAGTCGGAATTGAAATGGGAAATACCATAGAATGACCAGGTTTGGAAAGGAACTGAAAGATCATCTAGTTCCAATCTCCCTGCATGAGCAGGGACACCTCCCACTAGACCAAGTTGCTCAGAGCCCCATCTAACCTGTCCTTGAACATTTCCAGGGATAGGGCTTCCACAACTTCCCTGGGCAACCTGTTGCAGTCTTACCACCCTCACGCTAAAGAACTTCTTCCTAATGTCCAATCTAAATCTATCCTCTGTCAGCTTAAAAACCATTACCCCTTGTCCTGTTACTACATGTCCTTACAAAAAGTCCCTCCCCAGTTATTCTGTAGGTCCCCTTTCGGTACTGGAAGGCTGCCGTAAGTTCTTCCTGGAGCCTTCTCTTATCCAGGCTGAACAACCTCAACTCTCTCAGCCTGTTTTCATCTACATCAATCATTCAGTGTAGAAAAAATAAAATTATTTAACTTGTTCCCCAAATAGATATTACAGAGGCAAAAATATCAGCATTTACCTTAGGATTATTACAAACATTTTAGCTACCTTACCAATGCCCTGTGCTCTGAAATCCTACTTTCCCCTCTGTTTTTCAATCAGTATTCTTCTGTAAGTAAGAAGACGTATGTTAACCGCTCAGGAAACCATGGCATTCAGTTAGCTGGACCAGCTGCTGAGGACAGTGAAGTTCTGGATTACAGCATACTGGCTCAGATGTTGACAAAAGTAAACCAGACGCTATAAATAAACCTCAAGACAGCTAATGAACCAGGTCATATATGTCTTAACTGGAAATTGCTTTGCTTAGGGCAACCAGCAGCATTTACCTCTATCTAACATCAGCATAAGTGCTCACCTTTGTGCCAGCCTGTGCAGCCTGAGAAGGCCTAATTCCTCCTTTCCCAGGGTCCATGAACCACACTCACTTCCCACTGGTCACAGACAGCATCCCCAAAGCCACTTCTCCTCTTGTACGATTCCCACGACTCTCTGTAGCCTCTGCTGATCCCCACACCAGCACCTAGCCTGACACCCATGCCTATCGGTCACCACCACCAAGGCACAGCAAGGGCTGGCCTGAGCACACTTACTCTGCAGCCAGCCTCAGCAGCCACAGGTAGGAGGTGACATGGAGCTGTTACCAAGTATAACTGGCCAGCAAACAGTTTGGGAACCCCTGCTGTAACATCTGCAGTGCCAGACACACAGCAGAGGCTGACAGCTAACAGGTTGCATGTGTCATGGAGACCCGAGACAGGAGGAGGAGGAGAAAGTGCAGATGAGAATTTAAGATGTATGTGGGTGTTTGTATTTAACTTACAATGCTTCTTTTGGCTGAGATATTTCTTCAACATTACTTCTAATAAAGAACTGGTTAGTTTCACAAACAAAAAGTAACATTTTATTACTGCCCTTTATACAGGAATTTAAACCTACAGATACAGTCAGAGCAAATACATCTTGTCCAGGAAGCGAGCAGGCGCGTGTGAAAGCAGCAGGTGAGAGCAGGTAGAAGAGCTACGCTTGCCCTCAGGACTTTTTCTCAGTATTGTCTTTCTATTCCTCAGAAACAATTATCTCTTTCTGCTGATTATTTAAAGAACCTCAGCATACTGTAATCTGTAACCTGATTTGAGCAGATCCAGTAATACAGAACTCACCTCCAGCTAAGCAACAATCAGATTTGCAACTTTACTTTTGAATCAACAACCTATGTATTTCCAGCTAGACCACTGTGCCAGCTCCCATATAATTCGAGCTGACATACTACATTAGCTATCTAAATTGTAACATGCAATGAACTATTCTAAAACTAAAAAGGCAAATGAGAAGAAATCAATGAAAAAAATACTACTGTACACAACAGCTAACACAAAGTACCATCCTATGTTGATATGGCTTTTGGTGCTGTTCAGCACCATGACATTCTTGTAACTGAGAGAAAACAGAACCAGTCTCCATGATGGAACAAGCTGTCATAACATATATGGACGCACATCAAGGTGATGGTCAATTCTTGTCTGTCAAAAATGCTACTGCAGCTTAAGTAGACATACCCTAACTAGCTTTGCAGCTGACCGCTAGCAGCGTGGGGTCAGTCGGAGGCTGTGAAACCTGTCTGAGACTGAATAAATATCTAAAATAACTAGTCTTGGCACACTGCACTGCATAATTACATCTGACAATCTTTTTCATGCCTTCAGCCTTGCAGGGATATGCAGGCATTATCCCAGCCTGCTGCTATTTCCTAAGCTGTAGCCCCCAACCCATGCATGGAGGCAATGCATTCCACTGAAGACACTGCACTATTACTCAACAGTCACAAGCTATCACCACTACTACAGCACACATCAAGAAAGCAAAACATGACAGCTTATATTTTTGCCTAAGAGTCAAGGGACATCTGGTATCAACATTTCAGTGGTTCATCATCTTAACATAAAAATTATTTGAATGGCATTTTAAACTAGGACTATGGATTTTTCATTTTGACAAGCCCCTAAAACAACACTACCAATAAAGCATCAGAAGTGCAAACAAAGCTGAGCTAGGAGCAACTGAGATTTCCTATTATGGACACAATTACTGACTTCTGGAAGGCCACGATGTTACTTTGACAGCCATTTAAGAAGTTTCAGGACCAAAGGATGTTGAGAACAATCCTTAACAGAGAATGAAGAGCATACAGCTGTTCCTTAGTCCCAGGTGAGAAATGGAATCTGGATTATTAACTGGTATGTTAAGAAATCCAGGTACTAGGAATAACTGAAAAAAACCCCACACCTGTCTTTCATTTTCCAAAATGCTGAAAATACTCTATATATCTCATTTGAAAATTATTTCTGCACAAGAAGCTCTAAAGCCATGGGAGAAAAAAAAATACGCAAAAACTAAAAATCTGAAGATAAGAGACTGATGAGAAGGAACTCCTCTCGCAGAAGAGGTTTACAGACCACCAGACTAATGGTATTTCAATCAAAAACTGTTTCATAATATATGATGTGCATGAAGCAAAATAAACAAACAGAATATTTAAATTTATTTTACCAGCATTGGAGAGAGCCAGAAATCACTACTGCAGTCCCCTTTCTTACATACAAACTTCAACTCATTTAGTACTGACTTCTAAGGTCTCAGTAATATTTGTACCTCAGTTTTCCTTTGAGCTCATTCTTCTCACTCAGTGCAATATTTTAAGTGATAATTAATTGAATACTTGCAAGGAATGGACAGAAAAACCCCTTTCTTTACTCACTATAGTTTTTTTTAAATCCTCACCCTTCAAAACTAAAAAGCTTTTTTTGTGTAGAAACAACAATTTTAAAAATATCAACAGTAAAACAAATTAATGCATTGAGCTTATTTATTTTTGGCTTGCAAATGCCTAAGATTTATGTCTTTATGGAAAAATAGGAAATTCAGTAAAATATCAGTACAAGTCCTTAGATTTGGACATTTTTAGGATGCCCTACTCAGCCACAAGGCAGTCCTCTATCCTAGAGACAGCCATATGATATGGACCATGAGGAGGATTCCCAGGTAACCCTCAATGCCTTGAAGGTGTGAGTTTTGGTTTGGTTTGGGTTCTTTGTTTTTAAACAAAATAAAAAACCCAAACAAAACCCAACTCCTCTGCATTTACATTGCTAAGTTTTTCTAACCAATAACATTTTATCTCAGCTTTGAGCATAACAGCTTCATCTGAAGATCTTTTTCCCTTGGGAATAGCTGCTGCCCCACAGGTAGCTTCATTGGTTGCCTCTTAATTTTCCATCACTGTACAACTCTGTACATGCACCCGTGGTCCCACCTTCCTTACAGTAAGTCACATGCCAGAGTGAGTCAGCAAAATATGCTTAACCATTTTCCAGAGAAGTAATGCTTGTATAAAATAAATAAATAATAAAATAAATAAATAAAGATGGCCAGAATGTGTCTTTTCTTACAAGCTTTTTTGTTTTTATTTTCCCTGTTTGGATATACATCAGATATGCATATTATATTCCGGCTTCATGTTACAGAAACACTTATAATCCATAAAAATCCAAATTTAAAAATCTTAAAATCCTCCTAACAATTTTCCATTGTATGCTTTATTACTATATTTTCCTTTTCAGTTTAAGGTGTTTTCCCCAGCTGTAAGGGAGGAAAATGGATGTCATTAAGCTGTTTTCACTGTCAAGCGTGTGACACAGTTCCACAGTTTTGTATCTACCCTTAATTCACTATCATTTTCCCTCCACCGCTGCATTATTCATGTATGTCATCCTCTTCTAATTCCTATGACAAATACAATTGTAATGACCTTATTTAGGATCAACACTTCCACTCATATAATTAAAAGGCATAAAGTTAAAGCACTGCGTCACTTGGCTCTGCCTGGTAGCCAGTCAGGGCGAAGGCAAGGCAGCTGTGGAGAGCAGGCAGCAAAACCTGCTGCCTGTGGAAGGCAGGTCTGGGGACACACAGGAGCCAGGCAGCACCAACAGAAGTTACTGCTTCATTAATTTTACCGTGTTTCAGGAAGTCACCAATAAAGGCAGAAAAGCACACACCCTGTCATATTCTAGGACTAGGGTTAGGTTTAATTTGCACCTTTTTAAACATTTATTTCAAATGTAAGCACCAATACATATAATATTTTATTTAATATTACTAAGTTAAATATTACACTAGACTAAATATTACACTGTTGTCGCCTCTATATAAAATGATTTCCATACAGTCTGGATTGATTTTTAACATTTGACTTGAGAAACAAAACTGCTAATGTAGTTCCAGCTTTAATCCCTTTTAAAGCCCAAATCATTTAAATAATTCCTTTTGTGTTTTCTATATGTTTGGAATTACCCCTTGTTACAGCAGGTTGAATTTGGCAGTGCCTTTGCTACTTTGACAGTTCACAAGTTGTCTTACAGTTTCAGACGGTGTCAGACCCTGAGACTATATCTGATGCCAGTTGGAGAACATTGCTTTGATGTATAGAAATCCAGTTCAAAAAAGTCAGGGTCTGCTAGCAGTTTCTCTACAAACCACGATGGCAGCTGTGCTAGAGGTCATGAATATTACATAAGGGCTGTCCGTGCATTCAAGCCAGCATTAGTAAGCCAAATTCCCATAGCAACACTCGCATAGATTTACTCATCACTAAGAGATGCATCGGTTCAGCAGCAAGTGCTGTACTGCTACTGTGATTAGTCTGCAAGGTATTATTACTTCAGCTCTTCTTTTAAAGACTGCATTTACTGATAAAATTCAACACTTCACCTGAATTTCAGGGCAACCTTCCTAAGAGCCAAGAAATCTCAAACTAGCAAGAAGCGATCCTGATAAAATTGAAAGTCCTGATTACAATCAGCAACATCTCTACGATAGAAGGTGGAAAGGAAGCAGCAGGCTGCTTCTGTGGCATTTCCGCTATACCGATCCCAGGACAGCAGGACCCCACTTCAAAAAGAGGTGCAACATCTCCTACGGTTGGCAAGTTCCAGGATCTCATTAAAAAGCTGCTTTAGGAGTTCTTATTAAGTACTGGTCAACAATTACATTTTTCAAAAACCGTCTTTGGCTTCCCTGTTCAAGTTTTCTGGCTCGATGAAGCTGTCTGCTTGTGCATGACAGTACTGTATTATTTAGAGAGCTGGTCGTCACCACAGACTCCTGCATTTCTTGTAAAACAGGTGGCATAAATGGGCAGAAGCAAAGCTGGCAGCAGAAAAGGAAACAGAATGGGAGACGGAAGGGAGATGGGGAAATAAAAAACAAGGCAAAATGGAGGAGGAGACTCAGAAAGTGAGAGAGAAATGCACATCAGGTAGATCTGAGGAGGGATCTCAAGAGTGTATTTAAATATATAAGATGTGAAAATGGAAAAAAGATCTTGGAAAACAGTAATACACTGAGATCTGGCAGAATGCATGCAAAAAAAGAAAAACTGGAAAGAAGTGATAAAGGAATTATAATAAACAAGATGAGCATGGTTTTTACACGTTCAATAGTATTTAAAGATACAGCAAAGATGAAATAAAAACAAGCCCATACCCTTTCACTGCTAAAACCCTCACAGTCCTAAATGTACCTCATGGAAAACATATAAATACACAGCAGGAACCAAGATCATTTACTATTTCCTTACAAAATTGTCACTATCTGCCAGGAGTATGAAGATAAAAGGAGAAATCTTAACAAGTCCTAGAACATATTACTTATGGGGCTATTTAACACACAAACTCTAAAGAAAGACAGTGAAGTCTTTGGGCAAAAAAGACCTTTGTAACAGATTCTATTTACACATGACTTACAGAGACTAGGCATTTATTGAAGGAAGAGGAATAGGATGATTTGAGGGCTGATTTCTAGAAATGTAAGTTTTGAGTGCCATAGCAACCCATAGGCAAACTTTCACAAACACCTTCAGTAAGAACTCAAAGCTTTGACCCTATACTCTGCAAATGAACACATATATTCTATAAGAGAAAAACTGCACACATTTCAGTAAGATTATTCTGAAATACTCAAGCCAATCAAATTATTCTCATGGAATACTGGTTCTAAATGTTTTTTTCCTGGAAAATACATTTTTGCTATTGTCAGAAAAATCTTTATAACAGGTCTTATACTATGCGTTAACACATTAAAAACAGTCGTATCAGTAATTGGTGGGATGGCAGTCCTTTAAAGCTGAACACTTTTTGAGTCTGTAACATGAAGTAACACCTTACCTTTGCTTTTTCCAACTGTGCCTGGGCCTGTCGCTCTGCCTCTCTTCGCACTGCTTCCCTGTCTTCTTCCAGAGATACATCTGAATCGGATGGACGGCTGGTGTAGGAGTCCGCCGAACCCTGAGCAAGGAAAAGAAAAATAATGGCACAACTTGTTTCGGTGTTCAAAAAAAAAACAACAAAAGAGGAGAAGTGGTTATACGCCTTGCCTTCTCTCTTAGTTCTGTATCCCTGAAAAGGTAGTAACTGCCCAAAAAGGAAAGTCACTTAGAAAAATTATGTGTAGGAAAGTGTTTTCTTCTGGAGACTGTTCAAAAGTGCAGGTGTCTTCCCCAGTGTTTTATTTCCTGCACTATTCCCATGCTCTTAATTGTGTGCTTTTCAGCAAGCAGAGCCCGTTGCTCTGTAGAGTTACAGCAGTGGTGCAGTGCAGGGCTGAAGGGCACACAGCAGCTCCAAGGCTGGCTCCATAAAAATTAAAACTCTAAACAATGACAGTTATTACCAAGGTAATGGATTTTTTTATAATCAAACCACAAATTCAGTATCAATAATCACCATTACACAATATCACTGCTAACAGATTTAACCTCTCCTATTCATTTTTATTTCAGAGCAACCCCTTTACCTGACACACTTTCCCCATCGGAACTGCAAATGGCTCGTATCCATCCCTACCCCTCAGCAAAACATGGAAATGACCACAATCAACTTCCAACTAATAAAATCTGTTTGGACTCAACACATGTCCCCGTATCACCACAATGGAAGCAGCCACAATGCCAGAACTGCTCTATAAATAATGACAGCTCTGCTTTCCCTCTGCATCTCCCTGCATGCAAAACAGAGTTCTGCTAATGCAATCAGAATGAAAACAACTGTCCTCTCCTCACCGTCAGTTTTTCCCTCTCTCTCTGCAATTTATATATATAATTTATGCTGAAAACAAAAACATAAGGCTTACACAGATATCAGAATTCTTCAGACGTCCTCCTTTGGCTCTTTTCAGAAGCCTGATCCAGGTGGCCTTCATTAGCCAGACAGCTCAGTTATTGTCCGCAGCTGCAGCGCCCGGCACTGATCTCATAAAACATGTGCACACTGAGCACCGCAGAATCACTGTTCCTTTCCTATCCATGCTCTGCTTTGAGAGCCTTCCTTCTCTTCCCTCTGCCTTTCAAGCTTGCAGCCTCACTGTTTCCAAGTATTCTACTGCAATTAAATTCTCAATTTTTCCCATGCCAGTTAAAAAAAGAATAAAAAAAAAAATAAATCAAAAAAATCAAAAAATCCACATCACCTCCAAAAATCTCAACTTGAATGATCAAAAGGTAAAATAAAGCAGGCTTTAGGTAGTAAATGTTGTGAGAGATGCTTCAGTTGATCATAAACTGAGATCGCTCACAGAAAAATACCTAGGGCTTTCTCCTTTTTGTTTAGGGGGGCGGATTTGGCTGTTAAAAATAGTGCTTATAAGAGAACCTTTTAAAATCCTGTGCAAAATGTATTCAGTGACATTTACAAGTGCAAAGTTCATTTAATCTCTTCCTAGATTGGCTGGGGGTGGGGTAACAGGCTGTTCATATCACTGGGCATGCTCCATATGTGCAGCCGTTTACGCAGATGCTCACATCACACCGGGCTGTTAGCCTATGCCAAATTGCCATTTTACATCTCAAGGGTAAACAGCTGGAAAACGCAAGGTCCCTGCAAAACTGGAGGAGCTGGTACAGCATCTCCTTCCCATCATGTATGCCTGCTACAAGCCACATTTCCCTTGGATGCTCAGTTCTGTCACACAGCACTTCTCTCCACTGCAAAGCACTGAGCTCCACTCCGAGCCCCCTTACAAAAAAACGAAATCAAAAATATGCCTGTTGAGCAGGAATTTAACCCCATACTTACAGCTGCTTTTTTTTTTTTCTGACATTAAGAGAGGAAAGCAGCAAAGAGTAACTGCAACATACCACTTAACACTATAATATTAGATCCTAATATGGCAAAAGCCAACTAATAAATTGCATTTCTATATGCTGCTTTTCAGAGTCACCCTCTATCCCATCATAAACTGACATGGGAATAAGATACTAAGTAAGACACGGTTATCTAGGGCAGTTAAGATTCACTGACAGACAAAACATTCTAGTTGAAAAAGCTCACTGTAGCTGACTGCAGCACCTGCCTTCACTATAAATTCCCAGTTAGCAGAAAAATAGAGACTAGAGATTACAGCTGAGAGCAGCGGTCATGCACGTGTTGTAGTATGTCAGCATGCTCCAGGAAGGACCAAATCCTGACATGGTTTGTAGCTGGTAACAATGAAATTGCCCCATCACAAGTGATGCAGCAGCCTACATTTAACCATTATTAGAGCACACAATAGTTGTCAATATACTGACAGTTTAAAATTAAAGTAAATTTTAACTTCCAAATGTTTTTGTGGTTTTTTTTTCCTGAAACCCATAATACTTACCTGTCTGTTAACTGACATAAGAAAATTACTCTCTGAGGGATATTTTGCTTACAGGAGTCGAAATACATCTGCTGTGTTGCAGTGATCTTCCAAAACTAAAATGCCCCTGAGCTGAAGCAAAAGGAGCAGAAAATAAAAGAAAATACACTCAAACTTTTCCTGAATTTTTTAAAACATCTTGTCTGTTATGAAAATACCTAGAGACCCTGCAACTTCCCCAGAACCTTTCAAATTTGGCTATTCTTTAAAATTTCCCTTTTGCCACAACTTTTGCCACAGCTCTCTGAAGGAAACAGTGGCAAAAGACGAGCAACAACAAGCAGACTGAAGTTTAGTGTGTGAGTTTAAATTCTGTTACAGCTGACACAGCAGTGGCCTGTGGTCAAAACCATTGATGTTATCACAGCACTAATGCAAGCTGAGACTGTGATGAACCCTGCATAGAGCCTCAGCCTGAGGACACTCTGGGGCCCCTCAACCCTTCAGAAAGGTCACGTCCAACCCTTCTCCACCAGCACTGCAGGCACGGTGTCATAAACCAACCCCAAAGCAACACTACCTTTAAATGAAAGGAAAACAAACAAACCAGCCATTAAGCCTGACACAGCCATCCCACAACAGCCAGTGTGTGTGTGTTAGCCTTCTACAGTACTTCCACAATCAATGCATCATATTTTCCACTGCCCAAGTGGCATGGCATCACTTTTACTATCATTTATTCTGCTGTCAGAAGGGATGCTGCCTAACTGATCCTCACCCTATTAAAAAAAAGTTAAGAAGCACAGAAACATAATTCCTATCTCCCCTAACGAGGCCAAATGCCTTTTGGGTCAGGCCAGAATTGTTAAAATTGGAATTTCGTATTTCAGGCCACACAGATCCTTTACAGTGCTGGCCATGTCTTCTGTTGGCCACTGTCCCAACACACATCCAAAAAATCATAATGATTCAATTTATTTTAATTATATTGACAAATCGCATTAATCTAACTCAGTATTTCATTTATTTTACCAGTGGGACAGACATGGTCATGTAAATTTTCTGTGAAAAGCAGAAGTTGGGAGATTTTTCGACTGTCAACTATGGAAAAAAATAGGTAGCCTGACATCAGGGCAATTAGAATGAATTAATTTTATCAACTACTGCGTATATTTATATGAGCTAAGAATGAATTCAACCACTCTAAGATGAAAACAAATTCAAACTTAGGTGAAAATGATGATGAAACTACAGCAGAAATACCTTGACTACTGAAGAAAAACGGGACCAAGTGGATGCGCATTGCCCATTCACGACAGCCAACGAAACTACATTGCTTCCCTGGGTTACACAAGCTTTTGTGGTTGCTCTGGAGAACAGTATGGATCTTTTCCAAAGAGATTCTGAATTTCAACCTTTCTGAGATTCTGCAGGCCTCCATTTCCTTCCACTGGAATATGGAAGAGCTGCAGAAATATATGCATGTAATATATGCTACTGTAGCACCCAATTCCTCATCTTTCGTGGGAAAATGTCTAATATAAGTGAGATAACTCACGTTAATAATTACCCCATCTATTTATTCTTTTTTCATTTTCTTTTCCTCACTTGGCAGCTTTACAAAACCAGTTTGCTTGAAAAATCATTTCCTGTTTTAATGACATGCTTGACAAATATTTACCAACTATCTTACTACTTATTATATTAGAGTAGCTTCTAAAAGGCTTTTTTGTGAATATTAACCCATGCTTTTCATGCTGCTAGTGGTCATAAGTGACCATATTTGAGCTCCTTTTTCTTCAAGAACACACATCTTCAGCATTGTAGAAGCATATCATCTTCAAGAGACTGGGTCCTTCAAGTAAGTTTCTTTTATTATTTTCCTTTAGTTGCAGGAAGAAACTCCTTGTTTAAATTCAGTGGTGCCTCTAGATCTCTCATTTTTCTTGTTACTTTTCTGTTCCCAGGCTTAACTTTGGTCAGTACAGTTAGAGCTTAAGAAGAGATTTTGATGGCTGTGTTACATTCACGGTGTAAAATCTGTTTATGTGTTTGGTCTGTTACTGTAATAAATTCTCACTGGGTTAACACAGCTGTCGTTACACTTGCAAATTCAGTCATGGCCTTTATATTATGTCTTCCTCATAAAAAAACCCAAAAGTGATCCTCTGAGTACTATGGGTTTCTCTTTACCAGGGTAATCCACTACGAATTGGATATCATTAGGACATATAACTTTCTGAAACACTGAAAATTTTCAAATAATTCTCTTATTAGAAAGATCAAACAAGTTCTTTCAAGCAGAGATTTTTTTACATTATTATTTATTAAACAAGGGCGTGAAGCAGTAAACAAACATACAAGATTTTACAAGGAATAAAGAAATACGTATGACCGTACATATATATAGACTCTTCATTTATAATAATTGCGTTCTTCTATATATATTTTTCATATCTTTGTTCATTTTATGCTGAAGAGAACTTTAAATGCAAAAGGAGAAATATCTTTATGTCTTAAATCGATTTCTACTTTCCATATGGAAAGCTCAGGTCTCATTGTGGCAATTACAGGAACAATCCATTTTAATATTCAGAATTCATATGCAAATATTACTAACTGCTTATCTTTTAATCCTGTTGAAAAAGTAAGAATGATACCACATGTCCTGCTAGGACATTATTTGAGATGGTATATTGTGTCCTTGTGGTGTGCTACTACTTTGTGAGTGCTACAAAATAAAGGAAAAAATATTGAAAGGTTATTTCCATACAATTTTTATTTCATGTAAAATCTTTAAAACCAATACGAACAAAGGTAAAATCTGAAATGTTGAAATTTAGCATGAAGTGAAACTGCTGACATCAGCAAATTATAATATGCCAACAGAGATTGTACTCTTTCATAATAAACTGACCAACCTGAAAGGTCTGAGTCATGCAAAGAGAAAATCAGAAGCAGCCTGCAAATGCAGCATCAGTAGAGACCTCAGTGTGGTTGAGTGGCCACAGCTGGCAAATGTGAAAGTTTCTTATCTATGAAGTTTTCTTCAGATGTCTAGGCAATGTCATTATTTTGAATGATGTTGAAGAAAGCACAAAACGCTGCTCAGAGAACGGTATACAACCGTAGAATGGTTTGGGTTGGAGGGGACCTTAAAGATCATCTAGTTCCAACTCCCTGCATGGGGAGGGACACCTCTCACTAGATCAGGTTGCTCAGAACCCCATCCACCCTGGCCTTGAACACTTCCAGGGAGGGGGCATCCACAACTTCCCTGGGCAACCTCTTCCAGCATCGCACCACCTTCACATTATATTGGTATTAAAATTAATTATTTGAGGATACAATTTTTATGGAAAGACCAAACAAATTCCAGTTAATTGTTAGGCAGGTACATTTGGCATGCATGACAAACCAAATAAACAAATTTTAACATAGGAAAAAGAAAAGAGACCATGTATTTATTAAGGGGATATCAAGCAGGAATTGTTGATTTCTTGTGCCATGGACACTTCACAGCCTGGCAACTGCCAAGTCTTGTCCTGATGTCCTCTCTGATCTTTGGCATGGGCCCAGCAGTGCTTGGCCATCTGCCCACTACACACACATTTACACTTAAATTCTGTAAAACTGTGTTCTCCCACATTTACTACACAAGGAGGGCTACCAGCTCAAACAGTAGTCACTGACATCCTCTGCTATGTTTGTATTTAAAAAACAAAGCCAAAGTGATGAGGATTTTCATTGGTTTTGTTATTGTTCTTCACAGCTAATTGGGCATTGCTATGGCTATGGCATCTACAGCCATGGAGGACATTCAGATAACAGGAGGAGTGAAATTTTATAAGGGCTGGGAGCTTTAGGGTGGCAATGCGATTAAAAAGGACATTATATGGGAAACGAGTCTTCCCTTTACCCTTAACATGACTTTGGCAAGCTTGATTGCAGCATCCAGCTCAACATTAACAGGTTTCCAAGGTGCTAATCTAATTGGCAGCTGGATGAAAGTTTTTGTGTTTTTTTTTTTTAAATAGCCCTTAGGATTGCAGAAGCCTAGATTTTGGCATTCATGAACCAGTTAAAGATTTGAACTGGGTACTATCAGGGAAAAACGTAACAACAAAACCCCAAACAATCCGAAACAAAAGATCCTGCACATTTGTACTCACATTTTCATTATATTCATCTAAATGCCTCCTTTCATGTTGTTTTGGTATGAAAAAGTAGGATGAGTAGGTATTTTTAGAGGAATAACAGTCTTTTCATGGTGACTCTTCAGAAAAACTTTGGCAATATGCAAATTATTTCCAAAAGGGAAGCTGCAGATTTTTGCAAACAAACAGACCCCTCAGATACCCACTGCTAAACTTTCCCCAAATCTGTGGGATGCTCTGGTGTGCTATGGTTTACGATTTTTGGCAAAAAAACCATCTAAGAGAGAACACTACTTGAGACCCTATTGTACTAAGCACTCTGCAGTCACAAAGTGAACGACAAATCCTGCTTAAAAGAATTGCAGCCTAAAGGATGAGAGAATATGAGCAGAAGGGACAACAACAACAACAAAAAAAAGAGTTCAAGGTAGCAATGCAACAGAAAATAAAGCATTTCAAAATATTCGATACCAGCATTATGACTCATCCCTTGCATAACCATGGTGGGTTGTTGTTTAAGTAAGTTTTCTATATGTATTATGGAAGAGATTAGTTCTGTGAAAGCCTCTGAAGGAGGATAATCTGGTAGCTCCGTATATTCTGACAGAGAGATTCTCCCACTTATGAAACAAGAGAAAGTGCTTTTGAGGAAAAGGGCAGTGACAAGAATATAAGGTCTTCTAGCTTATCAAAATGTGCTTTATCAACAGTATAATCGCATAATGGAGAACTTTAAAACCAAACAAAAAATCCCCAAAATTAAAGAAAAAAAAAAGAATTTGATTTTTCAAGACAATTAATTTGATCTAAAGGATGGGGTTAAATTAATGATGATTTTGAGCTGTAAGGAAAAGTCAGAGCAATGACAGAGCTAAGCTGTTGCCAGCAGAACAACTCAGAGACAGGTGTCAAAGGAAGAAAAATACACCCAAAAAATGACTGCAAGCTGCATGAACCTGAATCATCTCACTTTTGTCTCAGACTGTCAGCACACACATGGGTATTAATACAACTTGGTTGACTCATGGTAACTTTTTAAAGCTCTGGTAACTTGACTGTATGTCTGAGCCCTTAGGCAAAGGTAAACCAGGATTATTAGTAACAACAAGCTGAACTGTGGTGGTGCTCAATGAGACAGAAGTGGGTAAAAAATGGAAGGTTTTCACGAAAAATGAAGATTTTTTTTTACTGTATTAATTTATCGACAGCACATATCACAAAGGAAGGACTTTAAATTGCAGAAGGACAACTTAGAAAAAAGGATTTAGAATATAAGATGCTATGTGTTGATACAAGAGCACAGAAAGAATGACAAAGATTAGGTAAGCCACAAAATTACAAGGGCTCAATTAAAAACAGGTAAAATGGAAAACACATCTGGAATGACAACAAGGAAACAGACATCTAGAAAAGGAAAGAATTTGAAGGAAAGCATGGTAACCATCATCTCAATTTGTCTCAGCTCAGTTAAAAGTGACAATTTAGATTCTCTGTTCCAGATCTTCAGTATATTTTTATCTGGGATTTTGGTTCAAGTCATTAAGATTTTCTGCATACTTAAAAATAATTTCCTTGGAAATTTAGCATGAAATTCTGTTAGCAATGGAGAATTCTGAAGGAAAAAAGGTATTTTATTTCCTTGAATCAGATTATCTCTGTATGTACAATCCCCACTTGGTTTTCAAATCTAGTATTTTTAATCTACTCCAAATAACAAATGGAAGCTTTGGGAGTTTGTTTGCTTGGTTTTCAAGTTGTTAAAAATGTTGAGGTTTAGTGTATATACAGTAAAGTCTTCCATATTTTACTTTTTTAATGTAACAACTGCTTTAAATACATATTTTTGCTTGCTACCCTTGATTTCTGTATTATTTAACTAATATTTTTTAATGTATCTTCATGAGTTAGTTTGGCAAGCATGCACTCTGAAGAAACTGCAGTCATAGACTAGGTGTCTATTACATTTTTCAACCTTGGATAAGTTTATTTTCCAGCCCATCATCTACTACTGAAATTTTGGTTTTCTAGTAATGATCTTTTGTTAACAGCAATCAAATGCCTGTCATGACACAAAACACTGCAATTTGCTCACTGCTTGTATTGGAAAAGGTTTTCTTACCAACATCTTTGTTATATTACACACAGTGAAGACTAAGGAATTTTCCCTAACCCAGGCTCACTGCAATAGAGTTTGTCAAACAGCAGTTCATTTCTGCCTCAGCCCAGGTATCTCTAGCTGGTGCCATCATCACTGAAGCATCTGCAGCCTTGCTCTCTCTGATACTGCCAGAAACACCGAATGAGCAGCTTTCACACTACACAGCACAATTTACTTCAGGATAAAAATGATACATAAAATGCACATATCCTCATCCGTGGGCTAAAGCTAAGCTCAGTTTCCAAGGGTCTCAGAAGCCAGATGAGTCCTTCTTAGTCCTTTGTTCCAGCCTTCATTGTCATTTACAGTGCTTGAAAAACATGAGGACTGTTTCTTTATACTGATTACCTATCCCCTCCAGGTCTAGTATAAACCAAAGCAAATAGCTTGCAATTTTCCAAAGAGGATGAGGCTCCTTACATCATTTAGTTATTACAATTATTTTCATCTGATTTCAAGAATATAACAGTGCATGATACTTTCTCATTGATGGAAGAGTCTCTGGACAGGCCTTTTGTCCCTCTTGTCTACTGCATATCAAAATAATAATCTTGGAAAATTATCTCTCTCTCCAGCATTTACATTCAGTTTTTCTTCTAAAACCAAAATGTACCAATTAATATATAGATTGCATGATCTCAACAGTTCACATCCCTAGGCTCTTTCAGATTTCACACTAAAGGGGCTTGGAGCAAGCTGCTCTAGTGGGAGGTGGCCCTGCCCATGCAAGGGGGCCGGAACTAATCTTCAAGGTCCTTTCCAACCCAAACCATTCCATGATTCCAAAACATATCTAACCTGGAGCACCCACACAGAGCGGGTGAGGGTATGAAGTGTGCGGCATGTGACACTCATCCAAGGGCAAGAAGCCAAAGCAAACAGTGTGTGCCTGATCCTCCCATTCCAATCACGTGGCTGTGACTGCTTGTACAGCTCCACCAACTGCTGTTTGAATGGGGGAGAGCAAGACAGAGTTTGTGATTCTGACTCATGAATCCTTCCTGCAGCACTTTCAGAGCATTATCCCCACCTCTTTACCAAGAAGCATGACTGAAGTATCTGTATAATGTCTTATAATGAATAAATCTAAGTATATTTTCTTACAGCTAAGACAGATCTTGTACTGTGGATTTATATTAGCACTACTGAGATATGATTCCTTAGATGAAGATGGAAGGGTTGAAAGAGAAATATATGTTTTAGGCAACCTGCAAACTGAAACATGGCTGCTACTGTAGACGGTGACAATTATTAGATGCTAACCAGAAGGAAAATAAAATACAAATATATTGCAATAGAAAAATTTAAGGAAATCATAAAAGCAGCATATGGTCTTGAGATCTTTCCTAACTCAATGTTGGAATATTTTTTGTGTCCTGGAACATTCAAAGCCTAGGAAAGTACAACAGCAACTTTCCAGGATAACAAGTGAACATAGGTTTTTAAATTATTGTGACCTAGAAGACCAAACATTTTCTGGTTTTCAGACATAGAAGAAACATCAGGAACAGACTTCTTTTCTGATTCAGAACTGACTTCGTCTGGGTCAGGAGAGCACATTACATCATATTCCTCCCTGAGCTCTTTCTTCCTCTAGAGGAAGCACCAAATTTTGAAGCACTGGTTGCTCTTTCATCTATTGCTGCAATACTGAATATTGACACAAAATACATGTTTGATTTGCTGATAAATTCAAAATCTTCAAAAAAACAACGCTTGAGGACTACAATATATGCACGAGTACTCTTCTGTGTCAGAGCTATGATGACATATACATCTTGGGTTTAGCACCACAAGGTAGTTCAGGAACTGCACTGACTACAGCCTGCTTTTTTCCTCTCTGTTCCACTGTTTGGAAATGAAATTAATTCTCTCCTTAAACTCATCCAGTTATGCTCAATTAGAAGTCCTGTTTCCTCCAGTTTACAAGGGCATCACCCAAACTCATCAACTGTACCATTGCTGCGATCACAACTGGACTCCTGCTTGAGGGGGCAGGACTATTACGAACACTCCTAAAGATAAAGGGGAAGACAGTGAACAAAGCACCAGGAGAAAGTAGGCAGGTGGATGATGGCACCATCCATACTGCTCAGAAGAGGAGCACCTATGACAAAGCAGCAAAGAATGGCAAGGCTTAAAGGGGGGACATATGAGAGAAAGATTTCCAGTATATAAGAGACGGACGGCAGGCCAACAAGTATTTCTGAACTTGTACTAGTTCTTGCCACTCTCCAGTTCAGTAGCAGAGAAGATAACAAGAAAGATATCTTTTCTAGGATGACAAATACTGTATAAAAATACTGTCAAACAAAAAACCCCACCTCAATGTTATTTGTGCTTATATGCCTGGCACTACAAGGAGAGTTAATAAGCTTGTATCTGCCTGTTTTTTGAAAACAATACACATTTTTGTAACATCTAATCACTTCTTAGAGCCAATAAATAACCAGTGGTTCTAGGCTTCCAAATTGAAGCATGTAAGCAGAAAGCTAATAACAAGAGTTTTTCTTCTTACAAGTATTCAACCGTACCTTTCTGTTTACCCTGCTCTATATGAAGTCAGTCCCCAAAGTATTCATGGACAGGTAAGAATTATAACATTACAGAGAACCCCAAGATGCATGATCTTTTCCAGGTCATACCTATTGCCCATTCAGTAGCATGTAAATGGTATACATGCTGTTGTACCACAATTCAAATGAATTTGTACTCAGACCCTCTCAAAGATTCTCCTGGGACACAATGCTGCCTTCCATGGCCAGGTTCAAGTCATAAGTCAACACTAAATGCAAACAGGCTTTTCATGCTTCAAGAAGTCTGACTCCTACAGGCTTTCAATAGTACCACAGTTCATCTCCATTTTGAGAAAGAAAAAAAAAAAAAGTAATTTAATATCTTAATTATTATTTTTAAAAAAATTATTTTATGCTGAAACACTTATTACAAAGTATTGTAAACTTTTATTTAAGTAAACTAGTTTTCACTCTTGATTTGCACTGCTCTCTTTCCATCACACCGTCTCTAAGAATTATTCTACCTGTAATCAGCAGTAATTCATACAGTTAGAATAACCCTTCCTTCTAAAAGTTTTCGAGTTTACAAAGGGTAAAACAAAAATGATGTCTGATTGTTTACTTTGTCATGCAGAAGAAAAGGAAATGTTTGTTGCTGAAGTTGGCACAGTAACACAAATGTGTTCTTTCATAACCTCTGATGTTTTGTTTGTCTGCAGGCTCGGATCTTTTTATGATTTGAAAAGGCAGCAGTATTTTTAAGTCCTGTTCATTTTCAAAATCATCATAGCCTATGATCTCAACAGCAGTTCCTTCTTGTTTCCTCTTTGATTATGCTAAAATAGATCTTACTTAAATTGAATAGCATTTCATTCACGTCATAAAATCTATCAGAGAAGTGCAGGGACAACACCGTCAATTGTCACAAGGCAAGCTGATCCACAAAACATGTTGTGTAACTGGCAGGACTCATCTCTCCCACCACACTTACAAACACAGATGTCCAGGTTTAGTTAAAATAGCCCTGAGTGAACAGCACAACTTGTGTTTGTTTTTTTTTCTAAATGTATGCTTTTTACTGGGAGGCATTTGATTACAGAAATGTCTCAATCCTGTGTTGACAAGACAATGTTTAGAGGGAACAGCATCAGTTGGATTGTGTTTGCTGTCTTGACACACTAAGGACAGTCCCATCCAGACCATTTCCCAGATGTTCATGCCTGCAAATACCATAGAACCTCTGGATCCAAATTAATCAGGACATCATTTTGTACTAATAAGATACAGCTGTTACTGGCTGAGGGGTGGATAACATTCACACATGCATGGGAAAACTCTTAGAAGGCAAAGCAGTTTAAGTTATTAGCTGGTATCAGCAAATAGGTGCATGTGGTGGTTATTAAAAAAATCCTGCATTTTTTTGCTGTTGAGTTCTAGTGAAATGTCAATCAGTGAAAGCAAAATTTCACATATGGTACTACGAGTCTAGGACAATGAGCCTTATGATTTTGCTTAAGCATCTCTGAAGGCCACCCATGTTCTTGCCAGTATGTCTGTATAACAAATAACAGAATTACAGCAAATGATACAAATAATTTCATCTTAGAAAGACCACAGGATAATTAAGGGAAAGAGAACACAACTTTCTTAAACATATGGGGTAAACCACAATATGATACATATGATAAATTGACTATATTTGAGCAACAATCTAATGTCCCTGTCCTTCAGATCTCACTTTATAGATACATCAGGATACTTACATGGAATGCAGATGAAGGCAAAAGAATCACAGTGAATTATGGATTAAGGCCTAAAATTTCAAAATCACATAGGGCATCCTTCAGCAATGGGAACTAAATCATGGGCAATTGCTGGACAAGATTAAGACTTCCAAGAGTTAGTTTTGGCTTATAAAACAAAACATGGGAATTTCTACTTTGGTGCCAGTAAGTTTGCTATATATGTCCTCTGAACAGAACCACAGACAAAAACAGGCTGGGTAGGGGACAACTGGAGGACAGCACACCTAGTTCAACCTCCTGCTCAACGCAGTACCAGATTCAAAGCCCAATTAGCTTGCTCAGGGCCTTGTCTAGTTGTGTTCTGAAAATCTCCATGGTTGGAAATTTTGCAACTCTATAAAGAATTTTCCTTGTTAATCTGTGACACCAGAAAAATGAAAGGAAATTCTAAGAGTAATCTAACATCTTAAGATAATAAAATAAGAAGTTATATGACATTTAGCCTCAAAAAATAGCCTACTGAGCTGCTTTTACAAGCAGGCAAATATAACTGTATCAAGTTCAGCACAAAATCAGTTTTAGTAAAGCCCATTTATGCACATGAAAAAACATAATTACTCCAGTGAAGAAAAAAAAATGTCCAGCCTGCTAGGAGTGCTTAATTGAGCTGTCCTAACTACAACAGTGTTGAAAGGTCAAGAGAGCAGCAAGCTATGCAGACTGCCAGACACCACCTCATATATCAGTGATCAGAAAAGTAGCTTCACTACCCAGGACAGAGCACCTAGAGCTGCCACACCAGGCAGGCAGGCAGGCAGGCAGGCAGGCAGGCAGGCAGGCAGGCAGGCAGGCAGGCATGTGTGGCCAACAGCATGAACATGCCTTTCTGACTGACTTTCTGTATGTGCTGCGGGGGAGTCACAATCTCAGTTTGTTACATTAAACATCTAGCATGTGCACCCTTTCAGCTAACTTTCATCCATCCACAGATGAAGCAATATAGACATCAAAATGCCTTTCGCAAATACTTAACTGGAAAACAGACTTTAAAATAATTCTATTGTTAGAGGCACCACACTGGGGCCCCTGCAAGATTTGGAATTTTCTTCTTCCATATTCATGCACTGCATATAGAAGTCCCATTTCTTCCTAACTAGAGAAATTCAAGCCACCTTCTTCTAAAGAGCTACAAGTTTTCTGTGTAGGGATCCACCCCGAGAGTTATGAATCGATTACTTAAAACAGGCATGCCATTGGTATCTTTTACTGACAAGACTTCCCTAACTACACGTCTCCTGATATCTAACCAAATAAGAAGTATGAATATATGTGGTGTAACGGGGACAAAGTTGTAAATAATTCCCAAAAGCCTGGAAACACAGACACACACGCTCATGTGCAGAGGACTCCAAGAAAATGAAGTACATTGCAGCTACATAAATCAGAGAAGTGCAATGAATTAGCTTGTTGTTAGCTCTGTGCTGCCAGAGCTGGAATACTGCCTCTACCATTAACACTTGTTACAGCTACATGAGGCTCCATTCAAGCTCCTCACTGGAAAATAGCCATATTTTCTATAACAAGACCTATAGTGCAGATAATATAGAAAAGAAAAACTCAACTAATTAAATTATTTTTTAAATGCTCATGCTGGTTTACTTCAGTGAGGTAAACTGTCAAGTAAGACAGGTTCATTAACGCTTTGCCAGAAAGTAGGTAGTATTAGATTATCATATTTATTTCTTTCAGATAGAAAAAAATGAAACCCAACCAAGCAATTTAAAGATTTCATCAGGACTTGGTGCTATAGACACAATTAGAAGCCAACTATTTCCAGATTCTGAGTGAGACTTCCTTCCCTCCTTCCCACAGCTCTCTCAGAAGTGGAGAAGGAGCCAAGAGGTAAAGAGCTACCTTGAACAGTTCAGTGGACGGCATCCAGTCTCTCCACTCATCTCCACCCTTTGTTTTTTTCCACCAGCACTTACTATGACCTGGAAGATGAAGGTGAGAAGCAAAGGAGGGAGCTACGATAAAACCAACCAAACAGAACGGCTGGTACTGGTAAGGTCACACACAGGGTAGTGTGTCCAGTTCCAGGCTCCCCTGTAAAAGACAGACATGGGCATATTTGAAAGAATCCAATGAAAGGCCACAAAGATGATGGACTGAAGCATCTCTTACGAGAGGAAAGGAACTGTTTAGCCTGGAGAAGAGAAGGCTCAAGGGAAGGGATCTTATCAGTGGTAAAGGTACTTTTATAAGTACCTGAAGGAAGGCACAAAGAGGATGGAGCCAGACCCTTTTCAGTGGTGCCCAGTGACAAGACCTAAGGCAATGGGCACGAAATGAAACACAGGATGTTCCCTCTGAACATGAGGAAACACTTTTTCACTGTGAGGGTGACCAAGCACTGGCACAGGTGGCCCAGGGACATTGTAGAGTTTCTATCCTTGGAGATACTCAAAAGCCATCTGGACATGGACCTGGGCAACTGTCTCTAGGTGGCTCTGCCTGAGCAGGAGGGTTGGACCAGATGACCTCCACAGGTGCCTTCCAACCTCAACCATTCTGTGATTCAATGAAAAATCTTCACAAGGCTGCTCACCCATGCCATCTGTGCATGCCATTTTAAAGTATTTTGGTTTTGTTATTTTGCAATCACATCTGTGAGATGAACTGCACTGGTCCTGCCAACCCAAGCCAATTTCCATGCTGCACATGCTTTTCCCTTTACTCCATAAAGAGAAGTAAACTTCTCCCTTGCTATTTTATCACCTGGAGCTGGTCAGTATGGCTGGTTTCTATATACTAGAAACCATTAGACCTTTGTTCACTTTACAGGGCTCCCTCCTGTGTGTGCCTCAGGCACAATCCTGCTTCTCAAACATGGTATGCTAACCGTGACCCACTTCCATGGTAAGAGATTTGCTCATTTCCTTCCTTCATTGCCTTCAGACACCACTCAGAATTAAACCAGTATGGAAGGATCCAGGTCAATTATAGTCCCTGCTTCACCTCATATTTTCTGTCAGAAATCTCTATTGCTAAAACTTCATTCTTGAGGGGGGAACCCTGTCTTTAATCTCCAAGAGTGTCATACTCCAGGACACTACATTATAAACCATCTATGCGGTGCTCTTTGAGGGGGACAGCTGATCTACAGTTCATAGACTCATATACGTAACAGGACTTAAAGCTCAGTGGCTCCACATATGGCCTGTGTATGTACTGGATTGTGGGGAAAGAGGTAGAGGAAGGCCAGACCTAGTACAAATCCCTTCAATAGATTGTCAGTAATCAAAAAGGCTACATCCTCAGTCAATGAAATTAAAATTAATGAAAGGAGACAAGGAAAACAAAGCTCTATGAAAGTCGAACAGTAATATAATTATTAAAGACTCTACTTCACACATACTACAGGAGGTTAGAATAAACACCTGTTTTACTCTGGGGAAAAAAGTGTAGTCACTACAACAGTGCAAATCACTATCTGGAAAGCACACTGAGTGTCTTGGGAGTAACACAGAAATTGCCATTACCTCTCTCTGCATGGGTTTACTAAGGTTTTCCTCTGTAGTGTTCCCCTTTCCTAAACTGAAAATGCTTCAGGAGCTGTTCTACTACTCGATGAAAGCCAGCGGCTCTCCCAGGCTTCCTGTGGGGCAACCCCAGACTGATACGGACTGCTTAAAACACAGCTTACACAGCTTAACACCTTTGAGCTAGTCATGGGGAATGATGCCCTACAGAATGACCCTCAGTTTTCCAATTTAGGAAAGAAAAACTGTGTTGCTTCTACACTTTGTCTGTGGCAGAGAAAGGCTTGCTAAAAGTCACTGTTTCACAAACCCACATCCCACTCTGGGTGTAAGCATAACTGTCTTTTACATAGAGCTCTTCTTGCTGAACATCCAGTTTTAGGCATTAGTAACTTCATTCCTAGTACGTGTGTACAGCATTTGAAGCTCCAAATTAATCAAATACTAGCATTTGTTATGTTTAAAGCAGGTATTTTTAATGTAATTTACAAGCTTCAAAAAGTTAAACATCATTACCCAAAACGAACCAAGTATCACCTAAAATTTGAAGGCAAAGAATCAAAATGTCAAGTGATTTGTCCAAGGATGAACTCATTACTTTGAAGTAAACTTCAAAGGCTGAATTTAGTTTTCCTACCTTTCAAGTCCATACTTCAAGTTACACTCACAGTTGCCATACAACTTAATCATCTGAACATGCTGCCTCAGGTTGAACTATAGTGAATAAAGAAATGCCATTCCAACATCTCACAGTCAAATTTTTACAGCCTTCTGCCACAGGTAATTTGCAGAACTGTGCTTGCAATAAGAAACTTGCAATTCAAGTAAGAGGTTCCCAAAAAAGAAATCCTAAGTTATGATTTTTAGACATGTTCTTGTGTCAATCCACAATATGATTAAAAAAAACCCAACCCTATTGCTAAACAGTTACACTTGACTCTCTTCAACCTTAAACAACACCCTTAGTATTGTTTCTCCCTTGGCTCAGCTTATGAAATAAGGTAAGTAGCAATGACTCAGAATAAACACTGAAAACACATCAATATGTTATCCCTACTGATTTCTAGGACTTACAATAGCGTATTTCTAAAATAGGTAGGGTTTTCCCTCAGACAGCAAAATTAGCCCTATCAGCAGTACGTCTGCTGCACATGGAATTGAGGCTTCACTGAATCACAAACAGCACTCAGAAAATAACTCTTCTCAAACCTGCATGTCATTTGACTGCTTCAAGATCTTCCACTCCTGTAGGAATTTAGCAGACAGATTTTAACACTTCTTAGAAGATATTGCTAGCCTGAAGGAATCATAAGTATAACTGGCATCTATCAACATAATACTTAATATTCCATAAGAAGTGCTACATCCTCCAAATGGACATAGGCAAACTCCAGGGAAGTGAAGATATAATTTAAATAGACAGCTTCAAAACTCTTGCCTGAAGAACACAAATGACAAATGTTGGATTGCCAAGGGAACAAAAACATTTGCTCTGGACATTGCAACCAATTGCTGGAATTATAAAGAGGTTTTTCATTCTTCATAAGGATATTTTCAAAGAGACAAATCTACAGAGAGCGAAAGAGCAGAGTTTTAAGTTTCTTAAGAAAGTTAAAAACAGCCACTTGATTGCAGAAGTTTGAAAGCTGCATGCAACACAGTGAATGAAAGTCAATGATTTTCCTGAAATGACTGGAGAGATGAGAGATTAAACACTTAGGTGTCCTGTGTCTGATTAGAGATGAGTTGGTGCTGTCAGCCTTGGCCTACATACCTACACCCAGGGGCTGTCAGAAAGGCAGTGGTGGAACACAGAATCAGAAAATGTCTTGGGTTGGAAGGGACCTCCAAAGGTCATCTAGTCCAACTCCCCATACAATAAGCAGGGGCATCTCACACTAGAACAGATTTCTCAGAGCACCATCAAGCCTGACCTTGACTGTCTCCAGGGATGGGGCCCCCACCACCTCTCTAGGCAACCTGTTCCAGTGATCCACCACCCTCATAGTAAAGAACTTTTTCCTAATGTCCAACCTAAATCTACCCTTCTCTAGCTTGAAACCATTAGCCCTTGTCCTATCATTACAGGCCCTTCTGAACAGGTCTTCCCCAGCCTTCTTATAGGCTCCTTTCAGGTATTTGAACGTGGCTGGAGATGCCCAGTGCCCACAGCCCAGGCGCAGCCCACCTGAGGGAGCAAGAGCTGAGCCTCTGCAGCTATGGGAGATGATCTGCTGGACCAAGCATGGCCCAGGGACATAGGAGAGCCAGCTAGGCCTCCCAAACATGTAAATACTACACTAGATTTCCATCATCCTTTAATGCAGTAACTCAAAATGCTGTTGGGGTAAGTTTTAGACGATTTACTTTGGGAGGTTAATACAGAGTAGGATCTACCAGGTAGTCCTGGAAAGGAGCTCCCACTTTCTGCTCTGTTTTTGATGAACTATTCCAATTCTGTTCTGTTATCAGAGGTTTATTTTGCAAACAAACAAGAAATTCCCTAAACAAACAAGTTATAGCCACAAACAACATTGCTTGGCCTGTTGCTTTTTATAGTTTCCTGTATTTATGAAATTAATACATTTACTATACTATATACTATACATTAATGCAAAAAACTTAAACAGGGGAGAACCACAGCTCCATAGTTTTATTAATAATTTAAAAAATACAGTATTTGTCACTATCTCATGAAATTATGCACTTTTTTTTTTTATATGAAGTGGTCATAAACCCTAGGATTATCTTTTGATAACTGATCCTTAAGCGATATCTTTTTATGTGGGAGATATTAAAATTGATTATTGGTGCTGCCAGATATCTAGACTTACTATGCACTCAGAGTAAACTTGTAATCCAAGCTTGTTTATATAAAGGAACAAAAAGAAAGCAAGAGAGGACAACACATGCAAAAGCTGGTTGCACCAGACTGTGGAGTTTTGCTATTAAATTTAACTGAGTTAGAATATTGCTTCAGACACTCACGTGTCTGCAACTGTGTGTGTTTGCTCACGTGGACATTTATGTTTGTCTATGGAATGCATACAATGACCACAGAAAGTTCTATTTCTCTATCACTCCATATAGGGGTTGGGTTTTTAAAGAGGGTTTTATCAAATTCCTTGAAGAGATGTTTTAATCATGCTATGTTTCATTTTATCAGTAATCTACTTTCTGGGATAAAAAATCAAATTTTTTATGCAGAGCTAGAATGCCTCAAACAAATTTCAAATTGTGTGAAATTAATAGTAAAATTAAATCCAGATTCTCCACTGTCACTCTTTTCTCTCACTTTGTCCTTCAGTGACTCACAAGTAATTGTTTGTGTGGGAAGATAAAACAAATGCCTTTTCCACAGTGCAGAGCATATGGCTTCACGGACTACAGATCTGTACAAACAGAAGTTTCACATTGATTCTAGTTTTTACTGAAAATACAACTGTTTTTCAAGCTTTATGTATGCCATCTATTCTATTTTACTTATCATTGAGAAAAGCAAACATCTTGGTTAAGTCTGGCTGCCAAAATAACACCAAAAGAGTGCATCCGTATTTTCCCCTCAACTATCTTGCTTTAAAGAAAAATCAAAAAGAAAAAAAAAAATTATATCTTGGTCTGGACTTAAAAAAACTTTTTGTTTGAATAGACCATTACACTTCAGTTTCAGGGGCTTCAAGAGACATCAAAGAGGGGAAAAAAAGAAAATTAAAAAACCCCAAACCCACACAATTCATTTTCTATTGATGCTATTACACTTTGCTTAACTATGTATTAGAAAAAGGACTGCAATGAGATGTTCTGCCTGTCTGGGAACACTTAAACATTAAACTATTTTCTGTGACACAGAATGCTTCATTATTTTTTAAAAGTTAAAACAGCATCAGGAAAAGAGATGAAAAGATACACTAGAGTCCAAAACCATAACACCACCCCTCAGTCATCTAGGTTATTTTCATGGTACTTTAAAATTTTAGGCCCAAAGCTTCACTTCTCTGTACAAACCATTAAGCAGCTATAGAGGGTACAATGGAATGTAGAGACTGAGTAAAAATCTATGAAGAGAGATCTGCAACCCTTTACTACAAAGATGTAACAGATTAAAAAAAGAAGTCAGTCCTCTAAAAGCTTTAAAGTTGGAACACTTCTTTTGCTTGCCAATTTTTAAAAATAAGTAATCAAACCATAGCATAATTACTGCAATGCCATGCATGCTCTTTACTTTGTTGGAGAAACTAAGGTCTTTTCAGTTGCCTTGCTTGGTTCATGAAAGTTTGTACAAGTTGCACATACAAATGAGTTCAATGTGCAGACAGCTGCATTTAGATTTTTTTCCTCAACAACTTATTCTGTTTCCTGCATCTCAAACACATAGCTGGTTGGAATTAAAAAAAACAAAACACAACAAAACCAAAACAAACAAATGAGGAAAAAATCCAAAATAACTAAATTAATTCTTTGAAATGTGTTGTAGAAATCAGACTGCCATAAAAGGAGCTTTCATACTTCAAAGAGCAACTTCAATATTCAAAACAAAACATCTGCAATTCCCAGTTATATGCAAAGAATGTGCCACTTCTTAACATGTGAAATTTATTTTGATGTCATATAGCAGAGTTGATACATATTTTTTGGTCTTGTTATTTTTCCCCAATGCTCCTCAGGTCTTGACTCAGTCAGAAGTGGTGTGTGGGTGGAAGAATCCATCCATTTTGCTTACGACATAGCACTTGAGCCTCAGGCTGCAAAATTGCAAACTTTTATGGCAGCTACCAAAGCCACGCAACAGCGCAGTTATTTGAGGTTTTCTTCTTGTCTTCTCTTACATCACTGACTTACTTGAGATGTCATTTTACACAAACGCTGAAGTAAAGAGTGTCAGAATTTCATGTGGGTGTGTTGGGGTTTTCGTTAAGCTAGCTCTTTTGATGGGCAGTACATTACATTACAATGACATGTTTTGAACAGTATGAAAGAAATGGTTTGGCAACGTCCCCACAAACATACAATTAAGGCAGCTCTTTAAGCTACTTGCAGTCTAGCTACATTACAAAGTATGAGACAAATTCTGAATTATTTTAAAGCATGGCTTTGCTTCGCCCAAAGTCTGAATTGCCTCAAAATAATCAGTACTTGAGTATTTCCAGTATCACCACAATGTGATAAAAATGACGAGGAAAGTAAATTCAATTTTATCTAGCCAATAGTATCTCACTACCTGAAAAACTTGCAGTAAAATGTCATTTTTTAAAAGCAATCCAATTGGTGAGTACTAAAGTTCAACTACAGAAACAACAGCACTGACAGGAATTCAAACTGCCCAATAAATTCTGAGACACAGGAAGCATTACAAGTAAATTTTTTTTAAAATAAAAATCTATAGTTTACATCTTACCGCTTCGTAATCCTCACTGCCAAAAAGGTACATAGCTACCACGGCCTGACACCGGATGTCCAGAGCATCCAAGACGTCTAAAGTAAGCCCTTCAACTGCATCTCCAACTCCCGTGTTCCAGCCAGGCAGGCTTCACAGCTGCCATACAGTCCCAGCGCTCATTTCCCACGCTCGAACTGCTCTTGAAGTATTCCTCTCAGGCACGAAACCAAAACCTCTTGCTGCAACGGGCCAAGGACAACTGCTCGGAAGACGAACCGCCTGAGCGGAGCAGAGCGCAGCGCACACGGGCGGCGGCGAGAGAGGGGCCAGCCGGGGCGCGGCAGTGGCAGCAGCGCCGGGCTGTCAGCGCCGAGCGAGCGGGGCCCGGGCGCTCATTCAGGCTGCGGCTCCTCCTCATCACATGCCGCTGGCGCTGCCGCGATTGGTTGCGGGGGGAAAGCAGGGCCGGGAAAATGCAAGCGGGAGACCCGAGGAGCTGTGGTTTGGGAGGGAAGCGCCCAGGAGCAGCGCAGGAGCCGCGTTCCGGGAGTGGGAGAGGGCGCTCGGTGCGTTCATCGCTGAGAGAGGGGGAAGCAGGAGCAGGCGGGTGAAGCGCTCGGAGTCAGGGAGCACAACTAGTTCAAGTTGGAGGAGCTCAGAAACAGGCACTGAACAACCTGGATTACTTAAGCTAATTTAAATTTAACCCTCACTCCTCTGATGGTTCTGCAGAAACCCATGGAGCTATCTCACTTGCTCTACTCAATAAAAATAAAAATAAAAATAAAAATCATTCCAGGATAGTTTTCCGTTGCTGTGTTTCACTCACTTTGTTGCTTCCTTCTGCTGATTAATTCCAGAGTGCTCTGCTAGCAAAACACAGTGCAACTTTATGACATCATGGTTCTTAGGTAACAGAAAAGTTACACTGCTACTTCCATAACATGGGAAGCAGATCCAGTGTATGATACCACGCCCTGACAGAAGAGCCTGAGGCCCTGCCTCGGTCCAGGCAGAGCAGGCAAGAAAGACTACAAGCAAGCAAAGAGCAGCATAAAAAACTAAAGACTGAAAGACTTCAAAGACTAATTCACTTACAGCATTCCCAATCTAATATTAAAATGAGGCTTTAAAAATAAATCTTATGAAAGATAGTTTAGGAATACAACATAAAGTAAGAGAGGCATAGAGAAATATTGCCCTCTGGGAAAGGCTGTCACTCACAACCAGGGAGGAGACCACCAGCTGGCATCCAGTAACACAGCCCTGACCAAAATGGCTTTAAAACAGCACTAGGAAACCCATCCCCTCTCTGCTCCATCCTCTAAGTTCCTTGTAATTCATATTGCTGCTATCCCATAATCAGAACTATACAAAAGCTCTAAGAAGAATTAGGGAATGTGTAATGTCTGTAGAAGGAAATACGTGGGTGTATGCTTTATACCTATAATCATATTAATATAATATATACAACATATCATGACAAGATACCACAAGCATATACAGCATCAAAAAACAGTTTGTGCTACTCAACTTCTCTTTTACAAAGGAAAGAAAAAAAGACCTCTTTCCTAAGAAAAACACCAAATTATGCTGTTCAAATACATTGTAAACATCCTTCCTGTTTCCCCCCCACCCGCCTCAACCCCCACTTATTTTAAATAGATCTTGTCTTGACTACCTCAGTTTCTTTGCTTGAGTTAGTGGAACGTTCTCTCAATCTGCCTTTTCTGTCAAAACAGACCTTTGGTACTCTGTTGACTAAATGTAATGTGACTCATGAGTCTGGATTTTTTAAGTTCTTGTATGTATTCACAAGCAGAGTTAAAATCAAGCTATATACTCTTGGAAAGAACAAATGAGAAATCAGAAGACATTAATTTTACATTCCTTCACTGTCTTCCAACCATACATTTACAAAATAGCAGTAGTTTAATCTGTCAGCCAAACTGGTCACTTCACATTATATCAATTGCAAATTACACTTCAAACAAGCAATATCATAATGTGTTCTCAGAAAGTAAACAAAACATGCACCATTCTTGCATGGAGGTAAATAACAGACACGAGACACCACTCATGGAATGCAATGATCACTTGTCTGAGTTGGATGCTGAGTAAGTGTGGTTATACACACTTAGTAGTTTTAATATAATTGCCAAAGCTTTACTGCTTTACTTTTAGCAATCTGAATACCATAAAGAAGGATTACAGAGCCCTGGGGGTGGCAGTGAAGGACTCAGGAGCACAGATAGTCTTTTCATCAATCCTCCCGGTCAAACAGAATGGGCTTGACAGGGCAAAAGGCATTGGGAAAATCAACAAATGGTTACAGGAGTGGTGCCACGACCAGGGCTTTGGCTTTCTAGACCATGGGACTCGCTTTGGGAAACCTGGCTGATGGGGTTCATCTTTCAGGGAAAGGGGTGAGTATCTTTGGCAATACGCTTGCCAGTCTATTAAGGAGGAGAGTTGCTGGGAGAAGAGATCCTCAAGCCATCCCACTGCCACCCCTTTGAAGCCAATTCAACTAAGAGATGCCCTGGGCCTGACATGGGATCACAGGCCAGCAGGAGAATACCTGAAATGAAGCATAACGGAATCCTAGGCAGTGAGGCAGCTTCAATGGGGGCCCAACTTAAATGCCTCTATGCAAATGCACACTGCATAGGAAATAAGCAGGAGGAGCTGCAAATGTGTGCAAGCCTGCAGGGTTATGATGTTATTGGCATCACTGAGACATGGTGGGGCAACTCCTATGACTGGAGCATAGGAATGGATGGGTTTAAGCTCTGTAGGAGGAACAGGCAGGGGAGAAGAGGAGGGGTGTCACCCTCTATACCAATGATCAGCTGGAGTCCATGGAACTCCACCTGGGGATGGATGAGGAGCTGACAGAGAGCTATGGGTCAGGGTTAAAGAGAAGGCAGGGACTGGTGATAAAACTTGACCAGGATGACCGAGCGGATGAGGCCCTCTACAGGGTCATAGGTGCAGCTTCCCGTTCACAGGCCATGATCCTCATGGGGGATTTTAATCACCCTGACACCTGCTGGAGGGGCAACACAGCAAGGCACCAGCAATCCAGGAAGTTCCTGGAATGCATTGATGAAAACTTCCTTTTCCAAGTGGTAGAGGAGGCAACGAGAAAAGGTACTATGCTGGACCTTCTTTTCACCAACAAGGATGGCCTGGTGGACAATGTGAAACTTACGGGCAGCCTTGGTTGCAGTGACCACAAAACGGTGGAATTCAGAATCCATAGGGTAACAAGGAGGGTCAGCAGCAAGCAAGCTCACTACCCTGGACTTCAGAAGAGCAGATTTCAACCTCTTCAGGGATCTGCTTGGTAGGGTATCATTGGATAAATCCTGGATGGGAGAGGAGCCCAAGAAAGCTGGTCAATATTCAAAAATTACCTCCTCTGAGCCCAGAAGCAATGCATCCTGAGAAAGAAGAAGGAAGGCAAGAATGCCAGGACACCTGCATGGATGAACAAAGAGCTCCTGGACACTCGCAGATGAAAAAATAAAGTCTTCAGAGGGTGTAAGCAGGGACAGGTAGCCTGGGAGAAATACAAAGAAGTTGTCCGAGAAGCCAGGGACCAGGTTAGGAAAGCTAAAGCCCAGAGAAACCTGACCAGGGACATCAAGGGTAATGAGAAAGGTTTCTACAGATACAGCAGTGATAAGGAGCTGAACAGGGAAAATGTGGGTCCTCTCCAGAAGGAAAAAGGAGACCTCGTCACACAGGCTGAGGTACTGAAAGACTTTTTTGCCTCAGTCTTCACCAGTAAGGGCTCTGGCCACACCATCCAGGTCACAGAATGCAAAGGCAGAAACTGGGAAAAGGAAGATCCCCTCCCTGTAGGAGAAGAGCCAGTTCAAGACCATCTGAAAGTGCACAAGTGCATGGGACCTGACAAGATCCTAAGGGAGCTGACAGATGAAGCTGGAATGCTGCTTTTCATCATATTTGAAAAGTTATGGCAGTCTGGTAAAGTTCCCACTGACTGGAAAAGGGGAAACATAACCCCCATTTTCAATAAGGGAAGGAAAGAAGACCCAGGGAACTACAGGCCAGTCAGTCTCACTTGTGTGCCTGGCAAGATCATGGAGCAGATCCCCCTTAAGGCTCTGCTAAGGCACATGGAAAACATGGAGGTGGTTGGTGGCAACCAACATGGCTTCACCAAGGGCAAATCATGCCTGACAAAGTTGGTGGCCTTTTACGATGGGGTCACAGTGTTGGTGGACAACAGAAGAGCAACTGACATCATCTACCTGGACTTAGGCAAAACGTTTGACACTGTCGCCCATGACATTCTGGTATCAAAACTGGAAGGATATGGATTTGATAGATGGACCACTCGGTGGATAAGGAATTGGCTGGATGGTTGCACTCAGAGAGTAGTGATCAACAGCTCGATGTCCAGATGGAGAACAGTGACTAGGGGCGTTCCTCAGGGGTTGGTACTAGAACCATCACTGTCCATGGACAGTGGAATTGAGTGCACGCTCAGCAAGTTTGCTGACAACGCCAAGCTGTGTGGTGTGGTTGACACACTGGAGGGAAGGGATGCTATCCAGAGGGACCTTGACAGGCTTGAGAGGTGGGCCCATGCTAACCTCATGAAGTTCAACATGGCTAAGTGCAAAGTCCTGCACCTGGGTCGGGACAATGCCAAGCACAAATACAGACTGGGCAGAGAATGGATTGAGAACAGCCTTGAGGAGAAGGACCTGGGGGTGTTGGTTGATGAAAAGCTCAACATGAGCCAGCAGTGTGCACTTGCAGCCCAGAAAGCCAACCATGTCCTGGGCTGCATCAAAAGAAGTATGGCCATCAGGTCAAGGGAGGTGACTCTGCGCCTCTACTCTGCACTCATGAGACCCCACCTGAGTACTGTATCCAGTTCTGGAGCCCTCAACACAGGAAGGACATGGAGCTCTTGGAGCAAGTCCAGAGGAGGGCCATGAAGATGATCCAAGGGCCGGAGCACCTCTCCTACAAAGACAGGCTGAGAGAGTGAGGCTGTTCAGCCTGGAGAACAGATGCCTCAAGGAGACCTTATAGCAGCCTTCCAGTACCTGAAGGGGGCCTACAGGAAAGCCGGGGAGGGACTTTTTTGCCAGGGTGTGTAGTGATAGGACAAGGTGTAATGGTTTTAAGCTGGAAGAAGGTAGATTTAGGTTAGACATTAGGAAGAAATTATTTACTGGGAGGGTGGGGTTGTCCTGGGAGGTTGTGGATGCCTGGTCCCTGGGAGTGTTCAAGGCCAAGTTGGATGGGGCTTTGAGCAACCTGGTCTAGTGGAAGGTGTCCCTGCCCATGCAGGGGGGTTGGAGCTAGATGATCTTAAATGTCCTTTCCAAACCTAGCCATTCTACGATTCTATGACTCTATGCACAGCTTTTTAGTGTAAAAACACACTTGTAAATACTAGGCAAAGTTAGTGTCATCACCAATTACTTCACTTGTCTGATACAGCACTTACAAGCAACTGAAATTTGGGTGTCATAACTTCATTGCTCACTTCTTGGATATGGGTCGCACAACTAAATTTGGGAAAAAAAAAATCATCAGGAATGTAAAAACTGTTCCTTCTATCAAGAATAAGGAAAACATATTTCTTTCTCTGTATTAAACATTATAGTGACTTTTTTTTTTTTAATAGCTTCATCAGCTCCTGTACTTTGGGCATGACTATGAAAACAAGGAGGATTGCAGTTCACAAATACTCAACAGAGACTTAAGGCATTATTCAGACTGTCACCATAAGTGACTTACATGTCAGAAGTAATTCTCTCTACAGACCGTACAAGCAGCCAGAGTCTGGCAGCTCGGATGGTAAATAGGCTGAATTGCTCATCACTCTCTTGAATTTAAACATCATGACAGGTACCCAAGTCTCTCTTAGGGCTCCACAAAGCAAATCTGTGTATAGCTTTTATGTTTCAAGAGTTAAAGTCCGCAAAAATGTTTTACCTTAGCACAGCACTTCTGGTTGACCTGTGCTCCACCCCCAACTAAGCAACAGCAGTGGGTTTTCTCTGTGCTTTCTTCCCCTGGTGGCTCAGTGTGGCATGGGACTGGGCAGCACAGCACTGACAGCGTTTTGCTGGTGCCAAACTTTGCAGCGAGGCAATACAGACAAGACTCTCATGATCCACATAGAAAGAGTGAGCACAGAAGTGGAAATCAGAGAGAGAAAGAAATAGGTTGGAAAAAGGAAACTGGCAGCAATGGAACTGGAGAGGTGGTGGGAATGGAAGGGGCAGAAAGCCAAACTGCAGGACAAGGAAGGAAGCAGTGTGATTACGTGACCTAGAGGGAGGAGATGCTAAAAGCCAGGCCAGAAGACACAAATTAAGACTATGTAAGAAAAATGTTCATGGTAGGTAGGAAACACAATAGGATTTGAGAAGATCTGCACAGGCACAGCTGGCTACCTGCCTAGCCTAAAGCTAGGAGGTAACCAGGGAAGAGGGGAATGCCATGGTGCAGGGCAGAAAGATGCTAAAGCAGAGCTGGGATGCCTGGGCTGGTCAAGCAAATGGGGCTACTGAAAAACCTCTAGGGTGGATACTTCAGCAAGAGACCAAGTTTTAAATAGCAAAAGAACTGGAAAAAAGGCAGAAAGTGTCAAAAACACAGCAATGGCTCTATAAAAAATAGGTGGGAACAAAGGTAAGGACTCTGTCGCAGGGTGGAACTGCTCCTTTCCTCCACTGGTACTTTCCAGCAGGACACGTGATTGAAGCTGTATGACAGACAGAGGTAAAAAAATATAACTTGATAAAGACTGGGCCTTCAAGATCCAGCCTTCAGACCAAAGAAAAACACACTACCTGAAGGACTGACGAAAGCTGTCAAGACTAGAGTCTGAAATAATGAGTAAATCACAAGAATAAAATAAATCACTTCCTCAGCTTTCTTCAGCTTTCTACTGGTCACAGTTACTTTTAAAGTAGTCCTTTCTTATCTGTAGAATCTAGGGCAGCAATAGCAATATTAAATGTCTATTAACAGAGGCAAGCAGGTATAAATGCAGGTGTATCAATATGCATGGAATGTGCTTGCTCTGATTGTTTTTGTAAATTACGTTCCTTTCATACAAATCTATTCATGTTTATGATACCTAATGGGAAGGAGTAAAGAAGAAAGAGACAGACTCTTCTCCGTGGCTCCCAGTGAAAGGGCAAGAAGGCAAAGGCACTGGCTGAAATACAGGGAATCCCATTTGAATATAAGGGGCTTGGGGGGTTTTTTGGTTGTTTGGTTTTGGGTTGTGGGCTTTATTTTTGAGTGACTGAGCGCTGGCATGGGTTGCCCAGGGAGGTTGTGCAGTCTCCATCCTTGGAGATATTCAAAAGCCATCTGGACACAGTTCTTGGCAACTGGCTCTAGGTGGACCTACTCTGAGCGGGCGTGTGGACTAGTTGACCTTCAAAGGGGCCTTTCCACCTCAAGCACTCTGAATAATAAACATCTGGTTCATGTTGATATTTTACTGATTCTGTCTCTCCATTTTAATTTTCAAAGATGAAACACAGCAACTTTTCACATTGTCTAGGAGGATAGCATTTAACTCTGGTATTTAAACTCTGACCCATGTCTTTTAAGCATAGCTATGAATTGTCTACACTATAAATAACTTTGTATATCATACTACTTCAACATATTGCCTTTGGGAAAACAAACAGGAAAAGCTGCTGACATGGTTGTCAAGGTTAATAGACTAAACAGACCTTCCTCAATAAACAAGATCTTTCAACTTGCATCCAACAGTAACAACAATTTTTTTCTTCAGGAACACAAATGGAAAGCAATCAAGTCTCTTTTACCTAATTTAGATTCAAATTCAAATCCCAGTGGAGAATGTCAACAGCTTGTAACCTTCTCTTGCACAGCTAGCAACAAGAATTGTCTTTTGTAAATGCAAGTATTTCGTTCTTAAGGGAACTTCAGCAATGCTGCTATTCTCTTTTTTCATTTACCTGTGGCAGAAAACTGTGAAGAACTTGTCCACCTTCACATATGGGACCAAAAAGCAAGAGATATTTCTCTTTAATTATCTGCCATGCAGCCTATCCTATCCCACATCAGTACTAAATAGTTGCTTAACAGTGTTACTTAAATAGGAGGATTATGATTAGCAAATATTTTTTCTTTTAATTTTTCCTATGAATTTTAGCTCTCCCATTGATTTTCCCCCATGGCGGTCAGGATAACTGTGGGCAGGGCACCTAACAGTAACATGCACTGTGGCTTGGTTACACCCCTCGGGGTGTCGTTGCACTGAAAGAGCTACGTGAAGAGTCTGAAGCCCTGGCTGTCTTGTTCCTCTTAATATGAGCACATTCTGAAGGATGAGCCTTCTTCAGGTCTTCTTGCCCTTGTTAGTCTCTGAATGCAGTGTGGTGGTTACCACAGTGACCTGCCAGTTAGAACACTGGGAAATCAGACTCTGTGTTCCAAGCAACACCCAGGTATTTTATCAAAATGATAGGACTGTCTCAGCAAGGAAGACTGAAAATAATTTAAGCCAGGTGAGTTAACAGCTTGATTTTAGCATCATGCTGCTTCATGATAGGTAAGTAATTCGGTTTGGGTTTTCCAGACTCCAGCTAAACACCCCTATCTTTATGTTGTGGGGAGGGAAAGAGGGGGATTGAGGGGTCATGACACAATTTGGACCACTGCCTCCCATTCTTTTGAATGACAGCTTCCTTTCTTATTAAAGCACCCCCCAAAAATGTGTGTTTTGGGTCAAGTTAAAAGAGGGGGGTTTGATTGTTTGTTTTTAATTTTCATGTCAGGAAAAGTGTTGGGTGGCATCTCAGACCATGGTGCTGATTCAAAACCATGAAGATTCTCGGCATTCATCTCCAGCAGACTTTATATTTCCTTTCTGTATGTATTGGTTTTATATTTACCCATAAAATCAAAGTCCATCTCCTTACATAAAATTCCATACATCATCTAGGATGTTTGTAGTTCTCCGTTACAGATGGTGTACATCTGAAAGAGGGTTGATGAGTAACATTTTATTTTATGAGATTGAATTTAGGTATATAATAAAACAATGTCAACCAGTTCAAGATGCAATCATTAAACAACTCCTTATGATTAATGTCACATCTCAAAAACAGACTTAAAATGAATGAATAATAAAATCTGGAAGTATACCCATGGAACTATTGGAATGCTCTTTAAATTTTATTTTTAAGCTCTAAAGCTTCTTATCATTTGCAGATTGTTATTGGTTATTATGGTTACCATTCTCTAACACAATCCAATCTGCCTGCAGTCTTCTATTTCAGGATACAGCAGCGATAACATTAACAGCAGACTAAACTTCTCAACTTGCAACCATACATACATTAGGGGCACATGCTATCTCTTCTTGCATTGGAAGATAACATGAGTATGTTCTCACAGTGTCACAGAAATAACAAGCTGTAAATGGCTGCCATTCTTGCAGTCAGATGTTAAAACATTTAATCCAACTCAAAATGAGTGTCAGGAACGTAGTAAAGGTTTGATACCATTTCTATTATGGATACACAATACAAATGCCTGTTGTATTAGGGATCCTCTGCATCACTCAGATATTGGGGAGGTGCCATAAATGCTATAAAGTTGGAAGTTCTGCCCGCAGGTGTTTATTCCCATATAAGGGTAAGGGTTTTTTTAATTATTTTTCATGGAGAACATTGTCTTCTTGTGGCCTTGCAGCAGTGAAGCTCAGAGAATGGGGATAGAAACAGAAAGACAAAGACAAGTGGTCAGCATGCCTTTGCTGGTCTAAGATGCTCACACAAGTCACCTGCAACTGAACATGCAGCCAAACATTTCAGGAAAAGCAGTACATTTTGTCAGAGCTTTAAGTGGTTGGAAAAAAAAAAAGTCTTCAACAACCACATTTAAAAGAAATAATACCCTGAAGATTAAAACAGAGATACTGTTCATTTTGCTGTATAGCAAGAAGATAAATGCATATTCTTTTGAGCACAAGAACATCAATAATAGCAGCAATCTTCGCAGATAACACTAAGACCTTGAAGTAAAATACATAAAACTCACACCACTCTGGAAAAATAGTCTGTGATGGCTACAGTTCCTTAGAAAATACAGCTTTCCATGGAGAAGTTACTAATTTAACTCTAGAACGTCACCACTACATGCTGTTGATCTGCTGCACTGAAAGCTTTATTAAATAGACACTGGGATTTAATCTCAGTGAAAGGCTTTCAGCTCTCACAGTCAGCACATGTCTGTGCTTGGGTGCACTGAAATGTTAAAAGTGCCATGAGCAGCTCCACGATTGCCAGGTGCTGATCACCTGGGGATGGTGACTGAGGAGTAACTGGCTTGTAGCTGTGTGCAGAAGCCAGCACAAACTAACAGGGATATTAACCACCTCTGGCCACAACTTCATGTCCTGAAAGCTGTGTTCAGGTTCCAGGTTGTCCTCTGGGTACTGTATCTGTGCAATTCCCATACTCAGGACATTGATTTATCTACTGATACTTCACAGAGGAATGGTCCAACCCCTTGATCTTTTAAAACTGTTCTGATTTTTAAAATGAGGTAATAATTCATGTACCAAATCCAACCATACCTAAAAATTGCATTTATAAAAGTGTTAGTAAAATCTGAGCTATTGATACTCCCAAATTCAGTTCTCATTTCAGAAAAAAAAAATTAAAAATGCATCTGACCAGCAGAGCCACCACAGCAGGCCACAGGAGGCATTTTGCCACACTTTACCTTTGTTTATGCATTTTTGGCCCAAGCCATCATTCCACAATTCCATTACTTTCATGTATTGATTCTCACTAAATGTTGTGGTTTCTTTGGCCTTATGACTTCTTCAAATTTCACTTCCCATTCCACATTTTTACTATGTTTGCAACTTCTAATATTTCAGATGTTTGCATTTTTGGGTGCTAAAAAATGAATAAAGCTAAAAGCTTTGTTAATAATGTTCATTTTTTGGTGAAGACTGGCTTGTACAATTTAACAAGTGCCAGTAAAATGTGTTCTGGTGAAATGTGAAAGCTAGAAAACTTGTCTCTGCAGAAAGGACTGTGTATCACTTGACACCCATTTCAGAGTTCAGTATAGGAATTAAGTGGAATTCAGGCAACATGTGCTGTTGTAGTGGCCTCTTTCACGTACAAGGATGGGTGTTACCTTGGCACTGCAGAAACATTCTTCAGCTTAATGAGGTTCAAGCCAGATGTGTAATCCTGGCAAAGAACTGTCAGAGCATTGTGGTAAAAGGAGTCAGAAGCCCAAGTATGTTAGCTAAGCAGAGTCTGGAGTTTGCAATGGAACAGATGCAATATGTACTGTAAGTTGTTCCTTACAGAGAACTAATGCAACACATTACAACGACATTCAGAACTGCTCTGATGAGATGCAGCATGAAGGTAAGGTACTTTTAGTTAATCTTCCTTGTCCACCCAAATTATGAGAATCTTGTTAGCAGAGAGTAAGAACAGTAGTACTTGGGCAGGGTGCAAAGGTCTCTGTCCTACACTGAAAATACATGTATTTTTTCCCTAGTTCGTTATATCTTCTCCTAGATTAGAGGTTAAAATGTGATTTTTTTTCAACCACGTTTTTCTGTGTGGTACATTTTTCTCTTCCTTGTTGCTACAATCACAATCAATGCTCATTAAAAAAGTCTCTGGACAGCCTGGTTCCTCAGTGCTGACAATACTGAAAGCTCATGCTACAAAAATGATAAAGTCTATGAGAATGTGACATAAAAAGAAACAATCATAAACTTTCAAGTACTGCTTTAAACAAATAAGCAAAATCATAAGGCTCTTTATAAGATGTAAAAATGTAAAGCCTAAGCAGGTCTGAGTCACAATTTTCAAAGAAACTCCATCCTGATGAACTGAGCACTTGAAAGACTGCGCTGAATTGCATAGAAATGATAACACATACTTGACTGGGGACTTTGTCAAACTGAGAAGACACTAAATTACAATACAACTATTGCAACCGTGAGCCAGTTTCTCTACTGACATTGTTTAATCAGCGTGAGCCTACTCAAAGGGAAATAGCTTTTATACCTAGAATTGCTTGCAGAGCTTTAAAATTATATCTTTTTTTGATACTAGTATACTAACAATACCATTAACTAGCAAGTTAATAATTTTTAAGGGATGGATATTCTAAATCATCAATCTGTCCACATCCTTTCGGCAGCCTCAAAACATTCAGAAAAAACCCAGAAATTAAGATCCACTAAAACACTGCAAAATGCAATGTATCATTAATGACGAGCTGAGGAAAAACAAGTTGTTTTGTGAACAGCAGAAGCAACGAAGCCTGGTTTCCCACACACACCTCCACAATACCTTCAGCTCTCTCTCATTTTCCCTACACACCACATGCTCTGTACCCTTGGTTCCCCTCTCCCCTCCCCAAACTCCCCTTCCTTTTCCATGAGTTGCGGTTGAACAAGAGGTGTCATTTGTTTCTGCTACTCTGGAGTTAAACTCATGCTCATCAGCTGGCTGGATGCTATCTTTTGGATGCCAGAAGAGCTCAGAGAGTGCCTTGACTCTCACACACTGGCATGTCAAGCAAATGGCTTTAACAGCTCTGTTCAGCCCCCAAGAAGGTCTTTTATAAGCACTCAGTATTTCTGAGACCTCTGCAAGACTGATTTAAATTGGCCATTGGAGTGAAGTTACTGAGAAGCACAACTAACAGATGGAAAGTGGGATTGCAGAAATCTTGTCTTAGGGAATCAACCTGAAAAAACAGAGCTGTTATACAAAGATTGTCCCTACACTTTAATACTCAGAAGCGTGTTTAAATATAAAATGATGTCATGAACAGCGATGTAAACATTTGCTGTCAGTATGGAGAATTTTCAAGCTATCTTTTTTACAGAACATTGATGCTGTTTTTAAGCAGTTGCAGTACGATACAAAGCACAGGCTTTCATGCAGTGTACATGCAGCACCAGTGGCACACAAAAATTTGCAAACAAATACTGTACTTATAACAAAGAACTTTAGGGATCAGTAATTTTAAAATTGCAATAAGTCATATGTGCTTTTTTAAATAAAAAAATTCAAATTTATAACATCTTCCATATTTTGGCCCATAGCAAAAAGCAAACAATAAAAAAAAACCAATAACAATAACAAAACAATAATAATAATAATAAATAAAGCATCCCGGTGGTTTAATAGCCTAAAAAATGGATATCTGAATGCCATGAAAGTTTCAAGGCACTTTACCTCCCCTCCTGTTTCACCTTTTTTATGCTGCACTTTCACATTATCCATCCTGGTAAGGAAATAGCAGAATTAACTCTTTCAAGTTTATGAATTCCTTGGCTCACTCACTGCAATTTGAAAACTGAATTAAAAAGCAGCAGCAGCAATTATATATTCCACTGATGATAAAAACATAAAGTCAGGAAAATCTGGGTAAATTGGCAAAAGGCTGAATGTCACTTCTCGGCATAGTGGGTGACGTAAGGACAAAATGACAGCCTCAGGAAACTGTAAGGAATTTCTGTGCCTGATGTGCTTATACTTTCTGGCAATTACCAAAATTTCCATATTGAAGAATTCTTATGTCACAAGGACTGTTGGTGGTGAAAACATGCCAGTGGTTATGCAATAAGTATTACTTTATTTCATCCTGCTGTAACATTTTCATAGACTTGAATACTTCAGGGCTCAGCTTGTTATGAGGGACATCCTGAAATACGGCAATTCAGAAAAAAGTACCCCTTAAACAGTTATCTGAATTTGTTTAATTATGCTATTTGTATCTACTTTAGTAGTCATTAAGAGACTATTATCAATAGTCAACTTATTACATTATACATGCCAAGAAATATGAAAGTTCTCAAGCTTTATCTCTTTTTTAATCTTCCCAATCTTCCCATTACTTTCCTATCAGCCATTTAAACAATTCCTTTTTCAATTAGATGTTTGAGGACTAGTACCACTAAAAACAACCTAATTTGCAAGCACAGTCTCCTGTAAAATGCTTCTGAAAAAGAAGTGACTACTGCCAAAATTCACATTAGCAAAGCTAAATGGTCTTCGTCCCCTCATGACACATCTAGAAACTGGTATGGAAACTGATGAAACAAGAAACGAATAGTCATCAACCATCACTTTGAAAGAAGGCTTGACCAAATGCTCAGAAATCGATGTAATACACACAGCTTAATCTCTTCAGCCAAATTTTATTCCTTTCTGCTTGTGTTCCACTTCACTTATCCTGCTTTGTTGCTGCTTCTCAGATCACAAGGGCTGTACTTCCACAGCACTGCTCACTGTGATCTTCTTACCCTGTTGAACAGTAAATTTTTCCTCTGTCCACCAGGACCTCTATGACTATGCCAATAGAGCTTGGACATCTTTACAGTGTGATACAAGGCAAAATATTTGTTTTACTCTATAGCCCAGATAAATCAAACTCACCTTCCCTTGATGACATCATTTGATGACCAATAAAAAGAAATGAGAAAAGATTGCACAGGAACATCGACATTATCTGTGCTAAGCTCTAACATCAGGTAGCTCCTCTTTAGGAAAACAGTATTCTCAAATTTTACACCCTTTTCCCACCAAAAAAGTTATTATCCAATTTCCCCCCATTTATAATTGTATTGGAATTGTAAGAGAAGCCCAAAACACATTAATTCATCAGAACTCATTAGAACTGCTTGGAAAAGATACATATTAAAGACTTAAGGTTTCAACTATATTAATTGCATGAAAAAAGGTTAAAAGCAGCTATCTACGAGTGGACTCGATCTTAAGGGTCTTTTCCAACCTAAATGATTCTGTGATTCTACTAGTAGCTGATTTCTGCTGTACTGAACATCCATGCTGAAAAACAAAGTCCAGTGGACTTGTATATGGAAGTTGTATACCCTCCTATAAGACCCCTTGTTGCATTGCTTCCCCCACAAACATGCAAGCACATTCTAATCTGAATAAAGAAATGTCATAAGAAAAGGACAGAATGGATGTTAGCAATACCTACTCAGATTTCTTTAAGGAGATCCCTAAATAATCCAGGAATAGGAAGTACTCAAATCTGATTTCCTTCTAGAAGGAAGCTGTGGAGCAGCCATTACACAAGACTGTCCCTGGGTTTTCTCAGAATAAGTCTGGAAAGCTACTATCATGCCTATAGTACACTTCTTTCACTGCAACTATATTTAAGTCTCTCGTAAAGGTTATAGAAAGCAGCATGTTTAAACTAAACATTTGACTTAAGTTTAATGTTACTTTTCATATCTTAATCTCCATCCTGTTTTTTACAGTGTAAACATGAAAACAAAGCACATCCAATGATAACTTTTAAAAACATGTTTATCATCTGTTTATATATTTTATTTCAGATGCACAGCTGTAGTGGTATATCTGCTACTGTAAGTCCCTGGCCACAGAAAACACATACCTGGTCAAATGCTGCCAAACCAAAACTCATGAACGTGTTGCAACCTAACGCAAACCAAAATTAATAAAGTGTAACATTTGTGTCTGTAAAGAGAATGTATTTCAAACTGCTGCCAGCAGAGAGTCCCATTGCTTTCGCATTGAGGAGAAAATTTAGCACAATGCCCAAAACCACCGAACAAACAGCAAGCCACTTCATTTTGATTATTTTAATAGTGTCATTGACAGAAGTGCTCTCAGGCAGCAGCCACCTGTGAGTGCTTTCCCTTCCTCTCAACTCTAGTTATTTTGCTGTTTTTCCATGTGACAGCAAGTTACTACGTTTTAAAGAAGGAAGCTCAAAAGTGTATTTTGGACTTCCATGACAAGTCTGGCACATTTTTCAACAACATCTGAGCTTGGCTAGATGAGAGCAAAGTGAAACAGCTTAACTGTAATTAAGTTAACTTGCAAGCCAGCCTGCCCAGCAAAATTAAAGGACTCCTGAGCATCTGCTCTGCACTCCTTCAACATACGCTTACCCCAGGAGTAATGTGCTTAGTTTGAGGAGACATCAGGCATCTATCAAGCATGTCAGCCTTGCTCCAAGTGAGCCAGCCCTTCCAGCAGCAGCAACGCTTCTTACGGAGCAAAATCTCCGATGCAAACCAGTGCAGCAGTGAAAACTTCAGCAAGTCCACCTACATTAACCATTATTTGAGTTCCTCATCTGTCTAGGATCTGGTTTAAAGTGACCAGCTCTTGTCTGTACAGACTGATACTGTTTGCTGGTGATTCCTCTCAGCTGTTGAGCTGATTCAGTCCCTATGTTAGGTCACAGCTCAGCAGAGAACCCGTCACCATCAATTACTGAGGAGGAGTGGGAGGGCTCCGTGTTCCCAGTGACGTCAGCTGCTTTAGGAACAAAGCCTGCACACTTGCTGGAGTAGCACAACAGTTTATTAATCTCAGATGCATGCCTGGCAGCACACATGGCCTTCTGTTAACATAAAACAACTGGCTATGCAGCCAGAAACAAATCACAGAGCAGCATCTAACCATGAAAACTGGATAGTGGGATTTCTTGATGTTTGTGCATATGAATTTCGTTTTGGTTTGGTTTTGTTTTTTTTCCTTTTCTGAACAGAGGTATTAGGCACTGGTATTCCAAATTAGAAATCTCAATTGAGGTTGGAAATCTCCCCTGTAGAAGGAAAATTATGCTTGACCATAATTAAGGCAGAATTTACGTTATGGTAGAAAATAATACCTTAATACCTTCACATGAACCATAATCATGATTCTTTATAAAAACTACCATCCTAAAAAAAAGAAAAAAATCCTTAGACACATCAGCATGGCAGTGTTCCATGAAATAGCCAGTCCACTGAAATCATCAGGAAAAGTCACATGCATAACATTATTGGGCCTAATGAGTTCAAGAGTTTGCAAGATTAGGGTCCACTGGCTTAAAATAAGAGTATAGATTAAAAGTAAATAAGAAGAATGAAGGGTACATGTCTGTACTGGTCAGAGGCAACTACTACACTGGAGGTGTAGTAGTGAGGAGTCAGGATCAGGCAGCAAAAGGCACAGAATGGTATGAACACAGAAAGAGCTGTGGAGAAGCAGCTTTCTGCTCCTGCTACCACTGAGATAGTAAGTGATGAGGCAGTGACTCCTGAGACAGACAAAAAGCACAAATTTTTTTTTTTGCTCCAGCTGCTCAATAAGCTAGGCAATCTACTCCTTTGCTTATGCCCCGAGACTCATCTTTAATAGGAATGCTAGGCAAGCAGAGCCCCACAGAGACAAAACTCTGGTACATGAAAGCTGAAACCTTTGTCTGTTTCCAAATGCCTAACTCTTAACACTGACTTTGTAAGCTGCCTATGTCAAGTCGATGGTAGTTCCAGAGGGAAGGCCAAACTCCAACCACGTCACTTGTAAGGGGTATCAATGTAAAGTTATGCATTTCCTTCCCCCCTCATTACTTAACATGTAATTTCTTATGTATAGTAACTGCATACCGTGTTGTTAACAATTCAAATTTATGGAAACTAGAAGTGATTTTTGGTTTATATATTAACAAGTTTTGGTGGGGTTTTTTTGTTGTTTTGGTTTTAATATATATATACACGTTTGTTTTTGTGTTGTTTTTTTTTTTCCCAAGGGAAGGCTGGGAATGCAGGATTGTTAAAATTTTACCACTGTTTCAGAAACCAATATTCATGTTAGGTTCAGTTCAGATGCCAAAACAGAATTAAAAAGTAGAAACATTGCATAAGTTTTTTATTGTAGCCAAATACTTCTTTCCCATGAATTAGATATTTCTATTTACCTGAAATAGATTCAGCAAAGAAAAATATACAGAACATTGATAACCTTTTGCATAATTTATTTTGACTGCCATAAGTCACTTCTAGGATGCATTATTAAACTGGAAATGTTGAAACAACCACTCTTTTTAGAGGAAGCAAACAGTAAACTTCAGCAAACAAAATTTTAGAAGGCTGTGAGAAGTATAGCAATTTCTGAGGCAATAATGTATTAATAAAGTTTGTTGTGTGTTGTTTGGGTTTTTTTGACAGTACAATAACTGAGCTAGCTTTTTGGCAAAATTATAATCTTAAAAAGTTTAATACATGCTGTGGGACACAATTACCTTGCGGCAAATCAGAACTACTCTAAAGAATACACAATCAGAGTTGGAGATGGAATATCGTAATTAGGACAGGGCAGCTCAGTTCTGATTCCAGAGGCTCATTTTCTGCCCTTCAGCAGATTGTACAGAATATTGAAACTAAGCTTGCAAGACCAGGCTGTCATCACGGCAAATTTTGGCATCACAATATTGAAACAAAAGAACTTTGTACTAGAAAACACAGTAATGAAATTATTTAAACTGCTGAAAAAGCAATAGAGAAATTCCCTGGTACCAACCATGAAGTTTCAAAAGCTCCCTAAATCTTCTAGCCATAGAATAGAAACCACTTATTTTTCTTTATTCTTTTTTTTTTTTTTTTTTTTAAACTTCTGAGCAGAAGTCATGGAACTAGTGTGTGGTAAATGCTAGACAACTTCTGCCCAGGGTGAATTGTCACCTAAGAAGTACCAGGTCTGTTAAAAGCTGCGTGCTGTGTGTAACCTGACAAATCAATTAAGGGGCCTTAGAACACAAGTTAGTGGCCTTCAGTAACTTACAGAAAATTATAACGTCTTTATTAAGATAACAGAAATAATATTCACCCAATGATTACTACTTTAATTCACTCCTAATCTTGTATAACGCTAATGGAGAAGTAGCTTTAACTTAAATGTTAATACTCTATTTACACAGTGTTTTCATCAGATGTCTCCATTTTAAACATAACCTTAAGAAATTTTACTATATTTGGACTATAAATGCCATTAAGCACATTAAGAGAATAGAACCACTAATTGACTACATACTCATTCTCAGTAACACACTAATGTGAATGTTTAAGTTTTTTGGGTTTTGGCTTTGGTTTTAGTTTTTTAGTTTGGCAAATCCAGTTATCTGGACTCTGCCTCTTTCCATTCCAAACTGAAAGTGGATGTCTGTCTAAAACAGTTCTTCTTGACAGACCAGATCATAAACGAGTGGTTAGAGATCACAAGAGTCAATTATCTTCAGAATAATAAAAGCTTACCCATATTAATAATTATTCTTATCACCAGGTTACTTTGCATCAGCTGATCCATATGTGGACATGTGGGAACTCCAAGCATATGGCAAACAAATTAAGACAATTAATTTTAATTCTGCCTCATTATGGAAAATGTTATCTGTCATTTGCTAATGGATAAATGCATGAACAGGTAAAGCAGGGCAACTTGTCGATCCACATCTACTAAAAATAAAATATACAAAGGGATCCTTCTGTTTCTTCTTTCCCATTTTAAAGGCAGATACTGCATTTGTTTTTCTTCAGTTACCTGAGACAGCAAATTCTACACTTATTCAGTCATCAGGTAGCTCAGCAGTCTTACACAGTTTCTCAAGAAATAACTTCATGTTTCTGACATTCCTCAGCCAACTCTTTAGTTATCCTGGTACCACATCCAAAGACCTCAGGTTGAGTTAGGTATGGTCCAAGCTGTTCACTTTCTCTATTTCAAGGTGACTGTCACTTTGCCATTCATGTAAGTCACATATGTTACCTGCTTCTCTCACCTGGCAAGAGCCGACTTAAGATTTTCCTTTCTCCTTTGAGAAGACCCAAAGTCTTCCCAAAAGATATCAAGGTATCAAAATAATTTTTTTTTTAACACGAGAAAACAGCAGAACTTGCTATATGCCTATGCAAAGTAGATACAATTTTGACATCTACAAAATTTGTGTTGAAAAGATAGATGATAAATTCTTCAAAGCTCACACAGAGTCAACATTTCAGCAGCAAACAGATTCAAACCCAGATTTCCTAAATGGTAGCAACAGCCTTTCCACAGAAAACACGCAAAGCCACCCAAGCCCAGTCGGCAGGAGACTGCTTTGACTTCCTCATGTCAAAGTTCATGAAGGTTTCTCAGGTTCATCATTCCCTCTCAGATCTCTACCGAAGGGCCAGTCAGCTTGGTGTTTTGCACACTAACTGAACAGGGGTGCTCACACAGCAGTGTCCCATGAGAGATGCTGAGAGAGCGGCTGGTTGGTACTTTTAGCAACAGGCAATAGTCCAGTCGCTCACCCAGCATGGTGAGAGGTCACCTACAGGACAGCTGACCGCTTCCCACGTATGCTCTGCCCAGTTTGGGTAAAGGGCACAAACAGGGCCTCCTACCTCCAAGAAATAGTTTCTTCACTACCAGATATAAAGCCAATCTCTTGTTTTCCTCTCTCTGAAAAGTCAAGTATTTTCTATAAGTGGGAGAGAGTTCAAGATTAAAGACTAAAAAAGAATACCGATGAAAATTCTGTAATTCTGTACAATTTTGTAATACCTAAATTTAAATGCCTTTAATAAACACCTAAACATTTAGAGGTTTGAAGCAGGTGAGTACTCAAACCAGCAGAGTTACTGGTTAAAACACATAGAGAAGTCAGTGGTATTTTGTTTTCCTTTTTGCTTTTGTTTGTTTTTTTATTTAATAAGGGCAAGCTGACTTGGTTAGATAAGTGCTGGGAGAAAAAGGGTCACAGCTAAGTTTTGCAGTTAAAATGAACAATAGGAGTGCACGGCTTGCCAAGAAGTGCATCTGCATATTCCTAATTTTTTACCAACTAATTTGAGGAATTTATCTTGCAAACTGTTGCTTCTGAAAGGACCAGTTGCATCTGAGAGCAAACTGTTGCATCTTCATAGATGCTGATCTTTCTGACTTCAAGTATACCCTGCTTTGCCAAAAATCAACTTAATGGAAAATGTGGAATTCCACCAGTCTAAATACACTCCCACTTTTACATGACACTGCCTTACTGCAAGATCCATAAAGCAGGATCAGTGCACAACAGTGCTTTAAGGTTAGGTGTTGGTTAGGAAAGCAGGGTTCACAGAATTACAGATAGTTCTTGATCTCTGCAGTGAAGGAACTTCAGCACTAGATGAAAATGTAAGTTCCTTGATGGCACTGGAAGATGTGTTAAGAATCTGAGTACAGCATGTAAAACATAAACACCGCATAAAACAGTGAAACTAACAGTTTAAATAAGTAAACACCACTGCTGAGAGCAGAGCTCTTGTCCTTCTCCACTCCTGCCCCCCATCCCTGGTATTTCCAACAGTCCGTTCCCTCCCCTCTGAGTGTCCCAGCACTTGTCAGACCCCACCAGGAGGAGAGTGCCATACGTAGCCCAGTAGGAAACTACTTGTTTTCATAATAATTTTTTTTTTTTTTTCCTGACAGGTCAGTAAGATTAAATAACTAAAGGGAACAAAAGCAGGGTAAAGGATGCTGGTAGTTGTGAAGCAACAAGCCTCCACCACCCAAACCTCACTGTGAAGCATTACAAGATAACCCACCAAGGACCTTTGTGAGTTTAATTTCTATTTTGTAATGCACAGCAATAGCTATGCAATATAATGCTGTATCAGCTTAAAAGCAGAAAAGACAAATACTTCAAAACAAGTACCTCACCTTCAAAACCTTAATAATGAACCACCTCCACATGCTTACTCAAGTAAACAGAAAAAATGACAGCTTTAAGATACGTTCAGTTGTACTGAACATTTAAGTCTTTTTTTTTAATTAAAGATAATTCATGTCACATTTTTCCCCTTCAAAGTACAAAATTAACTCCAGCCACAGGGAATAAGGCACACCCCTCCACCCATAGATTTTGATTTTATACTTACAATAGCTACAGACAGCGTTAGCTTACTGCAATCTCCTTCAATGTTAATTCTCCTGAAACTGCTCTTATTGGCATGATCTGAAGCCAACAAGGCTCTCTACAGTTGGCTTTAGATTAGGCGCTTATATAACTGTAACATCTGGGGCCCGTTTTTACTATGCAAGTTCCAGCAGATGTGTATAAATTCATTTCTATTTAACAGATGCCTGTATTTTGGAAAAGCAGAACTGATAGCATATTCTGTTCAAATGAAAAAACAAGTTAATACATATTGTCCCAGAAAAGAATGAAATAAATAATGCTATTTTGTGCGACACGCACCCTAAATGTATTCCAAAGTGTTTTGGGTTTTTTTTAACTTCTGTGCTTTGCAAATTCCTGTCCATCTCTGCACAGGGGATAGAAAAAAACACAGCAGACCATTATTGCCACAGCTGGAACTACTAGAAGGGAGGAGGTCCAGGGTCAGGACTCTTCTGCTTCATTATTTTATAAAAATAACAAAGTATACAAAGTTTTACATATGCTTTGTGAATTCTAGATTAATCTGTGATCTTACTCAGGAGACAGCAAAGCAATCTAATACAAGAGACATAAAGTATCATTGCACAGCACACATGAAGCAACTGCCAATATGTGAGCAACTACCTATTGGTTAATGTGCTACTTCACAGTGAAGTCTGGAAGGGTTTTCTATCTGTAAGTGAAAACTCCCCATACAGTGGCCCATTGGGCTATATGTAATAAAGAAGTATGATAAACTGTTATAATCTGCTATAATCTTTTTAACCATAATTTTCCCCCAGTGAAGAGCAATTACAATTTCTTGTTAAGCTAGGGTTGTTTTTTTTTTCTATCAACAATAAAAACATCACACAAGGATATCTATATCCATCCTTTCAATTGCACAAACAATAAAATATTAACAGGATTATCATTAAATCCTTGTGAAGATTTCAGTATTACTACTACAGAAAAAACCTTGCTGAAATAAGTAGATGAGCCAGAATTACTACCCAGTAAATTGTACTAATTTACAGGGAATCAGAGCATGGTCTTCAGATTATAGCCTCTAAGATCATATTAAAAATATGTCAGTACAACAGTTAATTAAAAGGACTAAAGGAAGTTACTTTAAAATTATTTTCCTAACTTTATTAATGCAATAAGAATGGATTACTTACACTCTCATCTTTTGTATTTCATGTTCTGTATTGGAGAACCAATTATCACAGAATACTACAGTCTCCAAATATCTGAGATTATTTTTCTGTATTGATAGAAGTTATAGTTTATTAGGCTGGTAATGCAGAATTTTCAGTGATCCTTTGCAAACAATAGCAGAGTATCCGTCCAGCCATATAAAAAAGCACTGGACTTGGCAATTTGCAGTTCAACACTACTTATCAGGACCAGGAAAACAATTACTTGCCAATTAAGACATATAAATAGGCTCAGAAAAACAATTCACACAGCGAGAACAAAAAACTAACTTACTCTTTTTAATAGTTACAGACACTAATATATTTTTTTTACTTATAAGCAGGGATAGACCATAGTCATACCAAGTTTAAACAGAGCCTACTTTGACAGAAGGTTAGCAAGACTTTAAATAAAACAATTAAGCATTTGGTCAACTTCAACTGAATTCCCTTGTCCTCACCAAGATAATCATATTCTGATTTCCAGAGAGCTCCTACATTTTTCAGTGCAAAGACAGATTAATGTTTACTGAGCTGCTACCTTATATATATATATATACTTTTTTTTAAATTATTTTTTTTCTCCTCTTCCTTCTCCTGAGTGTTTGGGCCCCAGGCCTCCTGTATTCCTCTGAAGCTTGTATTATTAACTTGTTCTTTGAATTTTCTTCACTAGCATTTTCTAGAGCTTCAAAAAGAATTTATCTTCACAATAACAAGCACAGTAAGATGAAGGGGGCTTTGACTTAGAGCAGGCAGAGTACGGACAGAAAGGGACCCTAGTTCTGAAAGCCATGGTATCTCCTCAGCATTTGAAATAGGAGCATGTGATCCTTTCATTGCCAGTGGCACCAGAATTTGGTGTGTAGGAGAAATCCTGCTGCTCCCAGTATGAAGACCTCATGTCTGAGTAGTTGACAACAGCAAGAGATCCCCTTGCAAGGCCACATGACTTTGGAAGACAGAAAATTTGTCACACACTCATAAAATGACCAAAAAGATGAAAGCTTTTTTTAAGTACAAGTAAAGTACTAATTATGGGTACAACAGATTTCAAATGCAGATGAACCCCTTAAGGCAGAGGCATCCCTCCTGTTGCATTTTGGTCTCAAAGATCAGTCCTCAAGAATGAACTTGAGCCATCACAACCACCTGCAGTGAAAGTTCAGAAACTGTATTCCTGTTGAGTTAATAACATATGCAGCAAATGACAGAACTGGACCCAGAAAGCAAGTGGACAGAAAAGGTTCTTGGAGTACAAATCCATTGAGAGCCAGTGAACACACATTAAATAAACCTTAGATATTGTACCACTGTCACAGTTCTTGTGCCAGACCTTGTGGAGAATAAACAGTCTTGTGGAAGGGTATCAGTACACACTTGCTTTGTGCTTATATTTCTCTCTCTTTTTGCTACTGGCTACTGTTGGATACAGCTAGATCTTTGATCTGACTTGGTACAGCATGTTTTGTCAAGTGCTAAATCAACAGATGAGCAGAAGAAAGAGAGAAGAAAAGGAGATACATGCTGAGTTCTTCCACTTTCAAAGTTAGCTTAAAGGCTGATATGAAACCTAACTCCCAGGAAGCATCATGGTGCTAAACTGCCCCTAAGGCTTCATGGCCAAGAGATGCCTCCGCAAAATCTTCCAGGGAAGGAGCTTAGGGTTAATTATACTTGAAGTTTCCTTTTCATTCCTTCTGTGCTTTTCTTTTTTAACTCTGGTTCTGTTTTTTGGTTTTTGTTTTTGGTTTGGTTTGGTTTATTTATTTATTTATTGTGATCAAGGGCTGAATTTTCTCTCTGGTAAAATAAAAGCAACATCTAGTTGCCTTAAAGCACAAATTCTCCAGAAACATCACACCCAAATTTGGGGTAGTTAAGTGTAAGCAGTCACTTTAGATGACTGCACACAAGAGGAAAATATGCACAAAGAACTGCTGTTCATTTCCATTAAACTACATAAGTCAGAATGGATGTCAGTACTATCAAGTACCAGGTTATGGGAAGGAGTTTTCCCTAGAGCATTAAGCAGTGCCTTTGACCATGAACTAGGCAGCAAAGGGACAGCCCATGACAGCAGGAACTGCCCAGAAGGTTACATTATCTCTACAAATAGAGACTTCAGCTGATAGTGTTATTTTATTTTTGTTCCTAATATAATTCAGTCCATTTCTTTCCCATGATGACTTCCTTAATATTCTCCAAGAGCCAAGGACATGATATACCCTCCTTTTAAACCTGATTTTGCCCATAACCAGAACTTACAGTAGACTCTGTGCTTCCTATTTAACTTTGTTGTATAGCCAATGTCAATATTTTGTTTGAAAAGTTTCATTTTCAACAGAGAACAAATTTGTGAAAGTACAATTTTAAAAAGCAGAAAAAAATGAAGAACAATTTAACCAAAAGAGCCTTAATAATTTTTAGCAGACAGTGCAATATCACTGATTGCATTTCAGATCAGCTGTACGGTAAAAAAAGAAAACTAGTCTACAAAACAGCTACTGCTCTGTGAATTATCAAGGACAACACAATTTAGAAATGATTGCTAAGATGTAATCTTGGCCGTGCAAATGCTTATGTTTCATACAAGGGCAGAAGCAGAAACGCTTTTTCAATAAACATGTAGGTAACTCCAAGGGCTGGAGAAAGATCAGGACTTTTCCTCCTGGCTAATTTGGCTTCTGGTCCCCTCCTAGCAGTTAGCAGATCAATCACTGCAGGGCCCCAGGAGATAAATCAGTGACTCCCAGCAATGCACAGTACTCCTGATTCCCCTTCCTGGGGTCTAATGCATCAAACATCCCTGGACCATTCTCCTGAACCAAAGCCAAAAGGCATAGATTTGCCTAAGTCCACAGTATTAAACAAACTCTCTTCCCCTTCAAAAAAGGATGGTTGAATCCAAACCACCCCACAGGAATACTACCTGGGCTGTGCTGCCTCAGAAGTGATGCCAAAAAGCTGCCTGGAAGACTGTGAGTTAGTCCAGGCCAAATGCACACCAGGGACCACTCTGACAACTCCACAGAATTGTGTTCTTGTGCCAGGAAACCTTTGGTGCTCCTCAGCTCTCATGAACAGAAACAGCCCTAGAGCTAGACTGCATCAGTAACTCCTACAGGCAAAGCCAGGTCCCATTTATGGCCACAAATGTACTTCAAAATGCACTCATGTGATCATTTCACCATCGTTTCTAAGCCAACTCAAGTGTTTACAATTTATATCCTCACCTACTCATCTGAAGTTTTCTTTCAATCCAGCACCATATGGCATCAATCCAGACAGACACTGTGCTACTAAACTTCTCCAGTGTCTTTCCAGAAACTCCCATACATACCTGACTGGTGGGACAGGCAGTGATTCCCCCTTAGTGGGACAGGCAGACATCCCTACCTGATGGGACAGCCAGACATCCCCACCTGGTGGGAGAGCCAGCCACCCCTGGCCAGTGAGACAGCCAGCTGTCGCAAGTTGGTGGGACAAACAGCCATCCCCCTGGTAGGCAGTGCCAGGCCATATGAGCTGCCCAGGAAGCATGGAACATCTCACATGGTTAATACAGGCTTTGTGACTTTCCGTCAAATTTGAGTACTACTAATACCAGCTTATTTCTGTTCTGAATATTCTTCCTTTTTCACTTAAACTCCGTTAATGATTTCCATAAAGCTTTGGTAAAGCACATAAAAGGAGATTTAGAAAACAAAACTGGCTTGGGATGCAGCACTGTCATTTAAATGCCTGGTTAGTTTAATGCAGTTGATATTTGTTTGAGGGCTGGGTTACATATACATCTGCCACACTTCCAGGCATTTTATACACAGATTTAGGATTGCTAATGCCACCCATTATGATAGATACATATTTATTTCCTGCAACTGCAGTTATATCTGTAAATAACTCTAGGACAAATTTTCACTGATACTGACCTATCCCAGCCACTGCTTCTCTTCTCAGTGCCTTTCCACGCCAAATTTCATTGGCTTCTAGACAGCAGATACTCAGGTCAATATATCACACAAATTGAAGTGCATGTTCACTTTGGATCACCTGGAAAGAATTTCAAACTTTATGGCTCCCCAAGACTGTGCTTCCTCCTGTGCAGCTGCAGTGAAAACAGACCTGGGTGGGTTTTTTTCTTTTGTTATTTATTCTTGGCTGATAAAAGATATCAGTGGTACAGCAAATCAAATGTACTAAATCTGTGTGCTTCAGCGCCAGGGACTGGTCAGAAGCAGAAAGCAATCAGAGACAGGAATTAAGAGAATGATTTTGTGTCCCAGATCCAGGGAATGCCACAGGATTGTTGGGCAGTATTTAGACAAGAATCTGCTGGAAAGAAGCTTCTAGAAAAAAACTCCACAACAACACAAAACCAAACCAAAACAGAACACAAACTCCCATTTGCTATTTCTGGTACGTAACAGTTATTTTGGGATTAGCTCATGATGTTGAGAGGTGAATACATTGTAGAACAGAAAGAATGTGAATTATAAAAGCAATTAGGCTGCTTGTTTAACAGAACTAAAACAAGGGAAAGGGGTTGAGGGAGAAAAGAGAATGAACCAAACACAAGGATTTTCTAAAAGAGCAAATTTTACTACAGAAATTATTCTAAATCTGATGCATCACTGTGACATGCTCAGTGCTCTTCTGCCCACCCAAAGCTTCTGCCCGTCCCACGACTGAGGCAGAGTGAGAGAGAGGAGGGATGTCCCTTTTCCAGCTCCTTGACAGTAAAGGAACATGGAATTAATCTTTCACACCTCTTCATTAAAGTTTTAGAAACTGAAATAATCTTGTAGATTGAATTTTTAATCATTACATATTTTGTTTCATTAATAGCACATAGAAGTCAGAGATTAAGTGCTTTTTCTCAGGCTATGTTGTCTTCCATGTATTGTGCAAATGTTGATGGCAACACGGGAAAACAGAGTATAGACAGTTTTGTGGTGTCTGACAGCAGTGTGCCCTGACTCACAGATACAAACCCACTATTTGTTTGTATGGGAGTATCTGATTATTTGAATCCCAAATACCACCTTGGTACATCTCAAAACATTAAGATATCAATCATATCACCTTGAAGGAGTATCTATAAATCAGATTAATTTTTAAGAATTTGATTATTCAGATTACTTCTGTTTTAAGTGACAACTGCCATTTCTATATCCACTGGTTTGTTGTGTGTTTTTTTTTTTAACTTAAAAGCTTACCTTCAACTTGGGATTAATTATTTTCTCTGTCTTCTCTTTGCTTTCATCCTCTGTCACTCACTTATATACATCATCATTCTCTTCTCCGTCTATATCACTTGCTGCCCTCACCATATTTTGCCTTTTTTTTTTTCCCAATTAATATGATTTCCCTTCCAATAGCCTTTTGATCCATGCTACTTCAAGTTATTATATTGTTTTCCTGTATTGGCACTCCTTGAAAAAGAAACAAACTAAACCGTGCAAGGAAACCCCTGCTCCAAATCCTACTTTCTTGAAACACTTAGGAAATCAGATTTTAATCAAAAAACAGCAGAACTTTTGTTTTAGATACCTGAAACCTCAACTGAGATCTGTCAGGGAACACAGTTTCCTTAAAAAACCAAAACAAAACAAACCAAAAAAAAACAAAAACCAAACCTTAATCCTTTTTTACTTATGAAATCCAGTAGAGCTAAAAAAAGCTCCATTACTTGCATAATTATTTCTGTAGTAAATCTATTAGATCAGCCATTACAAAAATGAATTTACAACGAAGAACATAAATCATTCAAGTACTTGGAAAAGTCAGGTCATTTAGAAGGTGCTACATCTCTAGTATTTTTGGTTTCAAGCTGCTTTACAGGACATTTTGTGACAGATACCTTTTGATAGAGGGTTCAGAGCCCTCCTCTCTCCTTGATTACATTATTTCTCATCTCCTGACACACTTTCATGTCAGTCTGGGTAAGATATAGCACACCAGAGAACGGGAAGACCCAGGTATCAGTTTGTCACTGCCAAGCCCAGTAGGTCATGAAACAGGTCTCATCATGGCTGCAAAACCACCAGGTTTAATTACGTCTTTAAACCAGGACAGAAATGTATTATTGCTGGTAAACAATGTAATTTCAATTTTTCCCCTTCTTTGCATGGTGGGCTTACTTAAAGAAAGGAGAATGCTGCAATTCTGTTCATAAACAAACCAACAAACAAAAAAGGCTGGGTTTATTGATCCATCAATGGAAATTCTCATAGAAAAAAAATTACCCTCTCGTTATATTTGTTATTTTTACAGTTTACTCCTTATCTTACTGTGAAAGAAAATTCAAGCACAGTTGCACTTTAAGGAACCGTTTCGACCCAGAACTTGCTTCCCTGCACATCCCATCCAACTCAGCAGCAAAAGCCGTGCAGAGGGAGCACGAAGGGAGGGTTTAATTGCAGCTCCCCAGCCTTCTCGATCAGCAAACGGCCTCGGCTAAGCACAGGCGACACGAGCCACACTTTGGTCCTGAAACTGCTCTGCCTATGGGAGGAGCCTCCTGCCCACCCGGCCCAGCGTGCCTCCCAGTGATTGTTTCTTCCTAAGGAGATTTAGGCAGTTTGCGTCAATCAAGGATTTAATGCGAGACATAAATGCCATCCCCTCTTAACATAAACAAACAGCTGCCAGCACCTTCCTTGATGAGCTACGGGTGCATGGGTGGCTGGCAAAAATTATAAAAGTTAGTCATTTCTAGTGTGTTCTTCCCTTTTAAACATAATACCTAATCTTATTATTAATCATAGGCCTGATTTTAAAGGTCATCGTTTTTCTGCAGTAGCAAAACAACACAAGTATTTTAAAGGCAGATATAAATACAATGGGAATTGTTATAATAATGTTAAATGCCCAGAATTACATACAGAATACAAAAGCCATTAACAGAGTATGCAGAGGCAATCATTAAATCTTTTTCCAACTCCGACTGTCTAAATAAGGAAACCGATGGAACTCAATAAATTATTGGATGAAGCTTGCTCCTTGGTCCATGAAGTAGAGTATATCTGTATTGAGAACTACAGCAGAAATTAGCACTCACAAGTCACAAGGCTTCAAGCCTCATCAGATCTTTTTGCTGTAAATTGAATAATAACAATTAAAAAGATAATCTTGAAATTAATTGTTTCAAATTGCAACATCATCACTGAACATGCTTGATTTTGCAATCAACAGTTTCTGCTTTTTAGCCCTGGCCGTGTTCAACACTTACTTATAAATTGAACAGTTACATAATAGAATTCTGAATCCTGTAAAAACCGGCCCAATCATTCCCACAATATCTTTGGGTAATTAGCATGAAATTAGCAGTTTGTCAGATGCCCAGTAGAAGGCAAATGAGGGAACATCCCTGCCCCCCAAACAATCTGGCACTCTGTGGCTCAGCAGAAGGGTTGGATGTGTTTCTCCTCCTCAATCCCTTCCACACTCTTCACCACCAGCACACGCATGCAATTTTTTTCCAGGTAAAAAGGAAGTGGCTGAAATACAGCTCACATATTGTCTTATTTCCTCTTAAAATACAAGTACTCTTCTAGCCCTAGACCCTCAATAAGCTGTTTGGTAGCTCCCACCAAACACAATTAAATCAGTCGCATTCATCCTTTTAGTGACGGGTCCAAAAGTTACCTTCATGATGTTAGAAGCTTATTACAAATGCAGCACTTCTTAGCACCTGAACTTTTGACCTGATTTCTTAAAAATAGCAAAGACTCCCAGATCAAAAGAACATTATTGAAAATAACAGTATTAATGCTATTTAATCAGCTTCTATTTTTTCTAGCCTCTTGAAGCAGAAGGCAGCATGCTGCATATTCTGTTCTACATTGGGACTGACACGAAATTCAAAGCTGTGTCTGAATATTTCATTCTGATACTGTTAAATAGTAAATTGGGAAGCATGCAAAGCCTCATGTTAATATTTCAGGATAAAGCTTGTCCATCTTAACTTCTCATGTTCTGCTGACAGGTTTTGGGAGTCAACTCCAGAAGTTTCACCATGAGTTTCATTCTTTTTATGCCCCTGTAGAAGCAGGGATAGTTGAAGGACCAGGCAAGCTGGCTCACAGGCTCAGCACCTACTATTCACTCTGTAGGTTCCTTAGAAGCCTTCTTGCTTTTCTGGAAAACCTCTGAAAACAGTTATGGTCTACGGACATTTTCAGAAACCTTCAAAATTCTAGGTCCTGCTCACAGGGTAATATTGCACAGTTTCTTAGACAAAATTAAAATCAGATGTATTTCTCTTGAAAGCAGGGTCCTAAGCATATATATAAGCAAATATATATATATATACACACACTAAATTTCTGAAGACAAAACAGATGCTGTGACTTTGTAGAACTTTTTTTTCAAAACGTTATCTGATTTTTTTTTATTATTATTATTTTTTCCCAAAGTAAACGGAGTATGAGCCCTCTCCTACCTGGGAAAAATAATGTCACAAACATACCAGAGAGATTTAAAAATAAAATGGCAATCGTTGGGACAGTTCTTGTCCTCACTTATGCTCACACAATCCTAATTAAAACTGGGCAGAATTTGGCTCACTGTGCAAGCCCCATCTAATCCCCACACTGTAGACTGCCATGCCAGAAGGTTATTCCTTGAAACACTCCCCAGTAAGCCGGATAATTCTGGAAATGACATTTCAATGCCATTGAATCAGTTTGCCTACTGCTATGATTTAATTTCTAAGCCTTTTCTACTTGACTGTATTTGTATTATAACATAGAAATGGTGACAAGGATATATTTTTTGAGAAATAAATAAAAAAAAATGATGACTATTGTGGTCTGTAGATTAGGACGCTCATTTGGAAAGAATTGAGTCTTTGCAATGGTAATATTGTTCCTTATTTATTGTATATCTACAAGGTACATCACAAATTATAAAATGCAAGCAGAACATTTAGGAAGAGAGTATCAGAGAGCCAGAGTAACATCTACTGTGTAAGATAAAAATAAGAAATCTATTTGTTTAGTGTCTTGGGACTGCTTTAAAATGAGACACTGAAGCAGCTAGAGCAGAGCAGCTGTTTTTACACTATTTCGCTTTTGGGTCCCAGAAAAAGGGCCTCTGAGGACAGAGGAACACAGGGAAAAGTGATGGACTGAGCATCCCAGAGGCTGCTGGAGCTGGGGAAAGTTTAGATTAAGTCAAATCATTGTCCCAAGGCTGATAGCGCAAGGCCATTTTGCACCTTCTTGCCTGAGCTGCACTTACAGCTCATTATTTGTAACCCTGGATATATAAGGCTGAGGGTTCAGCATAGGAAACTAAGCTTTAAGATAGAAAGAAAGCCAGATCCTACAAGTAGATAGGTCTTCTATACAAAATGGAGATCAGTTTTATAAATATTTTCAAGTTCAGCTTCTTTTGCTGTGCTGACACTTTAATCTACGTGGAATAAAGGGCAATCTGCAATAGTGCTGTGTCTGGGGAGAAGTACTCAAAATTAAGTCTCTGATTTCCCATTTATGCCATGTAGGAATTATGCAGGGTCAGCTTCTGCACCAGGTCAAGGGTTTCATGCTCTTTGGGAGTCTGGCTTTATCAGCTCCATGTTCATGTCCAGCCACCTACACAGGGGAGGAAGAGCTCACCCGGCTGTGCTTGCTGTTGCCTCAGAGCTTTGCAAAATGGGCCGCTCACCACGGGGCTGGAAGGAGACGCTGCTCCGCCTGATGTCAAAGCCAGGAATGCCATATTATGCAGATAAATACACCTATATTTCTCAGGATATTCCTGTCTTCGTGACATAAGGGACATTCATTTCCGTTGATACCTATTCACAGAACACCTGGGTACATTTAAAAAATTCTGATTTTGTTATAGGTTATTTTCTAGTTTCACTCAATTTTTCACCTGTTGCCTTGTGTAAAATACTCAAATTTAGTATCCTTGGTAAAACTAATTTTAAACTCTGATTTTTTTTCTTGGTTTTATTAGCAAAGTAGTAATATAAAAACCTTGGAAAAAATGCAGTATAGCAGCAGAAAAAAAAATTGTGTCTGTTCCTTAGCACTCTATACTCCTTCACACCTCCTTGAAGACCAACTTTAGTGAGAAAAATCAAAGACTATCAAGTCAACTAAAGATTTAACTATGTCATTTTCTTCAAGTCAGATAACTAAAGAAGTGCTTAGGCATATGTGCAAAAAATAGTGATGAATATTTAATTATTTCATATTCACTGTATACCAATTTTTTAAAAAGTTGTCTCAGGAAACAAATTGACTGCAACAGAATTTTCTAAGTTCAAATAATAACGCTAACATAGTTTTACAAACCAAGAAGCACAGAAGAACACCACAAAGTCTCAAGCGTAAGTCTGACACAGAAACATTGAAAGACTTTGACATGCCCCTCACCAGATAATCTATCAGACAGTTATAAAAGAGGAGGGAACACTAGGGGGAATTCCCACACCATTAACTGGCAACTGATAACGGTACATCATAAAACACTATAGCCAATCCTACATATCTCTGAAAATCACCAAAATCCTTAGAAAGGGCTAAGGTAAGTGAAGGTTGTGCGCAATGGAGTAAGAAAATACTTCAGAGCAGAGAAAGAAGTGGGCTTCAGAAAGGTAATTTTGGTGGACCAGGCTACTTTTCAGAATAATTCAGGAAGATGTTTTACCATTGGGATTTTAATACAACTACTTTAATATTTTTCGCTTATATGTACGATTCAGACTAACATACTCAGATTTACTAAAGAAAATTTAAAATACATGTTCTTGCTATAATCTCACTGGAATTCATCTCGAAATTGGAACAATACAAAATATGGAAGGATAAAAACATCAAGTGCTGCCAGCAGCATAAACTCACTTTATGGCCGGATTTTGTAGAAGGTAGAAGAAAAGAGCAGATTAAGGACCTGATTCTGCACTTCCCAGCACAGGCCAGTGAAAGGCCCTAGAGGGTCCTTGCCTCTGGCTGCAGCCAGCCTGAGCAGCCTGGGTTTAGATTTCTAAAGCATACAGAAAACTGCAATTAAAGTATCTCTGAAAATTTAGGACCTGAAAAATACAACCTTAGACTTTCCAAACCAGTTCTCAGTTGAGTGTTCTGAAGTCCATTGTCATATCAGTATGGACACTTTATTTCGGCATGCCTTTTTGCTCTGAAATAAATTAAATTATTTCATGTTTTCTCAAATTAAAATACATGTAAAAGAGAAAATTAGAAGCTCAATACGAAACAGCCATTAAATTACATCCCAAATGATAGTTTTATAAAGGTTGAAATCCTTCTGGTGCAATATGAAAGACACTATGGAATGTTTTAAGCTTGGCATGATCCTAATTATTTGTTATACAGCATTTTTAGATTTAATTATGCTGACCTTCAAAAAAGCATAATTCATGGACAATACTAGAGAACCCACCTGTACAATCTTCCATCATGATTGGTGATGCTGACTACATCTGGGCACAGGCACACTGAGCTGTGCATTCAGAGCAATGCATAAGGAGAAGAATATCCTACTGCTTCACTTGGCTGAATTTTGAGCTGCCCTTTAGTCACCCTCTGGAGTCACTGGCACTTCAGGCCATTGCGACTGGATCCACACCCAGCTGTGCCAGGCGGCTACAGCCGACGCTGAAGTACAGCATGTTCATGAAGGATGGAAAGCACCAGGTCCAGAAAGATCTGGCAAAGACAGAGGCCAAACCCAATGTTTCAACCCTGAAAGCTCTTTCCTACAAGGCTTCAAAATTTGTTATGGGAATGAAGAATCTTACTCGAGACAAACAAGAGCTCGGTTCCTAACACTGAGATCTCAGAGTATCTCCACCTCTTTCCCCTGCCAGACTTTACCTGGCACCTTCAGACCACACACAAACAGGACTGAGCTACAAAACACATTAAAGTTTGAGACCCAAATACATAAAACGTTTCACAGAACAAAAACAATGAACATACAGCTGCATGAAAAGCAGGGGAAACCAGCAGATTTCAAGCACCTGGTCTGCCAGACCAAAAAGAGGGAAAGCAGTGCTGAAGATCATGTTCTATCACACCTAGTTAGAGCTACCTGAATAATTCATTTTTGGGAGCAAGGGCCAAATCAAGTGTCTTGTAACATTATGCCATGTCTTGTACAATTATAGGAATACACCAAAATTATTTGTTTCAGTTTATTTTTACTGAAACACAAGTACAAAATTAATAATTTGAGGTTAAAAAAAATAATGTTTTAAAAATTTATTCCCAATTCAGGACTCAGGTTTCAGAAATCTCTGAATTGAGAATGAACGTTACAAGTACAACCCCTTGTCAGAAACTTACAGTTATTTGGGCCTGGGTAATGAATGGTTACATTAATTCATTGATGATTTGCCTTTGCATCTCAGTAACAGTTAAACACATCTACCATCTGCCAAACTGCTCAGATTTCACTTTCAGCTTTCATACTGCATACTGATTAGCACATTTAGTATTAATTGGTAATCAAACAGAAATGCACCTGAAACAATGAAACAAGACAGAAATAACCTTTTTATTCCAGCAGGTGAGAACTGAGACATGGTAACAAAGCAGTATGTTTACCATTTATGTTTACCCTGTACATGATAAAAGAATTCACCAACCAGAGTGAATACATATTTTTCATCAGCTCTTCTGTTTTTCAAATGGAATTTTTTTATTATATGCAAAATTGCATTAAGCACGCAAAATGACTTATTCAGTGATTTGCATAAACATCTTCCATGGTGTGCACACCACTTGACAGCTGTGATTTGCTTTACCCATGCATAAATAACAACAAAACTGGCCCAAAGACTTTTACTTCACATTTTAAATGTGAAGCCTAACAGGGTGAAGAAAAAGGTTATCACTTCCAGAAATACTGGGAAAACACAGCCCATACCTAGTAAGAAACCACTAGAATAGAAAACAGGACAAAAAATTATAACAAATAAAAAATTATGTAATTCCTAAATCTCTGGAGATTTGTATCTTATTTAACTCAATGCTGAATAGGACATAAATATAGTTACGAGGGCTGAATCAATAGATATTTCTTTTGAATGGCACAGAATACTTCTAAGTGTTCTGAGAACTTAGTATTACAAGTAACCAATTTGGAGCATATTTGAAGAATACCAAAATATTTCAACTTTCAAATTCTAAAAAAAATTTAAAAATTAAAATTTAAAAAATTTCAAAATACTTTTAGAACTTCACAGTAATGAAAGTATTTTAAAATACTTTGGTTAATCTATTCTACAATAAAGTATTTTAGAAGTATACAAGAAATAGCCATTGGCTGGAATCTACTGAAGGTTTATTTTTCCTTCCCTCTATAACCATTTATAGCTATTCAAAATGTGTGTGAAAGTAATTTTTGCTTTAGTCTAGGTGACTACGCTGTGCTGACAGACAGGTAGGTTTTGTGTGTCTGAGGGAATATTTTTTTTCAGATTTAACCAACATTCAGAGGGTGGGAGGGTACCGAAGAAAATTACTTGTATGACCTTTTCCTTCTTGCACTCTCAGGTCTACACCATTTAAATACTTCAGTCAAAGTATCCTCTTTAAACACTATAGGTTTTATTTAGACAATAAGCTGCTCAAGCCAGACAGGTTTATTATATCCTTCAGCATGATGTGCACATTGGTTACAACTGAAAATCAAAACTACTTTGGGAGTAAACAGTACTGTAACATGAACATAAAAATTAAAATTGAACCCTGACGTGAAAACAATTCAGTACTAAGTCTTAAATATTTAGGAGGACATAATTCAAGATAATTTTTAAAAATATCGAATAATAATCTTAATAGAAACCTAACCAGCCAAATATACTCCTTCCTAGCCCATGGAAATAATTACAAATTCTGAAAATTTAAAGGTTTACCACCCCCATTCTAATTTTTTCTTCATTTTTATTTACAGCTTTTATAAAATGACTTAGCTATTTTCAAATTGTCTTTAACTTGTGGAAGTATGAATCAGCTTTTTGATAGCAGTCTCTTGAGTTTCTAAATATTTGCTTAGCTTATCGCTTAGTAGAAAGCTAGTAGAAATTCTCTTACCATCCTTATGCTAAAACAAGTTTAACAGCATTTGGGGTTAAGCACAATATGGCCTTGACAGTAGTTTGCTGTCTTGTACCGGAAGGCATGTAGCACAGCACAGGAAAAGAGCCCTGAGGCATTAGCGTAATCCACTGAGGTTAAAGTAGGAAAGCTAAAATTATTTAATACATTTTAAGTCCCTAGTACAGTACATGGTCTGTTGCTAGGAAGCAATCCTGGCTAAAAATATAGCTCTTTTTAATATGCTGACTTGAAGTCTAAAAAATGAGAGAAATGGGTCTTACTGAAGGTATTTCTCACACCCCTCCCCTCATTCAACAGGGTCCCCAATTCACATGCATGAACGTATGAACCTGAAGTGCTTCTGAGCCTGGAGGTTGCATTTCATCAAGAAAAGGCAAGCTGAGAAGATGGATGGTTTTTACTAACATCTTGCCAGGAGCACCCACACCAGGGAAACCATGGAAATAAGTAAAAACTCTCCAAAATTGTCAAATTTAAAGTCCTGATCGCTCACTCCAACCATGGATTGGCCACCCATGAAGAAGACTTTCCCCACCAGACACCCAGACCCCAGGTATGGGCCGACTGCCTGGGGGGAAACTGAGGGATGCAGTAAGCTATCCTAAATATAAATATATCCACTATGAGAAATTCCCATGCCATGAATAACCAGCATGTGCCCTGTTCTGTGAAAACAAAAGCATGCAACTCTCCTAATTCACAGCTGTAAAAAGATGAAAAAATGCTTATTCACACAAATTAAAAATTAAAAACCTCAGAAACAGAAAGCAGAATTTGGCAGTAACAGTGCTGAGGAGTTGCACTCATTTAGCTAGAGAACCGAGCAGTTCTCTAGTAATATTGGACCAGAAAATTCAGTACCATTAAGGAACACAACATGACAGAACACACCTAGCAAGGGATGTAAGTGCCATGAATACCTGAAAAATGGGAACTCAGTCCTTACAGGATGTTCTGGATGAGGTCGCAGTCCTATACTTGGGCAACAGATCCACTTAGTCACATTTCAGAGAATAAACGATACATTAATGGAAGAACAAAATAGAAAACTCTAAGCATGGAATTACAAAGAATCATTAATTACTTTAAACAACTTGAAGACTTCAATCACAAAATATTATACCTGTCTGTTCTACAGGAAATCTTTACTGAATGCATACTTTAAGTAAATTGTGACACAAAATCTGTGTTTCTAGTAGCTACATATTGTCCCTGAAAATGAATGTACAAGTAGAATTTGATAATGGCCTTGAAAGAGACAGTAAATCATGTAGAAAAAATATTTTTAATTACTAAAAATTACTACATTTCCTACTAATAATTATTGTTATTGCTGAATTATTTTGTAATTCAACTTTACTTCTTATGTTTTCACTCTACAGTCCTTTTTCCTTTCTAGGTGGTCTCCTGCTAGAAAGGAAGTTATATTGCTCTTGACTGCAAAAGTACTTCCTTTACTTTACAACTCTAATCCACGCAGCTGCAGGTTAACAGGCAGGATTAAGGAGGAAAGGTTCAGAACTTTGGTGTACCTTTTTTTCCCTTAAACTAACTTATGATGGGAATTAGTCACTCTCTGAAGGAGTGTGGGATCAGATAAAGGTACTGCTCTCTTCCAGAATCTTAAAATTTAAACCTTGATTCTAAACATTTGCTATTCTGCTTGTTTTATTTCTGGATATGCTGTATGATGCAGATAAGAGTTGGAAGACCTCTGATGGTTTTGTAAGGTCCCAGCTCATGAATGGGCCAAATCCTTGAATAAGAAATGTCTCAATACACATTCTCACAGTAAACTCAAACCAGTTTAAGATAAAAATGCAAAAAATTCAGCATTCCTGAATGCCCTCTGCCCTCTGGATGAACTTTCTTCACTTGCACAGCCACTCTCCATTTTCAGATTTTCAGCAGGTTTATTATGTTTCATTAAACACCTTTTCTTCAGCCTCAAGTAGAGAACAGCCAGGTCAGCCTCTTAAATGAGAAGCAAGTTTGTCCCCATCCAACAAGTAACTAAATGTCTCTGTTACATTCACAAACATTACGTTTGGAGTCATGCACTTGGCAGTTAGCACACAGTCCTTTGCATCAGGGAGGTATATAACTCTGCTTTTTCTCTAAAATAACTACTTGGCATTTTAGGGAGGATTTTTTTCTCTTTGGACTTTATATTCTCTGCCACGTTGGATATTATAGCCACACATGATGTGAACATGTAACTAGGCTAATTTTGGTGTAGCTTGATACAAGTACATGGCTGATTTGAAGCCCAGTGGTTTTGAATGCTTTTTCCTCAACCTCCTTCCTTTAGTCAGGCACATTAAAACAAGAAAAATCCTAACTACAAGATGATGCATTTTTATATTTATGGGCACGTGCCAAACCTGGTTTTTAAAGGCTATGATTTCAGTGAGAAACACTAAAGCAGTTTTTGCTGCCTGGATGTGAGGCATTATCTATGGATTTTTACAAATTACACAGTTTGGAAAGTCTTGAAAATTTCAAACTAAACTAGAAATTTAACAGTGCCATTAAGTTAATGATGGGTAGGCATCAAAACATAATGTACTTCTGAGATATTTTATCCTTTTTTATCCAAAAATACTTCAACATTATTACCACTGTTAATATTTATCTTCTTCTATTTGCAATATACCTGAAATACCCTCTTTTTCCCACCGTAGTCAGATTTGGCCTTGAGTCTTCAATAGCTCAGTTTTCTATGCAGATTTAGAACTGTAATACCATTCAATGTAGCAACACTACAATGTCTAGTGTAACTATCCAACAGCTATACAGCATTTGAAGAAGACCCTGAGTTCAAAGACCAGCACATAACATAATAATTCACTAATCTGGAACGCCTGAGGTATTGCGAAAGAGTTTTTTCATTCCTTTTCCTTAAAAACAATATTTACAACAGAGAGTTTACACCGTCACTAGGAGAACACCAGTTCCCAGAGCCAATGCATTCATCACTCATGATGTAACTAGCAGCATGAGGATTTCCTTGAAAACTGTATACTACAAGAATACAGTAGTTTCCATTAGTGTGGGAACATACCACATTTCTCATAGGATTCAAAGTATTTCCCTTAGCAACACTAGATCTATGGAAACAGATACAAGGGACTAGTTCAAAGCATTGGCTTTAAGTGAAAAGAAGTTCTTAATTCACTATCAAGAGCTTGTCTAGCATTGTTCAAGTTGTAAATATGCAGGAATTATTCCAGTAGTTTAGACCAATTGGGTTTTGGATTTCAACTAAAGTGATTTTTTGGGTTTTTTTAATTATTATTATTTTTTAAAGGAGGCAATGTGCACATTTTAAAGATTTACTTTAGTTACAAACACAATTTCAAAGGAGGCATATTAAAAACAAACTGAATACTTTGCCCCTTGGAAGGGCACACCTTCCAAATATCTTTTAAAATAAATCTTTAGAATTTACCAATAGAGTAAGGGAAATTTACAGGAAAGGCTGCAATTCAAAAGCATTTCTTCATGAGTGCTTGAATTACCCAAAAAAAACAGTTCGAATTAAAATCTGCATGCTTACTTGGATCTGATGGCTTAGCAGTTATGTTTTAGAGAGGTGCCTCATTTACCACCAAACTGGTCATGCATGTAACAGAGCACACAGGTAACACTATCAGGAAGGTAGCATAAGGCCATGTTACCTGGGCAACACCGTCAGATATCCCAAAATTAGGACCTATGGGGAAAAAAGTTATTAGGGAAGGACTATTGATTTGGGTGAGATTGAGGGTGGGACAGGGGAAGAATTTGGGAGGAAAGAAGGGAAACTGAGGGTTGAAAAACTGATGTGGTGACCGATGGTGACCCAGATCTGGTCCTTGCAGGTCAGGTCTACTAGCAGACAGCTTATAAACGATGGCACTGGATTAAACCACCACGCTGCTAGGTTGTCATCGAGGACTGGTTTTGTTTCAGACACAGAAATATCTCCCCTCTGCACACCAACCCCACTCCAGTCATGCACACCAGCTGAACGCCACACTTGCGTTTCCTTCCAAACCCTGCAGGCCTGGCCACACTGCTCAGGGCACAGGCATGGGGACCACAGCACTGTGGGCTCCTGCTGGATCACCAGATTTGCTAGCATAAAATACACTTCCAACTGTTTTTGGAAAGGTAGGACATTGGTTTTATTTATGTAAAAAGAGTGCCAGTCCAGCAGTGTACAGAGGTGATTGATCATGTGAGATCATCTGATGGAGAAAACCAGACCCAGTAACGCATGCACTGCAGTGCAGCCCACATTCCCTGCTTTCCCCAACGCAGCGTGAGGAGACTGAAACATCTGCTCTGGTGACAGTGTAAAAAGATGTTGTGTGGCTGATGTTATTTTCCTTACCAGAAATGTAGAAGATATCATACTTAGAGTTGCCCTCACAGTGTTATACAGCACACAGAGGTTACATCAGAGCAGAATTACTGACTTCAAACATTCAGAGATAATGTCTTACTCTTATATGACAACATTAAAGATGTGATAGAGCTGATGACAGTTGAAATGATACTGAAGAGTACAGTTTGTTCAGAAGAAAGTTGGAAAGTCACATTAGAGATTTTGCTCTATCTTTGTGTCATTTTGCCAGGAACTTAAGAGCACAGCCCTGGTCTGCCCTGTCCCCTATCCTGCCACTTTGTTGGCTGTAGACTGGGAACACTTCGAAATTTCTGGCAATCTGACACTTCTCAACTTATTCTTCACGTCAAAGCTTGCAAGAGAACTTAATTAAGCTTATGAGCTTTTGTAAGTGACCTTGCAAGAGCCCAATTGTCAGCGCTGAAATAGCTGGCATACAGCTTGCTTAATTTCTGTTTACAATTGGAAAAATCCCCTGACAGAAGTCTCCGAAAAGCATTTCACAATTAAAAAAAATAAGAATCAGTCAAAACTCTAAAATGAAAACTACCTAAGTGAAACTAATTATAGATATTAATACTACATTAATAGTACTTTTTAAAGGCTGAAAATATATTTGAAATTAGATATTTTGTTTCTTTTTCATGGAAGAATACAATTTATCAGTTGCTGAATTGCAAAGCTGCTTTAGCTGGCAAATGGTGATTATGTCTCCTCTTCCTTTACACAAATCTGTTCCTAAAATATATTATTTTAAGAGGAAACTAATGTCCATTCTGTAGTTATATTTTGCCTCATTAGCTTTATTCTCTACCAATTGCTAATGACTCCAAAGAATATTATCATGTATTAATGCCTTCCAAGTATCATATTCCCCACACTTAAGCACACCAAGTACTTAGGCATTCCTTTATTTCCTTACAATAGAAAATATGGTAGAAGTTGCACTCTTTCCTAAGTGATCAACCAAACAGAACCAAAAAATTAGCTATCTGATCTGTGAGAAATAAGTCAGGGTGTAAAACCAAAATCTGCAAATCAAGGTTTTTGTGAGAAGATATAGACATAGAATCCATGAGTTCTTGAATTTGGGGGCTGTCCCATGATGCTTCTGCTGCATGTTCATCTGTTTGAACCAAAGCAGAGTGTATTACCTGCTGCTGTAATATTTGTCAACTAAAAAAGGCCATAATTATGCCAAGGCATTTCAGCAACATCCCATTTTCATCAAGAGGCAGGAACTGCTCTAGGATTAGACTGAGATGGATGGTTTATAAACAGGAAACACTTTGTCAGAAGATGTCATCTCTGACCTATGCCTTCTGATAAGAAATAAAGAGGTAGATATCAACAGCTGAGATAAAATTACTTCAGTTTCCCTGTTCTCTTTGTGCTTTTGGGATTTCATTATGGGTTTTTTTCCTAATGTCTTTAGAATTCTTGCATCTTTAGTGAGTAACTTTAAGCACAACTGAATGTCCCTTAATTCTGAATGGCCATTGATAGCCAAAGAAAGAGTAAGCCAGAACTTTTCTAACTCAAAGTTAAACAACAGGAAATCACAATCAGAAATGCAGCAATGAAAAAATCTCTAACATAGTATCTTGCATTACAGCACTCAAAGGTCCCAACACAGCTAGACTCAATTGATAATTTTTTAGAAAAGCATTCTCTGTTCTTAGAGATATTATATCCTTGAAAAGCATCTCTCAAATTGTTTACTAGTCTTATTGAAAGAAGTAACATCTGCTATTATTTAAAAATATTATTCACAATAAGAGTACCTAGTGCACTAGACAGTGATTTATGTATTTAATTTCATTTTATACATTTCAAACAGAATGTATATTCTTTTTTGATTCTTGTCTCCTGTGGTGGATTCTTATTCAACACAGAGTAGGTATAGAGGGAAATCTGACAGTAAAAACTCAAAATGACTGGAAGACTCAAGGGAAATCATATCAAAATGTGCAGTTGACTCTTTGCCACATGGTAGGTTTCAAATTGGAAGCAAGTCTTTCAGTAAAAGAAAAAGTCAACAAGACAGTAAAACCTGGAAGTACTGAACATAGATGAGCCCTACAATAAAATATTCAAAAACTGAGGTATTGCTTGCAAAGTACATCCAATTATTTCCCACAAATTCTGAAGTTAACTAGATATTATTATATAAAAGTGCCTGTTGAATTTTGTAAAATTAAATTTACTTAATAAATGTTCCCAGAGTTGGTGATGAATCTTTTGCATTCAAGAACCAGGTTCTATAATGTGGCAGAGGTCTCATGGAGGGGGGTTTGCCCTGAAGAGCAGCCAAGGACATAGTGAAATGAGGAAACAGCATTTTGTCTGGAAATAGGGCAAGAATTCAATATGCTGTATCCAATAGAATGGAAACTGTTACACTATCCAGACACTTATTTACTGAAGCCAACATGAATTGAAGGAAATTAGGAAGCAGAAACAGGGGGAAGTCAGACACAAAGGCAATACTTTAGGCATCTGCAGAGAAGGCATCACCAATACACTCTAAGCATCAGTCTGGATTTTTCAGTTCTTGAAAACTAAAGCTTCTACATTTGTATTTCCTTCTTTGCTGCTTTTTCAAGGCAAATTATTTTGAATCTCTAATAGATTTTGAATCTCTTCTCTCATTTCCTGTATGTTTTCACTTGTAATTGAAAGCATTTAGGAATCACATATAACAGGAGAGGAAGATCTTCATTGCCAATGGTTATCTTGGCAATGTAACTTACACTTCCACATAAGTAACTTTTTTGCATGTTATTTGCATGTATATATTTTTTCTGTTTGACATACCTTTGCATATCTAGTCTAGTAATCAACTGTTATATTCTGTGTTAACAAGTGATGATGCTGTTTTCATTCTATAGAATGAAATTGTATAGAAGATGTCTTACTGACTACTCTTACTGAAACTTCAAGAGGCAACAAATAGACATGTCCTAGTAACTAGCTAAGTATATTCCTGATGATCATTCAGGGAAACTATGGTAACCGTGGTGGGTTTTATTATTGTGATAATTTTTATCGTAGTTCTTTCTACCATCATAAATAATACAAATTCATGCTTTGCTTGGCTTAGTTTTCTGCACAGTATTACATTGGCTCTAAATACTCAAAAATTATTTCCACATGGGAAATCCTGCCCTTAGTTTCCTTCGGGAACAGGCTACCTAATTAAAATGAACTTAGGAAGGCTTTTCATGTAACCAGTAGCCTTTATGAATTAGGTATAAAATAGTTAATGGTTAGATATAAATATTATCTTATGAATTAGTATAAATAGCAAGAAATAAACAGATACAGAAAAGCTGAAGCATATAATTACTAAATTTCCATGCAATTCTGATCAACTGTATCCAGACTTCCTGACTAAGATACAGATATATTTCTTGAATATTTCTCATGAGTCTTTCTTATTATATGCATAATTTTTGTTCAGTATTACACTTGAAGGATGGTATAAAATAACTACAGGACATTATCAAATCTATACAGAAGCAGAATTCCAGCTGAAATTTAGCAATGGAGATGAGCACAAGTATTTTTTAAAGGGAGCAAGATGAATCCAAACAAAGTTATACAGCCTTAACATAAAGTGAATGTGTGTTCAACACAACATTTCCATATCACCTATAACATTATTAAAACATACAAGTCTTAAAACTTCCCCATCTTCCTTAATCTTTATAGAGTCTTCCTGGTGTTGCAGTACATTCTCAGCCCTAAATGTCCAGTAACTCCCTTTATGTTGCCCTCACCTACAATATTTTTAGAAATCATTCTTCTGTTAAGGCACTGATGATTTGAGTGAAGACGACTAATTTAAACATGTACCTGCATCACTGGAAAAATAAACCATTTACAATTTAAAGACTGAGCCCACTGATGCTTCTAGAAATGCAAGACATATCTGGAAAGTTATCCTAAATTTAAGTAACAGATAGACCTCAGTCATCTTTAGTCTTTGCAGTTCAAATAAAGAAAAATTACACTGCAAATTTATATTGCAAGATTCTCCAATTTTAGTAGTGGCAAAAAAAATTAGAAAAGAAAAAGGGCCACAGTAAGAGAAATAACCAAATCACTGAAATAGATAGCTGGCATTCCTGTTTCCAGATTTTATTATCAAAGGCAGGTACAAATACTACTGAGAAAAAACAGGCATTATTTTCTTGCATCCACAGATGCTTCTGTAATTATATTTCATCTCAGAAAATGTTATCATCAAAGTCAGGTTTGTATTTTTCCCTACAGTGTCCTCTATCCCAGAATAAACTGAAGGCCTCTAAAAATTTCTCATCAACACAGTTCAAGGCAGCTCAGACTGATTGTGACTGGGTCGACTGGTAATCTTTCTGCCTTTTTATTAACTCTTGATACTGGAAAACAAACTAAATGTTACATCTTAAAATGGGAAAACACATTCCTCTTTATATCTCTGTGGTTACAAAAGTCTGCAGAGTTTAGAAGCAGCAATTAGACATCTATGGTAAACGCTTACCTATGCTATTACACAGTACCAAGAAAAAGTACTCTAGGACAGTAAACGTCTCATTACTGTAGGAATTCGGTCCCAACAACAACTTTCTACCTTTAACATAGTTGTCCTACAGCCTCTTTGAAAGTGCTGCCTGGTATTCACGAGCTCAGCACAGTGCACATAAAGATGAAGTGCTAAAAATCAATTTATTTTTCAAACATGATTGCTTGATTTTAAAGATCAAGCAATCAGGCTGAGTCAAGCAGTGTTATCAATAGGGATGTATCACTCCCATCCAGCCCAGACTCCCAGTGCCAGCAGACTGAGAGCAAATCACAGCCTTGCACACAGAGGCCACCACTGGCTGCAGACACTGCTGTCAGTGCAACTCTGCTGGTGCAGCCCAGCTGCTGTGACCATGTGGGTAGAATCCGGGTTCCCCTGATTCAACGCAAAACTTTCAGAAACTTCAGGGAAAGCAAGTTCTGTAGCTTACAGCTGCCTACTTTAAGTTCTGCGTGTTCTGATGACCTTTCTGCTAATCAGATTATGTGTGTAGCTCCAACCAAAATCAGTGGGAATTACACTGATAAAGAAGTGCAAGAAAAAAACAGAGGAGGGGATAATATGTAATTAAACTTTTTGCCTTTTCTTTTGTAGTGCTTCGAATCCCCTGAACTTTCTGCAGCACATCACTTGAGTCCTATGCAAGAAAAGGGAGACAATCAGCAGACACAGTAGCTTTCCCACAGGTTTCCCTCTGAAGGATGGAGACAACCCAGACCTGCCTCTATTAATAGAAAAAACATAGGCTGCCAGCAGATAGAGCCAAAGTCCTCATCAGAACTTCGCTAAGGAAGCTTGCTTTAACACTTGACAATACTGAGAGCTGTCTCCAATAGAAACTAAGGACTTGATAACAACCAGATGGAAAGCAAATGATAAAGTAATTTCAGTCTGCAGTTATTTGAAAGAATGAGTATCACATTAGCACACATCAGGTCAGGCTGAGACAGAACCAAAGAAGCACCCTACTGAAAAGAAACACGACTTCATAAACAATGTAACAAACTTGAGATTTTTTTCCCTCAATAATGTCATATTTCAGCCAAAAATACCTACAGCTGTTTTCAGCTATGTCAAATCTTTAACAGTCAAGAGCCATGATTTATCAAAAGATTAAGTCCTCCAAGCAAGCCAGAGTTCAGTAATCAATTGCCTACTGTGCCATAGACTACTACAGGATGGAGACTCCTACTGCATGGAGAGATCTTTAAGCCCAAAGAAATGCTGTTGTAGTCAGCAGTTCCTACTTAGACCTTCTACCAGATCCTTGCCTAGGCTCTTTCAATAATATCTTAACCCTTGAAATGAGCAGTAGCTCTATTACTTTTCCACAGACAGGTAACATTTCCATCTTTAATATTTCCTGTCTTCACCCACTTTTGTAGCTACAGTCTCCACACAAGATTGAAATTAATCCACACCAAAGTAACAGCATGCCTGTAAATAGCAAGTGCTTCCGTTCAAGCTTTCCTCCTTCATGTACCTTAAGAACCACAAGCAAAAAGAACTCATCCAAGGGAACATTTTGTCCTCTCTGTCCTCACAGCAAATTTCATTTGTGTTATCATCCTTCGCTATGTTCCAGGGTAAACCCATGCTCAGATAATTTTTCAACTATTTTCAAGTTTTTTCCAATGTCTATTTTTCAAACTAATTTTTTAATTTTCTATTTTCAAGTTGGCCCCAAATGGAGACACAAAAATAGAACTCTTAATGTTGCCACACCCTCCTCTTGGTATTTCTGCACTTGTTTAATCCTTCCTTTCTAATACTTTCACATCTCTTAAGATTCAAAGCTCTAGTTTGTCTTTATCTTCCTTTACTCCCTTACATCTTCTCCTCTCCTTTTTCCTTTGACCATTTAATCCTCCATTTTTTTCAAGTTACTCCATATTGAAAGGGTTTCCAAATCAATAAAACAGAACTATTTACATTTTCCACTGATGTCCCATCCTCTCTTGAAACATTCTGAGCTGGAACAAGCATATTTCACTATTCACATCCCATCTTCCTTCTTTCATTACTCACTTTCTGTACCATTGCAACACTAGGTGTATCAATAGGTAACTTCTTGAGTGATAAAGTGAGAGAGAAATATCTATCCCTTTTATTAGCTCAGAGAATTCACCAGAAATTGTATTTTAGTTAATTACAGAAATGTAAGTCTTCCTCCTCCATAAATTCCACTCCTTTGAATCTGTGTGATACTAGGTGTGTGACAAAGGGCGTTAGTGAGTAAGAGGACGGAGATAATAGATACTTTGCAATTGAGAAGATTTATCTCTTAAATGCAATCACAACTCAATTAAAATATTAATAAAAGCAGCTAAATACTGTGAATGCACTCTTAAGCGTGCTAACTTACAGTAAAAGCAATGCAGCAAATCTCCTACTCATCCAAACCTGTCTTTCAGGGAAGAAGACTTACTCTACCAAAGTGGCACACAGACTTTGTTCTTTTTTTGCAGTGAGTACCGTGGCCTAAAACTGCTGACAGCAGAGCATGGCAGGAGGCTCCATAGCTTTCAGCTAAAGAGCTAGAATTTATTTTTGGATATCTGTGGCTCAATGACCTTTCTGCTCAGTAGGTTGCCTTGGCACGGAATCAGGGTTTGCAGCCCTCCAGCAAGACTTGCATGGCTCCAAAGGCCAAAGGACATTTAGATAGGAAAAAAGGGCTGTAAGATGATGCTGTCCTTGAAAATTAGATCAGGTACAAAAATAAATTAATTTCAAAGAATACTTAAAGGTTTTTACTCCTGTAAGATACCAGTCTCAAAGACTGACCAAATAGTTTACAGAAAATATAGGGAAGAAATCTTTCATTAACAGGCAGAACAATATTTTGACGATCCTATGGTACTTCAAATTTAAAAGTTCCTTTAAGCTCAAATCTCACCATCATCTGCTGCTTACACCAAAAACAGTTTAAAAAACCTCACCATGTTCCATAGCTGCATTTATTGTAACCAACTGACTTTTTCTCAGTTGTAGATCCCACCTACAGTTCTCACAGAGCTCAAGGACAGGATTTCTTGTATCTACATAGAGGAACAAACAATAAAGTTGCTTATATAGGACAATAGAAATTAAATTCATGTCAATAGCAGTCAATTTAATAAATTGATTCCATTAGGGATAATTAAATGGATGCATTTTGCAAATCATATATTAAAAAAAAAAACAACAAAACCAAGGCATTAGATAGCAAAGAGATGTTACAGTTATCTTGTCCAGGTCAGCCGTAGTTCTACCCAGTAACTTTCAGGAACATGCACATGTGGCAGCCCCAACAGGCTTTAGAAAGATAAGGGAAAATATTCCTTATGAGATCTAAAATTAAAGTCATTGCAGCTCCTCCATGGCTTTTTAATGCTTTTTAAAGGCCACACACCTTGTGCAGCAACTAAGGCTGTAATCATGTCTGGAAACCCCAGAGCCTTTATTGAAGTCATGCAGATCTACCAAAAAGTATCTGAAGAGCATCCGGGAAAGAAATGACCCACTAAGAAGCTGTCGACTCCTGAGCCCTTGAAAGACACGAGAAAGTAATTTCTCAGCCTTGTCATTTCTGAGGAGAGGGTCCTTGCATCAGTCAGGTGTGTGTCAGACACATTGGTGCAAAATGTTGGCAAAGGTCCCAGAAGCTGCCTATTATTTAAACACTGTAGCATATTGGTTTGGGGTTTTTTTTGTTTTGGTTTGGGTTTTGTTTGTTTGTTTGTTGTTTTGTTTGGTTTTTTTTCACAGGGGAAGACACCTAGGTAGGCTCTTCTAAGCCCTAAAGGGGAACTATGAATTATGCAGGTAGCAGTCTTTTGTACAAAGCTACACCAGCATAGCATGGTTTCTGTCCTTCAGAACTTGTATGCTAAAGATACTAGGATCAAATGCCAACTTTAATTACAGAATAATGTAAATTTAGCAAACATGCTGATTCAGCAATGTGGTTGACCACAATCTTAAGTTTTAAGCAGGTGAGAAATAAGCTGAAATGTCAGCAGATGTTGAAGGGCTTTGCTAGATTATAGACAAAAGTTACTTCTTGCACCCATCTTTGTGATTCAGGCTTGGATCCTCATATTGTCAGTGCACACACACAAAGGTCAACATCAGATCACCACACAGGTAAACATCTAGAGTCAAATTCCAGATTTCCAGGGAACTGAAGATAATATCCACTTATTGGGATTTATACTAGGTGATATTTTGAGCAGGAAACTGATTTTGTAAGGTGCTCTTATTCTTCACAGCAGGGTATCCCAGGTTTTCCAAACATTACAGCACTAAGAAAAAATCACTGTTATGTTCTGAAAAACTCTCATAACTTGCTTTGAACTTCCTCAGGGCAATAGCTATTTGAATTTTTTTTTTCATTTAAATACTGATCACAAAATTATCTTTATACTTAGTAAGGAAACTATACCTTCCATCACTTATTAGGGAATAATTTTATACCATATTGCCAAAGATGAATGAAGTGATTAAACACACACACCCACAAGAAAACCAAAGGCAAAAAGATGAATGCAAGAAAAAAAAACACTATCTTAATCTTTTTACAGAACTAGGAATTGCTTCTTTTGCTCTGTCTCAAACCCATATCCAGTCACAACCACAAATTACTAATAGAATACACTTAATTCAAAATTAAGTCAGAAATCCTTACAAATAATTTTTGCAGTTTAAGTTTGGGGTTTGAAGGTAAAAACATTACATAGAGTGGAAAGTGGAAGTAATCACAGAAGCTACAGTGGTTTGGATGCTGAGTCTATTTCTTTATATAGCATACACTTGCAATCATGGAAGTTGCCATTTTCACACTGGAATTTTTAAATCTGTTTGTAGTTTATACTTTTCACATGCCCAACTGGGCTTAGTGAAACAATTAAAGGTCATTTATGTCTGCAACATAGGCCTATGCCATTACAGATAAACTCTGTATTAATCATTCAACTGAAATTACTACCAAAATGCACTATTTTAATGATAAATATATCCATTTCCTTTTGTATGCGAACTGGTATTGGAAGTATGGAGGGGGAAAGAGGTCTTATTTGTTTCATTCTTGGTGATTATTCCACAGAGCAAAACTACAGGTAAGATTAAGTACCTTGGCATTCTGCAACATAATCACCAGAAATAGGTATTTTAAGTACGTAAACCTGGAGACAACCATAGCTGCAAACATACAAGGTTTCTACTTCCAGGAGGATACACTGTGTATGTGAGCAGTTTATCCCTCAGTACTTAAGTTGTGAGCTACAATCATCTATCAACTACACTTACATACAACCATAGCCTGCTTTGTGAACACAGATTTCTAAGTAACCTGAAACTTAACGCATTTCCATAGCTATTAATCACTGAGCAGTCACAGGAAAAGGAAAGTATCTACATCCTCCTGGCTGGTGGTGATGCCCTTTATTCCTAAACAATCCCAACGCTGTTTACAAGGTCATGCCATTATGGGCAGCACAGCTGGGGCAAGATTTGGGAACTCAGTGAGGTCACTGAAGAAGCCCTAAAGCCATCTCCTCAGCAGCTGCCAGCACGTCCAGGTTTCTGTGTACAACTGGGGTTTGGCAGTATCCTGGTTATTACATAGAGCAGGCTGTGTGCTGCCAGTGTTGTATAATCATACGTGATGGGGGTTAGGAAAGGGCACTTTTACTTACAATGGAATTATATCTTACAGCTTACTTTATTCCCCAACAGGGATCCTAGACGTGACACAGACATAATGTGTAAGGACAAAATAACAATGTATTTTCTTAGTAAAAAAGAAGAATATCTACAGAAAAGACACTGAATATGGAGTGCCTCATCCCACTGGGCATCACAACTTACTACAACATACTGTTACAATTCCTGAGATTTCTAAATAATGTTTAAAGTTATGGATCATACACTTTAAGAACATTTACAGTCACAAATCATTGAAATATACAAAAATATAAATTAAAATAGAATTCAAAGCATTAATCCCCTCCAGATCTTTAAGCCTCACTCTTAAGGCCTTGATCCCGTGCCCTGAAAGCCACACCAATTTTGCAACTGATTTAAAGTAAGTAGCACAAACCCTTTACTATCATAGATGAAAAGTATATATAAAAAACAGGTAAGGTGAAATCCTATAATCCTAAAATTTCCATAATAAATTAAAAATGCCATTCCTTCAAAATACCAGTATTCCATTTAATATATTTTTTGTATTTTTCGTAATATTTAGAAATAATTAAAATAATTTTGATATGTAATAATTTATAATTTTTAATCTACCTTTCACCTCAGTCTAAGTTTACACTTTTTTGCATACATATACATAGAAGCATATTTATATGCATCTGAACAAATGCATACTTATAGAAACTTCGCTCATTATTTTGTACTTACCCAGGACACATTTTTAGCCTTGGGTGTTTTTAGCATGGCAACATGCAAGGCTGAGATGACCAACAACAGCCCCACCAGCATGGAAAGTCAGATGCAGGAGTAGTCCAGGTACCTCTGTTACCCCAGGGTGTACAATCCCTTAGCCTGGCTGACACAGGCACACTGAGCATATGGTCAGGTAACAATAAAAAAAGTCATTTTTCTTCCTGATGTACCATCCAGTCAAGCAGAGTCAAATCTTTGTGAAATACCTGTCTTCAGCAGCAGCTTGCTGTATTTCTGTATATCCATGAAATCCAGAGTTGGCTCTTCTCTTGGTAAAGTTAAAACCGAAAGTCAAAAGGACATACTCTCAGACAACCTCCCTCTGCCACCAGCAAAATGCAGTGCCCAGTTACCCACCGAGCCTCCACCCAAGTCCCAAGACTGGCGCTTGTGGGAGAATGAAGCCCAACGCTGGGAGCCACTCGACTTCAGAGGATGTCGAAGATACCTCCAGTTGCTGGCTGCACTGTTTAACTGCTGCTATGCCTGAATATTTCACGACCCTGCGATCTCCGGAGTAACAAAGAGAATGAGGATCTCGATGTCAATAAATAATGCAGGCCAGCAGGTCACGCAGGTACCTGTCTGTGCCGTGTGCTCCTGCAGCGTGTCGGCGGCTGCCCCGGCCCCGCGGAGGGCACCTGCTCCCTGGCACCTCCACCACAGCACTGGGCCTCCCAGAAGGGGAAGCAAAAACACTAAATCACTGTCCTTGCTTGTTTCTCTTTGTTCCTCTGCCCTTCTGTCCCTTTACTGTTACCTCCTGTCAATCTAGATTACCAGAGTAGATCCAGGCTAAATTTTGCAACTATCAGTAGTGATTAGAGTGAGTTGATTGAAATCGGATTATACAGGAAGACCTCAGCTTCCTCACTCAGCACGCGGGCCAGTACCATTTGCAAAATACTTACGCCTCACCGCACAGTATGAGAGCATTTGGAGCAGTCCATTTTAAGAGAAACAGGGCAGCAAAAACAAGCTGGGCTGGGCTGCCTTTAAAAAGAGAAAAGGGAAAAGGGATCCTGTTTTTAATAGCTGCATGAATTTACAGGGGAATGTTTCAAAGCATTTCCAGATGGAAGAGTTTGCTGGAGCCTCACAGATTCACCAGAAAACATGGTATATCAGAGTGGTATAATTTACCTAAAGTGCTCTGTGTACCCAAATGCTACTGCTCAAATACAGGCCGAGTACAAGCATAACTGCACGGTATCTGAGCACCAAACATGTGAGAAGCATCAATCTTTCCTGGGGTAACACCTGCAAATCCTACTGCCAGTATCTCCATAACTCACAAACAACCCAATTCAAATGTGCTTTTCCCAAAGCATATCATTAAGTGCATGAGAAAGTGACCTGCCTAAATGATACTGAAATATATATATATTCATTTACTTAAATACAAACATGAGCTGTCAAGTAAAAAGGTCGAATGTGTTATAAAATTTTAGTGCCATCATAAAACTGTGGTATTGAATCTTGAAAAGAAGAAAATAAAAAATAAAATTCAAAAGGAGGCTGGCAGAGCAGAATAAATAAGGGGGTGAGATGATAAAAATGAAAGAAACAAAAAGTACAAAATGCAGGTAGGTCCAGCTGACAGAAACCGTGACTATGACACACAGATGCAGTTTGCATTACAACATACCATTTTTCTAGGACTTCCTAAATAATAACTTAATATTATTATCTGCTCATCATACAGACCTAGATTATGCTCCAAGCATCATCTGTCACTTTACACTCATTATTTAATGTATTTGTATAAATGCAATGAGTTTGTGATTCCACAAATTCAATTTGTGGATGGTCCATAATTTGTTTGCACATATTAAAGTAATATTATGGTCTTTTCCAGGATGACAGCATAAACTTTTTATTTTGTTAAGAGAAACTCTAGAAAATGTTTACTCTGATTAGGACAGACAGAAAAGCAAAACACATGTCTTTTCCAGTGGAAATAATAATCTGATTTCAAAATAATTACAGTGTTCTGCAGATTTGTAGTCCAGACTTAAGGTAACTAGAACAAGTTTAGTACACTCTGTTTTGCATATGCCATCATGAAGGCTTGTATGCACACTGTTTTTTAATAGGTACTGATATTTTTAATAAGTCCACCCAGTTCCATGGAGCCCAAGCACTATCCATTACTGCCTCATGGCATCTTTTACCAGAAGAATCTGTAGAACGTGATTTGTATTTAGGAAACCAGTAGCTGATGCAATCTAGAAGCTGATGAAGTAGAATAATCTAGTTGAGACAGTAAGAATTACTGGGTAGTTTAGGTTTTCATTTAAGAGAAACATCATTATTCTACTGCAGATGTTGAAATACAATCCAGTAGGCAGAAATCCAGCCAGAGTTAAGAAACTTCACTTCCGAAAAAAACCTGAAAAAGAATGCAACTATTAAATGTTGCCTATATTTGAAACAAAAGGTTTTAGCCTTTTCAAAAATATTGAGAGATAGAATACCTCAGATACTAGCGAAAAAAAATTCTGAAACACTGTATTACTGTATGTTGGCAGCCTTACATAGGACTTAGGTTGTATAAATCCCAGGTCAATACACATTCCAGGGAATGCAATGTTAGAAAACAACAGGTTGAACTTGCTTCCTTCAGTGAAGCTGAAAGTTGGATATGTATTTGATCCCTAAATTGCACTAGTACTTTACACTTCGTGCTTTAAATGAGAGACATTTATGAATACACATATTTTCAAAGTTTCACTGAAAACTACATAGACAAATGTTAAAACACAAGGTCATGTACATCCTTCTTTCTATTAATTGCATAACCCAGCCAGGTAGGAAAATCTGAATATTAATATATAGGTATATGTATACCTGTATCTGTCTTGCTAAACTATTCAGCACTTCTGGGTTACAGAGACTCTCCAAAATCAAGTGTTCTCTCATATGGCATATGGAATAACTTTACTCAATCTCAGAACAACTCTGGTGTTGGTTTTCACCAGTGAGGCACATCCTTCAAGGATTCATCTTTACATGATCACATATCAAAGATATCGATTATCCCCTTTGTTCATGCTGACCACAGAATCACTTGCCAGCAAGCCATTAACCAGTCACTCATGATATATCATGTTAGCAGATGCACAATGGCAAACAGAAGCCCAAGATTTATGCAGTTCCCTTCTAATGATTTTCCCCTGTCTGGATAAGCTGTTGCATTGCCTGGAGAAGGTTAATTCAAATATCTGATATGTCAAATGCTGACTGAAACAAGTCAGCAAACCAGAGGAAATACCTCTGGTTCAGTTCTAATCGCATAAATAAATCATACTGATAATTGTCTATCTTTTCATACAGAAAATACAAATATTCCTTGTCCTGAGAAAGAAACTATAAATTTAAAAAAACTGGCACTGAAAGGCAGAAAGTGTGAAGATTCTCTGAGGTAGCAGTGTAATTAAGACAGCCAAATAAAGGCCACAGCCTCAAAACAAAACAAAACATAAGCCACAGATGACAATGCACAAAAAAGAGTTCTCAAGGCATAAAATGCCATAGAACAAAGCCTGTGAGTTAAAATTATATGAAGACAATAAACTACAAGCCAGTCTTGAACACTTTAGTGCTGCTTACTGATTGGAGCAGCCCTCCATTAATCAGTGACACACAATCAGGAAGAGCTTTTTAGGTTGTGCTTTTGTTCCTGTTAGAGGCATACACTTCAATGGATGGGATTCGACTTCAAATGAAGACTATGGTATTTTTATCCACTGGCATAGATCTCTGCTAAAATATAAATTACCTGTATGGGATGAAAACATCATTTCATATCATACATGGTTTCTTAGCAGGATGAAACTGCCACCGAGATTCTTTTTTTATAGTGACAAAATATCTCTCGCATATGATATTGATAGTGTGTGTGCATACTTATGGATACATCTGTAACACACATAAATACCACAACAGGATTGCTATATACTTTGATATAAATTATTTTTCTCTATCTGACTTCGACTCTAAAATGCTAAGGTATATGAAGTGATAAATTAAAAGAAGATGAAAATAACAGAAATAAATACAGAGGATAATTCAATGCCATTCTGCAACAAGCTAGTTCTTAGCGTGGAAAAACAACTTCAGAAGCTAATTTGCTTTCCACAGATTGAGAATCAAGCAGATATATTAAACAGCCAACACTTGTTTCGTTATTATCTGTAATTCCCCCACTTCCAATGGATTGAAACTAATAAGATGATGTCAACAAAGCAAACTGAAGCACCTGAAACAGACCTGCATCCATGGTTTTTGTGATCTTTGCTGAATCTGCACTACAATCAATACATAATTGATGAAGGAACTGGCCTGAGAAAAGTCTGCCTACAGCTGATTCCTGGGCAGAGGGGGCCCTGAAGAGTACAAATCCCATTCTAGTCCCGGGAAGGGGAAAGAGTGGCACAAACCAGTACACATAAATATAAATAAACATTAACTTAAATAAGCTATGTAACACAAATGAGACTGCGACTGAGGTAATCTCAGTTCTACTTAATAAAAACACCTGCAAATAAATTAGAAGAATTTCTGAGCTTCTCGCAATGCTAAAGGCGAGCATCTACATGTTGCATGCTTGCACAGACAGAAATACTATAAACATACATTTGTGCACTTATAAAGGCATAACTTTAATTCCCAGATAAATTTTTGCAGTTATCTACAGTTTTAATGTATCATAAATGTATCTCTGGTGAAACAATCTGTGTTAGTGAGGCCAGTTAGGTTCCAGTTTACAAATCTGAAGTGGGTCACCACCAGCACAGCAAAAAGTCTTTTCAGAAAGTCTAAGTACGATATATGGATGTCATGCTGTGCAGCAAGTGCTCATCACGACACGCACCACTACCAGGCTCTCATCCAGGTCCCACTGCACAAGGCCAATAGTGTCCTCTGGAAGAACTTTCTCTGCAAAGCTACACTCAATTTTTAAATTATTTGGGCTCAAATAAAACTGTGGGTGATTGCCTCCAATATGTGCACTGATGTTCGAGTTCTAGTAGTTTGACAAGTGAAATAAAAGGGATGACAGGATAGACATCCCTACAGCAGTGTGGCAACTTCGTGCAGCAAACACTTGAAAGTACAAGAAAGATTCTCAGTGAGATGTTAAACAGTTATTAGAAATGGTTCTGTTTCAAAGATACCATGTCTAGACATATTAAAGAATAAGTATTTCATAGGAAAATTAATGACTTGATTCCACTCTGAAAGTTAGAGGATATACATACAGTTTGTTAAATTAGTACCTAAGACAAAGGTATCCTATGGTACTGTCACTGGTATAGAACAGATTAAGTCAGATCTGACCCTATATACCGTGCTAATAAACATAAACTTGGTCCCTTATAAAAAGCTGGAAAACAGCTGGCATCGGAGTTTTCTCCTTCTCAATATTAACTCAGTTCACAGAATTTTAGAGCAGCAGCTGCCGACTGCTCGCCAGACATGTGCTCAAGTAAAATGGACTAAATTTTTTCCCTCACAGTGAAGGATTTAAAAATACAGAATTTTACTTAGAGCAGCTAATTTAGTGCCAATTAGTGCTTTAAAAATGCCTACTGCAAAAAATAATAAGTTAAAAGACAATGAAGGTTGAAAATGTAGATGCCAATAAGAGTAGAAAGTCCAGAAATTGGCCCTGTTACATGCAGGACCTGTGGTGTAAGCTTTAATTCCAGAGAACACAAAACTCATTGTAGAAAACAAAAGGTCCTCCTCAGATAAGCAATGGTGAGCAACAAACCTAAAATGACAGACATATATTTTGCAAGTGTTCATCATGCATCATCTCCTTTCTGATGCTGCAATTCTTGTACGGACACTACAAAATCCGATATTTTTCCGGTCTTTGATGAGCATATTTTCAGAAGATGCTGTGAGGGAAGATGCTGTTGTTATTCTCATTTGATAGCTGGAATATCAATTCCAGATGAGCCAATTAGTTAATGAGGACTCTAGTCTGAGAGGGTTTTGTTCTGACCCTTCCAAGAATTCAACATTCTGCAATAATTTCTGTATTTTACTTGTGGACTTCTGCTGTATTGCATACTCAGCAGTTCTGCAAATAAACTTGATCACTCCAATTTTGAGATCACAGAGTTGTTTTAAGGTATTCCCAAATGGTGATACACAAGACACTTAGAAAAAGATACAAATTTTTAATTTAAGCAAAATGCCCAGCCTTGCCAAGAGCCAACGAAGCACCAAATAAATTGCCATCTTCTTCATAAAACTACCCTCTCTCTTTCTGTGCTACATTCACTTCCTGAAGCCCTACTTCAGCGACAAAGTGATACCTCACATCAAGTTGTTGTTTTTTTTTTTTCCTGAGTATCAGCCATCCAGTGATGAATACAGCTAGTCATCTTAGGAAAAAAGATTATGTGGTCTTGGCCTTTAAATACTGCATTGCAGTGTATACGTACAATTCTAGGGTGTTCCAGTTTTCTCAACACTTTATGATGCAGAGGTTTTTTTCTTTTTTTTTTTTTTTAATGGTTTTACTAAAAGTCCCAGCACCATCACCACCAGAAAAAAAACACAAACCCATACGAATACATGACGTCATTTTGATTGCAACAAGTTCCATGGTGCTGCCCACAACTGTCCTCAGTTCAGAGCTGTGGCTGAAACAGATGCACCTTGCCAGTGTCTTTTCAATTCAGCTCCTCAAAATAAGCAGACATTGGAATTAATGTGTCTGCTCTCTAGATATAAAACAAAAATAACAACATAACCTCGCAAAGAAATGGTGTAAGCTTGCTGTAAACTTGCTTAAAGTCTGTGAAGCAATTAAACGAACATTATAGAAGACTGCACTTCTTAATGCAGATCATTAAAGAAAAGCCTTTGTACACGTAATACAGGAATCAGTGACATGGGCTGTCAAACTGTAATTGTTACTCTTGACATAGGCCAGGCCCTCAAAAAGGGTGAGGCACATGGTCTGCTTTAGACACTGCACAGCTCAGCACTGATCCCTTCTCCTACTCTTTATTCACCTGCTGTCCCCACCAGCTCTGTATCTTGGTGGTCACCTCCTCCCTTCAATCAAATTACTTGTGACTGCACAGCCCAGCTCCTGGCCCATCTCCATCCTCCTCCAGCTCCCTGCCTCCCTGTCCCTCCCATCAGCCCCAGTCAACATCCTGCTAAGGTGGCCAAATGCAGGGCACCAGCAGACTGACCCCTTGCTCTAAGCAGACCCCCACAACTTATTCCAAATAACATTTGTAACTAGCATTTCTCAAAGGAACAGCTCATTTCCTCTAACCTAATTCTAAAAAACTTCTTCTGAAATGGAGACCACAGTTGCAGTAAACCTCCAAGGTGAACAATTTCAGAGCTGATGCATATGGGATGAAAGGAGGGGTCAGGTACAAGGTGAGAAGGCTGCTGCCTTGCTGGTACAGCCCAGCAGGCAGGGAAGAAAATGGGATAGGTTTACAAACAGCCAGAATCACTCTGACTACAAAGCTGTGGAAAACCAAAACATTCAGATAATTCAGTTTGATTTAAAAATAATTCTTCAGCAGTTGTCATAAGGTTATAATCACCATTCATAGGTTCAAAATATATTATCTGAGATACTGACTCAAAACAAGAAGAAATTTTATTGATATTAATAACATGTAGTATGTGTTTCCAGTAGTTCATTTCTAAGGTAGGTAGGACAACAAACTTCTTTCCACATCTGTACTATTCAGCAGCGCAAAGCACAAACATAAAGGTTTCATAATAATGCAGAACAGTGCTGAAAGAAATTGAAAATGTCTATGATTTTTAAAAGCTTCTGCAGTACGCTTTAGAGGTTACTGAAAAGTTGACATTGGATATTCGTAAGTAGAAAATTACTGACACACTCACAGCAAAAGATAGCTCAAACCGTATGTAAATGTAATATTTCAGGGGTATTTCAGCTCAATGCATACAAGTGATAATGGAAGTACTAAAATATTCAAAGAACTGAGATTTACTGCTTGGTGAGTGGCACGTACTAAACTGTATTTGAGATTACAAAAAAAAAAAAATCAAAAGCATTAATAAATAATCAATTATAAGTCACATCAAATCTGCCAAAGAAAGAAATGCACTACATAATAAGACAGGTATCAGTTACTGAGGTAACACATTCATTCAAAGAATATATTTTGATTTTAAAGTATATTGTATAATTCTTATATAAGGAAATCAGAAGCACAATGAGTACACTATGAAACCTACTACCTCAACTTTTTTTATGCTTCTCTCATCCAAATATATTTACATTAAAGAAATGCTTTCCATTTATTTATGTATTTGAATAATTGGGCAATATCCTCTACTATGACTTACTGGCATAATGACTTCTAATATTTCTTTTGTTATTTTTTTGTATTTTCCTATTATTGTCTCACAAGTATGCCAACAGCTTCTTTAGAACACACACACACACAAAAAGAAGTTGAGTTATTTGCACTATTTTATATAACAAATCAATAAGAACATTGCACACACATAAGCACGGCCATGAAAGAATATAAGGGTGCTTTGGGAAACAAAAATTTATTTTAAATTTGTCTTTACTTCCAACACTAATTCAATAAACCATCAGATGATAGCCACAGGAAAAAAGTAGATCCTACATTGATTGAAATACACTGACTGAAAAGCCACATACCCTAGACTACAGAAGTAATAGAGATTATAAAACCTTCAGTTACACATTCAGTGTTTGAAAAGGACAGGATACTGAATTTATTTAATGTTTGGGTTTTTAAAATTTTTTTTGGTATAGGACATAGTGTAGGTGAATTCAGCCTTCCTACCACTGATAGGATTTTCCTCTCTGTTGTTATTAGACAACATCATGCAATATCTCAAGCTTAAATAGTTAAAAATAGGCAATGAATTTGGAGTAATGATATTGAAAATCATTACTAGAACTGTGCAAGTGTTTCAGAGAGGCAGTTTCATTTCAAACTCACACAATATTGTTTTTTAATCAATGAAATCATCAGTGAAAAGCCAGCAAAAATCAGAATCTGTTCTACCATGTCATATTGTTCCTCAGGGACAAGCAACTTACTGTGAAGCGAGGATTTCAAAACAAAAATGCTGTGAAACAGGCTCTGAAAAGCAACGATGACAATATTTTCCATCTTGAAGACCATGTGTCAAGAAAGATACTGGCTTGTACAGCATTTTTTGATCTCACCTTTCTCATGCCTATTTATATTTGCTGTAAACAAAATGGTATGTTTGGTCTGTATCTCTGGTTCTTGTGTTTTAGCATCTATGTGCAGCGAAGACAGCAAGTGTAGTATGAGCAGCCAGTCCAGCACACATCAGAGGAAAACACCTGGCTCTGGCTCATTTGCTTTTGTATTTTAAGTCAATGAGAGGCTCTGAAGAGAAAAGGCAGAAATCGGGGACCAAAAAAAAGGTAATTAAATAATGTTCAGTTTGCCCAGGTAATATTTCTATATTACATACACAGATTATCCTCCTGGGCTGTGCAACACAATCGAATATAATCAAAAGTATTGTACTGGAAAAAGGCCACAAATTACATCATCTTTCATGCACCAAATTAAATGTTCCAGCCACGGAGCGAGCTCAGGAGCATGTCTGAGGCACTGATGGATGAAAGCAATGGGAAAAGCACATGGCAGAATGATGTTTGGCATTTTATGGTGCCTTTTAACAGGAGTGCTGGGTTGTCAGGGGAGTCAGAGAGCAGCTTCCTGAGCTGAGAAAAGAGGCAGAGGGACAGATCACCTATGCAAACCAAAAAAGGTTTATGCAAAGAAAAATATTCCATAATCTAATGCAAACACCTCCATGTCAACAAGATTCACATATGTATCATTGGAGCTCCAATGTATCTTCAATTTAGGCTGTCAAAAGGCAGCATTTCTCCAGTCTCCTTCTTGGGAAAGGCTGTTTCCCACCTTGACACTGCCAGGCCGCAGCACTTGGCAGGCAGGAGGCAGGCAGTGACCACAGTGGTGGTGGCCTCAGGTGCAGTATCTCCTCTGTCCTCCTTTCTTTTTGGCAAGCTGTGTGAACCCTGATATTCCCATTGATCTCCAAGACTTCAGAGTAATATGTGTTTGAAGACGGGTTTATCTTGTGCAGTGGGGGCCCACAGGTCCCTCCATGGTACCACTGAAGTCCCTGCAGCTGGGCTGGCACATATGTCTTTCCCTAACAAGCTGAATCTGAACTAGAAGAACCAGGTTAGGTGGCTGAAAACAGTCACGGTTGTATCTTCTCCAGCTTGCTTGAGCCTGCATCTAGTTTTGGCAAGCAACACTCCATTTCCGTTCCCTCAAATATGCCTTAAATTAATCTAATTCATTCATCTTGAATGAGAGACTTTACCCTCCTGAGTTGTGAATACCTGGCACATTTCACTCTCTCATCCCAATCCTTATTGGAAAATCTAAACAATTCTCCAGTCTAGAAAGAAGGAATTTCTTGCGAATCCATTTGTTGTGGCTCCTAACATTCCCTATCACAGGCCAATCCTACTGACTAGACAGGCTGGTCTGTAGTGTTATGGTAACAACGCCACATTAGACTTAGTCAGTTTGGAAGGTACACTGAGGAATCTCTGAAGTTCAAACTGAAAAAAAATAATCTATTGAAACAATGGCAAGAGTTTTGTATTTACTTCAGTAAATTGGTAGCTTATATTAATTTCTATACTAAAACTTGTCTATCTAATTTGCTATGTCAAATCAAGGAACCAGAAGGTAATAATTTATTTTAAATAAATAAATAAATACATACATTATTTTTCCACCTTCTGCATGAGAAATCCATATTTTATGTGACAAGAAAGGCACACAGAAGGTGTTTTCAATTTGAGATTCACACAGCTTCGTACTTGGAGAGCACTGCAGAAACTTGCCAGGTACACAAAAAGAAGTGCAGCCTCTGAAGAAATGACTGTAAATGCAAGCTTTAGTCTGTGGACTAATTTATCCTCTTTTGCCATGGCTTCCATTTTGCAGCATAAAAGTACAGAAATTAAACACAACCCACAGGCACACAAACATGTGACCACCTTTTAATCAACAAATAGCTTTTGGTGTCACTGACCTTGGCAGTTTTACAAAAATTTTATTCCAGCTGGTTGAACTGTTCTTGAACAACTCTTTTTTTTTTTTTTTTTTTTTTTACTGCAGTAGCCAGAAACTGCCTTTTCTGTATCACCTATCATCCATGGTCTCTAATTCTTTATTTTTTATTTTTCTATAATATGTATGGTTTCCCTAATGCAAAACATCCACACTATTAATTTGGTACTTATACAATATTGGGGGAAAAAAAAAATCCATCTATAATTCTGCCATTTCTCAAATGGTACAGAAGCCATTTCTGTTCAGTGTTCCTGCAACAGAGCACCACAATAACAACTGTTACTGTGAGCAAGCTTTGCACATGAAGATGGAGAGATTTCCTTTGAATCCAGCCAGAGCCCAGCCATGAGTGACTGCAGAGAATTCACTAAACAAAAAACACCTCTGTGGTCTCTGTGATCTCACAGGTGAATATCATTACTTATGGAAAGAGTTTTTATGTGCTGTCTCCTCTTATTATCCCTCAAGAAAAAGTCATTTTGATTCAGGTCTGAGGTTTATTCCAATCTAAAGTATTTTGGCCTTTTTGTTTAAAATTTACAAGGATCCAGCTTGGAAATGTAGCTATCCCAGAATCACCACAGAATCACAGAATGTCAGGGATTGGAGGGGACCTCTAGAGATCATCGAGTTCAACCCCCCTGCCACAGAAAGACCGCCTTGGGCAGGTCACACAGAAATGCATCCAAACAGATCTTGAAAGTCTCCAGAGAAGAAGACTCCACAACCTCTCTGAGGAGCCTGTCCCAGTGCTCTACCACCCTAACAATAAAGAAGTTTTTCCTCATATTGAGGTGGAACTTCCTGTGTTCTAGTTTGCATCCATTGCCTCTTGTCCTATCACAGCGCATGACTGAAAAGAGATTGGCCCCTCCTTCTTGACACCCACCCTTCAGATGTTTATATACATTAATAAGATCTCCTCTCAGTCTTCTCTTCTCTAGACTAAACAGCCCCAGGTCTCTCAGCCTTCCCTCTAAGACAGGTGTTTCAGTCCTTTAATCATCCTCGTAGCCCTCCGTTGGACTCTTTCCAGGATATCCCTGTCCCTCTTGAACTGGGGAGCCCAGAACTGTACAGAATACTCTAGATATGGTTTCACTACAGCAGAGTAGAGGGGGAGGAGAACCTCTGTCGACCTGCTGGACACACTCTTCTTAATGCACCCCAGGATACCATTGGCCTTCTTGGCCACAAGGGCACATTGCTGCCCCATGGATAACTTGTTGTCCATCAGGACTCCAAGGTCCTTCTCTATGGAGCTGCTTTCTAGTAGGTCAGCTCCTAATCTGTGCTTGTGCATGTTGTTATTCCTCCCCAGGTGCAGGACTATACACTTATTCTTGTGGAACCTCATTAGGTTCCTCTTTGCCCAGCTCTCCAGTCTGCCCAAATCTTGCTGAATGGCCACACAGCCTTTCGATGAATCAGCCAATGACAAAGCATTTTATTTGCTTAGCTGCTGGGGACCAAGAACCACTGCCTTACATTTATTTCCTATTGCTAGGTAGACCCTATTCAGCACACTTTCAATATTCTGGAAGAAAAAGAGGACTAGAAACCATGAGATTAACTGTACTACACCATTTTTTCTTTATTCTCTTTTGGACAACCTTTTACTAAGTTTGATTTTGATTAGACAGATAATTAATCAAACTAGTTTACCTTCTGAATCTTTTACATGCCCTGCAATGGGCTGGGCAAAGTCTTGAACAAGAATGCTGCTCTTCAAAATAGTAAAATATCCAGTTTTACTGAATTAATCCTTGATTAATTCAGTAAAAGCAACATGAAGAATATGTAATGCATTTAGTTCACATTTGCAATTGGGAAGATAAGATTTATACATACCCACTGATTTCCAAGACAAGCAAAAACCTGATAAAAATTTGAAAAAGTTGTATACCCTACTTACTGAAAAAACTCACATAATCACAAAATACGGGAAAAGTGTTAGTAAAGAAAAATAAAGCTATTCAACTTGGATAGTTTGTAGAAAAAAGAAGTGGAAGTAGAGAAGCAATAAATGAAGCAAGGTGGTTCTGCTGAAAATAGACGTATCAGTGCCTCATATAGTAGACCATGTTCTCTGCACAACCCCATAAACAGGAAGGATTATAAAATGAGAAGATGGTCTAATTGCTAACAGTCTGGTTATAAACTCTCAGAGTTTACAGAGGCGAGGGACAGGATGAAGCATCTGACTGTATTTTTTCTTTTTTTTTTTTTTTTTTACTTCTCTGTAACAGATCAAAGTTTGCAATCAGCACCTTCAAGTTATTTCCAGAAGCAACGCGAAACCCAGGAGCATTCCTGCTTTTGCATCATGCCTCTGATGCCACACAACATGCTCCTAGCCACATGTACGCACTTGAACATCAACGCGCAGTTGCAAGCCTGTCGCAGGGGTTTCTTCAGCTATTCAACATACAGTATTTATTTCAGTCAAGTGAAGCAGCAGAGTGGTTCCATCTAGAGGAAGAGTGTGTAAAAACTACTCATCCCTGATGACTAGCTATTGTAAAATAAAGAAGAGGCATAAATTATTACTACAGCACGCTCAGTGTAAAGGGTTTACTACCTGGTATTACAGCTACATGAATTATCTGTTTCAACCAAGCTGTGCATGCTTGGTTGAACGGGCCAGAAAAGATAACATTGTTATCATGAGAATTAGTAACATCTACATCCTGGACAGCCCTGGCAATATCTGCACCCAAGAATGATGTTCAAGTAGGTGCGACTAGGAATGACAAGAGCTCTATAAGCGAACCTGTTCACTAAGTTGTAAATTATATGTTCAAGCCAATGCAAAACAAAACACCTCCTTGACTCTCAGCCCTAATTTCATTTTGTCTTGCCTTGACTAACTGAACTTCTCAAGCTTCTCTTTTTTTCTACACATAAACGGCACATTAACCCATCACTTAAACAAAATGGGTTCTTTCAGCTCTTTTAGGATGAAGAAAGGAACTAACTATTTTTCACTAGTCTTATTTGGCCTCTTTCAGCCAATCTTGACCTTGACCCTCTCTGTTTCTTCTTCCATTCACTAACCAGCAACTTCCTTTTCCTTAAACACTGCTGCTAGAAGGGGATGTTTAAACACACTAGAACCATTGCAAGACTTTTTCCAGAAAAGTTTTTGCTCATTGAAGCACTCTTGCTATGTTCAGCCCTTCAACAATTCTATCTTTTCAATTCAAATCTAAAAGGTTGGAGTTTTTTAATCCTCTTATTTCCCTTTTAGTAAGTTATTAATTTTGCTACTCTGGTTTAGTATAAAGATAGTAGGAAAGACATTAAACATGGCAATCTTTCTCAGAGAAGTCAGGAGACTCAATTAGTATTGTAAGACAGCCAGTTAATTTATCATGACTTCACTGTCTCATAAAATTGTTATGGAATGCCAACTCATCAGAAAATGTATTAAAATTGCCAAGAATACTTACTTATTTTTCCTTCAACACTAAAGTCAGTAAGTATTATACCCAAAGACATTAGAAGAGCAGAGAAAAATTAAGCGTTGAAGGGAAAATACATCATCAGGAGAGACCACAAAAACCAAACCAATAAACGGCTAGGAAGAAAGGAGAAAAACATTTTTACCAAGTAAAGGTAGCAAAGCTCACTGTGTATGAGGGAAAAGGCAGAGGGTAAAAAGACTGTAAGCTAAAAAGAAATTAAGGATGAAAATGGGTAATATTTTACTTGAACCATCTCTTAAGTTACTTTTAAGTGTTTGTTTTTAACAAATACTCTTTTTTTTTTCAGGTTTTGTAGAGTATGTCATACTTCTGCAGCAAGATTCTACTTCCATCAAATAATCACAGCTTTATGGAAAGGAAGCACCTCAGGCCTATTTCCACATGATTTGTCCACAGCCACAGGATGAATCACTGGCAGGTCTGGAGACAGTGGGTGCAAGTCCTGATTGTCACTTATTAGTTCCAAGAGACTCCAATAGTAGGGCATACAGTGTACTAACTGCATGACTTATTGCAAATTTGCAGCTTATTTTCATGAATACAACCAAGGTTTCAGAAAACATACAGCCTTTTTAAGAATAACTTACTTAAAATACAGCTTCAGAGAACTCTAACACTAAAATAATATGCATAAAATCAAAGTCAAGGGTGCTACTGGTAGAGGAGGAGAAGGTAATGGGGGAAGAAGGTTGGTTCCACACATCTGAACTTTCCTAGACAGAAGTAATGTAAATAATGTCACTACTTTGATGTACCCCAATTAGCGGAGGGTAACAAAAGAGTGCCCCTGTTTAGCAGTTAGTGATAGTGTTACCAATAGACATATTAATTCAGCCTTAGCAGAGGAGGATAGAGGAAAATAACTAAAATGGGGTTCTCTAATTCTTTCTCTCAGAATATTTAAAATTGTGATATCGTTCCTGACTTGAAATTTTGAATATTTAAAATCTATTATTCAAGCCGATACATTACATTGAAAAAGAAAGCAGACCCTTATTGCATGTATTGTCACAATATTTTATCCACCAGCCATAATGTTATATAATTTGACTTCAGAATGCACAATGAGTTGTGAATGTTCCATTTAAACTCTTAAATGTAAGAAAGTTTTTCAAAAGAAGCCCCTTTTGCTAGTTAATTGAATTCAAGGATTGTACCTAGGGAATGCAGCAAGAAAAATTTAAAGGTAAAAAAAAATAATAATAAAAAAATACATATATATTATTGCCACCTAATATGTAAACCCCAAAACCATTAGAGCAAACGTGAAGATTCACTTGAAAGGACTGGAACTGCAATGGAAACAGTTTAGCTTCCAATAACATCCCACAACATAACAAATACAGGCTGTTAGACAACTGTAGCAGAGTAAACACAGATAAAGAGGATATATTTCCCTTTAGTTTGTGCAGTGTAAAATTTGCCCCCAGTTTGTCTGGTATACAACAAGCGACAGAGTCTTGGTTCAAGTCACTTGCACTTTAAGTGTTGCCACGCCGGTTTATTCTACTTTATTCACTTACTGTTTTCTTTCCATATTACCAAAGTAAAATATTAGACAGGTAGGGTGCAGAAAAAATGCAAAAGGACTTCCAATAAATATCTAAAACACACAAAGTTTCCCCCAAATCCAGAGATTTTGAGTTGCTCTGTAATAGTTTTATGTCAGCTGATGACACTAAACTGGGAGGAGTGGCTGACACACCAGAAGGCTGTGCTGCCATTCAGCGAGACCTAGACAGGCTGGAGAGTTGGGCGGGGAGAAACATGATGAAATTCAACAAGGGCAAATGTAGAGTCTTGCATCTGGGGAAGAACAACCCCATGTGCCAGCACAGGTTGGGGGCTGACCTGCTGGAGAGCAGTGTAGGAGAAAGAGACCTGGGGGTCCTGGTGGACAGGAGGATGACCATGAGCCAGCAATGTGCCCTTGTGGCCAAGAAGGCCAATGGCATCCTGGGGTGTATTAGAAAGGGGTGTGGTTAGTAGGTCAAGAGGGGTTCTCCTCCCCCTCTATTCTGCCTTGGTGAGGCTGCATCTGGAATATTGTGTCCACGTAAACATCAGAAAAAACTTCTTTACTGTGAGAGTGACAGAGCACTGGAACAGGCTGCCCAGAGAGGTTGTGGAGTCTCCTTCACTGGAGACATTCAAAACCCGCCTGGACACATTCCTGTGTGATGTACTCTAGGTGATCCTACTCTGGCAGGGGGGTTGGACTAGATGATCTTTCAGGGTCCCTTCAAACCCCTAAGATTCTGTGATACCCACCTAGTACCAAGGACAGTCCAAACACTAAAAGGACTGTTTTTGCTAGTCCAGCCCATTCCGTTAAGGTGTAAATACACAATGTTTACACTAAAACAAATAATTTAATTCTCATTATCAGCAAATCACACCTTCTTTCTGTTTTCTTTCCTCCCTCCCACCATGTAGGTTTTCTGCCTACAATACACAAGGAAGAGAATCATGGAGGCAAATCCTGATAGTAACAATACTTCATCAACAGCAACTCGTGCCTGCAACTTTTGCTTAAGAACAGCTTGAACTGCCACTAAAACTGGCAAAATTGCCAATGAAGATGAGAGATAAACACAAGGCTAGGGTTCATGGCAGAGGATTAGTAAGGGTCTCAGAAATAGCCTTGGAGGGTGTAGTCCCGAGAAGGCTGACAAGGCTGGCACTACTGTCAACAGAAGGAAAAAAAGTTTGCAAATGTGAAGCAATATTTCTCTGTGTCAAAGCCAGAGAACAGTGGTGGAGAAGAGGTAAAGAAGTAGTTTTATATGGCAAAAAATAACCCTATAAATCAGAAAAAAAAAAAGAGATAGGGAGGTAGTGAACAAAAGGAATAAGGAGAAGGGCAGCATCTGCTATGATAAAGAATGATCTAGTGAGAAACATTATTAAGTGATAGATGGAAAAGTTTGCAGTATCAAGAGGAACAGACAAAAAAACTCTAATTCAAATCTAACAACACCAAAAAGAGAACGTTCCCTCAGGAGGTCAGAGATAACCTCCAGACACAGGCACAAAAAGCCTGCCATCTGGATACTGCTCGCTGTTGCAGGCAGAAGGCTCTCCAATTACAGCCCCACCATTAGAAAAGAAGCATCTTGAAACAAAACCATCCCAAGGTCCTTAATTACATTAAACTGCAATACACAGTGCAAGCCATACCATAAATTTCACTACTAATTTTTATTTAAAGTTGATATTGTTTTGGAATGCATTTTTAAAAACTTTTTTGTATTTTTTTAATATCAAATTGTAATGCATATTTGCCTTCCAGACATCATCTCCATGCTTTATCAGTTAGTTGCAGATCTGAGAGAAATCTTTAAAATGTTGCTCAGATTTGTCCTTAACAGACTTTTCAGCTAAGCAAAATTGTAATTTGATAATAATAAAAAATATTTTTTTTAAAAAAGCACAAAATGTCAGAAAGTCAACCAGATGAGTTTTTAAACTACTAAATAAATAAATATTGGTGTTGCGAAATCCGAACAACTAAAGATTTTAAGCTGTCATGGAAAATGCAATGGATTCCAGCCTGTGGCTTGCCTATCCAGGTTATTGTAAGATGTTGATCCTCCCTGGCTACACCCACCTACTGCTTGTACAGCTCTAAGAGTGGCACTAAATGCGTACTCTGCAAACATTCCTGTGTCCTGAGCAGCCAGGAAGCCTAGTTATGCTTTGCATTTCACTAACATGCTCAATGTGTTTGGATTTACCAGTTTAATGTGCGCTGGTAGATGACTCCAGGCTACACATTAGGTCACTTCCAAGTTCACCATCTTGAACGGCCCCTCAAGAAACTATACAGACTATCCTCCTGCATGTGTCATTGCTTTCACTTATCATGGATAAAAACTTCAGAGGCTGTCCCTATTATGTTGCCATAGAAGCATTTTTTCCCTTTTGACGTACAGTCAGGCAAAGTGGCTGACAGCTAACTGTTTTACTTGAAAACGTGCAGACTCTGGAAATATCTTGAACTCTGTTTTCCAACAGCCTTCTTGGTAGCTGTCTGGACACATCCAGGGAAAACAGCAGAGAGCTGAAGACAGTGGAAGATTTCTGAGTGACTTCCATCAGATTGCAAATTACCCTGAAGGCTGGACCAACAGGTGGATAGACTGGATTAAAGTTGGAAAGCTAATATATACTGGTCAGCCTTTAGGCTCCAGTACATTTAGATGTTCTGTGACATGCTGGCAGTGAGACCTGTGAAAACATTTCTGGGCAAGATACAATTATTACTAATGTTTTAGATTTCACATTTCAGAAGGAGATGAGACTGTTCCCCTGAAGAGCTCCACACAGCTGTTCCTCCATATACCCAAAATGGCTCCCATTTGACAAACGGCACGATCCCATCTCACAGACACAACTAAAGAAACCAGGTAAAGATGTTATTCAATATTATCTTCAGCTTTTTCATTAAAACATCCAATAGAAAGGTCTTTATTTCTGGAACTGAGTATTAACATGCAGCCATAATGTCCATATGACACGTTCTACCATTAAAAGCTGCAAAATATGCCAAAGAATATAAAACCAATCACATTAAACAGCCCCCTGATCACCCATTTGCAGAAAGAAATTGTCAGAAGAGGAAGAGTAGAAACTTAGTAAAATCAAGCAGTACATGGTGCCATGCTGAAGGAAGAGTCAATGTTCAGAAAAGCCTGAGGAGAATGCCGGAGCCAAATTGAATCCTGTCTATGCTGTGTTGCCTGCACATCAACCAATAACAGCAAAACCTGGAGAAAATGTGAAGATGGATACACTTCACCCAAGCCTTCAGTTTTATCCCTGCACACAGATACAGGACTAATCTCTGCATGAGAGTCTAACATGCAGGAGATCATAGAAAGGAGCAATGTAAGAATTCAACCACTGTCTCCATCAATAATGCTGCTACTCCAAAGAAAGAATGTGAGCTCACATAAATAATTGCAGTGATCTTTTTATTCCTAACCGAAAAGACCAAAGGGATTGATTATGCCTAAGATCTGCACATTCTTTAGGACCTGGACCAGAAGGAGTTTTATTGGTTGCAGAACAATAATTAGATTTGATCACACATTTTTGGATGCATAAAGTACAGTATCTTAAACTCCTCCATAAAAAACCAAACCGAAACAAAAAAACCCCAATAACTTCTAAGCTGGATCGTTCACCACTACAATTCATAAGCAACTTAAGAGCTGTAAACTAATAACCCAGAATAAAAGTCTGATGTTTTTCCCCAGTGAGACAGACATTAATAAAAGGGTCATGTCTTGGCTCACTTTAATTTCAGTGCTTTCATCCCAAAAGAATCACACAGTGCAACCTCAATTAGCCCAATGCCGTGGGGAGCACCAAAAAAATTCAATAATAACGGGTTTGGATAATCAAGGATTCAAACAACAGAGAGAATTTTCATTGTAATTAAGTCATTTGAGAACACGGTCATCTTTCACGTAATAGAGTTCACATCAAAAAGATCAAGGGCAAACTACATTTCACTTACCCTAAGTAAGATTTAGCATCCTTTTTGTATACAGTTAGTGAGGTCCCCAGAATATCACAAGGCCCAGCAGCATTGCACAATACCTTTTACACAACTATCACAAGTTACACACCTTAGTACTTTGTAAGACATTCACCAAGCATCTTCCTCTCCATTACCCAAAAACATTAAAAAAAAATGATGGAGTTCATGGAGTTCAATGTATTTAGTGTGAGATTAAACCCAAGTGATGTTCTGGTGGTTCACAAACAAGTATTTTGACACTTCCAGGTTGTGAAATATACTTTGCAAACAAATATTTTATTCTGTCTAGATGTTATTATTCACATGACTGGTGCAACTGTTAAGTAACACTAACAAGGAGAAATGAAAGGATGGGTGATGCATCTCGAGAGGTTATTAGTGTCATATGCCTCAACCTCCACTGGCACGAGTGCTTTCAAATAAGAAGTGCTTTCAATGTATCCATATTTCAGTTTCTGCATAACAGGGGAAATTGCTATATATCAATTAAATATCTGTGCAGCTAATGTCCACGGTTTGATTTTATATTGAACTGATGGTTAAAATGAACTACATGTTGGGCTTTGCATTATTTATGCAAAATACTGTACTGTTTACGTTCTAACCTTGAGCTCATCTGAATCTCCATGCTTCTGCCTGCTTCTTATAGAACAGTATCAACTGTTGCACCAGTGAGAGTAAAACACATCCAAAGTAAAATAATCTATGCAAAACAACTATGACTATACTTGTATTTCTAATTGTTTACATCTCTGTAATATATTCTGAAGGAGACGCTTTCTTTTTAATAATTTTATTCCCTCCATCAATCCCCTATACAACTTTGACTTAGATTACACCTATTTATGAGCTTGCTTGTTCTGTAATAATTTTTTAAGTGTCATGTAAAAGAGCTTTCTATGAGACAGAGAAACACACAGCATTCCCAATAACAGAACTGTTTCTCCTGATCTATTTGCTCTTTTCTTATGCAACAAGCTCCAAGCTGCTTGTTGCAAATACTCAGCAATTTCAATTTGCAGCTTAGCCAGATCGCTTCAACCTCCTGTTTGTTATCATGTCTATCTGACAAGTGAACAGCAGAATAGAAGAGGAATGTTAAAACATAAATGAATTACTTGGGAGATTATCACATCAGCTGAGTGTAGTTCAGACATGTCTCAGCTAACAGCCAGTCTTTTTCATTACTAATATTTAAGCTTTGGCACTGGCCTTCCTAGTGGAATTTATTAGGGACAGCCATTTTGCAATAGAGAGCAGTCTTATCTCATACCAGAGTATTGAAATACTCTGTTCTGGAAAGCAAATAAACCAAGCAAACCATCAGGCCATACTTCTGCCACTGTGCTACTGCTATTTTTCAAAACTACTACCTCACAAGATTATTCTTACGTTCCTCAGGTTCTTAAAAGTAATTTTTGTGCCAGTCCATAATTGCATATAACTTTAATTGATTTTCACTTATCATATATGGATAAATAGAGATGTTCTTTTCTAATGACTCCACTTAGACAGAGCTACTAGCAAGAAAAAATACACAATTTTATAAAGAAGAGTCAGACTTTCAGTCTTTTAACACTGCAGGTTATTCTGATATAAACATCAGAAAAAACAGATTACAAGAAACTCATACCTGTTAAAATAACCTTGTTTCTCCATGCTGTAAAAACTTATTTCACAGATACTTAGTGCTCTGGTTGGTCACTCAGATATACATTAAAATACCTGCCTGAGGCATCCCATCCCATCTAATATAGTAGGAGCTGAACATACGAGTTAGCATCATTCTAAAACAAATGAGAACTTACATAGGAAACCCGTACTCGCCGTCGGTGCACCAGCCCACAGCACTGCATGAAGAGGACAGCAGACAACAGTCACTGTATGGTTTCACCAAGCTGCGGTCATTCCTGTCTCCTCTGAGACACTGTCCATCTCTCCTCACTTTTCAGCCCCAGGTGCAAGGAAACAGGTAGAAACACAGTCACCCTCCAGCTCCCAAGATGTTCTTTTAAATTATCTTGAAGACAGATGAAAGTTACTTTCTCTGAGCAAATAAATCTCTTCTGTTTCAGATGATTAAAAAAAAAAAAAAAAGGCAGAAAAAAACCCCAACAACAAAATCCCAGAGGCACGTCTTTATTTCCTCAGCATCCAGTTATTACAAAGCAAATTCCATATTCATATACATCTTTTACTACACGTGGCATAAGGTTTGTATCAACCATTCTGAACTTAGGAAAGACAAGAGACGTAACAGGATCTTTATATCTCAGGCTACTGCAACACCCGGCTTTCTGAAGGTCTCTTGCTGCTGCTGCTGCTGCCGCTGCTGCTGTTGTTATTGCTGCTGCTGCTATTACAGCTCTCTTCCCAATGCACAAACCAGCAAGAGCATCCTCACTTCACCGTTACCTCTGTGCTATCTTGGGCATATCTGATTTGTTATTTATCCCTTCCCAACAGCCTGAAAAAATGACAGAGTCCAGACTTTAATTCACTCTGGATTCTCAACACTACAGAACCACCCTCCAAATAGTCAGATGCTTTGTCTGGCGATACGTGTTTCACATGAATTGCAGGCAGGACTGCTGAGTGGCCTTGCTACCTGGCTCACATCAGAGGCACTGTCTCCTCTGCTGATACTGTTTACAGAAAGAACTTGAGAGAACATCAAAACTCAGAGTATACATTTGCACATTGAGATTAACGCCCTTTTTCTTTTAACCTAAAACAATGACAGAGCTAATTAAATACTTGGATAACTGAGACTTATGGATAATGATTTTGAAAAGATAAATATAATGAAAAATTATTAAACTTAAAGCAATAAGGGGACACATCTGAAATCAGGTCAGATTAAATTAACCTGATTATGATCACAGTTCATCACTCTTCTTCTGGGAGGGACTGAATATTCCAGTACTGAAAAGGCTTAACAGCTATATTACATCTTAAAATGAAATCCTTCAGTATTTCATGGCAGTAGTCTAAGAGTCTCAAATGTCTCCAGTACTGTACATCTCCAATCAGATCAATATGGTTCACTTACTTTTTTAACACTGAGGCAAATTTAACTCTTTCAGCAGCAGCATTTTGCTAAAAACCAGAATACATAGTATGCTTAAAACAGATAAAGTAGAGGTCTAATATATTACTTTGAAAAGGTAAAGATAAAGGCACTTTTCTTTTAAATTCCATTATATTTTATACAAGATATTTCTACCCTGTCTTTATGTACGCTGTGTGATGATGACTAATGAAGAGTTAAACCTTCTCAAAAGGATAAAGAAAAAGTGTTGCTCTTCATAGATTAGTTTGGTTTACAAGCTTAAAAGAGGTTACTGTAAAGAAGGCAATTTATCTGTATGTCAGCAAACTGTTATCAGGTATTCAAACTATTGAGTGGCCAGGAGAGACTCTTCTTCCAGTGGAAGATATTCCAGATCTGCCCATAGGAGCAGGAAGCCCTCTGACTTTGCTGAAACCAAGTAACTAGAGAGTTAATGCTTGCAATCCCAAAGTCTGGCAACTAAAACTTAATTTAGGCAACTAACTCCTGCCAATTTCAAGTACATTTTTTCATGTGGAATTTTCCTCTTAAATAAAAAAAATTAAAACCTCAAACAAAAAAAAATAAAACAGCCGTGTTAAGCATTTATGTATCTTTAGGGACCAAAATGCGTATTTAGCCATTCAAATATCACTAGCTTGACTGGTTTGGGGTTGGGGTTTTTTTGCACTTTATTTTCCAGACCATCTAACAACTAGCAGCTCCTATGGGCACCCATGCATTGACAGGTCTTTCTGAGGCAAATGTACTTTTGGTGTAAAGCCACAATTGTTAGTGAAGATGTATTGCTGATAACTCATCTCAGCTGGACCTGCACATGCTCTCAGCATCTTAAAAAAATATAATAAGACTAATATAATTAAAAACAGGAAGTTGTGGATGCAAGGACCTAATCTATACACCTAAATCTAAGTTAGCTTTATTTCACCTCCTACCCCACAGTCAGATATAGGTAATGATTTATCAGGAACAGGAGAACAGAAGTTCTTGTAAGAAGTTCACATAAGCAAGTGTCCTCGTAGCAATTTCACAGTCCAAAAGCAGTACACCAGACCAATAAACAATGCAGACCATTCACCTCTTCAGATCAGGGCTGTTCAGAGTTATATGAACAAAACCATTAATAAACACAGCCATAATGACAACTAGCAGAAAGAAGAAAGCATTTGAAAGTCAGGACATAAATGAACATTACCATGAAAAAGAATCACTTGTTCAAAACAGCTAATCAAATAAAGCTAGAAAGAATAATACAGCAGTTGCACACATAAATACATACTTAAACAGTTCTCTATATTCTTTCCTTATAATGACTACATTTTGCTCTTCGGGAAGATCCTTATATAAACTAACACCAGTATGAAAGCCACACTTCAGCTGCATTTAACTTTTGTTAAAGATTTGCGAAATTTATTTGGAAATCATCAATAATATTGGTTTCACAATTACTCAAATTAGCATGTACTTCCTCTCACAACCAAAGACTGCATCATCCAGTCATAAAATCTCTCCTTTCAACGTAGCTAAGAAAATTGTTAGGTTGTCTCTCTCCCCTCCTACTCCCAATTTACAACAATACTTTGTCAGAACCATACTTCAAACAATTACCAAAGACATTTTTTTTTCAATGTGATTCTAAGTTGCTTTTTATGGAGGGGTGAGGGAGGGATGACTATTTTGGTGATAGAAGGGACGCAAGTATGTCCAAGTCAAACTCTTCTGTAATTGAAATCCAATTAAATTTTATGTTCTGCAAATATGACTTTGTTTATAGTCCCTGTAGGACAATGCAATGAATACAGAATCCTACCATTTAAAACTTCTGATAAGTTTTCTTCAGTACACACACTGGCCTTTACTTTTTGTCTTCCTCATTCTCATTACCACATTTGTGATGTCTAGCAGTGTTTATTGCATTTAAAGAAAAAATTATAACTATTCAGTCAGCGAATTTTATCACTATCATTCCTATACTTTCTGGGCAAGCTTAGTCTTTAGGCAAACTGCAACAATCTAATCCAATGTTTCCTGGCAAATCTGTGACCAAAACCTACCTTAATGTTTTCATTCTAATAAAAAACCCTCCATGCTGCCATAAATTGAAGGTGTAACAAGGGACCTAACCAAAGAATAACTAAAAATCAGAAAACCTGGCTAAAAGACAGAATACTATCAAGTGAGTGAATTTTTTTTCCCAGGCTCTAACATTGAAAAAAATAGCTCTATGAACACAACAATTTTTCCAATTTCATATTTCTTGTGATATATTTTTGAAATGAGCTTTCAATTAGCCTTTAGCCAATACCAAGGTTAATGTTCTCAGTGAATAATTATATTTTTGCACACATGGCAAAATCATTGCACCTTCAAAAAAGGAGCTTATCCAATACATGTAAAACAATATTCAAAAGATTGGTACAGACACTTGGGGAGCAGGAAGAAGCAGTGATACAGTGGCAACGAATATTTCAGCAGGTGCAATAAATAAGGAGATACTTTAGAAGTGTTTTAAAGTAACCAGTGAGGTTGATTTTCAAATATTTAAAGGTAGCTTCACCAATATTGAAACAGCATGGAAGAAAGGACGAAAGTTTTTAACTGAAATTAAATGAAAAGGCTGTCATGAAAGGTTGAGCGGGAATGAATCCTTAGGGTGTAAATAAGAAATACAGATATTTGCATTCTCAAGTGCTTCATTCCACAGGTTATATAAACTGAAAGGTGGGAAAAGAAAAAGGGGCTCTCAGAAAATTGTTATCATTTACTTCGATTGGCTTCCTCAGCCAACCAGCACTATCTGGGTAAAGCCTCTGCCAGTTCACAGTCACCTAAAGGTCATAGTCAGACCTTCCATAATCTGATGAAGTGACTGTCCAGAGCTAATGAGATGGATCTGAAGTGTTCAATGCCAGCAAGCTCAAGGCAGAGCTGGCCCCAGCTCCCTCAAATGGCATCACATTCATGCCAAATGAGAGCAATGATGGAATAAAACAATGCTGGATCCTTTTTCTGGATTAAAAAACCCCACAAGACACAATGCCCTCTCAAAACAAATCACAGCAAAAATGAATGTCCATCCTATGCTGCTTCAGCATCCTTTATGGGTAAGTTCTGTTAAATTATTTCATTTTTTCACAGAATCCCAGAATGGTTGAGGTGGAAAGGCACCACTGGAGATCATCAAGTCCAACCCCCTGCTCGGAGCAGGCTCAGCTAGATCAGCTAGATCAGGTTGCTCAGGGTCACATCCAGGCAACTTTCAAATTATCTCCATGGACAGAGACACTATAACCTCTCTGGGCAATCTCTTAAAGTGCTTGATCAACTCCACAGGAAAAAAAAAAAAAAAAAGAAAAAAAAAAAAAAGGAGGTTTTTCTTATGTTTAATTGGAATCTTCTGCATTTCCATTTGTGTCCATTGCCTCTTCTCCTGTGATGAGGCACCACTGAGAAGAATCTGGCTCCGTCTTCTTTACTTCTTCCATTCAGATATTTATACATATGGAGAGACTTCCCTTCACATGAACATTCCCAGCCAGCCCTCTCAGCCTGTCCTCACATGGCACATGCCCTTTCTCAAGTTTGTGGCCCTTGGCTGGGCTTACTCTAGAATGTTCATGTCTCTCTTGTCCTAAGGAGTCCAGACTGGACTAAGCACTCCAGATGCGTCTCATCACAGCTGAGCAGAGGGCAAGGATCATCTCCCTTGACCTGCTGGCAGCACTCTTCCTAACAGAGCCCAGGAGAATATTGCCCTTTGCTGCAAGGACACATTGTTGGCTCATGTTTACTTGGAGTCCACCAGGACTCCCAGGGCCTTTTCTAAAAAGCTACTTTTTAGCTGACTAGTCCCAGTCTATACTGGTGCATGTGGTTATTCTTTCATGGGTGCATGACTTTGCACTTGCATTTGTTGAAATTTTTGAAGTTCCTGTCAGACCATTTCTCCTTCCTGTTGAGGTCCATCTGGATGGTAGCAAAACCCTTTGATGTATCACCTACTCCTCCCAGTTTTGTAGCATCTGCAAGCTTGCTGCGGGTACTTTTGTCGATGTTCAGCTCTTCCACTGCTTGAAGGAGTACAATCATATTCTCTTTAGTCAGCTGCTTTTTTAGTGCTATTCGAAATGGATAACCTCTATTATATAATCTATAAATTATCTGTATTCTCCAGGAAAAATCTAAATCACTAAATTTAAATATAAAGAATATGCAGTACTAGTTCAAGATTTGTGCATTTAGTTAGCAACCTCAAATAACAGTTTGCTGATTTAATCATTAACAATGAGCTTTTCCAAACTATGGCTCCCACCTTGCTGTCTTCCACCAGAAATTAAAGTTGTTGACTTTCTAAGCATCCTCTTCTCTGCTACCCTTTCTCTGGAGAAGAATACTAGTGCTAAGGAATCTTCATTTTCTTTAAGAGGGCTTTATGCTGGCTGGTTTTACTTCAGAGCTGTACTGTTCAATTTTTAATTTGTTTTTTCTTATAAAGCCGCTGAAGTTGCAGACAACTATTTCTCAATGTAGGCTGAAAAAAAGCAAAACCTTTGTAACCTGAAACAGTGTGCCTGTTATTCTAGAGAGGAATCACAAACTCTAAGTTTTACAAGCTCAGGTCTCCAAAGACAGATGATGAACAATATGCTTCAAATGATCACTAACCTTGGCTTGTATGAATCTGTCAAGCTATCAGCCTAGCTACGGATGTAGTTGTTCTCATACAGATCTATATCAGAGAACTGCAATCAGAAATTCATAGTTTAAACTTTCTAGGAGACCAGTTTAAAACAAGTAAAATAAGGTAAAACGAAGTATTTCTTACAATCAAGAATGAAATTCTGGAATTTGCTGTCACTGGCAGTACTACAGACCCTACTGGGGAAGGGGGGACTGGACAAATTCAAGAACAGCACAAACTGATACACAAATTCAAATCGCAGGGATATACCCTCTGACAAAACAAAGATAACAAGGGACCTTATAAAGCCAACAGGCTTTCCCATTCCCTCTATAACTAGCATATTTTTAACTACAATTAGAGGCAGACTACTGTGCTAGACGGATGCAGGAGGAGATTTTACAGGATCTGCTATACAAGCTATCTAGTCTTCTTTAAAGGGATTCCTACACACAGACACATTTTGTCTTCTTTATGTCTGTTGATTTTCTTTATGCCCCGCTATTTTCTTCACCTGAAGTTCCTTCTGTGTCCTGTTATCCAGAAATATTAAACATATTTCAACTTCTTTCCTCTGCAGGCTCCAAACCCTAGCTACTGGCACCATTTTTTCCTTCTCTTTTTCTGGCTTTAGCTTTCTCTTCTTCATTGCACCTTGATCCTCTGCTGATTCTCTTTTGTACCCTTGTGTGCTAAATCTCTTCATTACCCTCTCACTCCTCTACTCAATAGTCTTATCTTTGCCTTTTCTTGTGATCTTCTACTTGTATCCATCATTCTTTGCATTGGTAGCCTGCTTTTCAGGTTTTCTTGTCTGACAGGTATTTGAACACAGATAGTTTCTATGTGGTATCCTCTCTTCTTTCCTTCAATTTGTCTACAATCCTACTTTTTCCACCTGAGAACTTCAATTCTCAGGTATGTTCTGCCACAAGTTCAAGTCATACCATGCATATACAGATGTTATCAGAAATCTCATTAACAATGCACATTTGGCAGCCTCTAGTTCTAGTCATCTTTGTTTTCTCCTTTCATGTGAAGGGCATCTCTAATGCCATCTCAGACAGTATCAGCATCTCTCCCTAGTCCCCAGCTCAAAAGTCAAGGACTTGCTTCTTTCTCTTAAAAAAAAAAAGTCTGCACCGCTTCCCCCTTTTTTTTCTGCTCCTATGTTTACTCCCTCCTGTACTTCAGGGATTTATTGAACATAGTCCAACAGTTAAATAATGTGTTGTATTGAATCAGATTCTGCACCTGCTAGTCAATTTAATTCAAGTAATGGAAGTTTCAAGGGTATTTTGTTTCTACAGGCTTGGTGAGTACTAGAAGCTGGATAAAATAAGAGACACACAAACCCCTGACTATTACAAAATCATACTAAATTATAAACAAGCATCACTAGTAAGATCACATCTGGAGTATTGTGTCCAGTTCTGGGCTCCCCAGTTCACAAGGGACAGGGGTATACTAGAAAGTGTCCAACACAGGGCTACAAGGATGATTAAGGGACTGGAACATGAGTCATATGAGGAAAGGCTAAGAGACCCGGGGCTGTTTAGTCTTGAGAAAAGAAGACTGAGAGAGGATCTTCTTAAGGTCTATAAATATCTGAAGGGTGGATGTCAAGAATGGGCCAGTCTCTTTTCAATGGTGCCCTGTGATAGGACAAGAGGAAACAGTACCAAGATACAACACAGGAAGTTCCACCTCAACATGAGGAAAAAATTCTTTACTTTGAGGGTGACGGAGCACTGAAACAAGCTCCCCAGAGAGGTTGTGGAGTCTCCTTCTCGGGAGACTTTCAAGACCCGTCTGGACACGTTCCTGTGTGATCTGCCCTAGGTGTTCCTGCTGCAGCAGGGGGGTTGGACTCAATGATCTTCAGAGGTTCCTATGATTCTATCATCACATGCTCTGTCAGGCCAATTACTCTATATTGTGCCTATATGTGGGGGAAATCGCCACACACCTAACTTTGTATCAGTTACAGAGCATGCTATTACTTGCCTAGAAAGAATTACTGCCATTGGATATATAAAAGAAATCAAGAAATCAAGCTTCTGTAGCTCTGCTCAGAGAACAGCGACATTTTTCCTTTGGAACCTCAAAGAGATTGAAAGGAGAAAACCACAGAATCATAGAATGGTTTGGGTTGGAAAAGACTTGGAAGATCTTCTAGTTCCATCCTCCCTGCATGGGCAATAACCCATGTCTAAAGAACAACTTGCTGTAATAGTCATAACATTTTCCAACATTAATTTCAAATGCCCATATTATGGATAGAGATGTTTTTTTCTCATTGAAACAAGTTGGGTTTTTTTAACACTTCTGTTTAAACTTAATAAAAATGTGTTTTAAAAGGTCAGCCTTTTTCCTCAGGAGACTGAGGAAACAGCTGGTGCAGAGTTTCTATTCTAATTGCATTTCACAGAAATAATGTCACTACAACATACAAAATTATGATTTAGGTCCATACTGATTTCTAATTCTTTTTTATCTGGTTCGGCATCAGAATTAGGAGCAAGTAGAAGGGGAGAAAAGAACACTTACATAGTCTTTGTTACTGTTACAGATTCAGCAGTCTGCACAGGTGCCTATAAAGCACACTAGAAACAAAAGCACTGCAGATGCAGATTTCTCATTTCTCTGCTTTGTAGGGACTGTATGTACAGAATGATGATTTATTTTACATGTTCTACAAGGATATTAGAGGAAGACCAGTCTGCAGTAAATCAAAACAGAAGACTAAAATTACAGCTTTTTCATGAGAGATTTTAACAGGACTTACAGGGGTTTTTTTTTATTCTATTATGAGAAGACTGTTTGCTTAAAGAAAATAAAAATTGTTTAGCATTAAACTCTCCTATACCTGCAGTCACTCATTTACTAAGCTTTTAAACATTAGAAGAGGAAGTGCTTATTTTCAAAAACATATTATGAGTGGTTTCAGTTGCATCTGAAACTTATGCCAACACAAAAATCATAGAAAATTCAATGCAAAGGAAAAAATACAGCAGTGGCATGTGCCACCACTTTTTTAAAAACCAAGAAAATTAACTGCTGTGTTTAATTATAGCCGCTAGGTGGCAAAGTTGGCCAAAGAACAATTACCAATAACTACCTAATTTAAAACCTGACTTTTCATCTTTCAGTCAATATAAAAGGGCTTATTAAAAAATGCCACAGAAAATAGAAAAGTGTAAAATAATAAATATTCCGTAACCAGAAACCAGTTTTCTAACATTACATGTAAATATTACTAAACTGCTTCATCTATCAAAATTCTTAAGATACTAAAGGTATTTTAGTGAATACTAGTGAGTATTAGTGAGCATTTTAGCAAAGGCATTTAGTGAATATTCTAGAAATCACATGGAGAAATTACTGCACTAGGTAACAATAAAATAATTAATACAGATTTGAAGTTTAGAAAGGAATACCTATGAGCATGTACACTATCTCTGACACCAAGCACAGTAATGCTATCTTTTGACTACTGAGGACACAGAACTCTCTGTTTCTTGACATAAAAGCTACCTTTCTTCCTTTCAAACTGGCACAGTCAAACTCTCCATATGGTTGAATTTCAGCAAATACTTTAGAATCCAGTCTTTTATCTTTTTCTTATAGTACCTCCTTCTCCTTAATATTTTTTCCTAGTTATTTTTGTTTTCTCTTTATTTCAGTGCATCTTCTTGTTGAGTAAGGCTTCAAGTTAAATTCCAAGCTGTCCACTGCATACACATACCAATGTACTAGAATTAGCAGTACCTGCAAAGCAGGTAACAGTGAGATAAAATACACTACAATACTTGATCCACAAATGCAAATGTACTGCAGAGCAAACCCCATCTGACTCATATGGGCACCTGTTAAAGAAAAGAGCTTGGAAGAGCTTTGCTGTCCCACAGTCCCCACTGAACTACTAAGCCACCATTTAATAAAAAACTACTCCCAATATTGTTATCTTCCTCTTCCAAAAAATTCACGGACCAGAGAATGCACAAATATAGGAGGATCCTGGCTTCTTTTCTCATGTTTCGTGGGACAAATCCAGCTCCAAGATAGAAGTGTGTGAACTCCATAGTCAAGGGCTTTTGACTTCACTAAACAACTTACCCTGTCAGGAAATAATACACTTACTGTAAGGAGTGTGTGTGCTAACAGCAAGCTCTTGTCACACCCAGCTCAAGCTCTTTAAAAGCTGCTGAGGCTACAGCATCATATTGTCAAGGCAGGAACAATGGGGAGAAGGAGTGTGAGCATCAAAGGAGAGCCAACCACTGCAGATACTAAATGCTTGACAGCTTTGATCATATTCTTTACAGTAAGGGACAAGAGCTAATGCTGAGTATCAATACTAGTTAGTGAAAGTCAATGAAAAGGTCCCACTCAGAAGGAGGAGGAAGTAAAAAGAATAAACCAGTCCAAGAACAAGTCATCCCAAAGCAATGTGCAGTGTTCATTTGGAAAGTTACCAGCTACACGCAGTAGATGTGGAATGTATTTTTGCCCAGTAGCATCCACACCCATTCCTAGATGTGTGTCACTGCTGATCACAGTGACGCAGCTATAAAATCTATGGCTTCTGTGTCACAGCAGAGGTTAAAATAAACAGCCAGCACCACACCAAGTTTGACTTCTACCTTGACCCCAGCTCAAACTGTGACATTTTTAAGCTAAACTACTGCAACTCTCTGTCCAGAGGACACTGCAAGGGGGGAGGACGGGATATTTGTGTAGGAACAAAAGACAACCCACCTTCTAAGCAGATTTGAGCAGTCCCATTTCTGGACCACACAAGAGAGAGAGAGTACTCTCACAGCTGGCTATCTGATTTTGAGCCCTAAAAGAGCAGCAGTTTGCTGACAGGTCACTTGGAAGCAGCTTACAATGATGTCCAAGGTGAGGGCTTAGCCTGAGCTCCTGGCTCTCAGGGGGGCTCCAAACCACTCACTCATGGCACCTCTAAGAAGGGAAGAGCTCACCACACATTTCCAACAGGGCCTTATCTTGCAAATCACCTTTCACACAGAAAATCATCATCCCCAGAGAAACACAGCCTCATCAAGATAGACATGAACAAAATGGAGTGAGTCCAGCCAAGGGCCATGAAGGTGATGAAGGTCTTGGAGCATCTAGCATGCAAGGAGAGACAGAAAGCTGGGACTGTTCAGCCTGGAGAAGAGAAGGTTCAGGGAGGTCTTATCTATGTGTATACATACCTGAAAGGAAGTCATAAAGAGCCAGACTACTCAGTGATGCCCACAACAGGGCAAGAGGCAATGGCCACAAACAGAAATACGGACAATTCCAAATATAAGAAAACTATTTTTTATAGCAAGGGTGGTCAAGCACTATAACAGGTTTCCCAGAGAAACCATGCAATCTCCATCCTTAGATATACTCAACACACTTCTAGACACAGCCCTGAGCTACCAGCTCTAGCTGAGCCTGAACTGAGCAGGGAGTTGGACTTGATGATCTCCAGTGGTGTCTTCCCACCTCAACAATTCTCTGATTCTACAAACACTGAATATGTAAAATTCCACAGAATTTTGCTCTAACTTAATTTGCAGCAGTCCTGTTACTTAAATAAGAATTTACAATCTTCATTTCTTATACTACTTAACACTTAGGATTTAGAAAACAATGGGAAAGTAATGCTCTACTACTTACACATTTTAAATAATAAGCAAGGGCATAACCAGTTTAATTTTTATTGTAAAGAAGTCTATTCTTCTAAATCTGTCCTTATTACTAACTGAAGAGGAAATGTATTCAAAAAACAATTACACGATGCCATACAATTGTTTTGTCAAGCTTTTATAGCTATTAAGACAATGCTGGGAAGTTTTAAGAATGTACTGCTATGAAAAAGTAAAAACTAAAAAACCCCAGCTTTCCTCTTACTGCACTTCCACTGTCTTCCAAAGGCTTCTTTAAGTATTCTGTCCATAATTACCAGCCTTGTTGGGACTCTTGGAAAACAGCTGTCTAATACATTTATACTGAATTGTGCTGTTACTGATAAGCAAACTGTAACATAAGGAATGGAGAAGTTCAAATGCAACACAAAACACATTTCTTAAGAGGTCTGGAGTACTCAGTGAAATTCCCTGATAGTTCTGAATGAATATGAAATGGATTTTCTGCAGATGTAGGGCAATATTTCACTATACCCAACCAAAGAGAAGTAAGCAAATAATAGCCTTGTAGTCTGGTTCCCTAATAAAATAAAACTTATTTCTCCTTCTAAGTACTGGACTCATTTTCCAGTTTTGATAGTATTTGATTGAGGGGGAGAATCTCACTAAATAGTAATTTCCTACGTATTTGCTTAAATAAGTAGCCAAGAAAAAAGAAACTGTAGATCCTGCAGGGAAAACTGAGGGATAAACACAGACAACAGTACACAGAAGTCACAAAGGACCTCTATTTTGAAAGAAAAAGCCTTAGAAACTAAGGCTAAATGCATTTTAATAGATTTTTGAATAGCAAAATCAAATTCTATTATTAAAATTTCAGCACACTTCATTATGTCATTCAAAACATTCTTTTCCAACCTGACCCAGGATTCAAAAAGGATGTCTGCATTATGCAATGACAAGTGATACAAACCACATGTTACTACTAGTTTTGTGGCCTCCTCCAGGCCTTGCTGGTCTCTGTGGGGATGAAGGTTTCCTGACCCCTGGCTCCATGGTAAACCACCATACCCCAGACCACAAAAGTCCAGGAGCCCTTGAGCTCCAAGGCTGGGGCTGTGGGGTGGGATGCAAAGAGAGACAGCAAACCACAAAGTACACCTCTGTCACACTTCAGGCTCTGCCAAATCAAAGACTTTTCCCAAATTCACAGTTTCCAAAAAAACCCCAACTGAGCTAGGAGGCACCAAGCTTGCATCCTAACAAACAATTGCAATGAAAACCAAGACCAAAACCATGGATGCCATGAAAACGTCACAATGTGTGCGGAGTGTTCCCCAGTGGGTCTGGTGATGTTGCCACAGCCTCCATGGACCCCTCTGAAGCCTCTGGCGGGTAAAGGTTTGAGGGAGAGGAAAAAAAAGAGAGGGAGGGAGAAGGTTATCCTGCTGCCAGTGACCTATGAGGAATTTTAGGGGACAACTGATTGAAAAATAGAAGGAAAAGAGGCAGTGCTTGGGGCATAGCAGTTCACAGCAGAAAAGTTTGGACTGGCTTCACAGCAGAGCAGGGTGACCTGGGCAACTCAGTGGGAAACAGATTTTTATTATAACGTATTTATTTTTTATAAAGACTTTAAAATATTTTTCCCCATTTTATTTTGGGCACTTCCACAGCAACTCAAACCAAGCACCTTGGAGCTCTTCAGTTTCCAAAAAAGGCTGCAGCATGTGAATGAACAAGAATTTCCAGATGGCACGATTCGTGAACTCAAATAAGACATCCCTGGGGTATTAAATAATGAAATTTCTACTTCCTTCAGCTACTTGTTGCCTGGAAGAATTCAGACGGAACTGAAGCATTTCACTGGAAATGAAAACACTTTAAACCTTACAGTCCTACTTTGCTTGAAACCTGATGTGGTTTCAGGAAGCCCTTGCCTCCTGAGACTGCATTCATAACTTAAGACTGACTAATCTTGGCTTCTCTGTTGAGATGGTATATTGTTTTGATAACAGAGCTATCAGATGTTCAAACATAGTGGAATGAGGGTTCAGTAGCAGAACGGAGACCGCAGGTTTCATAGGTGTGTAATGTATATATGATAATGCATACAGCACACTATTGTGAAATGCAGCATGTAGCAGCTATACATTTTTTTTTCTCCTAGAGGCATAATTAATTCAGAAAGTGTTACTATTTGCAAATAGAAGTATGATATAGGAAACAAACTGTGGTGCTATGCACTGCTAATACCTCTATGTTCCCTTGTAGATCCCACTTTGAATCCCGAAACAAGGATAAAACTAGACATGAAGTGATGACTAAAAGAACAAAAAAGATACCAGTTCCATCCTGAGAAGGAACAAGAGCAAATAACTAAAAGATGACAGAAGTCAAAAGATACCCTGCAAGAAAATAATTTTTGGACTGCTACAGTTTAAAAAAGTAAATTGCATTCTACTAAAAAGAAAAAATCAGATTGTTTACACAGGCATGAACAATTCAGGAATTATAACATTAGAGGACCTCAAATCTATTGTATCATCTATAATGAAATGTTTAGGCTTTTAAACTACTTAATATAGATTTTTAAAAAAAAATTTTAATGGCCAACCTTGGGGAAAAAAAAACACCTTGTTTCAAAGACAGAACTTTAACTCCCTTTCATGAACTTTACTAATATATGGTAGCTTAATATCCTGCAGGGCCCTGCTGGCAGCAAGCCTAACACTTTCCCACTGCCCACTGCCTCCTCCCCAGGGAAAGACTGGGAATCAACATCTCTCACAGATGAACAAACACATGCCCCTTCCCACACCCTCTGGCAGTCTAGCCTGGATGGGAAATGGCCTCCAAGGTGACAATAGAGTTAGGGATGGGAGACATCTCCTCTGACCACAGGTTGCCCAGTGCAGTACAGGCACTGTTGCATCCTTGCTGAAGTTTGCAGGAGGAGCTCCAGAACTGGGATCTTCTGCTGGCCAGTTTGGCCCACTTTAAATTATCACTGGAAGAATGTCTAACTTCAACCTATTCAACACCACTACTGAGTTTGTTCATGAATGGTAAAAAATGACAGAGAGACCAGGATACACTTTCACACTACTACAGCACACATGAGTGCTGGGAATGCAGAGCTGGTATTTCAATCTCAGCTTCATGAAAGTCAAAAGAGAACAAATCTTTATGTAAAAAGATGTTCAGCTACCCCGTCCAGTCTCTCACCTACTCTTCACAATGCATAAAATCTTCACTGCTGCTAATTCAGTAATGTCTCTCCTTATTTAGGGACAATCTCTTCCATAAATGTATGCTGTAGCTCTTTTAAAAAGCAACACAGTGCTTCTGCTCCTGTCACCACAGTTATATCAGGTCACTACAAGCAGTTACATAAATCTCACTTTCTCACATCCCTTGACATCATTTATTTTTTTTAGGACTTTTCCTCTTAGAAAAGAGATGATTGACATAAATAATCTTGCCAGAATTTCCTTCAGATATTGCAGAGAGCAGAAGTTAGGCATCACCTAACTGCATGTAATACTTAGTGCATTCTGGAAACACGGCAAAAAGTAAAATAGGACTAAAAGACAAAAATAACTCTATATCCAATCTTACATCCTCACTGCTTTACCAGAGAGGATTCAAAATGCAGTTTACCTCACTTACAAACTGGTTGATTTAGATTATATCTGCACATCACTTCAGTTATGACAGAGGGAATAAATGTTATTAACAAAGAGTGCAGTTGGATTCAGATCAATTGTAGATGCGTTCCTCTGAAGCATCAGGTATACTAAGTCTTGATACTTGGTAACAGGCTAAGCAACACTATCATACATCAAATGCTTAGTCCTGGACAAGTACCAACTTGGTTTCATTCACAGAAATAAATGATTCAGAGATTTGCCTGAAATTCTCTTTGTCCAGGATCACAAACACAGGAAAGTTTGTACATCTCATGCTTAGCCAGGCTCTCCAGCTTGTCCATAATGTGCCACCAGTACTCAACAAGTTAGTGAGATCATTTTTGAGAAATCAGACATTTGAAAAAACAATATTCAGAAAGATAATTATTAAAATATTTGTAAACTTTATCTTTTTATGCCAGTGATTGAATCCGGTTCTGAATTTACAGCTATTTCTCTTTCGAAACAATACTGTGGACTACTAATAGTCAACTTGAAAATTATGTTTTACCTTCCTATCTGTTCTCATAATTATTTTATAGGGAGCAAATGCTAAAAAGACGAAAGGAAAACAAAGTCAGAAGCTGAAGTGTATATATTTATACACTCCCTGATCTTCAGAGAAGTAAGCAGGGTAAACAGGAGATAGGAAGAAAGAGTTGTACACATCTTTCACATTTTGAGCAGCTTGACATCTTTGCACGGTAGGTGAAAGGATGTGCCTCATATACACCAAGTTGTCTCTTGCCTCAGCAGAATTAAAGACAAAAGTGACAGTGTTAATGAAGTGGTAAACATGTCCACACTGCGGAGAGAGATTCAGCTCATGAAACAGACAGACGTTTCTCAACACAGTCCTACATCTTAGAATAACCAAGAACATTCCTCGCCACCAATGACTCACGGAGATGGGTATCTGTTGTACTGCTCACAGATGTCATGTTGTTGGCATTGCATTCATCATAAGAAAATCAACCTTCAGCACCACAGCAACTTTCAAACTCACTGACAGGCTTATCTTTACAGTACCCAACTACCTTGACAAAGAATAAAGGAAAAGACCCATAATTACAATTCCAATCCTGAAGCTTTTTTGTCCTGTTCTTCCCCCTTCAGATGGCATGAGGCTTTCTTTTCCACCAAGGGAAACTATAGCTGCTGCAATTAACTATATTCACAGTATAGGAAATGGTTTTATACAGCTGCTGCCACACACACAATAGGCACAGAATAGTTTCAGCAACAAACAAAGGAGGAGGCAGTTTTCTCTTGAATGAAGAAATTAGTTGTCAGACACATTTATGGACTTACCGCTTGAATTTATATTATGCTCCATCAAATCCTGTAGATTTAATTGTCACTAGGAATCTCAACTGTGTATTTCTTATTTTTGTTAAAATACAGTGAAGTGAGTTTTGCTTTCTGCAAGTTTGTTTTGTAATTTAGTTCTGTGTGCTATATCTTACATAAAAATTGGAAAAGTCAAGCAATGGTGAAGATGCTAAAGTTAGCCCAAAGAGGAGCCTGAATTCTGGAATAAACCAAGTAAAGATTTTTTTTTTTCTCCCATTTTTTCAGTTATATTTTTGCCTTGTCTTTCCTAAAAAAAAAAAAAAATCTTAGTTTAATCTCGTCTCATTTTCAGCATCTAGTATGTGAATTTAGGTGTGATATTTGTAACACCTGATAATTTTCATTGCTCTTGATCGTGTGAAATACTTCACAGAACTCAAATAGAGCAAAGCATGTGTTCCAAAGAGATTACAATGTGATTTTTAAAAGTATCATGAAGGGAAAAAAAAAAAATGGGAGGACAGAAGAAAGGCACTAGTCCAATAAATAAGAACTCTATTACTACTAATACATAAAACATGTTAGTCGACAAACAATATAAAGGATATTCAGTTAATTTTCACAGCATGCTGAGACATTAAAGCCAATTGCACACTCAGAGAAATGATGGATTTAGATCTACAACCATTTTCAGCAAAGAAGCAATACGCTTGTAATTCCAGGAGAAGCTTAATTTCACTTTGACTCGTCTCTTCAATAGAGAAATTTTCACTTCTAAAAATATAAGTATACACTAACCATGCCATGGCCGGTTTTCTACTGAACGAAATGTAAAAAAAACCCCTACTTCCAGAGTTAATCATGTAACACTATCGTATCAAGTGCCAAATGTCTCTTAAAGAAAAAAAAAACAAACCCTGCGCCACTGGCAATAATTTGCCTATAGTAAAAACTTACCTAAAAGCTAAGACCCACAAATCACAGGCATGATTTTGTGCTTTTGCTTTTGCTCTTAAGGTGCTATTTTGAGTCCAACCTTTTTTTTTTTTTTAAGGAGGAAAAAAATAGGACAAGGGGTAATGGGTGCAAACTGGAGCATAGGAGGTTCAAGGTGAGTATCAGAAAAAATTTTTTACTGTGAGAGTGACAGAGCACTGGAACAGGCTGCCCAGAGAGGTTGTGGAGTCTCCTTCACTGGAGACATTCAAAACCCACCTGGACAAGTTCCTGTGTGATGTGCTCTAGGTGACCCTGCTCTGGCAGGAGGGGTTGGACTAGATGATCTTTCAAGGTCCCTTCCAACCCCTAGGATTCTATGATTCTATGATAATGGCTATTTGCATGCAAGCTTGGAACAAGACACTAGATGTCTATTTATGAAATACCACCACCAAGCTCTTGCTTCTCTTCTTACCCTATAGTGATATCCTGCAGCCCTACTCCAACTTTACGGCAACATTCTCAGGGTTTTATCGAGCAAGTAAAGTTCATCACAACTAAAGAAGCCAGAGATGTCTCACTTCTACTGAAGAAGGATTAAGAGTTAGAAACGCAGATGCAAATGGAACAACCTTCTTTAGGGTAGAAATTAAATCTCTGTAGGAAGTAGTCTTGCACGTGAACTATAATGATTATGCTTTTAACTTTTGTTATTGTTCGGACATTTATACAAGTCACTTGAGAATCAAAATAATGCAAACAGGATCGACTTATAATAAATAAATAAAAAATACTTAATCCGTAATTAAAGTTAGCCAGTTGCTAAATAACTACAAAAACTAGCACTCTACTCAAAATTATCAAGACATGCCTGAAATATTGTAGTCAAACGCATTCCAGTCAATAACTGAAATTTATTTATGCCACCATGGTGCAAGTAGCATTTCCTGCTCAAGGACACATTCTATATGACTTGGTAATAAATTGTGACTTCTAACGCTTATTGTGATTTTTCTATTTTCCTTAGATAACAGTGATACTAAGAAGTAAGTCAAGTTTTAAGAACAACCTCTGGATTACCTTTTGATGTAATATATGATGTACAAGGAGCACAACCTAATTTAACGTCACTCAAAAACAAAACAAACCCAAAACAAAAGCAAAACAAAAGAAGGAAGGGAAAGGGCAAAAGAAGGTGTTTTGGTTTGAGCAAGCTCTTTGCTGAACTTTTTAGCAGCGCCAGTGGACTGATAATAACCAAGGTCACTTCTGACTGTCTGCAGCCTTCCCCCTGCTACGGGGGAGCAGATTAGACTGAAGGCAGGATCAGCAAACCAGACTATTCCCTTCTCATAATATTTTCTCTAATTGGCTTTCAGTATAGGCTAATACATCACGGAAGTCAAGCCTCTCGTTTTCCTTTTTCCACTCACTTTTCTGCCTACAGTCGCTTCTATCACCCTCTCTTTGGCTCTCTCTATTTTTTTTTTCCCCATTTTTCTTCACAGCCGGCACCTGAGGGCCCCATCTGTGCACCTGGACACTCCCCCCTGCAGCTGGGAGACTGTGAGAGTGGTCAGGAGAGGAGGGAGGGGATCGGGTGTTGCACATCCCTTTGCAAATACATATATATATATTCCCTTGTCACTAATAATTAAAATCAATCTGTTTCACTCTTCAACCTAGAGAGCCTCTCTTTCTCATTTTTCTCCCTCTTTCCCTACCTTGGGGGAGGAGGGGGGGAGGGGTCAATCGAGAGACTGCCAAGCTCGGTGCCAAACCGACCCAGCAGGCAAAGCAGGCAAAGCAGGCAAAGCAGGCAAAGCAGGCAAAGCAGGCAAAGCAGGCAAAGGTAAAACCAAGAGTGCTGCACCCTAAACTTCATGGCCAGCATTTTGTTGAGAGGACCACAAAGAGGTGCATAGTCGATTGCATGAGAAAAAATTAGTAAAATTATTCTGTTCCTGTGTATTCATGCATTCATCTGCATACCTTCAATACCATCCACATGAGCAAATATTTTAAGACAAAGATTGATTTTGGAAGCAGCTCAAACAATAATCACAGCACAACAGTCTTAATAGTGTCCTGTAAAATGCAACCTCGTAAAGTGAAAAAATTAAAACACCCTTATGTATCCATATGTCAGATTCTCAAGGTGTCTTGGCTGACTAGGCTCAATTATCTAGATTAGTAGTCTTTCATTTTCATTAGCTCATGCACAACAGTAACAACAAAAAGAATGAATGAAACTATATTTTACCCTCCATTTCAGTTTTGACTATTACAGTAACAGCTTCAGATAGCTTTTCTTAATGCTTTAGGTGTCTTGGGTGATTAAATTTTTAATTAAGCAGACTATTTAAGCAAGAATTTAACTTTTAGTATGAAAAATTATGCTGAAACGTGCATCTACTTTACTGTTAGAGGGTCTGCAATACAATATTGGCTCTTTAATGGCATTTATCCTCTCCTTCGTATATATTAATAGAGCATTACAACTGTGAAAATCCGTATTATTAGAATAAAACAAGGCCCAAACCCATAATCCATACAGACTGTGATGGAAGGTTTCTGTTCTCGCAGCAAAGCACATATGTGAAATACAAACCCTGACAGTGCCACTTGTGCATGTGTGTTGGAAAGGGTGCAATTCAGAAGCCAGTTCCTGCAACACGATAAACGTCTGTCTCAAAGAATCAAAAACTGTGCTTTGCACTCATAGCTATGTGATCCAATATTACTTGAAGATGCAAAAAAAAGGTATTTTTTTTTTCTAAACAAAGGCATGGCACCTAAACCAGAAGTTTCAATTATTGTATTTTAAGATCATTTACAAGAACAAACAGACAGAGAGTGATTAAAAAAAAAAGGGAAAAGTTTAAATGCCATGGCTATCTCCTGATTCAGCTGCTCAGATGGTAGGTAATAGGCATATGTGCTACTCAACTTCAACCGCAAATCAGATATATAAAAAATTAAATTCACCACATTTAACTTCATATATTTATTATGCAAATGCATTGAAAAAAATTGAAACAAGCTGAAGCGTGAGCTGTGAGGCAATTAGCTAGATTGAAGAAGAATTCTCATTTAACTTATAGCAGGCTTAACTCTGAATACTTAACCACAATCAATGGAGTTATACTAATATATAAATAGTATATAATACATCAACTGACAGAGGTTTACAAGGGTTTATCTTCTTGTTTCGAAGAGCACACAATTTCCCCAGAATGCCCCTAACAAAACAAAGAATTTATCTTTATTCCTCTTTATTGGCGGTTAAATAATATTAAAAAACATTTCACATCTGAAAAGGGACTATCATTAAGTTTTCCTGCCTCAGAATGACTTCCACTTCATGACTCAAAATTTCTCGTGCCAAAGCCATATACAGAGGCATCCTCATGGTACCATTTTCCCCTCCTTAAAGACAGAACTGCAGAGCAGGCGGTTGACAAAGCTTCAGGACATAACTAACATTACTGAAATGCTCCTTGATATTTATTACTGAACTGGTGCAGGGAAAGTGGAAGGATTTTGGGGCCTCTCCTGGGGTGGCAAAACTTGGGAACAAATTAAATCCCCAGGAAACTCGTTTTATAGAGCTTGTTGCTGGGAAGCACACAAGCGCTGCACACCGAGGTGCTGTGCAACCCAGCTCCTGACCCCCACATGGCAGAAAACCCCCTAGGGGCTGGTTAACCCTAGAAGGGAGACAAAGAGCCACCATGGTCCTGTGGCACAGACTCCTGCTGACACCTCAGATATGTGGCAAGCTTTGTTATTTTTATACCACACTGGCATCTCCATTGTTGCGTATGGGCAAAATAGATCAAGTAGGATACTACTAAACTAAGTCAGGCAGGCAACTACTCACTGAAGATTTGCCATGGGATGCAGATATCCACCACCAACCTGCTTCAGATGAGGCTTCGTTCTGGATACAACTATTCTGTATGAAAAATAATCTGATCTTCATTTCAGAATAATGACAATACATCATCTCCCCAAGAATTCACTCACGCCATCCTTAGAGCATTTCCTGAAAATCTGATTTTTTAAAACAGATCTTTTTTTTTTTTTTAGGTGCCAAATCCAGCAAAGGAAACTGCAACATGGAAGGGTTACAAGTGCTGTGCGGTACCCCACACTAGTTTTATTCCAGGCTAGCAGAAGGGTGAAGCCTGGAGGCCAGGACAGCTGCACTCCAGCTTACTCACATTCGGCAGTCCCCATGGCTGCTGCCTTCAGGAACCGGTGGAAGGCTACAGCTGCAACTAGCAACTGCAGATTGCAAGACCAGCCTCTTTGGCTGGCACAGCGGCTGCGCCAGGGCTCCCCAGGGAGCCAGGGCTCTGCCAGCAGGGGGTCTGGGTGCCTCATATGCTGGCGCTCAGTTAGGGAGCATGCTACAGCAAGAGAAAAAAAGTTCTGTCTAACAGTGAGTTAACAGAGTTATTTTCTTCTAATATTAAGAATGTGAAGAAACCTGTATCTGCAGAACTCATTAAACTAATTTTGCAACTAATTTCTGCCCAACTGTTGTATCCAACAACAGTTTGAAGTAGACAGCATTAATTAGTGTGTCACGTCACTCTATCTGCCGCTAGAGAACATTGATTGCAAGTTAACTATTACATGGAATATCACAAAAAAATCTAAATGACACTTTACACGTAGCAGCTCTCTGCACACCATAGCAACAGGGAGAGACTGAAGTAAAACGGTCTGGTTTCTATAGCAACTATCACACAGACCATCTGTAATCAAAAGGAATCATAACAAGGGAAACAAAATGGGGGGTTTTGCATACTGGAAAACTATTCATGTATTTAAAAAAACATCCCTCCTTAATGTTCAGATTATTTTCTAAGTACAAGGTATCCACATAAACTGCTATAAAAACTTTTTCTTAATAGAACATGAATTATTATTCACCAGCTCTATCTCCCTAACTGCAAAAGACACCCTTATTTTTTTCAGACACCAAACATTATGTGACCCTCAAGACCGATAATCCATGTGCTAATAAATATTTGGTAATTATTTTATTCTGAAACTCCAACATTTTAAGGGAGATACTAGCCTAATAGTTCTTACTATCTCCTATATGGAACTGTATTCAGTAAGTTACCATTTTAGACAGCGAAATTTAACCACTCTGTTTCTAAAATATATAGGCTCATCCAACTTTTGAAAATGAGTTCCTAATAAATCAAAGAAATCAAGATGAGAAAATAAAAAAGGAAAAAAACCCACCAAAACCTTCTACAACCAGAGAGACATCTGTGTCATGCAGTTCATGTGCTGAGCTGAACAATTTTGTATTAAGGCACACCACACATGAATGGAAGGTAAATTCAATGTTAGTGATGCAAGGCACTCCCTTCTTTAGTTTTCGGTATTTTAAACCCTGAGAAAATCAAAGGGACCACTGTATCTAGATGGGGAAATATTTTTGTATTAAATGTGATTTTTGGTGGAAAACAACTGATTGTAAATAGGCTTTTAATTAATTATATAACCAGGAATCAGTAAATACAAAATTATTATCAACATCAGTCCATTTCTTTTGCCTGGGAAAATGCTGATTTGCTGAATCAATCACTCACACTCTGAAGGCAGGCATTACAGCCTCCTGCATTCATGCAAAGTAGAAAGGGCAATCTGGAATAATCACAAAACCAACTTTTCAGTATCACCACCACAGTGATCCTATGCTGTCAGAAGTTTATTCTTCATGAGAGTTTGCGTGCCAACTGCTTAAACCCACTTGTCACCATCAGGATGGACTAAGACACAGAAGCTCAGCCTACTACCTGGATGGTCTGCACAGCTCTGGGCGCACTTCCTTGGGTCAAGGCAGGAGGACAGCTGGATGTGCTCCAGCACACACCACCCTTTCCTGCTCTGCCTGAGGCACTGAGAAGTAACAGAAGTCTCTGAATAAGATGGCAGATGATCATTATGATCAAATATTCACCAAGCCTGCAAGCTTACTCCCTGCCTGTATCCAAACAGCACCGGAAAAAGCACATGGGTTAGATGAATTGCTGTGGCTGCATATTCCCTGCCATCGTCCTTCCCACTCTTCAAACATGGCAGAGAATAGCCCCTCTGGGCAGGTTGTGCAGTTGGTCTTTCAGGTGGCACACAAGCTCCACAGCTTCCAATCTTCTCATGCTACATGAAAAGATATGTGGCCTAACCCAGACAGCATAGTGTAAAGGGAATAAAACAATTAAAAGATTATATTTTAATTTTTGCAATACCTTTTTACAGGAAACACAGATTGCATTGGCACTCAAAGCCAGAAGATACCTGATTGAGTGCAGCTATGAAAGAGTTCAGAATGAGTCTAATTGAGTTCTAAAGAGTGTCTTATGTTATATACCTTCCAAATGCCCCTCATAAAGATGTCTATATTTGTTTAGATGTGAGAGTGTACGCATAACTCAAGCAATCTTACCTTGGACCTATAATTATCCTGAAAAATAACCAATAGCTGTAGTCAGTGTATACTCTTCTTTCACAGACTTAGGCAAAATCTAAATAATTATTTCATAATTTTGCCCACAAAACCATTGGTGAGTTTATCACATCACTGACGTTAGTGAACAATGAAATAAATTGTTCACTGTACAACGATGCTATACAGCCTTCCTGATAACACACGTGTGTTGGTAACAGCTTTCAAAAACATCCTCTGGCTTCACAAGTACCTTATACTACTAACAACCCTTATTCTTGTTTTGAGCCAAAATCAAGGCAATGCTGTATCTTCTAATAGGTTTCCACAGTGTGCAAGGAATGAAAGCCTATAGCTAAAAAACCCCTCTACTTAACTCTGATAGTATGAAGTTTTATAAAATGTGCTAGTGCTTATGCCAGCAAGAAGATGGGAGGTTGTGGGATGCTAAGGAGGAAGCCTGGCAATGGGTTTTCTAAGGAAGTCATTAACACCTGCAGAAGATTGTATTCTTGGCTATGTCTCCATTAGCAATTATGCAGCACAACAGGGATCATTCAGTAGACTGAAGAAACTGGTGCCAAGGCCCCTATAGGCCTCCACTATATGCAGAAAGGGTTTTATTTCAGCCAAGATTTAGTCTGGTCCCCTAGAAGAAATGTTTGCAGCCCAAATATGGTTCAACCATTAGTTTGGACCCTTCTGGATTGAAAAAGGATTGGGGTACATTTGGGGCACACCTTGAGCTTCCACTTTTCCATAAAGCTTCCATTTTAGTTTCCTATGTAAGAAATCTGTTTCATGCTTATAAAAATTACTCTGTAATCAGGAAATTTAATTCCATATAATTTTTAAAGTATTCTTAATATTTAAAGAAAAACAACCTAAAACTGGAGTTGACTTGTGTCTCTTTAACAATATCATGCAAAACTTTCAGCACAAAGTCAAGGAACTTAAAGTTTTGTTCAGTTTTGATCTTTAGATATGTTCAAACCTCTCAGTGAAAGTGGGAACATAAGTGCAAACAGACCATCTATGGAGACAATCACAATCTGAAAAAAAACCAACATCCCCCCCGACACTTACACCAACTTTCTTAAAATTATATTACAATATTTCATAAATGTTTAGTAACAAAACAGTGTTTGATCCAATTGGCTTTACATTATCAAAATATTTCTCTTACCAACTACATCTATATCTTCAGATACTCACAGTACAGCATAATTTCTTCCCTGCAATATCTGGGAGTTCAATACTGCTTTTTCCATTATAATTTAATTGCTTTAGTGCCATTTGTCTATGACAAATATATGTGCACTACCAGAGAAATTAAAATCTATGGAAATTTCTAAAATAACACACATGAATTTCAAACACAAAATAATCCTGTTGGAATAGAGATCTACTTCCAGCACAGGATGGTGAAACACGAGATCTAATCAAAACTACTCTTATTAGGAAGTTTGTCTTCATCTCTGACATCTGTAAAACTACAGTATGAGATATATCCCATTATAAATGACACTGCAAAAGGTCAGAACAATTCCCCTAACCTTGTCAAGGCTTTCAAGATTGATACTTGTTTTAGGTAAACTTAGCATCCATGTCATGTGTATTGGACTAAATATAAAATTCAGAGAGCAGGGGGAACAAACGTTTATTTAGAAATGAAACATGGAATTTCATTTTCCAAACCAACAAAAGAGCAACAGTTCTATATCCAAGAACATAATTCTGCAACTATTAACCAGTTCACTGTAATCTCACTGTTTAACAGTTTATCTGGAACTTGCATACAATTGCATGCAAACTGAGTGAAAACATGATTAACCTCTTTGCTAGTCTACCCTTTTATAACTATGGTAGACATTCTTAAGAATTGCTTTTTTTTTGTTACTCTTTTAATTCCAAAACCATCTCAGCAAGTGTTTAAAAAAATAGTTATTGTGCTTCATCTTCTCCCTAAATATGCTAAATAACCAATTTTACAGTGGCCTCTGCATATTAAATCTTTATTTTCATTCATCTAAATTGATTTACAATTACAACATAAAAGGCTGTTTTCAATAGTCATTAAAAACATTTCTTATGTCTTTAACAGCAAAATTTGGTTGAGTCAGAACACAATTGCACTGTATTGAAAACCAGTTTTCCTTTCATCAGAGCATCAGTCAATACAACTGACAAATCATTTTCTATAACTATGCTTGAAGCTATGTTTTAGTACTCTGTGTACTGACTGAACCGTGATTCAAATAGAACCGAGTAATAGCCATGCTTTTGTTTATTCACTGTGTTGAGAAACTTCATGAAATACTAAACAGTGAAGAACAAAATCAGAATTCTGGAAGTGTATTTTTCTGTAATTGCGTCCTTAAGCTTAGATATCCCTTAAACTAGCAGCAACACTATAAGCATGAAAAAATACATTTGAGGCCACTGAGACAATATGTTCTGAATATCACAGTCACATGTAGCAAGATTTATCCTCAAAGGATATATGAAAACACACAAAGAGGAATTCATTATACACACACACATGCTGCTGGCCAGTGCATGCAGCAGAATACATATTAGGAAAAAAATACATGAGTACTGGCAGTGCACAGTAACTTCAGTTCTACCACATTTATCTCTGTGCTATTCTAATGCAAAAATGACAGAAGATAAACATCCATATTCAAAAGGACCTAAGCCTGATTGCTAAGTGAAAAAAAAAATACAAACTTATGTCACAAAGAAAATTTGCAATTTGTAATTTTAAAATGTTTTGGGTTTATTTAAATGAATAAATGTCCCCCTGTAATAATTATGGGCCCAATACCTGTGCCATTAAAAGATACATATATTTTATATTATGCTTGTCTAACAATGATTTCTGTTTTAGAAACTTGAGATGACAATGTTTTCTGATTCCCTGAATAAACATTGATGAGATACAACAAAAATAAATTACCCAAACAGGACATGAATGTTGTGGGCAGAAAAACATTATAATTTATTATTAAATAAAGCTATTATACTTCCAATTTGAATATTATTACATTCTGAACCTTTTTTTTTTAATTTATAATCTATGGTAGGAAATCGTTATGCTACCTTACTCTGTAAATAACTGAACAAAGCACAGGCAATAACTACCATGAAGAGCTATCCCTTGTGTGACACAGGGGCACACAGCTGTGTTTCAGCAGTGATCATGAAGACAGACAGAATTACAAAAACCAGCTCTAGTAGCCTCTCTGAAATACGTCCCTATGCACACCCGTTTCTCATGTGGGCTGTATTTTACATTTACACTATGCTGTGCCCACTTATTCCTGAAGCAGTGATGACTCCTTATCCTCCCGTGCCTAATTCATCTGTCACTATCTTTGTTTAATGGAATTAATCTAGTTTATCATATTTGCCATCACAGGATTAAAAATAATTCAAATTAACCAAAGTGAACAAAAATTATTTTAGAAACTCCAAAAATAATATCGATACTTTCTTCCTCTTTTGTTTGTTTTTCCCCTTTTGTATACCTTCTGTTGTGTATAGCATTTTTTAATATCGTGGTCAAAAAGAAAACAAATGAGCAACACAAAATTAAAAAAAAAAAAAAAGAAAGAAGAAAAAACAAAAAAACCCCACACAAACCAAAAAAACAAACCAAGCCAAACCAAAAAAAACCACCTACCTTTATATTCAACCCATAACTCCATCATGCTCACATATCTGGACTAATACTTCTCCATAATTCAATTCAGCCTACTTACAGGCTTTTAAGCACTTTTTATCACTTTCAGCAGGATTTCCAGAAGACATGAATTGCAGCATGGAGCTCAACTTCAGGGAGCGTACACTTGGATACTTAGTATTTGACAAGAAATTAAATGTGAATTCTGGTAAATTAATTGGCATTCACAGAATAGCATCTATTAAATTTCATTGCCCATTTTAAAATGTGTCTCTTTTTGTAGTGTTAGTTGTATATATGACTATGAAATCTCCTGAAGCAAGCCATGAGCAGATCGCTGGACACTTGATCTTTACTGATCTTTGCAATCTGATTATCTGAACTGCAAAAGCAATTGCAATTGGTGGCATTCACTTCATAGACCACCCAATGGACTTGATGTGCCTGGCCAATAGGTGAGGCAATTTTTTAATAATACAAAAAAATCCACAAACCCTAGAGATCAGAAATTCACTCTTGCTTCTTGCAATCTAGGTCTAATGCCATCACTTGCATGCTGTGGAAACTCCTCTTGAAGGTCTGACAGCTTTTAATTCAATCTCCTTGCATGGTAAAGAGATACCCTTCTGAACCACTAGAAAGAGATATTTTTTTCAGTAAAATCTTCAGGCAAAACAGGATTCTTGTGGTTATATTTTGAAGGGTTGGTAGAAAAAAAAACAACATTAAATTTGCTATATTAATAAACTACAAAAATAAAAGCTGACTTTCCAATAAATTATTGCTAATAGTAGATGTAGTAAAAATGTAGCCTAAAAGGTCATGTAAGACTGTAAGAGACATCAGAGACTAATTTGTTAGATGTAATGTTAGGCATTATATGCATAAAATGATAAAATCTTGGCCTCAGTGGACTTAAAAATCAAAACTATCTTCCCTGTATTTCTACAGAGAACGACATTAGATCTGCAGGGGAGCTCACAGCTACCGAGTAAAACAGAGTAGAAATTAAAAGCATTTGGACATTAGTGGACCACAGAAGGCTGGGGGGATACAACTGACCTAATTTCCATGCTGTTAAGGCAAGCAGTCTTCAAAAGAAATAAAACATTCCAAGATGACCTGCTTTTGTATCAATTTCCTTCATTTTCACAGTAAGTCAAACCTACCACAACACCAACAGTCTTCAGTAGTACAAAGTAATTTTATACTCGACTCAAGCTGAACATTTGAGCTGCACAGTCAAACACTCCACGGCCCAGTGCCTTAATCTTGTCAAGTCCCACCTTTATATAACCATAACACATCTCCCATTATGTCAGACTTGAGAGACATTATTAGAAAGTTTATTTGAACAGTGCTTGGACACCAGCAAAATATTTATAACAGATAACTTTGGCAGAGCAAATTCAATGGGCAAATCTTTTAAAGAGGACATGTAACGTGAGTTAACTTCTATATTTATATCACAATGCATTATTATTTAGAAGCTATTATTCAAAAAAGCAACAGAAAGTAACACAGAAAAGCTCAAGTAATCTGGCCTGGCAACATATTTTAAAGTTCTGCAAAATGCAGTTGAAGGCAACCTAAAATTTGTATCTATTTGTTCTTGATATACATGCTTATATACATTTCTGCTAGAGTATTTTTAGAAACAATATAAATTTGATAAAAATATCTAATGCACAAGCACATAATTATTAAAAGGTTACTTGAAACTGACCACTGTCATTAAAAAAAAAAAAAATCAAGAAAAATTACTATCTTCTCATTGCCTCTCCCTCTTTGCATTTTACAGCCTGGTGGCTCTCTCCACAGCAGACGATGGGGTGTGAAGTGCCCAGTGTCTGCCTGCTCATCTTTCCCCATGGCAGGCAAAGGCAAGAAAGACTAGACACTACTCCTCTGGCCAGCCATATGTAACTATCAGTAGAAATCTATACCTCTCCCTCGTATTGCATGAATAATGCACTAGCTGCCTAACCGTTTAGGAACTACCTTTGAAAACAGAGGCCAGGTCTCAAACAGCACTGTAAGCAGTTTTCTCATACAGCACACAAAGTAATGCAAACACTAGCTTTCTTCTGCCGTTTTAAAAATATTTGCTTAGTGCTCCTAACTATGACTGTCTCCTGTTAGATTTTATTCATTCTGAAAAACTAGGATAGTACAGTCACATTTTTAACCTAAACAAAAATTTTTTTTCAGATGGATTTGACAAATTAACAACATCCAACAAGAAAAAGTGCAATTACATTTCAGTCTTACTATATAGCCCAGACTCGTGACATACCCAATATGTGAATGTAAGAATGGCTGCATGGGATCAGACTGGTTCAGCAGAGCTACTGGCGGCCTAAACCAGCAAAAGCTACTTTTGTCTGTCTTATGTCCTTGCACATTTCCTCATCACAACCAGCATGTTAGCCCAGTGTCCCCAGTTCACTAAACTCCCTCATGTGCCAAGTCCCCATTCCTGGTGGCACTGCAGAGCTCCCAGTTTCCACTGACACCCTCTCCCACTTCTGCAAGGATGAGCTTCAGTAAATAGGGGCGGTCCTGAAGCTACACACATGCTTGTTGGCCCATTAAAAGCTTCACATATACTGACTGTCCAACCATTGCCATACAGAGTGGGCAAAGACCAAATTTCATCCATCTGCCCCTCTGTGGAGCCATCCATTTCTGTCTGCTTCTCACAACTGCTCTTTCACAAAGTCAGCATAAAATTAAAATCTGGGATCTCCACTGCTCTGCCAAGTTTGATGGAATAATCCAATGACTTTACAGGAAAAGGGTAATCCACAAAGTGAACACTTCACTGGTAGCTTCACCTGACAACTATAGGATGCAATAAACAATGACAGAGATGACTCACGTGCATGGAACTTGGTCTGATTAAATTAATTTAAGCGAAACACACAGATCTAGACTAGGGAGATTGTAAAAGGTAATAGTAGAGTACTTAGGAAAGTAGCAATCAATAAAGAATCATGAACAGTACTGGTTTCACACACAGTCTCTGTAGTTCTGTAGCTTAGAAAATCAAACTGATCTTTGAACCTATAAAGAAATGTCAAGAGAGAGCAGGTAGGTGGTTTTACAGTGTTCATAAAATTACCATGGGGATAGTATGTGCAGGACAGGTGTCCACACATCCTTTAGGCTGCTGCTGAAAATTGCAAAAGCTTAGAGAAGTGCTAGAAAAATTACTTCAGGCATGTTAAAGCAGTTTAGTCTGTTTATTGCAGTGAGAAAGTTAAGAGGTGACTGGAACAAGGATTATATGTAAACTGAAGCAGGAAGGGCCTCTAACAATAAACAGGGCTTTAATCTAGGAGAAAACGTCACAACAAAAGCAAAGGCTTAGAAACTGAAGCAAGACAAATTAGGCGAGAGTAACTGCATTTTGAAGAGTCTTTAAGAAGAAAGGTAAATGGCACACATTTTAAAAAACAGGAAAAGATATTTGAGGGGAAGAAGAACAAAAGTTGATTAAGTGCTTTTTTAGCATTAAAACGAACAGAAGAAACTTGCAATGATCACTACTAACCCCATAAATACTGAAATGTGGAGAAACACACTTCTTATGTACTTCATTAATTTAGATAAAGCAATGTGAATGTTAGCTGAGATACAATAATGTAAACCTGATTCCCCATGCTATGATCTCTAAAATAGCCTATAAACTAAGCTCAACCTCATGCTTTCTTCTCCTCCATGTTGCTATTAATTCATGAAACCTCCTCATTTTCATCTAGAATCTGAAATCATCCCTATAAATTGAGTTTGTGTTTTGGATCATTTGGCATTCAATGCTGTATGCAATTTTCCACTCCCTTGTCTGCTGAAGTGAGGTTGCTGGGCATTCAGCAACCTGCCCCTTTGAAACTAATCTGCTGTTCTCTGTTTTTGCAGTTCACGAGGCCCCCTGAGTCACCACTTATATTTGCTTAAGTTCTGGCTCCTCATTACAACCAATGATTCATAGTTCTCCAGCTGCTCACCCAGGTTTTACAAAGGGACTCAGGCAGGCTGTGGTTTCAAAAGGCTTCAGCACTGTACAGTAAGTCAGGCAGTGGTGCACTTGTGTCCCCTCTTTTAGCACCAGCTTACTGACCACATCCAGGGACAGCAGAAGCCAGCTTGAATGAAGCAGCAGTTTCCTGATAGAATATTCATTCAGCTTTGAAATCAACAGCGCACTCGGGTTCAAATGGGAAAAGTAGTGTGCCAGGAAACCACAGACCAGCTTGAACAAGCCAAACTAATTTCCAATTGCTGACTTGAGATTCAGCATTTTACACGTTTATAAAGCAGGACTTATACAGGACAGGCTAAGGATGTAGGGCAACATCCTGTGTACAAGTAAACCCTGTTATAACCAGTTGAAGTAATCATTAACGAAGACTAGAAGAAAAGCCAAAAATCATGGGAGCTACTCAAATACAATTAAAATAATTCATGGAAAATTCACAAAGCATTACACAGTCTGACAAAATTTGGACATTAATCTACTTAAGGGAAGCAAGGCATTACCATGGACATTGCAAATTCTGACAAATAAGAGGCTACTGAGAGTAGGGAACAGAAATCAGGCTGCTTCAAACGCAGGATATCCATCACTACAAATATCTTTTTTTCTTCCTCCAATGATATTATCAATCTAAATTGCTCTTGAACACAAGCAGAAGCAAGAGCTTCATATTCTTTGGGAAAGAACAACATTCATTCATTCTAATGTACTCTGAACATATGTGAAGACACGTGACTGAGCTCCCCAAAGAAGGCATGATGTAACAAATGCTCAGAATGAGCCAACGTTGCAGACTGCAGGTCCTTTTAGGGTTGCTTTCTGTTTGCATCCAGAGAAAGCACTGACATAAGGCACTAATGGTAATTATAACAAGGAGCCAATCTAAGACTAAGTATTAGTTTCTTTATGTGAGACCTATAAGACTAATTTGGAGCAACCAATGAAGTTTTTATCACTGTGAAAGGGAGCAGAGCAGGCAGTGCAGAATGGGAAGCCACAATCATGGTGGTGCAGAATAACACCTTGAGAGTAATGCTGAACAAGCAGCATTCCAATAGAGAAGAGTGCCTTAGCTGATCCAGTCAGGGAATTCTCTCGTCCCTTTTGGGCTACCAAGAAACCCAATATTTGGCTAAGCATTTCACTTGTTTTTCTGTAAGCACACACACAATTTACAGGGACAAATGAAGCATTCATAGGAAACAGTCTTCTGCACCCTATTCAGTCTGGGCTCCCATAACAGTAAATGCTTCTGCTGTTATTAGGGGCACCTATTTGCCACTAAGGAGTGCCCCTTTTTAGGCTGATTGATTGATTGATAAGAAATGGTGGTTTTCTCATCTATGTGATGGTGCTGGGCTTGACACTGTCTATCCTGGATTGATTCTAGAGATAATAAACCAGAACATCCTAGTCCATTAGACTGGCATATCTTGCAAGCACTACTTTCGCTTTAAAGAAAGAGTAATAGTGGAGTATCTGAATCATTACAAGGAAGACAAAGAGAAAGAAAAAGGAACTCAAGATCATAAATCTATTAGAAGTCCCTGAATATGAAGGCTGGGGAATGAATGGCATTTGTTCCAATGTGTTAGAAAATAAACTGTATTTAATCCAGGCACCTCATGAAACTGCAGGTTGTAACTTCTGTTTACTTTCTGTCACCAGGCAGAATCTGCTGTATCTCAAGTTGAAAAGTTCATAAACTAAACATTATTTTTAAAGTTCAAGAACTACACACACATCATTATATAATGCAAGTACTTAGTTTCCAGAATACAGTGAAAGTTTGCCTCTTGACAGTCCTAAAAAGGCAGAAATATTTTTAAAAGCATAGACTGAGCATTTTGTATCAGTATTAACAATAGCATTCTTTAGCTCTTTATAAATGGCCCTTTACTTTTATTTACCTCATATCAAAACTGCAAAGGAAATAACTTCTAAGCTTATTTATATGTAGTTCAAAGTATTAAGACTAAGAAATTTCCTAAGAGAAAAACGTATTTTCTAATGAATCTCCCCTTTTTTTTAAGCTAAATTAAATGTTTGCTAGAGAGCATAATGTTGGGATGTATATTAAAAACAATAAAAAAGAGCTTCTGAATATAAGCAAAGAACTCCTGCATATGAGACCAGACTTTTGCAACTTGATTTTGTCAACATGATTGATAGTTTCACTTTGTACATGCACACATACAAGCCCATAACCTATGAGGTCCTGCTCACACAGTCAGCAACAGCAAAAAGAACTTGGGAAACATTACAGAACTAAACAGCAAGAACTGTTCCCAGCTATTAGACAAAGGGAGGGCTATGCCAAAGTGAATGCTTTCATGGAGCTGTATTTCTATGTTCTGAAACTGTATGTTCAGCAGCATCAGAGCAAAGTAATAAACTATGTCTAGATTAAATCACAGGTTTTTGGAAACAGCCATTGTCCTTTCCTGACTCACATATGTGAAGAGATGAATCAGGGCCGATTCTCTGTCAATTTGGCTTTACAAACCCACCTGAAGAATGTAGCACACATGTAATGGGATCACGACTGCTCATTAATCAAGCACACTCCTATATTCGGCAACGCTAAGCGTAAACATGTGGCAGCTTGTGGTATGGCATACCAAAAACAGAGCTCTCACTATGATGGTACGTGGTCTTCTCTGGATTACTGCAGCAGAAATTTGGTGAAAACTGCAAAACTGCACAAAATGTATGGTACAGTGAGCAATTGATGTAAGCAACAGCTAAACTAAATGGCTGTTTTAATAATGACCAAATGTCATTTTTCATCACTAATGCTTTATAGAAGTATTACCTGGCTAAAAAGATATAAAAATTAACTATTAAACTGGAACTTGGGGAATTTCCTCACACTTTAACCTTATGGATGGACCAATACTCTCATTCAGTAAATAATAAAGATATTTGACAAATAGGAAAATCAAAGATTAAAGGCTAAGATTTAGTGGTCTGCTCATACCAAGAAATCATGTTTACAAGTAGAAATAAAGCCCTGTTTCAGCAGCATTTGTACTTCAAATTGAGTTTTTCCATGGCACATTGATTAAGAGGACTACCATCCCACCCTGACCCTTCTTCTCTCTAAAGCTCAGAGAAACCCTCAACAAAGAAAAAGCCCTTTAACATCACAAGTTAAGATTTTTCTGAGAGAGCCAAGGCACTCTGTAAAAAACATTTTCAGATTCCTGAATTATTATGAAATCAAACACTTGTTTATTTTCTTGTTGTATTACTAAGTATTCTTTCATCCAGAAACAACAGTCATCTTTTCATTCTGACAAGGACATCTTCCTAACATTTCTTGATCAGGAGATTTTTTTTAAAATTACACTGTAGATAAAAGCAGTCAAACTGCCAGTGCAGACTTTCTGCAACAATATGCTATTTTTAACACAAGTTTCTTTCGGACAGACTTCTCAAGTTCAGGATAGGACTTCTGCTGAAAGTTTCAATTTAAAAAACCCCCAACACTCATCACAAAACAAGTATTCAAGGAACAAAGACACTCATGCAGGATGTAGATAGCCAGACTGAGATCCATCTTCTGGTAGATTTGGACTACTGTCTTAGAGGAAAAGATACGGACCTGCTGGCCTGCTGGATAGGACACTCACCTACAGTGTCGGAGATGTTCCAACTGCTTGCTGCAGTGAGCACTGAGTATTTCACACAAATAGGAAAACTTTGCAGAGAAACATTAACAGGAGAAAATTTCTGGGCGAGGACGTAAGTCTAGTGTTTAGGATATGTCTGCTTCTTGCAAGGCAGAAGAGCATGGACTCATGCTGCAGCAAAGGATCAGTTAGATCACCAGGACTGTTCATCAAGCCGGTGTCTCATTCCTGACCTTTTTTTTTCCCCTTGTTATGAACAACACTGAAAAGGATTTTGAGTTTGCTTCAATGTAAAAACATAATAGTATTTTTAGCCTCACCTAGAACAGAGGCCCGTAATTTCAAATTGTGCACAAAAGTCTACCTCAGATTAGAACAGCTTCAGTTTATCCCCTATGGATAAAGTGCCCAGCATTATACATAGAATTTAGCTATGTAGGTCAGCTTGCAACAGATACACTCAGTCCACTCAATCTCCCTGAAAATGACAGCCACATGCAGAAACAACTTCTACCTAGCTAAGGCAAAAAAAGTTTTGCATGGCATGCACCAAAGAGCCCTACACCACAGACTTTGCTGGGGTTTCACAGATCCTACCTCTACGGAAGTAACAGGCTGAATTTTTAAAACCCAAGCAAGCATTCTAGAGTATAATTGAGAAAAACTCTAAGTTTATAACTGCTAACAAATACATTACTGTAAACATATAACCACTCCAAATCCTTAAACTATAGTATTCCTTTGCTGTACCTGGCCAGTCTCAGGTTTAGTGTCCTGCGTTGCTTCAGCAAGAGCAGATTCCTGCAAATCTTCGGGTAGAAAGCCTTGAATTTCTTCCACAGGAATTGTTTCCAGCTCATCTTTTGGTCTAAGAGTGTCCTCTGCAAAATCTGAGATATTTGGTTCCTGCAGACTGTCAGGCATTGAGCCCTGTGTCTCACCTCCAAAAGCCAATTCCATCACTCACCCTCGTGTGGAGGAAGGAAGAACACTCCTTGCAGAAGTGACCTGGTAATGCTAGCATCAGCTCTGGCAGGGAAAGGGTACAGACACCTGAGCCCTGCTACTAGCAAGTAAATAAAACAAGAAACACATCTGTTTTAAAATAGTTGCATTTCAAAACACCTAAGCATTCTTTTGCTCCACTCATGAGCTGTATCTATTACAGATTGGATTTTGTTTTACTTGAAGTAATTATTTTAAAAGTGACTTCAGGATAAAAAAATAGAGGTCCTCTGAGAAGAGAGCTCTAGGCATTGCAGTGGTGAGACAGAGCCAAAACTGACAGAAATTATTCAGGATTACTAAACTTCAGATCATTGACACCTGTGTGCTCCAAGGAGTCTTTTTAAAGCTTCCAGTAACCGGCCCTAGAGTTCCAAGTAACCCCAAAATAGGGCCAGGAACAGAACTAGGAACAAACTTCTGCCATCATCTAAGTAACCACAAGAGCACAGATGGGAAGAAAACTAGATTTCAGACTAGATATAAGGAAAAATATGTTTACAATGAGGGTGGTGAAACAATGGAACAGTTTGTCCAGAGAGGTGGTAGATGCCCCATCCCTTGAAGTTTTCAAGGTTAGGCTGGATGGGCTCTGAGCAACCTGATCTAGTTGAAGATGTACCTGCTTATTGCAGGGGGGTTGGGCTAGATGACATCTAAAAGTCCCTTCCAACACAAGCCATTCCATGATTCTGTGAAACACTTCATATCAAACTCTGTCCATTGTGATAGGACCCAACAGTGTTGTAGCTCTTGGGCTTGAACACAAGTAACATGAAGGAGAGTTACCCAGTTGCTGTTCAGTTTAGTGTTTCCTGAAACACAAGATGCTATAGCAGGAATTTGCTAATTACTTTCATCCAGCTTAACCAGAAAATTATGCAAGCCTCTGCTAACGGGATTACTAATTCTAAGTATGTGACCAAATATGTAATATTAGAAAAGAAGAAGGGAAAGGGAAAATGGAAAAGGCCAAAACCTCAGAAAATCTTCAATCAGTTGGATGTATTTAATTAGCATTTTTCTGAGCTACCTGAATTACAAGAAAACAGATATTATTTCACTCTCTAGGACAAAAAAGAATCCCCTTTTTGCTACATCTCTTAAGCTAGAAGCATGTGTATAAAAAGCTTAAGTTACACAAATGAATTCTCATTATAAAAGTATTATAGTAATTTTAATAGAGTCAGAACAATCATTTATTAGTTATATAGCTAATAGTGCTCAAATAATTTCCTATAGGATTAATCAGAAGAGGAAGTAACTGATAGCTTATTAAACAATGTACATAGACTAAGAGATAGTAAAACAAAATATTGTAACCTTTTCCATTGCTTAACATGCAAATGAAACAACAAACTAACACTGGCTGAATTTTAGTTAGTCCATGATTATTTCTTCAGGACAACATGCACATGTCTCACAGCCTTTCACATATTGTCCAGACAGTTAAAGATATCACAGTATTTATAAAAATATGAAAAAAGTAGGAGAATTATTTTTTTATCTTCAAGGATGAAGAAGAAATTCCACTTGATCTCATAAATAGTAATGGCATCAAAACATGCTTTTGGTGATTCTTCTCACATCTAAAAACAGTTACCTATTTTATTAATTTTTTACATTAACAAGAAAACTTGGAACTCCTTATGCTTCTTTTACTTTATTCCAGTTCATGTCCAATTTTGTTTATTTTTGGAAACAAGCACATACAATTTAGAAAACAAAGCACAGATTTCTGCATGATATATTCAATATAATACATCTTGATCTCAGCAAAGAGATTTTATTTTTTTATGTAGTTTGGTTTCCTTTATCCTTAAGTAAAAAAAAAAAAATATAAACTTTAAAGCACCATGGCTAGAGCAAATCTGTGTATCTAAAACATCCGCAAAAGTAAGAATAAAAATTAAATAAAAAATAACAATCACCTTTACATAACAGCAGTAGCCTTTAGTAGTCTACCATGATAGCCAGCATCTTTAGATAGGAGTGGAAAATCCAGAGCAGGTTGAATACAACAAAAGAACTAGCATAAGCTTTGCATAGGAAACAATAAAAACCAAGCCTTCAGAATTAAAGAAATACTAAGTTTATTTACAGGGCAAAACCCACTCAATATCATTAATTTGATCACTATTCTGTGCATAGCAGTACGTTGTCAACTAAAGAAACAGGCAATACAACGTGGTATGGTGGCAGCAAGGGAAAGATGTGGAGCACAGCAGCTGTGGGGCAACATGTAAAGTTTCATGTGAAGCTGTAGTGCTGGAGAGCATTGCCAGATAAAACAAGTTTTTTTCCATTACTTTTGATTAAACACAGATTTATTCATTAACAAAAATAATTTTTAATGCATACAATTTTATATTTTCTTCAGTTAATGACAGACACTTGTCACACTACTGTTCTTAACACAATGTTAGATTTTAAGTCACAAGATAAAAATCAAAGACCAATGGCCTAAAACATAAAATGTAGTAGGTCTCAAAAAGAAAGATTAACAGTAGAAAGTAATAGTTTGCAAACCCCTCCAGTTAGTGGGACAGCTGCTCACAGCCCGTGCAGAACTGTGACTCAGGTCATTGTGTGGCATCCTCTGCTTCAAAGATAGAGCAGCATATCCCCCAAGATACAACAACGATCAGTTGTGGCTTTCAAGTCTGCATTTCAACAAGATCAGGGAAATTCACACTCACAAATAAAAAAGATTGCAGTCTTTGTGATACTCTCACACAACTTCTGCACCAGGGCACTATTTCAGAATCTCCAATATAAATAATTTTTTTAAAAGTAGAAAAAAGGTATAAAGTAATTTGTGAGGGCACTGAGTTGTGTCTTCGAGATATATTTTCCTCCTCGAAATAATCCATTACTTACAGCCCAGACGACAGCTCCAAGAGGAGGAAAATGGCTGCAACAAATTGTCCCTCTTTAATGCTTAAATTTCTGGGCAGATAAGGATATTAAACACTGAATGCTCCTGTCAGCTGTTCGAGCACTTCATATTTTTCATATTTAACACTATTAACAGGGTCACATGCAGCAGAGCCCCTCCACTCCCTGCTCACACAGCAGACACTGCTGCCCAACACACATGGGCATATGCTGAGAGAGGCTATGAACAAACCACTGCTGTTTGCTTTTCAAGATGAAACAAACAAACAAACACACACAACAAAAAAATAAAACAAAATAAACAAAAACAAACAAACAAACAAAAAAAACCCAAAAAAACACCACCAAAAACATACATTTTCTTTTCATGAACACCCATCCACAACTCACTTTTCACAGAGCTCGTCCCATGCTTGTAGGATACCAAAGAAATGTCACAAGAGGCCATGCTTCCCCCATGTTTACAGTTCCTACCCTGAATTAACCTTCTCTTCATGTGTTCATGTCACTGCTCAAGGACACAGCCCTTGCCAGGCCCCAGGGAAACAAGGGCTCAAGTAGGACACAAGGAGCTGCTCAGGTATCCCACTCTTGTCATGTGCCCCGTCCTCACTCCCTGCCTACTCATGGCTGCTGCTTCCTACCTTCTTCCCATGGACTGGTCCAGGGACTGCCCTCCTGGCTGTGGAAATTCCCCCTCCCAGCCTGTATGTCATGAAAACTGTTTTGGTTTTGAAGCACTTATCTCAGCATCTTGCCACATTTAATCATGTTCTGACTCCTCATTTATCTCACAATTTTCCTTGTTCCCCTCAACTTGTGGCAAATGCCTATTGCCTCAGCTAAAGCTACTTGAATATTAAAGGATGTTTAATTCACATTTTAATCATTTGGGGAACAATACACTGCTTTTTTCTGGTTTTTTTCAAAGGACAGGCAAGATATTTGGAACAAAAGGTTCCAAAGCCTGAAAGACTCTTCATATCTGAAGAAATGAAAGGACAAATCACAGCAGTAGAGATACTATGATATAATCACACAGACTGTACATGAAAAAAAAGGAAATAAAAAGTCCAAGAAGATGTACCTTCAACAAATTTTTGAACACAACATATTTTAATTCCCATAAACATTTTAGAGAACAAGGAAAACATGTAGAAAACATTCAAGATAGATTATGTACTCTGCTTACTGCCTGTATCACAGGGGATGTTACTAATCAAAGCTAAAAAAGGAATTTCTATGGAAACTTAAAAAAAATAAAGCTTGGATAAAAACTGCTCCTTCAAGCATACATTGCAAACATAGTTACTGTTATTTATTCTTATAAGGTTTATTTGGTTTATTTGGTAATTAAGCAAGGTGTAGGAAGATATATTTCTTTTTTGTCTTTTACTGTAAAGCTGCTAATATTTGGGACATTAATATCTGATGAAAGTTCCTGTTTTACTCGGGATCTTTTACTAAGATTTATCCACAGACCAATGCTGTGTCTTAAGCTGGAGAAAGAATAAAGGTTTGGACAGAATAAACAAAAATAAAAAAGGTTATTATTTTGGCATTTATCTGAGACTAGAGGTTAAGAAACCTAGGCAGTCAATAAAGACAAGCCTCAGAAGAAATATCCAAGGTTGCCCATGGAATTCAGGTATCAAAATATCCATTAATTACAGGTAATTATGTCCATACAGTTGACCTGTTGCTCACTTGCACATTTATATTTCTGTATCCTGAACCAACACATGATAAAATTCTATTTACTAGATCAGATTGTGTGTAGGTGTGGAATAATTACTGGAGGTGACTTAGAAATTAAACTTACATTCACCCTTTAAGGACAGCATTGACAAAACTTTCAGGGTGAAATGCAGTTCAGATGCAAAGAGCTTGTACCATGGTAGTTTCCCAAGCAACCCTAGTCGTTGGCAACACTAAGGGAGCTTGATGTGCTAACCCTAAGATAAATTATATGGAGAGTGGAGCAGAGTGGAGACACTGCAGCCACGCTCTGTGATAACAATGGGATCTGAAGGTACACAATATATCATAAAATTGATAAGCTGCACATTTGATGCCGTGGGCCAATAGTCTGTCAAATTTTGATTAAATGCTGTCCTCAGAGTGAAATTTGCTGATTATAATCTCATTATAGTACCAAAACACACCTCCGGTCCCAAAAGCTACCCACCTCCAAAGGTGCAATCACCCCTCACTGAGCTTGTGCACTGAATTTCTCTAATCTAAACCCTTTAAACATGAAGCGAGATAATTTTGCACCAACCTCGATAAAGGTCTGTAGGACTAGAGTCACTGAAGCTCCACCTAGAAGGTAAAATACTATAAAATAGTCTGAGAGGGGACGGATGTCAGGGCAGATACCATAGCAGGGATGACCCCATTCCCCTGACCTCTGGGACCAGTCAACAGGCTGAATGTCTCTTCCCCTCACAGGGACACCTTTGGGTAAGATTTGAACACTCAGCTATCCCCAGTGCATCCCCAGGAAACTCAGAAATCTCTATAGTGTCATTTTAGTTCCATGCACGTGTAACCTGGCCATGTGAATCAATTTGCACGTGCTTTGCAGACAGTGACTTTATCACCAGCAAGCTAAAATAATTTGTGCATCTGTTGCTTTAATAAATCCCACTGTTCATTAATCTGGCCATGAGAGTTCTTAAACACAATCAAGTTCCTGAGCGTGGCTGTGAGAGTTCACAGGACGCCACCGGACGGACCGTGCAGCGTTAGTGCATCCGGAATCGTGAGAGTCCAAGAGAGGTATTGGGCATGACCAGACTATTAACGCCTAGTTGGGCACCAATCAGGATCTAAGCCCAGCTGCCCCCAGCTCCTCTAATACCTGAGGATAAGCTGGAACCCAAGGGGGTTTATTTCCTGCCAAATTACTTTGCCTCTTAACGCAACAGTAAGTAGGCTCTCCAACCTAAACTGGAGGTCAAAATCTGAAGTTATAGGAAGTTAAAGAAATATTTCTTAAACTGTAGTTTCTGCACCTACTCGTGTACTTGCAATAAACAGAGAGTCCCTGGAACACAGACAACATTGAGCAGCGCAGAAGTCATTTACATGAGCCAAAAACAATCACCATGACTTTGAGAACTTTGCCTTCCACCAACTGTGGGGCATATTCACTCATCAGTTACCCATCAGTCTGCCCAGCATTTTCAAGACAATAGAACTATTTTTATGTCCTCTGGAGAAAAAGAGAGTAAAACATGTATACACACACACAGAGGTACACACACTATGGATAACTTCAAAAAGGCCAAGTTCTTTACTTCAGCTTTCACATGCACCTCACTGTCCTATCTTCTTAGATCAGAAGAAAAAAAATTACAACCAGGGTATTTGGCTTAAGTTCAGAACTGCTTATACATTTTACCACAGCTGGAATCTTCATCTTGTTATCATAACAACTTGACTACCTCAAAAGTTATTGTTACCAAATGATACACAAATGCTGCGAACTCTAACACAGTGAAGGATGTTACGGCAAAGCTTTGGCTCCAGATACAGAGGCTTAAAGTTCATGTGGAGGTAGGCTGCCCAGACCCAGGCAAACAGGCTGCTCCTAAGCCTGGCCTATTATTATTGTCTTTGAAGTGAGACACTTGAAGCTTTACTACAGTAAAGTGTTTTCCTGTGGACTTTCCACTGATTTTGCTTCCTAGTTTTTGCTTCTAATGTCTGCAATAGGCACATTACATTACATTTAATATTGGGAGAGATTGTTTTCCAAAGTACACATTACTATTAGTTTCTTCTCACTTTCATAATACTTTATGCTGCAAAAATAGACTCTATGGATGCTTCACTGGCTCTTTTTGGTTTGGGATTTTTTGGAGGGGGAGGAAAGCAGGGGAGACATGAGACATTATCTTCCAAGATGAAGTAGAAATAAATAGTCAATGAAACAAGAAGATAACCAACATAGTAATCAGTTTTAAAAAGTAGATCACTAACTGTGCTCTGCATTAAAATTCTTGTCTAAATGACAATCATAAAACTACTGGGGAACAAAACTGTATGAGGTTTTCCATTTGTTTTATTGTTCTGTATCACTTTATGAACTACCATTACATAAAATAGAGCTTTAAAATAGTTTCCAAACCAATCTCTTTCTGAATTAGGTGGCTGTCATCAATTTCCAAGCTTTATATTAAAAAAGAAAGAAAAATGTCATTGCTCAGAAAAGCATCAAGGTTGATATTAATAACAACAAATGGTATGACTAACAGAATTAAACTACAGCCTTTTAAAACTTTTTATCCAGTACTCCCTGATGTCTGAGTTCAAGACATCATTTTCTGGATTCTGTAAAGGACCCCTTGTATTGTATTTTCATTTGCTAGAAAATTACACTTAAGGTTTTTACATGTAGTCCATGGTATTATCAATAAAATAAAGCTCACCATGCACTATCTGAACAATGGAGTTTTTCACTGTAATGTTGCTTGGGAATTACAGTATTATATTAATGAGAAGTGCAAATGTTTTATCAACTTACTTTCCAGAGCAATGAGTCTCTCCTAAATATGGAACAGCAATAAAATTAAAAACAGCTTGTGCTGCTGTATTCTATACCCCATAGGTAGACCATATGATTTCAATAGAGTAGAACAGACGAAAAAATGTTCCACAGAAATAAGAAAGCTGCGTAGATGCAGAAAACACTGCAGCAACGTGCTCTGAATCTGTGTTCAATAACTAAACAGGTGCCAACGATGTTAAGCAGCTGCAGAAATATCAACTGAGAAGAGCATCTGACCATAAGATACAGGTACTAGCAAAAGACTACTTGCAGCAACCAACCGCAGGAAGCTAAAGCAGAAAGCTGGCTCCCTGTTGTTCCCCTGTACTCACTGGGTCTACAATTACCCCTTTCTGAAGAATAATTCAGAGCAGACTAACTTGGGCAATACAAATCAACTTCTGGAAGAGCTGATCTGTCTCCATAATCATTAAACATGCACAGGAATGCTACTAGCTGGGGTGAGAGCTCAAGTGGCATTTTCTGCCTTGGCCGATGCCAATAGCATCCACTGGAGGCATACAAAATGTGCTAGGCAACAGAGAGTGTTGACTTTACATGAGATTCTCCTTTTCTCCTAGAAAAGCAAGATAAAAGCAAGAAAAAAAAATTCAAAAATGGAACAGTACAAATTGAACCCTGTCTTCTCCTGAAAAAATAGACAAGCTTGCAAAGTAGATAATAATTAATAGATAGTCTCTTAGATGGTAAGGATGTACCATATAAGGAAGAAGCAACATTTATCCAAATGCCTCAGTCACCCTCATTTATGGTGCCTAGAGACCTAAAAAACAACAGACTGCTAGCAATCAGATAAAGCAGTTCTATTCAGAAATCCTAGTATACTCTATACAGCAAATGGGCTGTATAAAATTTTTGTAGGCACAGTGGGACAATTTCTCTTCATTCACACTGGCATTCTGGGTTTTCAGCTTACACAGACTGGGAATTATTCCCTGCATTGATATATTAACTTAATTTCCATTTCTGTCTATTTTCAAACCAATCTTATACTGAATACCTGTTTAGCTCACCATTTCACATATACTTTTTGTCAAAACACTCTTTCAAAGCAGGATTTGTTCTTTCCTTTTAGGAGTTGGGGACATCCATGGCTATGAGACAGGTGTGAAGCTGTGGGAGGAGTGTCCTGTAGGCCCAGAGACAGAATGGTCGAGCCTTTGCCCAAACTCAGAACCTTCTAGGAACAAATAGCATGTTGGGGCTCCTTGCAAACTCATTTCCTACCAGGGGAACTACAATGTAGGGGTGAGGAAAAGGCACTGGTGTCTACACACATCTCTGCTTGCCATGGTGCAGGTAGGGTGTGATCCAAACCTAGGGGCTTCCCACAGTTTGAGAAAAACCAGAGGGACTCTGGTGCCCAAGTTCAACAGTTTTTGGCATGATAGGGTCTTCAACCACACTCTTCAGCCCTGGGCTATACTGTATATAGTATACTTCCAAGTGACTACTCCTATAGTCCTCTGTGGCTGAGAAGCAGCATGCAGCACTTTGACCTGAAAGAGCATACCAACAATGCACAGGCCTCCTAACCGTTGGGCTGGCCACCTGGGGCCAGAGAGGAGACCTGCTGGGACACAGCATCCAGACCCTTCCCCTTAGAGCAGGCTGAGCAGCCTGTGCAGCCCTACTGCTCCAGCAAGCCAGCACAAGCACAGAGTCCAGTAGCTGCCAGTGCTAGTAAATTTCTCTTCAGCAGCTTGCCCACTTGTCTGAGGGGTGTCTCCTTGCCCCAGTGGCAGGCAAAGACTCTCAACAGCTGAGTGCAGAACACCAAGAAGCACTTTCCCAAGTTGCCAGAGGTAGTTTTGTACACATTTCACATTTTGGTACTGTTCTGCTTCGGGGATGACCTGCATAATAAAACCAATGATGTATTTTGAGACAGATCCTCTCTTACTGGAAACAGAATGGCTATTGTACTTTCAGCTCTTGAATGACCATTAAAATAGCACTTTAACAGAAAAATATAATGATGTTATGTTAGAGAAAAGTCTGTTAGTGCAAATAAGACCAAGTTAAGGTCCTGTTCCACAGCTGGCAGAGCTACGTTGGTGAGATCTTCCAAAAAGCCTTATAAAGAGCTAGCAGAGAAAAATCCCTGAGCAATACTCAGAGTAAGCAGAGAGGTAAATGTTTGCCAGATTAACTGTAAATTGAAGCTGCTTGACTTCAAGCATGTATTCTGAAAAACCATGAATAATACCAGTCTTATAAATACAGTGAACTTTTCTAACATGAAAAATAAAATCTTTTGTGTGCTGCCAAGAAAGTCTGCCTAGAAATTTCTGTTTTAAGTTTTGCATAAGCTAGGAATAGAATCTCTCCCAAGACCAATGTCTACCAAAGAGTCAGGCAATAAATAGAAGGACTTTCATGTCCAAATGAAGAACCCTCCTTTTCTAATACGTAAATTGATGCAGAATTGTAAGCTGACTGACCACAAATTTCCCAACAATAGAAGATTAAAACTACCTTGGAAACAGCAGAATTAAGAATTTAATCCAACCAAGGTCTGTCTCTTCTTGTTAATGGCCTGCAGAACCCACATAAGTGGCAAGCCTAAACAGGTTAGTGTTTTACAACACAAAAATTAGAAAAAGGGAGATCAGTGCCACCTTCTAAACAGCATGCTTCAGTCTTTTGTCAGGAGAGCAGCAGAAGCAGATCCAGATTAGAGCAACCCTAAAGAAACCATCAGAGAGGACTGATTTCCCTCCCAATTGAGGCCAGGGGCTGTGAACTTTTGTTTTGCAGCGGTGATAAAAGCACAAAGTAAAGATCTGCGAAAACTGTAATAGCTCAGACTCTACCTGTTCCCATGGATGAACTTTCCCTCTTCCATCTAATCAAGTACATACTGCTGCAGTGGGTTTCATTATTATTTCATCTGTTTCTCCTGGTGATTAATAACTCTGAGATAAATGCAAGCCATCCTCAAGTGCTTTCCTACATCAGCAATGAAACATCCATAGCTACAGTTAAGAGCAGGAGATGAAGTACCAAAGATACAGATTTTTCTGTGTTTCTGGGCTCCATTTACCATTTCTGGAAGAATTAATAGGATATTCTCCAAAGTAGATACAGTTGATGCATGCTGGAAATAAGCCCTAGATTTAGCTGACTCTGCTTTGTGAGAAAGCACAGTGTAGCATAAAAAATAGTGCATGACATCACATGTCATAGGAGACTAAAGGATTTCCTGAGTATGGTGTAAGGATTTAGCTCTGGATTGACATGATGAATCTTGCCAAGCTAGAAAGCCAATTTCTGACAGAAAAAAGAATACTAGATTAAATGCCAAAGTCTAAAGTTGGGTTTAAAAAAAAAAAAAGTGGCCCAGTAAGGATATATGAGATAACTATTGGGTAATATTGAGTAATACAATTCCATTCTTTTTAGAAATGGAGTTTAGACTTTGATGGAGTAAAGAATAGCTCAGAAATCCTTGCACTTGTGAGCACTCTGCACTCATTCACCTGCCAACGTGACAAGTCCCTCAGGGTGTCCTGAACCTCTTAGTCAGTACCACATCCATGGAGCCCGCAAAACATCCATCAGTTAAAATGGGACCTAAACATCAACCAGACTTACAGAATAGATGTAAATTTTTAAAAATATTCGTTCCATCATTCAAGAGCAGTCAACCAACAAAACTTTAACAAATTACTATAGATTAGGGAATATCTCTTATCAGAGGTTTATACTAAATGTGACTGTGTCTCATAAACGGTTAATGGGTATTATTGGCTTATAAAGGAAACTGCATTTAGGAGATGTAATACAAGCAGTGTACAGAATATGCTTTGCTTCTCAATCCTTTGTTACATTTTTAAGTTGTGGCTTAGATTATTCATTTTCAAGTGTCCCACCAGAGATCCTAGCTGTGAGTGGGACTAAAAGAATCCAGTCCCGCTGGAAGAAAGATGACGTTTCTTGGCTCTTTTTCAGGACAGAAAAGCTCACATAATCTGTTCATAGGGTTTCTGCAGAATTTATGATAGTTTTGCCTATTTAACAAGCTATTCAGGCAGATGCAAAAAAAAAAAAAAATACAGTTGAGCAAAAAGATGAAGAAACACAAAAGAGTCAGCTGGGTTGAAATGAGACTCTTGAGCCAGACTGGAAAAGGAAAGCCACTGTTCTATTGAAAAAAAAAAAAAAAAAAAATAAAAAAAAATTAGTTTGGACATCTCTAAATTAATCTTCTTCACAGGTAGCCTCCTGCAAGACCTGCTGGCTCATGCAGAAGTTGAGCAGTTTGTAGAGCTGGACCCAAGAGTAACAAGTTTTATTCCAAGTTGCAATTTAGTGTACACGGGAATTAGATGCTTCAAAGTATCTAAGAGAGCAGATCCTCGGCATCTCTCAGTGGAAACCCTGGACACAGGCCTGTGTGAACCTCCAGCTTTGACAAGGATCTGGTGATCACATATTTTCTGGACATTTGGAGTTTCCCTGCACAGTTTCCATTCACTAGCACAGCTCCCTTGCCTGCATCTGAGCCCCAGAGATTGAGAATTAGTCACCCGGGTTTAAGAAAGAGCATGTTTTGTGGTAAACAGAAAACTTTCAACATGCAATATTAATACAGCATTAATAAATCAACTAGCTAATTTAACTAGGGATTTTAGGAAACATGCAAAGAAAGAGGCATCAGAGTATCATAATATGGACATTAGCAGATCTGCCGCAGCAGAGACGAAGGGAGAAGGACCTAAGATTTGGCTAACTGGTGGGCTCATGCCCTTCTGACAACCAACGTCTATCGCTCTGGCAGAGTGACTGGCTTGAACTGTCATGATTATCCAGGGCTGCACCGCTGAGAGAATGGCAAAGCATGCACTTTAAAAATGAGATACAGATATAAGCAATGGCTCAAATAAGAACTACCCAATGCTAATGTTCATAGGTGTTCTTGAAGATCAAACACTACATATGAGAGGTAATCCCAAAACTGCTGACAGAGCATTATAAACTTTGAGCAGTTTAGCTCTTCAAAACCTTCAGCAATATTTACCTAACAATGCAAATTCAAGTTACTTTAAATTGTATGCAGTCTTTCTAAAATAAGTAAGTAGTGCACATAGGCTGCACACTGTGCAAAAAAAATTAAGTATTTAAGTAGCTCTTGCTTATGAACAATTAATCACATAAGATTAGAAAAACCTTAAACCTGCCAGAGTTACTTTTTTTTCCATAAAAAAAGCATAAAGCACACTGCCAATTCTTCCAGACTATCTCAAATGAATCACTGCTGCTTAGGCCTCAAACTGATGCTGTCTCTTCCACTTGGCTCTGTCATCTCATTTGGAGGCTTTATCTCAACACCACACTTTACCACCACACTTATTTATTAAGTAAGGTCTTGACTCATTTTCTACTTTCAAAGTATAGTAAAACCATAGTTGGTCAAATCTATTAACATGCTTTCCTTTCTTTGTCATGTCTGTAACAGCATTTTTAATGCTGTTCACTTTTCTCAGATAATAATAGTAATGTGAAGATTTTGCAAATTTTACCCTTTGATAACTTCAAATGCTGATGGAGTTTGAATAAACATTGCTTCTCCTAAGCATGGGAAATTTTATTTTAACATATTATTTCAGTGTGTTAGTTAACAATACATTTATTTTACTAACTCTGGCAATTTCCTTGGCAATTATTTCAAGGACAAGGCTGCCATAATTTTTAAACTTTCCTTATTATACACAAACATTTATTTGACACATTACTGTTTTCAAAAGCATTCCTAAGAAGCAAATAAGGTCAAAGAAGGTGCACAAGGAATTATTTATTTTTCAGAGAGCTATGCAGGCAATAACATGGTTTTCGAAAACTAGTAAAAGGACATTACTGAATATATACTGTAATTTTCGTAGTTTGTAGGAAAAATAAACCCAAGCAGCCATGCCTCACTGTTTCTACAGGAACAACAGTGCATGCCTTCAGCTCACTCCCTCCAACACCAGAACCTGATAAGAAGACCTTTGAGACACAACTGATCAACCATGACTTAAAGTTGTATTTCGAACATACAAGACATGGCAGCTCAAGCTAATTCAGCAAAAAAGCAGAAGTCCAATTTTAATCTTGTAACAGCCTTCCCATTCTTCAGAAATATTTTCTGGTTCAATCTGCAAAACAACTGAAAACTCAAAAATACCACTAGAGACAATAGGAGGAAAGATATCAAAGGCATATGTAGATACAGACAACATGGGTTCAATAAGGGCAAATCATGCCTGACCAATTTGGTGGCCTTCTATGATGAGGCTACAGAGATGATGGATCATGACAGAGCAACCGACATGATCTTACTGGATTTGTGCAAGGCATTTGACACTGTCCCACACGACATCCTGGTCTCCAAACTGACAAGGCAGGGATTTGACAGATGGACCACTCGGTGGATAAGAAATTGGCTGGATGGCTGCACCCAGCAAGTTGTGGTCAATGGCTCAGTGTCCAAGTGGAGGCAACCGATGAATAGTGTTCCTCAGGGGTCAGTATTGGGACCAGTGCTGTTTAACATCTTTGTTGGAGATATGGACAGTGGGATTGAGTGTATCCTCAGCAAGTTTGCTGACAATACCAAGCTGTGTGGTGTGGCTGATGCTCTAGAAGGAAGGGATGCCATCCAGAGGGACCTTGATAGGCTTGAGAGGTGGGCCAATGCCAACCTCATGAGCTTCAACAAGGCCAAGTGCAAGGTCCTGCACCTGGGTCAGTGCAACCCCAGGCACAAATACAGGCTGGGGGGAGAATGGCTAGAGAGCAGTCTTGAGGAGAAGGACTTAGGGGTGGTAGTAGATGAGAAGCTCAACATGAGATGCCAGTGTGCACTCGCAGCCCAGAGGGCCAACAGCATCCTGAGCTGCATCAAAAGAAGTGTGGCCAGCACAGCCAGGGAGGGGATTCTGCCCCTCTACTCTGCTCTGGTGAGACTGCACCTGGAATACTGTGTGCAGCTCTGGAGCCCTCAGCACAAGAAAGATATAGACTTGTTGGAGGGGGTCCAGAGAAGGGCCACAAAGATGATCAAAGGGCTGGAGCACCTCTGCTATGAAGACAGGCTGAGAGAATTGGGGCTGTTCAGCCTGGAGAAGAGAAGGTTCTGGGGAGACCTTATAGCTGCCTTCCAGTACCTGAAAGGGGCCTACAGGAAAGCTGGGAGGGGCCTTTTATCAGAAGAGATAGCAACAGGACAAGGGCTAATGGTTTTAAACTGAAAGAGGGGAGATTTAGGTTAGATATTAGGAAGAAATTCTTCACTATAAGGGTGGTGAGGTACTGGAATAGGTTGCCCAGGGAGGTTGTTGATGCCCCATCCCTGGAGGTTTTTAAGGCCAGGTTGGATGAGGTTTTGTGTAACCTGGTCTAGTGGTAGGGGTCCCTGGTCATAGCAGGGGTTTGGAACTTGATGATCTTTAAGGTCCCTTCCAACCTTAACAAATCTATGATTCTATGATACTATATATTTCTCCCTTTTTCACTTCACCAATCCTCCCCCTCTTTCAGCTCCCCACTCATTTGCAAGAACCAGTTCGCTGTCCTACACAAGACTTGATTATGTACAAGTAAACCACCTGATGACAATAATTTATCATATAGGAGACTACAGGCTTATGTGGAGCTTAGAATTAACACTGTGCATCTCAACAGGATTATTGATGGCCTTTGCTGGCAGAGGTGGAAGATTTCAGATATTCTAAAATACCAGATTTTAAGGAAGGGTAGCTTTCCAGTTTGTCACACACCAAGGACTGCTTCAGGTCCTACTTTTCAGGCCAGTCATATTTGGGAACTAAAATATTATGTGACCATCAGTGAAAAAAAAAAGCATGCTACCTGCACTCACATGCATGTCACTCTGCAATTCAATACTCAGAAAAAAGCATTACTGCAAATTCCTTAGAAGATTTACAATTCATTGTAGAAGCAGCAAAGTACTAAGCTTTCCAATGAACCTTATATTCCCCCAAAGAAAAGTCTGAGTGAGGTTACACAAAAAAAGCAACATTCAAATCTAAAGGTACATATAATCAGTGTTGGAAGCCCTGTCTAAATACATAGCCCAAGAGAAGACAGCTCTCTGCTGTGACTGCCCATAAAACTAGCAATTTTGTGACTAATTGGACAGAAATAGCACTTTTATATGTTGCAACGTTATCTACTTAGCGAGGTATGAAACAAAACACTCCTGAGTTTGAGCAGAATTGTGCTGGTAGGGTATTGTGAAAGACAAAAGATTCAGTAGACCCCTCTGGGTAACTGCAAAGTATCTTTACTTCTGGAGCTCTGCCAGCAACCAGGAGCAGCCTGGCTCCACCCTGGAGAGAAGCTGAAGCAGCTATTGCTGCTGCACATCAGCCAACCAGCAGTTATTTTCCCTTGAAACCACTTGCATTTTGGAGCAGATGATGACATTTGCTTTAGAGGACCAAACTGTTCCCTTGTTTTAGACATTCATTCCCAATCAAAACAATACAGCATAAACACAAACCCTGAAAAATCAATGCAATATTTAAAATTACAACAATCACTTCACGTTTACTTTTCCATAAAAGGAACTTAAGTCAGCAGCTACGTTTAGGGTGCATTTACATATAATTATAAACATGAATTTTGCAAGTGACTTAAAACATCTTATTTCTTAAAAAAACAAACAAACAAAAAACCACCAAAACCTCCATATTTTAAGGCCTTGTTAAAAAAAAATAAAATTTCAAAGATCTACTCCATTTAAAAAAAAAAAAAAAAATCAAAAAAAATTCCCAAAACAAATCCACTCCAACTAAATAGGCCTGTAAGAAAAAGCTGTCAAACTACTATATTTATCTTCAGAACTGATTTTTGACAGATTTTGTATTAGCTAAAATTAAATATATGCATTGTAATTCTTGTCCTATTGCAGATAATTTGTAAGTCTGTGCTCACTATAACTAGAAGACATCTATGATAGCATATAATAAGCCTTGCATCTCACCACAGTGTTCAAAATTATTATTTTGAGTAAGACAATGCTGCACATGAGAACCAGAAACCACAGTGAATTTCCTGGGAGAAGCAGGGGACAAAATGGAACACTTGATGCTCATTGAATCCTTTTCCCAATTTTTATCTTAACACTTTATAACTGTGTAGGTTTTTTTTTTCTTGGAGTTCCTGCTATACCCCACCTAAAAGACCAGTGAGTACAGGCAAGGTGGTTCTTGGCACAGCTGTGAGGCTTTGAGTGATTCAGCTCATGCCAAGCACACTCTGATCAGCAGAAAACTGCAAGATGGAGACTGCCAGAGAGCAATTGCCAGTCAGGAAGATACGTGGCCAAAGAGAAAGCCTAAAAACACAGGCTTAAGTCTTTCTGCTCATTCCCTATGCCATGCACTATGACTGAAGTCTCCAACTGTATCTTTAGCAAATTTGCAAAGATTTTGCTTTACCTCCATCAGTTTGCCTAACTGCTTAAAAAACTCCTCAAATCTCTGACTGCCTGAGCAGCCAAGGCCTTGCTGCCACCTCCTCCTCTCCCCTATGGAGGCAGCCTTGTCACCTGCAGAAATCCCCCATGGCTCAGGGATGCACGAGTCCTGTCTGCACCCTTTGAATGCCGAGTTACAAAGGGATGCATCTGATGCTGCCAAACTTGAGTGCAGGCTGTGGTAGCTCCTGAGCAGCTGGAAAGCCCCATTTCTCTTCTCCCTGACAGAGCCAAAGAAGAAGCATTTAAGTCAGGAAGTGCATGCAAAACAGCAGCAATGAGTTTTTGAAAGGAGAAGGTCCAACAGCTGCTACCAACAGGGATGCCACCTTCTGCCTCAGGGCTCACACCTTCCCCATCCTCTCACAGGAGGCCACAAATGTCCTCTCAGACAACTTGCAACACCCACCCATCATCTTAACAAGCTCAAAAGCAAACTGGCAATCATCTCAGAAGCCATCAGATACGAGCCCCATCTTCAGAATGCCCACTGCTGCTTGGAAAGGATGTGTTGACTTCAGCTGCATACACAGTAACATCAAACATGTGTGTCCATTCAGGGCCTTAAAAAGGGCTCCTGTCCTTCAGTTTTTAATTAAGTATTACATTTAGTCATTCCCCCCTGTAATTTTCATCACACCCTGATACAAGAAGGGTAAGAGGATATGTAAGAAGAGCTTTAGGATGTTTTGCCTGTTTGTTTTGGTTAGAGCGTGTGTGGTTTTTTTAAACACATGGCAGCATTTTGATTTCTATTCTTAGAAACCATTTGAGGCAAAAAAGGGCCCATGAAAGAATTAAAGTCCGCAAATGAACTTCCTTTCTACTGGGTTTTTCTCCTCCAGTCATGCATGCCAAAATCCCATGCTTTATAGGGGCATCTGTTCTATTCTCTCCAGGCCAAAAAAGGAGACTTTTCAAACCCTTACTACGGCTGAAGAAATCTGTAGCTCAATGAGCTTAATGCGATTTTCCCATGTTTACAGAGCCTGAAGTACAGCTCCACAACTGCCACCAGAAAGGAAAGCCCCTCTCTCCTCCCTCCAGCCCCACACTCCCAATCCAGGCCTCTTCTAAAAGCTGTCCTCCTCCCATTCCCCATCTAACTAGTTTTTGCCACATGACTGAGGAACTGAAGTATCAGCCATGAATGAAACTCTGCGTCAACAGCTGAACTGACATATTCTCATTAAACCCTATGCTGCTCTAAGTGCTTCACCCACTGTTCCGCTGTGAACTTGGTATAATTCATATAACAAGAAATACATAAAAAATAGTTGCTTTCCCATACTATTAATACTCCTAGAGACATTATCTCATTTTGCATCATGACAAACGTAGACTCCCTGGATTTAACTGAAAACTGATAAACATTGCTTGATGCAAACAACACATCACCCTGAACCTACACTGTCTGCCCGTGGTTTACAGTCACACACTGGCCTTAACAGCAAAGTTTGGTGGCTCCCACTAACACCAGAAAGAACACAGCAATGTAGACATCCTACTCCAAATGTTCGGTGGCTTTATCCAAGTGCAATACATTTCCTTTGAAAACTTATAATTTACCGTGATAAACAAAGGATACCACAATTCATCAAATTAAAAACCCATGAAATTACCATTTTAATGTGTTTCAAATATGCAGATGTTCTAGTGTGTATCACTTGTGTAAGGCTTCAAAGCAATCACAATAGCAAGCACAGGCCACAAGCATCAATGCTGTGGCTTTCAGTGAAATCAGCAGAATTAGACCAGAAAAAAACTGAACCTAATGCAATATGCCCAGACATTAGCATCAGAAATAAAAGATGAGAAAATTAAGCTAAGCGGTAGGTAGACATTTTCATGTATTACAATCAGTGCACAATGCCTCTAAAAATTTCTGACATATCTCCTTTTGTTATGTATGCTAAAGGCAAGTCTGAAAGCTCCTTTTTTTCTCTGCGAGCCAAACATGTCTCATAATTAGAGGCACACAAATAATGCAAGACTATATTAATTTGCAAAGAAGCTTTATTTATTTTTATATTTTTATTTTTCTGGCTAGCCACAATCTTGATCACACATAGTCTTCAAGAAGCAGAGAAAGCATAAGCAGGTTTTCAGCATGAGATCATTAGCACTGGGTATTAAGACCAAAGCCAATATCTGTGCCCACTCTACACCAGCAATTCAGAGCTCAGCTTGTAAATGCAATGCCTCACTGGCAGGCTGAGTATATGAGCTGAATACTTAAGATCTTTCCCTCATGAAAAGGGAAAAATAAAATGAAATTCAAAGCTAAGCTCTATATCTGGAAAAAAAAAAAAAGGGGGGGGGCAATTAAAATAAGAGGAATACATTTCTGACACAGCCCAGTTCTTCTCTGGTGAAGTCAAGATTAAGAGGCATGTTTATGAACAAAACTAAGTTAATATTTTCAAATCATTTTTTTAGTGCAAATTTTAGTTTTACCATTAATAAAATTCAATAGGTAATTACATAGCTAGGCAAACATCCATAGAGGAAAGTAGAAGAATTAAGGATTCCCTACATAATTATTTATAGCTGTGTTTTTGACTGAACACAGAGTAACAGGCATCACACAAATATTTAAAGGCAAAAAAAATCAGATTTGTAAAACCTTACACAATTCAGTAAGAAACCCCATAGTCTACAGTCTATTTCACAATCTAATCTGCCTTTGCAATACATAAAAATCCCAACAATTTAGACTGCCTTTGTGATTAATCATTAGGATTTAAAATAAAACCTTGACTAAGACAGGTCCAGAAGTGCAACCACAAAATATGTAATGCTATCAGAACATGCAATTTGCTTAAAATAATGTTGCTGGGAAGTGCCACAGTGTTGTCTGCAAAATATTTTGTCTGATCCGTATTTTGAAAAACCCTTGGGAACAAAATCATTACCATGCATCAGTCAAAATGGCAGCAAGCAGAGATCAGACTCCAATTCAGTCTTTCATAGCTAACACTAAGAACAAGCTGCTTATCACTCCAAAGCTCAAAAAAGATGATGAAAACTATGTAACACGATGTTCTTTAGCTCCCTGAAGACAACTGATTAAAGTCAGTTAAGGAACCAATTGGTGTGCAGTGATGCTTCTGGCTTTCCAAATACACTGCTTAATTGCCAATACAACATCACAACACAAAGAGGAAAAAAATTCTTCCCTCTCCTGCTACTGAAAAGTCAAGCAGTAGCTGCTGGCAAGTGAAAGGAAGGCCAAGTTGTTATTTATTTAAACTCCAACATTATCAATAATACTCTGGAGACAAAACTAAAGAAGCGATTTTTTGTAACAAATAAATAGAACATGATCCAAAACTTACTCCTAAAATCTCATAGCTTTTACTGTGTCACAAGTAAAAAACAGAAATAAAAATCCAAAACAATAGATAAAACTCACAGGACAGAGGAGGTTTAACTGTATTAAAAATAATGGGGTTATATTTTATATATATATAAATGCTCTTCCTTTGTTTTAATGCTTTTTTATATATAACAGAAACAAGAGCAGATAAATTCTCTGCTCTATTTCAGAACTCTGAAAAACAGATTTAAATGGAAAAGATCATTGTGCACAGGGCTGTGCAGAGTGCATTTCATTCTCCTTTTACAATGGCAGAAGTTTTCAAGTGATTTTAATAAAACGTTATTTTGTTCTCTTTCATTCAAATAAAACTAAGTTGGCATTATTTTTACTACTGCAGCATTTTGTATGCATTGCAGGAAACTTGCCAGGTACATATTGGAGCCAGAGGTGCATATGTCTGTAAGGAAATAGTAAAATGCAGGCACAACAAAGCTTTGTCAATGTAAGTAATAGATACTAACTCCCTCCCTCCTGCAGCAGCTTTAACCTAAATGGCCAAGTGGCTCTGTGGATTCAAAAGGCTGAATCCTATATCCTTGCTCTTGCACAATGCCTTCGCTGCTTTCCACATGCATAACATTTCTTTCAGACTAGACATATTTGTCGTCTTCTGTCCAGCACCAACATTTTACTCTGTTAGGAAATATCCACTTTCCACTGATGCTTCTGACGAGAAAACACTCGCCTCTCGCAGCTCTCCCAGTTTAAGGACAGGCCGGCTAAATAAGACGCAAAAAATACCTTCCAAACATTCTTTCTTCTTTATGAGGAACGTAAGCAGACCTTAGAAATAAATGTCCAGGACAATCCCAGGATTCCTTCTTGAGTACAGAAGGCAGTACTTGTACTTGTAGGGATGCACATAAAAGTTGCAGGACAAATTAAGGAGTAAATGTGAAAGGAGACGGGAAGAAAAGGACATCAGAGAAAAAGACAGCAGCTATAGGCATCATAAGCATCGCTGAAACAAGCAGTTTGTGTGTATCCCACATCTAGATTAAAACCACTGCCAAAAAACGCCACAAACCCCTTTCCAAACAAAAGTTCTTCTCAGTTTTAAGATAGCACTAAAATAAAATAATTTAAAAAAAATGGATAAATCATTGATTCTACTGGGTTTGGATTCATTTGCAGCTCTGCTTTTCTGCAGCTTTCATCCATCTCAGGAGAAACACCAAATTCTTGGAGTCACTTTTTTCTCCTGCAAATAAATGGTTATGGCAAAACATTTCTATCCATTTATACCATGTAAAATACCCTCAAAGAAAGACAGACAAGCAACATGCAGCACCGAGGTAGTTTCTGGGAAGGGCACAGCAACTGAGCCGGCAGAAAGCAACTGCACCCATTCTGTTTAATATCTGGGGCACTGGGCACCCTCATTGCACTGGTGACACTTCCTCCTCAGTGCAGGAGAAAACCAAGCTGTCTCAGGAGGAGAATCAGAACAGGAAAACCCATTGAAGATGCAGTCCAACCTCTGAAATAAACCTCAGAAGCAACTGTGAAGAGACACTTCTCTCATACATTGACTACAACTCGAACAGCTCTGCCTGTAAATTGCTTACTAGGAATGCTTTGTGATTATTTCCTTTTTTAAAATTTATTTTGGACAGTGTCACATAACATGTATTTATCTGTTAACATTTCTTCATATCTTCAGTGACAATATCATTTCAAATGTTTTGCTTCAGCAAGTTATTACATCTCTGTTTTTTTCCAGAAGCCTATTTCACCTTTCAGTCATTTGTATTATATCACTTGAGTAACTACTAAATTTGGATTTATTTCAGGGAAATATATACATCTTTACTTTTAAAATGTGCGGTAGTCACGCTCTATGCTCCCTGTACAGCCCTGGGAAAGATACTGACACTTTTAGACTGTAGCTCACCAACCCTGTTCTATATGTTGGTTTTGAAGATTTGATAAATCCTGCCCCACAGTAAATAGAGCCAGCCAGATCTCCACTGACTACAGGAGTCTACCTCAACAACTAAATGTCGTCTTAAGATCCACCTCCCTATGCTACATCCTCTTTGCCCTGCTCCCCCTTATGACAGCAAGAAGAGACACTTGAGACCAACTTCAGACTTAGGTAAATAAGAAAGGCAAAGAACCGTGTGCCATCAGTGTAAAATAAACACTCATACTCTGCTTAAAAACGTTCCAGTCTGAATTCAACACCCACATGGAGCTAAGAAAAACAGCAACACGGATTTCCTTACAAAGATTCCTTTGAACTGGGAGATCCTGTGCTGCTCTCAAACACTGCCTTTTTCAGAGTTTTTTTAAACAGGTCAGAATGTCACAAATAAGTAATGTATTGATCCAGGGTTTCCACCTTGATATTGCCACTGAAAAACTCCCATGATAAATTAATATTTCACACCTATATGCAACAGACACTGAAATGTGATAGGGGACTGACTTTATCAAATCCACTGCCTATCACAAAACCTGCTAATGTGATCATAGCAGGACAAAGTAGAAGAATTTTGCAAACAGCAGATGTGGACTGATACAACCAATGCAACAGCAGTGGAGCCATTAAATCTTTTGAAATGGAGCAACATGGAAGACAGTAGAGAAGGAGGTCTGGTGCCTGCTTATGGCAAAACCAAAAATTCTGCAATGAAACCTCCCGAATTCCAGAACTCCTCCAAAAAGGATAGCAAAGTCTGCATTTGCAAAACCACAGCTTAAATCAGCAGGGCATGAAGAAGAACTGTGTTTCAGCCTCCGCACAGGTGCACCACTCATGCTCTCAAAGTGGTTGCCAACCATAAGCACATTGAAATGCACTCTCCTTCCACAAAAGCACAGCTTAAGTAGCACCACTCTGCAGTGAAAGAACTGACTGCACTGAGCTCCGGATACCCTATCCTGCATTTTTTGCCATCTCTGTTGGCCAGATTGAGCTGTCCTCCAAGCACCCACACAGATCCGGGATCCCTATGAGGGTCCACTTGGGTCTCTCCCGTTGAGGGAGAGATGCACAAGCACAGGTAATGGGAGCCTATGGCACTGCTCCATCCTCTACAGGCCTTCCAGTATCAGTGCGATGGGGACAAATACTTCCAGGGATTTCCCCTCCAACCCATGTCTTAAAATAACTCTGGGATGTGGGAGGAAACCATCTAAGTTAACACTGACTCGCACAGCACTATTTTAAGCAGGAAAACCCTGAGGACTGCTAGGGTTTTGATGCTTTCTCCCAAATATCGCCACTTCCGGTGCTGCCATCAGACTTGGTGTCCTCATCCAGCTTTAATCATCTGATAGCATTAGAATAACAAAAATAATGAAAACTACTATACATGGAAATGAATGAGAAATGAAAAAGCATTTTTCTGCCAAGATCAAAACAATAGCAACCGAATATTTTTCATTGTGCCGGCAAAGACTTCTGCTGTTTCTCAGGCTACAGTATCACTCTTTGATTTGACAATTTAAAAAAAAAATAAATTAAAAAAAAATATTACTTGAACATTAACATCAGCAAGTCATTCGGTCTGTTAAAAGCTGAAAAACACATACCTGGCGTACAAAACTGTTAGAGGTAGTGTCAGAAGATGTACTCCCATCTGATCCTTTAAATCGGTTTTTTCTTCTTGCCCCTTTACCGTAAGACTGTTAAAAAAAAAAAAAAAGATTAGAGGAACAGTGTTAGTTCATGTTGCATAGAAAGCTTTCAGTACAAGCATCACCAATGTCTCCTAGGCTAGCAGGGACTCATATTATCAGCTTCGTGCCAATTAATAAGCACATATTCAGTAAGTAACTGATGAGACAATGTGCACAAGTGCTCCCCAACACAATTAGGCTTGGTCAATTTAGCCCTGAATGTTTTGGGGTTTATTTCACACACAGGTTTGGAGAAGCATTTATAGACTTGTATAGCTATAGTATTATTCACCCAAGTTAATATGATTAAATAGTTTGTTTCGCAGCTAGTTTAACTAAACAAGCTAGGAAAGGAGATACTGCAGCAGTCTCCAGTACCTCACAGCTAAGAGCCAAGTCAGTCGAGAGTGCAGTAAACAACAAGAAGTGGCCAACAACTTGTTGATTCAGATACAATCTAACAATCTAACAATCGAAGAAGAATTTATAAGAATATTTAAAAAAAAAATAATTAAGTAAGTAGAAGTAGTATAAACATAAAAAAGGACAATACATGCAACTGGAAAAGGGATAATATGCAACTAAAAAGCAAGGCATCTTTTTTATCTATTAGGAAACCAAAAAGATGCCAAGAGAAAGCAATGGCTAACCAAAGCAAAAAGTTATTAAGCTATGGTTTAGAAACACAGGAAATGGCCCTGTCATTTGCAGTGAATATGGACTATTGATAAATGTCATAAAACAAATTTAAGAAAACATAAAGGAGCTTAAAACTATGCTATTTGCAGGCACTGATTTTTGTGGTGACTGTAAACCACACCATGACACCACCTCAGATCCTTCTTGGGGCATCCCTCCAAGATACAGCAAAATCTCACAGATTGTTCTACACAACTACATTAAGACACAGCCCTTGCTATCTAGTCACATTGCTCAAACTCATCTAAACTTACATCAAAATCATGTCTTGACTGCTACACGTATTATTTTCCTTGAGGTGGATGAATGCAGTTTTTTTCCTCACTCATCCTGCTGATGTAAAGGTCATTTTACTAATCCATCTTTCTGGATCATGTCTCATGTATTTAAATACCTCCTGCAGTTCCCTGCAATAAACAGGGTCTTTCTCTTCACTTTCAAGGTCTGCCTTGGCCTATTTCCAGTCTTAGCTCTCATCTCGCATTCAGCACTGAACTTTCAAGTTCCACAATAACTCAGGAGAAAAAAAATGAAACAAAAACAACACAAAAAAACCTCACCAGCCTCCATCACTTACAAGCTACATTTTCAGAGAGTAATTTCATATCCTCTCCTGTTGTTGTCGCAAACCTCATCTTGGTTTGCGACACCTGTACTATCGCACAATCCTTCTCCCAAGAATAAAAATTCCTTTACAGAAATCTCATTGTTTTCCTGAAAGTGTGCAACAATGAAAAACGTTTTTTATAATAAGATACTACTGTGCTGATACCTCAAAATATTACACTAATAAATTATATTATTTATCCACTATTACTTCCTAGGATTCCAAGTCCATGCATCTGCATCCTGCTGTCAACTTTGACCATAAGCCACTGTCAGCCCTGGGTTCAGGCTTGATGAGGAAATTATGAAAATAGCTTATTGGAGAACATAGCTGTATGTGTTACAGTACACAACAGTCCCGACAACCTGACCCTGATACAGCAAGCTCTGTGATAAAAGTCTGCCTGGGTGCATGAAGCGTGTCCTTCTCTAGTCATGGGCAATCTTCAGAGCACCATGCTAGGCTTTGGGCCTGCACACTATTGGTTCTCATGGTAGGGAAGGGTGGGCTCCAGCACAGGCTCAGAGGAGCATCTAAAATCTCATGCTGGCAGATTTTTAAGGTCATTACTTCAAAATGGAGCTGTAGCTCTTAGCAATAACTCACAGGGTAAGTATGATGGAGTATTTTGCAGTCTAAGTGTAATTGAGGAGGGCGACAGATACCCACTACTAACTTCAGATCATTTGTCCAATTGACAAATGCAGGTAAGAGATACAATAGAACACTCTCAGGCTGTATCTGGACCATAAGTGTTGATTCTGGGCAAGTTTGGAGCACTGCCTGAAATCAAATATTATATCAGTATTTAGAAAGAATGACTCAAGTTACAATACATCTGTCAGCCTGACACTGATTCTCAACAAAAATAATTTAGTATCCGTTAAGTCACTGAACTAACAATGACTTGTGGGAAAAGCAATTATTTTCCCCAAAAATGCAGATTTATGGGAAAGATACTTTGCCAAAGTCATATGATTTCTACAAAACAGTAAAAAAACTTATGTAAGAAGTTTCTGAAAGGCACATGAATCAATACTACACATGTGGGTTAGGGCAGAACTACTTAAAAATCAGCATGCTACACATTACGGGGATGAAAACAGGACTTGATCATGAGTCTAGAAATGTAACCCCAGTAGGTCACAAAATGTAAAATTAAAATTTAATCAGGAATGATTTTACATGGTTGCATTTCTAAAAGGGATCTGCAATAACAGAACTTTTTGATAATAGAAAGGTCTTCATAGATCTCTAAGAATAAAAAAGTAGATCAGAACCACTGTTACCAGCAAATTACTCAAAACATTTTCCAATTACTGTTCGAATAGACAGTTTTATCAGAACCATCTTTTTCCACCGACTATAATATAATATTTCACCTAATATAATATTAAGGTATGTAAAATAAATTGAAATTATCTTTGACATCAGTAGTCTTTAAATAAAACAACATTTAAATAAAATTTTGCCTCATAAAAATTGTTCTTTTTGAAGTAACTGACTGTAGTTACCCTCCTAGATTCAGAACCTCTTTTCTGCAATTTTTGAGGAAGAACATGGAAACATATTTAGAAAAAAAAAAGATTTCATAACATCCACATAGCAACTCAAGAATATAAAGCATCTACATAAAGATCACACTAACTAGGTAATTTCATAAATAATATACAGTATAGTATTGTGTCATTCACAAGAAGATACTAGAAAAAATGTACACATTCTCTTTCACAGTCTCATTTTCTGCATTTGTATTCTTTTTCTACAATACTTATTTTATTTACAGAATCATAGTGTTCAGTTATATAATGCAAAAAATTACTACAAAGGCAAAAGAGAGACTGTGTCAAGAGTGACAAGGATAAAACAAAGAGCAGCAGGATAAAAACACAAGCACAGATAAAATGCACACTTCTCTACCTGGGTAGCAACAACTAAAAGCATTTCTTTCAGGCAACATCACAGAGCAAATGCAGCTCAGATTGAAGTTCACCTTGATTTTTCAGTTTAGGCTGTTTTGTTTTGGGGTGTTTTTTTTTGTACACAGCAGCACACGTTTTTGGTCTAGTCTTATATAAGTGGAAAATATCCAGGAGCACAAGCTAAACACTAACTTTAAACACACAAAAAAACATTGACACGATGGCAGACCATGGCTACACAGTGAAGGGAAAGCCAGTTTTACAGCTGCTTCTGTGCACAGACCTATTCTGAATCAGAGGAAAGAGGGACAATTTTGACACATGGGAAAACTGGGATTTGATAACTTATTTTCATTATTTTTAAAGGATGCTAATCTGGGATTACATTTGTCTTCCAGGCCTTTCAAGCTTATTCCCACAGTCAGAAATGCCTCAAACTTTCATCTAAAAATGAGATAAGTGTTCCATAAACAAAACAGATTCTTACATATTTTACAAAATTATTAACTGTCACGTGGAGAATCATGAATACTCATCCTGTCATATTCCTTATGTTTTGCTTCGAGTGTATTTTTTCCATCAGACCTCAGTGGAAGAACAAGACCTTTGTACAAAAAGAATAATCTACCAGTTACTTTCAATTCTGGGAAAAAAAAGAGATTTATTTTTTTTCTTAACAATGAACCCAATACGTTGCTGTGATTTTCATATTAAAATTAGCTGCCTTATCTGTGTTCTGTGCAGCAGTTGGCTGCAATTAAGTAGCTAAAAATAAAGGGTGGAATCATGATGTGAGGACAGCAAAAGCAGCAACATGGGGCAGTTGTTCTTAACCTATACAGTAGCTGTGCCCAACAGAACAACCACAGGGCACCTGCTGTCTCTGCACCCCAGTACACGGTAACCAACAGTAACAATGTCGAAACCCGGCGTAAGTGGCTGCCTAAGACACACAATCATTTGCCCCAGCTAATTTTAATACAACTGACTCCAGCCCTGCGAACAAGCCTGTTTATATAAAAAGTTTGCTGACAGGAACATTCTTGCTGGAGTTCAGCAGAACATCTTACACAAATAAAGTTATGTATACATGTAAGTGTTTACAAGATCAAAACTGTAGCTCGGTTTATTAGTCAGATGTGTGAAGTTCTTTTAAAATTGGCTGAGTTGTCAGAGACGAGAAGCATAACACATGCATTTATGTTCTACAGTGTAGCAGACAATGTGAAACCTTAAATAAACCCCCCAAAAAAAAACCCTGCTAAAGTAATCTTGTAAAAACATTTCATCAACAAAGTCTTATTAAAGCAAAGAATGACGCTGCTTTCCAACTCCGATGTGAAAGTAGATTGTGCAACCTTTATTCAACCCATGTAATCAAACGAAATACGGGAATCATTTAAAAAATTAGAGACATGCATAGCAGTTTCCTGATAAGTAACAGTTTCATATACAATTACTTGTTGTTGCAAACAGATGAGATCAATGTTAGTCAGTGAAACCCTTTAATTTTAATGAGGTGCTGCCTCAACACATGAAAAGCATGCTTCTGTAACATTTAATCCTCTAACACACATGACAAATATAGTTTATCCCTGTATGCAAAATATTATCATCTGGAAGTGGAAATATAACACACTTAAAAATACCAACTATCTTCAACTAGGGAACTGACCTTCAGTGAGAGTCTTAAAATATGCTTAACCAGTAACCACTCCAATGGTATTTTATATCAAAGCAGAGGTGAGGGCCATACACAGGGTAAACCTAAACCTATACTAATTATAATAGATAAAATAGCACCAGTCATTGAGACTGATTGCAGGTGGCAAAGATAAACCCTTAAAAACTCATGTACTGGTCTCATTCAAAGGATGAAGGAAGGGTGCAGAAGATTTACGCAGAAAAGACACTTCAAGTCAGGTCTCAAAGCAAAGATGCAAGAAAGGAACTGGAGAGGACAAAACCAGAGAATAAAAATTCAGAGCTGAAATGAAGCTTAGATGATCTCAGATGAACAAATGGCCAATTACAAGGATCAAAAGAATACCTAAAGGTACAGTGAACTCCTGAAGGATTAGAGAATTGCTAGAAAAGAAAGAAATGAAAGACTACACTAAGCATTTTTCCTTCTCATGCAGAAGCTTTGAAAGATATTTTTAAATGCCTGTGTCCCAGACAAAGAATAGCATGCCAGGCCAGTGCAGAACATGCACATCCACCTCTTTGAACAATAAGCCATTGTTACTTTAATCAATTCCTTAGAAAAAGGAAACGGAATGTTCCTGTAGGTCGGAGCTCCTGCGCCCTCTCTGGTCAATGGTCAGGCTTGCCACCACTCAGAAATGACACCCTCTAGTTACTGGGTGGTGTAGCCTCCAGCATCTCTATGCCACATGGCCACAAAATTGTACACCCCCACACCCTCACTCAAACACCACAAACATAAAAGTCAACATCAGGGCAGTCCTGTGACAGGTGCTCTGCCCTGTGACATCCCTTCAGCAAAGAAGGTCCCTGATGAGTACAGACTCATGTCCCCATAGCAGAGAAGAATCCCAAAGTTAGGTCTCAAAACTTGTATTTCTTCAAACAAGCAACATTTGCTATCATGACACAACTCAGAAAAGACAAGGCTTCCCAACAGGAATCCTATCAAATTGAGGATCTCCATATACAGTCATTGAGTTCATGCAAGCTACAGTGATGTGAGTCTGCTAAGGCCATTCCAGAGACCTTTTATAAAATCCTACACCTCCATCCAGACAAACAAACCAAATGCTCCACAAATGATTTATTTATCCGAACTTGCATACATAATTAAAAAAAAAAAAAAAAAGTATTTGACAGATGCTCCTTTTTCCCTCTTTAAAAAGAAAACCTATTTTTGCTGAGAAATCTGTAACAGGGTTAAAACTTTGATGTTCTTTTCTGCTGGCCTATGATAAAGCCTTGCCAATACTGCAGCTAGAAATAGCCCAGTTCTCACCAGTTCCTATGCTTCTAAACTATCTCCCAGTGCTCTCTCCCTGGCCTCAGACCAGAGCACCTGGTAGTTTCCACCTGCCAGACAAGAAGTAGGGGACTTGGCCTGCTCTCCTTCTCCTGAGTGGCTCCTCCGTGCGGATCTGCTGCACATCTCCCCATAACACCAGTGATTAAGATGTCTGCTCCCAACTCAGCAAAACAGGAGCAGACAACAGCAGAAGGTGTTGGAGCTCATCCCCAAACCCCACTGTGCCTGCTGCAGCCTATTAAGATTGGCAGCTGCAGTTGTAGGTCACGTGCCTGTTCTTCCCCACCTGCTCTCCATGGATTTCTGTATTTCTCTTATGCTACAGAAAAATATAGGACTCTATGATAGAAAGACGTTTGTAGGGAGCAACAGCCAGCTACAGGGAAGCTGCCCTGCTGACGCAGACTAAGGCAAGCCCTTGGAAGGCAGGGAGGGTGATTTTGGTTGCTCTGTGTTATTTTAAAACTCTTCTAACCTGGCAAATAAAGAGCTGAGCAAAAGAAACAGAAGAAAATTAACAGAGAATCCAGATAAGCCAGTCTTGGAAGCGTACAGGAACTTTTTATCCATAACAGTTTGAAATTATAAATCTAGAGACAAAACAAGACAAAACCAGAGATCGCCTCCAGAAGATGGTTAACAGATATGCAAATAAGTTAGGACTGAAACAGCTGAATTGTTTCAGAAGGACTTTACACTCTAGGAAAATGTAAAATAAACATTATTATAGCTCATATATGCTGACAATGTGCTACACAACTAGCAAATAAATGTCTCTGGAATAGACAAGCATGCAAGACCACCTATTACTGACAGAGTTCAGGACAATGAAAAATAAACCCGAAGAGTAGGGGAGAATCATAAGAAAAGTAACAGCTGAAACCTGAAGGGCTTTCCTCAGTGAAAGACCATTAAAATGTATTTTTGTCAGTAAGGAGTACAACACTGAAAGGAGGTTACCACATCAGTAGAGAAAACACTACCTCTTGCTGAGGACCACGAGAATGTCCAATGAATAGAGTTGGGTCTCATCTCTTCTTTATTTGTATGTACTCCACTGAGTTGCTGCCACATTGGATCTGGCTTCTAGGGATGCTGCCAGAAGTGAGTAAAACCTTCTATGCCTCTATAATGAATGGTTATTCTTATTATCCAAGTAAGCAGTGGGATATAAATTTTATTTATCACTTACAAAGTATTCTTGCAAGTCAGTACTGGGAAATACACTGTTGCAAAATGTTTATTTGATAAACGCAGTATGAATTGTGACATATCAGCTCAGCTGAAAGAGAGCAGCAGGGGGCAGTGTGATTAATCTGCTGAGAACAAATCTCTGGCTAATTCTTTCCATTCCTCATTACCACAAGAGGGGCACTGAAGGGATGGTGCTATGCAACTGAGAAGATAGCTGGAGATCCAGGAAGGACAACAGTCAGTGCTAGGGCCAAATAACTAAGCTGATATTATGAAGCCACCACATGCATCTTACTCTCAAATTCACGTTAAAATCAACTGCAGTCAATATGGAAGGAAAACTGAACAGGCCTGTCCCTAACCCCATGCCTGCAGTTTACCTTCAGCAGTACAACCCGAGCAGCTGGAGCCAAGTGCTCCTGGGATGATGAAACCTTCAGACTTGAAAGAGGGAAGCACGTAACAGTACCAGGGCACAGAGGAAAACTGTGATAGTGCAAGTGAAAGAGCTGAAGAAAACAATCAAGAAGAGAATTGTTTTCATTAATAATATGTCAGGTTGTTAGGATCTGCATTGACAGATGATGCATAAGGCAGCAAGAACAGGAGGAAAATAATAATGGGAAATAGGGAAGCATTCATCTCGGATATGCTACCTTCTCCCTCCACAGTGTGGTCTCTACTTGCTTGATACAATGTTTCATTATATTGTCTTTGAAACATCTCATATAATCTACTGATCTGATTTGCTGTGACTGTTCCCACAACAGAACACAGGAAGCTTTATGATGAGAAAATAGCAATAGAAAATTAATCTAATGATTTCTGGGGACTGAGAGACTTTGAAGTAGGATCAGAAAAAAATTACATGGGAGGGAGGGAAAAGAGAAGAAGAGAGGCCAAGAGTAACTATGAAAGGCATTAATATGCTATAACATATTATAAACAAACCAGCAAAGTATCTGGGTTAATTAAATGTTTAAATTAAATATTTAACTAATTCAACTTTCTATACTTAACAATTTATTGAAATAAAGAATTAAAAAGGGTCTGGAATTGATTTTTTAAAAAGTAGATACTGATGATCAAACATTGATGCATTTGAACAGAGTTTGCTTGTTTTACAATTTCAGAAAATCAAATGCTGATTTTACACAAATGTGTAAATGTGTACACAAAAGGGCCTCACCTAAAACTACCACTTTGCACTGACATATACCTGGACATTGTGAACAGCTCCACAGTGTAACCATTAGCATGTGCATTTATCTGGATAATACTGGACATCTGAAACTATACCGCAATCTCATCTGGACTAGGATCACAGTGAATACCTAGAACTATGTATTTACAATAATATAGACCTAAAAGGCACAGAATTTTAGATAATACAGAGTAACACACCAAAACCTTGTCCCCATTGCAAAGAACTTTGCAAAGGGAGAGTACAGCGTAATTGTCATGATCAACACCTAAAAGGATTTTTCTTTTGCACATGTGGTTAAGAAAATGCACTCTGAAAATAAGAAACAGATTTTACACAGAGGCTGTCTAGGAATATTTCACATATTTAACTACCTTTTAAGAGTCATTACTTCCAGTGTGTTAACTACATTCACTTCTCTGCCAAGTGGTGACAAGTTTGGCCAAAACGGATAGACGGACACGATCCAAGATATTGACAATGATATAAAACCAGGTTAAAATAAATCCTCAGCTTTGTAAAAGTAAAATTATTGGATAAGAGAAATTATGAGGCTTGTTACAGCTCTTCAAAAGCTCTTCAATTATATTTTGCTAGATCATAATTTCCTGAAGTAGCACTTCAGAGAGAATACTTTTATGAGTGATATCACTCCATAAGCTAGCATGTTGGGTTTTAGGGTTTTTTTCCTGATGTATTACTTGGCATTAAATGTTTTTAAGATTGATGCTCAAGTACCTTAGTGAAAAAGATAGCAATGGGCATAACTGAAGTACCTGTAGGTAATCTACTTGATGATTCACATGTTCTCTCATTAAGCCTCTCCTTCTCACTGTGAGTATGCTCTAAAGCAGCAAGATCTTACAATATTGATTTTCTGGAAATCATGTTAATGGAGCAAAAATCCAAATCAGAAAAATTGTCTCTCAATGCAGTGCATGTTAAGGAATTAACTAACATTATTATTCAAAGGGCTCTTCTGCTTCTATATTCTTATTTCCTCTACACCAAAGGTTTATGCATGACTAGAATATTTATTTATGGAGAAGGTTTGATTCTTGCTTTGCCTAATGGCAAACAAAGAAATTAATAAAATAAATTAATAAAAAAGCTGTATTATTACTGTCTTAAAAAGTGGATCTTCTTCACTGCAAGTGTTCATAAGCCAATTATATAAAACAGAATGTAAGTGCTTTACCTGAAACATAAATAATGTGGGTGTTTTAGCAAACTGTCCTTCCTCTCTAAACACGTGTTCTTTATGCCTAGTTAAAAGGAGGGATGAAAATCAATTTTATTATCAGTATTTGACATTTATCCACAACAGAGAGGCACCATATGATTTGACAGTTGTCGATCCTGTGCTTAGGGCTGAAAAGATATAAAAAGGAGGGGATTTGTAGGTCAGAAATTAGTTCTTTTGCTACTGCTTCTAGAGAAGCTGCCACAGCATATGGCCCTGCTGAAATGTCTGTTCTGCTTTTGGAGGCTGCAGTCAATTCACATCCAAAGAGACACCTTTTAGTTTAGCCTAGTCTCTGTTTCAGTGCCTGGATTTTGTTCTGCTGTCACTGGTCCCCAGTAAGTAAAGATCAATTAGCAAGTCTTTTGACAGACTGACAGCATTTTCCTCTGGCAGTTGAGCCCTTGTGTGATGAAACTGGACCATCTTCTCAAAGAAAATAAAGCATCTGAGATAGCTTTGGCAGCAGCACTAAAAACTGCCACCCCAAAAGGAAAAAAACTCTGTCCTAACAAGAACAAGCATGTTTGTAATTTAAAATGCACGCAATCAGAATTTATCACCCTTTTACTGGGTTTAAAAATAGCACCATACATATTTGTAGCCAACTATTGCAAACTCGAAGATATTATGCAACATTGATATATTAAACAGAAACCACCTTTCAAAATATAAAGTCTTTACCAAGTGTACAAGCATCCATATCCTGCCTCCTTCTTTTCAACCATCCACCTGAACACTGTGCACATGGACGGACTTGTTAAAATTTCAGCGATGACTGTACGACCACCTTCTGCATGGTAATCAAGCAGCTTAAACCTGCAGCGTGCTCAACACCTTCAGCTTCCCCAAATTTCCTGCTCAACAACCAGCGTGAATCGCCTTCCTCCACCAACACAGACTGTCACCAGCCTGTGTAACAGATGAGGAAGATTTCAGCAGTGTGTGGTAAACATTACATACAGATACAACAGGTTACTGGGGTAGGGAAAAACAGCCGTAACCTGTGAGTAATACACGCACGGAAGAGCACCTTAATAGCAACGTATTCTTGCCTATCAACCCTCCAGAAAAGGGCTAGGTTCCTTTGACTTACGAACCTTCTATGACACACAGCATCCCACTGTGCCTCTTAATTAGATGGCATTTGGAGGTGGGGGCGAGGAGGGGGGTTTCGGGCGTCTTAGGGGAGCCGTCAAACTTTTCTGAAGGCGAGGAGCTGAAGTTGAAGGAACGGGGTGCCCCGCCGTTCCCCTTCCCGCCTCTCCCAGCGTGCCGCCCGCTGCCTCAGGGCGAAGCCCTCCGAGCCCGGCCCGGCGCCGCCGCTCCCCCGCCCCGTTCCGCTCCACTCCCCGCCGCAGCCCCCGGCCGCGGGCCGAGCCCCGCCGCCCCCGCTGTACCTGCGCTGCCGCCGCGGCGGGCAGGGGGTTGTCCAGCAGCTCCATCTGCACCTCCTGCACCGGGCTGGGAGGCGATTTGGACATGTCGCTCTGGACCATTGGCGAGGAGAGCGGGCGGCTGGGCAGAGCCGTGCCGAGCCGTGTCGAGCCTTGCCGAGCCGAGCCGGGGCGGCGGGTGGCCCCTCAGTGCCCGGCCATATCGGGGGATGGGGCGGGCGAGGGGTCGCGGGCGGCGGTGCGGCCCTGCCTGCTGCCGGCAGGGAGCTCGCAGCCCAGCCTGGCGCAGGGGGACGGGGCACCGCCGCCGCCGGGCGCGGGGGGAGGGCAGGGGGGCGGTGCGTTGGGAAGAGGGAAAGTGACAACGAGCATCTCCCCTCCCGGCAGCTACCGGGCGGCGGGAGCGGGGCGGTGCCTGTCTTCCTGCCCGGCGTGGCGGGGCAAGGCAGAAAGTTGGGGCTAGGGGTCTGGGGGGGTCAGGCCCTGGTTTTCCCCGCCATTCCAGACGAGCCGCGGTATTGGGGGGGTCTGTGGGTGGGCGTGTGGCGGGCTGTGCCAGCCGCACGCCCGCCCACAGACCACCCCTTTCCCGCGGCCCGGCCGAGGGCGGGGGGTGCTCGCAGCCGTCTGCCATCAAGTACTTATTTGCAAACGATGCTTCCCGCTTGGCAGACAACTCTGTGTTGTGGAGAGGCCATTTCCCGGCTCAGTTTGTGTAGGAGCGGTGGGAGAGGCGCCGCTGCTCCCCCGCAACCAGCCCTCCCCGCCCAGCCAGGTGCGCCCGGGAGAACGGGGAATGGAGGCAGGGTGCACCCCTGCCTCAGCCCTGAGCGTGTGGCATTGCATGTCGCGACCCTTATCGAAGCCTGAGGCACGGGGTATGGTTGGTTTGAGGGAAGAAAGCTGCACTTTCCAAAGAAAAAGTGCCTTAGGTCTGTCTTGTTGATACGGTTTGTTCCCGTACGTCTTGGAGATTCCCGTGCACTTATCAACACGGGATGAGTAACTCCTAGCTAGCGGGTAAGATGAATCCCACTATCTAATTTTATCTAACCTATAGCAGCACAATTTCAATCGTGTAATCAGGTACTCCACAGAAGGCTTTTGAAAGACCTTGTTCAAAACGTGACCTGGGAAAATCACCCTCCACCCCTGAGATGATCTGCTGTTCATCCAACTTTTCAACTGTTCTGACAAAGACTAAACCCTCTGACCACAGAAGAACACAACAGACTGATACTTGTAGACAAAGAAGATTTTGTAGAGGAAGACCTGTTACCTCTTGTCGTCCTCTTTGGGTTAACCTTGCCGCATCCTCACAGTACTAGGGACGAACATGTTTTCAGCATCACTTTGTGACTGAAGTTTCTTATCAGTTGATTGTAAACAGTGAAAAATCAGTACAGAAACTCCGAGTGACTCAATGTCATATACTTAAAATCACAACCATTACTAAGAGCAATAGTCACATACAGAAAAAGAAGCCAACAAACCAAAACAAGCACAAAAGCCAGTTCGACTTCAAGAAGGACTTTCAAGCTTTCTCCCAATTGAGTGGTTGATTCACTGCATTTTGCATAACAGCTAATAAATTTCATCTCTGAATTAGCTTACCCCTATGGATTTTCTCATAGAATAGTGAAAATATCCAGCAGGACCTACCCGTTTTTTGTTAATGAGTTGGCTTTCTCTGCAAGTGGAAGTGCTCTGAGGTTTGAAGAAGCTTGAGAACTTTCACTTGTCCAGGAAGTTTCAAATTTAATTTTGAAAAGTTGTAGTAGTGTTTAAAAATAATTTATAGAATTTTGTCAAAGTTATTGTCTGTGGCAAAACAGAACCTTTATTTTAAGTGAAAAAAGATGTATTTTACAGGGTTACATTTCATTCATATTGTTCGAGATGCTTAATAATTTTGAAACTATAAAGACGCTAGAGCTGGGACTGCTTCCATATGTTCTCTCACTGGCTATAATCAAAAAGATACTTTCTCTTAACACATGCGATGGGTAGACTGCATACTTCACCTTCTACTATAGGCCTTGAAGTAGTTATTTGTACAAATTACATTGTTTTAATGGATTTACTTTTTGTGACCATCATAATAATTAAGGAAGGATAATACATAAGTAAAGATTTACTAAATAACCTAAGCTTTCTGCTAATGATTACTAAGTGGGGTGTTGTTACCAAAAATGTTGGCTTTGACTTCTAACAGCTTTCTAGCTTTGGAACCATTTATCCTTCTGTTTCAAACCATTCTCTATGAAAGGCACTTGATCCACAGTGATTCGGTACATTTACTTGGTAAATTTTCAGACAATAGTCAGAGATTGCTTTTTCTCTCTCATGCAGAGAAGGAAGTGGAAGTTATTTACTCATGTAACAGTGATCCTTCATGTTGCCCTCTGGATTTTTTACTTGGTAAAGAGTATAAAGACAACATAACATTTTTTTCCAAGTATACCATTCTTCTTTAAGAGTAGTAGAGATAATTTTGGAAGCATTAGTTTCTAAAAACATAAATTGTCTATCTGTGTTGAAAGGATATTTCTATTCCCTCATAAATTAGAGCTTGCATATATCAAATTAAGCTCATTTTTGTTTGCTGAGTCTCATATCTTTTATGATTTCTTTGTCTTCTTTCCTTTGTAAAAAGATAAAGATAATGATTTTGTTTGTTTATATGCACACATACAAGGGCTGTAAAAATAGAGGCTCAGTAAAGAAGTTTTTAAGGCACAAATGACCAAAAGAGAACTCACTGACTTTAAAAAAAATATTTAAATATAAATAGTTGTGTTGTATGTTTTTCTCTAGGAAAAAGCCCACAACAAACATCACACACATAAATCACCTCCACATTTCTAGTAAGTTTATTTCATTTTTCTTCCTGAGAAAAAAGTATTCTACCCAACTGTTCTTAAGAAGCAATTCTTGTTCATTACCTTTATGTAATGAGTGGCTTGAAGACTAGCCTAGAAAAATAATAATTAATAATTGTAGGTATCTCACTCCATTTCACTCCCTTTATTTAGCAGTTGAACAGAGTTCTCTAACCTTCAGCTGAACATACACACATGCAGTCATCCCTCTGCATGCTGTTTTTGGCCACATCTGCTCCAGAATAAGGGTCAATGTGTAAAAACAATATGCAGAGATTCCAAATTGCTCATTCTTCCTCAAGAAGAAAGCAACCTGCAATGCCTAACCACTTCTGAGCAAAAACCACTCTGACGGGGGTTTTTTTATGCTTTTATCTGCAACGGAGAGGTGTTGTGCATGCTTATTCGGATTTTTCTAAACATGTAAATATTAGCACACCAGAAGGAAAATAAGCTGCTCTGTTAAGGTTTTGGTTTGGATTTTGTTTTTGTTTTTGTTTTTTTTTTAATAAAAACAACCCCAAAACCTTAGGCTGACACAGACGATAACCTGATTTCAGAAGAAAAAAAACAGGGTTTTTTTGTTGTATGAGAGACTCCATGTTATTTTAGAGTAAGGAGCACTGCATTACTTTGCATGTTTATTTGTCCTTTAGCACCAATACAAGAATGTGGTGTCAGCACCATATCCTGACCTTTGCACACATGTACAATGAGTACAGGAATGATTTAGTCTATAACCATCACCTGAATTTGCAAAAATAGGCCTTGGATTCTTTGCTGATATTTGTGCAGATGCAGCTAAAAGCTAGTAGTATAGGCCCAAGGGAGATAATTAAAAACTTGCATAAATATAGGCTGGTGAGCTTACAATGACTCTTACAAAACTACTAAAATTCTTCTAATTGAGCATATGTTTAAGGCCCTGATAAAGCCAGTTTCTTCAAGAATATCCATTAAAAGAAGTGCTGGCCATCTATTATTCTCTGCCCCCCTCCTGCTTAAAATACATTGTAAATTCAATATTCTGAAAACAAGAATTCACTTGGTTACCTGGATTTAATATCTCAGAACAGACATAGTTCATCTTCTCCTGTGATAAATTGGAAGCGGGCTGTAACAAGTGCAAACTAAAGAGATTCCTCTTATTTTTCTACCTTATCTTTCACACAAGTCTGAACAAAACCACTCCAGACAGACACACTCATGAATCTATTATCAGTCTGCATTAGAGCACAACACCACCTGGCTGGATGTAATGAACTCATCCGTTCTTCCAGCTCGTGTTTTTTATGCTTTAGTCTTTAGGATACAGGTGCCACGCAGCAAAACCTTGATTGATATTGTTACAAGGCGCGGGGGGGGGGTCACAGGATTGGAAGGAGCAAGGTTTCTGCATGATGAAAGATACAAACAAGATACAAACACTGGCCAAAGTGCTCCTAGTGCACAGGGAGGGGGGCAATACTTGCAGAAGCCACAACACCTACTAAGCACATATTTTCAGCCCTTTGTAAAACGTGACCAAAAAAGGCACGCTCCTGCTTGCAAGCTGTTCACTTTGCAAGAGGCAATTTTGTTGTCGAGGGGTTGTATACAAAGGTCATGTTTGATTAAGCACTTTTGCAGAAGTCCTGGTTTCACTTGATGTTTTCTTCCTTTTCTTTGCCCTCCTGTCATAACCGAGACCACATATCTTCTTTTGCATCCCCAGTCCTTACCAACTATGGTGTTCCTATTTATAGCAGTATTGCTCTCTTTTTATTTAATACTTGAATCACAAGAGCACAAAAAGACTTTGTAGCACTCTCCCCCACAAATATGCTCAGCCCATGTGAGTTACTGACATGAGAGACAGCTTTTAATAGATCGTGAGGCCTGTGTCCAGGGACAGCATCTGAGCTCTTCTCAGCTCCTTGAGGTTGGCCTTTCCTCTACACTTCATTAACCCCTGTGCTCAGCTTGGGCTTTTCTGGTTCAGGGAAGACATATTTTTTTTCCTCCTGACAATCACTTATATGTGGCACTGAAGCAAAACTTCATTCAGAATAAATGGTGTCATGAAAGACAATGACAACTTCTAATCTGGATGAGGATTGCAAAACCATCAACATGGTTTACAGTTAACTCATCATTGCCAAGGTTGTTGGCAGAGTTAATATGCAGAAGAGTTTACAAATTCTTTGCCAATTTAAACGTGTACAGATATGAAGTGCAGATCACTGATGGCACAGCTCCACATTACCATCAAGCTGATTTTCACAGCCAGCCTTTGCCAGCAGTCATTTCCTTCTCACCTCGGCTGTGCTAACCTGATCATCCATTGCACATCCTTGTTCTTCTCTTAGCACGAGGGACTCCATTCAAGAATTAAAAGGAAAATGTAGCAGAATGTTAATTACCTTTACACAGGGTTAAACCTTTGTTGCTTTATCTGAATGAGCCATTTTACCATGAAGTCCTGTAAGTGCAACTGCCAGGGTGAAAGGGGAAGGAGGGGACAGCGGGATTACATAGCTTAGAGCAAGGATACAGGAATTCCTTCCTGGCAGCACACCAGCCCTTAGTGCAGCTTAGCTATAAACATCTGCTGCAACCAGGGTCAGTTTTGAAAACGCTGCTGCAGAATAACATCGATTTAGCTTCTGAAAAGTAAGTTTTGGTAAGTACTTTGAGTTTATGCAACAAAAGAAGAATGAGGAAAGACAAGTCTTCAAGCTGTTGTTTGTTCCTCCTTTTTCTCCCTACTGCTAACCCTTTTTTACTCAGCCCTTCCCCTAAACTTTACCAAAATTAAAGTTCTCATTTTGTAAGAAAGCAATTTTCAATAAAGCTTTAGCAGCTTTCAAGTTTCATAAGAAAAGTCATTCTGAACAATAAGATATCAGCAGTCACATTAATACTGTGATGCAAATTCTGTATTAGCTACAGTCAATTAACTGCCATCAAAACCATCTTGTCTATTTCCAGAGTAAAATTTTGAGAGAAACATTTATCCTCTTGAAACATGAAACAGTGCGTAAGACTTCACCATCTTTCCCTATGATTCTGTGCTGCATTTTTATTAACATAACTATCCTTGAAGTGTCCTTCAAAAACCAAAGAACCAAGTTTGTGTCGAGATGACAGCTTTTTATTGTAACATCACAATGGTATCCCATATGACTTTTGTAGAAAAAAATGCCAGAAGCCTAATAGCAACATTTAGTTATTAGTCATATGGAAAAAAGAAAGCAGTCATAATCAGATTTACTCCACATTTTGTAGTTAAATATATACTTTATATTAATTTGAAACTATGTATTTTAAAATACACTCTCAAGTACTTCCTGTTACATGTTTCTCAAATCTGGATGGTTTCTTTATATCATTAGATGCTAAGAAAACAAACTGCCCTTCAGTTTTGTCCTCATCCATTCTGTAATAAAAATAGCTTTAAATTGACTTTTTTTTTTTTTTTTCAGATGGAATTACACTGATAAAAATAATAGGGAAGGATCATCTTTTTAAATGGTGTATCTATTAAAAGCCAACAGCTAATGTCTTGGTGTCCAAGCCTGTGACACCCAGGACATTAAAAACCAAAGACTGTCGTTCTACCCGTGCTTAGAAGTGCAGGAGCTGCTGCTCCTGGTAAAAGCCATTGTGAAACATGTCCATGTGGTCTCTTGGATTAGTTTCCTGAATGGATATTTCTGCAAAAATGCAACCAAGAATGATGAAACATTGTTCATTAAGAGAGGGAATGTCAAGCCATCAATGATCTCACTAAGCATCCCATGAAAAAATCAACCTTTAATTTTACTTTAAACAAACCCTTAATAGGAAATGTGAACAGGACTTGCTTTTCCTTGCTGCCTTTATGAAATTCTGTGGTCACTGAAGACACGTGTTAGTGACAAACTGAATCACTTCAGTGTGCCATCTGGAGTCTGCCCAGGTGAATTCAATAGGCAGACGCAGCTCCATGGCAACAAATACTAAAGAAGCAGCCTGATAGCCAAACCCCTAATTCTACTAAGATACATGGAGCATATTCTAGCACAACAGGAACAAAAATACATTTCAGACAGTGCTAATGAGCAAAGCCTTAAAAATTTCCTCCTGAAGAATGGAAGCAGATCATGGTTGTTGGTAATTAGTCATTTTTCTGTACATTAAGTATTTTTTCATGAGAACAAAATAAATTCAATATGAGATTTTACAGCCTTTCTTTGGGCAGTATTGCAGTCAATTTCCTCCCATTGTTTGTTTTGGGTTTTTTGTTTTTTATTAAATATAGTCAGTGTGCATCAGTTTATTCACTCACAGCTTGTCAAGTCCTGAACCCAGAGTTACAGTGAGAACAAGAATATTTAAGCTATTTATTGTTAAACTTAGTGCCTGTATAAGATATATATAACTGTGTCTGTATAAGGGGTCAATGAAGACAGAAAAATTATTCTTGAGTGTCATATTAACCAATGGCAACACTAAAATGAACCTGTAAAATAAGATATTTCTTAATTTTTTTAAGCTGATACTCAGATTACCCTACCACAAAAATAAATGTCTTCTAAATCCGTTGTTGCAACTTTCAGAGTAACATGCATTCATCTCTGTTTCCCCATGAATGAATCACTGCAGAGCTCACAAAAGCCAAGAAACTCCATTATCAAAGTCTCTTATTTTCCTCTAACAATGTGGTTTTAGTAAGATGGATGGATTTCAGGCCCAAAAAATAACTAGTCAGAAAAAAAATATAAAGCATACCTTGCATAAGTGATGCTTGGCATTAATATTATGTTAAATGACCTTAGTTTTAGAGTTACATTAAGACATATATGAAGGTTGCTGGTCTTAGTGTACTTTCTAAATTAATCTTTAATTTTTTTGGCTTCATACTTGAGCCATCTCTCAATGGGATCAGCTGTTCATCTGTTGACACCTGTATTTGGGTAGAGAAATTGGGGGGCAATTTAGTCACATACTAGTGGTAAGAAAAGCAAATTTAGATGCAACTCTGAAGCCCAGGCCTTACTACTATTTCTACTGACTGCAGTCCAATTTTTCATGCCCCCCCGAAGACAGGAGCATCAAAAAATAACAATTCATTCTTATCTATTACTTAAGGCCTAGTTTTCCTAGATTTTTTAATGAGCTGTATATGAAGACACCAAAATGATTCCTGCAAATCAGTCATAAGTATCTTCATTACCTTCATTGAACCTTTCATGAGTTATTAAGTTATTAACCCTAGTTTTTACCTGGATGCCAGAATCCCAAACTGTAAGTTTTCTTTTGTACTGAATATATTTCAGTATGGCTTATAAACACTAACACAATTCATACTTCATGCAAGTATTCCAAAGCGCTTTATGCAAACTAATTCAAGAGTTACTGCATAAAATATTTTTATTTCTTCCAAATGCTCATCTAGTATTCAACACATACCAAAAATATTGTTTTGTTTCTACAGGCTGACACAGAACATTTAGAATAGATCAAACACACCTGAAAAAAGCCAACAGTATGTAGTAGAATGAAGCTCCTAAAGACAGAATATGATATTGGTGAATGGCTACTTGCATAAGTAATATGGCTTATGTCATAAAAATTAATTATCAGCTTGAATGTCATTATTAACTGCTCAAAGATTTGCAGTTTAGTCCACTGTGAAGTTGTTTTCTTTCAGAAAAATCTCTACAGCATACTTTTACAAAAACCAATACTGTTTTATTCAGTTTTGCTATATATGTCACCCGGCATAAAGGAAACAATGGCAGTAAACACAGTGAGATAGTCAAGACCAAAATTTTAGCCATTTGCAGCCAAACCATTGTTCATTAATCAACTCCTGAACGCTTGCTGTTTCAAATCCAGTATGCTAATTTAAAAAAAAAATAATAATAATTCTTGGTTGAGTGCAATAGTTCTCCAACCAGTAAAAACAGCCATTTGGCCATCCTTTTTGCTGAGGCAGCAGTGGCCTAAAGTAGCACAGTAGCCCGTGGAAGGTGGTCACCCATTCAACAATTCTGACTTCATTAGCTGTGTTGTTCCTTCTGGAAGAAGCATTAATTTGACATGCAGTGTTTGTTCAGCCACTAATGTAAACTAAAAGGGGCTTTTAGTAGGTACTTTTGCCAGTTAAGTATACCAGCCAAATCTTGCTTTCTTCCCCCCTCCCCCTAAATAAACAAGGTTAAAGTTGTAATAAGGGTTTTTTACATGCCTTTCTTACCATTTAGCAATGCAAACAGAGTGCATACCAAAGTAGGAAGAACACAAAAAGCTTGTGGAAGAAAGAACCACCTTATATCCTTCTTGCTCAGAGACTTCAGAAACAGAAAGATTAGGTGCTACTCATAAGTGCTCCTCATAAAGTGATGCTGTCAAAACGTGTGCTACTCCACACTGCACCCTCAGCTCACTGTGTAGCTGAGTCTCTGCTGTGTTTTACTTGGGCTGCACATAATCTGTTGCGCAATAACAGTCTATGAACTCTATTTAATTAGCATTCATGTTGCTTTTTGCAACTGCAATAAAAGTTTATTTACCACAGCCTAGTATAGTGTCTACACAGAATATCTTCATTTACACAGCTACATTCTGTGCATTGTAAGCAAATTCACTAGTTTTCTACATTTGCTACCATGCTTCAACCAGAAAGGGAAAACCAACTTAGGGATGTCTTTCATGCACAACAAGTGTGTGTTCCAGTACAATTGATGCTTCTATTATTATTAATGTCTGATAGAATTTTGCTAATTGTCTTGCACTGTATAATTTAAATGCAATCTGTTTTTCGAATGTTTTAATATATAATGTTGATTAGAAATAGTACTATAATAAGCCAGTGAAATTATAACTTACAGATCAGAAAAAAAGAATGACAAAAGAGTTAAATTTTTCCAGGGTGAGTCTATTCTGTCTTTTTAATCAAAATAGGCATTGGATAAGTTAAAATGTCCTTTAAGAACAGGAATCAAATCTCTGGATACTCTCATCTTGGAATATTCAGCCATTAGATTAAAACCTAATATTTACTCTTCCCCTCATTCCCAGTCTAAGAAACCTTGTTTTCAGAATAGATCTGGTCATGATGGTTAAAGGAACATCCTGACAGGTAAGTAATGTGGATCTAAGCATCCTTCTAGGTGTTTCTTAGAGGAAAAAAATTACCTAGGTCTTTGCTCACAGGTGCAACTCGAAAAAGAAATGTGATGTCTATTGAGTTGAGTGCCTCTGAGATCACTTGACACCCCAGAAGGGCTTTCAGGTTCACTCTTTACTGCTGTGTGAATCTGAATTCAGGTTACATTTTTATGACAGCAATCCTGGTTTTAGTTCAGACCTTACGTTTTAGAAGTAGCTTAAGTTTCAGAGATCTTGCACAAAATCCAATCTGTCAAATCAAACAAAAAATCCAACTCCAAATGGAAAAATATGACAAAAAGTACTGAAAATGCAAGTGGTAAACAAAGCTGATATTACATGCTTTAAAATGTCTTTTTGTGGGTTTGGGGTAATAAAACAGATATCAGATTATATGCCAAAATATCCTTAAAAACATAAACCAAAACTCTTTCAGCACAGTTACTTTATATTCAGTTGGTCTATGCACATACATAGTTTTAATGAGCAACATAAATATTAAAAAGATAGATTGCTTGTAAATGTAACATACAAGTACAAAAACTATGTATTGTGTTAGATTCAAAGTTGATTCAAAGTTAAAGATTGGGAGCCATATGCAACATGCATATTTATTTCAGTTTATTAAAAAAAAAAACACCCTCTGCTCTGAAAACCAAAACCAAGTCTCTCAAGGTTTAGTATCTTAAAATAGTTTGCTGCCTAACCATTGTCATCACCCAAACAAGTGTAATAAAGCATCTTTAGAATAATGCAATGCAATTACTTGACAACTGTGTTTATATTTTGTACAAAAAAAAAAAAAAAGGAAGACTAGATTTGGCTGGCCAACTTTATTGACATAAGCATGTAGTAAACCTCACTTGTAACCCTTAGCCTAAGTTCTCTCTGTGATCCAAGTTTGGTGGAAAAAAAAAGAAAAGGAAAAAAAGAAGATTGCAGGTAAATTAAAAGAATAAAGGCCTACAAGACTTGAAAACTCAAAGCACAGACAGAAGTGGTATTTGATAAAAAGCTGTTGTTTTCTATATAAAATCTTTTCTGAACAGTTTTAGTCTTTACTTAGGCATCCATGCTAGCAATAGGATTATCCTAGAGTCTGTGGACTCTAACAAATATCAGAACAGTACTGTAAGTCCTCAGAAAGTGTGAAGCCCTGAGGTTGTGCTTCTGCAGAAACACAATCAGCACCCTTCATTGTTTGTTAGGTGTTTTGGACAAGGACCACATAATCTTTGAAACCTTGCTTTGTCAGTAAGAGTTTACAGTACTCCATGGGACCTATAATAACAACTATGTGCCTAGTCAAGAAGTATTTTCATAATCTCTATATCAGCTTACTTTACTGTCTGAAAATACCCCAAGATGTTGGTAAGACTGTGAATAGTTAGATCGGCAGAAAGATTGCATCTTTGCATTTCTAGCAAAAAAACACAGGAATTGTTAAATATTTGTCAGTCAGTGGCTTTGCTGAGCAAACTGCTCCAAATTGGAAATCCAAATTATTTCATCACCTTCTCCCCTGCTTCAAAATTATTTTGAAACACCACTGCTGATCCACAAAGATTTATGAAGCCAAGGGTAAATAAAAGCTTGCTGTGGAACAACTACTGGTTTGTGACAACATGGTTTAGCAAAGTGCATAAAGGTGTCTCACGGCACGTCCCTGCTCTGCCAGAAGTCTGTACTGCAAGTGGTCAAAGTGAACCAGCACGGACAACAGGAAAGCAGCAGGGTTCAGCCAGGGCTGTAAATTCAGCCTGAGCAAGCTGGTAGTACTGAGGTGGCTGGCACGTACTGCACTCTGCCTCGCTGCAAGCATGCTTCTCCTGTGCTGGCCAGCTATTGTAAAATTGGGTCTGATTTATGGCTGCAGCCTGGGTGATCCTTGGCTATGGTGGGATATGTGCTGAAACACACAGGTAAGCTAAGCTAAGTGCAGGGCCCTCAGAGTACCCCTAACATTTCTGGCATTTATTTTTTATTGTTTTAGAGGGGAGATGGTTTAATTGAAGATTGCTCCATGTGGCTATGACTACATACATGGAAACTATGAGGCCAAAATGCCCTAAGATAAACACAGCAGGATTTCATGAATGTGAAGTGATTCTTGGCTATTCTCTGGGTACTCTGAGTGAGTCTCACATGCAACTTCTGTTAGCACTAATACCCATGCATTCAGAGCAAAGACAGATTAGACTCCTCTGGTGGTACTTTTCAGATTCCACTATATTCAAGAGAAACCATACAGAGTTCTCAAATTTCCTGTAGCATGAAAATGTGTGCAGTAAAATCAGTTCATGCAACAAGTCATGGAACTGCAGCCCTTGAAGCCCTCCAGGAAAGAATCTGCAGTGCCAAAAAGGCAACTACTACACATACCATAAAGCAAGGACATCAAGACTGACTGGACTGATGATGAAGTTCCTGGAACATCTGGTAATTAATCTCTGGAAGGATTTTAAAATGTTGGCTTATATGACTAATTCCCTCTCACTCTAGTAAGTATATATATGCAAAGAGACCTTTGCTTCTACAGCTTCTCAGTTGCTTTTTATGAAGTTTAAAAGAAAAACATGTTTAAAGCTGTACATCCTACTTAGAAAAATGGCAAAATGTCAAAAAGCAATACTGTGTTGAGAGGTACCATGGAATAAGTTTTAGCTGTAAGGAGAGCAGAATCAAAAAAGAAGGTACATTGACACATATTAAGTGTGATTCGGAGTTGGAAATTTATCTTATGGCTGCTTATATGTATCTGCCAGGTTGGCATATTGAGTACCAACCAATCAAATATCTGTGGTTTCAGAACAATATTTGATCCAATAGCCACTAAAGCTATCATACAGAATGAAAATTAAATTGTTGCCTAATAAATCTGATCACTTTCTTGAGGCTAAAATTCCACAGTCAGCTCTCTCTATTCCATCTTGTTCCACATTGTTTCATGCCATTGTATCATGGCATTTATTCTGATTTTAATTTGTATTATCATGGCACTCCTACTTGGGGATTTTATTACTAGAGCCTTACAGAACTTGCATACTGGTAATTTTAAGCATATATGGGTTGCAGCACTCATAGGAGCTTCTCAGGGTAACAATGATGGTGTTAACACACTTCTAACAGCACTAGTCTCATGCTCAAGAATGTGCTGGTAAAAATACTATGTATGATAACATTTCGAAAAATAACCAATGTTACTTGTCAGCAACAAAACTCTCCCAAGAGACTTGTAAACATCAGACCAATGTTACCTGTGGTGTGATAGAGAAACACATCATACTGCACCAGGTCTAGGCACAACTTTTAAAAAATTAGTATTTTATTTCTGCTCCATAAATGTAAATCAAGTCTAATAAAGAATATCTTTATATCTATTGGAACAACCTGCCCAGGGAGGTGGTGGAGTCACTATCCTTGGATGTATTCAAAAAACATGTAGATGAGGAACTTCAGAGCATGCCCTAGTGGTTGAGATTGTAGGTTGTGTGTTGTGGGGTTTTTTTGGGTGAGGCTTTGTGGAGTTTTGTGGTTTGTGTGGGAGCTTTTTTGGTTGTTGTTTTTTTTTTTTATGGTTGGGCTAGGTGATCTCAGAGGTCCTTTCCAACCATGACTATTTTGTGATTCTGTGATCTTACCAAGCAGGCTAGTGTACTACTACTACTACTACTAATCAGATAAACTGCTGTCCTAGAATGAAATGACTACACCTTTAGTAGTAGGTCAGCTGAATAACATCCAGCTGGAATAACTTTTGTTTGTTTGTTTGTTTGTTTTTGTTTTACTGATAAACTCCTATAAGAGAGCTCTAAGTTGAGGCAGAGACCATGCAAACTCCAGCTATTTCAGTAATCATTTAAAATAAGCAATTATTCTTTAAAAAACTGTTGTATATACTGTATATGGATGAACTATATTGGAATAATTTTCATAAATCTATAAGATAAAAGGAAAATACTAACAGTATAAATTGGCACTCTTATTTATAAACAGTTACCTTCTTTACAGGTGGTTTGGTTTGAGCAAGCTCTTTGCTGATTTTTTTTTTTGTTTGTTTTCTTTCAGTGAACTTTTTAGCAGCACCAGTGGACCGATAATAAACCAAGGTCACTTCTGGATGTCTGCAGCCTCCCCCCCCTATGGGGGAGCAGATTAGACTGAAGGCTAGGATCAGCAAACCAGGACTATTCCCTTCTCATAATATTGTCTCTAATTGACTTTCAGTATAGGTTAAGACATCACGGAAGTCAAGCCTCTCGTTTTCCTTTTTCTCTCACTTTTCTGCTTTCTGTCGCTTCTATCACCCTCTCTTTGTCTCTCTCTCTCTTTTTTCCCATTTCTCTTCCCAGCCGACACCCGAGGCCCCGTCAGTGCGCCCGGACACTCCCCCCCTTCAGCTGGAGTCACCAGGGAGAAGAGTTGCTGTGAGGGTCGCTGGGGGAGGAGGGAGGGGATCGGGTGTGCACATCCCTTTGCAAATACATATATATTCCCTTATCACTAATAATTAAAATCAATCTGTTTTCGTTTTCAACCCCGAAAGCCTCTCTTTCTCATTTTTCTCCCTCTTTCCCCTACCTTAGGGGAGGAGGGGGAGAGGGGTGAATTTAGAGACTGTCAACTCGGTGCCAAACCAACACAACAGGCCATAGGGAATGTTTCAAGCTACTATAGAATACATGCTTTAAATCTATGCTAGCATTGTAATTGTATTTAAAGTGATGAGTCACTTGGATTCCAGTTAAGACAGCTCAGTTTGTACAGCTGCCTGCTGGGCAATGAGATGGGATACATACACAAGCCAAGCTTTTCCCCTGAGATTTTGTAGGGAATAGTTTTTAAGTGCTCTTGTCACACTTCATATTAGCATGAGTGCAAGAAGGGTTGCTGAAATTAGGTCAGGTTTTCCAAGCATTGCCAGGTAAGTCACTCCAGAAAGGATATCAGATTTTTCTAGTTTCATTGCTCCAGCACTCCAAGCTTCTATCAAGTATTAAAACAGCCATAAGATAAGGCTGGTTTACTGCAATTCTCTGAATTTTCTAGAACTGTTTCTTTTTTGAGAATTTATAACAATGACAGCTACTACATAGCCCATTTTTCATAGCCTGAGAACAGGTTGGAATATTGAGAGTTCCTCTCTTCCCCATATGGATGCAATAATGCCATACTCCAATACTAAAAAATCAAAATTTGGCTCATAATCAACAAATCTGAGTAACACATTTATCTAAATGCTATCCTGACACAACTCCCCTATACACTCACAGGTGGTGGAAATTTGAAACCTGGGGCAGAAATGTATCAGTGGCCTAGCTCTGAGCTGGGTACTCCTGGCAAACGCTCTGCTCTCCCCCTGGTACTCACTTACTCTACAGGCTCATGAAAAAAGCAGGAAACACTGTATCTACCTTTACTGCCATCTTTGCCATTTCTTAGTAGTAACTTGATATAATGCAGCTTGGCTTACTTTGGTTATTCTACTCTTTAATAAATAAATCCAAATACAGTTCTCACTTTAAGGTTTTGTACCAGCCACTGTTTAAAATACCTAAGTACTTAAAATGAGATCTACTCAGATAGACATAATTACTTCGTTACAAAATGTGCTCACTGAAGAGACCTGAAATACCCACCTAAGCTTCTAAACCTCTATAAAATCATAGGTAGAAAACAAGGGTAATAACCGATTTTGTATGGCAGCTTCCAGATTTTCTCTTCCATTATGTTAAAAACCGCAAACAATTTGATTTTCCTAGGAATTCCCAGATGAGAAGCACAAATACAGTTGAAAGGAAGGAATGCTTTAAAATGGGAAAAGCTAAATATTACTTCAAAATTTTTGAAGGTTTAAAGCCTTTTTTTCATTTGGTCTTGGCACAGTGCTTTATATAAAAACACGAATGTAAATATTTATTGCAAAGCCTGGCTTTGTATATCCAAAAATTTTACGGATGACAGCCAAATATCTTGTCAATTCACTGGGAGAGCCCAAACAGAAACAGCTCTTCTTTGTTGTGATATCCAGTGCATAATAATGGAGTAAACTCTCCTGCCAGAAAATAGCTATTAATTTTCTTTTCTACTATCTTGGATCCGGCCCACACCATAAATAAGTGGTTAGGATGAAGTATACAGTATTCCTAAGAATGCATTTACTACCACTTTCATTATCCATAGATTTTTTTCAGACCGTAAATGTGTGTTCTTAGGGCCAACATGCAATATAAAGGTAGGAGTCACCTCACTAAAAATGTTAATATTTTCATATGATTTATGATATGAACTGTTATTTGCCATGATTTTATGAGCAATATGTATCTGACCCAGACAGTATGACATCATTTAGAAAATAGATACTAGTTTCTGTAGAGAAATCATATCAACAACTTCTGGTTTATATTGTTTATAAGTAAATGCTGCCACCATTTCCATGGTGAAATAAGACTGGATTACAAACCAATGAGCTTATAATGGATTTTATGCTAAACCCACTAACCTCTGTCATTAAAAGGATTGGAGTTATACTTCTTAAGGAAACAGCATTTTAAAGATAAATTGCTTGATGTATTTACTTGGGATTTTTTGAAGGATAAATATATTAACCGACTGCTACACTTAGAAAGAGGCAATATTGTCTCTTTATTTTTTAAAATTGTCTTGTTTCCCTGCCTGTATAATTATGAGGTTAACTGGAGACATACAGCACAGATAAGAAGATGGGAGACTAAGAGCACTTCATAAAGCAAAAGCAGTCTAAACTTACTTAGTGTCTGCTCCTCAGTCTTCAAAATACAAACATTTACAGCATCAATATGGCACAAATCTTCAATGGAAGTTCAGCAAAAACTTAATCTTGCTATCATATTTTAGATAGCATTTGCCCTTTAAGCTTTAGCCATACTAGATGGGCCCAATGTGATTTTTTTTTAATTTTTATTTGAAATCGAATTTTGAAAATTGGAGTGTTGGTTTGGATGTTGCCATGTTTGAACAGCATTGTAGAAGCTTGACTTGCCTTTAACCAAACTTTCCGGAGTAGGAAGGTAGTAGCTTGGGGTTGCTTGTTGTAACTCAAACTGCTGTTACTGCCTTGAATATCAGGGTGAACTACATCCTACAGTCATTCTTTTAGCTTACTTTCCAGTGAATGTAAAAGCTGTGTGACCAAATGATCCATTTGTCAATCTGTCCTGTGCTTCCTCTCTCAGCTACATTTGCCAGAGTTAGACATAACTATGTTGTAACACTGCTAATGAAAAGGCTAGACTAGATAGAGGAACACTACCCCAACGTCTGTCTCCAGAGGGAACAGCAAGCCAAGATCAGCTGTTAGTTACATCATGGGCTGAAGAAGCCAGTAGGCCAAAACCCAATGATACTTTTCTCTCTCAGCTTGTGGAGGTGAAAAAGTCACTGGGTATTCAGGACACAAGGAAAGTGTTGCTTCTGGGGCAGCCATTTTCATATGTACATTCTGTCCTGTTTAACTCCTTCTACTTTTCTCATTTCCCATATTTTACCTGATTACTGCTTACCTTCTATCCTGATGAAGTACTAAAAAGGCAAAAATCCTGCTTCCATTTTACCACAAATGTCTGTGGTCTTCTGAAAGAATCACAGTTCTGTTTATGATCCATTTGTACTACACTAATTCCCTTAGATGCATACAGATTTGTCTTCTTATGTTTGGGCCCTTGAGTCTGTCAGCTGTTATTTCTGCTAAAATGACCCATTTGAGTCCCTGTGGGGATGCAAAACTGTCTTGTGTAGATTAATTTCAATGACTTCAATCAGGAGTCAGGCCTGAAACTGCTATAGAAATTAAACAGGGGCTCTGACAACTATTCTAATCCAAGGTTCTGTGATTTTAAAAATTTGTGTTAAAATAAATTATACAATTAAAATGCATTGAGATCACCTTTGAGATACATTTGGTTCGTTATTGTAGTTCTCTTCTGTTTATCTTTAATTTCTTCCTGGTTTCTTTCAATGCAACCTCTGAGATATGAGGGACTATTGCTTTAACTGAGGACACGTTCACTCAGATAAAGAAACATCATATTAACTTGGCATTTTAAAGCTTATGTTCTAGAGTTATGAACAACTTTGGAAAGAAACAAAGTACTATCCAAATAGAAAATGTTATCTGATGGGCACATTTTGGGATTAACAAAAGCATGGAAAACTCATAGTACAGTCAGAAATCTGCAGTGAAGGAAACTGAAGAGGTTTATTGATAGCAATTAACCTGTTAACTTATGAAAATAAGATGTTATTAGTTGAATTTCAGATTTCCAAATAAGCTTATTTATGAAATGCTGTTTGGGTACTTCAGATGCAAAAATGGAGATGGCTGGAGGTGGTAGGTGGTAGGTAGAGTTTGTGATTTTTATTTTTCAAAAATGCTTACTCGTTTAAACTTAATAATAAAAATCCGTATCTCTAATACTCCTTGCTGGAGCATAAACTGTACTAATTTGCAGGGACTGTCTGGGTGTGTTAGACAGGATGAAATAACTAGGCAGTATCTCCCCAATCTCTCCCTTGAGTCTGTAGCAGCAGTATCACAATGAATATTGTACACTGTGGGGGCTCTATAAGGCTGGATGGAAAGGACAAAGTCAGGGTAAAGTTGCTGTATGTCATATCCTTCGACCAAAAGGTGATGACATTTGTATTTCTTCTTTAAGTTCCTCTAGAGAAATTCTACTTAAACATAAGAAAAAACTTTATTTACTCTGAGGGTGACTGAGCACTGGCACAGGATGACCAGCAAGATTGTGCAGTCTTCATTCTTGAAGACTCTCAAAACCTAGCTGGATATGGCCGCGGACAACCTTCTCTAGCAAGGGTGGTTGAACCAGACAATCTCTGGAGGTGCCTTCCCACCTCAGCTCTTCTTTGATGCTGTGACTCTCCAGCCTGGTGATGAGTTTATCACTTGTGGACTCTAGTCTTTGCTCCAAGGTCTGTTTCTGTATGTCCATTTTATAGGCCCAGCAGAAAATGCATAAGCAGTCTCTGCAATTGGGACTAGCTAGTTTTGGATTAGCTTTTGAGTATTCTGATTCGCCATGCTGGTCTGTAAAATCTGGCAGAACAGCTTCCTTGAGACAATGTCTGAAAGAGAAGAGTGACCATGGACCAATCTTTGGAAGATATGGAGTGTGTTCTCAGGAGAGGATTAGATCCAACTCACTAGATCCAGACTGATTATCCCTGCAATCTCAAAGGCCCCAAAACTGTAGAGAAAAATATGGGATTAAGGTATTTTGCTGTATTTTGCATTAGCCATCCCTAGAAATGTATGTTTTCTGTACAGGATACTTGAGGATTTTCACTGACAATTCTGTTCTATTGTCCTAGTGCTGTCTTCCAAAATCTAGTGCAGAGAAAAGACCATGCACCTAAGGAAATGTCTTTTATTGCATCTAACTACTAATAGAGAGATTGACAAATTCTCCAGGCCCTAGGAGTAACTTGAAGCACCCATGTATGCTGCTTAAAACTGTTAGGAAATCCCTGAGGATTGATTTTTCCATTAAACTCTTGTAGAAGTCTTTCCATTTTCTTATCTTTCTGCAGAGCTCAACTGATGGGATAATGTGATAGATGAGGCATGGAAAAATCTCATTTGGAAAGGAACTCTCTTCTTCATTAGATTTTCCCTGAGAGGGTTTGATCAATTATTTTCTCATTTAAGTAGGTAATATGAAACACTGTAAATACTGAAAATAGTAGAAGTAGCCAACAGGCAGAGTTAAAGAGAAGCAACCTAGTGCCAAAAGTGTTACTTTGCCATTGATGATTATTATCTAGCAGTCACAGAGATATCAAATACTGCATGGGGGTTTTGTCCTGTCTCATTTGTCTTACCTTCATAGAGCTAAAAATCGCAAGGACACATTCCTACTGTAAGGTGCAGTACCATATAATTTAGAAATCTACTTTCAACTCTTGTTGTTGCTGTTGTTGTTGTTGTTCCCCTTGGTGGAGATTAATTATAGTAGAAGTATTTGCAGCAGCCTATCTGTCACCAGAAAACAATAACAAAAGGCAGCCAGGTCTGTAGAGGTAGACTTATTGGAAGGGTATTACATGATCAGGTTAAACTTAAGAAATTGAATTTGCTTCTGTTTTGTTAAAAATCAGTTCTACAATGAATTAGCTAACAAAATGTCATTTTGATGATTGAAGGATGTAAACCAGATATAGATTTTTTGAGTATGTATGTAGAGGAGATGTTTATATCTCACATTTTAGATAGACACGGGATAAATGAACACGCAATGTGTTTTTCATCAAACATACTCCTTAGGAACTTGCAGTACTTCAGAAAAAGTGCTGGTTGCCAGCTGTATTTCAGATTATCTCCTTATCATGCAGATCTCAGCAACAGAGGCGCTGTGCGGCCTTGGGGTTTTTTGTTACAAAGAAAGCATAAGCCCATATTTTCTTTTGTTTAAAATAGTATAAAGCAGAAATCATTGCTTTCAGTAAAGTTTCACCAATATAAAACTTACCAGAGAATGCAGAAGTGGTTTATCCATTTACATGCTATGATGTAAGTCTCACTGAACGGAAGAACATTAAAGATCAAAGTCTGAATCAAACATCTAATGCTATTTTTTAACCATAAATATAGTGAATATGAATGTCTCTTCTGCCAAGACTGTCTGTTTCTTCCCACATGAACCGCCAACCTCGTTGGGGAGCAAGCGTTTGTCAAAGGTGGCCATTGCTGAAAAAAGTAGGACAAAAGTGCAGAAGAGTGAAAAGTTCCTTTTTACTATGTAAATGCCGTTTTGAACATTAAAAAAAAATGTAATTATTGAGAAAGCTGGGACCTGAAGATTTGTTCTTACTGTGTTGAATCTGAGAGACCTTTTGTGTTGTGAACTCTGGAGGAAGAGGAAAAGGTAGGAAGACTCTAAACACGAGAGAATCAAAGGCAATTCAATGCTATGATTTACATGCATACCAGAACGGTAAACTGCAAGAGGTTATTGGAAGTTCATTAGTATCTACTTCAAGTTGTCAAGATTTTCCATTTTATATTGCCTAAATCAAATTACTATCCATTATTAGAAAACGTTTTTCTGTGTCATTGTCTGTAATACTAGTAGGCTGTAAAAGTGAAAGTGGTTAGCAATTGTTTTACTGAGAATTTGCGAAAGATTAGGCACACTGTCAGCTAATATGTCTCAGCTGAGAAGAAATAACTTAAAGAAGTGCAGGAGATCTGATCATGTACAGTCTGGTGTAAACTGATGGTATTGGTATTTTCACCATGCCTTTTAAATCTTGGGGGTTTTGTGTGTTTTTTGGTTGGTTGGTTGGTGTTATTTTGGTTTTGGAGTTTTTTTTCTTTAAAGCTGGAGTATCCAACAAAAAGTTGGTGGGAACTGCTCTTGCTCTAGGTATCTTCCTTAAAATTCAGATCATCTTTTCTGAGGTCCCCATGATCCAACATACACTATAATTATGAAATGTCTGGAAAAAAGCTTGACAAATTAGTTTTTCTGCACAAATATTGAAACTTAACACATAGCAGAAATTTAACTGGGGGAAGAAATGAAATGGGAGGAAGGGAAGGAAACCAAAAAACCCACTTCACTCAAGTGTAGTACATTATAATTACTTCTAAAAAATACAACTCCATGGAAGAGAATCAAGGTCAAGAATGGAGGGTTAATTAAGTGCAATCCAACCTAAGAATTTTGATGGTGTATTAAAATATGACATGCTAGAAAAGAATTTACAACAAATAGCCATGTGCTTTCTTAGTCCACCCTAATAATGCCAGAAAAGCTATGCCAGACAGTCAGCTACTCTGTTGTCTAGACAAATGGCATATTCTTGCTAATTGCAAGAACAATAAGCCAAATTAAAAAGTAGGTTTTATGGTAGTAGGAAATTATAGAAAATGGACTATGCTCTCATAAGCTTTTTTCCTTCTCATTACTTGAGATGGAATTGAAATCCTGCACACAAAATTATACTGATTTAATCAACTATGAATATGTATTTTCCAAAATATATGACTATGAACATATGGATCTTATTTTCAAGGCATGTCTCAAGTTTAAGTTATTAAAAGTCATCTGTTTTGTAATATTTAAACTATTTCCAGAGTTGAAGCTCGACTTCTTAGGCATGATATTTTCCAGCAACATTTGCAAAGAATTGTGTGGGTTTTCTGTTTACCAATGAGAATGATCTACGATGAGGAGGGGGTAATATTCGTCACATTTAAGTTGTTTGTTTTGTCATTTACACAGCCATCTATGAGAACTTTCTCCTGGACTCTTACTTGTTCTGGCCTTCCTGTTACGTATCTGTTTCGCCCTGTTTGTGTCGAAGTGAAAAGAGAGATGCTTTGCATTTGTGCAGGATGATGAATCCCAATGCAATTTAGAGTGCATTACCAATTGTATGAATTTCTTACCTAATTACAGGAAAGCCCTTATTCTCCATTACATCCTTTGCTCTGAAGCCTTGTATAAAGTGCACAAAAAAATGATCATGAGTGAAGTCTGTGAGTATGACAGAATGTTTTCAGTACTCACGGGACTCCTCATGGATAGTACCTGGGAAAAAAGTTACATTCAGGGCTACAACTCAGTAGTGGATGTCATGTTTTCCGAATGCTGTCCTGGTCATACCAAACCACCAGATGTATATTTTTCATTAAACCCTTCTAAGCTTGGTGATAATTACAGCTACTTCAACTGAGCTCCTGTGTCATGTATATAGATGACTTCTGCTTGCAGTACCCACCAACTTGTGGATTGGGATGGCAGCCAGAAAGTAGGTCTAGTTTTGTGCCAGAGCTCATACTAAACCTTTGCAGAGGAATATGAAGATGGCCTTTGAAGTCTTAAAATGAAGGACACACTACTACTTGCTAGTGATAAAACCACCCGAGACCACCAAGACAGCACCAACACACTTTATTGTTGGATACAAAAGATTATTTACTTGTTTTTGTGTTACGTACTCATAGCAGTGTCTCTCAAATAAGAGAAAAATTGGAGGTACCACAGTGTAGGTTATAGTATCTCCTCTGTTCTTCTCAGTGAAATTTCCAATGCTCTGTTGGCCTTTCTGAACATCAAAAGTCACAAACTGTTGCAACAAATTGCTCCAAAATCATCAGTATGGATGGTGGAGGAGAACAGGTAAGAGCCCATACCATAAGAGTTGTGATATTTCCATAGCACAGACAGAAGGTGACAGGACAAATGCTATGAAGCCCTTGCCAGCATTGCCAAGAAGTGTTTTGGTGTGAGGTGGTGTGTTGGTGGATGCCATATCTGATATGCAATGACCGGGACACCTGGGATACTCTGAAACAATTGTCAGGCCTGAGATATGGCTGCTGCTCACTCTCCATGCAGCCTGGTGAGGACAGCCTTGGCAACTGCCCAGCAGACCAGTGTAGACATTGTCCTGGTGCTTTCCCTGTGGTATGAGAGTCCATGGAGTGATGGCAGAATTTAGTGTGGTCTTAAATTAAGATTGGAATGTATCATAATAATGGACTACTCTATTCCCCTATGCATATCTGTTGTCACGTCTCTGGGATAGGTCAAGTTAGTTTCTGCTGGCCCCTGGGAAAAGGATGAGGCAGGGTTCCCCAGACAGCTGCAGTGGAACAGATAGACATGCCTATAACACGGGAATAACGGTTGGTCAATATTATCTTCAGCCAATACAGAAATGGTTGCTAGGCAGATTTAGGTTGCCAGGGAGTCCTGTGTTTAATACCCCCTTGCAATGTCAGAGCTGAGACCCTAGGGATGAGGGACTGCTGCATCACACTCGTTTTGGTGCCCTGCAGCTGCAATGTGGAGGTGGACCACCATGGTCATGGCTACAGACTTTGTCCTTTATTTGTGAGAGCATAAATGGAAGAGAGCGTGGGAGGTTCCTCTGCAGAGAAGTGGCATTTCCTTGGGTTCCCCTGACTGCTGGGGTCCTGTTGATTATTGCACTGCAGGAGCCTGCACTCACATGGTTATCAGCCAGATCATTTTCATGATATCCTTCACGTCCAAAGCCAAAACAACATGAAAACCGTCTGAGAATTTGCTCTGAAGTGAGCTCCTGCAGGATGATACAGAGACAGCTATAAAACCTTTGATCCTTCTGCTACAACTGTTGAAGTGCTGCACTGAAGTATGCCCTACTGGAGTCCCCCTGCCTGCTCTCTATCCTGTAATTCCTTCAAAAAAGAAGCAGCACCAGCCCTCTGCAATCCTTGCACCCCCCTGCACCAGGATACTGTTCTGAGCTTGGCAGTGACTGCACTGCAACCAGATGTCTACGCAGGGTCTCCCATTGTCCTTGGTCCTGTTATCAGAGACATAAAAGGAAGAAGGCACTTCTTACATTCCCCTACATGACCCCAAGCAACAGCTCTGTCTGTGGATTTTTGTTCTTTTGGGGAGAAGGGAATGAAGGGGGATCTAGTAAAATAAATTGCAGGACTTTTTGTTTTGATTAAAACCATTGTGTAAATACTGCTTGTATTTACTGTAGTCACATTCCTACAGCTACACTCACAATAGAAGGCAGCTTATTTTAAGATGAGAGGAAGACTTGACAAAAGGTTACAGCAAAGCAAGAAAAGCTAACAACATTGATAAAGTATGCCCTTCTTAAATTATCAACCCTAGTCCTTACTTTGATATAAAACTTTTGGTTTATAGCTGCAGGCAAAAAATTGTTACAATTATAACATGCTTTCTCAAATGCAATGGCAAGGTGAAAGAAAAACAATCCAAATGTACATATCAAAACTAACCATGTTTTCTTGTATAAAAAGGGTATTTTTTGTCTCTGGAGAAATGCCACATTCATGCCTAAAGCATAAAATACAGTGAAGGAATAGATGGCAGTATTTAAAACATGCAGATGAGCTCCAGAAACTTCTAAGGGCATTAGCATAGCTGGCTGCAAGGAAGGTACTATTTATCTTAGCAGTCACTGGGTAATGTGTAACATATACAGAACAGAGAGGTACAAGGTCAGCTCTCTTATGCTTAGGAGCCCTGGTAGTTTGGAATTGGAAGTATTTTTTATGAGGTCCTGTGCCATTAAACTTCCAGGAAAACAGACTGTAGCAAACAAATCCTTTCAACCTTTTCTTCTTTCTCTCATTTGCCGTGTAGGAAAGCAAGATATTTTCTATTTTTTTTTCATCTTGAGAGTGCCTGAAAACTAAGAATAGAAGAAAGATAAATACTAACCAGCTTCTTCCAGAAAAATTCCTGTATCTATAGATTCATGTATTTTAGGGTTTCAAAGGAACATTATGATTATCTAGTCAGAACTGCCTGACAGGCTGTAAAACCTCACCAAGTAATCTCTCCATCAAGCACATAACATCTGTTTGAGTAATTGCATACCTCTTAGATAGATACCTAGTCATGATTTAAGGGCTGCAAGTGATGAAGTTCTGCAGTCCTTACTCAGGATTTGACTCAGTGAAAACATTGGCATATTATGCTCTCTGTCTGTTAGGTTTGGAGGAATAGAAAGATATACCTGGCTTTAAATAGAGTCGTATTTGAAATCCGTATGGGTAAAGTCTACAGAATTTAAAACAAACAAAAAGAGAATGCATCATAAGAGTACTTGTGTACCATCTTGTCTTTTGTAAGGGAAAAACCCCATATTTTTCTATGCTATTTCTCAGGATTTTCAGAGAACATGGAGCAAAAAAGAAAAAAAAAAAGAAAAAAGAAAAAAGAAAGGAAATATTAAACCTGCAGGTGGATCTGAGTTTGAGTTTAACTTGGCTTTCTTTTCTAATTCGGTGACCTATACAAACAGTTCCCAGCCCTCTGTATGATGCATTGTTACAGAATCACAGAATGGTAGGTGTTGGAAAGGGCCTCTGGAGATGATCTAGTCCAACCTCCCGGATAAAACAGGTTGCATAGAATCATATCCAGGCAAGTTTTGAATATCCCCAGTGGAGGAGATTCCACAACCTCTCTGGGCAGCCTGTTCCAGTGCTCTGTCACTCTCAAAATAATGACTTTTTTCCTTATGTTCAGGTGGAATGTCCTGTGTTCCCAGTTTGTGCCTGTTGCCCCTTATCCTGTCACTGAGCACAACTGACAGGAGTCTGGATCCATCTTCCTGACACCCACTCTTTAGATATTTATAAGCATTTATAAGATCCTCTCTCAGTCTTCTCCAGGCTGAAGAGATCCAGGTTTCTCAGCCTTTCCGCATAAGAGAGATGCTCCGTCGTTCCAAATACACAGCCTAGTCTTGTTTTATGTGTGGTATTACTCCACCTTCAGTATCTTTTTAAAGACAATAATGTCAAGAAAATTACAGCAGAGGCTCTAGCTTTATGTAGTAAGGATAGTTCTCTCACAAGTGCCACAGAAATTAAAACTTCCCTATGCTAATGAGACTTCAGGTGTTCAGGCTTGACAAACACCACAAAAGCATATGTGCTCTGAGGCAGGAATAAGGACTAACTGGCATTCTGATCAACGTATTTGTGCCTGTGGTGGAAGCTGTGTAAATATACTTGGTTGTCAAATGTGGTCAAGAAACCTGATAAATTTATATATAGTCAAAATATGGTATTTTCTGAATAGATGTGGATACAGTAAGTTCACAGATCAAGTCAGGATGTGAATCTATGCTCATGTGCAATTATGAAGTACTCACTGCCAGAAGTTACTTGCCCTCTTTCAGACAAATTAATCATAACAATAAAAAAAAATTTCAGAATACAATATCATTGCCAAAACATTACCATATTGGTAATCTTGTTTTCTGTGGTAGTGAACACTATGCACACATAAACACCCAAATTATGGTAGCTCTTCTCTTTGAAATAACGTTTCCAAAATTAATTTGCACCATCTGATGCTAGAATTGATTTTGCTTACGTCCAGTGGTGCCCTGCTATTGCTTGAATTGACTGTCAGAGCTGAAGGTCATGGAGTGACTCGATGCCAATACAAACAGAGGAAATAGTGGGACACCACTTTAAAAAAATCCTACCTTACTAAAAGCAAGTACAAACTCCTGAAAATGTAAACTTTGAGAAGAGAAGCATAATTCATGGCTTCTCAGCTCATCTTTCAAGGCTGAATCAACAGGAAAAGCAATCATAGTATTCGCACATCTAAATAAAACAAGCTAGGATTTTACTTCGGGGCTTAAAACAGCTCAGTTCATTTCCTTAGTCAGATAGAAACTTCCTGTGTGACCTTGGGTAAATTGTCTGGGATAAGGTTTTTGAAGGTATGTAAGTGCCTAGATGTACATTCAGATGTGCATTGGGGTATTTGCTACAGATTCTCATAACTAACAGGCATTGAAAATGAGAGCATATCTACTGTAAAATGACCTTTAAGTGTTTTTCCAAGGCTAAGCATGAGAATGACTAGGGTTTCAAAAGCCCACAAATCTAGACTACTATAAACAATGAAATTCACTATTACTTTCACTTTGCATTTTGTTGATGAGGTAGTATGGTGCCCATGAAACCTTTGAGAACTGACAGTTCTGACAGTCTACTCTAGAAGAGTAGGCTATTCCCCTCTATAATGTGAGAGTAATTGTACCTTCACTACAAGCTGTCAAATAAACACAGGACACATTGTGGAACAGTCATATCATGTCATAATGTAGCCATATCTCAAGCTTAAGTTAAGACAAGGAAAATAAAATATCCACTTGCTGCATAAAGAATATATATTTTTTCTGTAACTTGCTCTCCCAATTCCCACAATGCATCAGAGGGGGGAGAACGAATGCATCTCTATTCTCACACAAAAATATAAATTAGGTATGGAGGGGGTCCTTACATCAAAAATTGATAGCATGTAAGTAGCAGAAATAGCACGGCTAAGTGTTGCTCAGTACCTCCTGGAAGTCGCTCAGCACCTCATAATCAGGGCAGAATTTGTACATTTGTCTCAGGCTTGATTCTGCAATATTAAATTAAATGAGTCATCTCAGCTTATGCAGAATTCCCTTGAAACCTTGAGGACTAATTACACAAAAATCACTCAGGGTAGAAGGAGTTGCAGTGAGACCATAATAGAGCACAGCTACATGCACTTTAGACAACTGAAAAAGCTCTTTCCACAATGAACATTGCATATGCGTGAATAAGCTAATTGCTGATGGGAAGACACTGTTGGTGTTTATTAAACATGATGGCTCAGAAGCAACATCTGGCTCAAGTGATCCCTTGATTTCAGCTGCCTAGAAGGGATATCAGAGAAAAACAACCTAAACATACTTCTTATAATTTTTCAAAAGCGTTTGCTATGAGCAACCATTAGAGGTGGGATAATGCACAAAGTGTTTAATCTGACAGTTACTATAGTTCAATGCCTGACTGTCACAGATACCATCACACATATGAGAAATTATATTACAGTTGGGAAAGGACATTCTCAGAATTCTGGATCATAAACGTCAACATTTACACTTGTCATTTTGTACATGCCACAGTGGAGAGTAAGATATGACTACTGAGGATCTTTATGTTGGCAAAGTAGATAGTGCAGATATTCTGAGGTTGCTGTATGCCATTTGAAAGTTCAGTTTTACTATACTTTTTAGTTCTATAGAAATACATTTATTCTTTGTACTAAGAAGCAAAAAAATATTTCTGCTTCAAATTATTCAGCTATGGTTAGTCCACTTTAATTACTCCATATAAAAATGTTTTATTCTTTTCTTCAATCAGACTGGCAGAGATCACTTAGAGCATTCAACTAGAACAGCCTCAATAAAAGCTAATCAAAAGCTCCTGTGAGTTTGAACATAGGATCTGGTAAACTCAGTAACAAATAAAACATAATTCTAAACATTCATGTTTACAAAAAAAAAATTACAAAATCTGAAGAATAAGTTAATAAAGTGAAACAGTTATCTACTGTTCAGATATAAAAATCCCAGCAACTTAATTTATATATCACTATAGCAGACATGACAAATCTGTGAATAATGCTATCCACTGTCATAAGTGGTACTTCAAGATTTCCATCAGAAAACTTAAATTTTAATTTTCTGTTCATACATAGCCAAAAGCAAGAGGCAAAGCCAGCCTAATAGTAATCCAAGGTTCTGTAGGAGAAACATCAACCAGGGTCGCCGTGTCTGAATATGAGTCATTTCAGGAAGCTAAAAAAAGAATAAGACACCAGAATGAGAGCCAGATATATTCATCTCTGGGAAAAAAAGTCTTATGGGAAAACAAGGCAAACTTCATTAAAAAAAACTTTTTAAATGCTGAGTTTCTGACTACAGCTATTAACCTGTAGTTTGTTCTGAACATTGTAACAACACCGATCTTGACAGTGAAATATTTAGATTAATGAAATTCTACCCATTTTAGTTCTTTTACTAGCAAAGACAAGAATTGTAAGTGATATTCTGACGTTTGCTGACTTCCCCATACTTTTCAGTAATTTTATACAGCCGTCTGTAAGGAAATGCTAATTTAGTAAAATTAGTGATTCCCTTTTGTGGAAATACACTAGTTTGAGATATTTTTTTTTCAGTACTATATATAGGGACAATCCTGCTCTCACTGAAATAACTGGCAACACTCCTATTTACTTGGGCTTTAGTAAACATACAAGTGGAAAACAGGATTTTTGAAATACGCTTGAAAAAAATACATTTAATATTTTTCTCTGTGAGTTTTAAATCAAGTAAAGGAGAAGCAGCTGTTTATAACCATATTAAAAGCTACTTATTTTGATCTTCCATCCTACCTGTTCTCTTTTATCAATGTTTTAAACAAAATGTGTGTCTCAACAGAGGCTGTGAAAATGATGCCTCAGGCTCAGACTCTCTTAGTGTTTATGCTTAATGTATTATAGGCACTAAAAGAGACATCAATGACTGCTGAATACTTTCACATCAACTTTGGAAATATAGAGCAATAGCCTGGTACTGACCAACCACAACTATTTATTTGTTGTGAATTTCAAAACAAGAGCAATTTGTCCTGGCATTCTCCCATCACCCCTTCCTGCTCCACTCACAGCCTGTGCTTGAATGAAGCTGCTTATGTCCTCTGCTCTTCAGAGGTTGCTCACAGGAGCTCTAACAGCATCAGCCACAGGGAGACAGTGGAGTGGTGCTGACCAAGGAGGCTAACAGGGTAGCTTTACATCTGTTTGCTATGCTTGTCCTTCCCTTTGTCAGAAGGGGGTCTCTGGCTCTGCTTCTCATGCATGCTTCTTTCTCTGGAAGCTGGCATTGGCCCAAAAGCAAACTATAGTGAAAAAGCTGCCTCCACTTTAAAGTTTTGCATAAAATTAACAGGCAAATCCAAACATCTTCATAACCCTAGGCAGTGGTTTAAATTGTGGTACAAATTCACATCTTAGAAACTCATGCAGTTGTGTTAAATTTGCATTTAAGGATCATCAGAAACTTTTAATCTAAAACAAATGTAAACACCTCAAACTTCTGATGTAAATCAAAATTTGAACTGACAGGTTGTAAGTGTTCCTAGCATGTGGCTTTTGTTTTGTGTATAAGTAAAAACTGTTAATTAAGATCTAGGCCTGAATCCAGGGTTCCAGTCTAGACCTTTGGTCTTTCTTGTTTATCCTTATAATCAGTCTATTTTGTCCTCTTCCCTAGTGCCTGAGTGAACAAGTTCTCTAAATTGGAAAGTTTTTCACAGAATCACAGAATCACCAAGGCTGGAAAAGACCTTTAAGCTCATCAAGTCCAGCCTATGACCAACACCACCACACCATCTAGACCATGGCGCTAAGTGCCACATCCAGCCTTTCCTTGAACACATCCAGGGACAGTGCCTCCACCACTTCCCTGGGAAGTCTATTCCAATGTCTAACCACCCTCTCCGTGAAGAAGTGCTTCCTAATATCCAACCTAAACCTCCCTTGGAGCAACTTCAGGCTATGCCCTCTTGTCCTGTCACTGGTTGCCTGGGAGAAGAGACCAGCCCCCACCTGACTACAACCTCCCTTCAGGTAGTTGAAGAGAGTGATGAGGTCCCCCCTGAGTCTCCTCTTCTCCAGGCTAAACAACCCCAACATCCTCAACCTCTCCCTATAAGACTTTCCCTCTAGTCCTTTCACCAGCCTTGTTGCTCTCCTCTGGACCCGCTCCAGCACCTCAACGTCCTTCTTGAAGTGAGGGGCCCAGAACTGGACACAGTACTCAAGGTGTGGACAAGGAAATACCCACATTACAGGTGTTTACTCACATGTATGTCTTGAAGCAACAACTTATGTTGCAATATTAGACAAAATATTCCTCCCTTCCATCCTTCTCAGTTACTAGGAAGATGAAATTTTGCAGAATTCCTTGGTGAAAAGGGATGACAGATATAAATGATTATATCTTATGGCCTTTTCCTCAGATTTTAAAAAATATTAGCCTACTCTACTTGCTAATGTAGCTAGAATGTCAATTGTAGAAATGAAAAACCTTTAATTAACCACAGAATTATTTTTCTACAGCCTTGATGATGATGGCAGTCTCACAGTGCTGTCCTGTCAATGCACCTCCACCTCACACCCTTCAACGTTTCTCAATGCAGAAACCAGTGAGACTACTCAGTCTTATCTAACTGCTGTTCTCTTATTTAACGGCTGCTCTGCCAAGCAAATGAATATGTGAAAGCCCATGAAACAAACACTGAAAATTATAGTTAAGGTTTGTACACCATTTAGCATTTGTACCCCATTGGCAGCAATACTGATGATTGCTGTTTGTAGATGAGAATGCAGCAGAGAATACATAAAACATGGCTGATTTTCTTTTGAGATGTACTTCATAAACATACAAGCTTTTCAGATCTGCAGATACCTGCAGTGTTACAAGAATACTTCTTGAATAAAATAATATCTGTGATATTCAATACTGGCACTTCTGACAAACCTAGGTGAACACCCAATGGCAGTTCTTTTGACAAAATGCAGAGAAAGGCTGATGGGAATCTCTATTAATAAAAGAGAGGTAAGAGAAGTAAGATCTTCCCCTCTCTCTACCTTCTTTAATCTTATCACATCAAGAACAAGATTATGGTGACAAGCTGAGGACAAGGGAAAATATGTCCCTCTGTCTGCCTGGAACTGTATCATCTCTCAGGAGTCACAGCTGGCACATTGCTTTGGAGACTCAGAGAAAAACATGGTGTTGTTCTGGGAACTTTTGGATCCCTGATGGATGCTGATCCTACACTGAAGGAAGAATATGCCTGAATCATTCTTAGGCACATTAGTAAAACCATGCCAATTGAGTAGGTAGGCAGAGTCACTTTGAAATGTCTCTGTCAGAAGAAGAAGCAATTTAGAACACAGTGTTCTTGTCTCTTATTTACCACCTCAGTCAGGACTGTTGACACATCCACAATGCTTAGGCAGTTCCTTCATAAACTCTTAGGAGCACTTTATGTTCACTTTAGGTTTGTAAAATACACTCAAGGTCTAAGGTCAATTATAACAAGTAGATTTTTAAATAGGTTATAGTACTGACACGGCATATCAGGTTTCAAGTATTATGTTTGAACCTGGTAAATGGTATCTCAGGCATGAGATGGGGGGTGGTAGTGAACACAACAGAGACAGCCGGGCTTAGGAAAAACACAGTCATAATTTATGAAAAGACAGACCTCTGTTTTTTTCCCCTGTTGATCTAATAACTCAAAATATTTGGTCTTTGTTCAGAAGCATGTAACTAACTTCATGTTAACGCACATTGGTTAAAGAGCTATCTGACACAATATAAGCTGGCAAGGTAGAGTTCTGCATTTTTCCAAGTGTAACAGTTAGCCACCATAACATAATGTATATCTTCACATTTGATTTTTCTATAGTCAGATCATTTCTATTGAACTGGGAGTATGAAAAATTATGGTCAAATACTGAAAAGTAGAGACAATCTGATGGATTTTGAATTGCTTAGGAGCTCATCCAAACCTCTCTGAGATAGGCTGGTTAGAAAAAGCACAGGATAAGCATCTTGCTTTTACTTCAGAAACAGGAAATTAATGTTAAAACAATGATTGAAAAATATACAAAGAATGGGGCAGTAAAAACAAACAAACAAAAGACCCCAACCAAACCCAAAAAAACCCCCAAAGCACAAAAAAACCCAATGTAAGCAACTTCTTCAAGATTTTTAGAAACCCTGTAGGATCAAATATTTCTTTATGTTTTACTAAGTAACTCTATCAGTCCTAAAAATACATTGCTTACCTTTCTCCCTTTAAAAGTCCTTTATGCCTTTCTCACATATAACCCTCATAATAGCCTTTATTTCACCTTTTTACTACTAATTACACCTATCATGGCATTAAAACCAAGAAAAACCAGACTATTGCTCCAAGCACTGTACACACACAAGGCAGATGACATGCTCTTGCCAAGAAGCCTATGAACTCTTTTTCCCTCCAAGTCAATCCACCTGCATTTGTCTGACACTCATCTGTGAGGTGGCTATGTTAAAAGGAAAATATAGCAATAGACTGAAGTTCTCACCATTTCTGCTAAAGATAAATACAAGAACATTCCAGCTGTAACGGTAAAAATCCAGTTTTGAATGCATGGGTCAGTTGATACAGAAAGGCCAATATAAAGTCCTAAGAATGCTGTTAGTGCACTTATAAAATTCATCAAAATTACAATCTTCGTGGGGAGCCCTGTACTTAGCAGCACAGCAAAATCTCCTGCATAGAGAAAAAGACAGAAAAAATACTATTTAGCTGATAAATTTATTTGTAAGACTCTTGGTAATAAAACGTGAAGGAAAAAATTAAGATATGCACAAAGATAGTGACTAATGGAGGACTGCCCTTAGATTTCTGTAAAATTAATTATAAACTCATTCTGTGTGGAAAAAAACAACACAAAAAACCCAAACAAACAAACAAACAAACAAACCCCAAAACTAAAACCACAACAAACTCAAAAACCTCATATTGACTTGTATTTGTTTAGCTGTTCCTAAAGATAGCATCCAGTACACAGGAGTGCCTTTCTGTTAGTTCTCGATGTTCTGTGACATTTCCAACTTGGATACATGCAAAAGTGAAGTCACATGCTTTCCCAGAGCTTCTAAATCTTTCTCCTCTGGGAACCTGCCAGTTTGAATCTTGTGAGAATATTTGCAGCATGGTCTTTGAGTTTTTTACAGGTGCTGCAAGTCTGAAAGACCTATGCTTTTCTGATTTCAGTTTGAGTTTAATTCCACTGATTTCAGACCTAAATAACTTTGGTAAATTGTACATCAGAATCTTATCACAGATTTTTCTTCTAAAGTAAACAATTTCATAACACATCCACAGTAAGTAATTTTGAAAATTCTTCCCCATGATTGTAGAAATGCCACTTTGACACTGGGGCACTATTGCCACAGAACTAAGTAGGTCTGCCTTTGGAGATAGCTATTCAGTATTTTGGTAATTTATTTCCTAAGCAAAAAAAGACTTACCAGCTTTTACAGCAATTTGGGGAAGTTTTCTACATAGGTAGCACATGAAATCTCCAGTAATATAAGAACAGGAATGAGAATCCTTAGTTCTCATCTTAAATTCAGGAACAACTTCATCCTCACTAGATTTACCACGAGGTAATGGAGGACAATGTTCAACAAAACTATCTCCCTGTCCTGCTTGCTAGTAAAATGGGTCTTATATCTCCTTTTAGTATCTTGTTATTTTTCAGTAGCATCACAAATGAGGGTAGCGTGAGCATTGTTAAATGGCTCTGATGCATACTAAAACTCTTGGATAGATTGTTGTGTCAAGCACACACAGCTCTTGCTCGCAGCTAACGATTTTTCTGTCTCTACACATGAGAATAAAGGGCCACTCTGATCTGATGGCTTTTACATTTGGAGAACGTGAGATGGGATGGTGTCCAATAATGAGGCCAGAAGCTTTCCCTCCTTTTTATAAAGGGGAATAAGAAGAATGCAGCCTCTTTAAATATCCATCTCACACGTTAGTCTTATAGTTCATGATGCTATAAGCAAGAATAATTCCCACTAATGTCCTGGAACTACAGAGAATCAGGAAAAACACACAGATATATTTCTTACCCATTTCATGAGGAATTTCGTGGCATAAAATAGCAATAGTCGTTGTCACACCTGTTTCTGTTGAGGAAGAGAATGCTGCTCCTATAACCAAACCATCAGCAAAATTGTGAAGGCTGTCACCCACCAGAACCATTATTGCTAACAAGCTAATTTTCTTACCTAGGAAAAGACAAAGAAAGAAACAACAAAAAAGCTCAGAAGTTTTAACACAAACATAGTAATTTTTGCTGTATTACAGACAATTTGGTTTTTTGGTGACTTCACATAAAACATTATGAAAAGTCATAATAATCAGAGGAAAACTGTGTTTATCTTTTGTCCTTGTTATTACATTTCCTTCAATACATTTGAAACACAAAAAAATAGCCTGTAGAGAGTAATTCAGAGATGCAAATACTAGGAAGTAGCTCCCTTATTTTTACTAGGTCAAATACTAGACAAAAAAAGTAGAAATAGGTTTGAGGCCAGTATCATGATTTATCCTAAGGGTTTCCATTAATCTTTCTTTGGTTGCTGAAATTCACACAAATATTCCTAGATTATTTTTCTTTTCTTTAAAAGGTGGGAATTTTTCAATCATCATTCACAGAATTACACAGCCATAGTGAAGATGAATATTGAGTCTCATGCAGCTGATCATTTTAGTACTATATAGCATGCTACTACTGAGTAATATTTTCAGGGTCTGTTTTTTTATGAGATTGTTTTACAGTGAAAGATAGAGATGAAAGGCTAAAAGCCTCAGAGTATCACTATTAGTACAGTGTTACAGTGTGCTCATTTCCAACTATTGTTCAATCAATTATTGACTGTTAGGCTCACAGTACTTCTGTCTGCAGCATCACTCATGGATGCAGATGGCTGTTTTTCTTTCCCATAGTGTTCTGTGACCTTGCTTTAGTGTGGAACAGTGCATTGGAAGTTCATGATCAGGCATCTGACATGAGTGGAAAGGTGCTACTGGTGATACAAGTACTGAAATCAAGCTAGGGAATTAGGGACAGTCTCTCTGTCCAGCCCAAAGCCCAGACACATGGGTAGCATGCTGAATGGATTAATGGTGAGGGATTGTATCTCTTTGAGTGGGAATGATGTTCCATAGGATCAATATCTAAGCTTAGTAACATATAATTGGCTCCCCTATCCTGTACTTTGTTTCATCCATTTTATCCACAATTTTGCAAGCAGGACCTCCTAATGCCTCTCAGGAAACTCATTCTGCTTCCCTTTACAGAGTATGGACAGGACGCTTTGCAAAGGGTAGCTTTTATGCCCAAGGAAGCAGGGTTGTGATTTAGGCCCTAAGCATATATTTTTCTGACTTTTGAGGGCCCCACACAGACATAATGTGACAGTCTAAGGAGCTAATGTGGAGCTGCACAGAACTATCTGAATATAGTTATTACAAGGTTTCACTTCAGTAATGTTTTTCCAGAGATGACCATTTTATAGTGGTGAGGGAGATGTTTTTCTTACAGGAACTGGCTAGAACTAAAGTCTTCAGACTATTATAAAAAAAACACACAGCACATAAAAGCCTAACAACTGTATCCAGAAAATCCTCCCTAGTTGCCTAGGAGTTCTGTGGGTTGATAAAAATTGGCAGGCTTGTTAGATTTTCCTGCCAGCTCACAGAGCCAGACATGGATGTCCCCAATTCACACAGTTCTTTCTAAACACTATGGGCAGTTGATGATCTATAGTGCAGAGCATGGGTTACATAGAAATAATACATGGCTGCACTACACTAAGTTTCTGATTTGTAATACGTACTGGTGAGGACAAAATCATGGCCTGCCCCCAGATATTATTAGTCTGTTTTATTCAAGTCTGTGGCTGTTGAAGAAGATGTACCTTAATTACTGGAACTCACTCCAGTGTGTTGTCTATAGTGTAACATGTGGATCAGGCTAACATTATGGAGCAATTGCAAATGTAAGCTTTTGGAATTTAGCTGACTGAAAATTAAGAAGATGCATCATATATAAACAAATCCAAATGTTTATCTTAATTGACTTTCAGCCTATTTTAAAACAACTTTGTTACTAACAATTATCTCACTGCATGATATTTGTGCTACAGTAACTATTAACTTATTACCCTATTTCTACAAAGCCTCTTCTTAAACAATGCTACAGTTATTATTTATAATTTTATCTGCTTAAATAGGGGATCAGAACTCATAACAAATTATATTCCATAATTCTCATAAAGCTGCTGGGTGCAGGACTCCCACCATAGATTATGCTTTTGAAGCTTTGAATAAGAGCTTAAAGCAAACATTTATCCATAAATAAAGATTTTTCCGATGTTTTAATTACTCATACATGAAAAATATTTCTAGTTCATGCAATGTCTCACTGAGTGTATAAAACATAAAATGCTACTATTTGATCTTTTCAGATATTGATAGAACATGTGTGGATAAATGAAAAGGAGAGGGCCAGTGAGAAATCATCTTGTTCCAGTAGTTTCTTGTTTTCTGATTTATTCACTATCTATTTATGGTGACAGACTTCTCTTGCAGTCCTACTTGATATGAGTTTACAGTGACATCTGGCATTTCTGGAGATATCAGGCTTCTGTCCTAGAGCTGGAGATTTCATCCCATTTTGGGGAAATACACCTTAAAGTTTATCTCAGTACCAAAGTAGCTAGGTATGTTTATGGATTTAGCTATTCATAAGAACTGCCACAACAAAAACTTTTGAAAATACGTATTCTCAAAAAAACCCTAAAGCAAAATAACCCTCTTTCCCTAGTATGGTTTCACTTAATGGTTTCTCATATAGAGGTAAAACTGAGCAATGAGGAAAAAAATTGAACCAAGCAGGGAACTTTACTGAGAAACTGTCCCAAATTTAGTTAAGAGACCAAATTTAGTTATTTGGAAAAATGTAGTGATTTGAGATCACTAGAAATTTGTTTGTCCTTAGCAGATAGTGATGACTGAATAGAACAGAAATCTCTAGAGATGGGCAAATAATCACACTGAAACTGGCACTGGACTCTGTACTGCTGGATAGGTGAGATTGAAGAAATAAAAATCCAGATTTCAAATGCCTCAGAAATGGAAATGAAGTCCACAAGAACAGAGAAGAATATTAGAAACCTAGATGAAGATAATGACATTGTTAAATAAATCAAACTGATGACCTGAGATCTGACACCACAAAATAAAGGGGAGTCAATTATAGTAAACAAATTTATTTCAATTAAAAGTCTATTGCCTCAGCTTAATTACTGCAAGGTCACAAGGTCATTCACCAAGGTCACACAAGTACAGTCAAAGGCAGAGTTTGTTTTATGCTCTATTTTCCAATTTTTTGGTGTAAGCAGCAAGAAAACAGAGAAGGTAAGAATTACTCTGAAGGTCTCTGAAGAAAACAGATTATCCTACAACTGAAAGCAATGACAAGCCCATAATTCCATACACGTCATAAATCATTACTGGTTTAAGGAGGCTATTGCTTTATGATGTAAGGGAAGAAGGAAGCAAAATTAGTAGAATGAGCCAAAATACAATCATTTCACTACCTTCAGAAATAAAAGACCGAGCAAAGTTTATAGTTATAAAAATCTGTTTTGTATTAAATTTTGAATGTTTCCCTTTAAGCAAAGGCTTTAGAAAAATGGGTTGCAACACTAATTAAACAAACACTAAAGCATGGATAGTATAAGATTAATGAACTTCACAATTACAGGGTTGGCATCTGAAAAGGTCTTTAAGAAGGTATTTAATTATGTAGCCAAGCACCATCAGATGAGGTGAGGAGCACACAACAAACACAGAGCTAAGCCAGCTTTACACTTGCAGTTCCAACTTAGGTCTTAAGGCTTTTCCTGTTGCTTGTCTAGTCTTTTTATTGATACTAACTTTTTTTGCTGATTGCCTTACTCTCTGGAGGAACTTCAGCAGACTCAGAATCTTCTGGGCTTCTCTAGTTAAAAAGCAAAGATAACAGATCAGTGTTACGGGGCTCTTCCAGTTGCTGCTATAAATACAGGAAAATATCAAATAAGTTCAAGTTTTTGAATTAAAGATACTCACTACTATTTGCATAGGTATCACTAGAATCATTTACTAAGTAGCGGCAGTGCGATTGGTACTGCGCAAACACATAGAAAAGAAATATCCTTTGCCCAGAAAAGGTAGGAAGAAAGACATTCAGAAGCACTGTTGTAACAAAAGAAGATAATGATTCTGCTTGCATTCACAAAAATCAGCCAAATGCAGAACTGAAGAGGACATAATAATTGAAGTTGTATCTTTTCATTGTGTTATGTTGCTGTTTCCCGCTGGGTAGGGTGTCTGTAGGGTTTCCAAGGAAAAACGGGTAGACACCAGAGTCTCATTGGAATTTATGTTCTTCACAGTTTCTCTGTGAAAACACAGGACTAAAAAAGATGCTCATAGGTAGGTTTCACACCCTTTCAAAATACAGGGTGTTTTTCTTCAGAGTGATACAGCCTCCAGTGCCTCACCTCTTGCCCTTCAATTAGGGCTTTGTCTTGGCATCAGGCATCACTGGCTGGGTGTACTGGCACATGAGTACACTACACTGCAATTAGTGAAATTTACCCTTATTTCAAGTGAAGAGAGAGACAGTATCTTTGTCCTTATTCTAGAGAGTTAATTTGATGCATCAGCTCTAATGTTTAATTAACAGAAACTGCAACTGTGGGGACAGAAGGGAGAACACCAAGAATCTGTCTCTCCCCCTACCTCTCTGGGGCTCTTCTTTCTGACTAGAGAAATTATTACAGATTTGTGCAAGCCAAAAACATGTTTGTCTGAAACTAGAAAAACTGAATTTATGATGGCTATCTTTTTGCTGTTTGGCAAAAAAAAAATAAAAATAAAAAAAGCCCAATAAAGTTATTTTGGCAGCCAGTGAAGAGTCAATAGTGCTTTGTTAAGGACAGCAGCCACTGCTCCAAAAACGATAGCAGAGATGTGTACTGGCTGCAAAACAGGATATGCTTCTTGGCTGGTATTAGCTTGGTTGTGATGTGGGATATGTGCTGCAGAGCCATGAGGAGGGAAGGGAATGGACTCGTTTTTAAAATTCTACATTTTAAAGGAGAAATAAAAACCTTTAATTCCCATGATTGCAGCCAGTCATATGAATTCCAGGAACTGTTCCACTTCTCTTATAACATTTATTCACATGCCACTTCTTTGAACTCCTGAGTCAAAACTGCAAGACTAATCACTGACCTGAAGGATTTATAAGCTTTTCTTAGTCAACCAGTGTTTGTCTTCCCAGTACTCACATGACTCCGAAAAACTGGCTGCTCTTGTACAAACTAGCTAAGCCAGGCTAGTTCATGTGATCTATACATAACTGCAGGGGGATCTTGCATCTGAAAGTGATGAGCTCATTCATTATCATAAACAGGAAGCTATGACGTAGCTCAAAAATTAGTAAACATGCTTCACTCGTCTGTTTCCGCTGCATTTAATTGAGAGATTCCCAGCTGTGTTTGAGAGATTAGCAGTGGCTCATGAGGCTCTTACCCACCACAGCTGCTTTAGTAAAATGGAGATCACAATATAGAGTATATCTGGAGATTCTGATTTTAATAACCAGGAAGCTATGTATCTTGACTCTACATATAAACTGAATTTGATGGAAAAAGAGAAAACAGGTTAAAAGGCATGAGTCAATGTAGTTTGAAAAGATGTATCTGTCTGGATACTCTTTACAGACCAACAGAAAATTATGTAACCTTTTTTTAGGTAAGCACCATTCCCAGATATACAGCTTGTTTATATTACTCTTTAAATCTGTGGAAAAATACCCAAGAACAATCCAAGATTTCATCTTTTCACTAATTATGCACTTAACTCTCACTGCAGAAATTGCGGAAGTTTTTCCCATGGAAGAGTCTGTCCTTGCATATGATAAATTTTTAAAAAGAAGGGAGGAGGAAAATCTTTGAGAATTTTATTAACAAAAGGTGGTACAGGAAGTGTATTGTTATATCAATCTGATACACACTTAAGAAAAGTTATTGTAAAAATCTGTGTTTAAAATCTCTGTAAAAGCTCATAAACTTTGAAATCTAGAGATTCCTGAAAATCATGTCATGTAATAAAGGACAAATCAATAAAGATTGAAAAATTATATGGATTTATGAAGTTAATTTTGTTCAATTTTAGAGGGACAGAGAAAGAAGGATATAAAATCAGGGAAGTATGTCATATCAGTAACCTACCAACTGTATGGTTGAAGTAGATTTGTCTCTGTCTGAATGTTCATTTAATTCAGATTCCACTGGAAGATCATGGGAATGTCCCCAGTGCCCATTAACTAAAGAAAGACCCTGCTGAATGAAGATGCTTTGCAATTAGTTCTGAAACCCAATGAACACAGGTGCAGTCTTTCTCAGCCTTTTGTGAAAGTTTAGCACTTACAAGAATTATTTTACTCAAAACAAAACCTATTGAAAAATATTATTGTTTGGCATCAACATTTCCTAATGCTTATTCAGTTAAAAAAAACCCTAAAAAATTAATCAGATAATTCAGTGACAACAATAATGGTTCAATGAAACTTATTTTGTTTTGGAACTGACAATTAAAAATAAAAATTAACTTTTAGAATTTATCTAGTTCTCAGTAGAATATGTCTAAAGATTCATGGGATGATGATAGAACCCTCCTCTCCAAATAAGAAACATAAAGGACTACTTTCCACCAATCAGACAGAATATCAGCATCATCAAAATATTCTTATTCTGTTACTTGCACATCATATTCTTATGGCTGTCTCAAAGATAGTGGAAATACGGACCCATTGCTACCTCTTTAAATCAGGCCAGTCATTAAACTCTCTCTCTGTAAAAAAGCACAAGCAAAGGCTAAACCTTCTCAAGTGACTTTAAGATAGCCTCCCATGCTGAGAAACTTAATGAGCAGTGTTACATTATATATCCTTGTGCATTATCACATTTTCAGGCACCAGCCACGCTGAAATTAAGTACAAGACTTACTATAAGCATGTCAGTGAGAAAGGAGATATTATTAGTATTGGGTTCTACTGACCACAACATACCTGTTAGGTTTTAAAATTCATTGGAATAGTGGTCAAAAACTATTAGGAAATTTCAAGATATCATTCTTTCAAATACCTGTGCTTACATCTACATCTTCCTCCTCTTCAGAGCCTAGAGTAAACAACTGCATTACTATTTCTTATGGATACACATTCCTCCTGCTCCAGTGCTAGTCAGGAAAGTATGCTTACAGAACACATTCAATTAACTGTTTCCTCCTTGAGTTATAAACATACGGAGCCCGTTCATGACACAAACAAAATCCGTAGACCAAAGCAAAATAGAAATTGAAGGTCAATCTGGAAGGAGCACTTTGGAAAGCTATTTTAAATGCTTCATTTAACTCCTACAAATAGTAATTATTTTCCAAAATAATTGTAACATTTTGCATGCTGTAAAATGTCAAAATGAAAGAGATTTTTTAAAGGATAAATTTTACAAGCTTTACCTGGTCATGTGGTGTTACCAAAAGAAAGAAACACTTTTCTATCAGAAAAAATCCATGAATTCCTCCAATTATTCCCAAAAGTTTCCAAATATATTCTTTCCCCTCATAGAAATGTTCTACCTCTTGTGCTTCATGTTTATGCAAACCAAGAGTCTAAAGTAAAGAGATGAAGTAAAAAAAATTAAAATGGCAATGTTGGGGTTTTTTTCATCCATAATGTGTTAATTCAATTTATTTAATAAAACAAAATTTGCCATTTCTTTCAAATTTAATTTTTGTTTTGAGCTAATCAGCTGAATAGTCGATGGATGAAATGAATTGTTAGGAGCCTCTGCTGCACTTCATCATCTCTCAGTGTTGAAAGGAACAACATTTTTATAGACAGTTATCTGAAATTGGTATTTTTATACATCTATATCTATTTTGCAGTATATTAATCTTTAAAGTCTAAAAATTTACTTCCATTATCCTCAGATGTAACTTTCATATTTAAAATAATCCATAAAGATTTCTGCTGCTGGGTGTGCTTCATTTTTTCCCAAGTGGCACAGCATAGTAACCTTCTTTTGCTTTAAAAGTGGGCATTTTAAAGACTATAGGATATGTAACTTAAAGTTAGTGGAGAACATTTTCTAATTCAAAAGGTGTTTCTTTAAGAAATGTATTTGTTTGACATTCACTGAGAATTGCCTTCCTTAAACCACTGTCCGAGTTCTTCTTGGTATTGACTGAGGTATTGACTATGAAGAACATTTTGAACAGAATCCCAAGTGAAGGTGTGAAGTTTTCTGCCAATTAGCAGGTTGAAGTCTATCCATAACAGTTATATCATACCAGCAGAGACTAAATAAAAAATAAATTAATACCTCATGGAAAATTTGGTTTTGATTTGCATGCTATCCTGTTCTTAAAACATACGTTATTAATTTAGGAAAAAAAACCATAGCACTCATTTTATTACAGTTCTATGAAGCAGGATTAATTAGCCCCCGGGGTTTGGGGTTTTTTGGCCACAATGTGTGGAGGGGACTGTGGATGCTTTGTACAACCTTTGAACAATTTATCCTAAAATGTATTATAGAATCTGCCTCATTAAAGAATTTCCTACAAATCTAGAAACCTAGCTTGCACAGCACTTGTGGATTTTCTGAAAAGGAAATGTGGATTTCCTATTTTTGTGAAAATAGGAACCTTAACTTCTCTGAATTCATCAGTCATTGATTTCTGCTTCTTCCTACTTGGCGTTTCTCTCTGAACTACAAAGTGCAAATATAATTGGAATACTGGGTAGTTAGTTCACAGATTTTATGGAAAGCTTCATTTTTAAACAGATGAGCATTGGACAGGTTTAAATGAAACTTTTCTCTGTGTGTGTGTGTGTCTGTGTGTGTGTATGCATGTATGTGTCAACATTTGAAAAACACAAAAGTGTGTATTACCTACCTGAGGAATAAGGTGTAGCAATGCATCTCCAGAAAGGGTTCCAACAGCCAAACCAACAAACAGCTGTAGAATGAGTGTATACATTTCTTGACAGGAGTTAAATAAAATGAGAGTTGTTCCAAACATAGATCCAATAGTGATAAGTAAAACAGCAACAGTGCTGTAACCATATTCTGTGGGGAAAAACAAATGAAACAAAACAAGGGCATCTTCAATCATTAGGTATTTGTGTTTGAGCATTGTTTTGTATTTGTAATTGGCTTTGAGGGTATGTTCTGCCACCTTTCTTTTACAAGCACACAGAGGAGAAGTGATTGATTGTGCTACATAGATTTTTCTAGGAATGTGTGATACAGATGAGAGAATTGGAAGCCTAAAAATATTTTCTTTTTTCAGGCTATACAGGTAATACAGTATAATGCTTCCAATTTCAGACATAAAAGAGCTAAATAGACTGTGACCATGCAGATTAGAGGCACTCAGAGCAGCACAGTGGATGATGGTCTGCATTTGTTTCCTCTCTTCACAGACGTATGTTTGTTATTCTACGTCCTCACATGCCACATCTGTGTGTCTTTACAGTCAACACCAAATTATTTACCAAATCATATTTAGGAAACAAATGAAGGCCTAAAACCTCAGATGAATGTAGGCATCTAATGTAGGTTCTAAGCATAAACTTTTGGGTTCAAATTATGTTCACAAATGTGCTGTGGACATACGCTTCTTTAGTTACTTCATCAGGACCACCAATGTACTTTTCCCAGGGTACTGGGATTTTTGAAATTTATTCATAGGTCTTCAGAGTTACATGCTGCTTACTTTTCCAACCTTCTGCACAACATGAATCCTGATTAATCTGTATGAAAGTCCTATGATGGAGGTAAAACACTGATGAGAAACAGACATAAAGGAACTAATGCCAAATATTCAAAAGTGTCACCTAATGTTTCACACTTCAATAGCACTGCAAGTGCTCAGCACCTCATAAAATCAGACAGTAAATTTCACAGACGGCACATCCAAATACAAGGGTATGGTAGATACTTATGGAAGGTCAGACCTTGGTGACTTAGCCAGAAGATCACAGCCTGTCAGCAAAATAGAACTGAGAATAAAAATAATGAGCTTATGTTCAGGTCACTAGGTCACACATAGGACAAAACTAAGTCCTTTGTCTGTCTCAAGCCAGCAGAAGTGTCTCTGTGGTCATGGAAACCCTTCTTTGCCAAAAAAGCACAGTGAAAAGGCTGCAGAAGGGCTCTTATTAATTCCATTCTGTTTGAATAGTTCAGCTTTTCTTATCTACGCAGATCTCACATCTTTATGAGATCGCTAAAATGTATCGATTGGACTGATGGCCTTAGACTTGGAACAATTTCACAGAAACTGCATTTGCCATGAACCTTTTATATAACCTGGGTAAGTTCCTTTCTTTCTTTGTCCCTTGATTTCCCATCTGAAAAAGGAGCTTATCTGTTTAGCACAGAAAAGATGAAAGCAGTAAAGGCTGAGAAGAGAGAGAACTTAAGAAAGAAGGACTCCTGCCTTCTAAGGAGCTATAATTATTCCTCCTATTCTGTATGCTTCTTTCTCCTATAACTGTTCTTGGGATATCCATGAGCATCCTTCCATTCCTGTATCTAACATATTTTTTTTAATTCACACTCATAGTTCAAACAATCTGTACACCATGGAATGATAGCTCAGGTCATTCCCACAGCTGCTTGTGTAGCTTAAAGTACAGATAGTATTTAGAGATGGAAAGTGCTGTTCCATAAGGATTGTTGGCAAGTTATTGAAGGCATTGACTTGTAGACTAAAAATCCTGCTCTAAATGCAAATAACTATGGTTAGATGCCCATCCATTTTTGCTCATTCCTGGCTCCCAAATCCTCCATCAGAAATACATGCCCCTGTAATAAATACACCAGCACACCTATTTTTGTAACCACTCCCCAGATATTGCTGGTTTAAAGTAAAAACAAAATGAGGAACTACATTAAGAAGCCCTTAGGTCAGATCACAGTTAGATTATTATTATTATTTTTTTTAATAGTGTGAACTATGAATTTGTTACAAGAGAAGTTCAATAAACAGAATGGATGGGAAAGAAATCTCTGGAAGCAGTGGCATGTGATACAACTGCAACTTGAAACAATCTGATTATACTTTAACTCAGTTCTCGTTCCAGCTCTATCACACAAGTCCTGCTGCCCATGTGACTGGTTTTCTGGTTGTTTTTCTTCCCACATTAGTATCCCCAATGCTTCTCTGCTGTGTGGTATCACAACATGAAAAAACAGCAACATTCACACAGAAGTTATCTATATCAAGCATTTGCCCCATCATGGTATAAAATAACATAACATTAAGGCTATATATGAGAGCAATATAATGATTCTAGAATAAACCTGATGGGAAATCCACAGAACAGGTCATTGTTGCTCAGCAACACACTCATAAGGACCTGTCACTGCTCAGTATAGTACCATTATGTATGCTATGAAATAATAGAGAGCATAAATTACGGAGTGCAGAAATCTCATGTTTCAGTTTAAGGTTATTACTAAATGAAAAGTTTCCAGAAGCTAAGCCCCTGCACCCCTTCACCTGAATTTTCACAGTGCAATGTAACTCACTTTCCAAAGTTGTTGGTGGAAGCTTTGCCTGCTTGGAGTCAGGAAACTGACATGAACAACTTAATAGTTGCTGAATAATAGCTGGACTGATTTGCTTGAAGTGGTCCTTAGAAATGGAGGAAGAACTATTTTTTAAAAATATCTTCACGAGTTCACTGGCAGAAAAACAAGCCTATGTAGAAAAATATACACAGTTACTGAATATGTTGCATATAGCTGCATTTAATGCTGAGGTTAAATATGGTATGTTAGCATAATACAGGGCTATACAACCTAGAAAAAAACTTGCTTTCCATATACTCTTTTCTGGTTAAATTTCTTCAATTACTTCTAATTCCTGTATTTTTTTTTTTCCCCAATTAAAACTTAATACTTTATATATAAATATCAAAAAATACCAGAATCTTTGGTATGAAGCAGCACAATTTCTGCTAAAGCCTGCTAACATCATGAGGATCTGACACAATAATATCCCTGTATGTTTTATTATTATACGTGCTAGTAAAAATACTTTAATGCTGACTAAAAATAATATTGTTAGCTATTAATGTAAGGTACTGCCTATATCAAGGCAGTACTGAAATCTGTCCTTGTGCTTGATGCTTTTATCTTAAGTAAGATCTGGAACTTACTTGTTTTTTAAGTTTTTTTTAACAATGTCATGTCACTTTAAAGTAAGCATACTTGAAGTTATATAGTCTAGATTTGTTTTAAAGATTACTTAACAATTGTATTATTAGAGATACTTTAGAATCTCAACAACTTTTTGGTCTTTTTAGAAATGGCTCTGTCAGAAAAAAGGAAGTTTTCTTGGGAACATTTATAATTTGAAAAACTTTCATCTCTAGGTAAAAACATGGGCAGTTAGCATTTGAATAGGTCTAGTGGCAATTTCTGTAACAACTTTTAAAAAGAAGAAGTCCAGATCAAAAATACTATTTTACTTAGAAGAATAATCTTAATTTCTTAATCTCATCTAATTAACTGTGATTTAATTCAATTAAAATTTAATTTTTTGTTTCTTTCACTTAAAGTAGTCTACAGCTGAGAACCAGTGGATTCCTAAACACTACTTTTAATCACTGGAACGTAAGTTTCTTTTGAAAGAAAGTAACTATTTAAATAAAAAGTTGTAATTATCATTACTTCTAAATAACCCAATTAAACCTCAATATTTTCCTGCCTCTGTTCATCCATTAGCAAAGTAATATATGCCTTGTAGGTCACTCAGAAACTGAACTGAGTACTGATATACTTGTTCTGAATTTCACATTCAGGTCTTCAGGAAAACAGGTGATCTTGCCACCTGGATCTGGTCTGTTCTCCCTCCAAGCAGGAGAGCACGAAGATAATTCAGGAACTACCATATTAGAAAAGACCTTTAGTTTGACAGTGACTTTGACTCTAGAAGTAGGAAACACTGACAAATGGTATCAAGTTGGAAGCCTGGATTGTGAACGCTGATTATGAGCAGCGTTCCTCACTGGTCAGTACAGGGGCTGATATGCTGGATGTGGCACTTAGTGCCATGGTCTAGATGGTGTGGTGATGTTGGTCAGAGGCTGGACTTGGTGATCTTAAAGGTCTTTTCCAGCCTTGGTGATTCTGTGATTCTGTGATTCTGTGACCTGAGTGATGAAACAGAGAGCACCATACCCCATTCAGAGATCTTGACAAGTCAAGGAAATGGGCTGACAAGATCTTCTTGAAGACCAGCAAAGACAAGTTTATTGTTCTTCAAACAGAATAACCCCATGCATCAATAGAGGATGAGAAAAACTGATTGGTTTTGATTTTTCTTTACAGAAAAAGCCCATGGGGTCCTCACAGACAACTTGAACATGAGTCACCAGTGTGCCCTTGTGGCAATGAGGTCTAACTGCATACTGGGCTGCATTAGCAAGAATTTAGCTAACAGGTAATGGAAAAGGATTATTGTCCTCCACTCTGGACATTTGGACTACATCCAGTTTAATAATGATCAGAGGGCTGGAGCACTTCTCCTTTGAACACAGGCTGAGAGTGTTGGGGTTGTTCAGCGTGGACATGAGAAGGCTCTGGGGAGACCTTGTAGCAGCCTTCCAGTACTTGAAGGGGGCCCACAGGAAAGCTGGGGAGGGACTTTTTACAAGGTCATGTAGTGAGATGACAAGGGATAACAGTTTTAAGCTGAAAGAGAGTAGATTTAGATTAGATATTAGAAATAAATTCTTTACTGTGAGGGTGGTGAGACACTGGCACAGGTTGCTCAGGGAAGTTGTGGATGTCCCCTCCCTGGAAGTGTTCAAGGCCAGGTTGGATGGGGCTTTGAGCAACCTGGTCTAGTGGAAGGTGTCCCTGCCCATGGCAGGGCAGTTGGAACTAGATGATCTGTAAGGTCCCTTCCAACCCAAACCATTCTGTGATTCTATGATTCTATAATAACCAACAGTACAAGACAGACATTGGCAAACTGGGGGAAGTTAAATGAAGGGCCAACAAGATGGCTAAGGAACTGCAACACAGGATATGCAGGGAGTGGCTGTGGGATCCTGGTTTCTTCAGTTTGAAGAACAGAAGGGTTAGGGGTATTTTCAGTCTTCAACTATCTAATGGGGGTTATAGGAAAAATAAAGATAGATACAAGAATAAAGTCACATAAAAAATAATTCTTAATACTTATTTAGTAAAACATTCTTCTAAGTCTTGAGGCATGAGGATCTGCATCTTTTAATATGCAAACCCTAACCTTTTAAGTTTTTTTAATATAGGGAGGAAGAGTATTGTCTCCATTAGTAAAGCAACTAAGTGTGTACCCTTGGAGGATGATACTGAAGAAACAAATAAATTGAATTTGTATATTTTCGTATGAAAACTGGATGTATGAATGATCTTGGTTTCCAAAATCCATGTTTCTTTAACAAGGAATAATACATGAACACACAAATATTGTTACGTAGTTTAACAGAACTTAATATTATTGCCTTCATTAGATAATCTTCTACTTGTTTTATAGGCATTTTTAAATCAGCGGAGACAATGATGATTTAAAAAGAAAACAGTGATCTTTTTTGCTGTGATAATGTTTCAAAATATAATTCCTATCTAAAAATCAAATTACAGATCTTAATATAGCTAGCAAACACAAGCTATAAACAAGTCAATGCCTCATATGTAGCAGTATCTGTTACTAATGGAACACAATGGCTATCACAGATATGTGCAGAAAGGAGGAGACAAAATTCACGACATAACACTGAAACACAGAACCTCCTAATGGAATTATATGTCAAAGAAAATAGGCACAGCTAGAAAGAAGAGGAATGGAATAAAAAAGAGAAAGCAGAGTTAATAAAGAAATTCTCTTCTCTCCAGATGTTTCTTTGTGATTTTTTTCATCTATACAGATATTTGGCTCTCAGTTTGACTCCAAAGCCTTAGATAACCCCCCTGTACACTTATCTTTTCAGTTACAGGCAGTCTCAGAAGTTCAAGAACTCTGAAATTGTGTTTTATAAACTCATTAATTGATGAAGAAGAATTCTACTTCTTGTACAGATAGTATCACTATTGATTTCTGTCCCTTATGACTTAAAATTAATATGCAACAGATTGAAAATAATTTTGAGACCCCCTTAAATGCCTCATCATGATGATAAGCATGATGGTCTTTTGTGGTCCTCTGGAAAGAAATAAACACTGATACAGTATATGTTCAAATTGCAGTAAAATTACACAGATATATATCAAAAAGGCATTTAACCAGATGCCACAGAGGATACTGGGAAATCACTAAAGGTCTGTCTTATAGACGGGATGCTTTCTAAAGGAGGCTTCTGGACTCCACAGATGGCTGTTAAAAGTGTTTGGAAATGCTCAGTCTTCAGTTTACAAAAGCCTGTTATAAAAAACCTAGGTGCAGACCCCAATTTACTTCTTTGCCTTAGTACATAGCAACACTTCTTTTGACGAGGCCACTTAAGGGGCCCTCGATACTCCATGACATAAGAGCACAAGAAATCTCTAATAAATACATGAAAAAAATGAAGCCGTGGTGCTACAGGGCTCTCTCTCTTGAAGAAAAACCTGGTTCCGTGTAACACTAACTGTTCTTGTAGCCCGTCCCAGCTATTTTTACATATTCAACATCCATAAAGTTCTACCTAATTAATATTTAAACAAATATAAATATATTAAAAACAATTTGGTATCTACATCACTTTTTAAAATTAATACATTTTACCTCAGAAATAATGTAGTGTTTGAAAACCTATTTGAACTGTTATCACTGAAATTCTGTGGTCAATACTGTAATAACATAAAAACAAATTAACCTGATCCCAGTCTGTGTTTCTTTCATGATCTTCAAAATAACCTTTCAGATAGCCCCCTTGTGTATGGTTTGCCTTGACTGGAATATCTCTGGTTCCAGTATCTCTGATGGCCATACTATAATCTCTTCTTTTATGACCATGGAATTGTCCATTTACAGTGCAGCTCTTTCTGGCTGTAAGCAGGTTTAGGAGTTCTTCTAGTTCTAGTAATTAATTAGAAACAGATATGTTACCATGGGAAAACAGACATTTAAAAAGATAAAACCAAAACTAATTGTTAAAATTTTGTTACTTTTAGTATTAATCAACTCCTCTTTTCAATACTTTTTTTTTTTCCTCAGTTTCGTGCTGTAGGTAATTTTCACTTAACATTTCCAGATGTTAACCACACCTATCTTTTCCTTCTTTACAATACCACACTCAGATGTTTTGCCTATGACTATTTCTGAGGAAAACAGATGTGACTAAAAGGCAATTCATCTTCCATTTAATCATTGGTCTCTGTCAAAGTTATCTATGAATTACTGCTAAGTATCTTAATCATTTTTCCGTGTAAGTGGAACATCGTGCTGAAATGCCATGGACAGGTATTTGGATAGTCCAGAAAGACCAGGAAGACAGGGCTTTTGTAGGGTGTCCTGAAAGCAGTCTTCCAGATGGTGTGCTGCCCTTCACACTTAAGAAGTGGAATACAGGGCAGGGAACTTTCTCTCTTCTTTGGTCAAGCTGCTAATCTGGAAGCATGCCTGTTTACAGCACTGAAGTAGAAAAGAGGGAGTCAGGACCCCTAGCTGAAACCTCAATCAATGCAGGGATGGATCCCATGACATAACCTGAGTGCTATGGGTGTGCCTGCTGATGAAATGTTGGGTTCTACTAGGGGGCATGTTCTCTCCTATTTTACTTACCACCTTCTTTCACCCTTGCATTTTCAAGATGAAGACATAGTGGTAGTTCCTGTAAACCTGAGTTTGTTCATTGGAAATGAAAGCAGTCCACAAATTAAGTTCAGAGGAATTTAGATCAATGAGATTAAGAAGGTTTCCATGTGATAATCCTTTATTTTTTAATGTTGTTATTCAGAAAAAGCAAATGGTATAATCGTAATGATGAGTAAAAGGCTTGTGATAAGACTCTTGCTACTTTCTTTGTCCTGAGCAAATAGAACTGAGTGGAGCTGAAGCTCGATTTATTTTCTACATGTACTCAGCTCTAATTATCTGGTTTTTCCATGCTGCCAGTTCCTTGCCCTTTCCTGTGGTTACTATTAAGAATTTAAATGAATTTAAATGGACAATTTAATTAGCTCAGGCTTAAGGTATACCTACACTGTAACAAACTGGCTAAGCATGTTTTTCTGTTTCTCTGAATGGCACTCCATGAAACATAAAGTCTTGCTATTGTCTTCACTGGGGCCTAGATTTCACCATATACAGCTATTTAGTAGCTCTGTGGCTCCATCCATTCTTGTGAGTGAATTGTTTTAGAAAACCTGTCTTGACAGTTTTAAAGGAAGCAGTTTGCTGCAAAACCATTTTATGAAAGTACAATTTAGGAGTTCAAGTTTAAACCTGAGAATTTTGTTCTTTTTAATAATTATTTAATTGTGTGATTCACTGTACAGCTGTGTAATCTGCCAACTTTTTAAGCTGTTTTAACCCATACTTAGTGTAACTTTTAAAAAAAAGCTTGTAATGTGTTGCTATTAGCAGTTACTACAAATGAGAAAAACTGGATGTCATAATAAACTTCTAAATCCACAGTAGGCCCCTGAGAGGATGGTTTACCTTCTTAAACTGCTAATCATGCAGGATCTTTTACAGAACTTCAGACCAGCTGCTAAGGGTTCAACACTTGTGTTTTCTACTTTTTTTTAAATTTATTTTTGGACCACTCAGAACTCTCCTATATTTCTATTTATTTATGGTTAAGTAGCATTTCTGATACATTAACAGATGTATTAACTTTCCTGAAGAAAATGACCTTTGCATATTCTAGACTCGCTGACTGGGTACAAAGACCAGAAGTTGGCCAGGGAAGCACAAACCATAAAGATGTTTTCAGGTACAGCAGGCAGATACCAGAGAGCATTTGGACAAAACAGAGTGGCCTGCATCTATTCCATCTCTTCTGGGGGTACGTCTACACTGAGTTGTGCATGACTAAGGGGTCTAGTCTGACTACTGTAAATGAAGTATTCCATCTACCTCTAAATGAGCCTTGCAATGTACAAAGATATGCATAAAGAAGCAATGTAAATGAGGCCCCAGTGAACTCTGCTCTCTCAGCTACATTGCTACTCTCAGTGCTCTCTTGGCTAGTTCAGACTCTGCTGAGCAATTAAGTAATAAATTACTGTGATGGTACACATGAAATAATCTCAGTAACAATTTCCTTTATAACTCACAGAGAATTATCAAAATAAGGACTTTATGTTTCCACCTTGGTTTTAGATTTAGAAGATACTATTTGACAGCTCTAAAATGAAACAGCATTTAAATCTAAAATGAAGTGCAAAAAATCCTTGAGACATTTAAGGATGTTTACAGCATTTAAAGTTTACAGGAAATGTGTATTGCAAAAGACAACTAGAGACCAATAAATAGCTTACCTGTCACTTGGAGCTCAGTGGTACTGTTTAGAGAATTGAAAATATATTTTATAAAGAATTCTGGGGAGGGCAAACTTGCTTTCCCCATACAGACTCCTTGGAGAGCCAGAGTAATGATTAAAGCAGCCAGGCGTGGAAGAGTATTTTCATCAGCACCATCTCTGTCCATTATATCAGCATTTTTCTCTAGAGTACTCACATCAACACACTGAAATCAGGAGAAAACAGCATGAAGACAGTCCTAGTCACCTCCATTTAAATAACCATAGAGACAGGAGGAGAAACTGAAGACAACACTTTCACAGACAGCCAAAGTAGAAAAAGTACTAAGATTAAAGCTGTAATTGACAGCAGGACAGCAAATGCAAAACAGAGGACATTTTCAGGAGAAAAGGTATAGAATAAAAAAGCCTGTAATTTTACTCCGTGTCTGATGGGGAAGAACTACAGACCTTCACTGAGGTTATTTTTGCTTAGTGCAATTTTCATTCTGTTTCTATTGTTCTGTGTCCAATTGCATCTGCATCCACTTCCAGAAAGTGGCAGAAAAGGCAGGAATTTTTGTTAAGGCACAAGAAATTGACTCAAATAATACAGACTTTAATTCATTATCTCAAACTTCAGAAATAATTATTCTAATGTTTTTAGTTTCTTGTCTATTAAATAGAATCAATAATTTGTTAAGGGGCAGTCATCTGGGGATGATATGAAATATATAGTTCTGCAGATAAAGGGTGACTACACTGCTGAGTGACCAAACAAGCAGTACACAGTCAGGCACATCTATGTGTGTGGGTGTGTGCAGGACTGAAGTGAGGAAGCAGGGTACAGCTCTCTCAATTACATGGAAACTTCTCCCTGTTCTCTTCCATTTCTGCCATTCTTGTTTATTTTCACTGCAAACAGTTGCGGTTTGAGAGAAACAAACAAAAAAAACCAAAAAGGTGAAAATTTAAGTTCATTTGTCTCTAATCCATATTAACTAAATTGAAATGTCAACTAATGAGCCAGTACAGTAATAATTTATTTTACACTTACTCATCTCTCTCTATATATACCTTAAACACTGCACAGAGGAGGCTGGCATTCCTTTTCCTATCCTTCCATTACACATTTTAATTTCCACCCCCCCAAAATTTAATCTCTCATTTCAAATAAATATTAGGCGCTATAACTGAGGATATTTTTTGTGAAACCAAAAACATATAAAGAGCCACTAAAAATGCTTTTCTTCTATTACTACCCTGCATGACTGGCCCTTTTCCATAATTCAAGTGATGTCATTCTAAGCAGTAGATAGTCTATAATGTTTTGAGTACCTTTCATAGAAAACACTCTCTTTTCCCTCATGTCAATGAGCAGTGAAGTCTCAGTTACGGAACAGGCTTGGCAATTGATTATACTGCCAGCATAAACAAACAAACCACACAGTAAAGCACTTTATGGATTGTTTTTCTATCCTGACATGCCAAATACCCACTGATGCCTCTTTACAGTTGCCCAGATACCATTGGAGTTCTTGAAAATCGGCACGTTCACCAAGACTCCGTCCCAAAAGTACCAGTCAATGAATAATTTATGACGGGAAATGATTACACAAAGAACACAGAAAGAGGAACTGGAGGCCCTCAGCATTCTGCTGCACAGCCAGGACTCCAAGCCTCCTTCTGTTTGTGTAGGAAACTCTACTACATTATGGCGTAAATTAAAATCTAATTAAATTAATAAGAAAAGGGTACATTCAAACTTTAAAGTAAAACAAATATAACTGTATATTCTGAACTGATTTAAGGGGCTTCTTACAGGAGGTCAACCTGTACTTTAGGAGTTATGTAATCTGGCAAAAGCTTATTTTATTGCCCATTACAAACAAAACAGTTTTTCTTTAGATTGTGATCTTTAGAATATTATTCTATTATTTCATAGACCCTACTTGAGATAAGGAAAAATAAAACAGTGGTAAGAAAACTTGCTGCATGTTTCCCGACTTTAAAAGGATATTTTTAGCTGAATACACTCAACATTTTTTTTTTTTTTCTAACTTTAAATTTAAGCTTATCTGTATCACTCATTTTACAAGGCATATTCATGCTGGTAGATAATTAGTCACAAAAGTTTGTGTCCCAACTGAAGGAAACAATAATTTCTTTGGACAGATTTCTTATTCAACCCTGCTTTGGATGGACATGGAAGTCACGACCTGGCAAGGATTTCATCGCAGCAAAATTACTCATCATATCTGCTACACAGCCAGAACAGTTTTGGGGTTGCTCTGCTCTATACCATTTAAATACAATCACTGCTAGTTTATCTGTACTAACAAATAGAAGAGATGAGAAAGTATTTACTGTCCTTGAAGTCAAGCACAAGATCTTGCATCGACACAGCTATGTTCTATTACATCTGCCCTAGGCTGGACAACTGCATCTAAATTACCTATTGGGAATGGTCCCTACTATACACCATCTCCCCAACCATGTCTCAGGGGACCCTGTGGAAGTGCTAGGTAGCACATGCCAAAACCAAGAAGGTTACTATTATAAAAAAAATGTCCAATGTTTGGCTTGTGCTCTCAAACTGTTATTTACCAATTTTCTGGAGGACCATTACACTGTCACAATGTCTGAACTAGCTTACAGGCATTATATCACTAACAAATAAGAAGGTGTTGTTTGTTTGTTTTTTACCTGACTTTCAGAAGTTTTAAAATGTTGCTTTACTGCAGCCAGAATATCTTCAGTTTCATTCCGTGAAAAATAATAACAGTCTTCATCATGTCTTAAACTAAGCATGCTCTGCAGGTAAAATTTATAATCCTTATTACTCAAGCTGAGTTCTGAAGAACACACATCTCTATTATGAAGAATATGGTAGAGAAGAATAAGAGAAATTCTCTCAAATACTTCTTCACTGAGATGGTCTTCTGAATCTCCACCAGCTATTACTAACAAAGCATCTGGTTCAAGGCACTGCAAAAAAATAAAAATAAATGGAAATTCAACTCAGGTAACACATTGCCAGTCCATTTCAAATTCAATTAGAGAGGAGAACAGGAGAATTCAACTCTTCTATTTAAGGGATTGAACCTAAGCCTACACAGATTCAGACTCACGGATTGGCAGGAGGAGGGTGCAGTTCTATGGGTGCAAGATCAAACTGTGTTTTTTTTCAGAGACCCTGCTGGATTTTAAGAAATGTCAAGTATCCAAGGGATTTAAGATGTACTACAAAATGGGGCTAATTCTTATAATTCATTGCAGAGATGTGAAGTCTTCCATGGGCTTTAACAGATCATATTCTGGTTATAAATTTATTAGATTAAGGCTATTCATATTTTCACCTGTGCATTCTATGTGTGTCTATACTATAAGACAAAGACTGTATCTGGACTATGGTTAATTCAGGGTATGTAAGCAGAAGTTATAACATATTGACCCTTCAATCATACAGCTTTTTTTTTTTTTTCTCCCCCTCAATGAATTCTGTTGAACTGGAACAATTCAATCCGGTGCAGAGAGTCAGCACAAGGTCTCAACACCATTTAGTCCTCCAAGTGCACTTCAAGAGAGACTGAAATGATACACTCACCCTGTGCAGGCTTTCCATCTGAGCACAGATTTCTTAATGTATATATATTAAAAACCCTCCGTTTTTCTTGATACAAAGGCTCTTTCCAGAAACTTTTGCCACCTCAAGCAAAAGTTAGTTTTTAAAATTAGACCAGAAGACTGGTAGAGCTCTATGTCAGGCTATGCAAATAAGATACTGAATTTCAGAATAAAGGATCTTTCTTGAAAAAATCCTGTAATTATTGTCATTCATAGTGTAGCTGGTTTTGTCCCACTGGCTCCTTTCTGAGCATGTTATAGGCATGTCAGCTAATCTCAGCTATTTTGGTAAAGCAGCTGGACTGTACTTTTCAGAGAAGAAACTGCAACACATCTTTATGTGTTGTCGTACCATGGGAGGATCAAAACTGCATTCTAATAAATTCATTAAACCAGAGAGAACCTAGTTTATCAGACTAAATTGCTTGTGGCTACAAGCATGATGTGTGGGTTGGTGTGTTGGTTCATTTTCCTACAGAGAAGCTGAGTAGAATCCAACATACAATGTAATGTTCAGAAGCCAATGTTCCTTTGAGGAACTGAGACAGCTTCTACTTTTTAATAGAAAAGAATTCTAACAAAAAATTCTCATAAATACTCTATCTTAAATCAGTAAGTTATTCCCAGCAAGTATGGGAAAGAAAATGCCAATCTGAGGTGTGGCACACAGTTTTTGCTATCTTAGTTTACCAAATCTTGTTAAATCATCTTGGAAGTTTTCAGCGCAGTGCCATGTGGGCTGCATGTGACTGAAGATGCCATCTTTCTCTCTCATTGATTTTCTATAGAGAGCAATGTCCATGTGGCACTGACAGTGCAGAATGTGTGCAGTGTTACTGAAACAGCCAACACTGAGAAGTCCTGGAAACCATGAAAGTCCTCAGACTCTTCCCACTTAGCACTGTCTCTGTCTTACCATAACCTAGGATTTTATACACTTGTTCCTTTCTTTGTCAAATCAGAAGTCAGTTCTGAAAATAGACTCAACTCAACTAGACAACCAAACTTTCTGTGAAGTTGTACCCCAGACTATTTCCAGTTTCAATTTGGATTTGTAGATTCATTGTTCTGCCTTTGATTTTCCTTGTCCTGAACCGCTTACTGAAATCCCTCTCTAAATCTTGAATATTGCAGTGAAGCGTCACATAAATCTGAGCCAATCCTGTCTGGGTTTTATTTTTATGAACTAAAACCCAGAAAAAAACCAAACCAAACCAACAACAAAAAAAACAAACCAAAAATAATCCCCAACCAAAAACAAACAAAAAAACAAACACCAGAAAAGTGGCAGAACTGGTCCTCAGTTTTTACCTATGTCTTTTTACAGTGGAAATCCTGTGTCCCAAAATCAAGCACATGCTTTTATAGTTATAACAGGGTAAAGTAGAAAAATCTTTGTTGGAAAATAAACACTTGGCAGCTTTTAAAGGAAAATTATTAGTGTTGTGTAACTGAAGCATAGCACTTTTAAGGAGTGTCTGTCATGTTTGGCATATCTCTTCATCAGCTCAAACAATAAATATTCATAATTCAGAATTAAACAATTATAGAAGGTTTTGCTGCGACAACAAGTCCTTTACATGTTTAGGCTTTGTATTCAGGAGAGCACCACTCTAACAAATAATTTGAGAATTCACTGATTATTCTGTAAAGATATCCCTTATTAATTGAAGCACTAACCAGATTACAATCGTCTTGCATGCCATAAATCCGCTGTGGGCACTCAGCTCTCTCCAGTAACATTTTGACCAGGTCTCGTGAGTGGTTCATGTGCAGCTCAGTGTTGTCAGCTGAAAGAATGCGTAAAACTTCCATCAGATAGCCTCGGCTGGGAGCATAGCTGCCATCCTGCCCATGATCTTCCCCAGGCTGTCCTTCAGCAATGAGCACGCTGAATATGAAAGCAGAACATACCACCCCAAGAGCTGGATGCTTGGTCAGAAAACACATCTCCTCTTCCTGCAGGGCGTGATCTGCACTGACTGTTGGATTGTTGTTTGCACTTCACAGCTTAAACTTGAAACCTGAGGAATCTGAATGGAAAAGGGGAAAAAACCCCAACCCTTTAATTAGTCTGAATACAATATGTTTGAAAGGATTTATTAATTGGTCGGCTAAGCTGATTTACAGTGAGAAGCTGTTTTTGAACAACAGGGAGCCTGTAAGGGCTTTACAGCCCAGAACAGCAGGAAACTAAGACAACCATGGCCCTAAAACTTCTGTAGAATTACCAACAAGAGGTTGACTCAAAGTGCCCTTCCCTCCTCATATAAGTAAAGTGTATGGTTTTCCTTTCAGTGTTATGTTATTACATTCGCTAATAATCCTCTCAGTAAGAACAGGAAAACACCATAGCTTTCACTTTCACTCCACTATCAGAAAGGTTTTAGCAGCAAAAATAACTATAAAGACCACTAGTCTAATTCTGATATGAATGTGCAGTAATTATGTTACACAGCAATTATATGAGCAGGTTTTATTTTCAAAGCACTTAACCAATATTACCAAACTGCAGTTATATAACACAAATCAAGAATGAAAAGGTGGTACTTTAAAATTAGGCATATTCTATGATCAGATGAAAGAGTTGCAAAACAGAATACATAACTTCATTCATAGAACTCTGAATAAACAAGATAAACACACCAGAAGCAACAAGTTTCCCTTATTAACTCAATGCAAAAGACATTTTATACTGTAAATCTGCCTTGTCACTATCCTTCCTAATATCCTATCACCTCTTTAACAGTAATCTATCTCAATATCAAAATGCAAGAAACTTAGAGGAGTTTAACTTCTGTTTTCCATAAAGAATTTTGCATCTCATTGATGGGCAGATGCTGGCAGTGACATACATTTTCAGATGATAATGCACAGCTTAAACAGCCACACATAAGTTCAGTTTCTACTAACTGCAATATGATATAGGCATGTCTTACTTTAAAGGAGACTCTAATAACAAAGTATTTAAAATTAGGAACTGCAGAATTCAAATTGGCATTCACTCAGATAAAGGTTAGTGTGCTTTTAGATGTTAGGAAATCTTTTTGGATTGTTAGCAGTTAGGAATATGTATCGTTACAAGGATGTACTTATTTCTAAATGTTATTTTCTTACCTTCTGAAGGGAAAAAGAATGCTTGTGTATCTAGCTTTGTGGCCTTCTGAATCCTAAGAAGTATTTAGCTGCTGGAAGTCCAATGTTTTTAAAATTCCTTGATGGTGCTCTGGAAGCTGGAGAGGATTAGTTTATTGCTGCCTTGCAAAGTTTTCAGTTGCTATGGAGAGAGCTGCTCTTAAGGTAACAATGGAGGTGGATAGGAATTAGTACATGTCCTTCTTGGCAAGTTCTAAACATCATGATATTGAGTGTATTTCACATATTTTAGTAGTTAGTTTATGTGAACAGTGCAAAATTTATAAAATCTGCTGAAGAATGTATTTTATTACAATGGATAATACATGCAAGCACTCTTAAGTTTTCTCTGTATTACTGTATCATCTAAGCAATTTTACAACAAACCTCAAATTCTTTTTTTCATCAACATATTACTTCCTTTTGCAAATATGAGAACAGATTCAAAACAGAAATCTTTTCAAAAGCAATTTGCCCATAAACAAATGCCATGAACAGCTGCACTCTGCAATTTACTGGTTTTCAAAGGATTGGTGAATAAATTGTATAGGAACAGGAAAACTCTTCAGAGAACTCACTCTGAGATGACAAAGACATTCCTGTGAGCTCTACCACTCTGACAAATGGCTTAAATTTATTTGCAGAGCAGAATGGGAGAGGATGTAGGCATAATTTTAGCAAGATCCCTGCTGAACTTCATAGCTTACTGAGAAATGCAGCTGTATAACTCTTATTCCTTAAATACTGTATAACTTGTTTTGATGGATGCAGCAAATGCATTTTTTGCCCTTTTACTAAGGGCAGCAATTATAGCAAATAGAAGAGAATCCCGTGGCACTGAAGATTTCCTCCATGTTATTAGTGTGATGTGTGCACAGTGCTATGATTACAGCCATAGGCAGCATATTGACATATGAAAGGACTACATTTTGCATGTAATTTGTGTAGAATTTCAATATATAAAGCATCTTTGCCAATAAATTAATGCCAGAGTGCTGTAATTAAAAATGTCAATGCTTTAAAATTACCACAGTCTATTCAGCTTCATTGACCTCACATGTCAGTCCCAATAATATCACATATGTTAAGAGTGTTAATGAATTAAATTAAATGAATGCTAATGAAATTATCTGAGTCACATATATTACCACAGAGTTATACATTCATATACGTCTCTGGAACAAGCCTTGTATTAGCTCAGGATTGTAAAATTCTCCTGTTAGTCATCAGAAAGTTTGCTAAGAACACCTGGAAATCTAGTTAAATGAAAATAGAACAAAAAATCTCCCACTCAGGTCAGCAAAGCCTCTTGTGTTTTGAGAAATATACTGACAAAAGTGCCTTCTCACATATTATGGCATTAATCTGTGACATCCATTGTGCTAAGATATTCCTGGCATGAAAGTTTATATGAGTTAACAAACAGAAAGTGTTCATCCATATGGAAAGTGTGATCTAAAACCTCATTAATTGTCCTCATCTTACTACAGATTTTCCCCTCACACAACCTCTCTGTTGCTATCTGGCTGTTTCCAAAAATAAAAAAAATTGAATATAGGGATAACCATTAAGATTCCAACCGTAACATAAATTATAATCAAGAATTTAATCATAATAGGAGATACCAGTATATTGGGCAAGAAAAAGAGAGGGCTTCAGGAGGATGTACGTGATGTTGATAATTTTAAAATTAAAAAACATATAGGGAAAAGATGCTCTTGTGTTCATCCTTAGGAACTTCAGCAGCCTAACTTTACTGAAGGCAATTAGGCATTCTCCATCCCATTCTCAGCTCATTGACCATACTTACACAGGTGTTTTCAGTTAGTATCAATGTGAACACCATGGAGGACTGTGAGTTGGAAAGCAGTCTGACCAGTTTTGCTTATAATTATTTTCAGCTTTAAGGAAAGAGCCTCTTTGAAGTATCAGCCATGTATATTTTCTTCAAAACTATGCGTGTATACACACACCTATATGAAATCAAGAAATGAATAGATGTCTGTAGGCATCAACTTTTAGTTCAGTGACCAATCCACCTCCATCAGTCTCAGTGGCCTTTAATTTAGAATTAGGTTTGTCATGGTTTGACTCAGGATTGACAATTAAACCAGCAATAATATTGCTCTTGATCCCCTCCCCCTCCCATCCAGGTAGGGAAAAGAAAGAGATAATTAGGAGAGAGACTTTCTGGATTGAAAACTAAACTAGACAGCTTTAATGAAATAATAATGATAAAAGAAAATATGTACAAATATATAAAAATATGTGAAGGATTGTGCAAAAGCCCTATCACCTCCCCCCACCCCCAGCAACTCCCAGGGCATCTCCTGAGCTGTGAGCAGTCCCGAAATGTTCCAAAGCTCTGCCAGAGAGAGAGGCAGGGCAGACAGGGGCTGAGGGAAGAGTTAGGAGGGGCAGGAATGCACGGGCCTGGGGATCAGCAGTGATGGACAGACAGAGTCCTCCCTGGATGCCGGCCATGGACAGAAGAGAAAGGAAGAAGAAGGAAGGAGGGGCTTGACTTCCGTGATCCCTGACTTTATACCGAGGGCTACGTAGATATTATGGGATGGAATACTTTCTTTGGCCAGGTTTGCCTCTGTCTACTCCACTCCTCCCGACAGAAGGGTTGCAGCTAAGACCCTTCTGCTCCTTTAGTATCCAAATCAGCAGATTCAACAAGCAGAGCAAAGTGTCCTTGGTGTCTTGGCAGTATCTATAAACATTCCAGTGCTATCAGTTCACTAGCTGGAAAACTTGCTGCTTAAAAGTGTTCACTGAAGGAAAAAAAAAACAGTAAAAAGACAATTGGCTTCATCCTGGCTCAAACCAGGACAAGGCTGCACAGATTTTGGTGAGTCTGTGATAATTATAATTTTAGAAAATTCTAAAATTCTAACTTCAAAGCACTCTGTGATAATATGCTCAGCTCAAAAAGCTAAATCCACCCAAGCAAGTGCAAGTTATGTCTTAAAAAGCAAAACAGAGCAATCTGCAGCATAGCAATAGCATTTGGTACCTATGGTTCCTCTGTAAAGATTTTTCAAGCCTTTCCCTTTGCTGAACAAATTCCTTCAACAGTACAGAAAGAACTGAAGGCTTTTAGCTTCTCCTTTGCTTCTCATGTCTCATCAGTACAGATGAGGACAAGAAAAAGATCTAACAAAAAAAAATTAAAATAAAAAATATAGTGAAGTTATATTTATGAGGCAAATTCTTACTGGCTCCAATACCAATAACTATTCAGGTAGTCTTGCAGTCCATGCAAACTCTTTGCTGAGCAAGTGCTTGTATTTTGATTTAGCAGCTGAGCAAGCTTTCTCGTGTGCTGGGGATTTATACTGAAGTGCTCAATTTGAGCCGCTTGAGAACACCAGAGGCAGAAACTTTTCTGGAACTGAGAGTCTGCTACAAGCAAGTTGTCTGCTCACTGTGGTTTTTGCTCCCGCGCTGCCTCCTACACACTTGGAAATGGATTTTGAGATATACAAGAAGAACGTTTTTCCTAATCCCCCTTTTCCCTACTGCCCTTTTTAAACACACACATAGACACACAAGACTTCGGAAAATCATAAATACAGTTTAATCTTAGTTTTCATAACTTACTTATATGAACTTAGAGTATTTATTAGTAATAAGATACATTTGTTTACAGTAAACAACATACAACCTGCAGCCCTATGTATAGTTCAAAGTAGTCAAGTAGAACAAGTTAATGGCTGGCACTCATTCACTTGAAAAAGAAAGCCTAAGTGGATTAGTATGCAGAGTCTTAGTGCATTGAGGTAATTTTTTTAATTAACTCCCTACAAGAAGGTTTGTGGGGTTTTTAACCAGAATTTTTTTTATTTTTTAATTTTTTTTGAGGAATCCTGAAAGGAACTAAAGAGGTAGCTGAGGCAAATTTCTTTAGAGGGGAGAAAACTAAAATTTTTTCATAAACCAGTGGCAAAGTGAAAAAAAAGGAAGTGTGAGTCCATATGTACCTTCAGATGAAAGTCTGGACTCTCACTGCATTGTTTCTATGCCTCCATTTGAGTGACAAGGAACTTTTCTACAAGCAAATCTTGTCAATTAAAGGCAATAGACAACACAGGCATATTGGCAGTCTGCACACTGTGTACCTGGCTATGTATTAACTTCAATTTGCTCTCTTACTGCAGAAAATATCTGAGATACACCTGCCAAAGTCTATCTTAACTGTCATCTTGAAAGGGGGAAGTATATGTGCATGAGAGAGGGAAAAATACAACCTGCTCCATTTTGGCATGTTTCTTTATACTGTCTCCTCTTTAACACATCTATAAGGCTGAATTAAATAATTCAGAATGCACATGCATTTTGATTACTCAATTCTTTAAAAAGCTACAAACTTTACAGTAAAGCTGACACCTGTAACTTGCCTACAACTCTTTGGTCTTTGATCTGAATGTTTTCCATAAAAGCTAATACATAGTTCCACAGAAGGTTTTCAACATATCCATGAAGCCCACTAATTAATTTTCGCCTATTTTTTTTAAAAAACTCCTTTCCTACCTTTATTATACATGATAGAGTATCATCTCAATCATTTACCTTTTCCCTTTATTTGATTTAAATTTTTTCCTTCATTTAAAGAGGTTTTTTTTTTCCTTTTTTTCAGTGTGATCTCCTGAGGAAGTGTGGCTTAAGCAGTCAAGCTCTGCATTTTCAGTCAGGATTAATCTTATCTAAATTTGGTGTCTATGGATGGCTATATCTGGGCAAGTCACCTTGAGGCTCCCTTTTATACTCATTGGAGAGAAAGGCATTTTATGGAGCAGTTTGTCTGGCCTAATCTAGAATGAGCTTCTGGATGAGAGGAATTGCCCTATAGCCTCTGTGATTGTATTTATGATAACTTCCTTGACAGTTAAGAGAGCCTGGAGGGATTGTCTTTGTTGTAGACATCTGTACTATCAATTACATTTTGCCAGTTAAATCCCTTCCCATCTCTGTATGAATTCCTCCACTCCTTCCACCTCAGTAAGTCTGTAAAAATGTTGACACTATTGAATATATTTGACATAGGAGCAAAACATCTCAAAGATATTTAATTACTGCAAGTTCTGTGCAAAACAAGGGCTAGTAGGAGCTTCTACTAGTACTTACATGCAGGAAAGCTGCAGACATAAGACTCAGTGACAGACATAAAAGAAACTGTAAGAGAAATGTTACGAATGCCATCTTATTGAAAACAAAGAATCCCAAGAAAGATGCAAAGCCACTGGGCAAACTCAGACTTCATTACATCTACTACTTTTTTAATTTACAAAGGCTTTCGCACAATTTTTATGCTCATGGAAAATAATTCACTGATTGAGAGGCAGTGTAACAAGATATGGACCACTAGAATGTAAGGAAGTAATCCATAATAAAATGCATCTGTGGAACTTGCAGTTTATGAACTCAAGGAAAAAAAAATCAATAGGGTAGGAGGTTTAATGACCTGTCTATAAAGTGAAAACCACAGTATATTTAGCCCTGAATTTGGAAACTACATATGAGAATAATTTTCTCTTACTAATGAAAATAAATGCTGACATGAACATCATCAAGAAAACTGAAATAAAAGATTTATCCCCAGGTTTATTTACTAGTACTGTCTGAGCCACATTATATTAGAGAGGTCAAAAGTAGATATACTGTAATTATCTACTTGACATGCCGTGTTAGCACTGCTGCCCTCTGCTGTATGGAACAGCTTCCAAGTGTTTGTGTTTTGGTTTAGGTATTGAAGTGAATATGCCAGATTGCTTTTGTTTATTCCTTTAACTTTCAATGACATTTATTTGGCAACAGAGGAAAGTGTATTTTTCAGTATGACTTCAAATTATCAAATTAAATAAATTATTATCAAAGACAACATCTGGTCGACATATAGAAGAAAGATATTCTCAAATTTGTTTTGTAAAGGAGAATGAATGACTTTAACAGATACTTTGACTCAGTTAAACATGCTGCAATAACCATGGCATCAATGTTAATGTTTTGTTAAATGTCATCTCCTGATGAACATTACAAGTGAGGAGGCAGTAAGAACAGAAGAAAATCCAACATGAACAGTCTATGAATGCACGTCCTTCTCTCAGTATAGTTTGTCTCCCATATTTCTCTCTCAATTTTTTTTAATACATCCATCTGTCCATCTCAGGAGAAAGTGTTATTCTTACATGTCATACTCCCAACAATAATAAACCTAATATCTGGGAAGATGTAACTTGCACTGCAGGGTAGCCCAATTACTATTATACTTTATTATTACAAGGTAGCCCAATTGTTATTATTATTCTTTTGCAACCACATCCTCAAATAAGTACACATCAAGTTATCCATACATATAGCTAATGGAAAGAATAGACAACTTGCTTGTCACAGGATCTTAACAATATCCAAAAAACAAAACATTTTTTTTATTTTCCAGCACAAACCTTAACTTAGGCTCATCAGTAATTTAGCCATAATTCACAAATATGAGGCAGGTTTTCTTTTCTTCTCATTGATTTTCTGAAGGATTTATGTTTTTGTTGAAAACTCTGCAAAACTCCATGAATTTCGTAAATTTTATTTTGTCTAATAAAGCTCTGTATATTTAATTACTTTTTGAGTGGAATAAGCATCAAACTGCAAGGTAAACCTTACGAGGAGGAAGATGGGAAATGAAATGAAAGGAATGACCCAAAAGACAACCAGACCAGAGGACCATAAAGGCTAAGAAATGTTCCACTGGCTCTAAACAATGTTTTACCTAGCTTAGCAAACATTTTATCACATCAGAAAATGCTATTGAGACAGTGCATGCAAGCCTGACACTGTGGTCTGTTCCACTCACATCCCCAGCACGTGTAGTAATTAGAATTAGCTGTTAGAGGTTACACACATGACTGTTGCCTTTAGTACATGCTTACAAACCTGTTTTGCACATATTTACCTAATCCTTCTTTGCACTGTCTGCCTTCATAAGATCCTGTGCTAAAAAATTTCAGAAATTCACTACTCCCTGTGTAAAATAGTGTTTTTTTCATCCCCTTTAAATCAATCTCCTATTAGTTTCAGTGTACTGTAAAACTTGATCAATAACAGTTCTGTATACATTTTACCCACAACCTTCATGATTTTGCAACCACCACCAATATCTCTCCTCAGCTTTCTCCAGTTCAGATTTAAGTATTTTCCTCCTAGATTCTCTCTTGTAAGGCAGTTACTCTATCCCTATATAATTCTACTTGTCTGTGGACCCATTCAAACCCATGTCCTTTCCACTTCAAACCATACTCAAGAAGTGGGTAGTACAACCCACTCTTGCATAGAACTAGCAGAATCCTTTCTTTTCCTCATGTATTTCTGAGCAAATACTGGTAGCAGGCATTTGATTTAGTTATCTACCCTAATATAACACTGCTCTTGGAATAATAAATTATTTAGCAGGTCATCTTACCTTTGGTGTTGATGCATAAAGGCAGTAACCCACAAGTTTTTGCCCTTCTGCCACATGCTCTGTAAGGTACTTGCTTCTAAAAACCAACACAAAGAAAATGTGTGCTGAGTTGGAAGGATGAATAAATATAGCATGATGTTCACTAAAGCTTATGACTAGTGAAGCTGAGGGCAGAAAGAACCATACCCTTATTTCCAAGAGTCCAGTCCCACAGGATGCTCATCACAATCAGAAGTTGAAAGGAGATGCCTCTTGCTGCTGACATGAGAGTAAACTCTAAATATGGATTCATGTGGTGACAAGTTAAGGGATTTACTCAAAATACAAATACATGTTTGGATTTACCACGGTTGCAGGTGAACTATGCATCTTGAATTCCTGAAGTAAATCTGGTTTCTAACAATTTTCTTGGTGTCTTGGGTAACATCTCTTTCAGCCATTATTAATCTCATGCACTACTCAGCTCAGAAAAGTTGAGCTGGTATTGCTTCCTGCTGAGTACACCTTAGGAAAATTACCATAACACTTTTTTAAAAAAAACTATTTATAATCCAGATATTTTCTACAGAACTTCCATGAATTTTAACAAATTGAAATGTGACCTGAGAATGTGTGTTAAGAGATTCAGTTCTAAAGGATAACTTTTAGAGTGGGTGACCAAAAAGCTTTACTTGACTCTCCAGTTTTCCTAAGGAACAGATGTTTGTTTGAATTACTTCTCTGTCTCCAAACCATGTAATCCTCTCTCCCTTCCTGAAGTTCCTATTTTGACAAATGCTTTTTGTTAACATGTATCTAACCCCTTAAATAGGATCCTTGGTACACTTCAGAAAATACCATGTCCCCAAATTAGAACTGTTAAATTGCTTACTTTCAAGCTGTTTACAGAGAACTAATTTTCCTTTTAAGTTGCTGTCTTTCAGGTTTCAACTAGCTCCATATAAACACTGGACACAGTCTGCTTTTGTTTTCTTCTGGCTTTTTTAGCAATGTAGTCCATTTTCGACATACAAGTAATTTGGAAACACCAGTAGCCTGAAAGAGGAAGAAATTTCAAGACTATATGTAGTGACACATGGGAAACATTAGTATATTGACTTTATTTTTTTGTACTGACTGCTTCCAGCTGCTATTCCACCAGTAATAATAGAGGAATAATGTAGTGAGTCTCTCTATGTAAGACTGTGACACAGCACATGATGCTGACAAAGGGCTGAGAAATGCTCCACAGGTAAGGGTATTGGTGGCCATTGGAGTTTAGAGCTGTTACTCATTGCCTTAAGAACACATTAAAGCTGCCTCAGGCAGCTTATGTAGTCTTAGAAACTCAAAGATTTCCTAAACAGGAACTGCCTAAACTAGGAAATACTGGACATACGTAGAGATACGTCCTACCTTGTCAGTCCTGATTGATTCTGTTGGCTAGGGCTGCTAGGGTAAAATATCCAACATATTAACATAGTTCAGGAAAGGGCTGCTCCGGATTCAGCCAATGTGAGAGAAGACTAGCTAAATACACTAACTTCCATTGTAGACTCAAGTTACATTTTCTCATTTGTCAGCATGAATTCAGCTGCTGTGTATTAAATATGGGATAGCTAAACTGACAGGCACCCAGGCATTCAGAGCCACAGTGAGTGCAGTGAGCCTCTGAAGCAGTGCTGCACATGAGAGCAGACGTGCCTTGCTGTGGGGACTTGCAGAATTGAGACAGTAGACACAGTACTACAATCTGGAAGAGAAGAAATGCTAGCAGTACTAGGTAACACCTAGCTGCTTGAGGGCAGTAAATTTGAGTGTATGCATCAAGACAGCCAACTCTTGCTTTGTTAGCCTGCCTAAAACAGTCTTTGCCTGTATAAAGACATTGGCCACCAGGTTTTTTGCAGTGCATATGTTCCCTATCATCTGCAAGATAAAATACTCTGTTGTTTGACAGGGATGCACTGGGGTCATCACTGATGTGATTTTTAAGGTTCCTTTCGTCAAGAAAATGGCCATTCAGGCTTTTAATTCTGATAGTCCTCTTATGGTGTCTGTAACCAGACTGCTATGTAATAGCACACAATCCCAAAGACGAAACTAGCCTTACCCACAGTCAGGAAACTAGGGAGAAGAGTGCTACACCTGCACACCTTTCCCATGAAGTTTTCATTGAATGTTCATATGAAGCACGTATTTTTGCAATTCAATTTCTAGCCTTGGCGATAAATCAAATTGGGAACTCATCCAGGGTATTACCCTAGACTAAGAATCTTAAACTGGTATGTAAAACACCTTCATAAGCACTTAGTTGAATAAAGGGTACATTTAATTTGATAAGAATAGAACTCTAAAATTATGTTTCACAGTGGACCATCCACAAAACATTAAGGATAACAATAGCATAATTAAAAGATATTATAAAGGCAAGGAATTCATTTAGAGTTTGATTACATACTATTGTTCAAATATGGAAGACAGCTGTGACACTATTACTAAAACCTACCAAGCTTTCATTTTTAATTTGCTAATTGAGCCAATGAATATTCATGATCCCTAATTTGTACTCAGTCCCGCAGTTCGTTTGTCTGCTATGTGATTTGTAACACTGCCATAAAAATCCAGTCTAAAATGTGAAAGAAAACTAGCAGACTGTGCAATTTTCCCTTCTTCCCACATGCCTCCCCTAAGCAATAATACAACACTATACTGAAGACCCTGCTCACAATTAAATTAATGTCCTTTTCAACAGGGAAAGCAACTGACCACAAAAGATGTTTATCATGTGGAGCACTATATTAATTATGCCTTTCTTTGATTCACCACAGTTGAGAGAACTGGCTTGATATTTTTTGCTTAAAAAGATGGCACTTGCAATTACCCACTGTTTATCTACTACAAACATAAACCAAAGATAAAGCAGTAAAATTACTGAACATACCAACTACTGCAATGAAAACATTGCATAATGATTGCATATTGATAAGGTTGGCAATAATTCTAGACTACTTTCTTAATGGTTTAATATAAAGCATTGGATTCATGTTTAATATTTTTTTAAAATCTAATAAAAATTAAGATGCACAACTAAATACTGAGTGCTTTAAACTGTGCCATTTGAAAAAATGTCTTTGTCCCTAAACTACCTGTTAAACAGAACATTTTAGCTATTTGAGCTATTTTTTACCACAGCTTTTTAACCACGTCGGTTTTGTTTACTAATACATTGTGGGACATGCCCAAAAGACAGAATTACTGAAACTTCTGCTTGATTTGTAAGACCATGATAAATTTCATTGAAAAAAGTGTTTGTATAAGATTTATGTCATTCCAAAACCAATTCAAATATAGAAAATGACTCCCTGGTTGGGATTGAGACTTGCTGTGCAAAATCCATCACAACAGATGTCTCAATTCCCTGAGATATTTCCTCAAGGAAAGACAGATAAAATGCATCAGCAAGGTATTTAAAACTGATTTAACATCAAGTCATCAATACACCTCATCTACCATATTTCTATAAAGCTCCAGTCCTGCCACTGTGACCTGCAGCATAGGGCACTTGATCAGAGTAAGCACAGTCTACATAGGAGCACAGATAAACCCAGCTTACATTAGTCAAGCTTCTGTTGTTAGCAGCAGTGAATTTCAAATAACTTTATCAGGGAGCAGCTGTACATGGTTACAGGCTTGCTTACATGTAGGTTTCTTATTCCCATTTTGAATGTGGTATTTTAACTGTTTTTGCTAAACTTGGAAATTAAAGGTTAGAGTATCACTTCCTGTGATACGAAGGAACTTTGCAGTTTTCATTTAAACTGACTAAAAAGTCAAGCTACATTTCAATGACTATGATGGGTCTATGCAGTAGACTGATTCCATTTTGTGTACAAACAAGGATAAAACCTGAAACTAGTTGTGATGGGAAATAGTCAGTGTTCCTTGATGTTTTCAGTTTCCAGGCAGGAAAAATACAGCAACCAGAGAGAAAGGGAGGATATTACTACCGAGATTTTTGTTTGGTCCAAATATATTCTTTCTTTTGCATTTACAGACACAGAAAAACCCCAAAACAAAACTCTGCCCCCCCTTCCCCCCCCAATAAAGAAAGAAAAAGAAGAAGAAAAAGAAAAGAAGGAAAAGAAAAAGAAAAGAAAAAGAAAAAGAAAAAGAAAAAGAAAAAGAAAAAGAAAAAGAAAAAAAGAAAAAGAAAAAGAAAAAGAAAAAGAAAAAGAAAAAGAAAAAGAAAAAGAAAAAAAAAGAAAAAGAAAAAGAAAAAAAGACAAAACCAACAAACAAAACAAAACAAAAAAACTGTCAAGGTCTAGGAAGCTCCTAAGAATATAAGAAAATATATATCCACAAAAAAAAAAATCTTGGTGTGTCGGTTACTAGTATATTCCTGTACAAACACAATTTTCTTCAGGGATTTAACAACTGGGCTCAACTGCTTTTTAAATTGCACCATGACTTGGATTTCAGAGCCATTCAGTTGATAGCACAACAGGGAACCAACAATTATGGAAGTTGTCCAACAGCTTCCTGCAACATTCCTGTTGTTCTTAACTTTCTCTATCTTCTTGCAAAATCCTTTATTTTGCTTCTGTAAATATCTCTACAAGTCCAGCTGCCAATGTATTCTTCAGTTTATCTATTTACCTCATATCTAAAGACTGTCACAGATCAAACTTTTGGACAATACAGTAGGCATTAAATATTTTGAACCATTAAACTACCTGATAATGAAAAATCACACAGTGCTGCCCCTGTGATGTGTATACTCCCATTGACACAACAAATCCCTGATTCCATCTGTCCTGACCTCAAGCCTTTCTCCTAACTACTTTTCCCATTCCTGTTTTTCCTTAGATACAAGTCTTATTTCTTTAGATGGACACCTCCCAATATTTACCCTCCATTTTCTTAAATCAGGCTCTAACTTGCCCCATTACCCAGCAGCTACAACTCTCCTTTTAGAATAGGTCTTGCATTACCTCCTCTTCAAATCATACATCTTCCCTTCATCTATACTTTGGGATTGCTCAGTCTTCTGTAGCTTCCCTCTTCTTGCCCTTTTTTCAAGGCATGGTATTTAGATTCAAAGTGGATACACACAGAAATAGGGACAGGTTATAAATAACTAAATAGGAGGGGTTTGGTTTAGTTTTCATAGAGGGAAAAATACGTAGTAGTTACTCAGCAAGCTGTAACTTCTGACTACCTCAACACATGCCATCTTTTGGGATAATGCCCATCTGAGCATTGGTTAGGTCCTGATCATTTCAGAAAAAAAAGATCCTCAATCCTGGACAAGATTCAACAAGAGATTAAATTTACAGCAGATTTATTATTTCTCTGAAATAGAAGTTTTAGAAGACCTTAAAAAGGGGAAAAAAAATCTTTTGAAGAAATTTTATCCTCTCTGAAGATTTTTACCTGTTATTTTTAGAATGGACACTCTGGGGAGTGTCTTGAGTGAAGATCTATTGCATAGTATTGGGAGACCTGGACCCAGATTAGGAGATCCTACATCCTTAGGATACAAGCAAGACAAGAAATAATTCTCTACTTCTTTGAATTTGAAATAATGTTCCCTGTGTAAACCTCCTATCTCATGTTTTCCTTTTATAACAGATTTTTACATTTCCAAGTGTTCAAAACAAAACAGAATAAAAAGTTTTTAGAACATTCAAAATATTATGAAATGATACAGAATCTGTCACAGATGTATAGGAAAGTTTGATTCTGATTCTAAAAATGGAAGTTAGCTATAGCTTAAGTTTGCAAATTCTCCTTGAAAGCAAGCGTGCTGGATATTCTATTATGCAATTGAAAACAAAAGGGTTATTTCTTTACATAATCTTTTGATTACTCAACATGATAATCATATTACATGATCCTTCTCTGTAGTTCAGAAAAAAGTAACATGAAAAGAGGAGCATAAACTACCATATTAATCTACAAGTTCCTATAACAAAAAAGTCTTTAACAAGAATTGTAGTTTCCCACTCATTTCAAGTTATTTGAATTGAATAACAAATATCTGGTATCTAAAGTAAAAATAAATGTGTAAAGTAATAATGAGATCAACTAGAAGAAAATATACCTCTAATAGATTATTTGCCTCAAAATTAATATTTTCATCTTGAATGTTTTGTCTGTGATAAAGTCAGTTAATATTCATGCAAACCTGTTCAGTAAACATGTTCCAGTCAAATGAAGGGACTGGACCTTAAGCAGAATTTTTTTAAACAGTCTTAGTTGTCCACGTAAAACAATCATTTCAGTATGACTCAGGAATGCCCAGAAATTTCTTCAATGTAATTATTTCATCCTTTACTGGCCTTTTGTATTCATTTGCCTTTCATTTTCTTCTACAACATACACACACTGAAGCATGCAGAAGCCTTTTCAGAGGAGTATACAGTGGTTTTACTTGCCTAAGAGTTCTGAGATGTCAACAATCTTGACAGGCTTACATCTTCTAAACATTCTCCAGAGATCAGTACGAGCTTTGGCTGGACAAAGGAGGTGCATAAACTAGATAAACCCAGGTATGTCAGCCTTTTATTTTCTTTACCACAGCATACAAGAGGTATAAAGTATTAGTTGGAGAGACAAAGCTTTACTTAAAAAAAGGTTTCTCAGCTGTTTGAATTTATTTACAATATTTGTGCATGTATGCGCTTCCACAGAAGCTGTAGGATGGCTGTGAACCCTTTTTTAGATAGACTCCTCAGTATTCATTTTGGCTTGGAATCATTTCCAGTCACCTGTTCTTCATGCCTGTATCGGTACCATTCCATATTTGAGAATTTTTAAATGTGGTGTGACCATACTGTTATAGGTTGAGTAGATGAGCATTTTTCAGACTAGCATTTTTCAAACCAAGGCTTTCTTAGGATACTTAAAATCATATTGGACTCCAGGAACCTTTTTTCAATGGTGGCCACTGGCAAGGTGGACCCAAATTGCTTGGAAAACCTTTCACGATATTCCATTATGTACCCAGTGAAAGAACCGTACAGTCATGCTATGAAATGTGTTCCCTAATATATTCTTGAGAGGATAAAACCCACTAACATTTCTGGGAGGACTGAGAAGAAAAAATGCTGTGAAATAACAGGTTTGATCCAATTTTGCTAAAATCTGTAGATGCAATATTATACTTTCCACTTTATATTATTCAGTAAGAGTAAGAAATAATTTCTTCTGCTGCTCACTGCCCTGTAACTGCAGTTATGGGGAAATAACCAGAAATGCTGATATGGCAAGAGATGTTTCTGATGATAAAGACAGCTTTTAGATATCATTTCCACAACAGCTGAAGGACAGCAGTTCTAGTCACATAGCTAGATATACAGTGCAAAGTTTATTTCATGACACTGTTAAGTTTATCAGTGAAAAGAAAGCTGAGGTTTATTTCCTTCTGAAAAGCCTGTTAATTTGGTAGGACAGCTGGCTTCCTCTTGCAAAGCCTGAGAAATGACAGAGACAACAGAACAGCAAAAATCTGGAAAGAAAAAAAAGATCAGTACATCACCTAATCAGAAGACAAGCATCTCTTAATAAGTGATAAGGTGGCTGAATAGATGGTGGTTAGGAGGCTGCTATGCTGAAAAGCTTTATTAGTTGCCCTATCCTAGGTCTTCACAGGTTAAGGGATCGGCTTTCTAAGTATACTTGGATTTGAAGGACAAATTACCCTGTTCTGTATTTCCAGTATAGGACAAAGGTAGAGACAGTGCTGCAGGTTCATTACTTAGTCCCAGAGGCAAAGATTAAAGGGTATTTTTAAGGTAAGTGAGAAACAATAAAGTGCCCAGAAAGGAAATCTTGCAGGAAGTAAGACAGCATATTTCTGAAACAAAGCTGATGCTACAAAAAGAAAGCTGGGAGACTGTTCAGTGTTTGTTTCTGTTGTTGATGGTAGTGGGAAAATATGCAATCTCTTTATAAAATAATCAAGAGATACAGTAGAATAATAGCTTGACAAGAATTGATTCAGGTAAGTCTTACAATCTCTGGTCTCTGATTAAAGAAGTTAATTACCATGCTGCTTTCTGGCCTATGGATCCCTTGTGCTATATAAGTATTTACTTGAATACAAAGCAATTTGTCACAGCCCTACATGCTTGCTAAGCACCTGAATCAATGGAAAAGCAATATCTAAAAGTATAATAAAGTCACACACTCAACATTTTTTAGAACACCAAACGTATGGATTGAACTTGTGTTCTGACCTCCTATTAAAGCATTAATATGGAAGTCCTCAAGATAGTGTCTTAGTAAACAGTTAGAAGCCACTCCTGATGAAGTGTATTTGTGGCTTTTGGTGTTACCAAAAGTGTTGTCTGGTTAGTAAAATCTGTCTCCATGAATAATTCCATATAAATAAATAGATAATATTTCAGGTTTATGCTTCAAATGCCAGAAAACCATTAAGTAAGCAAGCATGGAAGAACTGGAGTGCATATTTCCTTCAGTGGAATACACATGGCAATTACTTCTGAAAAGCTAATTTATTTTTTTTTCCAAGACTAAATTAAACTTTGCTATAAAATGTCAGAATTCCTGAGTGGCAGACAAAGGGAAGTTAGCTGACAGTAAAAGAAATACTTTGACGTAATCACACCAGTGGACACATGCAAGAGACAGAGGTACATTTTATAGCTCTCTGAGACACTCAGCACAAGGTATTTAATTTCTTCATGTCTCTGGAAGGACACTACACCTTCTTCTGTGAAAGCAATGATGAAGACAACAGTCTGTTGCTCAAATGTCACCGTTTCCAAAACCAACAGGGTACATATGCAACAGATGAAAGCCATGTACCTTTTAGGAATATTTCAGGTATCTGACCTGTTTATTTAAAAGATATGTCATGGAGCCACACTCAACACACTCAAAAACTTGAAGCTTTTTCTTCAGCTGAGTGAAGCTCCTTTTTTAAATTCTGTCACTAGTAACAAGAAGAATTAGTAGAACAAGTAGTACTACCGTGGCTTAGACCAGAAGTCCATCTACTAAATTGTCTTCTGTCTTACAGAGTCTAGTAACAGACACTTATGGGAGTGTACAAATAAGCATATACTGAGTAAGTAATCCTCGCTACATCATCCTGTTTTCTTTGAATTAAAGGTTTAGGAACCTCCTAGGCCAGAGGTCCCATTTGGATGACTGTATTCAACAACCACTGTGGACCTATCCTCCAGAAACACGGCAAATATATTTTTGACAATATGCCATCCTATGCCAAATAAAAAGCTCATTATTTTTTAGGTTTCCATTATATTTACCCTTAATCACCTTGTCTTGGAACTGAAAGCTCCTACTGCATTTAACCTTGTTGCGTCCAGTAACTCCATAACAACACTGATCATTTTGTTAACTGTCCGTAATGCCACGTGTATTTTTAGGGTTAATTTTCCAAATACATTACTTTGACTTTCATCACACTGAATTTAGCTTCCATTTTATTATCTCCTAACTCAGCAGTGGACAAATAGACTGCAGGTGTCCACATCTTCTGCAGGTGTCTACAGCCAAGCTCTAATTTTGACAACCATGAATAATTGTGAGTAATCAGAAAGTTAGCTCTTTCTTCAAGGTGTCTGAGGAGTTTTTGAATAGCACATGACCTATATTCTCCACATGTTTATTGGGTCTTCCTAGTGGATTTGCTAGGCCTGATTTTCCAATACAAACCCCACATTTACTGTTCTATAAAGTAACACAGCTATTTCCTAATTCTTTCATTATTTTCATTATTCATTATTTCACTGTTTTTGCTGGTCTGTCTTGGAGAAAACTAGATTATCTGCCTTATAGTACTCTGGAAACATACTGTTTTACAGACTGATGTGGTATTTGTGACTTGCTATTCCTTTGGCAGTGGAGCTGTTTTCAAGAGCAGATTATGTACCAGAGCAAACAGCAACTTTTAGTTCTCTTAGAACTTTTTTTCAATTTGTTTAAAGTATGTAAAATTTTAGGAGAATGTGATCAGTATTACGGTGACCTTCACTCAGCATATTACAAACAAGGCTTTGTGTTCTTGGGGTGGATTAACGTTCTGTTGTGAGTTTTCACTTCAAAAAGCAGTAATGTACATGTGCATGTATATGTGCTATCTGCATGATATCCCATATGATACATACAAGTCTATGTGCAGATAACTGACATCTTACTGCTTTCTTTATTTGAAATCTCTCCATCTGTTGTAGTCAATAGCATCTTTGTGAACAGTTAAAAAAGACAACAAAAACAGGAGAAAAGAAATACTGTTAGCAATTACACTGATCCTCTCTGATGTGTCAAAGTCATTTTGATTCTAAGTGCAAGTCCATTTTGCCTCTTGAAAAACCTGTAAAGAAATAAATGTGCCCCATTAAAGTGTGAAAAAACATAAAAACAACAAAGTGGACATTTATTGAATGATTAATGATGCAGTGAGATATCTTCATCCTGACAGTAAGACAAAAAAGTTGGAAATAAAAGTGGCCATATTTATAACCGCAAGAGGACCAAGTCTAGTGTGTAAACAAGTTTCTGAAACTGAGCCAGTAGAATTCCTGTCAGTTCTGTGTCACTAATGATAATAAGCTAATGTTCTTAGCATTTTTGTAGACTTTTCAGTTTTCAGATTTAAAAGCAATTAACTGATCTTGAAAATGCTTCTCTGAGACAAAAGGAGATTATTATCCCTTCATTAGTGAGGGAGATGCTGAGGCACAAAGTTTTTAACGTTTCACATAATGAACAGATTACCAGAACCAACAGTGAATCACCCACATCCTCTGTTGCTAATACTGTACAAACTGACCCGAGTAGCATATACGCCTACCTGGAACATTGAGGTGATGGTCTGACAAGACTTGTGAAAGGAAAAAAAAAAAATTAAAAAAAAAGAAGAAGAAACAAAAGCGAAACTGAAGAAAATTATCAGCATTTTGCTACTTCTTAATATAATAAAAATTATATTTAAAATATTGTACATACCATACTAGACTAGAAAAAGAGACAATTCTAGCTGGAGATAGAACACTTAGGGAATTATCTCATTCATAATCTAAAAAAAATCAATTAGGAAATCTGAATCACTTCCTTCTCCTCTCTACTGTAGTTTAATTGTTTGCCTCCAGGTTCAGCCTTTCAGGGTCTTACCTATTTTGCTTGGAGCCAGCTCTGCGCCTGTTGGGTGGGCACTGCCCCACAGGAGAGCGCAGCCTGCCTTTCTCTGGAGCTACCTCCTGGACAGCTCTAGCTGAGGCAATTCACAGGGCTTCTCAGTGCCCTGCACAGAAAGACGTCTCCTCTCACGCCACAAATGTCGTCTTTGGCTCCAGAGCTTCCGCTAGCCTTTACTCCCCCTAAACACCGCACAGCAGCAGCAGCCGAGCCCGGCCTGGCCCCGCAGCCCGCGGCAGCCTGCCGCTTGCTCGCTAGATGGCGCCGCCGGCTGCCGCCGAGGATGGCGCCGCTCTACCGGGCCGACATGTCGGGCGCGAAGCTGCCGGCGCCACCGCTCCGATCCGTCGGTCTGACCGCTGCTGTGCTTTCATGGAATCGTAGAATGACAGAATGGTTTGAGTTGGTAGAGAACTTAAATATCATCTAGTTTCAACCCCCCTGCATGGGCAGTGACACTTCCACTAGACCAGACACTTCCACTAGACCAGGTTGCTCAAACCCCTATCCAGTCTGGCCTTGAACACTTCCAGGCATGGGGCATGCACAACTTCCTTGTTCCAGTGTCTCACCACCCTCACACTAAAGTATTTCTTTCTAGAAATAGCCCTTATCTGCCCTCCACCCCCGACCCATGAAAGCAGTGACCCCTAGCACCAGGGAACTTGACCAGCGCCAGCAGTTCCCATGGAAGTGGCAGCAGAGGCTTCTCCACTCTCTGTCAGTACATGCAGGGTGGCAGGAACAGGAGCATGGCACCGTGGGGCCTGTGCTAGTGGTGCCAGTGTTGGAGGAAGTGAGAGTGAGGGGTGGGTGGGAGGGGTGCAGGCCGCCCATGCTGGGATGCAAGGCGTTTGCATGTCTTTGAGCCCATGGCTGGGCTATTGCAAGGTATAGGGTAACAGGTGTCCGTGTGCGGTGGATAGGAGAGCAGGGTAGAGGAGAGTTTTAAGAAGTCACCCTTCACTTTGCAGCAATGTTGTTTTGAGAGGCTTGGCTTGCCATATGAGACGACAGCGTGGCTGACTGTGTGCAGTAGGAAAGATGGCCAAGTCATGGAGTCACCATAAATTGGAAGGGAAATCACCTGGTCTGGCCCCTGACACCTAGCAGAGCTGTGAATATCTCCAAGCCTGGAGACTCTACAGCCTCTCTAGGCAGCCTGTGCCAGTCCTCGAGGCACACACCAAATCTGGGCTCTTTTACTGTGCAGAAGATACACACTCCAAAGGTTATTCATCAGCCCACTGGCCGGAGTCATATAGGACATGATAAAGTAGCCTAGGATGGGGAGGACCTTTATCCAAGGCCTTCAGTTGTTTTGCAGTTCAAGGAGATGGAAATAAAAGCTTACATCTTAGTCGTGGCTGGTCTCTGGTTGAAGCCCTGCCCTCAGTCCCTGGCTCCTGGAGTACCAGAATGCCACTGCAGACTTGTCACCTCAAGGTCTGCGTGATCTTGTAGGATGAACATTTCTCCATTTTTCAGCTTCTACAAAAATACCCAGAACTTGACAAAGTTCAGAATAATGTAAAGCATGCAAGTTCTGTTTCTGTTAAAGAAAGGATCACATCAGGAAGTTGAACAATTTCCTCTGGATATATTACAGACTTATGAACAACGAATTAGGAAGTTAGGAACAGCTGGGAACTGCTGAAACCCACTGGAGAAAACAGATGTTCAGTTAGGAAAAAAGTTTGTTTTATTGTGCTGTAGCACTAATGAACGTGAAGTCATATGATTCATTTTACTTCAAATAATCTTTCTCAACTATGAAACTTTGTAAAAGGTTCTTAAGAATTTTACAAAAGTGCTGAGATTATTGTATCAAGAATTTACATTTAAATATCTTTGCATAGGTCTCTTCCAAACCTGTATATAGTAGATAGGTTGTCTTGAGAAATGGAGTGAGTTTTTCTCTCGGCAATCCTACAACTACATCACCAGTTAGGTAACTGTCATAGCCAGTCCTCTCTCATTGCCATAATCTATTGGTGCAGCATTCACTGAAAAACTGTGATGTAATACTTAGATCTCTTTCTAACATTTACATTTGGAACTTAATACTAAAATCAGAACAGGGAAAGAAAATGAGAGGGAGAAGAGAGTGTTTCTATCAAGCATAGTTCAAAGCTGCATCAGGGTAGGTTTAGACTAGACACCAGGAAGCATTTCTTTACTGAGGGAGCAGTCAAACATTGAAACAGGTTTCTTCAAAAGGTGGCTGATGCCCCAAACCTGTCAGCGTTTAAGAGGCATTTGGACAGGCATTTGGCCCTTAACAGCATACTTTAACTTTTGATCAACCCTGAATTGATCAGGCCATTGGATTAGATGATCGATGTAGGTCCCTTCCAACTGAAATAGTTCAGTCTATTCTATTCTTAAGGAGACAGGAAATAACCTACATATTGATGGTTTTCACCACTGCCAGTAACTAGAAGCAGTTGGCTGCTAAAAGTTAATTTGAGCATATTCTGCAGAGCAAGAAGTGACTGGCTAGTGTTCCTCTGATGATATTTGAAAAAAAAAATTCTTGAGAAAATAAATGGATTCTCCAGTTTACTGAATTGTGCTGGAGATTAACCATTTTGGTCTCTTTTCTCATGTTCTTTCTTCAGCTGGGTTGATACAGAGAGTATCACCCTCAGACTGCAGCTGAGTGGCTTCCACTGAAGACTTCTTACAAGTATCTGGAAAAAGAGGAGAGAAAGAAGGCAATTTTTTGTTGTTGTGATCAGCATCAGGAAAAAACAATACTGTGCAAGTGTATCCATTTCTCTGTGCTGACCACAGTGAGGACCTTGGGTGAGCAGTTTAGCTAAATATGTCTACATTTTAGATATCTACATTAGGTGAGATGAATTTCACCCCGTTCAGCTGTCTCAGATAGCTGAGCTTACTTATGGAGATTGTGTTGTCATTGCCAATGATTATGATGAAAACAAAAAAAATATAATGTGAAAATGTGTCCAGAATTTTTCTTCCAGTTACTGTTGAAATTAGCCTGAAAACATTTCCTCAAAACTTGCTTGTCTTCTTCATGAGACACAGTATTGTTATTTGTAGAAGTGTGAAGAGTACAAGTTTATTGAAATAAGCTATTTAATACCTGGATTCAGTCTTTATGCTTTGTCCTAGTGTGAAGCTTGAAAATACGTAAGTACTGAAAAAATCCTTGAAGCATAAGATGGTACACTTCTGTTTTCCTAAATGTTTAAAGTGCTTAAAATACTCAAAAGACTGAAAATTATCTTTATAATTGTAATGAATTAATTTGCATGTTACCAATTTCATATAATTCAAAAAAATAATGTGTAAAGCACATAGCCCAGGTCTGGTTCGGCCTGTTACATACAGCAGTTTGTAAAGGTCAGCAAAGAGAAAAATAGACCCGAAATAGACCTTCTAAAAGCTATAATAAACAGGTAGGAGAATATAAATTAATTAATCAAAATAAGTGCATACATTGCTGATGGACAGTAGCAAGAAGATGAATTTTTTTATGACTCCTTTTTAAGATCTAATTTTGACACATACCAGAGGTGTTGAGAGAGAGGAGTAAGGTTTAGCATCTTGGGTACTGTCTTTACTGTCTCCAACAGCTCGTGATTTGCTGTGAAGCTACTGAGTCTTTCTCTTGCAACATAAATGCAACCAGGAAAGTTTACAGATAAAACCATTCACGGCCAGTGGTGCCAGTCCTGGAATCAAAGCATCGTTACCGATTAAAAAGGCTAACAATCAAGCCCAACAATTAACCCAGCACTGCCAAGTCCACCACTAAACCATGTCCCTAAGCACCACGTTTACACATCTTTTAAATACCTCCAGGGATGGTGACTCAACCATTTCCCTGGGCAGCCTGTTCCAATGTTTAACAACCCGTTTGGTGAAGAGATTTTTCCTAATATCCCATCTAAACCTCCCCTGGTGCAACCTGAGGCCATTTCCTCTTGTCCTATCACTGTTGTCTTTTTGTCTATAATAAAATTTTCCATTCAGTCAACAGTTTAGTCTATTGTGCAGTAGTAGTATCTGATAAAAAAATATTCTAATAGATGCAAAAGGAAATTAACAAAGAAAACTGGAAAAATTAATTCTTGAAGAGCTGGCTTTGCAATTTAGAGACAACAAACTACTTGTAATTCCATACATCCCTGTCTTTTGACTCTGGTATTTTGAACACAGTTTCATACCACATCTTCTGTGGCCGTGGTTGAAAAATACAACTTTTCCTTTGGCTACAAGAAGACTAAGGATTCTTTATTTCCATCACTGAATTACATTTTCTGGTCACAAAATTGTCACAGTCTAGTTACAGAGGGCCTGGTGTGTCCTTCAGAAATGGGTGAGGAAAATCAGGCAGAATTTATTTATGAAAATGAGAGGGAAAATCCTACAAAAATGCCCATGGTCACATAAGTATAAACACTTACATTTGACAGCAGTGCTGAAGTGCCTTCACTTCTCTGCTCTGAAGCTGATTCAAACAGGCATTCATAATAAGCAGCGTTTTTCTTATCTGAAGCATTGAACTGACCGTGGTTTTAAGTATACAGGACTTTTTGAACAGACAAGAGAAACATTTAGGATTTAGGGTCAAGAATTGAAAGAGGTAAGGGCCTCCTCTGCTCTGTGCAGTTTAACCGAATGGAACCCAGCCCTCTTCTGTGAGCAATGCATGACCAGGATGCTGGCCACACACCTCATGTCCAAAAGACAGATAGAGGGGTCAGAGCATTCAGACACATTGGTCTCTGCCCCAGTGGCTGTTCAGTTGTTTGAGACTCAGTAGATTAAATGATCTGTCCTTGCTATAGCAATGCTGTCCCATGCTGCAAGCAGTGAGTAGTGATGACAGCGCCAGCCTGACACAAGCAGGTCTGGTCAGGGCTGTGGTCCTCCTCTCAGCCCTCTCCCCAAGCACAAGCACAACTGCACGGGCTCACTCTGCCCTCACCTTTTTTCACTGCTCTTCTCACCACAGTGCTCTCTCTCTTTGCTGTTTCTGTAAGAGGCATTTTGGATCAGCCTTTGCTGTGTTTCAGTATCTTGCAGGAGGATCAGCAGCATGCCTGTGTTCCTGTCCAATTTTTGTTCAAGCATGATGCTGAGTCTATCTGCAAAATAGCTGTATATAAAAATGCATGTATATCAAAAGATTTTCATAAGATAACGCAGTTAGCTGGCATGCAGAGCAGCCTGACTATGGAGCACTCCATGCTTCCTGCATGGCAGTGATACTAGCCAGGCTTCTCCTCTGAAGGTCCTAGGCTGTGCTGAATTTGGTCACCAGAATACCTCCGTTACGAGCTCCCAGTTTTTACTGTTAACTTTAAAAAAATTTAGTCTCTTCTGTTGTATGCTTCCTTTTTTTTCTTTTAAGAAAGGTAATTTTAATTTTTCAGTTTCAGTAAGCTGGGCATATACGGTAAGTATGTAAGTATAGAACAGGAAAAGCACTTTCCCTATCTACTCATCCAAAAAGGCAAGTGTCACTACATATTCCCAGATTTCTGTAGCATATATCAGGAAACAATTTTATCTCTAGTCATCTCCATGGGAAGCAGGTGGTGTTTGTCTCATTTGCACAGTTTTGTGCAAAGTTCTCTCAGCTATTTCCTATTTCCTCCTGAAAATAACAGTGACTGTCTTTATCGGAGGAGTTGATATTACAGGAGCTATTGTAGTAATTTAAGGAATTTCTTTTTTTCTAAGGGCTTTTTTCTTGGGGCTATACAAAGTGTTCAAAGAACAATAATTGTTAAATTTACTTTTGGTTTACTTAATTTTTAACTCTATTTTAAGTACCACGTAGGGAAGTTTTTGTTGATTTTGGTTTTTTTTACCAGGTCTCTTGGTTGAGTAAGGTCATATAGCAATATCAGAAAGGGTTAAGTCATACAGTCACTAGACATCTTTCTGTGTCTGTGATTGGTGAAACTTCTTTACAAATGTAGCCAAAGGTGTAGAATAATGTGTGTCTGTTCAGCAAAGGAGTGCAGGAGAAAAAATTGAAAGCTCAGGAGGAAACATGTTAGCAGAAGGGCCCCATGTTTTAAGATTGTCCTTGATAAAACAACTGAAGTAAGTATTTCTGAAGGAAGGGGCTGCTTCCATTCTAAGTAGTTATCAATAACATTTTTACCTAGGAGTCTTTATTGTTTACTGGATGACTAGAAAAAACGTAAATAATAAGGATAATATAATTGTGTTCTCAAGCTGCTCAGGCATAGATGCAGATGTCGTGGTCCAGAAAACTATTACACTTACTCCAGATATTCTTTTCTATTTGAAAGAGATCTTTAGTATGACACCATCTTTTTGGCAGCCAGAGACCTTAAGCACAGGGAGAAGGGAAATTACTCTGACTATAGTCCTCACAGAAAGGCCAAGGAGAGAATCTGTTTCCTTTTACAGACAATTGGTAAAACCTCCTCTGCTCTAGCCCTCCTCTTTGGTAGAACCTCCTCTGCTCTAGCCCTGCTCCTCTGTATGCCTCTTCCTGAGGCTGACTGGTGTCAGGTGCCCTCCCATGGATTGGAGAAAGCTGTTGTCTTAACTCAGGAGGGATGATGCATGTCTCAAAATACGCAGAATTATAAACTGCCCCCTAAGGCAAACACTACTATTGTGTATTGAAGACAAGCTGAAAAGCTATCTAGGCATAATCAAATTAAATGACAACAAAAATGGAACAATTTATTTTCAAAAAGTACAGTGGTGGTTTTATTTCTCTGATATATAGCTGGGGAGTTATATAATGCAGTATAAGATAACCATTTATAATGCATACTTGGATTTGAAAAGGGGCACCTCTGCGTACTGAAAGCATCATTGCTGAAATAAAACCCAATGGAGAGATCATCTACTGTTGTATTTTTTTATTACTTTGAACGTGGCAGAAATATGTTGATATTTACAGAATAACAGAAAAGTAAAAGGCTACAGGAAATGGCATAATTATTCCCAAAATTCAGACAACAAATAGGAATAAAGGAGTCTCTTCATTTTTTCACAGATGCAAGCATTATAACAAGTTTTACATGAATGAAAAGTTTATTATATTAACTGTGAAGGTGAAAATCTGAAATGAGCAGTGTTTCCTGTCATAGTCTTGATTACACTGAAGTAATACAGCAGGAAAAAATTATGTAAAGATATGTGTAATCATCATCCCCTGTGTGCACAATGGAGAATTTCCACATTGAGTTAAATAAAATAATTTCACATAGTAGATATCTGTCAGAGTTTTCCTGTTAACACCCCTAGAGCCAACTTTCCAGCCATACTCATTTATGTGAAAAATATATGTGTACTCCCCAAACTAAACAAAAGAAACTCTGTAACACTTTGGAGGGAATTTTGGAGGAAGTATATATGTGTGTGTATTTAGAAATCCATGAACTTTACATTTGTGAAGATAAGAAACTCTTATCTGGGCAGGAAAGTGCAAAGCTGGTGTAAGATTTCACTGATTCATAGGCTGGTTTTTGTTAGTTGGAGCACATGGGCATTTTGTCAGACTATATCTTGGTATGTGCATCTTTTCCTTGGATATCCACAGTTGCTTCTGGTCCAGTCATTCTGGTTGAAGTATGTAGCAGGTTTTGTCTTTTCCTCCTCACGCAGAAATAAATTATACTTCCAGCTCCAACTATACAAAGGGCTAGAAGGATGAACAGCCAAATGGTGCCAATGGAAAGTACTTTCTCCATTTTCCTGTCTGTAAATGAATGAACTGGAATCAACACCTTTCATGTCACGAGATTTCAGAATCTAGAAAAATAGGATTTCTTTAACCAGGAATCAGATAAATCCAACGTGCATGTAGATTTTCACTTCAACAAGTGGTTTAATGGGGTTTTTTTACTAACAAACCCAAACAAAATATAATTAAAACTGATCAAAATACGATTTACTTCAGAAGATCCTCTGTTCCCTTTATCTAGATACAGATTAAATTTTTAGACCTTTTATGTTTAAACACTCTAAGAATTAATACCTAGAAAATGTGTAATTATATTCTTGTTTTATTTGAGTATCTCCTTATAATTCTACTTAAAAGGAACTATGCTTACCTGTACTTCCTGTTGACATCTCTGTGTTTTCAGTAACTTTTGAAAGGAAAATAAACAGTTTATTTTTAATGCTTAAAAAAAAAAAAAAGAGGAGGCATTTTAAACTTTCTAAGTACAGATGCTCCTGACAATTTCCCCTAAATCCACTTGCTGGTGACATTTATTCTCTCAGAGAGATGGAACTAAGCCTGTGTAAACTTCTACTAGCATGACTGGCTCTTTCATTCCAAGAGCATCTGACCTTGTCAGTTGAGATACCCAACAAGATATTAAATTAGAGTCAGATTTCTGTTATTTCAAAGGCTGTTTTCAAATATGTTCATTTCTGAGAAACTGCCTGCAGGATCCTTAAGAATTTTACACTGTTTTCTGAAACCGGAAAAATTTCCTGAGTAGAGGTCTCCATTGTTGGAAATGTACCATGAGCATTTTACTTGAGAATAAACTGTGAGTTTAGACCCTTCTGTCAGAGGTAACGATCCTGTGTGGATGTGGTTCCTATGGTAATTGCACTTTCTAAACTTAGCAGTTAAGGGAAAGGTGAACAGAAATACGTTGTTTGACCAAACAAGATGTTCATATTCTGGATTACTTTCATTTAATCTCAGTTGGTAAATGAACTCATGAATTTTTTGCAGTGATAATGCTGCTATCAGGATAGTACCAGCATTTTATTATACATGATTCTATCATACTGTAGATAAAGAATGCCTCAAGAATGTATGTTATTATATTTCTAATCCATTAGCTCAAAGGACAGTAATGGACAGTAATGAAAGCAAACACCAATTCCAGCCTTTCTATAGAGTTTTCATGGCATGCATCAGAGCAAGATTTTTTTTTTGTAAGAATATTTGCAGCTGAAATTAAACAGTATGCTGCTTTTGAGCTTAGATTGTGAGATATTTGAGGGAAAAATATACGGAAAAATGTCTTTTTATTAAAAATGGGTCGTCTTTGCCCATTCTTTTGCCTAAACATAAGGCTCTGAAGTATTGATGATGGCTGCATGGGGCTGATAGTAATTTTACAGAAGTTATGGAAGATGCAGCCTTCTGAGAAGGCAGTCAGAAGCCACATGGGGCTCCTCAGGCAGCTGAACCCTGCTGTTAGGGTCTCTGGGTTTTGCACACAAATTGATAAATATTTTAATTTTTTACTTCGTACAATGAAAATATGAGGCATTATTAACCTTAATGTATTAGAAATATCACTTACTTTTTGGTTTTTTACATATATATCCTTTCTTGAAAGAACAGATGTTGGTATTCCAGTAGCCAGAGAGTGCACATACTTCTCCACAGTCTTTGAACCGTTTGTTTGAAGGTTCTCTCATGTTCCAGTTGACAAAATCCATTGCGGATTTGTCTGTCCATACCCACTGTTCTAATATTTTAAATGAGCACATATATATAAAATACTGGGGTTTAGATAGGTACAGTAAGTTGTGATGAGGAAAACAAAAATTAATTACACGAATAGTTAGTAGAATGTTTCAGTTACATTTCTAAGCATATGTCAGCATGCTTTGAAATAAACTGTTTCTATGTATTTTCAACTTTACAGAGTTGCTTGCTTTTTAATATAAAATCATAATTTTGTATGATATGATAATGTATCGTTAAATATTGAAGACATTACCTCTGTCATTTTTCATCAGCCCTATCCAAAAGTTTGGTGATTTTCCATGGAGTATCTTAATTGTGTCTGACAGGAAGTTTACTTCAGTATAGTGTCCTACTGATACCAAATTAGCACCTGAAAAAATATTAATGAACACATCACAATGTCTCATTTTCTTGCAGCCTAATTCAGTAAACACTCAAAAGATATGCAAAAAGATGCAAAAGACACTGATTTATGCCAATAATATTCACTAGTGTCTCTATGGTTATTATATCACTACATTGTATTTTGAGCATGACTATGAGTTCTGTGGATGTAAATCAGCACAAAGACATCAGTTTTTGTTTGGCTTTAAAGAAGAAAAGTTGCTCTCCTGCTATAATTTTTGGACAGGTCCAAGCACACCACAAAATGTGACACAAGTAAGCTGAAAGTGGTATATACGGTGTAGTCATCACTGTGCATGTTGCCACTACAGCTCTGTCACCTGTCAGTGACTGGGCAGCATTTTTGGCAGTGCCTGATGCTATGTACTGCAAGGGTAGATAGGATGTGTAAGCAGTTAGAGGTTGCAGTCCAGAAGATGTCCAGAAGTTGATTTATAATTGCCATATGACCTGGCATTACAAATACACAAAGCTGTGTTGCGGTCATCAGGAAATTATCACCTTCCTGGCTGTCCAGTGGGTAACTGCTAGGCAAAAGTGCAGGAATTTAGAACAGGAACCAGTGGCCAAACACAACCTTTCATTCTGACCTTTCATTCTGGATATTAGTGTAAAGTTTACTTTTTCTAGTAATTATGTAATTTATCTTTCTACAGGAATTGCAGGAATTCTGTTGTCACACAGCTGTGAAGTAAAATGCCTTTGCAAAGCTGCTTTTTCTGTTTACTGAGTCATAGGTCGGTGTTTTCATACATATGAGGAAGTGCTGCTAGAAGTCTTTGCATTCTCTCTTACAATTATAAGACTATCAGCCATATTAGTGCTAACATACAGAATGTTTCCTATTCTTATTCACACTGAAATATATGCTGCATCACAGCAATACTCAGAGAACGGTCAGGAGAAGTCAGAAATGTGGAGTAAAGTGATCCCTGATCCACCTACAGTTCTCTCCAGATTGTAGACAGCAGTGGGGGCGGTTCCAGAGCAGGAGCTGTATGGCTGGATGGTTCATGAAAGTTAACAGCTCCTCCATCTCATTTGTTGTCCTGCCAGTGAGATCAAATTAATACACTGTGCCCTGGCACTAAAAGACAACTTTCCTATGAGTTCATGTCTCCTAGTTTACACTGTGTGTGGTTTACCTCTTTTGGGGGGAAAAGCTAACCCCACAGTCTGTGCCTTAGTGGGGCTCTAGAAGAGTTTATCTCCCTACCCAACTGCTGATTTCAATAAAATAAGTAAGAATTTAATATTTTTGTGATGTTCATATTTCACTGGATATTTAAGATATCAGATGCATCTCTCTCTGACAAAGTTTAGCTTTATTGTGAAAAAGCATGCTCAGAAAAGCAAGCTAAAAAGCATTAAGTTTGAAGTTCCAAAGTAATTAGGTTTTCTTAGCAATATCATTGATTATTTTATGTATTTAATTACATCATCAATCTTTCTAAAACAAAACACTCACCTAGTCGAGCACATTCCTGTTGAGCTTGAGACCAACTTCTTTTCCTGGAGGCCTCAAAGTAATAGCAGTGACCATGGAAAGATATCCAAGACTTATGTCCTCTTGATTCAGGGCATTTTCCAGGAAGTTGTGGTGGCTCAGTAGGGGCCATTACTGATAAAAGAAGAAGTTGTTGGAATCCAGTTATTTTATAAAATTTGTTTTTCCCATTCTACTAGTAACACAAAACTAAACACACTATATACTGTTTGTCATCATAGAAGAAAAGAAGCGTGTTCTTAGAAGAGCTTGAATATGACTTTGATTTTATGTTTGAGGGCACATTTGCTTCATATTTATTGTCAAGGTGGTTGGGAAGATATGCTAGTTTATTCGAAGTATATATTCCACCTAATGATGATTTTTGTAATGACTCTGGTCAATAAAATATCCAGCTGGTTTTCTGGCATAAATATCTGCTGAATTAGTTAAAACTGCTTTTTTAAAAATGTCTGCTGACACTTCAGTCTCATTTTTTGACAGGATAATTGTGAATGAAAGTGTTGGTATAAATAAACATGGTTTGCAGGATTGTTTATTAAACTGCATCCTGAATAAATTCCATAGTGATTGGTGTAATCGGAAGGTTTCAGTTGAGACGATAAAAGTAAATGGAAAGAAAAGTAAATGTTTTGCCAAATTAAATTTTCTTCCTGTGGGTCTCCTACAGCCCATTCCTTTCCCTATAAAAGAACATTCACTCTCAGATTATATTACCAGAATGCTGAAGTGGAAGGAGACATTCTGTATCAAATCTGAGTATTTCTGTCAGAATACATCTTAGAATGTAACTTGGCATGCAGTTTTAAATTTTCTAATTATTCAAGACCTTCCATAGTGTTGACAACAACAATAATATAGCTGAATTGTGAAATCAGCTTGTGGTGGAAGGCTTCTCAAGAGATTATTTACTTCATCCTTTTGCTCACAGGTGACATGAAGTTGATATATCATTTCCAACAGATGTTTGTGCTATCTTTAGCAACCTGTAGTGATGATGATTCCCTGACTTGTCCAAAGTATTTATGAAAGGTTTCTGTACTGATAAAATTAGGTTTTCCTCACCATATTTAAGTCTGTTACTCCTTTCCAACTAATATCAGACATAGTGAAGGATTTAATTCCATTCCTTAGGGCATGTTTTTAATATTTAAAACTGATAATCTAGTTTATCTTAGTCTTTTGTTTCTTAGTCTTTTGTTTCTTAGTCTTTTGTCCAATTCCAATCATAATCTTCCCTTTTAGTTCTTGTTTCTTGTTCATCTGAAAACCCTAGTTGACTGAGAGCTTTTTCAAACTTTGGCGCCCCAAACTGGATACAGAATTTCATCTGATGGCCAATCAAAACAGATCTTTTAGGAAGTGAATTACTTTTCCTATTAGATTGAATAATTAAGAAAGTAATGAGTATTCAATCTTTTGTTTCTTATGCTTTTGCAATTATTATTATTATTAATTGGTTTACTTCTAGGAAGAATTCTTGTCAATATTTAGAGCTAGTTTATTAGCTACTCATGTCTTTCTATAATAGCATATAAAACAAGTATTTTTCCAGTGGTTTATTATACTTAGCAATGTTAGTAAATCTACACACCCTCTAGTTAAAACACTTAATTAAATTGCTTACCATCTGTTTTTTTACAGACAGAAAAGTGTTTTTCCTTGCAAGAAGCTGTCTTCCAGGTGCCATCAGTGTCTAGGTAGACGCATGCTAATGTCTGCTTTGGTTCCCCATTGGACCACTTGCTGTAAACTAATCTCCATCTGTCAATCCATTCATACTTGCCATTGGTCTGAAAGCAAAATCTTCATGGTAATTTCAAGGAAGCTGAGAGAGACATAGCTACTGCTCAGGATCCTCAAGAGGACTCTCATGTAACCAGTATTGAATCATATGCTTACTAATGTCCTCTTTTTGTGCATCTAAATGCTAACTGCAACAACATGTACAGTCTGTTACCCATGAATGTGAATGCAGGACGATTTATTTTCTTTTTATTACTGTCCGAAAAATTTCTAACATCAATTCAGAGAGTATTTTTCAAGGTAAAAAGGAAAGGGAGCGTGAGAGAAGGCATAAAACTGAGAGTCAAATAAGACATCATTTTGGTATGTCTACCAAAAGTTCTGCACAGAAAATGAGACTGTGGGTGGGAGTGTTCTTAATAAACAGTGCTGATTGCCATTGTTTTTGTTGTAGTTATTGTGACTGTGATTCATGAGGAAGAGTGTAGCGTGTCAAAACATTTCTACCATCCAAATGTTCACCTTCCCCTGTCATACAACTGATGCAGACATATTGCAAACAGAAAGGATTTTTTTTTTTCCCCATAATATCCTAACTTCTTAATGGAAGCAATTACACCAATTACATTTTTGAATGAAAAAATATATCCATTAGTCAATGTGTACTGTATCATATAGCCTCTAGATTCCTTTGGTGAACTTTTACCTCTGTTTCTGTCCACAATTGTATTTTACTATTGCTACGATAAGAAGACTATTCTAGTAGAACATGTGAGCATAAACACACATAAAAACCATTCCTTCACAGGTCTCAGATGGGCGACCAGAGATACCATGTCATGGTCACTGAGGTACATAACCACATGGCTGGAGGGCAGGATGGATGTTGTTCTTTCAATGTCTTTTAGATTAAAATAAACTCAAAATGTGGGAGGTTTTAGAATTTATACTTGAGACCCTTTTAATTACTCCAAAGAACACACACCGTTGCTATATACCAATTTGCAGCATGATTTCCTTGTGCTAAAGCATATAACAGTTCTTAGTTCATTAAAATCTCCACTGTATGACTCTTATTTGAAGAACTGCAGCATAAATGGGTATTGTACTGATGTAACATGCTGTTTTCAGCACTGCACTGGCAGCAATTCCTACAGGTTACAAGATAAGAGCATAAAGATCAGGTCTGATGTCAGTTTGACTATCTGCATGTAACGTGTGTGTTCTTACCACGTTGCTGTTAAGACCAATCCACAGAGGCTCTCCATATTCCAGTGCAAGTAAGAACAACAGTGCCTGCCCATGTGGGTCTAGAATACTGGCAAGTTCTGAAGCATTGTTATTGCAGACTTTCTGTGCTTCCTCCCAATTCATTTTGGTACTGGTGACAAAGTAGCTAATGCCACCAGAATGGTCAAAAGCCAAGTCCAGCACTGTTTCTGATGACTTAAAGAGTTTAGGATCTGTAGGAATAAGGGAAAAAAACAACCACCACCCCAAGAATAGTTGAATCTAGGAGCCATATATTTGACTTGAGCCACTGAATAACATCTTCATTATTTACAAAACTAGTAGAAAATTGCTAATGGAATGGAAACCTTCTTGTTAGTTTTTTATGAGATAACTTCAAAACAACAGTGAACTTTCTGGATGAAAGAAGTATGATTCAGCCTCTGAGAATTTTGAATTAATAAATTCACTGTATCTTATATTGCAGAAGTAAATTAATCCCATCAGTCAGAAATAGCACACCTACCCTGTGTGTTTTCAAAATACTCTTTGTGGCTTAGCAGCTTTGTGACTATCAAGTTTATTTGTATAAATGTAAAACTTACCAATTATGATCATCTATGGATCATTATGAATTTATGTAAATAAAATATTATTAGTTTTAGTTATTTAATTACACTTCTAAAAATAAAATAATATGGCTTTCCTAAATCCTGATATTTTATTTATAATTCCATTCTCCAAAATATTGCTAAGTAACACTGAGGTGCAAGATGGAACCTTCGGTTTTACTGATCCTTTATAAAACAAAACAAAACAAAAAAAACAAAAAAAAAAACCAACAAACTGTTCTAAAGTACTTTTAAATGTGATTTTAATCCTTGCTATACATTTTAAGGTTAATGATACAGAACTCACCACTATTCTTCTGGCATATAAACCCTTTGGACTTATAACAGTCCTCATCATTCCATTTGCCTGTGTCATCAGCATAACCTCTCTTCAAAGTAACACAATCAAACTGTCAGAGTAAGGGAAAGGATGTAAGTACATTGATATTAGAAGATATTAAACAAAGTACTGTTACCCCCAGGAAGTTTCACTCCTTTTTTCTGTGAATTATGATATTGTAGTGTTTGTATTACAACTCTAGAAACCTCCTTTTTATCCTTTTCTGTCCTCCTCTGTGGTGGCCAATTCCACCTTGGTACTGTCTTGTAAATCTTTGTAATCTTCAGCTCATCTGCTTATTCATGTAGTTATTTTTGAGAAGACATACTTGAAAGGCAGTATCACTTTCAAGAACTTTCTGTCATAACTTCTGTCTCGACTAATAAGTGACTATCAGTAATTTTTTGAATAAGAATGAAATAAAAATAATTTGAGGTGATGCTATGTATTTGGCTTACAAAGCCAACTTTAAATAGGAATTATTCTTGACAGAATAATCTAAATGATGGTCCTTGACAGACCTATCATCATCACTAGTTCTTAGAATTTCTCTTTCAGTTACAACAGATCAGGTACTGCATGCTTAAGAAAGTGAAACTTCAGGTTTATTACAACCTGCAACAGCCTAGTAAGCTGCCATACATAAATTTTAGGAACAACTGCTTTAGTAGCTCTTGACTCTATTTTCTTAAGTTTGGGTAACTTTTATTTCGTGTCTTTGAAAAGGATCCTCTGAAAGAGATAGCTCTCAGTATCTTGAAGGTGAAGAAGAAGAGTAGAATGTATTTTTGCACAGGGTTTTTTTTTCCCTGCTTGGTATTTCCCAGAAGCTTTATTAGAGCTATGTATTGCTGTATCCATATGCCTTCCTGAGGGCCTTGGCCAATGGCTAGATGGGCAAAAGGAGAATTAATTGGCTCATGTGCAGATTAAACTGGTTTTCTAGAGGTATAGATGCCAAAATGAAGGGGGGATGCACAGTGAGTGGAATGACATAGTGTGAAGGACAAATTCTAAAAGCAAGACATGGAAATAAATTGAAGAAAGGCAATGTGGGTGTGAAAATCGATCTATATTGATCTGAAAATGTAGAATGTTATTTTATTCAGAGCATTGAGAGGTTTAATTTAAGTGGTAGCAGTGGAGAGGGTTTGGTTGGTTTAGAAAGTATTTGAGATCTGTTGGACCTTAGCAATTCAATTAAAACTTTAAATTGGGAAGAAGTAGAAAAAAAAAATGAAGTCTCTCCTCTTGCATACTCACCTCCTTCCTTTACAGACATAAGTTAGCTTGTTGAACATTGAAACTTTTAATTGGTAATCCCAATGTAAAGGTAGATGAACAACTTGGGGAGAAGGCTGAGTCAATGTCTGTGGCAAAGGGAGCTATTTACTTGAAGTGATATTGCTCCTCAGATTTCACTCAATGCTAAATGCTGAGTTGTATTTACCTGTCGTCGATTGTGACCGTCTTCTGGATGTAGACTGTCAAACAAAATGGGTTCTACAAGTTTTGGGCAATCTGGAGCCCAGTTAGTATAGGAGACAGCACTTCCATCAGTCCAAACAAAGTTGAGTTCACTGAGTCTATCATTCAAGCCAATCCAGAGATCATCTGAAACGTCTTTCAAATGGTAAGTGAGAAAGGCTGGAAAGAAAAAGCCAATAGAAGAGATGAACATGTCATGTCTTCAATCAAGGCATCAGCGCATAAACAACCTTGAGTATTTTGTTTATTAAAATCTTGTAAATGTATTTTAATTAGCATTTTATCAGAAATTTACCCAAGTTAATTAATTTGAGGTTGTGCCAAGCCTTTGCTGGTGAAAAGTCTCAAAGTGTGAAAGTGTTTGGAGTTATAAAGCAAGACTGGAAAGAGAAAAGATACAAAAATCCTGGCTGACGACTATGTTATCTAATGAGTTCACTTATTTCAACACTCAGGATGAATTGACTGAATTATAGAAATGTCTAGCTGTGTACCGTGGCAAATGGAAGCCCAGGATCATGGGCAGGGTGAAAATGTGGCTTCCTCTGACATTCTACTGCTGAACTTAAGTTGCAGAATTTAGGCAGCCATTTCAGAGAGATATGGTTATATATCCCTTTCTATTTCTGGCAGAAACACACCATACATTCCTTTTCTTTCTCTGTCTCTAGAACTACAAATTCCGAGTCTTGATTTGTTATTTTATGCTAATTCATAGCCTAAAAATAACATAAAGCAGTTTGCATGGAGCAGGAGGAAGCAACCCTTAGCATCACTAGCAGGCCCTAGACACATTGTTCCAGTTCTTCCAAAAATGTTACATGCCATACCCAATTTAGTATACATATTATAAAATACTACTTTTACATCCTGTCTCTTTTTGCCATGTTCTTCTTTGCAGGAAATGACCACTGCATACAGAGTAAATGCTATTACCTAAAGAACTGTTGCACTATACCTTGTTCTTGTTCATTATGTATGCTCGCCAAGTTTCCCCCAAAGCTCAGGCAAACTCCTCTTGCAGAAAACCAGTACCCATAGGAAGAGCCAAAAAATTTGTAACACTAGGGAAAAATGAGTATAGACTTTTAGTGAGTGACAAGTTTGATTTACACTAGTTTAAGTAGAAATTATCCCAATTTAGACCCACAAAATAATTTTCCAAAGCTAGCAGGGACTCAGCTCTGGAACCAAGTAAAAACCATTCACAAATTTAAGATTTCCTTTGTCTTTCTGTGAGATACTGAGAAAGTCACAACAAAACTCAACCGTTTATAAACCACAACAGGAGTCTGATAAGAATTTAATGTGTTAACTAACTTAGAGATTTTGAGAAGCCATACTCCTCCCATCATTAGTAAAAGACAAAAAAGTACTGACTCTATAACAAAAGCCAAACTCAGGATTTCATGTGGAATCATCTGAACTTTCTGGGAAACATTTTTGACCTAGAGACTATGATCATTGTGTTCTCATGCGTTTTTTTTTTTTTTTTCATTTTACAGCTCTTTTATTAATTGATGTATAGGACTCATGGTTTTTTTTAAAGTGCATAGTCATATGTTACCAATACATATTCACCCTGAAATGGTTTTGGTAATTACTGGTGTGCCTAATATACCCTCTCCATGTTTACAGCTCACGCTCTGCTCTGTGGCACACCAGTTGCACTGTCAGAGAATTATCTTGCGTCATTTGTGGAAAATAACAACTCCAACAACTGTACCAAAAATGCAAAAAAAAACCCCCACAACAAAACAAAAAATGTACTGGCATAAATTCCACTGCTGTGAGCTTCCATGTGTGCTTTCATAACAACCTTGTATATTTTAGAAACTGAAACCCTCACTTAATAAACACTTCAAGTTTAGCTCTTTTGGGAAGAGGTAAGCATTACATTGAAGCCTGCTAGGAAAAATCATAGAATCATAGAATGGTTTGGGTTGGAAGGGCCCTTAAAGATCATGTAGTTCCAACCCCCCTCCATGGGCAGGGCCACCTCCCACTTGTTCAGGTTGCTCTGAGCCTGATTGAACCTCCCCTTGAACACTTCCAGGGATGGGGCTTCCACAACTTCCCTGGGAAAGCTGTTCCAGTGTCTCACCACCCTCACAGTAAAGAATTTTTTCCTAATGTCTAACCTAAATCTACCCTCTTCCAGTTTTAATCCCGTGTCCTCTTGCTACAAGCCCTTGGAAAATGTCTCTCCCCAGCTTTTTTGTAGGCCCCCTTCAGATACTGGAAGGCTGCTATGAGGTCTCCAGTTTGGCCCTATTTCTGTTTCATTGCAGTTCAAATGCCTGATTTTACACTGTAGTTGGCACATTAAATTGAATTCAGTTCAACGTTTTTGGAAGTATATAAAATGTAGCAGTTTTTCCGATGTATTTCAGTTGACCACCTCTCAGGAAAACAATTAAAAATCTGTAAAACCACCATTTTGCAAGACTTAGGCAACTGGTTCAATTTTAATGCCACTTCAGATAACCACTGTCAAAAGGTATCTGAGACACGAAAGGCATCTTGTAGACCTTAAAGTACCTTCCAAGGACTAATATTGTGCTTAGAGGGATGTTTTCCTACCTGATTTTTAAATAAAAGCCAGTCTTCAGGACATCCTCCAGGAGGTGAAGGTACCACTGAAGGAAGTGTTGCATTTATAAAACTCCTGTGCCTCTCACATATATAGCCATTTGAAAAGCCACAGTGGACATCATTCCACAAGCCTGAAATCAATTTAAATATAAACAATAAGACACCAAATAGGATTGAAATTTGCGGGAAAGCGAACTCGCTTCTGTGCTTTTAGGTTCAAAAGCAATCTGCCTGGGAATGTGAGATAATATGCTTCAGCTTAACTCTCCCTCCTATCATCATGGATTACAGGAGGACTTTGGTCCTGCTGTGCCTGGAAGCAGCTGCCATACAAGACGGCTGGTATGACAACTCAATGACCTGAGTAGAACCCACCCAAAACCCACCCAAATGTGCAATGCTTTATCAGGGAAAACACTGTAAAACATGAAACTCCATGTATGTTCTATTTCTTTACAACTATTCTCTAATTATTTTTTGGAAAAATTTGCTGTTGATTATCATAGAAGGTATTGTTTGAGGAGCTGAAAAGTCAGTGATAAAATTGTGCCTGCATTCCCCATTAAAATGAATTTCTTACATTCCACTTTTATGGCTATTACCCCAAAGGAAACTTCATATATATAACTACTATACTTTATTATGCCTATTTTTGCATATTGCTGCAAAAGAATGGGTTAAAATTAGCAAGATATTTTAACAAACAGGGGAAGAGCAGTAACCATAAGCATACTTTTTAAAAAAAGTTGTGTAACTCACCGTTGTTCTTATATAAGACCACACAATTTTCTTCACCCTTTGCAAAGTTGGGCTCACCCTGTGCCCAAGCTGCATAGTGCACTTGGCTTCCATCCATCCAACTGGGAAAAAAAAAAACAAAAACCAAAAACAAAGCAGTAGTGTTTGCTCAGACAATGTTAATGGAAAAGTTCAGGAAAAACTGCCTTAACATGCAAAAATATTTTAATTATTTTTTTTTAATTACAGCTGGGTCTGTCTGTAAATTGCATTTCCATTATGATTAAAAGCCCTTAGATAATTAAATCCCTGCATGTTAAGTCAAAGAACAAAACTACCTTTATTTTTAACAGACATTATCTATGTATTCATATAATGTATATTCTCTATAAAATGCCATTTAAACCAGTGTTTTTATGATGTGCTTAACTCAAGAGAGAGCACATATTTCACCAGGGACTATAGCTGTGAATCTGCATTTAACTCCCTTGCAGTGGTGCCTCCAGAAGGAACTCTGGCAATATGAAACTTGTACAACCACCTTTATTGAGTCTTGATGTAGGTTGTTTACCTACCTAAACTGTTGATCAGCATTCTGAATTAATCCTATGAGATATGACTCCAATTTGCCATTTTTTAAGATCTAAACACAAAGATGTATTTTTGGTTAGTGCTTTCTAATATTTAGTAGTTACCTAATATGAAAAAAAATCTACATTTTGCTCTGTGGAAGAAAATTGATGACTACACATTGTATAAATGATCATGTGTAGTCACCAGAGAGGACTCCTGTTGAAGTAAATATCATACAGCACATACTTCTGCTTTATTATATTTATTGCTGCTTTCCCAGTTTTGACTGCATTACTGGTATGATCAAACCTTCCAAAGTTGTGTTTTCAATTTAAGAAGAAACAAGGAAGACTTGAGAAAAAATGTAGTTTAAATTTGTTGGTACTTTCCTGTTCTTAGCTAGCCATGTAATTCCTGTGTCTCAAGTTGTCTGTCCTCTCCTCCTTTCATACTGTTTCCCACATAATAAAAGCAAGCATCAGATAGTGTGAAACAGAAAGGAGGTTGTGCGGCTTCTTCAATATCTGTAGATCAAATAAGATTATGGCAGAGGTTTGGGGCAACATCCATGCCGTTAAATTGTTAGTGTGGCCCTGTCACAGCTTTGGCATTTGGTCATCAGAATTGTCTCAGGCAACGTGTACACAGTGCTCCTGAAATTCATGAAGAGTTTTGTCATGTGTTGCAGGAAAACGAATTCATGAAGGTCCTAGTTTGTCAGTCTCTGGCCTGGACCAGACTAAATATTTCTTTGAAAAGTTATTTTGTTCAGCAACATGATGTGGTATGTGACCATCAGAGCTACACTGTCAATAGCCTCACATCTACAAGTTACACTGTATTCTAGAATATGATATTCAGATGAGAGCCAACCACCCTGGCAGCGATGGTCTCAGTATATATCTAATCTGCCTGTTCATTGCTCCTTATACATGTTTGATCATGGGCAAAATTCTGTTTAGATTAGAAAATACCCACCCTAGTAAATGGTAAATTATTTTGCATTTATTTTCCTAAAGAGAAACTTTCTTCTGTAGAATAAATATTTTTTCATTGAACATTTACATCTAATGCCAATAAAATGTAGTAATATGATGCAACAAGCACATTCTCCTGTACTTCACAGGCATATGCAGCAAGGTATGTAGGCCATATGTGGTATAACAGCCAAATTTCAGCTTACATATTTCCACAAAAATTTTCTTTCACTATTATTTTCAATAGTCGCAAGATCTCCATGATTGCTTTTGCAGAATGTTCTGGCTTTCTCCATAGAGGTCTTTTCTGTGCTGAAAAAATATTGTTTGTCGCCTTTTAAAATCCAGCCATCTTCCATTACTTCATATGCTGCAACACAGAAGGGGAATCTTTGTATTCTTCATGGTCCTTACACAAAGCTGGTTTTGTTACATGATACTACCTTTTAGTTAAGAGAAAATAAACAGAAGCTTACCTACAGAAGGGCCCAGAGGTTCTGGTTTCAAGGGTGTCCCTGTAATGAAATGTGGAAAAAATGAAGATGTAAAATGTTTCCTAAATGTTGAGCTAGTGTTCAATTAGTGGAAATTATCTTTAAGTCTATCACTTTTCTCTATTTACATATTAAATGCAGAATATATTTATATAGTGTATTTGGTGCTGAGCAAAAATGGATGTTCAAGAAACAACATATGTATTACAGCCCTACATCTCTGTCTTGGAGGATTTTTGGTAGGTTCATCTTGTACATCTTGAGTGTTGCCTAAATTAGCTAACTGAAGTTAATATGAAGGAGTTCCTGTTTCTGAAAGAAAACTAAAGAGTGAAAATACTTTAATATTGGTATACTCTTCACAATAATAAGAGATTCTTCATGGACATTGGCTTGTATCTAAACAAGAAATTAAAATACTAAACAAATGCTTAATTATATTTTCAGTTTTGTTAGTAATAATTTCTGAAACATTTTTTCTGTGAAACTACCTTGTGAAGAATCACATTTGGCTGAAATTCCACCAACTTTTGCAAAATAATTTAAACAAAAAATTTCCATATCATGTGGAGAGGGATATCGGAGCAGTCTGTCTCTAAATATGCAAGAGCTATAAAAATTAACTCTTGTATGGTTCATTAAAATATTTAAAAGAAAAAAAAAAGTCTGTTCTGGAAGTAGAAAGCATTATGACTGTTTCAGTATCTTTCAGTATGACATTATGCCCTGCTGACTAATGATGGTAATTTCTCCAGGCTATAATTTCTGCCATTCATACAGTAATATTAATTAACAGTATAGAACTACTGATGCTATTGTGAATGATTTTCAGTTTTGCTGATCATGAAGGTGAGGAATTACAAAGAAATTACCAGCAAAGGTATATTACCAACATCGCTTTGAGATGGGTGCCTATGACTATTACTTTTTAAGCACAAGGAGCTGAGACAATGTGCCTTGATTAGAATCAGATTATTTTTGATAATGCACCAGTGTAGAAAAGGTTTTCTTTAGAGAAGTATCACTTTAAACATAACCCTTACTGCTTGTGTGAAGGAGCCTACAGAGCCACCAAAGCAACAATTCTGTTAGCCTTCAAAGTAAAATGTGCAACTTAATGCAAAGCTATAATTGATTCCTCTCCTATTTCACTCAATGTAGTTACATTTTAGAAATAAATAAATAAATAAATAAAAACACAGAAGATTTTGCTTCTGGTAAGAGAGGAAGATGTGAGCATGCCTATTATCTTGAAGTATTTAAATTTTGAAGCTTGTATTACCATATTTTTGTTACAGCATGCCTGTGGTTACAGGAGTTTCTTTACAGATCATCTTAAAAGGGAAGGATTCTACTGCGCAGGTAGTCTTGTTTAAGTTAGAATAGGTGACTAATGTGTTCTTGTGTAGTGTTCAAGCTACATCTGAATGGAGGAGTGAAGTTTCACTTCACAAAGGATACAGAGAATTAAAGCAATCTTTTTTTGCAAATAGCAGCCCTCTGTTTCTCCTGTTCTGCCCTCTTAGCCCCCCACTTGGAAATTCCTTACAAGTAGAAGTTCCAAGAAACATTCAGTTTCATGTCAGTCAAAGATTTTGTTTTGACAAAAATCTGCTTTTGGGGAGAGCAGTGGATTTTACCAGATAAGGCCTTAAGGTTGCTTTCACCTTGTTTTCTATGATCCTACAATTATATAAACCAGTAAATTTTCAGTAAAATATATAATATAATATATTTTTTCCTAGATGAAACAAAAAAAAAAAGCTCAACAGTTGAAACATATTCTGAAAGTATTTGTATGTCTTGACCTATTTTTCACTACGCAGCATTCCTGTGAAATGAACCAAATTTTCTACAAGCATGTAGCTTGCAGAGCTTCCTGTTCTGATAGATTTCAACTTTACTTTCTTACTAATTTGAATTTAGAGTGAAAAGTAACCTACCTTTTTTTATTTGACAAATCCAGTTATGACTGTATTCACAGTGCTCACTAGTCCATGATGAGAAACGATCTTCCACAACTGCTCCACAATATACAAATCCAGTATAGCAAAAATGACTATTTTCCTTGTATTTCACCTACAGATGAAACACAAATTGAGTTTTTATTCTTATCATACAGGGAAAAAGTTGTACTCTGGAAGGAAAGAGAAATAGCACTGAAGTTTCAAACCACTCTTTAGTTTCCTCCTATGGCTGTGCAGCTATGCAACTCTGGGTTTACACAACATTTAACAGGCTCCGGCAGTCCCATGAAAACTCAAATCAGATGAGGTTATAAATTAATACCAGGGGAAAGAAACAGCCAATATGTCACCAGAGACTAATAAAAACCAGGAGACCTTTCTCATGTATTTGCCACTTAGATAATTGTCTCTGTAGCTGCAATTAGTACCCCATGTTACCACTGTTGTGATGGTGTAACTTCAGGTTAAATTGACCTTTTTCTATTCCAAACGAGTATGAAGAATTATGATTTATAGTTACGCAGTGGCAAGGTAGACATTTTTGAGAAGTCTTATAAAACTTACACGCACACCAGTCATGGTAACAGCTCCAAGAGCAAACAAGTCAGAACAGAAAGAAATTGGCAAGGTCAAACACTCACCGGGGATCCGTCACTCCAAGAAAGCCCACCGTCAGGGTCCAAACACTGCAAACCTATCCAGAAAGGCTGATATGATGGGGGTTTTTTTCTGGAGTGTGAAAAAATGTGGCATAAAAGAAGAGGATGTATGTGGTTAGCTCTGTTAAATTTTGCAAGCTATGCGGGACAATAACTCACACACATATTGAAGACTTTAAATAGAGTAGAAATTCTAAAAAGATTAAAATGTTGTTGGTCAGCAAACTCCCATTAGAAAGTAAGTGAAGTTCATGCCTTAAAATTTTCTACTTTGCAAATGATTGTGTTGAGAACACAACAAATGCTTTTTATTCATTGTTGTTGTGATTATAGTGTTCTTTGAGAAATTAAATGTTGAGGTTTGCTGAAACTCACTATTTAGTTTCAAAATGAATCAGTGGAAAATCTTAGGAATGAGTCTGAAAGAGATGCTGTAGAGTCCCTAAATGAGCATTTGTATCAAAACAGCCGCCCTAACAAAATGGACATTGTGCTCGGGTGGGGGCCTCATTCGATAACCACCTGGACCCTGTTCTTGCAAGAACAGACCCTCATTTGGTAACCACCCTGATAAACTGGGCCCTGGTCTCACAAAAAGAGCCCCTCCTTCGGTGGTCATCCCAATAAGCTGGACACTGTCCTTGCAAAAGGAGCCCCTCCTTGGGTGGCCACCCTGATAGGCAGGACACTGTCCTTATTTGATAAGGAGCAGTGGCATGCAGGCGGTACCCTGCGGAGGCAGAGTGCCAGCTTGTGTAAGCCCCCTGCAAGACCACCAAACAGGGTGCATGTGCAGAACTAAGGGTTATTGCTCGGTCAACCCAGCTAGGAGGCCCAAGTGATCACTGGGACCCCCATGTCCCACCAACTCATTTCTAGAATACTCTAAAACTCCACACTGAGCCTGTGCAAGAAACCTCAAATCCCCCCCCCCAAAAATGGTGGGGCCAGGTGCCATAAAATATGCAGGCTTGAGACACTCGGGCCGCGCCCACCATCCAAGGACCACAACTTCCTACCAAGATCATCACTGGATCCAAGGGTGGTGATATCTCTTCTATCCCTCTTTATCTCTTTCCTCTTTTTACTTATCTCTCTCTCTCTCTCTCTCTCTCTCTGAGAGAGTAATCTCGTCTCTAACTTTGTTGAATTTTTCTAGCCCGTTGCTTTGACAAGTTTCTGCTAATTGTAGCCTGTTGCTTTGATAACCTTGTTAAGCTTTCTAAGTTGTAACCTGTTGTTTTGACAATTTCCTTAAGTTTTGCTAAGTTGAAACCCATTGCTTTGAAAGTACCTTTTTGCTAAGCTCTCCTATTTGTAATCTGTTGCTTTTGAGAGAGAGTATAAGTGTGGCATGTTTTTTGACAAGCTTTATAATCTTACTCGATCTTAAGTAAAGGTGTTTTTCGTGAAAGCCTCCTGGGTAATGGTCTTACTCCTAGAGTACCGCTACCGCGCAGAATATTCCCGAGCTTAATCTCACCGAATGGGTTGTTAATAGATATTTATATTTAGTTTGGGCCCCCAGCTCTGGGGAGCCGTGACCACTTTGTGGGGTTTGATATTTATATTTACTTTGGGCCCACACCTCTGGGGAGCCGTGACCACTTTGTGGGATGTGGTAATGCCATACCCACCTTGTGGGACATGACAGATGCATTCAAAACTTTGGTTGTTGGCTTTTTTTTTTTTAAATTTTCTAATTTAAAAGATTTGCAGATGATGACAAATTTTAGGAACCCAAGAAATGTCTTTGAAAGTGGTACCCATATGAATTATTTTCTCAGTTCTTTTTCTTATGAATACAATGGTAGACAGGTACAGATTTTCAACTAATTATGTCAAGGAACAACTCGGGAATATTTTTGTATCAATTACTAGATATTTTCCTTACTTACATTATTAAGTTTTTTATCACTCTTTGCTCTTCTTCACTTCTAATGGCAGCCAGGTCTCCTCCTATTTTTCTACAGAAATCTTGGGCTTCAAACCATGTTTTCTTTTGGATTTCTTCTTTCACAAAAGCCTATGAACAAATTTTAGGTTTGAACACTATATTTGCAGCATATTAAAAATAAATGTACTGACTGCCTTGTATAAGCAAAAGAGGAAAACATTCCATTGTAATTATCATATTTAATATGGATTAAAGCATGTGCTGCTTGGATAATCTTACATATCCCTGATAGTGTGACAAGTGCAGTGATTTCTGTGAATAGTTGTATAAAAGCTTAGTATATTTGTGCTTTAACATGCCATTGTCTGTAGTTCAGACACCCTATCTATTTGGTACTCTTCTGTCTCATGAGTAGGATTATTGGAAAAATTAATACTTACTCTGAAGCATGAATCAGTGCTATTGCTTGTATCCCAACCCAAGGGACATCGGAATTCAGAAATGGTTTCAGGAGAAGGGGGAAGACTATTTTTTTCTGCTAGTTTTTTGCAGATAAATTTTGCCTTTGCTTCACAGTTCTGAACATCCCATAGTCCAGCTGCATTTCCAGTCCTTAGGGCAACACAACCGGCTTCATTCCCTTTGAAAGATATAAAAGGAAATTGAAACGTGATATTTTTATATTTTGATATTTTTACAGCTCATGTGATTAATTTACAAAAGACTGTTTGACATACTAAGTGTACTGTCTGCTCAAAAGAGGAGCTTTGTAAAAAGGAAACCAGCGAGCTGAGTCCTTCATCGTCTTCCCTCCCCTTTGAAAACCTTTACGAATGCATGAACAACCCCTGCGATCCTTTCCTATGCCACGCACTGCAAGGATATGTCAGCCAGTCACTTGAGCTGGAAAGGATTTCACCCTTTCCACTCAGTTTGATTTTCATAGAATCATATAATAGAATTATAGGATGACATGGGTTGGAAAGGACCTAGAAGATCATCTGGTTCCAACCTGCTTGCATGGGCAGGGACACCTTCCACTAGACCAGGTTGCTCAGCCCTGTCCAACCTGGCCTTGAACACCTCTGAGGAGGGGGTAACCACAACCTCCCTGGCCAACTTGTTCCAGTGCCTCACCACCCTTACAGTAAAGAATTCCATCCTTATGTCTAACCTACATCTACCCTCTTCCAGCTGAAAACCATTACCCCTCGTCCCATCACTACATACCCTGGTAAAAAGTCCCTCCCCAGCTTTCCTGTAGGCCCTCTTCAGGTACTGGAAGGCCACTATAAGGTCTCCTTGGAGCCTTCTCTTTTCCAGGCTGAACACCCCCAACTCTCTCAGTCTGTAATTTTGTTTGTATGTGTGATCATGGATGTGTTTTAGCAAAGTTGGGAAACAGTTTAGAATTACAACACAGAAAGTTCCTTAGTAGCATAAATTGCCTCCAATTGCAGAGTACCAGGCATTGCTGTGTTCCAGTTTGTGTAGAAAACACCTTCACCAGTCACCCACTTGAACATCCCTTGCTCTTCCATGTCTGAGAGACCAATCCAAAAATACTTCTCAGAGCTCAGACCAACAAGGCTGGTCAGGTAGGCTTGCTCATATCTGAAATGACAAGAGTCAGATGGGCATTAAGCCTAGCTTTCCCTTAGTCTGCCACTTCTCAGCATCCTAACCTACACAAGACTAGAATGAATGGAGTCTGCACTAGATTTACTTCAGAGTGCAAAGATGTTGCTTAACTGGCTAGCAGATGGTCCAGCTTCAACAGCAGGTGAAAGCACAGTATCCTAAAAAACTGCTACTTACAGAACAGAAGCAGCTGTTGTCTGTTTTTTCAAAGTACTGCAAAACATGAATGTGTAAAATATATTTACTGTATTTACTGATTGTTTTTTTCTCTCCAGGAAAGACTTATTTTGGTTTTCTGGTCTCACACATGTTTCCAAGGAGTTCTCAACTATTTTATAAAATTCCAAGATTATTTTGTCAGATGTAGTTTTGAAACACTTTTCATACCTGTCTCCTACACTCGTTAAATAACTACTGCTCCTTTCACAGGTTTTCTTTGCTTCTGAAAACGTTACAGAGCTATGTCCAACCAGGTAGCAGTAAAAACCATGTCTTTCCCAGCCCTGTTAAGAAAATGTGGAATATATTTGCGGTAAAAAGAGTATAGGTTCTAATTCTTGAATTCCAGTGTCTGCTCTTAAATCAACGTTTTTCATATAACCTAATGTGGTAATATATTAATTTGAATTCCGATGGAATAATGGAATTAAACTTAGCAAACATCCAGAAAGAAGAGATATAATGCATATGAGTCCCCCCTTTTGTGATGATTATTAATTGATCAGTTTTAACTGTTAAAAATGTCAGAGGCACACAGAATGGACTGTATTCTGAAGCTGGTGTGTAAAAGACTTCCTTGCTCAGAACTAGTCTGTGTTATAGTGAGATGCTGACTCAAGTTTCCTGACATTTCTGGGCTATAAAAACTGTAACTAGACTAATCAACTTATTTAACTCATCAGCTCACCTAAAAAGTCTCACTGAAGGGGTAGCATAGGAACTATTGGAAAGCAAAATCCTCAAAATTACAGCTGACACTTTTCCCTTCTATACCTGCTCAAGATTTACTCACTGCATCTGAGAAGGGTAAATAAAATCTGTGTTCAATATTTGGCTGCTGCCTAGTTCCATGTAGCAAAATGAGTCTCAGTTCTCTCTCCCATATGGGGTTGTGGGAAATGTTACTAAACATAGAACATAAGTCACTGGGAAAGTAAAAAGAGGGAAAAAGAGAGGAAAGAAGAAGAAGAAAAAAAAGCAGTAAGATATAATAACTTGTTCAAAACAAATTCATTTTTAAAGGTAATTTGGTTGTTTTGATTTGTCTTCAATAGTGAGATTGGTCATTTTCTCACATCAGGTCACATAGTTCAGAAATGGTTCCCAGTCTCTGCTAGATAACTTGGATAAGCACAAATGATTGTGGAACAATATAAAAAATATGCAGAAAGCCACAGTAATGGCTTTAGTCTTTCACAGACATTTCTGAAAGATAACAGGCCTGACTTATATGGACTAAAAAAGATTAAAAATAACTTTAAAGGACTGTAGTGGAAATTATCACACTTAATTTGATCTACAGTCACACTTGTTAGGGGAAAAAAAATACAGTTTCAATGTCAAAGGGAGCTTATGAAAACAAGAGAGTTTTGCTAAATAGATTATTGATTACATTGTCTTCTTACCTTCAGGCAGGCAGGATCAGTATTTACTGTCCCAGAAACTCCTTGTAGTGGGTCTCTTCTGCAGATGTAACCTAACTTTATGTCACAGGCACTGTCTGCCCAGTATCCATCCTAGATGCAGTTTTGGAAGAGGTGAAAACTAGTGAGACAGAACCTGTTTCCTTTAGAAATGTTATTGATTATTTTTTTTAAATATTGCTTCAATAGAAGAATAAAGAAATATCTATATCTTTTAATGAATTCCAAGTATTTATGCTTAATTATAAGGTTATATTAAGCTCACTAAGTGTCGCTGGCAGACTGTTCAGGTTTGCTTGGCACATAATATCCACTCACAATCAGATATGAACATTGATCTAGTTATGTCTAATTCAAATTTAAGTTTAATTTTAAACAACTGTCTTTCTAAGTTGTATTCATTAAAAAAATAAGAATCAAACCTGAAAAATCAAATAGTAAAGTGCTACACAACTGTTGAATGATTCTACCTCTCCTGCCATAATGACACAATCTTCTTCTCCATTGAATGCATGGGTTGGTTCTCCAGGCAACCATTTAGTATATGTCACAGGAGTCCCATCACTCCACTCAAAGTACATTTGAGTGTTGAGGTCATTCAGACCAATCCACAGCTCATCCACAGCTTCTAAGAACAGAAATTCACCTGTGTTAGTACCTGCATTGAAACAGTCCATAGGAGCAGGATTTTATGGAGATGAGCTGAAATTGCCATGTTACAATACAAACTCATTGAAATAAATGACAGTGGAGTTAATTTAAGGTCTAATTCACATTCTTCTTTCAAGAAGTTAAAAAATGAGATACCAGCAGGAAATGAGATTCTTCAGCTTTATCAGTAAAAGTCCATTACTGTATCTACAGCTACAAGGTGTCTGAGGCAGATAATCCACCCAAATACTGCAGTAACTAGAGCTGTTATTTCCTTCAAGTGATTTCATGCAGTGAAAAACAAATTAAAATCAAAATGAAAAGCCTGAAAAAGAAAATGAAGAGAGCATTAATGATTCCTCTTGTGGCTTTTTGGTGTGTTGTTTTTGTGTGGTTTTTTTTAATTTATATATCTCTGGGCTTCCCTACAAATATTCATGCCAAATAAAAAAGGTAGTTTTTTAAAAATCTTATAAGATTTCTAATAATATAATTCTCCATTTGTACCAAACACTGTCCTGTAGAAATACTCACTGTAGCCAAGCTGAGACAGTATGAAGCCATGCTCTTCAGGGTTGTGGATACTGGCCAGATTGCCATTGCTCTCATTGCAGGAATTTAGGGCTTCTCTCCATTCTCTGGGCTCTCTATGAATCATGAAACAGTGACTTCCATAGGGCAACCATCCTTCTGGACATTTAACAAGCTCTGCATCCCCTCAAAATCAATAGACAATTAAAGTTTTTTAACAGCACAAACTGAAGTCTAGAATAACTGCAATTACACTTTAAATCAGTTAATTAACTGATTAGAATGAAAATTGAGTGATTACAAATAAGCAATGTTTCTGTTTATTTCTCATACATATAAAGCATTTTAGTCTGTTGTTGGACAAGGGACTTCTACAGAAAACATCCTGCATTTAAACAAAAGAGGAAAATAATGTAGCCAGTGGTAACTGAGCTTCACTAGGATGCAATATTCACTATTGTACAGAAGAATATTTTGGAATTCCCTGTATAGTGTTTTCACATTATATACTCCATCCAATTATATTTTTCATTTTTCATAAAGGCATTATTACTGCAGCACTAGTGATTCTCTGCATATGTTGCTTTCCATTTTAAGTCTCATTACATAAATCTGAGGAAAGTATAGTAGAAAAAGTGGTCTGAAGAAACTTGCTCTTTTTTCTAGGTTATAAGCAATCCCACTGAGAAAGTGGTCTGAGCCTATTGGTGCCATCTTTCCAAGACTTCAGTGAGAAGACTCGTTGTTTTCATTAGAATGCACTGCAGGAAGCTTGAGTCATCTCTACCTTTATTTTCAAATACATGCAGTCCATGATACTTATGTGACAGTGTATGGCTTAGACCAGTGCTTCTGGAATCATGTATAATCAGATGAAGTAAACTTTCTTCTGTGTTTACTGGGTTCCAGGAACATTTCTCACATTTAAATATATTTTGTTAAAGAGATAACAGTGTGCTTTGTTCTGTGCCACTCATCAAAGCAGATGAAAAATGACAATGCTGCTTTTCTTTTTTTTTTTTTAAATAGCTGTGACATTTTATTTTAGTGATTCAATATCTGTCTTTATCAGTGGGGTTTTTATTTACTTGACATACCTGATGGAAGAATGAAAGGATCCAGTGTGGCATTTTCCTTTTTACAAATATAGCCAAGTTTCAGCTGACATGGCTGGTTTTCCCATTTAGCATCTCTTCTGGGATTCAGTACCACACAAAGTTTCTCAGGTTCAGGCTCAGGGCTTCCTTCATAGAATAAAAAACAAATTATTTTTATATTGCACAGGTTTTATGCCAGCAGCCGAAAGAACAATTTTCTTCCAGCCTTTTCATGTGTCAATTACAGACTCATTACTTCATTGCTACAGTTATTTTTCTACTGGAGATAAGGAAATGTAATTTAAAAGACTCATCAAAACATTTCTGCAGATGCTCGTCGCATAATTCATACTTTCTGCCATATTTGAAAGAGAATAACAGTCTCAAACATACGACATTCCTGTAAGTTTTGTGAAAATTGTAGAGAGACTAAACTTCAAGCCCACAGTGGTAAAAAGCCTGCAGCAAGCCCTTTCCTTTCCCCTCCACCTGTTTAATCAGCCTGTGAATAGGGGGTCAGCTGCGTATGTGCTGAGGAACATGTAGCTAACTACCAGCCGCAGAATAAATGATGTTGTTGCCCAGTCAGTAGATGTTGGACTGAAGAGTCCAGGCTTGGAAGGTGTAGCTAGTGCTGCTACAGTTGCAATGCTGTACAGTCTCTAGGAAATCACAGTTCATAGTTTTACAGCTCATGAAACATCTAGTTATCTATACAATTTGTGGTCAGGACCCAGTTATGCTAATAGAACTAAATAATGAGCTTAAAACACTCAATTATGTCCATGAAATCAGAGGGCATGGTGTGAGCTGGTATCTTTGGGCAGAAACACAATTAGGCAGCATCTTAACTTCCATCTTGAGACAAGGAATTTTACAGGTTTGAGGAGAAAACAGCTTTCTTCCTAGTAAGAGATGTCAGCTGCTATAATAAAAAGATGTTTCAAAGCCTGAAAGTTAAGAGTTCTACCTCTATGTTGTAGAGCTGAACTAAGTTCAGTGAATCAATATTACTTTTAAAAAATATTAGACAAAAGCAGAATGGCACTGATCTGTGGGATATGTTGTCTGGCAGTTGAGTAGGGAGTGGTGGGAACCAGGATTGGTCAAAACCACACAGGGTAGGCTTTCTTTTTATAGAAACATGTTGGATGGCTTGTAGTTTCTAGAGCTGTGTTTAGCAGATCACAAAAATTATAATGTGGAATTTCTAAAATAAAACATAAGGCACATCTGTTGGATGAGGCATAACAAATCACATGGGAAAACAAATCCAGTTTCCACAATGCCCTTACAGGAGGTATTTCCTTTCTATGTCAGGTTCTGGTCCTGTGGCGTTCAGTGGTGTGCTGGGACAAAAAAGTTATACTTGGGTCCTTTGGAAAGATCCTTTCTGCACGTCCCTTTAGCAGTGTGGCTGCAGATTTGCTCCTTACTGCAAGCTGAGCCTCTGTGCATGCCCTCACACTTGCTGTGTGTCTCTCCCCTGCCTGCCTCTGCGACCAGCCCTCCAGGAGGTTCTCCAGGACCATTGTCCTTGGGTAACGGGCAGTGTTTTCCTCCTCTCAGAAAGGTCCACAGTGTGATTACTGTTTTTTTTGCTTTTCATTTTCCACCCAAGAGACAACTTTTTACGATAAACTGGAAATGTGTAGATTGACTCATGATAACAGCCATCATGCAGGGATAGGGGAACCCCAAGGGTGTGTGCTGCTGGACCTAAGACCCAACCACTCTTCTCTGCAAGGCTTAAGGAATTTGATGAGCTCAGCAGAAGGTAGAAAACCCTCTACCAAAATCAGCAACTCTGGGCTTTCCTGTCATCTTCTGTGACAGATAAAAACAGGTGGCACCTCTGAGACTTGGGGAAAGCTGGAAGATGGCATATTTGTACTTTTATTCAGCAAGCAAACATTCAGCACTTGCTGCAGCCGGCTGTTACCATGACAGTCATTAAGCAACTTTCAAGAATAAACTCCCAATGCTGTGAACTCTATTTACAGTCTCTCTTGAATGTTGAAGAGGAGAGAAGAAAAGAGGAAAAGCATAGAAAGTGACAGGGAAGGCTTTGAAAGACTGATGCTCACTGACAGGTGAGTTCTTGCAGGATGCACAGTCTGATAACCCTGTGAGATTTGAAGAGACACAAAAGTTTTAGCTGGCTTGAAGGCATTCCTAGCATGCTATAGCTCAACTAGTGCTTTTCACTTTATCTGCTTCTGATAGATGAGTTTACATAACTCTTCTCCTTGAAACTCCTTGTGGTATGTCCAGTGAAGAAAAGCATCATTCTCAGCTTTTTAATCTGACACATCTCATAAGTCTTTCAATTCCATTTCCTTGTCTTCATGGGGAATGCTACAGGTCAGTAACTAATATGCATTGAGCATTAGATTGGGAAAGATTAATTAAAAAAACTGTTAAAAAAATTCTTACTACCTTGTGCCCAGTTAAAGTATCTGAAGGGAATGCCACCGCTCCACTGCCAGCCACTCTTGAGATTCAGGCTGTTAAGCCCAATCCAGAGAGAGGATCTCTTGCTGTCAATCAAATCTGACCAAAAGAGATGAGATCTAATGAGGTTTGTTAGGAAATGTTCTGCATTTTCAAAGTTTGGAAGAAGATGATAAATGTCTGCTAGTGATTTCTAAGTTCCGTACAGAATCAGTGATCACTGGTAATAAACTCAGAAAGTTTATTCTGTAGTTAAAGGGCAGAGGATGGCAAAACACTGTTTTTCATATTAGTTTATCTGAATTTAGTGCTATTCTACAGTTCTATGTAAGCAATAAGATCTGAAAACTTAAACATGCGATTGCTTTTCTTAATATTTCTGTAATAAGTTTGCTTCAGTGTGATTAAATTGATACAGGGCTTTTATTCTACAGTCTATGCATAAATCCAGAAAATCTTTAGAATTTTACTACTGTTTTCTGTAAAATGTGTATGAGGTTTAAAAAAATATCTTTCATTAGATATATGTGAAGAAAATTGATTTCTTAACACAAAAGTCATATGCCTCCTATAATGACTTTCCTTCCTGTAAGGCCCCTTTCTGGTATTTTCTGAGCTTGAGACAGCTTAATTAGCTGGAAATACTTAATTTATTTGAAAATAATAATAATAATAGAAATATTATCAAATGGCAATTCCACAACTTACCTAAATTCCACCTATAAAAAGCTTAATTTTCTGTAATTGTGCTATTTCTCTAGCAGTACATATACTATTATTATATCATCTATTCATTGTAATACAATTAAAGCACTGAAATATTTATATTCAGGCAAAAAAACATTAGACCCTCTTTTTACAGAGTCTTGCTTATTAGTTCACCTTTTAGATACATTTGCTCATATATCTCTGTGACACTTAATAATTCTGCATCCTGCTGCTGGCAGCTCTTCCTTGCTTGGTGCCACGTGAGAGCTGACTGGTAGTTTATCTGATAGTAGGTTCCTGTCAAAGGATCTGCACTCCAAAATCTTTCATTGTCTGTGTGAGAGAAAGGAGATTTAGTACTGCAGTTTGTTATCGACATCTTATATAAATGTTATGAGAAAATTTAAGTGCAAGCTTACTTGTGAAATGAATTTCTGAAGCTAATAAGGCTCAGACCCCCTAAACCCATACTCTTCATTAGCTTACTCTTTGATAAGTAAAAGAGGGTTTGCCAGAGACATCAGCCAAGATGGGCCTTTCATCCTTTATTTTCAGTTTCCCCTGTCAAATCTGATAACCTCCAGGTGAAAAAACAAACAAAAGTGTAAAGAGATCAAGAAAGCAAAACTGCACCTTGGTCATTATCTGCTCTGAACCACCTGTTCGGCAGCTCATAGACTATGCCCCAATTAATTCTTTGCTGAAATACAACTGGAATGCAAAAATTTCTGATGGACAGTTTAATTTTCAAACTATGCCATCAATAATTGTATTTATAAAGCTGTGGGGTCAAGTAAGAGTGGCTGGAAAGATGCCCAGAGGAAAAGGAGCTGGGGGTGTTGGTCAACAGCCAGATGAATATGAGCCATCAGTGTGCCCAGGTGGCCAAGAAAGCCAACAGCATCATGGCTTGTATCAGAAATAGTGCAGCCAGCAGGAGTAGGGAAATTACTGTCCCCTGTATTCAGCACTGGTGAGGCCACACCTTGCATACTGTGTGCAGTTTTGTGCCCCTCACTACAAGGACAGAGAGGTGCTGGGGTGTGTGCAAAGCCTGGAGAAAAGGAGGCTGAGGGGAGACCATTTCGCTCTCTACAACTACCTGAAAGGAGATTGTAGCAAGGTGGCTGTTGCTTTTCTTCTTCCAAGTAACAAGCAATAGAACAAGAGGAAGTGGCCTCAAATTGTGCCAGAGGAGGTTTAGATTGGATATAAGGAAAAAATTATTTCCTAAAAGAGTGGTCGGGCTGCCCAGGGAAGTGGTGGAGTCACCATCCCTAGAGGTATTTAAAAGATGTATAGATGTGATACTTAGGGACATCGTTTAATGGTGGACTTGGCAGTGTTAGGTTTACAGGTGGACTCAATGATCTTAAAGGTCTTTTTAAACCTAAATGATTCTACAGTTCTATGATTTTTTTAAAATGCTTTCCTTATTTCTAGTCTGTATGGGGTTTGGTTGATTCGAATTTAGAAACCGTCTTCTGAGATCGCACTCTTAGTCCCTGGTCAAGTGCTAACAAGCTGTGATTACAACTTCCCCCAACTTTCTCTTTTGTTGAGGAAAAGATATTAAATTTCTGGAATTATTAAATAGAAGAGCTGTTTTCTATTTTTTAATTGTTTTTATTGCTGATTCAATTCAGATTTTAACATTGTTTTTAAGCCTGAGTTGCAGACTCAAGTGTTAGTCCCAACAATTTTATGATGCAAAATGCTTCATTTTTGCCAGTTTATATAGTGAGGATGTTCTGAGATTTTCAAGGTACTTCATGCAATATTGCACCAGGAAATAATTTTTAGTAATATCAGTGAAAATGATGATGGTAGTTGGTTGTTGATAGAGTGTTGAACCTGGTTTCCCAGTGCAACTCTCCTATGAAAAGGGTGAATAATGAGTCTGTGGTATAGCACCAAAAAATTAGATCTGAGGTAGCATTTTTAATATCTTCATTAACTCTGTATTTTGATGTCCTTCATCCTTCAATCAGATGCACGTACATTTATCTGTTCAGATAACATGATCTTATCATGTTATCTGAAACATTACAAGGGAAAAGCTGACAGTTGATATTTCAGGAAGACCTTCGAGCCAATCTTCTTATTTTATGTCCTTCAGAAAAGAAATACATGCTCCCATGGAATATATACCAATATTGTGATCCAAACCAGGGATTTTCACGGGTAGAAAAGCTAATACTGCTGTTACGACAAATAGCAATGAGGTAAGGAGAGTAAGGCTGTGAGTAGAGTCTCAATTTTCAGATTATTTTATGCTGAGTGCAATCATATGTAAAACATACTGGTCTTTTCTGGAGTGTTAGCTACTGATGAACTCACCCAGACAACTTTCAGCCTGACTGTAGACTCATAGGAAACATTTTTGTTTCCTCTGTGAGGATGTTATGGCATGGCAGAGACATTTTTGCGTAAAATAAATTCATTACAAGATTTTTCTCTTCCATATTAGCAACAGTGTCTCAGTACTGATGTAGTTAACTAATAGTGTTGTGTTACAGCATCTATGTCAGCATTTGGGACTTACCACCAGTTGGACAGAAGCCATACAAATGGTCAGTGTCAAAGTTGGGGGTTGTTGCACACCAGAGCAAGCCGTCCGATCTGCCGGCAGCCGTGCACCCTGCCTGCCATTTGCCACTCAGCTGGAAGGGGAAGACACATGGAGCTCCATTGGTGTTTCCTAACAGTGTGAACAGATCTGAGAGGGCAAAAGAGAAATAAGTGCAGGAATCTGTGGGACCCAATTCTTTACTTATCTATACTCTCCGTAAGCATATGGGTAGAAAATGTTACAAGTGTTATACCAGTGTAACTGGGGACCTGCTGTCACCAGAAGTGTCTTCCAAGGAAATTCTGTGCATTGAATTCTTTCCTTATATTTATTGTAAGAGTATTAAACTTTAAGATATCTGCCTATCATCCAACAATCACAGAATCACAGAATCCTAGGGGTTAGAAGGGACCTTGAAAGATCATCTAGTCCAACCCCCCTGCCAGACAGGGTCACCTAGAGTACAATTTCAAGAGTACTCATATACAGTTAAATAAAGCACTTTGATTGGAGGTTGTAGTCAGGTCAGGGCTGGGCTCTTTTTCCAGGCAACCAGTGACAGGACAAGAGGGCACAGCCTGAAGCTGCTCCAGGGGAGGTTTAGGTTGGATATTAGGAAGTACTTCCTCACGGAGAGGGTGATTAGACATTGGAATAGACTTCCCAGGGAAGTGGTGGAGGCGCCGTCCCTGGATGTGTTCAAGGAAAGGCTGGATGTGGCACTTAGTGCCATGGTCTAGACAGTGTGGTGGTGTTGGTCATAGGCTGGACTTGATGATCTTAAAGGTCTTTTCCAGCCTTGGTAATTCTTTGTGTGATTCTGTGATTCTGTGATTAAAGCTAACTATTAAAAATAGCCTAGACACACCTTTTACTTTAAAATTTAAAAAAAAAAAACAACCAAAAACAAACAAACCACAAAAGAAAAAAAAATCTAAAAAGAACACATTTTTCAGGTACTACATTCTTTCTGAAGCTAAGCACCAACAGGTCTCCAGGATGGAGAAACACAGGCCTGAATATGTGAATGAATCATCCTCCAGTCCAACATTTCCTGAGGTGGAACAGCTGATGTTAGAAGAAAGGGAGCAGAAATCAAAGGATTCTTTCTGTGAGACAAACAAGTGGGTTCAAGACATTGTAAAGAGTAACCTTTAAAATTTACCTTCGTGGCCTTTAGAACACAAATCATCCATGGTTCCATAGATCTTCCATTTACTCATCATTGCTGAGCCATTGTTCAGTATGATATTGTCATTTTTTCTTTTGCCAGGACTGAGAAATAAATCTTCCCCTTGGATTGCCAAGGTTGTGTTTCTGCACTCCCACTTCTGGAATTCACTTTTCTTGTTGCAGGGGTACAAAGAAATTTTGGCCTGTTTTCGCTTGTAGGGCACTCCCAAACATTCTGCAAATGCCACACTCATCATCTGGTGATCAGACACCCACCTGAATTTTTGTAACTCAGTGTTTTTGTTGCAAGCAGCTGTTGTGACTGCATGAGAACTCTGAGCAATTAAACAGAGCTGAGTATCCTCATTATATATTAAAAATATTTCATCGTCTGTAAAACAAAATAATCAGAATTAAGATATTTATGGTGAGCACATGGTGAGGGCAGCTCGTGAGGGAAAAGATGTGTTATTGATTCTATACTGACTCATATCAGGAGACTAAATCTGAGTCACTTTTGCAAAGATCAAACAGCATTTTTAAGACTTTTATTTCCTTCTGGAAAGGAAAAATAAGTGAAACTCATGTAAATACAATACAGAGGAATAAGAGCACATAAAATACAGAATGACAGTTTCAAAAATGTCATTACTATAATAGAATTTTCATTAGTATAATGGATTTTGTTTTTCAAAAACCCTCCTGAAATACACATTTCTTTCAAGATTTCCAAAAAAGAGACCTTACTGAAGATTTTGAGTTTGCCATCACTTCATGCACTATCGATTTAGCTCATGCTACATCCATCTCTGCAGGGCTGGATTTGTGCTTAATACAGTTTGTGAGTGAGCCTTCTGTGACACTTGCTCCTTCTGTATTGGCATGTTCTGCTATTGTTTGGGGGTTTCTTTTTAGGATTAAAAACTGTGGAACAGTGACTTGTATTCTTGCTTGTTTCAGTATCCTCTCATTAGTATTTCTGTCATAAGAAGTCAAAATAATTCACACAATCAAATAAGAAACATTCTCACAAGAACCAACACTGGACAGTAAAGGTACTATAGGTGTGTGCCTGTGCATTGTTATGGAAAGACAGTATACGAGTGCTAAACAAGCTAGCTAATGTTCCCAAGGAATTGTATGCAGCCTAGTTTAGTAGTCCATCAAGACAAGTGGGCCTTGCTGGGAAGGGCTGCCCAGTACTGCATTCATGCTGCCAATACCCTGAAGTGGCTTGTTCAGTGCTGGTCATCAATCTGTGAACACAGCTGCCTGCTTTTCAACATGTCAAGTAATATATACAGCTCCCACTCGCTTTGGGTTGCAAGGGAGTGAAATTTGAACTGCAGGGAATATTCTAGGACCTATGCGACAGGAGAGCAAGACTTTGCCCTTCACTTCTCAGTGCCTCAAGTCCCTACCTGGAAACAGAAATGTAACATCACCCCGGTATCCATCTGAGAGAATAACCACATAAGGGAGAGTGAAATACCCTTCCAAAAACAAAAATAAATTTGTAGAACAAGGGTAGGATGTTAGGGCACAGCCAATGTTGAGTAGTGAACAGAGCAGAAAATGTCTGGGAAATTCTGAGAAGCTACGACAGGAAGAGTAGTTCTTGGTAGCATATCTGTATTTAATGCTTGAGCTCTCCCGAGAAGGCTTTAGATTACTTAGACCAGCTTAGCAAGCTATGGAAGTTTCACTTCTTCACATCTAAATTTGGAGCTAAGACCTAGTTTCTTCTTTCCTTGACCATTTAGACAGAAATTTTTAAATGTTATTAAATCTTTAATTTCTTACTGCTAAGTAAGTGATTTGTGTAGCACCGTAAGTTTCAGCTATTGCCCCTCCTAGTATTCTGGGATCTAGTAATAGGAGTTCTCACTGGAAACTACAAGGTTCATGCTTAGGCTATAACAGGGCTTTGGGTCCCAGCTTCCAGAGCAGAGGGTACAGGCTTTTTGCACAGGCTAGTGCTGGAACAAATCAGATGGCAGTGTCTGCTTTCGGAAGCTGTGATTTGTACCCCACTCATCCACAAATCTAATGAATTGAAGAATAAAGGAAAAATGTCCTTGAACCTTATCACCATCCTTACATCAAAAGGGAGCTATGACCTGTCCTTGGTCAACTTCAGAGCCTTAACTATGCCTCTCATCCTTACCCTGAAAGCCACAGTGGTTATTCCAGGGCTGCTCTTCAGTGATCTTTTTAATTTTTTTCACTGGCATCTGCTCAGACACAGTATTACTTCTCACATCAAACCAAAAGCTCCATCTCATCCCACACAACCCCATTGTAAGGCTAGGAGACACACATACAGCATACTATTTAATTCCTTTCTCTTTTTCATGTTTTCATAACTCAGTCACATATACAGAGAAAGAATGTGGAGCACACTGTGAAGTCCATCTACTTCACAGAGCAGACATAACCAATAATTAGGTTGTATCCAAAAAGAAATATTCATCCACACAGGGGACTCTGTCTTGACTTCTGATTCCCATCTTTACCCCATTTTTACTCTTCCCCTCTCTTTAAAAGTGAACCAACATCTCAGTATCTGCGTATTTTTTAAACTTTTGTGGACCACTCCAATTAAGATTAATATGAAATGCAGGGCAGTCAGGCTGCATGCAAATCTTAAACAAGCAAGACAACAACAATGCCTACTTTCACATCCACTTTTGCAGGGGATAAAAAACAAAGACTCACCGAGTGTCTGAAAAGCAGTATCAACGAAAGAGAGGAAAACTAATAAGACTGTAGAAAAAGTCAAGTGTTTCATGTCTTTCTTCTTATTCATAAAGATATGAACTGAAATTAATTGTTGCAGTAGAAGTCCTTAAGGAACCAGTTGGTGCTGGTTCCTTCTTGGTTTTGGAGAGTTTAAGTTGAAAGAGAAAACTCCGGGCTCTAAATAAGGAAATATCCTGTCACGTGTGGTATTTTGAAATCTATAAATAATTACAAAATTCAAACTTTGCATCTGAAAGTGAAGTTTCCTTCCATTCAAATGCAAGTGGCAAAGTTCGAACAGTTCTATATTATTCCCCTGAATTATTTTTAGTTTTCTTGATTCTGGTCCGGGATTGTAAATTCTTGACCCTCACAGACAAACAAGCAGTGGAGTGCACTTTAAATGCATGTACTTTAAATCTCATACATACATATCTGGGAAACTCAGGAAGATATATTCAAATTTCCTGGTCAGGTCGGTCTTTACTGCAATACAAGATGTATTCCTTTAATTTCCTGCACAAAACAATGTCAACTATTTCAGTGTGAAAAATTAACCCACGTGGGATTATTTAATTTTGCTCAGTAACTTGACAAATGGCACTATGTATACAACTGGTAAAACTCCTGTGCAGTAATTTCATGTGAATTTATCTCAGGAGAACAAATACAAATTAGCCAGACCTTACAAATCTTTCTGTTAACCAGTGATTTTGACAACAAAACTGCCTTTCAAAATTATTTAGTCCATAAAGTACAAAGGAATTTTAATCCCCAGTAATTCTTTATTTATACCGAATGTAAAAGAGATGAGCAAAGAGGGATATTCTCAAACATTACAAATGAGCTGCAGCCCTTCATGAAGTGGAAATCAACTTCAGCTATGATGCAAAATCTCTTATTTGTTTTGAAGGAAAAGGAGGAAAGATGTACAGCAGAAATTTCCTTCTCATTTTTCTCTCTCATTTTTCATGGATTTATTATGATGAAAAATTTCACAACATACTCTGCAAGGGCAAAATATCACTTCATGTAAGAGAAGAAACCCATTTACACAATATAGGGTCTTTAGAGCTGTGTTACCAATATTAACTATCAAAATATAAAAATTACAAATAATTATATTATTTCAGGTTTGGGGTTTTTTTCATCGTTTACTGTTTTCATTTGTGCTGCCTCTATCATTAGCCATCACATCAAACAGCACTGTATCCAATTCAGTGTCAGTATTTACAAAAAAGATAAATATGGGTATGCCTTGTAACTTACATGAAGGGGGGGGGAAAAAAATGGTGTAAGATTAAGGGGACTGTCAGTAAAAATTATCTGAGTACAGAATGCCCTTCATTCTCTGTCATCTGTAGTTTTTTTGTTTGACTGAAATATCTACAAACCAGCAATCCAAAGTCATGTGAATCTCTCCTTCCCCATGACCTCTCCTGGACAGTTCTTTTGCACTTCCCAGGGGTCTGTTTTTCCCAGAAATCCTTGAGATCTTTTTCTTTTTTTTCTTCAGTCTGTCATAGACAACATGGAATTCACAGAAAAAAAGCTCAGTAAAACTCAAAAGCATTTCACTTCCAAGTGCCCCAATGCCTTCCTGGCTAGTAGCATAGCTACAGTGCCTGGCCATCAGTCCATTTGTCAGAGTTGGAGGATAGTAAGAGAAGTAATTCTAAAATAAATGGTCAACTTGAATAAAAACAGGAATGGATTCTTCCATCTTTATTTCGCATCCAGGTTATTTTATAGTTTGTTTATGCTTCTTTTTAGTCCTATGCCTTGTCCATGTTTCTGTGTTTCCTGCTGTTAGCCTGTCTCTTTGAGGGGATTCATTAGATCATCAAACCAGCGTAACATCTCTGCATGCTAATTAAGCAAAACTGGAATATTATTATGTAAGACAGATCCTTTATTGATATATATTCTTTACTGATACAAAGCATTCAAAGTCATAGAATATGACTGAGTGGTTGCAAAGATTTACTTGTTTTGAAAAATCCAAGTTGAAGTCACGAAGGAAAGACAAGTATTTGCATTTGACTTATAATACTTGGCAAGGAGGGTACTCGTGTCAAGGGTGTGAAACAGGGGCAATAATGGGCAAATGCCTGTTTAATTAGCCACTTTATACAGTGCTGAGTCTTAGTTCTGAGAGTATTTCTTGAAAAGCATAGAGCAACAGATCTTAATCCATACCAAAGGAATACTTGCTAATTTTAGTTCATTGTGTCTGTAACAATGTAACTTGTTTTTAAGCTTAACTATATAGTTTGGCTGTGTTATCCTGTTAGACAATGCTGTGTTCATTTTTTTCTTTGTCGTTGGTAGAATCATTTTCATTGTCCTTTCTAGTTAGGACATGGCTGTATTCTACCAGTGTGCTGTGCTGCCTTGCCTCTCTCTCAGTCTCACATTGAATTTTGATCTTGAATAAGAAATAAATCATGAAGCCCATTGCTAATAAAATGATGAAAACCAGAGTAAGCAATATCCACATGTTCATGTCACCGTGTCGTTTGTCCTTTTTGGCATCTGTAAATAAATAGGAAGCAAATAAAAGTGGGTGTACATAAATAAATATGAAGAATACTCAAAACTATTGGTCTAATTTCCCCCTTATTACTAGGGTGTTAGTTAGCATCCTGTATTTTTGAAGGAGATGGAATATAACCTCAACATCTCCTGATCTTCTTCCACACTTCTCTTGGGGCAAGGATAGGAGGATGGGCAAAGAAGCTATGATAGTTAAGGTGTAGATATTATTGAATAGGGGTTTTTAGGGTAAGAGTTTTATTTAAAAAATCTGTCATAATGTCCCTGTGTCAGTCCCCCTCATAGAACTTAGCATACAACAGAAGAAGCAAAGAGAGGGTGATCAGTTTACCAAAGCATTTAGTTATCCTGGGATGCCCTAATTGTCTCATAAGTACTGTCATATTTTGCTGGAATTTAATTCAAGGGCAACTAAGTAAATGAAGTTCATATAAATATATATATAATTTAAAAAATAATAATAAATACCAATTCATTTTAAAAACCCAAGTATTCTTTTCATGTTTCTGAAACTATTGGAAAGAAAAAATAAATCTTACCCTCCATGTTTGCAGCTGCTTTAGGAATTGCTGTCAAAGAGAAAGGCAAGCATTTAGTCAAAATCTAAAAAGATCACACTTTCATCTTGACAGTTTCATGTTAACAAAAGTTCTGGTTACCTGTGCCTCAAGAGTACCTTATCATTTCTCCTGGAAACACATTTGCTAAACTAGCAAGATGTGCTTTATTTTTAACCTGATATTCACTGTAATAAAACTGCAGTGTTTTGCATATCAAATACAGCTTCTTGTATTTTTTTAGTAACCAAAAGATCTCCCAGCACAGTTATTTTATGACTGTTTGAGATGGACTCTCTCTTCTTCCCTGATTAATAAATCTTGCCCTCTTCACTGGGTCTGCATGCCTGCAGACACTGGGAAATACTTGATCATACACTGAGGATATTTAGCAGTTTTCCTGTACTGCATACAGTTCCTTTGAGACCCAGCAGATTTTCATTTACCCTAATTAATTTGCATCTATAATTGCATTTATAAGCTCGAGCTCTCTTATGCAGTTATTCCCAGCCATGCAAAGAGGGCGCCATCAGCAAGATAATTCTCTGGGTGTACACTTGGTGATGGCCAGTGTCAGAGGAGATCACCCCCATGGTCAGTGGGAGCCAAAGGGAGAGTCTTGGAGTGCAGGTTCTGGAGTAGGATGCCCCAGGAGCCAAGCTGCTGCTGCAGAAATACAGCAACACATTCAGCTCTGGCATGTTTGTGAGCACAAAGGAAACACAACTGTGAAATTGCCCCTTGGATGGAGGCAGAACTCACAGCAATGTGAGCTTTGCTTGTGCTGACACCCCATTCTGCTGGAGAACCTGATGTCAGGGAATATTCTCTGTCCTTTGGTATTGCACTTCGAGGCCACTCACAGTCTAACCTGACAAAGTATGTGTTGAAACTGAGTTTCTGCTTTCTAATATGTTTGGTATCAAAGAGTTTGCTTTCTGTAGTGTCTATTGCTCTGACTAGCCAAAGAAATTCAGGAGTTGTCCTGAAAGGACAACTGCTACGAGTGTGCACAGCTGCTTTCCCTGCCAGCTGCAGTTTTGCTCTGGGAGAGGAAAAGACAGAACCCTCAGAAACATCCCAAACCTTGGGGTTGCGAAACAGGGCAGGAAATTGTACTTTTTTTTGCAGAATTGACAATTAAACTCAAAAATACCACATGGCTGCTTGGCTCATGATATTCTGATATTTCTACTTCCTGAACAGAGCAGATGGTGCTCAGTTACACAGAAACACAATATTTAAAAAAAAATAAATAAAAAAAAAGCTAACCAAAACACTTCTACTATTTTCAAAGGTCACTATACATTCTCTGGATCATGCTTCTGTTCTGTTATTATTTAAATAGAATTGCTTCATCCATCTCTTATTGGCACACTATGTGTCATAGTACAGCAAGAGTTAAAAAAGCAAATTATTGATGCAACCCTTGTTCCATAGAAAGTGAATACGAACACTAGCAGGAAAATATGTAGGTATGTTTGAGGGGAGGAAAACAACAAAGGAGTTTAAAAATTTTCCAGAAAATACTGATCATCTTCAATTACTAACTGAATAATGCAAGAAATTCTGAAGTTATGAAGCAATAAAACATGAACATGAAAACAAACAAACAAACAAAGGATAACTCTATCTATCCATGTTATTTTTGTCTGAATGCTGAAAGAGGTGATAAGGAAGACTGTAAATACAGCACTATATGGCAGTCTTTTGGATGACCAATTTGTGCCCTTACTGCTGAAATAAACTCCTGAACATCAAGAGCAAATATTAAAGAAATCACTTACTCTTTGGTTTCTTACAAATAAAACCCTTTTGGTAAGAGCAAGGAAGGACACTCCAGTAGCCAGTGAATGCGGACAGCTCCACACAGAACTCTGATTGGTCCCCCGAGGGCTGGCCTTCGTCCCAGTTGACAAAGTCTGAGGCACTGTTGTCTTGCCAAAGCAGCTGCCCTAATTTTGCAAATGTTAGTAGCAATACTAATAGTTCCACATCAAATATCATCACTAATATTAGTGAGTATCATTACTTTACTCTGCCTGATAAAGCAATATTACTTTATTTAAAAATTCTGTCAGTGGTCATTTTCTAATGAGTTAATTTCTTTTGAGTCACTTCTTAAAAACAATATCATTGCTTTTACAAATTATGATTTGCAGACTTGCCAATCATAACTTAGTTTTACTTTACATATCCCCATATTTTTTTCTAGGGTGCTAAAGTTTCAAATGGAAAAAAAAAAAAATGAAGTTAGGCGCTTTTTTTAATTTCTCAATTATTTTGGCAGCGATCTCTGGAAATCAAGCAACTTTGTTACTGTGATGTTTAAACATATGCTTAGTTAAAATTAAAAAGTTTCTTTTTTTAATAAACTTTGAAATTTTGAAGGATCAATGTTAAAATGATCAAGTTAAAATTAATCTTTAAAAAAAAAAGTCCTTTCTCTCTGATTATGAATGGACACTAGAGTTGTTTTCTTACAGATGTATGTTTCTCATTGCACACTTTTTCTGGTGGCTAACAGCCTAATTTTCTCCACACAGAGAAGCTCAATGCTGTGGGGTCCAGCTAGATGCCTGCAACTCCCATGCAGGTGCTCCCCAGCTCTGGGAAGATAAGAGCCAGCTGAGACATTTTCCCCACTGGTGCACAGAGCAAACAGGGTGGCAAAGGCTTTCTCACAGGCTGAGAATAAGAGACATGTCCTCAGGGACGGCTGAGGTCAGAGGGACTACACAAGGCACTGGCTGTGGTCCTCTGTGAAGGTCCTTGATGACACTGCAACCATAAGCAGCTGTGTAAAATTATCATCGATCACAGCATTCCTGGATCATTCAAATTTAGAAATGTGTTGTGCCTCTCATGAGATACTTCTTCACCTCTCCCCACCTTTGCTACTGAAAGAGATATAGACAAAATATTTGAACTGAGGCAGTCCCTTACGGCATCGTCCCTTATGGCATCATCCCTTTGGTGGACCCATGGAACATCCAAGATCCCTAACTGACATCAAGTAAATCTGCTTTCTACAAGCTGTCACACCTACTGGATAAAACCATCAACTTCCAATAACATTTAGATTATGTGCAATAAATCTTTTTAACCAGCTTCTATTGTACTTCAATTAGTTCCTTAACAACAGTGCATCTTACTCATATTTCAGTCCATTTAATGAAATCTATTTTATTATTATTTATAGAAGTTAAAATAGTTACCATTTACATTTCTGTATATTCCTATCCAAAAGCCACTTGTCTTGCTTGTGTAGAAGTCTGCATGCTCTACTAAAAAGTTTGATTCAGCCAGACCTTCTACAGAAGTCAACATACCACCTATAACAAAACCAACAGAAGATGACTGGAGGTGTTCCCTGCTATAGAAGTCAGTGGTCATTACAGCTTTTGATATAGGTTAAGGTTAGTAATAAAAATTCTCCTGCTGGTAAGGAATAAGCAGGGATTTAAAACAGAAAATAGTGTTCAGCTGCAGGGGAACAGCACAGACTGTGAGTGATGTGATGAGAAATGGAAGAGATGAAAGTACAGTCAAGATGATGATTTTTAAACAACAGGCAAAATGCACATTATGTTCTAGTGTTTGGACAATATTTGTCATAGGTATTATGGATGATTATTTATTTGTTCTTCATAGTTTGACAGGATGTTATGTATTATGTGATATGGTGCAGCAAACAAATTTGCAATTCAAACTGAAGTATTGTTTTTTCTGGCAAAGGTGCTAGAGGAACACAGCTTAGAGGACCTGAAAAGGTGTAAAACAGCAGGATTCATTTCTTTTGGGAAGTATAGTGCCTTCCTTTCTCTTTCAGTGCCTCCAAAACATGGATGAAGTATCTGATGATTCAGCAGCACAGGTGGAAGAGGGACAAGGAGCGGCTCATGGTCTTGGCCAGGACCAGATGCCTCTCAGATCGAGGAGGGAAGCATTTGCCCTTCCCTGGATCTACAGGCTGCCACAGAACCCTGCTGATAACAGCAAGGACTTTGAAGGAGAGCATGCAACCCATTTGGGACCACAAAACCCGTGTTAAAAATAAGTCTTTGTTATTCTGATATTTACTCCTGCTTTTGTGTAGAGAGAGAGAGATGAAAAAGAAGGGATAAAGCCAGAAAGACCTTAATCTATTTTAAAATCTTACTAAAAGGAGACATTTTGTAAATGAAGAAGTATATTAAGAAACAAGCACAGCTGGGGGGAAAAAAAACAAAATAAAACAAACAAACAACGCCAAGGAAACTGATCACCTTAATTTCAACATTACTGAAAAGCAAACAGCATCAGCAATGAAAAATAAATGATACATTGATTTTCTTTAATAAAATGTGTAGATTTTGCAGGATTAGTTTTCAATACATCTTTTAAGGTTGTGTTGGGTTTTTTTAAGTCAAAACAGAAATCGTGTCTTTGAACAAAAATAATAATTACCTGATTGAATGCACTGAGCCATAGACTGAGCCCAGTTCATTTCATTGGCATTGAAGTTATAGCAGTAGCTTCCAAAAGGAATCCAAAATATGTGATCAGATTCAGGACATTTTCCAATATCTTGCAGGGGATCAGAAGGAAGTATGTCTGGAAAAAATGAGATATTATGGATGCTTTCATGCAGTAAGGGTTGCAGTTCTTCAGATATGCAATCAAGTTTTTTTAAAAAAACCTTTCTTAAAGGTACTTAAAATATTCTTTGCCACACAGTGCATAAATTATCAGTGACTCTGTCAAGAGTGACAAGGAGGAGCAGAACTGCTCAGGCACAGCTGAATGTTTCAATGTAAGCCTGCACTCTTTCATGTTTCCAACTGAATCAAACTTGGACTCTCAAGGATGTTTGAGTGTTCAGGGGTTTTTGGTTCTAGTTTATTTTGTTATAACCAATACATTTTTATAAATGAAAGATACAGTAAAAAGCAGAAAAGAAAAGCCACAAGACTCCTAAACCCACAAGAGGTTCAAGTAATAATTTGATTTGTAATGGAATATAATCTAAATTTGGAAATTTCTCATTTAATATTTTCCCCAAGATAATAATTCTTACATAAAATTTCTGAACAGCTCTAACTCTGGCAATGCATGGAATAATCTGAAGGTCATTGAATATTTATGTAGTAGACCCTAACTTTCCTGCAAGCAATGGCATTATGGAATGAAACGGTAATGCTGTCAGTTAGTACACGCATTTTTAAAATTAAGGTTGCAAATGAATTGATATGAAGCTCAGAGTGTGGCCTGGAAAAGAAATTAAAGAAAAAACACACAAGAAACTCAGAATTTCCATTAACTCTGTGTCATGAGGGCTAACAGGGGTTGCTCTAAGGCAAATGAGAAAGCAAAAAGGTAATCTTTGCCTGTAGCATTTAATTTGTAGTATTCTGCAGTGACACTGATGGAGTAACTATGAAGTATGAGCTTAGTTTTGTGGCAGTAACAAACTGCTTTTTCTTAGGTGCAACTCTTCCTCCTTCCTCAGTTTTTAGAATCTAGTAATAGTGATGCCATAACCGGTGTATGAATGCTGCTTACATTGAATGAACAAAATTTATTCTATACTCAGTGGACTTTATTTATTACAATCCACCCCAAAAAATTCCTGTCAGCAAAAAGTTTCACATTGCAAACTCAAAGTGGAATGTTTAGTACTCCCACAATCTCTATCCTCTGCCTGCCTGCGATGTAGGATAACTCCTACAGCAGTTATCACCCCAGTCCAATAAAATGGCAGTATCTTGGATGGTGAATGACAACTCCATCAAAATAAAACATTATTCATGCAAAATAAAGGTATTGACTTTACATACTGAGGCTTATTATTCCTTAAATATATACTTAGAAATCTGTATTTCAGTCAAAGCAGGTTGATGAAGGTTTCTCCTGTAAAACTGAAAGTCACCACCATAGCTTACCCTCAGATTTTTTACAGACAGGAAAATGTTTTTCATTACAAGGTGCTGTTTTCCAGGTCCCACGGAGCTCTAGATAGACACAGGCTATTTGCTGGTTTGGTTCTCTATAGTTCCAATGAGAAAAACTTATTTTGCTTTTATCTGTCCATCTGTAATAGCCATTAGTCTAAAATTGAAACAGACGTGATATAATTTTTCTACACTATCATCTGCTGTTTCAGGTAAATTATTTATACAAATGCACATTTTCACAGTGATATATAGAGATCAGTCTGTATATTTGTCCTAGTAGTGTTAAAATATTAATTGAATCAGGACTCAGCAACATAAAAGACACAACAGTATGCCTCCCATGCTGAAACACCCCATGAAGGTGTTTTGAAGGCTAAATGGTGCTTTCCCAAGTGCTGCTGGTGCTCTCTCCCTTGTCGAACAACATTGTGAGGTGGAATCGTGGTCCCGGAAGAGTCAGGTCACTGGAAGGAGCAACAGGACCACGGGAACATGAAACTTCTGGAAAACTCAGAAGGAAGTGGGTAGTGGAGCTGGCTGTCAAACAAGGACTCTAAACTTAAGTACAATCTTGACGAGAAGTATTCAGGAGTAAACTGCAGATATTACTCTGAAAAGTCTGAGAAAACTATTAGCTTGTTAGTAGCAAAAGACAAATATACAGGAGCAGGAAGTATTAAGGCTTTGTTGAGTTTTCCCCTGCCCCCTGCCATATTTTTTCCCCCAGGTAGTATCAGAAAGGAAAAGTGAACAAACCCAGAGGATATGTTGCTGACATTAAGAACTGAGGCATAAAATGTAATCCCACTCTAGTGTCTAGATGATTCAAAAGGCCAAGCACTCAAGCCCTTCCTGAGCTTGGCACCATCAGAGCAAGATTGCTGCCTGAGGAACAGGAGGAACCACAAAGCTTCGCTCCGCAGCAGCTGGGCGAGCTCATTTATAAGGACCAGGAGAACATGTCTGGTGATGCAAACTTGATAGTAACAGGATTTCAGCTTCTCTCCAAACCACGTTTCTATGGCTGTAAAAACAACCAGCTCTTATATGAAGTGGACTTAAACACTATTATTTTGTTTTGTTTTGAGTAGAGATGTCCTGTGAGCTTATGCAAGGGGGAAGATTCGTATCAAGGCTGGTAACTACCAATCACTTATATATTGTAAGACCAAGCAATTTGTCTGGTAGGGAGAGGCACTGTTAGAATAATGGAAATACGTATTGTTCAGCAACAAGTTAATTGTCTCAGATAATGCAGCCTTCTAGGAGGCTTTATCAGAGTGCTGCTGCCTCATTCAATCAGAAATGCTATTTTTACACAACATTTATTTTAAGTTCTCCTTAGAGGTACTGACTTTCAGACATGTTTTCTATGTTATATATCAATATGGGATCACAATTAGAAAAACAATCACTAGTTGAGAAAATTATTACTAATGAAACAGCTCTTTTTTTTACAAAGGTAGTTTAGTCAGTTCAAAGAACAATGCAATAGCAACATGATATGAAGTGCATTGAGCAACTGCATACTCACTAGAGAAGCTGTAGCTCATTTTGGCACCGAGTCACAGAGCTAATAAGACTGATGCTCACTTGAGTGCTTACACGGTGTTGGACTTGCATCTCCACATTCACTTCTGGTACAGTACAGCTTTTACCATTGTTAATCTTTAGGACTTGGCAGGCATAACAAGAAAGATGTTCAGAGGCACATCAGTCTTGTGAACCCTTCTGAACCCAAAGTGATGAAAAAGCTACAGCTGTCAATGATCACAAGGCAGTAGCCCTAATTATCATGTTGGTCCCTTTGAGAAGAATTCACCACTCCTAAAAATGACCATCTAAAAGTCAACCAGTGAGTTTGACCTAAGTGTCCACAAGATTCCCATAGAGTTAGTAAAGAGAAGCCCACACTATCAGAGGTTCCCATCCTTCTCCATGGCCTAATATGGAGCTTAATGATTTAAAATAGAAGTTAAATGAAGTGAATGCTGTCCACCAGTTCTAGGTTCCTGAATCTGCTCATGCTACAGTTCCCCCTGCTGATAGCAATGCAGTCACAGCATTTAATGACACCACCTATCACTTTATTAATCTTACCACATTGCTGTTGAGTCCAATCCATAAGGATTCTCCATATTGCACTGCCTGCAGTAGCAGGAATATATTACTGTAATAATCAAAAATGCTGGCAAGCTCTGAAGATCTCTCCTTGCAGGCTTTTCTTGCTTCTTCCCAATTCATTTTAGAAGGAATGATTAAATAGCTGCTGTTACCATAATGGATGAAGTCAGAAGCTGGAGCAGTTGTGGAATGTAACAGTTCAGGCTCTGTAGAAAAGGGGTACAAATTCAAGAAGGGGAGAAAACAGTGCAAATTACTAGCAACCTGAATAGCCATACTACTTTTGAGCAATAGATTACTGTAGTATGGCAGCACCAGCAGCAAGTAAAAGGATTTCTTATTTAAAACACAGGAGACATATTTTGACAGTAACTTGGAAGTATTTGTAACTATAGTGTAAACAGTGTATTCAGGGATTAGGGAGAGGCGCAGGACAAGCTCTCTGTACATATAGACATATGCTGCACCAGATGAAAAGATGGGAATACTGGTCCCGTAGTGGTCCTTCCCCCGAGCTCTCCAGGTTCCCCTCCCATAGTGCAGGTGAAATTCCTCCCAAGCACAAGCATGGTGCAGGATCTTCACACCACTTCAGTCTCAAAAGAGGGGTGAGTTTGATTCCAAGCAAAGTTTGTAGCTCTGCTGCTGCTTCTTTCCCATGTAGGATGAAGTGAAAAAGGAAGCTGTATCTGTACCTTAAAATATGTATGTGGAAGTGGAAGACAAAGACCTAGATCTAGTGATGGGGACAGAAAAAAGGACAAGAACTGCCTTTGTATTCAGTCAGTGTCAACAATGCCCTGGCAATTGTTTTTGCTAGTGACACCCGTGTGCAACTTGTTGCACTTGCACAGGACAGAGCTGTGAAGCATCTGGCCCAGCTGTGGCTTCTTCCTGTATTTTTACTTGCTGCTCAGCAGTTCCCTGTTCCTATTCCTGGTGACTCTGCAGTGTAACTGTGCTCCGGAAGTGTCCCACACCCTGAGGATACACAAAAAAACTAGATTTTTTGCCCTTCTGATTATTTCTGGTCTTGTGATATAAAAACATTGCTAGAGACTGATGAGCAAAATAAGCTGTTTAACTTACTTTAGTTAACCCCTCAGTGGAGTAGGTGTGAGGGGGTTGTTTTTTTGGTTTTCCTTTTTGGGGGTGTGTGTTTAGATTTGAGGGTGAGGATGGGGAAGCTGCATTTAGTGCATTGCCTAGCTAGCTAAGATACCTGTGCTGGAGGTCAACACTGAATTTGTCTTCATGCTTTGTATTTGCATTTGCAAAATAACCTGATTCTGATATCTGTATCTGTGCTAGCTGAGAAAAGCACAGATGGCTCAACATTTCTGTCAGTAGAGAAAAAAGGCATTTTGAAGGCATAGCTCTGCTAACCTATTTTGGGCATTTGCCTCAGGTTGAGGCAGGTGAATAATCCTGCCTTCAAAGTGTCTGCTTACCATGTTCAGGTAACTGATCTGAGTGTAGATGTCTGCAGGGAAGTGAAGTCAGCCTCTGAGAGTGTTGGAGGGTATGCTCGTAGGACTGAGACTAAAGCAAAAAAATGTTAAAACCTTATTCCAGAGTGGTTTTTATTTCTAGAATTCCCGAGTTGGGGAAGTAGGATTGCTTCCTTCACTCCAGCTGATAGAGGCACAGTTGGGCAGTTACAACTGAGGACTCATTTGGTCAGATCGTTCAAGTAAATGTCTTCCAACAGAGAAGATGAAGAGTAAAACTTACTGCTGTCCATCTGGCAAATATAACTTTTGTTATGCTGGCAGTCAGTGTTTTCCCAGTACCCTGCTTTATCTACAGACCTTGTCGTCATTGCAATACAGTCAGTCTAGGGAAAAATTAAAAAAGAAAATTATAGTTAATGAAGTGCAAAATGTCCAGCAAAATAATAGAAATAGGTTTGAGGAGAACCAAGATAATGGCTTTCTTTTCTAGTTTTCAGGTTTTTATTTTAATTTATTGTTTCTTGGAAAATAAACTTCTTGTATTAAAGATCTTAAGCAAATATACTTTCTTTGGCAATTACTGCAAGAATTTTGTTAGTTTATTAAAATTACTTGGAGTGCACCAAAGCTATTTTAACCATGTAGTTCATGGTAATCTATACTGAATTTGTTGACCTTTACTTTGGATTCAAGCTTTACAAGGAGAAACAATAATACAATATAAAAATCTCAAGTAATAATACTGAATATTTTCAGTGAAATCTAGTAATTCTAATTAATTTTAGCAGTAATTATAATATGGCACTCCTGCAGTTCTAGACTTTTCTGCAAAGGAATGTCAGTAAGTATAAACTCTAAAATGCCCTATTAATCATTGGGTACAGCTTTAAAAACCTGACTGCTGACATCATATTCAGTTGCCTTGTGCTTTATGCCATTGAAATATAGTATTCGAGCTGGTAAAGAAGTCAGGCTGGTTATGCTAAGCTTGAGTATGTTATCTAAGTTAAGCTTTTCCTGATTTTTTTCTGTTTACCTCTATTGTAATATATTTCCAGTCAACTCTTATGTATTCATCTCCAAATGGGAATTTTGTTGCCCAATTTGAATAGTCAAAAATGCTTCCGTCTGTCCAAAGATAGTTACCCTCACTGGTAATATCATTCAGTCCAATCCATGTTTCATTGGAGACATCCTTCATGTGGAAGGTGAGGAAGGCTATTAAAAAAAAAAAAAAAAGAGCAGAGAAAGAGAGTAGCGGAGAAGTTGTCTTTCTTCAAATTCAGTGTAAACCAAATTGCAAATAAAACAAGCAATCAGTTTTTAAAATTTTGCAAATACTGTGTTCAGTATTGTTAGACTATGAGTTAATGGTAAAAAAGAAAAATTACAATGGGTAATTGAACCAAATTGGTTTGACTTCATTCCAAAAAGAAAGGAGAAAGTTTTCTAGATAAAAATGAAAGATACCTCTTGAAAATATTATAGAAGTTAGGACTAGAAGGGTCTTCAATAGGATTAATCAGTCTCCCCCAAGATAGCATCAATTGCACATATGTGATTTCTGATGGATGTTGGTTTCATTTCTGATTTGAGTATCTGTGAGCATATAATTTCTATTAACTACTACTGTTTATTTCATCTTCCAAGGCCATGGGGAACAGATTATTCTGTACTTTCTACGTGGTGCTTTTGCCACGAGATGGGAAGTGTCAAACTATCTCCCTCCAGCCGTATCTCTGGATCAGGCAGCTCCAGGTCTTCCTTCATAGGTTATGCTACTTAGATCTGAAGGCTAGTTCGGCCTTGTCATTAGATGGTGAAATGTGCTGGCTCCGTACTTGGCACCAAAAAGTTTAGATGTCCTACCTTGCACTTGCTCATTGTGTATAGAAGCCAAATTCCCCCCTAATTCTATACAACCACTTCTTGCAGAGTGCCAAGTCAGTCTCTCTTCTTCTCTGGATCCAAATATTTTATAACACTGTGGGGAGAGTAAAGGATTAGACAAAATTTCAAGTGTCAAAGAATATTATAACCATTGGCTTTGATTAATTCTAGTGGCCTAATTCTAGTTTTAGTCCCCGCATGTAAAGAGCACCAATGGGGAATCTGCTAAAATGCAAATACTGTCAGCAAGCAAGAAGGAGACCGAGCTAATGACAAGGATGTGTGTGCAGCACTTGCAAACCTGTGGGATTTCCAAGGTTAGCGCTGGGCAAGAGCTTTTGAGAAATAAGTAGGTACCCAAGGCAGATGGGTGGATATTTCAGATCACATTACTGAAAAGTAGAATCTTTGAGGGACTTAAACTATTCCTGATTGGGAACATAATTTGGACCAGGCATCTCTCAGCCACAGACTCAGAGCTGAAGCCTGAGCTGGTGTTGGCACTCAGCATGAGCAGAACAGTGTCAGGAAGAAGTGCTCCTTTTGTACCGTGTATTAGTATCCTATGGGGATTTCTCCTGAATACCAGTGTATAAAATTGTTTTCGTGGTTGTGCACATTCCAAGGGACAGAAGACATTTTTTAACTGGCATATGCTACTTCTCCATTTTTATGCCCTTCAAATTAATAAAAACTTTTCCTATTGATTGCACTGTGGGACTGATTTGTGGCTTTCATTTATTTGATTTTTTTAAGTTCATATGGCCAGGTCCACTTTTTCTTAGCTTAGCAAAAAACAATGCTGACTTGTTTTCTCCATTTGATTTGGCATTTATTGCTTCTTGCTTCACTCAAGATTAGTTGTTGGGATAGTCGATTACATATGGAAAGCATGACCTTTCATTTTTTCATCTCAGGGTTACTCAGAAAAAGCAATTTGCACTTACAGATAAGGATAATGATCAAAGGGCTGGAGCACCTCTGCTATGAAGAGAGTTGGGGCTATTCAGCCTGGAGAAGAGAAGGCTCTGGGGATACCTTATAGGAGCCTTCCAGTACCTGAAGGGGGCCTACAGGAAAGCTGGGGAGGGACTTATCGCCAGAGAGGGCAGTGACAGGACAAGGGGTAATGGTTTTAAACTGAAAGACAGTAGATTTATGTTAGACATCAGGAAGAAATTCTTCACCATGAGGGTAGTAAGGCACTGCAATAGGTTGCCTAGCAACGTTGTTGATGCCCCCTCCCTGGAGGTATATATAAGGCCAGGTTGGATGAGGCTTTGTGCAACCTGGTTTAGTGCAAGGTATCCCTGCTCATAGCAGGGAGGTTGGAACCTGATGATCTTTAAGGTTCCTTCCAACCTTAACCATTCTATGGTTCTATGGTAATGAAACAGTAAGTATGTCTAAAACAGAAAATTCTAGAAACTGTAGAAGTAACTATAGCTGAGGGCATGTGGGCATTTACAAAAACTGAGACTTAAAACATTCAAATCCACCTTTTCTTGAGATTTAGATATGGACTTGAAAATATGAAAATAGGCTGCATTGCTAATAGAATACCACTTAATAAACTGGTGTATAAAGTAAGAGAATGTCTATAGTGAGATGAAAGGGATAGTTTTTTCTCTACCTATAGCACATCTGATAAATATGGCTGAAATTTGTTACTGCACCTTATTCTTAAATAAAAGCCAAGTTTCAGGACATCCTCCCAAAGGTCGAAACACAGTAGGAGTAAATCCTGAGTAATTTGAATTGTGCCTTTCACAGATGAAGTAATTTTTCACAGCACAACTTATATCTTTCCAAAGGCCTGCAAATAAACATAATACAGAGAATCACTGTCTGAAACTCTCATACCACCATTACAGCAGTCAGTCCCAGACAGTATTCACAAAGCATAAATGAAACCTTCTGGAGGCAGGTGCAACCATTCCAATTTACATTATTTGCCCTAATGCACTCCATCCTCTGCTTAAATTCATCTCTTAATAGTGATGGTGTGGTTTTAAACCTCAGCATGTGATAGAAAATTGTTAGTATTATTGAACTGCCTATTTATTGGGTAGCTTCAAATTTATATATGTAGAAAATGTTTTAGCTTTTGATGCTAGATTTTGAACCCAATATTTCTTGTTGCTATTTTACTCACCAAAATCACTGGACATTATCACACAGTTTTCATCATTATTCACAAAGTTGGGTTCATTTGGAGCCCAGGCAACGTAGTTCACTGGGGTCTCATCCAGCCAGCTGAAAGAAACAAGCAGACGGTTATTGCCAGACAGACATCTCCAGTATTTAGTTATAATATCTTTTAACCTAAAAGACTAAGTAAACCATTAAAAGTGACCAGAGAGCAAAGGCTCTACATATACTAGAGAAGACATATCCACAGCATTACTTCTCCTCTGGTTAGTATAAGGATATTCAAGCCATAGTGTCCCATTTTGCCAGACGCTGGATAAACAAGATCATACTCAAAGGGAAGGCTTCTTATGGTCCACATAAGACTGAAACCCCAAGATTTCACCAGTGCCCAGACTTCCCTTTCATCCAAGAAAGATGTCCTGGAAGCCTTCTACAAACAGATTCCTAAAACAGGTTCCCTACCAGCAATTTCAAACAGCTGTTGGGTGAGATATTGCTCACACTTCCTGCTTCCAGCTCACAGAACTTGAATCACTGGGATTAGCCTGATTAAACCCTTACACCCACCTGGGCTTTCTCTGTAGCCATAGGAGATCTGGTCAGAGTTAATCTCATCCTAAGGTTGTTGTCTAAAGTGGATCTGGTGAATAATATCCTAACATTAGCTACTTCTGCTTACTATGTATGAAGGATTTCTTGGGGGTTTCACTCAGTTCTCTCAGTGTAAGACATTAAGTGTTATGAATCTTAGCTGGGAGCTTCCATTGGTTTTGATCTCCCAGATTTGGAAGGAAAACACATAGGTCTGCTTAAATATAGAAGAACTTAACACTTCTGACCTGAGAGTGAGATTAAATTACCAGAATTTGTTGGCCATTCCCAGTTTTCCTTTACTCACCTGAATTTCTGATCAAAGCTGACAACTAAGCCAATGAAATATGATTTCTCTCTGTGTTTTGTGTAAACCTAAAACAAAAGCAATTAATAGTTCAGCATTTAACAGTTCCTCAACATCAAGCAAAAATCTGGGAGCCTGATAACCCTTTTTATTATTATTATTATTATTTTCCTTTTTTTTGATCCAGGATTTCAGTCTCAGGGAAGAACCTTGTCAGAATGCCCCAGGTTTCAAGAAGGCAACAGGATTATGTGGAACATCCTGAGTGAAGAACCCACTGGATAAGAAAGTAGTAAGAACTGTGCTGAACCCTACATATCTCAGAAGAGATAGACAACCTGGGCCTGAACTATCCTTTGCTGCACCTTTAACATTTGCCTGCCTTTTCCTCTGCCTACTGAAAGCAACAGTAATTTCTTTACAGCTCCTGAACAAATATATTATTATATAAATAAGTAACTCAGGACAATAGCTCAGGATTTTAGCCTAGCTAAAACCTGCTATTTTTGTTTTATCAGCTGCTCTGCTTCAGAATTCAGTTATAACTAATAGACTCAGTGCTTACATATTGCCAGAGAAATTGTCTTTCGCTTTCATTCTCAATGACAACAAGATCTGCAAAGTTCTTCTGACAAATTCTCCTTGCTTCCTCCATATGGACATGTTCTCTGCTGAAATAGTACTGCTTATCTTCGTGTATAATCCATCCATCAGCAGTGGCTTGATATTCTGAAAGATAAACATAGATACTACAATCATATCTTATCTGTACTAAGTCTGAAAATTGTATGGTAAATTTCTAGTTTGAAAGAGGTAAAAAATCCTACCAAGTTTGTAGTAGTATGGTTCAGGCTTTAGCAGTGTACCTGTGAAATAAAAGACCCAAATGAGCAACATTCCAAACATACACACAAACAAAGACATTCCAAACAAATAGACACAAAATCCAAAGAGTTTGGCTTTACATAGTTGCAAATACTTTTACAATGAGAAAAAAATGGAACTATGAGTGATCTAATGCATTTGCAAAATTTTAGAGCAAATACCACTGGATTAAATTTAAAAACATGTGAAATTTGAAAAAATATCTAGTGAAAAATACATATCTTTAAAGCATACATACGTATCTCCAAAAGCACTATATTAAATAAATCAGGATATGCAGTCAATACTTAGTGGATAAAATTTACATCAGTCTGAAAAATTATTTAGTATTTTTGCTTAGCATGTTATTGGTAATCTTTTGACATTGATGGGACTAGAGCCAAATTATATAATCCAGCCAATATATCCAGTTTTCAAGCTTACCTACATAGTATTAAGGTACTCTCAAGTACTAATACTTAATGCTGGAATTTTGTTAACACCACACTTCATTTCCAGTGTCTAGATACATTCCTCCCATCCTGATGTCTTGGTTTTCACTAGCAAAGTCTATTTTTAAAAGAGTCTTGGAGAGAGCCAGGAAATACCTGGAGGGCCAGTATATACCAAACCCCATTTTCTGATTACAAGATAGACCAGGAGGAAGCAATTATTCTCAGAGCCAGCTATAACCCCTTAAAGGTATCTCTGCTCTTATTTGGATGCCTGTTATTTAGTTCTTTTTCCAGTTCTTCTGTGGTTTGATGGAGAGGTATGCACTATTAAAGAAATTATGGGAACAATTTAGATGAGAAATAAGGAAACAAATTTAAAAACCACTTAAAATTTCTCTGTTGGGACCTTTCAAATATTTTCTTCTTAAGCAGTTTGTTCAGAATAGAACTAAAATTATTCAAATCTAGTCATGACGAATTTTCATACTTCATCTAATTTTTATTTTATTTTTTAATCCTAATGTACCTATAACATTCCTTACTTTAAAAAAAAAATTGAATACCTTAAGTAAATATGTGTCTTAAGTGACTATGAGGGAAGTAGCAGCAGGAGAGCATCTCTCCTGTCATGGTGGTCATCATCTAGTCTAGATTCACAATAGCAAGATCTAATTCTTTTGGTTTATTTTTTATTTTTTCCTTTGGAAAGGCCATTTAGGATCAAGATAAACTGATCAGAGTATTTATGTCATCGGTTCTGAAGTCATCCTGAGTAATCTCACCAAGACCTGAGAACCAAATCTGTAAAAAGCGGTGTGCTCAACAAACCAGAAGGGGCTATACAAGACGTACTTCTTTGAGCTGGTAAACAGAAGCCAGCATTTTGATGGTGCATTTGTATGACTAATCTACCCACAAGGGCACAGTGATTCTTCCTTTTCTATTAAGCAATTTTTGAATGGTAACATAGTGTCTTACTCACTGTTTAAGAGTAGTGGTTTGTTGGCAGAGTCATCAAATATTAGATATACTCAAAGCTTTTTATATAAGTGCTTCTCCCTTCTCCTTCCTGTTTTGTCTCCTACTAGTTCCCTGTTTGCACTCTACTTTCTTTGCATTTCAATATGCTTTTAAGAGGCTCCTGCTTGAGCTGAGATGTATACAAGTACTTATTTTGCAACCAGGAAGCATGGATGTAAAAGCAGAATCAAGTAAGCAAAACAAGTTCTTTCATTATCAGTGTTCACTTGGGGACCTCAGCCCATTAAGACTCAGTTTCCTGCTGGCAGACATCCCAATGTATGTCCACCCGGTCCGTGTCATGCCCCAGCACCAGGTCCAGGAGGCTTGCCATTAGGTCCCTGCCTCCCAGACAAAGCTAGTGAATGCAGGAGTCCTTCAGGCTACAGCAGCCTCTACTTACAATCTCTTTTTGAGTAGCTGGTTTCTATAGCAACTGATCCCTCTCTTTGGTTCCCTTTATTCGTTTCAAAGTAGGAAGGGAAGATTTTTTCTCTTTTGTATGGGGAACTCTCTTGTCCTGCATCTTTGGCTCTCCTAGGTGAGCCTGAAGCAGATGAAAGGAGGAGGGGAGGACCTAAAAGCAGAGGGGATAAGTACCTTTGCCTTGCAAATTTATTCATCCCATGGCAGAAGGAGATAAAGTCAGAGACAAAGTAAAAGAACATCTTTAATTTTCTGCCTCTGAGTACTAATGAAATATCTTGATTCATTCCTCTTGCTTTATGTGTTGCCTTCACTGCAACCGGTTTTAAAATGAACAATTTCCAGTATCTTTCTTCTTTTCAATTTGTTCAAATTTGTTTTAGTTGTTTTTGAACTTAGGTTTATTGCTCCAATTAAGTGGGAAAGTAGTCGTACCTTTTTTTGTTTCACAAATCCAATTAAGTAAATGTTCACAGCGCAAGTCATTCCATCGCATTTGGGGTGATCTATTAAACATAACACAATGTTCAAGTTCTTCACGATTGTTGGGTTCATGTTCATCCCAGTTCTCATAAATTACCTGTGTTGGAAATACATCTCAATTAGTGTGTGATTCAAGTTGAGTGGTAGTAATTGAGATTGCCTTTGTAACACAATTTCAGGGTCTCTTCATCTCAAGTTCTTTGTTTATGGGATAGATAGGAGTTCAAATAGGTCTGAGAGGGCTGTGAAAGTCATGCTGATGAGCTCACTTTCCCCATCATTCCCCAGAGAATGTGTAAAAATTAAACAGTATGGAAAAATCATGTGTCTGATGGAGGAAGAACTGATGGGTAGAGGGAGTCGTGTTTATCTCATTTTGTGAAAGATTGACACTTTGACTTCTCTGTATTTACACACAGTGGTGCCCTGTAAGGGATGCTGCAAAGATCTAAGAGCACAGACTGTAGAAGATGGGATATAACACGGTACCAGGGATGAAACAGAGGCAATTTTGTACTTCCATTAGTGTGTTAAGACAGTGCCACCACTGAGCACTCAGCTGATGGATAAAGGGCTGCCATCCACCTGCCAAAGGTTTAAAGAGATCAGAAAAAAGGCATAACAGTATGAAAATCTATATATTTAGAAGTCAAATTAATATCCAGTAAAGAAATACTCACAGGGGAACCATCAACCCAGGCAAACCCTTCATCAGGGTTTAAGAGAAATAAACCAATCCAGAAAGCCTGAGTGTTCAGTCCTTTATCTCTAGAAAAAAAATCACATATTATAGATGCATGGGTGTAGAAAGAGAGGCCATGGTATAAACACGCTGCTTTCTGTCACATCTGGGTTGGGAGCTACTCCTGCCCTGTTGGCCCACAGCCAGGCTCACCACCTGCACTGTCTGTCAAGGGTTTGAGAGTGCTCTGTGTTGGAACAAGACTTGTCACATTTGATTGTAAGTTAAAAGACAAGTGATGTGGTGCAGGGCTAGCTCACACTCCCATCCTTGTGGCTGCAAAAGACCTCCTGACTGAAGCAAGAATTAATGGAAAGAGTTTTTAGTAAAAGTAAACCATAAATAGAGAATTATAATGTATTTTAACTAATGAAAAATAGTGAACATTTCTTTTCAACTGGTTTGATTTGCTTCTTGGCACTTCCTGGGGGTTTATTTAATAGTTCATGCTATTTACCTTGTTGTATCTAGGGACCAGATAAAATAGAGTCCTATTTCTTTCAATACATAGCACCAAGAATTCCCTCCACAAAAATTTCATAGTCTAAAGCAAAAAGACTTAACAGACAAATAAGAACACATTCATCTTCTCACATTAATGAAAAATAATAAAATGAAGAAGGGTAAGATCATGAAGAATTTTCTATATGACACTTTCAAATCTATTTTAGAAATTAAACCTAGATTCACAACTATGTGAAACAGTTTGGAAAAATAGCTAAGTATTGTGTGCCATTGACATGTCTTGACATTAAGGAATACAACCAGAATGTAGTGTTGTAATTTTAGGGGAAAATGATGGCATAACTTCTACATTGCAGGCAAGACATGGCATCTTCACTGCTAGCAAAAATTAATTAAAATTAATTCTTGTTTGATTTCAGGAGTCTTCAGTTTATATTCAGAAGATTTCCACATTAAGTCCTTCATTTTGGTTTACATTACACATAAACTCAAGAGGTTATTTGAATGCATTGATTAAAATATGAATTGCAGCCAGTGTAAAGAAGACACTGTTAGAGCTGAACATTTTATTGTCTCCCTTTTGGGGGAGGGACTAACATGTACAAAGGTGATCAGATCTGGAGAGCAGCCTTGATAAATCCTGTGATGAAAATATCAAAAATATCAAAGCCACTTGAAACTATTCAAGATTTTTTTTTAAAGTAATGGTTCAGGATGATATTTTCAAATGAAATTTTTATGTGTTAATTAAAAAATTAATTGTTTTTGCCCAGCTCCAGATATATTTTGACGAAATTCTTATTTAATATGGCACAAATGTGAAAAAGAATCATCATGCAAGTACTCACGATGCTAATTGCCATATTAAAATTTGCTCTTCTCTTCTATTGATTGTGACCAGATTTCCTCCTATTTCTCTACAGAATTCTTCAGCCTCAAACCAAGACTTCTTTTGGTTTCCCTCTCTCACAAAAAACTGTTAAAAAAAAAGTAAAAATAAATTGCTAAATGTGCAAAGTTTGACTAATGAAAGTATATTAATGCCCATGTAGTTAAAATAAATATCACTTTAGTACCCCTTTTGCCTTGAGACAATAACATCTGTCAAGACCTATGATATTAAACATTAGTAATGTAAAGTGTAAGTATTTTTTTTTAGCATTCTCTATTTTAGAATATAGCAAGAGTAGCATGAAATTCTGAGGAAAACAGAAACTATTACAATGAAGGAGAAAATTATGTATATCTTAATAGGAACTTTAACCACTGAAAGGCTCCAAGAAAGAATGGAATAGCTCAGTCTAGTATTCTGCAGTAGAAAGCAGGAGATTGTTGAGACATGGAGGGTGGAGGGAAAATCAAGATGTTGGAATAAAAAAGATAGTATGGACAGAGAAAGCTGTTTTGCAAGGTGCTGACCCTGGCTGAGGAAGGGGTTTTTGTAAGGTGGTGCAAGCATACACATAGCATCACTTTCTACTATGAAGTGCACACACCCTTGAAGTAAGAAACTGGACGCTTGACATTTTGGGGAAAGGGTAATCAACAATTTGGTTATTGGCAGAACCAATAATGTTAGTAACAATAATTGCACATGAGATGGGAAGTGAGACCTTTATAAATACAGGGCTAAAATAATCTCTGGCATCCTAATGAACACAGTCTCAAGAGAGAAAATAAGGATACTTATGTCAAGACCTGGAACAGCAATATTGCATATTTACTTTTCCTTGACCTGTTTTGCTTTTTCTTTACTTATTTTATTTTCAAAATGGAAACTTTTTAAGGCATTTTTAGCCAAATCAAAAGAATGCACAAAACCTTTACTTGCTGAAGTGGCACCCATGTCAAACTACACCTGTATCTAAAAGTGGCACTGGAACTATCACGGACTGTGTGAGAAAAGGTTGGCAAAGGACCAGACCTCTGTAGATTTTCTCTTAGAAACTTTATCTTATACAAGTGATACTGCCAGCTCTTGAGAGGCAATACTATGTTTTTCTGAAGTCTGAAATTCCTGGAAATAAATAAATTAGGTGAGATTCTCACCTGGTAGTTAAATAAAAGAAAGTGTATTTCTAGCATGCTATTTTTGTGGTTTCAAATGTTTCACTGTTGACTTTCATTGCATTTGATGGATTTGTCTCATGGATTTTTGCTTTAAGTACCATGGAGATGATCCTTCCCAAAAAATGACCCAGCACTTGAGTCTCTAAGTATTACCATGACCCCTGGGCTTTCCCATGCTCAGGCTTACAAGGAAGTTAGACACACACTTACTTTTAAGCATGAGTCTGCCCGGGAAGCTCCATCCCAGCCTTCAGCACAGGCAGCTGCAGGAATCTGTACTGGAGGAGTGGGAGGCAGCACTCCTGCTGCCTGCTGTTTGCAAAGAAAATTTGCTGTTTTCTCACAGCTGACAACATCCCATAATCCAGCTGCAATTCCAGTTCCCATGGCAACACAGCCTTGCTCTTTTCCTTTGTCATATGGAAAAGAAATTAGTAAAACCAAAGTCTTAATTAATCTCTAAGAAATGAGACCTTTGGTCATATTCATAGAAAATTATAAGGAAGATGCAGAATACACAGACTAAAAACCATCCTGGATATAAAATGAGTTTGAATACCTCCTGCTGTAGCTGAGATATGAGCTAATGAGTCTTACAAACACAGTTTTGCCAAAAACAGAGATATGCAGCTTTAGAATACAAGTCATAGAATCATAGAATCGTTCAGGTTGGAAAGGACCATTAAGATCATTGAGTCCAACTGTAAACATAACACTGCCAAAGTCCACCCCTAAATAATGTTCCTAAGCACCACACCTACACATGTCAAACACCTCCAGGTATGGTGACTACACCACTTCCCTGGGCAGCTTGTTCCAGTGCCTAGCAACCTTTTCAGTGAAGAAATCTTTCCTAATATCCAATCTAAACCTCCCCTGGCACAATTTGAGGCCATTTCCTCTTGCTCTGTCACATGTTACTTGGGAAAAGAGACCTACACCCACCTTGCTACAACCTCCTTTCAGGTAGCTGTAGAGAGCAAAAAGGTCTCCCCTCAGCCTTCTTTTTCTCCAGGCTAAATGATCCCAGTTCTCTCAGCTGCTCCTTATAAGACTTATGCTCTTCCTTGTACACCTCTGGCACCTCAGTGTCTTTCTTGTAGTGAGGAGCCCAGAATTGAACACAGTACTTGAGGTCTGGCCTCACCAGTGCTGAGTACAGGGGCATGATCCCTTTCCTAGTCCTGCTGGTCACACTATTTCTGATACAAACCAGGATGCTGTCAGCCTCTTGGCCACCTGGACACACTGCTGGCTCATATTCAGCCAGCTGTCGACCCCCAGGTCCTTTTCATTCACTCTTACCCAAGCCTTACCAAGCATTGCACGGGGTCGTTATGACCCAAGTGCAGGATGTGTCACTTGGCCTTCTTGAATCTCATACAATTGGCCTCAGCCCATCAATCGAGCCTGTCCAGGTCTATTCCAATGTTTAATCACCCTCTCTGTGAGGAAGTACTTCCTAATATCCAACCTAAACCTCCCCTGGAGCAGCTTCAGGCTGTGCCCTCTTGTCCTGTCACTGGTTGCCTGGAAAAAGAGCCCAGCCCCCACCTGACTACAACCTCCCTTCAGGTAGTTGAAGAGAGTGATGAGGTCTCCCCTGAGTCTCCTCTTCTCCACGCTAAACAACCCCATCTTCCTCAACCTCTCCCTATAAGACTTTTCCTCTAGTCCTTTCATCAGCCTTGTTGCTCTCCTCTGGACCTGCTCCAGCACCTCAATGTCCTTCTTGAAGTGAGGGGCCCAGAACTGGACACAGTACTCGAGGTGAGGCCTCACCAGTGCTGAGTACAGGGGGAGAATCACATCCCTACTCCTGCTGGCCACACTATTCCTGATCCAAGCCAGGATGCCATTGGCCTTCTGGGCCACCTGGGCACACTGCTGGCTCACTTGTACCAGTTTCCTCAGTAGCCTTGAGTGGATCCCATGCAGCCCCACAGACTTGTATGTGGTTTATCAGTTCACTAACCATTGCCCTTTATCTCGCCACCCCAGGGAAATCACAGGGCAAATAATCCTTGATTTTATGTATATTAGTAGCTGATGGTCTGACAACTACTTTGGAGTTCTCAATATGCAGATATTTAAATTTGAGGAAGTTTTGTACCAGGTACAATAAATTTGTTTTGAGGCATCACTAGCAAGTGTGAAGTCAAGTTCCCACATAGGTGCTAATCAGTTTTGTTGAAATGAAAAAAAACTGGACATTTGCTACTCATTTCTCATATGTGCATCTCTGAGTCAAAAAAGCTCTGTCCATAATAATATTTCTCAATCTGATGAGTTGTTGTTAACTAATGTTAAAAAGTTGAAAAAATGAGACCACGGACCTTGTTAACTCCTGCACAGTATTGCCTTCAGTCTAGCCCATTAAAATCTCTTTCTGTACAACATCACAAGAGGCTTACACAACACCTGACACTCTGCTGTAAATATGCTTGTTACATTGGCCCCAAACACAAAGTCTGATGGTGTTGGCCACCCACAGCTACAAGCACAGAAGAAAGTGCCTCCTGTACTTTGTAAGACCAGGCGATGGCAAGCAGAAGCCTGCATGAATTCCAGCTGCACTCCATCACAAGGGTTGAGCCTGTGCAGAGTTTACCTGGCATTCCTGTGTTCCAGTGTGTGAAGAGAGGAGTTTCACCACTGGTCCACTTGAAACTTCCTTGTTCTTCTGTGTTGGAGAGACCAATCCAGAAATATTTTTCAGACCTCAGCCCCATCAGACTAATCAGAAAGGCTTGCTCATTTCTGAAGTGGGAAAGAGTTTTCATTCACAACCTATTACGTTGCAACATTAACTGGTACAGAGGTATCACGACCATGCTAACATGACCCGAAGGCAATACGTCCTAAGGGAAGTTCAGGCAAAACCTGAGCAAGCTTTTAAGTGTGGTCAAAAGAATTTTGTGAGGGACAACTTTCTTCTTTCAGCCGAAGGTATCTTCTTTTCACCCAGTTCTGTAAAATGTTAGAAATCCTTGCTCACATAGGATTCTGATTGAATTCTACTATTTTCTTTGTCTTTCCAAATCTTTGAGGTCCCTCAAACAGATCGGGAAGCCATGACCAAAGTCAGCTTTGCTATCCATCACCTCTTAAGGCAGTCATGTTCCTCAGAGGCCATGAAGTCTGCAAAGCCTGACTGAGATATGGGTAGGTTAGAGATTATTCACTCTGGCTGTGGTAGGGTGTGTCTTGGGGAAGACTTCCTATATTTATTCAGAATTTGGCTTAGCAGATAGTTCAGGAAATACCTGTTGTTAAAGCTTTCCATCAGTAAACAGATGAAAATTGTAGTAACTGCTTTCCAACAGAAAAAAAAAAAGTTACAACTAACCAAAACAAATCAACAAAAGAAATGCAAAAAACCCACACCCTAAAACATAAAAGCTGCTTTAATTAGGAACTGAAAGGCAGAGAAAAATTATTAACTTAAGAATCCCCAAATTTTGAAAATTATTTTAATAGATTAGGTAGAAAAACATAAAACATTGAGTCTTTTTTTTTTTTTTTCCTGCATGGATAATTTTACTTAGTTTACTACTACAAAATTTTTGAAAAGCGCTGATAAAACACTTTGAAAAGGTAAAAAAATGGACAAGTTTTGCAAGTTCCTCCATCAGAAGCACTGATTTTGAAGTATAGAAAAAGCCACTTTCCCACCTGCTTTCCACTGTGGCTAGATGAGCGTTGCTCTGTTCACACGTCTTACTTGCTTCTGGGAACGTCAGAAGTGTAGAGCCCACCAAATAACAGTGGAAACCATATCTTTTCCAACCCTGTGACAAACATAAGGATCTTAATGTGAAATTGAAAGTGACTTCAATACAGAAATTAGCTCTTTGTGTCTAAATATTTGATTATAAATCTGTTGCAACTAATCCTAAAAACAAGATGAGACTCGGCCAGTCTGCTAATGAACAAAAGCTGGGTTTTTTTTTGCTGTTTGCTCCTACAGAAGGCCTTTTTATTTAAAGGATGACATTAAGATTTCAGTTTTAATCTCTTTTATGCATACATGACTTTTTAAAGGAAATTGTGACTGTGCTACTTGCTATCACTTTCCAGAGCTCTGTAAGGCTGGGATTATGCAACCTGCACCATGCAAAGCCCGTAACTAATGGGGGGGCTGCAGCTTTCCAGAGCTGCGGGGTCTGACTTGAAGAAATACAAAAATATTGTAATATGGAAATGAACTGACATACAAGCACAGCTCCTCAAAGCTGCCTCTTATGTCCCTAAGTGGAATGGGTGAGGAGACTTTCTGAGCCAAGTCAGTGCTTGGGGAGGGAGGAAAGGGGAGGGAGTGCTTTTTGGGGAGGGTAGAAATGGGTAATATCAGTAGTTCTTGCTGCTCTTAGACAAATCTGTGCTGTCCAATATAGAAGAGGTAAATTCTGGAAAAATTACTAATTTGGAAAAAAATAGCCTGCTGATATCACTCAAAGGCCAACTAAGGAGTCGACCAGTAGGACATGGTAGAGCAAAGCTGATCCTTTGACATTTTGAAATTGCTTTCTTTCTTTTATCATTATTATATAGTAAATACTTTATAATAATTAAATAGCAGATCTGAGAGAAGAGACAAAGTGGCTTTTGGTAGTTTTACATGTATTGTTAGGCTAAGAGCATAAACAGAGAGAATAGTGGTGAAATTATTATTTAAAATATATATGTAATTTTGGGTGGCTCATCTGGGAATGGAGAGAAAGGCAGCATTAAATGTACATGTTAATGAAACTTGACTTTCTAGAGTATTTCGGAGAAAAATGAAAAATGCACATGTAAGTAAAATGCTAGTAGGAAAAGACAAGGTTTCTTCAAGAGTAGATTTTCTAGCAGATGTAAACACAAAGACACTACAATAAGCTAGAACCAGTAAATTAATTCCTGCTCATTTTCCACAATTTCTTTATGAGAGAGCATTTACTTTCTGGCAGCCTGGGTCCTCTATTGTCTCTTTTTCTGAGGATTGTGACGAAGGTTTCTTTTTACAGATGTAACCAAGCTGCTTATCACAAACGTCAGCTGCCCAGTATCCATCCTACAACAGCAGGGAAAAGAAACTAATGTAAAAATTAAAAAAAAAAAAGAAAAGGGCATTCGTAAACATAAGGAAAACTAGTGTTTTCCTGTTTCTTCATGAGAAGACCCACTAAAAGATGGTACTTAGGAAGGCTATAGGATCATTGCTGGAGATATATTTTTTGCAAAAAAATAGACACATCTGTCAGGATGGGTTTAACATCCATTTGATGCTGTTTTGAGATGAAAGAAGGAAATAATGCTTTGTTGGAGTCTCAGCATTACTTGCTATCATAAGATTTCATGAGGGATTTGTAAAGATATATCTCATCTGAGGCTAATGGGTCTGCATTTAGAGCAGTATTATTTCACCGCGCTTCTGGCAAAATGATCAGTGAAGCCAACATGATGCACATCTGAGTGTGCTGCAGTGAGTCTAGCTATTGTATTCATCAAGGAGAAGACTCTAAAAATTACTGACTTCCTTTAAGCAAGGAGTTATCTAAAAAATAAAAGTTAAATAGGAGCTTCTTTCCCCTATAAAATGTGGTTTAGGATCAATTCTATTGATGTGTAATGTTGGCAAGCATCAATACTCTTCTATGATATAGCAGGTTTTTCAGTAACAACATTTTCATAATCACATTTTCAATCTGAAATTTAAAATTTATTATACTTTTTGTATGTATGTGTGTGCATGCACATGCATGTAAATGTGTCTAAAAACCCAAACAACCACTTATTGCCAGATAATAAAGTGCTTGAGTCAAGTAGTCAGAAATACTGCAGGGTTTTAGGTGTTTGACAGGTAGGTGTAAGTGCTCTCTTTATGTCACAGCTGCAGACACATGCCCTAGTGCCAGGTCTCCATGCCTCAATGTCACTTCTCAATGAAGTGACACCGAGGGACAAAATGTTCTCTCAGATTGGAAGATGAGGTGAGCAAATAGCATTTATGATAACCACACACTGTATTAACTAGTTCATCCCCATCCATCTCCCAGAGCTACACCTTGTTTCATTGCTGCAGTGTTAGAATGAATCTAATGCGAAAGTTCTGGATCAGACTTTTCACCAGACAAGAACTTTCTAAAGGTAACACTAGCAAAATGCCATCTCTCTATTTCTGATCCCATCTGTCCTCTGGACATCTCTTCTGGTTGATGCCCAATATATGGGAAAAACTATTTTAAGTTAATAAGAAAGATTACTCCTCAGTAAGTATATAATGGCAAGAGATTTCATATTGATGTAAAAAAGACTGGGCTGTTATACCTGCCCCTTCATAACAACGCAGTCCTCCAGACCATTTGTGTAGGTGGGATGCCTGCTCTGCCATTTGGTGAATGTCACAGAAGTCCCATCACTCCACTCAAAATAGAAGTGAGCTTTCAGGTCATTCAGACCCAGCCATACCTCCTCTGTTGGCTCTGAAGCATGAAATGAAATAGGTTTCTTTATGGTCTGCTATGCAATACAATGAACATTTTCACACCTGAAGCAGAGACTGATAAACCTGGGATGTGGTACATGAGACATGGTCTCTGTGCTTTAACAAAAATGCTGGTTTCCTCTCTGATCTGCAGAAAGATCTGTACTGAAAAGGCCTCAGATTCCACCCAGAAATACTGAGTTTAATAAACTTAAGGCTCTCTATGGCTGGCAGAAGATTTTTTACAAACTTTCTGACTATCTTTAATTCAGAAAAACAAAATGGCCCCTAGCATGGAGGGTAGGACAGGGAGTGTCCTGCCTGTCAGGAAATCATACTGAGCCCAAGCTATGAAGACATCTGTCAATATACCTCCTTAATGAGGAAGGGCTTGTAATGGTCCACCACAGCTGTTAACCAAGTCCAGCATGTGTGGTGTCAGGGCTGGTAATTACAGGTCTGAGGAAAATCGGAAGTTAAAAGATACTATTTTCTTAGAAGGATATACAGCTAGAGGTTAGTCTCAGCAAGAGGTTTTAATCTCAGAAAGAATTTAAATTTCTTACAGGATTGGAACTCAGTTCTGAAGATACTAAACATAGAATAAAGGTGCCCAGAATGCAATTTTTGGAGATCTTTACATGTCTCTTTTTTCTTTTCCCACTTTATAAAGTTTACAATGTAGATTATTTCTTGATTAATATAAATATACTTTAATGTTTATGCAACAGCATTGACACAAAAGAATGCCACAAGTTAGATTTAGCCTTCCGATTGTGACATTTCAGGGAAAAAAAAATAATACTTAATACTTAATATGAAGCCCAGCTTTTATTTTACAAATGGGGCAAACAAAATACAGGGCGACATATATACTCACTGTAACCAAGCTGTGAGACTAGAAAGCTGTATTCAGCAATGTTGTGGACACTTGCCAAATCTCCATCTTGCTTCTTACATGAAGTCAGAGCATCTTTCCATATTTTAGGGTCTCGTTGAAGGCTGTAGCAGTGCCCTGCATATGGCCACCAACCATCTGTGCACTTAATAGGTCTCAATTCTTCTAAAATTAAAGCACAATATTTCATAGCAATTTTGTTAGAGGAAAATAAAGGACACTAGAATAGGCCTCTTGAGCCCTCTTTACAAAAGTAGGACTAGATGAATAAACATAAAGCTGTGGTTAGAAATGCAAATATATTCACATGAAAAACAAATATCACTAAGGCACAGCATGCTAAATATGCAAATAGAATTATGTCTCCTTAAGCAGAGAATCATTAAAAATGCCCCCATTGTGTCAGAGATGCAATTTGAAATAATAATCTGGGAGGAAAGAGAGACCAAAACAGGCTTTAGCCTCTCCCTTCTTTGCCCTCTGGAGCAGTTTTCTCAGTGTGTCCCAGTCTCCTGTGCTGCCTGCGGTGGCTGACATTAGGCTCTGCCTCCTGGTCAATGTCTGGTTGCAAGCACACACATAATTTTCATAAATGGAAAAGCTTGCAGTAATTCTTTGGTCACTGCAGGTCAGTAAATGGTGCAAATCAGTGCAGAGCCAGTAGTTTTCTTTTCATAATAACTAACTCAGTGGCTTTTTTATTACTTAGGTACTTAAATATCTTTAAAAGCTCAACTTCAGCTTGCTTTAAAAATAAACTCCTCAATTTTTTTGTAAGGTTACTACTGGAATGGAGATTCTCTGAACTTGTTAATCTACTACTTCTTTAATATAACGTTCCCAGATGACAGCCTCCAGCAGATGCCTCCTACATGTGGCATGTCTATAGCCATGTTGTGTCACTGAGGCTGTAGGTTGGAGTGGCCCATGGATGAACTGCAGCCAGTGTGAACATCACTGCTCTTCCTGCTCTGCTCGTGTGAACCCAATGCACTGCATACTGTTGTCATCAGAGGATCGTTTGCATTAATAGTAGTGTGACTGCAACTGCTCATTTGGAGGAAATGAGAAGCATACAATTTCTGCTGTATTTATGCAAAATGGATGGCCAGCATGGGTTACCATTGCAGAGCAGCTTCTATGCGTCTTGCAAGAAGGAATGACAGAGTGATGGAACAAAATAATAATATTCTCCTGTGAATGGTTAATACACAATTGGAGGGAAAAGGCGATATATAAAAGTCTAAGTGTGGATGTATAGCTGTTTTTCAAAGGTTTTTAATATCTTGGTTGAAAAATAATGCTGCATGCCTTTTATCCTTTGCAGATCTTTACAGAATGCTCTTTCTAGAAGTAAAAAAAATATTTTTCTTTGAATAACCTACCTTTGGGTATAATGTCAGACTTTGAACTGAAGTTTCTCTTTTTACAAATGTAGCCGAGTCTCTGGTTACATGCTTGGTTTTCCCATTTAGCATTCCTTTTGGGATTCATCACTCCGCAGATTTTCCCAGGGAGCAGGAAAGGACATCCTTTGAGTAAGAGATAAAATAGAATCTCATAGCAAAAACAAAACAGGAGGTGTCTGGAAATATTGGTGGCACAAAGAAAACGATACCATAAGCATGGTGCAAGAAACAAACAGAAGAATTTCCGACATGTGAGGAGCACCACAAACCTATCTCTGTCTCCCTTCCTTGAGGTGGCTCAGTGCAGTTTTTCATACACTGCTGAGGAATTATGAGGTGGCTCTGTAAGCTTTTCTATGATAATCAGAATTTCTCCAGACAACACAGTGCCATTATTTTCTAAATATTTTGCTACTTTGGGAAGATTTTATTTATATTTATAGTCTTGGAAAGCATGTTATGGAAAAATTCTAGTCTCTGATCTGTAGGCTTATATATCACTGCAAATGACATTCTGCTTTCATAAACAGGCTCTTGGCTTAGATAAGAAAATAATAGAAACTGCTAAAGCTGATCTCCAGAGTGAACGATGTATTTGAGAAGTATGCTGCCAAAAAAAAGGTCTAGAACTTCAGCTATTGTAAATCAACATTACTTTCTGAAATAGAAGTAGGTAAGGCAGTTTTTATTAGCTAGTGTTTTACCAGAATCTGTTCAAAGATTACAAACTAGATTGTTATAGTTCTTACCTGGAGCCCAGTTTAAGTATCTGAAAGGGCTGCCCCCAGCCCATTGCCATCCACTGTTGAAATTCAAAGTATTCAAACCAATCCAGAATGGAAAACTGAATTTTTGTATTAGCTCTAAATTAGAAAAAAAAGTCAGCTGTATCTCCCTATTCTCATTCTTAACAAGTTCATCTAAAAGAAATAAAGTCCAAAGTAAACAATTTCTACTTCATAGTTTAAACCAGCCCTAAACCAGTACTTTCCACATTACTGAGGTGCACGGATTGGGTCATCAGAAAGAGGGTAATAGGGTTAGGATAAGGTTGGACTCGATGATCTTAAATGTCTTTTCCAACCTGAACAATTCTATGATTCTATGAAAAAAGTAAATATGTAAAAGAACAAGTACCAATTTAGCAGAGATCTCGCTAGTTAAAAGTGCAAATGAACATCTTATTTCACTGTTCGAATAAGATTTTACTTCTCTCACTTTCATTCCAATATAAGAGATGTAAAAAAATATCTTCTTTGCATTAGGTAATTGTGCTAAAATATTTCTGTAACAGGTTTCATGGAGTTACATGATTAGAACAACGTGCCAGTCAGTGACTTCTAGATTTTTTTCTGTGTGAGTGGTTTCAAAGTCTTTGTCATGCCATTTAGTATGAAACTGATAACATGAGACTTGTATTTTAAATCCACTGGAGTTATTTGGAGTTTATGTATGCATATGTACCCATGTTAGGACCAATCTAGCCATCATCATATGTTCTTCCTGAAAGATTAATAATCCTTGAAACACAGAAGAAAAAGGTAAATCCAAGGACCAGACCCTGCTCAGGAATGAGTGCATCAGCATGAAGGTGAGTAGAGGAAACCCTTCCCCTGGGACAGGATGGAGAAGATTCAGTAGATCCTGCCTGGAGCACAAAGGTGGTATGGGGCTATTTCCCTCCCTGTAGTGGTTTGGGATCAATCCTTCATAAAAGAACACCAGCCAGTGGAAAGGCAGTTCAGACCATCTCCCTTTTGGCAGCTTCTGAACCATCACTTACAACCTGTCTTCTTCAGTGAGACAGAAGATAAGGTAGCCTAAAGCTCTGGGGCAGCTCAACACCCCAAGATATTTTAAGGTCTTTTTCCCAATCCTTTTACCTCCTATATATGCCTGCTCATGTATCTCTGTGATGCTTAATAGCTCTGCATTTTGCTGCTGACAACTTTTCCTTGCTTGGTGCCATGTTAGAGCTGATTCTGAGTTTATCTGATAGTGAATGCCAGTTGAAACATCTTCTGTCCAAAACCTTTCTGTGTCATCTGCAAAAAGAAGCAAAATATAGCACTGCTGTTAACATGTTGACATTGCATCAACTAAAAGCCAATGAAGTATGTAATGATGAAAAGTCTCTAAAAGTGCACAATATGAACCATATGCTATAATTGGTTTACAAGCACCAGAAAACTTGAAATCAGAATAGGCATCACTTTTTTAAAAACTATTTATTTTTTAATTAAAAACATTATTTCAAACTTCCAAGTTTTTAGAAGGGATTGAATGTGTTTCCAATATTTACTTTTCAATTTGCTTTCACACAAAAGGTAGTACTAGGTAAACAGCCATATCTGTTTTTTGAAACAAGAGATTCCAGGATGATGTCAGAGGATAAAAGCAAGTGTGTAGGTGGACTACAACCCTGGAGGCTCTTCATTCTCATGGGGCAAGAAACTCCCTCTTAGCTCATTATCAAGAGAAGTAGCTTTTTCAAAAATGACAAAACGAGGCCCTTGACAGCCTGAGGAGCTGTAAAAACAGTCTTTGGGGCACCTATGCGCACATCAGATGCAGTCTTTATTTGCAGAAAAGCTCCCCAAACCTTGTGAAACTGTTGTGTTATTGGGAAGGCAGTTGGTGAGAAAAGTGAAGTGGTCTGTGTGCTGAGGTGGAGGAATTCAAACACAGGGTAGGTGCGGAAGATAGTACAAAGGTGGGAGGGGAGGATAATTTGAACAGCAGCATTTTTCTGTAGGCTGGCAATAGGAGTCAAGGAGAAGAGTGGAAAAAGATGTTAAGGGGAGAAAACAGTATCTAGCAGTGAGAATTGATCTACAGGGCATGTCTGAGGTATAAACAGCAACAGTAATTTTTTGAACGGAAAGTATCAGTCTAAATTCATGCTGGTGATGCCATGCACTTGAGTTACAGAAAATGAGACGTCAAGGAGCTTCCTTACCTCTCTGGTCCACAAAAAGAAAGAGCCACCTCCAGCAGGTGAGTCAGACCCTGGCTGGGCTGGACAGCACTCCAGAGGCACCTCTTCCTCTCCACTCACTATGGAGGGAGCACGAGGCTACTGGGGCTAATAATCAGAAGATTTTCACTGGCGCTACTCTGACAAGGTTTGTAATGAGGATGTGTAGTTGGCAGCTGGTAATGAACCTGGTAGCTCAATAGATTGTTTTCTCAACAACATTTCCTGGCAAGTCAATAAATAAAATGCAGGACTTACTTATGGGGCAAAATCTTACTTACTTAGTGGGCAAAATCCATACAGTTTATCAGCATCGAAGTCTGCAGTTGTGGCACACCAGAGCCAGCCGTCTGACCTACCAGCATCTGTGCAATCATTGTACTCTTTGCCTTCATATTTGAAAGGAAATACACATGGCTGTCCATTGGCATTTCCTTGTAATGTGAAGATAGCTGGGGGAAGAAAGTGTTAAGAGGATGTATGAACATAATCATAAATTCATAAATATTACTTTCTAGTAATAATCTAGGTATCAGTATATCTGTATACCTAAACTGAGGGGTCACACCATTTTTTTTCCCCCTTTTGTAGCTAGAGATTTTAAATAAAATGTTGTTTTAGTAAAATTTGGGTTTAAAATACTATATTTAGCATATGATATCCAGATTTTGTAGGAAAGCCAAATTCTTTTATGACAATTTGCTGATAATTTGTGGTTGCTGAAGACAGAAGAAACACAAGTAAATCTCAGACAACAATGACTTTACATTCTTGTATTCTGTACAGCTCAATGGGTTTGCTTTATCAGTCCATCTTTTCATTAACTGTTTAAAGAAAAAGGATAGATGACTAGAGACAATACAGACCATGTTGTCATTATCATATTTATACAGTAAAATTTAGGTTTCCATTGCATGTTTATGCACTTGGAGAGGTCTTGCAGATTCTCCCTCAACCCAGATTCTTTCAGGTTAGCAGTGCTTCATCTTTTTGAACCATCACAGTATTACAGGAGTGTTCTTTTATGCTGAAATTTCTCGTATATGCTCTCAAGTTCACATTCATGTGAAAACATTAATCTACCCAGTTCTACATACATTACTTCTTTACTATTTCTCCCTGTAGCTATACCCAATGAGTTATACACATCTTCAGACTAGACCTGTTCATCTAATTTGATCAGACTGGAGGGGAGGAGCCAGTTCTTCCTTCTCATACCTCATGTCTTGGAGTAGAAAGAGAAACTTGCACATCTGTCATGAAAACATGGCTCTAAAACCCTTTGACTATCACTGCTCTGGGTATGATGAGGAAGGTAAATGGAAAGAGCTCCATGCTTCCTTACCTCTCATTGCCCTCCCATAGTATGCCATTTTATTTAGTATTTCCACAGAAAGAAATTCCATTTTAAAGTTTCTACTCTTATTACCTCTATTTTCCCCAACATCCCTGCATCTCCCCTCTTTTATTCTGTGAATCAAGAACTGCTAGGATAATACACAACAAACTCTTTACATCGCGGATCAAATCTGATAACAAATACAAAATGATCAGTCCATGCATTCAAACTATAAAGCTGCCTAAGAAAAAGCATTTGCATATCTAGCTTAACACAAAACCAATAGGAAACTTACCCAGTGACTGTAATGAACCATGCACGAGGGAAAGAAAAACTAGGAACCTGGAGAAATTCATTGCAAATGTAACTTGGTTTTCATTCCTCTACCGAAAACTAGAATGTGAGACTGTCAGTGTATAAAATCCTTCTGAGTGAGGACAGTGACAGGTCCTTCTTTGTGTCAAAGGGTTGATGGATAAAACTCTGTACTCTAAATAAGGAAATATCCTGTCACATGGTATTTTGAAATAACTAGAGTGCACATTGCAAACACTGCTCTCTCAGAAGAATGAGTCACTTCCAAAACTGAAGGATGGAGAAACTAGAGGTGATGACATTTGTCTTTCTCTGGGACTTTACTGGTATTATATACAAGTCCATTACTGAGGTGCTACAGAGGACGAACCTCTAAAAAAAGCAATTTGAGTATTGGTGACAAGAAACCTGCAGTGAAATATCATTGATTAAAAACTCAGACTCTGCTTTTACCCTTACATCTCAGAAAGAAAGGAAGACAAAACACCAGTGGTTCAGCACATCACTGTAGTGTCACCACTTTATGTATCTAGAAGAAAGCAAGCAAGTTTTACAGGATCTGCAGTATTCAGTGCATTATGAATTATTGTTCACCTTGAGGGCTAGAATTGCTACTTTTCATGGCACTGTTACCCTGCTTGCTTTGATCACATTTTGAAGCTGGGCTGTGTGTAACTACTTGTTGAACATCTAAGAGAAGTGAAGTTCAGTGCTACAGGCTACTGGCAAGATTTCTTGTAACAGGAGGGAAAATTTTACCTGGAATACTTTTGTCAAGCAGAAGGATGTGTTCATCTATCTGAGAAATGTCTAATGAGGATGGTCCAGGACAAAGAAAAATGTAAGCTAAATTGGAAAAAATTTTTAATCTGTGAGTAAAGTTCATCTTCATCTGAAGATTCATCTTAGCATGGCAATCCTCGTACAACTATGCTGCAAAGCTGTGCTGGCAAATATTCACATGCCACAAGTCCTACTGTTCCTTCTGTTTATTTACATCAGTGAAATTAAAGGAAGTTGTGATAACAAAACTGAAAAAAGTGAGAAGTGAAATAGTCAGTAGAGAGATATATAGTAGCTGAACAGAAGATGTCATGTGAAGAGCAACTATCTTTGATTTTTCATTAGGTGTTAGGGGAAATTATTGCCAGAACTTAGAAAGTACTTAACTTGTAGGAAGTACTAAAAGAATAAAACATTTTCAGAAAAAAATGGATGGATTTCAGTAAAAGTAGGAATTTAATAAATTGTTTAATAATTGCTATTTATTTGATTTGCAGGTGACATTCAGGGAGAGCTTCGTGTGAGCAAGGCTTACAAGAGTAGCCCAAAGTCATAAAGCTTGAGTGATGCCACAGACAACAATGGAGTAGAAGAGAAATAGGAGTGTCCTGTTTCCTCCTTTGCCTCTCAAAGTGCCAGCTGTGCTCCAGTCCAAACTGGATCACAAACTAGTGCACCTCTTGTGTAAACGGATGCTTGTGAGGATCCAGCTCCCCGAGGCTGCAGAGCAATGGGGGGAAATCAGTGCAGACACTGATGTAAGCTAGAGGATTGAGTACTTCAGAGCTGCCCCTTTCCCATGACTAACCAGCTTGATGCTTGTTATAAACTTTTTGGGGGTCAGTGTCCTGCATGGTGCTTTTCCTTTTTGCAATAACCTGTTCTCACCAGTGTGCTAAATTATTGATTGTATTTACACCAAGAAAACACCCAGAAAATAAACTTCATTACTTTTATTATTATTTCTTTAAATTTTCCAGCTTGCTCAGTAGACCCTGTGCAGCTTGGGGAAGGCAGGTTCCTTGCTGGGGCTATCTGCTAAGCACTCTTCCCCATAAAATATTTAGTGTCTAAATTATAACCGCACCTCACCTAAATGCTGTTTTGCACTGCTTTCCATTGTTTTTCTAACATCTTAAACTTAGTCTTCCTGCAGATTCCTGGTACAGTATGATATGCTGCATTCCTTAGTTTTCAGTTCCTTTTTCTCACATTTAAAAATGGCAAGTTGGTGCTTATTCAAGCTGAATTCAAAGTGGCAGGGAGAGAAGCCCTCCGTGTTGCTAACGAAAGAGTTATTGCATGGACAGGAGCACCTCCCTTCCCCTTTCCTCTCACTTGATTCACTTTATTTATTTCAAAGCATTAACAAAAAGGAAGAACACAAGGTGAGAGTATTTTAATTAATTATAGTGAACATACTACATTTTACAATCATATAAGACTGAAAAAAGACAAAAACCTACACTTGACCTTCATATCCTTTGCTGGTATTAACTATATTTTCCATGGCAGAAGATGAAAATAGGAAGGTTTTCTTTCCCAGACTTATCTAAGACAAGTATATGAAGCACCATCTTATAAGTATTATAGAGTATAGCTATAAGGAACAATAAAAGTGCTGTTCTGATGAAGGGAAATCTGTGAGGCAAAACAAGTTTAAGATTGCAACAGAGTTCAGCAGATTTTATTTTTTGCATTCTTTGCAGTGTTCACGAAATCATGGGAATAACATTCTGAGTAGTAATCACACTTCATTGAACATTCATTCTCACTAGTTGACTTTTATAGTCCTTTTTCAATACTTTTCTTCGTTCTTGACAAGGTTTTAACGCTCGTGTTTTTGCTGAGGCACTTAAGAATATCCTGCCTGTTACAAAACTATAACATCAATCCGTTAACTCTGAATTTGTGAAATATGCATGATACAAAAGAGGCTGGTAGTGCAAAAGGAGAAAAAGGATTATATTTAAGATTCCTGATATCCTCACCAAAAAGTTTTAACAGGGACATTCTTAAATTTCAGTAAGTGTCTTGTTCCTCTGAACCGGTACATGACACAGGACCCATTCTCACCGATATTTCTGTCATGGACATATCATTCCAGAAGTGTGCCATTGCCAGAATCTGCTGATAGTTGTCTTTGTCTTTTTCTCTTGTAGAAATAGACTGATAAGCCAGCTCCAAAAAGAGTGAGAATAACCAAGAAAATGAGTGGCCAAACAGAGAGATGCACGGGTGGGTGAGTCTTCTCCTTGCCTGAAATGAATGCATTTAACTGTAAGAAAATTTAGTAATTTTTTATTCCACATATATCATGAAAAACGAGGTGTTCTCTCCTGCCTCAACTTGGAGTCTGTTCAGTGCAAATCTGAGCCCTGAATGGTTACTGATCAGTAGCCGGGTCCCTGTTACTAAAGCTAACATTGTTTTAGTAGATCCAGATCACAGCAATATACAATGCATGCTTGTAAAAATTTAATGAAAATGCATGCTTTAGATATGGATATGAGATACTAATTATTTGGAAATTAGTTTTTCAATATTCTAATGTTACATTAATTACAAAACTAACCATGGAAGAAATTTACATATACGTCTATATAGGTTTTAATAGTCTATTTAAAGCTCTCTGTGCCTGGTCCTCAAAGTTAGTCACAAGCTGGGTCACTGCTGAGCTTAGCAGCTCAGGGTTAGCCCGACAGCAATCCAGTCCACCAAGAACACAAGTGCTCATGTGCATGTAAAACGCACCATGGGATTGCCCTGAGTGATTTGTAACCATGTATCCCAGGAATTTACAACAGGACTTTTTCTCTGAAAGGTGGCAATTTGGGTAAACTCATTTTAAATGCTTCTTGTACTGAAGTTTTAATTTTCTTATGAAGCTCTTACCTTTTTGCTGTTGAGGACTCCCACTTGGCTCAACTTCAATGAATATCAAAGAGAAACAATATGACACTTAGAATTTATAGAATTAGAATGCTAGAATTCAATTAGAATTTATAATTTGTACTATTTTTTCTAGAATTATAGAGGAACAAAAACCCCTGAAGTGTTACTATTTCATTAATATGTCTGTTATAAAAGGCAACATAAGTGAGGCAAAAAATGTTACTAAGGTTTTACCTTCCTATTTCACTTTACCTATACTATAATATTCATTAATTTAAAAAATTATATTGTTTTTATATCTACCGACATTCAAATACCTACTCTTTTCTATGTTTATTCCAAAATATCTTTTCACGGTTTTCCTGAAATAGTGATTTTAATTTACTAAGACCACCATGTACAACTCTGGAGACTAATTTCACATAGCACATTTTGTGAAGCTCTGCATGTCCAGAACAATTCTACTGTTACAATTAATTTTAAGATTCTTGAATGTCTTCCCTGGATAAATGCCCTCTGAATCAAGGATGTGATCTCTCCATTTGCTTATGCATAAGAAAGAGACAGAGAAAAAGAAAATCCCTTTATGACATGCAAAAAATGTTTGACACCCAGAAAACAAGAATTAAACATACTGGATGGTCTTATAATTTAAGAAAAACTATTCTGAGTCTAGGCTCCCTAAATTACCAAGAAAATACTTCTCCTCTTGGCTTTGTTACATTACAGTTTGCAAACACACTTGCTATCCAGGGGAGAAATTATAAAGGAAAAAAAAAAAATTAAAATGAAATTAAAGCAGAGCAGAATGTCAGATTAATAGGAATGAAGCAAGAGAATCCCCTACTAAGGCAGGAAATGGTTACATATGAGAGTATCTTATGATTCAATCGATGGATTTTAGTGTTTCCTCATTATTTTTTGTACTATATGGGATAGAATATAATTTGAATGTTCTTAGTGCATCTTTAATGGGGATGAACTGGTTTACTGATGTGTCCATGTGCTGATTTAAGCAAGAAAATTAACAGTGCATGAGAGATTACTGTCTGTTGGTACATTTCAGTTTGTTTTTTTTTAATTAAAGACTATGTTTGCAAAATGAATAAAAGCTAACCTCAAATTTTCAATTATTTTTCTGCGAACTATAGTGTCTTCCAATGTCTTTAGTATTGAAATCACATCCTTTCAACTTTCCATCTTAACAAAGGAATCTTAAAAATTGTTTTACACAAGAAATGAGGTTTTCAGAATTGGATGGAGATGTTCCCCATGATTTAGTGGGGTCAATGAACAATGCAAAAGCTGGAAAATTAAACCTGATCTCACAGCCACTAAAGATGAAAGTACAAAGGTTTAAAGATGGCAACCTGCCACTATTTAGGTAAGATTGATTTTAAAATCTGACTTAAGAGAATGAAATGTTAGCGCATTCTTTCAGATAATTATATCTCATGTCTCTCCACTTAAGAATATTATATGTGGGTTTTTACTTCTGAAATATTAGTCTGGCATATACAGCACTGTATGAAATATTCCAACAATTCTGGTAAGACAGCTTATGTAATGACTTGAAGTTTTCATTTAGTAGGAAGGTACTCCTTATATTATTATTGCAACATAAACAGATGGCCTTTTAGTATCCCTGAAGCATTACTGACTTCAAGGTTATTGAATCAAGCCCTAAATGAAGCCAGATTTTGACATTGGGCAGTAATATAGTTTTTGAGTGCAACAAACTTACAAAGGAAGCTTGATTATTCACATTCATTCCTCCTTGAAAGGGTAATAAATGTTTTAATACTTAGTCCCTGGAAAAGTTGTAAGTTTGCACAAGTGTTTGACAGATGCAATACCAATGCCTGTGTTAGGTATTAAAAAGTGTTCTGAAAGTCTCATTCTTGAGATAAGATGCATACAGCACATTACCATATTCCCACATGAGTTGCAGACAGTGTTGTGAAGAGCTCACAGTCTGCAAAAACAGGCAATTACAAATGTTTAGAAAAGTGGGATATGCCAAATGAAACTGTCAGAAACAACTTCTAGACCTGTGGTGGTGGGCTATAACAGTTACTAGTAAATAGATTTTCTCTGTCCCAAAGGACTGAGACACTAAAGACTTACCTTTGGGTTTTTTGCAGACAAATCCTTTTTCAGAAGAGCAGTCAGTGTTGTCCCAGTAACCAGATGGTGCAGTCATTTCAACACAGTGATGCTCCACACTGGACTCTTTCTCCTCCCAGTTGACAAAGTCCAGTGCAGCATTATCTAGCCACAACCACTGCCCTAAAGAGAAATATACAGCATAAAAATAAATAAATAAATAAAAACATATTTTTACTCCTTCACTCAGCAAATGACTTAAAAATGTAATAGTAACCCACTTTTAAGCAAAGACCACTTCAGGTTTTGTAAAAATACCATTATGCTTAATTTTCTCATATTAGCAAAGCATTTCTAAATTAAATATCGAAAGTAAGATATTACCATCCACATTTCGGTAAAGTCCTATCCAGAAGCCTCCCACTTTACTTCCAAGTGGCTGTATTGTATGGATCAGAAAGTCAGATTCATCCATATTTTCTACCGAAACCAAGGTAGCACCTGAAAGGCATTAGCAAACAAATAAACCTAACCTATGTGAGCAACTATTGCAATGAACTCTTCTTTCAAGGCTGTACAAACAGAAAAACTTTTGAAAGTATTATGCATGCTACTCTGCTGGCTTCTCCCCCATTGCTTTTTGCCAATAACAGAGCCTGGGAGGTGCTTAGTGGCCATGGCCCACCCCCACCATCCCCAGGGTGGTGCCCCAGAAACCAGGAGCTGATGGGGAGCTCCTCACCTGGGGAGGCTGCAGCCCCTGGGAGGCAGATGGCTCCACAGAGTTGCGTGTCAGTTTATTTTCATTGTGCCAGATTTAGAATAGCATGGTAGGTAAATAAAGTCTTTCTAATTATTATTTTTTAATCAATGTTTTTACATTTTTATGTGAGTTTTTTATAAACTTTTGTACACATCTTGTCAGTTGACAATGAAGGCTCTCACCTAACTGAGCACATTCGAGGGAGGCCACTGCCCAGCTTGTCCCAGCTGATGCTTCGAAGTAGTAGCAGTGGCCACCATAAGGGATCCAAGCTCGGAGTTCACCTGCTTCAGGGCAGTCTCCGGGCAGCTGAGCAGGGTCAGTAGGAGCCATAGCTAAAGAAACCATATGGTATGAAATTGATATTGCATTATGAGTAGCCTATAAGGTAGGATATATGTGTAAAAAGGGTTAGATTTCCCTTACCCAGCTTTAACTATCTGGACGTCTACTCAACTATTCCTAAAGGCCCTTAGCTCAGATAACAGGGAGACCCAGGCAATCAAGAGTGTGAAGCATCTTATGTCTCTAATCACATTTTTTAGGAATCAAATCACATCCTGCAGCATCTAACTGCCTTGACAGTACTGTGAGGAAAGCAAACCCTGAGGAATGGTTTAGATCTGAAATTTACATTCTCACAACACACTAGGTTTCTATCGGCTAGTGAGTGAATCATTGATACCACAGTCCCACACTGTATGGCTGCCTGGTCTCTGTATATTGTCACATTATCCAAAGAAGCCATCAGTGGAGCATGCCACTGCCAAATGAATCTGTGTTTCTGATCACATGTGCAACTCTGATTCAATTTTACCAGTCTGCGCTTCATGTGCAAACCAAATTTCAGGCTGGAAATTTTAAGTTGTAAGCCACTTTCAAGTGGCAAAATCTATCTTAAATCTCACATCAGGATCAGGCTATAATATGTATTTTTAAAACCTCAAGGAGGGAAAACAACACAACTCCACAAAATCTACAAGCAGACATGTTTCTGCATACCTCTACAAAGAGTTAAGGTATCATTCACATTCCCAAGTCTCCCACAGCTACATAAAAACTGCTTTAGCTTTAGCAATAGTGAATGGAAGCAAAACTCTGTCCTGCATTTAGGTTCAGTGACATCTGTGTGTGAACTTTTCCAGCTGTAGTCCACGTAGTCAGTGCATCTTCCCAGCACTTACTTATATTACACACAATCTCAAGTGTGATTTAAGCTCACATCTCAGAAAGAGCAAAATACCATGAAGATAGAGCTTCATCTTACGCAGTTATGACTACCATGAAAGCAGTGCAGCCAGATCCATTTGTAGAAGAGGCTTTCATGTGCCTGAATTAATTCAAACCTCTAAATTCTACAGGGAGGTAGACAGAATCTTGAAACGTACTCCTCTGAGGGTTTTAGCCCAAGCCAAAGCAAAGTCTCTAGGATAAGTAAGACTATTAGAATTAGGAATGTGTCTTTAAAATGATGACATTATTTTGCTTACCATCTGAAGTCTTACAAACTGAAAAGTAGCTTTCATTGCAGGATGCTGTTTTCCAAGTACCATCAAGATCTAGGTAGACACAAGCATTTTTCTCCTTCGGTTCTCCTGCTGCCCATTTTGTGTACCTGGTTTTCCAGTTATCTGTCCATTTGTGATAGCTGCCAGTCTGAAAACAAAGCAGTTCTGGTGACAGTTTTTTTACCTAAGAAGCTCTGACAAACAAACATAGTGTCCTATGCCTATTCAAGTTTTTCAGAAAAAAAAAGGCCTGTGATACTATGATTTCTGACCACCATTCACTGTTCTAAACAATATCACTGGGTGCTCTGAATTATGCAAGAACATGGCAAGAAACTGAAAAAAACCTCAAAAAATTCAGCAAAGAGCTTGCTCAAACCAAAACAATGTCTGAAGTCATTTAGTAAATCCCATATCAAGAGAAGAAATTACAGAGAATTCATCCACTCTACTCTGCTTTATTTAAATTAGAACTGGAAGCTATTTGGTGAGTAAGGGTTACTTGACATTAAACAGTCAAAGTAATCTTAACATTTCTTTCTAATACTCATAATAACGTTTATTACTATAATAATAGTTATCAGTAGCCCTCTATCTGGCAGGAATTTAGACTATCAGAATGGACAATGGTTGCTTCACGGTAGCTGCACATCCTGGCTTGTGATTCTCAATCTGCACCTTTATTTCTTTTACCATTTCTAGAGCTTCCTATTTTCATCTACTGCTTCCTGCTTAGCCTTTTGTGTGACCCTTCACTTCATTTGGTGCATGAAAGTCTTCAAGTAACTGTAACAAGACCACTTGAAATACAAGCATGTATACAGTGAAGCCATTCAGAGCACAGTTGTTTCAGCACTGTTAAAAATTGGGCATCCAGCAGATATATAAAGAGCAGGAAAGCTCACCAAGCACCTGCACCTCCCATCTGTCCAGCACTTACCATACTGCTCTTTAGACCAATCCATACAGGTTTTCCATATTTCAACATCTGGATCCACAAGAATGAGTGAATGTAGGCATCTGAAATGCTAGCAAGTTCTGCAGATTTATCTTGACAATTTTTTCTGGCCTCTTCCCATTGCATTTCAGATGAGATGATTGAATAGCTACTGTCACCATAACGGACAAAGCCAGAGGATGGATTTGTTGTTGGTACTTCAGACTGGGTGGTAACTGGGGAGAAAAAACTGAATGGAGGAATTTGCACCACACCACTTATTTCCAGCATGGAAGCCATCAAAAAGTAGATCAAAAGGTCCAGTATTAACCATAAATAAAAGTTTTAATCTAAGTTCATAAAAAATTTTTCATTAAAGAAAATCCACCACAAAACAAACCAAAAAAATTGTTGTAAAATATTAACCAAATTTTGTTACTTTAAAAAGCAAAGTGAAATCCTGGATGCCCTGAAGTAGAGAGTGTGCCTGGCCACTGGCCTGACTCGTGCAGACTAAGGCTCATAAATTGGATATTTTAGTTCCTGTGCTTTAAGATATTTTGACTTAATCTGGATATCTAAGTATACACTTATTTCAGAGGAGTGTTGGAGAAGACTTACAACTAGATGTTTAAGGCATTTACTGTTGTACCCTGTTATCACAGCCTGAGATATTGATACTTGATGTTAATTGATCATGACTCGCTGTTGACTCCAAGTCATGAGGCTGGCTGTAAGGGCTGCGTGAACATTATCTGCACATTCGAGTCAGGCAGTGTCTGTTTCTGCCCTTGGTATTGTAAATGTATCAACAACAGCTGTAGCTGGAATTAAACAAGCTAAAAATGCCTCCCTATGACTATATGTTTACTATGCAGGAAATGGGGTTCTTACGAGCCAGTTAGCTATGCTTAGAGTGAACAGACTGCAGGACCTGATGGAAATTAGGGGGCAGGAGGGGTCAGTTTTTACTAATGCTGTGATAAAGATGAAGCAAAACTGTTTCATCTGTGTTTTGCATTTTGTATTCCTTTTACATGCAGCAGGGATTTGAATAATTACAGTGCTACAACAGAAGAGTCAATATTCATTACTTATTTTGGTGTAAAAAAATCAATATTCTTCAACAATAAAGACACAGCCAAGAGGCTGTATATTTAGTAGACATCATATGGCATTCAGAAGAAATATTGAGAGAGGAATTAATGCTCTGCTTAGAGACAGCCAGGAGTATGGGGACATTAATGTAAGGGCATGGTTTTATACTTCACTTAAAGAGGATACCTAAAAGCCTCAAATTTCACTAAGAAGAAATCTACTTCCATTTATTATTCTCTTATATTCACTATTTATGTACAAATCCCTAACTAAGATAGTGGTTCCTCTCCATCAATTTCTGTGAAAAAAATTGTACTTTCACAACAGCACAGCCTTAAGACTGGTGGAGCTCTGACAGCCTGAGAGACTCAGAATGAGACTCAAAGCTGCAAGAAATCCCATTGGTTTAGATATTCAACGTATCTGAGATACTTACTCTATTTAGGAGACTGGATTAAACAGTACTCACGTGAATTCATCTGGCATATGTAGCCTCTCTCATTGTCACAAGTGTCATCTCTCCATTTCCCCTCTGACTTAATGATGAAGACACAATCTGTCTGAAGGAAAGGGGAAGATGCACAGCCATTACGAAAGATGATCAGGAGGTGCTGAGCTGAAGCTCCTATACTAGTTATTTTCAGTCATTATCAAGTTATTACTATCAGATGTCTTTAGTAACAACCCAATCTTCCCTTTACTTCCTTATTTCTAATTGCTTAAAGGATTCCTTCATTACTCCCCTCTTTTCAGGATTGGCTGTGACCATATTTCAGCATTTCATCCATTTTTATCTCTTATGCTGATTTAAACAAGTTTTAGTCATAAGCAGGTACACTGATGGTAGATGCTAAAAATCTCCAGTTACTATCTGCCTATCATTTCTTCTACGAGTTTCTCTCCTTTGGTTGGAAAAGAGATTGAATTTCAGCAGAGCAGTAGCCCTTTTATTGAAGATATCAGAAACTAGCAAAACAGTAGGGGAGCACATTAGCCAGGAATGGGACATATAGACAGACAAATTAATGTTGCACCAACAATCTTAATTTTGGCTTATCATAACTTTTCTAAGTTTGGTGTGGCAACTTGAATGTTTGTGGTAATGCAGTTTGGGGAGGGACTGATGTAATACATGCATCTTCAGGCTTGTTTTACAGAACTGGTATTTTGCAATAGGTCAAATGTAAAGCAAAAAGTCTCTCTTCTTCAGAACCTCTGCCAAATATATTTGATGCATTTGGAATGGTTATCCAGTGATTTGCTAAGCCCCTTTCTGCTTACAGAAGGGCTTGTTTCAGCATCTTGTTATTGCTGCTGTAACTTCCCTCTTAGGAAAATCAACTAGCTGCCTAAGATATACAGGTTATTTACGTTTCCTGTACCTCCATAGTGATGTCTGTCAATATTTCAGCCTCATAATAGTCATAGTAGCTTTGTTTCTTTTCTGGTGCACCATTAATCCAGTTGGTGTAGGAAACGGTGCTTCCATCTGTCCAAAAAAATACGGACTCTTGTATGATATCATTCATCCCAATCCAGACATCTGTCATGGCATCCTTTAAATGATAAAAGAGGAAAGCTGCAGAGAAGCAAAAACTTCTTATTAAGGAAAGCTTATAATGATTTACCCAAAACAGGAAAAATGTGCAAGATCGAAGAACTGGGGCCATATTAAAAGAATAACATTTCCCACTACATAGCCCATCTGCCTTTAACTAAATGTGTAGCTAAGCACATTACACAAGCATTAAGGCTGAAAAAATAGCTAAAAAGAAAGTTCTGGAGCAGCTTAGAAAAAGTCTCCTTCACCTCTGTGTATGCACACATAGTATTCCAGCAAATCATATTGCCAGTGAGAGAGAGAGAAAATACAGATGCCTCTGAGATTGACAGATCTGTGCAACCACACTCATTACAGACTGGAAGTTTCATGAAAACTGAGCAACTGAAAGAACTAGAAACACACACTTTATTTCTTGTATGCAATAATTTAGCTATTGTTTCACACTTTTGAGTTAAAACCAAGCATAAACTGACCTGTATAATAAGCAATTTTCAACAGATATTTCTGTAATCTGTTTTGGAGAGCATAGCAGTTTCTTTAGTGGGAGATTAATATTTTTTCTTTCAATAGAGCCCATACATGTACCTTGCACTTGTTCACTTGGTATGGTAGCCAGGTTTCCTCCCAAATAGATACAAGTGTCTCGTGCAGCATGCCACATGAGCTTTCTTGTTATATTTGAAGCAAATATTTTGAAACACTAGGAAAAAAATGCAAGCACTTCATTCAAACTAGCAAAGATTGGAATTGTTGTATGTGAGTAACATGAATTATCTATAGAACATACATTTCTCCAGAAAAATAAATCAGGGCTAGAAATCTAGTATCATCTGAACTGATTTTAATAACATAACCTCTTCTAACATTTTCATCTGCCTGCTGCCTGCAGTAATAATGGGATCACTTAAAACAAAAAAAAAATGTGGCTTTGGGTGACACAGCTGCAGCTACTGTGCCTTGTGCTGCTTCTTCTGACTGTCATTATGACTGTTCATCCCACCCAAGACTATGAAACATCCTTTCACACATTGCCCTAACATTCTGAAGATGCAATAGTAGCCCAGTGTATACAAAGTAGACAAAACAAACTTTGGCAAATGGAGCTTCAAGTCAAATCAGTACAAATTCTGTTACAGGATTGAGGACATCCAGACCATCTCTGAAAGTAGAACTATGTTGCAGTTTGGCATCCTCTTTCTGAACCCTGTACAAACCAACGGGATTGTTCCAATGTATTGTCTTTAAATCATTCCACCTGGAAGGCTCTTTTTTCAAGATTGACTGTTACAAATTTCAGTTCCTAACGTAAATACATAAAACAGGAGAGGAGGAGGAGCAGAAATTTTCGTAAGCAGTAACAGTGCATTTTAAGCCTGCACAAATTATGTTATCTTGATTTTATTCATCATACATTTACTTTTACTGTATTTCTCTGCAAAGTTAAATGTCTGTAATTACCTCCAAAAACCCAGCCACCCAGCCAGCATGTTCTGACTGAATAATTACTCTCCAGATTTATTTTATAATCACAAAACCCTCATATTTTTGACAGTTCTTTTCTTCAGTTCCACTGCTTTACACAATTTATTGAAGGTACTTGTTGACATACCTTGTTGTTAAAGAAAAACCAACTTTCTGGACATCCTCCAGGAGGCAGAGGAGAAGCAAATGTCGAGTTAATAGAACTGTTGTGTTTTTCACATATAAATTGATGGGATGAACCACAGTTTACATCATTCCACAAGCCTAAAAACAATTAGATTGAATAAGCAAATCAAGATGTTATAGTATCTGTAACAATAATTTATCAGTTGCTATTTTGAGTTGGAAAGAGTCTAATCTCTGCTTTTCAGACCATTAAAGTGAGTAAAAGAGCCACACACTACCTATATGCACTCAGCTATTTTTTACAAACTGAAGATGTTTATGTACTTTAGCTTCTCAGCACTGTTAGTTACTGGGCTACAGTTTAACAATAGCAAAAAAGAATAAAGAACTGGTATAAAAGGCCAAGTGACTCAGAAGACATGCTCTGGTCATAAACTTCATTCTATTTTCTCTCTTTGAGAGGCTGCATGAGGTACCTACAGAAAGCTGAAAGTTGTGGCACTGTTTCTGTGAGAAACTGACAGTTGGGTGGGCTACAGTCTAAGATGTCACAGGTGGCTACAGTCACCTACATGTAGGCAACTGAAAGTAAAATCTAATCCTTTAGACTTGTTACTTACCATGCCCTGACAACATAACCACACAATTTTCCTCATTGTTTGTAAAGTTGGGTTCATTGGGAGCCCAGGCCACATAGGTTACTGGAGTCCCATCTATCCAGCTTAAAGAAAAGATATACAAACAGTTACTAACTAATACACTTAAATTGGGACATGAGAATCCTAATTATCATCTCATAACTAAGAAGGTCCATGAGCATTAATAGAACTGGCTAAAACTGGAAGGAAGGACAGTTACAGATTTTTCTCTCCTTACCCGGTTATTCTAATTTAAATAAATGTATGGAAAATATTACTGGTTGCAAAATAGAAGAAGAAAACATCAAGTTTATTTTCCATTGATGGGCAGAAATGATCAGACAGCATTTAATAACAGATCCATTTTTCAGCTAGCCATATCATGCAATACAGAGAAGAGTATTAAGTGTTAGTTATCTCAGTTGATTTTATTGTATCACCTAGTTAATATCATGCTCCTCAATCTGAGCATTCCTGATGTTTTTATCGACGTAAACAAGGACAAAAATAGTTTTCGGTGGATTTTACCCTGAAGAGAAACATCTCCATAGGTTATTTCTATCAATTCATGTGTCTGGATAAGCCACACTTCCTGAAGTATCAAAACTGACATTTTTCTTTATGTTTCCATGTTTTTTTAATTTAATACATTGCTGTTGAAGGAAGAAAGCTTGGCACTGCATTTTAATCAATATTTCAGAATTTAGGTCACTTAGCCTGAAATGGAAAACAAATTCAGCTTCCTCATCTATCTCTTACTGATGATGATAAATTTGATCTAAATAAAGGAAAAGCTTACTGGACCAAACAATGACCTGTTTCCCTAATTTGAGTCCTAAATCAGATTAGAATCATACACTGACTCAGTCACTACCAACTTTTCTCTTCCTGCTCCTCTTCTGTCCTTGTCAAGGTCGGCGATTTACAGACACTCAACAGTGGCATAATTAAAAATAAAATAATTATTAATCATATAATGCCAGATTGGAAGGGACTTCAAGGATCACCTGGTCCAAATTTTCTAGGTAGGAACACAGTTTAGATGAAATGGCCCAACACTGTGTCTTCCCCAATACTTGTCTTGTGTCAATTGTCCAGTTCTGGGGAATCCACCACTTCCCTGGGGAGATTATTCCAATGTCCAGCTGTTCGCATAGTGTCAAATCTCCTCTAAATCTGTTTTGGGTCAAGATTAGAAGCACAGTCTTTCACCTCCCAGATGTGTCATAACTAGCAGATGGGAAGGTGGACAAGGTCAGTATCATGCTCTTCAGTATCATTTCCTTTAGCTTTGAGTTCATTTGTGTATTTTTTTTTCACAATATTTTTGTTAATTTTACTGTACAGTAAACTTCTGCTGACTTTTCTCCTGGAAGGGGAGTTTGCAGAGGCTACCTTAAAAAGCTGTCAGGAGCAGCTTTTGTTCTTCTTATATCTACAGATATAAGAGCCATAAAGAAGCTATCCTCTATAATGTGGAGCATATTTTAAGTGTATATGTGTTTATAGACATAAAATCCAGCTAAAATATCACTCCAATTTAGGGGCCAAGTATTTGAAAGACACTTAAGAAAGTGTGTGCGGAGACTACACTTGCCAAGATTTTCTTTGAGTAAGTATTTACTGAAGAAAGAAATGTTCTTTTCCTATTTCTGTTTGAGGAAAACTATTGGACTTAAGAATATTCTAGGACTATTTCATTCTCCTTTGTACTCTTTATGTGGAACTGCCTTCAGTCCTTCACAACAACACATTTAGTACCTCCTGTTACATAAAATACTGTTTGTTTCTACATGTTAAGTGCTGCAGTGATCATCTTAACTTACCTAAATTTTTTATCAAGACTCAGTTTTAGACCAATGAAGTACCCTGTTGACTCACTCCAGTATTTCTCCTATAACAGAAAGATATTACTGTCATTTAGAAAAAAAAAAAATTAAAATCTTTGAAGAGAAACAAGCAGAAGAGGATGTGCCATTGAATAGGTCCACAGAGCAGTCACTGACGTTGACAGCAGTAATGCACTTGCTCACAGTTATGCACAGTGATGTGGTTACACACTCAGGCCCAGAAGCCAGATTTTCATCTGGAGCATCAGAGCTGAGTCCTGCAGCACTGAGGGCCCTTAGGATGGGGTAGGAGAAAAGCAGATCTTGAGACAGAAACTGGTGCACATCTTTCATTTTCCATCCAGGGCTGCAGCACTGTCTCATACCAGCCTCAAATCTCCCTCTCATAGCAGCTGCTTTCCAAGCCAGCACAGCTGGAACTGTCCCACATCACCCTTCCCACAGGCCTGCCTCACCACCTCAGCACAGCTGACACAGAGCAGGAGAGACTAAATCCCATGGGACCAAAAGGCACTTTCGGGGGGGAAATTTCATGGATCTCCTCTCAGGCAGATTTCGTCAATGAAAATGCTGGTGGCTCTACTACTGAGGCAATCCAAGTTTTGCAAGTAGATTTTCAAAAGCATTTCTACTTTAAGGTGTCTATTCATAATGATTCTTACATTTTCTTTAAGTGCTCTCTTTAGGAACCTCCTCTCACTATTACTGTTAACAACAGCCAGGTGTGCAGAATTCATCCTGCAAAATTCTTGGGCTCTTTCCATAGAGGCAAATTCTTTGCTGATATAGTATAGCTGATCTTCATATATGACCCATCCATCTGCAGTGGTTTTGTATACTGGAAGATAAATAAGGTAGCCATAAATTCTATATCTGTAGAACATAAAAGCTCATATTAAAATAACAATTTTGATAAAAAATAATGAATAGGATTAATAAATGTATGCAAAAACCTACCATATGTGTCAGTTGGTTCAGGTTTTAATGGTACTCCTGCAAAACAAGAGAATAGAAGGCATAAGACATCTCTGTAGTGTGTTTTACCACATAGCTTGTGACTGACTGCAAGGAGCAGAGTGAGGAACAGGGCAGGATTCTACACTCCTTTGCCATTGACTAGAAAGCAGGCTTAACCATATATTTCATGCACATTATGCAATATGCATGGTCATCTAATTATAATTTTGTGTCATAAATGCTGTGCTTCATGTCGGCAAAATCAGAGCTTTGGCTGAATCATATTCCTGCACATAGCAATGTCAGGAATAATTGTTCTCTCATTTTGTAAGCCACAGTAGATTTATCTGAAATGCTTTAAGCTTTGGTTTACAGCCCCTTTACTGACGCATCAGCAGATCTAGCAAAAGCCTCCAGAGGGGTCTTCTTATCAAGATGGAGAAAATTTCCACTAGATTTACTTTAGCTCCATAAAAAGTTATTCCAGTCCCAAATATCCATAAGCAAAAGGAATTATGGGTATATACACTGACTGTGAGCTATTTCTGATTTTGATAGAACAAGAAATGCCACTGTTCTGAACAATTGCTTTCCCAAAAGGAGATGAATCCTGAATATTATTAAAGGAAAACTTGGAGCACCACTCCAGGCCTGTTTCATCAGTTGTCCTTAACCATATTGTTATAGCTGTGACCAGCCTTGGTGTCTGCTGTCAAATGTACCAACACAACTGTGAGCCTGAAGTCTTCTCTTACATTGAGCAGCTTCATACAATTTCTAAAGGCAGCAGAATTTATTTCTACTGAAACATTTTCCTTTGGAAAAAAAAGAAGTCTGATCTGGCAGAATGAAAATATCACATACAAAAGTTTCAGTACTGTCCAACAGTTTGGTGGGTGTCAGGCAGGAAATCTGGCATCCCCAGGGGTGTGCAGCTCTCTGTGGCTGCCCCCTGTGTCCTCCTAGGCTGCATGGCAAGTGATGAGCCTGGACTGGTCAGGCCCTCTATTACCCACACCATGGGAAACAGCAGTGGCTCAGCCAGCTCTGGGAGGTTCAGCATCATTGTGGGGCCAGAGGGCTACAGAAAGGCACAACAAAACCTTCTGCTTCCATCCACCTCCTGTTACCTCCTCCAACCCCTTTTAATTGCCCATAATTTGCAATAAATCCAGTCAAATCTCAAGGCAAAATTTTGTTTGATATATAATCATATTGTATTCGGGGTTTAGCTTTACTTGTGTTAGAGTAAAAACGAGTATTTATAGGGAATTCACAGCTCCTGACTACATACATTACATAGAAAAAAATATTTCTAATATTCAGAAAGCTTGCAATTTACGAAAAATCTTGCAAACACATGGATTATTTATGCATCCTATTTTACACAAATAAATACATTTATTTATTCTCATAATATATAATTGAAAAATCGTGGCTCATATTATGTTATTTAATGCTCTTGACCTCCATTTGGAAAAAGTAGTTTTCAAAATTTTTGTCTTTCTCCAGCAACTTATATTAGAAAGCAACTAATTATAAAGTTATTTAAACTTCTTGCTTAAAGAGAAGAATAAATCTACCTTTTCTTAGCTGACAAATCCAGTCAAGCTGTACTTCACAGACCGAAAGAAACCATCCCTTAGAATAACTCCCTCCATTGAGTATGCCACAGAACTTGCCTCCTCCTAAATTTCTTGGACTGTCATCCCAGTTTGTGTACCTAACCTATAAAAGAAATCATCTTTGTTACTCTTTTTATCTCTTTCTGCAGTTTTACTCTCCATTGGCAAACAGAAACAAACTTGATTTGTCTGAATGCTTCTATGTCTCATTAAAAAGAGGTGCAAATATAGGGAAAGCAGTAGGTATGAGAATTTTAACAGTGAGACCAGGATTTCAGTTACCAGGAGATCAGGCTGTCTTGCCATGGGGGGCTTTTCCTCTTCTTTGCACCTCAAACCCTAGACACAGGCAGAATAGAAAGACATCTACTGTTCTAATGAACTTCACCTAGCTATGAACTCCACCCCCATTCCCATAATACTAATCAAGTGCAGACGAGGTGGCTTTTGCTTCATCAATTGTGACATGGTTCAAAATAATATTGTCCAACAGACATCCAGTGCCAGTGACCATATTGGACATCAATCCAGCATTCACATCTTCCATCTCTGAGGTTAATGCAGAGGAGAGTGTGGTTTTTGGGAGGGAAGTCACATCCCACAAACTTAGTGGAGTTATCTCTGAAGAAATTAACATCCAAATGGGAATGGAGAACCAGTAGATATAACCTACTTGGGATTTTCAAAAAGTTCTTGCCAAGATCTCTTCCCAAAACTTAGAAGGAAACTAATGTGTTACAAGAAACAAGGAAGGTCCTTGCTTGGGTTAAAAAGTAGGAAATAGAGAATAGGAGTAAAGGGAGAGTAATAAGCAGTGGAATCCCACAGGAATGTTTCATGTCTGTGGATATTTACATGAACTTGAGAGATGACTGGATAAACTCATGGAAATACACAAAGATTACAGATCTGAGCTCTGGTTCTGAAAGGCCCTGAGCCATCCCCTGCCATCACTTGTTGGGGAATGCAGCAGTATATTGTGAAATATGCTTGCTGTTTCATTGGCTCTGAAGATGCTCTGGCCATGGCTGGAGACATAATACAAGGTCAGGTATGACCAGTTTTTATATTCTGACATTACGTGTTTGTATTATATTATTGGAAAAGAAGACATGTTGGAACCCTGTGCAGGAAGCTACAGATCATAATGAGAGACAGATGATTTCCATGTATTCAAATGTGTTGCTCTGATTTTACTCATGATAATAAAGGTTAACAGGCATGTAAATGTTTGCAGGATTAGTGTTCTCCTTGGGCAGGATAACTGCAAAAACCCAAATAGCTCACGTACAAACTCCCAAACATCTTAAGCAACCAAATTTAATGAAAAATTAAAATACTCACTGGAGAGCCATTACTCCAGGCAAATCCTTCATCTGGATTCAAGGAAAATATACCAAGCCAAACTTTATTGAAGCTACAGCGACTTTCACTAACAGAAATTACAAGGCAGAGAAGTGTGTAAACATCAACACAAAAAACATCCAGAAACACATCGTTAAACTCTCTACAAAACATTGTAAAATGCAGTAAAGTTGTCATAATTAACCTATTACCTTTGGTGAAGGGCACACAGATGCGTATGTTCTTCGCATAAATATCTAATATTCCTATGGCTCAGTGGTTTATGTATCAGACTTATTAGTAATACTGATTCTGTATATTCTCTATGTTCTGTTTTCTAAGGAAAGGCCTTCACAGATTCAGAAAGTGGTCTCAGCATTTACTACTTCAAGGTGAGTCAAAAGTAAATATATTGGTCGTATTTTCTACCCTACTAACAATACCACCCCCCACAATTTCATGTATTTCTAAATAATTAATCATTATACTGTTTGTTGGGTTGTGGTTTTTTTTAATTTTGTGGATACAAACAATTCTTTTTTTCTCGTGAAACAGTTAAAACGCACGAGTTGCAAATTGTTTAGCTTTTGAGGAATCCATATGTTTCAGAAATCATCTAAGAGCATTGATAATAGTTCATATGAAATATCCCTTACATTTGGTATGGTACAGCAGATACTCACTACATTGCTTTTCTTAGTAGCAGCATCTCCTCTTTATTGTTAATGGTGGCCAGGTCCCCTCCTATTTGTCTACAGAAATCTCGAGCTTCAAGCCATGATTTCTTTTTAGTATTTGTTCTGCAGAAACACTATGGAGAGATTACTCTAAAATATATTATATATGTTATAATAAAGAAAAATAGTCTTCCTCACCCATAAATGAGGTTTCATACAAGTCAAGTAAAAGTCTGTAAGAGAAACAACATTATTTACTCTGTTCATAAAAATTCTGATAGAATCATAGAATGGTAGGGGTTGGAAGGGACATCTGGAAATCGAGTCCAACCCCCCTGCCAGAGCAGGACCACCTAGGCCAAGTCAAACAGAACACATCCAAATGGGTCTTGAATGTCTCCAGAGAAGGAGACTCCATGACCTCTCTGGGGAGCCTGTCCCAGTGCCCCATCAACCTCATAGTAAAGAAGTTTTCCCTCATGCTGAGGTGGAACTTCCTGTGTTACAGTTTGCATCCATTGCCCCTTGTCCTACCACAGGGCACCACTGAAAAGAGACTGGCCCACTCTTCTTGACACGTACCCTTCAGATAATAAGATCCCCTCTTAATCTTCTCTTCTCCAGACTAAACAGCCCCAGGTCTCTCAGCCTTTCCTCATAAGACAGATGTTCCAGTCTCTTAATCATTCTCATAGCCCTCAGTTGGACTCTTTCCAGGGTATCCCTGTCCCTCTTGAACTGGGGAGCCCAGAACTGGACACAATACTCCAGATGTGGTCTCACTGGGGCAGAGTAGAAGGGAAGAGCCTCTGTTGACCTGCTAGACACACTGCTGAATGCACCCCAGGATACCGTTGGCCTTCTTGTCCATAAGGGCACATTGCTGCCACATGGATAACTTGTTGTCCACCAGGACTCCAAGGTCCTTCTCCACAGAGCTGCTTTCTATCAGGTCAGCTCCTAACCTGTACCGGTGTGTGGTGTTATTTTGCACTAGAGCTGTCTAGCTTATTAGTGTAGTGATGGCAAACAGAAGAAAAGGATTTCTAGAAGGGAATACAATTCTTTTTATCTTATTTTACCTTAAGGAGGGCCCAGGCCACCTTCCAGATGAAGGGAAAGGAGAGTGGTTGCAGTGGAGAGGCAAGGTGGCCTGGGAGGAGTTTGAAGACACAGGCAAAAGAGTGACCTCATGGTAGTTTATAACTCTCACTTTACATGTGCAATATGATGTCTAACTTTTTGGTAGTTCAACAGAGAATAAGCAAAAGTTAAAGCTAAAAATAGTGATCTGGGGATAAAGTAACCCAAACAGAGCAGTTCAAAGCCCTTCATCATTTAGCTGTTTAGGCACTTACTTTAAAACAGGAATTACCATGGTTGTCGGATACCCAACCTTCAGGGCATGTGGGGACCGGAGCAGTAGTTGGAATAGGTGAAGCTGTAGCTCCCTCTGCCCACTGCTTGCAGATATATCTTTGCTTTGTCTCACAGTCAAGAACATCCCATAATCCAGCAGCACTCCCAGTTTTCATGGCTACACATCCTGGCTTACTTCCTTTATGAGAAACAAAAAATACATTGGGTATTGTACACAGTCTAAATTGTTCAATTTTTACCTAAAATCTTTGAGCAGTGCCCATTGACTTCTGGCCATACAGTAACACTTGAATAGCAAAGTTATATCTTAAGTGGTTTTACACAGCTGAAGAGTATTATTTTCCATTTGAGGAAGTCATGATCAGTTCAGAATCCTGTTTTTTTGTTATTTTTTTTAATTCTGAATGTCCTGCATAAAGAATTCTGTAGGTAGAAAGCAAATTTTATTTTTTACAGTGAAAATCTGCTATTTCAAGTGAGGAACTTGTTTCTACTTACATATCTCAGTTCACATAACCTCAGTCATTAAAGATTTTCATATCACAGAATCATAGAATACCAAGTTGGAAGTGACCTCAAGGATTATCTGGTCCAACTTTATTTGGAAACAAACCTCTTGATACATATATAGGGCAGACATGCAAACCTCTACAGAGACATAATGAAGATTATGCTGTGATGTTTGCTGTAATTTTAGTATATTCTTTTAGAGGTGCATACACCACAGAAGATGCAGTCAAATGCATACAATGGGCTTATACAATGGCTTGTTTGTGTTATTTCCTCATTTCCTATATATTCTTAATTTTCTCTTTGTTTTTTTATTCCTGTTGAGCAGAGACCTGATGTATTTATGGACCAGTCTACCATAGTGCCAAGAACTGGCTCCTGACACATCAGCCATAAGCCCGTATTTTATGTCAATTCAAGACAGGTTTTCTCCTATGAGTATCAATTTACTTGCATCAAAGTTAACCTGCAATTTTACTGGTCATACACAGTCACTCATTCTCCTGAGATGATCCTGCAATATTCTCACAGACATCTTCACTATTAGAAAAAAACTAGTATCATCAGGAAATTTTCACACCTCACTAATCCACCTTCTCCAGGTTGCAGATGTATTGAGCAGCATGGGCTTTGGCACAGTTCATCATGGGCCTTTGCCAGTGAGCACTCTTCCCACATAAAAAAAATAGCCCCCATAATAAAAACCTTTTCCATTCCCTGCCTTTTGATCAAACGTTTTATTCATGTTAGAGCTTTCATGTGTAAGGTCAGATTAGCTAAAAGGCTTTTAGTGATTGAGGTAGACCACATTAAATAGATTTCCCTTATTTGTATGTTTTTGTCTCCTCTGGGGAGCTCCAGGAGATCTGTGAGCATAACCTCCCTTTACACAATAATTTTAGATGTATTTTCCAATATATCTCCTTTATCTTATTCTTTATTAGAGATTCAGCTAATTTACCAATAACTCATTGGTCTACATTTCCTGTCATGTCGCTGAAACAGTTTTAGATGTTGACACCAAATTTGCCCTTTTTTCCCCCCTTAGCTGTCAAGGCAGTTTTATGAGGTAGTTACACATTAAAGCAAACACTTCACTTAATGTATCCTTTACAGCTCTTGGATACCTGGCTTGCTGTTCTTATCTCATGTGTTCATTTGATAAACTATTCTCCTGGTATTTCAGCTTGAAATAGACCCTCTGATCACAACCTCACAAAGAAGAAAGCTCAATTTCTCCCTGAGTGAACACAGATGCAAGGAAACTGATTTTTCTTCACTGTTTCCAACTGATCTCCAAGTTGTCCTTTTATACTCTCATCATCAGCTGGCACCATAGACTCCCTGGCAAGTTTTCTTCTCATGGCTTTTACAGAACTTTTACTACTCAATGTCTTTTGAATTTTTTATTATCATTTTTATTTTATTTTACATTTTAGAACCTCCCTGATGGTTTCTGAGAAGTTTTCAGACAAATGACAGCTAGGAGGGATGTAGTATGTCTTGGTGAGAACCGATTTTTTCGTAGCATTTTGAAATCTTGTTTTCTGTGTTTCTGCACATATGTTCCTGTGAATGCAGTTTTCTTATCATCCCAAATAAAAGAAGAAATGGTATAATATTTTTTTATATTAAGATTTTGTAATTCTGACTTAAAATCCATATTACACTTGCTCTCTTTGAGACTCTTCTCCCAGGCTAGCTTTACCAGTAGAGGGATGAGTGTGGAATAATCTCAAGAGCTGCTGGTAACTCTTGTTCATCTCTTTGTGAGGATGAGCCAAAGGGTTAATCTTATGGATAAATGTATCAGATGTCCTAATATAAAACTGCCAGTCAAATTGTTCCCTTTCAAATTAAAAGACAGAGTTTTAGAACTGTAAGTTCTTGTAAAATATACTGAAAGCTTAAAGCATAACATTCAGAGGACGTTGCCAATGCAAACCCAAATAAGGACCACAATGACAGAGAGCATCCATTATCCACTGTCATGGCACCTACCAGGCATTGCTGCATCCCAGTGCGTGAAGGAAACTACTTCACCATTGGCCCACCTGAAAGTCCCTTGGTCCTCCACATCAGAGAGACCAAGCCAGAAATATTTCTCAGGCCTCAGTCCAACAAGGCTAGTCAGATAGGCTTGTTCATACCTGTGAAAGGGATCATAAAGACACAAGTGAAAACAAAGTCATTTATCCAAATCCTACTTTTCTAATCTGATGATAAATCCTTTTCTCCTTTTCCTTGCTTCAGACTGGGGACGAGGTCCTTAAATCTTACTCTCTGTAATATCAACAAGCAGAAGAAAGACTTTTTTGTTGTATTAATAGAGACCTCATCTGTAACTTAGATAATTTGCTCTTTGAGATTCTGTTAGAATTGTAGTTCCAGGAATATTTCAGAACATACAACCTTTATCAATGTAAAAGTCATTATCATACCTACTTTCAACTGTGGCTAAGTAACCTTTTTCTTCTTCACAAGTGGTGTTTGCTTCTGAAAATGTTGCTGGAACATGTCCAATAAAATAGCAGTATGTCCCATATCTTCTCCAGCCCTGTAACATGATTTTAGGAATTTCATATGACTTTTAAAAAATTGTGATGCAGAGTATTAAGTGAGCTATACCTTTTGAAATTAATTAAGCACAATAATCACGAATGTTGTGAATTAGAAATATTTGCGGTGAAGTTAGAGATTTCTTCTAAACAATTTCTGTAAATGGTTTTCCCAATTTTTAAGTAGCTGAGAGAGAAAACTGGTAATAAATAAAACAAAAAAGCCTATAAATAATAATATAATTCAAATAATTTTAAATTATTTTCAGACAAGGTATTTATTTGACCTGGGAAACTGATGTTCCATTCTTATATGCTTACTTTATTGCAACCTGCATCAGTAATTTCCTTTTCTCCAGCTACTTGTGAGATAGGTTTTCTCTTACAAATGTAGCCAACTTTCTTCTCACATGCATAGTCTGCCCAATAGCCATCCTGTGACAAGAAAAGGAGTGAAATCACAATGAGATTAAGATGAATAATGTAAAGGAAATTAATAATTTCTTTCTTTATAACAAAAATTATTCATTTTCTTTCTCCTGTAATTTTGAAACAGAATTTTTTTGTTTCCTTATCCAATTCTCCTAGCTGATAACAAAAACAAATTTGCTCACATTCAGTGAAATAGTAGACTGGGTTATAGTAGCACAGCTATGGCTAGTAGTGATATGAAGGGGTGAGGAAGGTGGTTCCTGACCTGTTCTGCAGGCCCCTGTACAGGCAGCTGTGCAATGCAGGGGTGATAAAGGAGGCATCAGGGATCTCCACATGTCAGCGGGGGAAAAGGAACAGGATAATGTACTCCAACTACATTCAGAGACATTTTTATCACCCAAATAATGTCATAGTTGATTTTTAGATGAACTTCAAAAGAAAATTTCATCAGTGATGCAGTAATACTTCCTTTTTCTTTTTTCTTTTTTTTTTTTTTAAATAAGGTCATATTTATTCTCAGCCCTTGTTCACACATCCCTTTTTCTAGCCATAGCTAGTTGCTGAAGTAGTGGGGCACATTATTCTTTTATTAAGATGTAACATAAAATATGTATTGAATAATGTTACCTGGCCCTTGATCAGTACACAATCCTCTGGCCTGTTGTTTGTGGTGGATGGCTCTCCCAGGTGCCATTTTGTGTATGTCACTGGGGTACCATCACTCCATTCAAAATACATTTGAACCTTACGATCATTTAGCCCAATCCATAGCTTGTCTGCTGGCTCTAAAACAAGGAAATGCAGAACTAGAAAAGATCTCTTATGTCACTGCATCCTTTTCACAGCACCCTCAAGCTCTAGAATATATAAACCCTTTCATAAATTTATGAAACATAAAACTATTTCATGTTTTGCATAATCATTTTATAAGCTAGTATTTTAACATAGATATTAGAATAAAGACAGTATGCTTTGGAAAATTAGGCTGTAATGAAATCCCTGCTCTGGATCAAAAAATTTTGCTTCTCTTCATCATAGCACTGGGAGAATAGTAAATTACCAGCCTAATGCAAATGCACTATGGTGATATTATAGAACTGTATGAATAGTTACTTTTTAGGTTCTGTTGTATTGGTCAGATTTTAAAATACTGTTCTTATGTAACTTGAAGCATAAAAGTTAAAAGCTTCTTTCAAGAAAATTGAAAAAGCATAGAAACCCCCTAAGCCCAGCCCCCTAGGCCTAAATCAATTGTTTAGGCAATAAGTAAAATCAGAGTTTTGACAGCATCCAAAACTAATGAGGGAAAGGCTGTCAGCAACAGGATCTATCTTGTCTGCTCTGCTGTTATCTCAGACAGTGGTCCGAGACATTTCAGGACCACTCACAGCTAAGGAGAGTGCCGGGGGAGTTGCTGGGGGTGGGGGGAGGCAAGAGGCTTTTGCACATTCCTGAACATACTTGTATATAATTGTACATATAATTAAAGCTGTCTAATTTAGTTTTCAATCCAGCTAAGTCTCTCTCCTTGTTATCTCTCTCATTCCCGACCAGGGGAGCAGGGAGGGGATGGAGAGCATTGTTGTCTCTGGTTTAATTGCCGATCCTGTGTCAAACTGTGACAATCAGGTAGTCTGGTATGGTTCTTCAGGCAACCCAGCCAATTCTACAGCTTGCTGCCAGGATATCACATTGGCTACCTTTGTTGATTTTTTTCCATCTGGCAGTGTAAACAGCTAAACTTTTCTTTAGTAAATTTCTTCCATTACTTCTGCAGAGACCTGTGAATTTGCTGATTTGGGTGCTGCTTGACCACAAGACACAGAGAATGACTTGTAGCCCTGCTGTAAGTTCCCCAAATGCACAGAAAGCAGTACAAATATGTTTGTTTTCAATAAAATGCATTTTTTCAAAGTGGAAGTTAGATTTCATAATATTTTCACTAAGAAAGCATCTCACTGGGATGACTAATGTCCTTCTACCCTCATGCAAAACAAAACACAAGTCAGGACAGTTGAGTAAGTCTGCAAGTTGCAGCACAGAAAGCAGCATCCATTTTGAAGGAGGGAGGAAAGCACTGCACCAGCCCAGCATCTCCAGACCTCTGGCTCCTTGGGGGTTATTGCCTGCAGCGTTTCATGTTAATACAATTGATACATCTCAATTCAGCTAGCTGGTGCTTCTTGCATGGAGGCAAAGGCAAAAATCCCCCCCTGGAAACACTCACTGTAGCCAAGCCGAGACACCATAAAGCTGTGCTCCTCAAGGTTATGGATGCTGGCCAAGTGACTCCCTTCCTTCTGACAAGAGGTCAAAGCATCTTCCCATCCTTTGGTCTCCCTGAAGATCTTGTAACAGTGTTCTATATATGGTATCCATCCATCTGGGCAAGCAACAGACCCAATGTCACCTAGGAATAAGTATCAGTGTCTTAGAGAAGTTCAAAGCTGTGGGGAATAGACTATTTCTCCTTTTCCCCCCATACAAGACTAAATGGAATGCCTTTCAAGCCAGCAGAGTGCTTTTTGCTGATTTAGCCAAGGACAAACTGAAACAGACCTGGCAGAAAATAAAGATAGCAGGCTCCCTCTGAAAGACTGGGCACTTAGCCACAAATTAAAGGAGAATGTTATCTAAAGGGAGACATGACACTGACAACATTTTCATTTATTCCTGCAAAAGTGCTAAGTGAAGAATTTTCTTTTGAAAATCTCATTTAAAGAAAATTATGGACACATAACAGCAATAAATATTATTCTAAATCTGGCATTTTTTAGCTTGGAAAAGGGGAGATTTTTAATACAAATACTATTAAGTACAAATTGTAAGATTCTTACATAGTCAAATATCTGTAACAAATACATTTATGTAATAATTTTAACAGCTTCTCTATTACTTGGTTCAAGTTTGTCAGGTAAGAGAAATCAGAAATTATCTACACCTAACATAGAATACTTCAGAATTTCTTTAAAATTAAGTATATTGATAGAGTAAAAGTCATCTAGCCATATTTACAACTAGATTTATACATAGGAAAACACTGAAAGGAAAATCCTTATACAACTGAAATATCTTTTATCTTTGCAAGGTGTCAGTCTTTCTTCTTTTTCCATATTTTTACTAGTGTGCCTCTTCTGAAAAATATTTTTTTATTTGTTCTCCCTTTGCAAGCTCATTAGTGTGTGATTTCAAAGAAGAGACCTGACTACCAAAACACAGACAGACAGGACAAGTTGGAAATTCCTTGCTTTTACCTGTTTCCTTCTGCGTGTGGTGGGACTAGAGATCAGCCTGGGAAGGCTGCAATGGTTGTAAAAGACAATGCAGATAAACAAGAAATAGTTTCTATTTCTAATTAAATTCTCCTGGTTATCTTTGTCAATGTCAATGCCAAGAAGTTCCCATAACAGCTTCTACCTTTAATTATCAACACACATCAACATACCTGAGGGAACCAAGGTAAAGTTTCTTCTCTTACAGATGTAACCGAGTTTCTGGTCACATTCCCAGTTTTGCCAGTTAGCTTGCGTTTCAGGATTCAAAACCACACAGAGTTTTCCAGATTCTGGGGAGGGGCTTCCTTTGGGAAAAGTACGGGGAAAAAAAACAATAAGTGAACTTTCCATAAAGGCAAATAGAGCTCTAACCTCTAATTGCACAGGAGAAATCACTCCTGGCTGGAGTGATAGCCCCAAAGATCAAGTCTTTCCCAGCTATGGCAAGAACTGAAATGCAGTATCATTCAAGTGGATATGAACATGTAACCACCTCATAGTTTTGTTGCTAGAGACAAGAAATGGAAGACTATACTTTGGGGAAAGACAGTATTGCTTCAGAGGTAAATTATTTTTGCAATACATAGAAGGTTCTGGCTTCTATTGCTACGAAAAAAAAAAAAGCTTTTTCTAAAGCTGAAGCAAGAAAAGCTAAAATACATATTTCATGGCATTTCTATCTGATAATAAAATGGTATTCGAGGTATGTATATTTTTTCTTTGGAAATACAGAATCTAACAAAGTCACAGCTACCTGGAGCCCAGTTTAAATACTGGAAAGGGGCTCCTCCAATCCATTCCCATCCACTCCTCAAGTCCAGTCTGTTGAGTCCAATCCACAGTGCAGAATCTGTACCTTCTGTTAACTCTAAGTAACCAAAAAAGATAAATTATTTTATAAATATGTACTTTTTTTAGCAATAGTCACTAATAATGTCTCTATGAAGGCTTACAATTCTAAATATCTAGCTACAAATATCTTTAGATACTGAGATACCCAAAATATTAAAACATGGCAAAACTTTGATTACTGTAAAAAGCAACCAAACAAAAACCATCTCTTATGCTATCACCTAATGCAAAATGAGGACAGATGAGATTCCACAGAGTATATCAAAAATGAAAGTGTTTCTGTAGAATAGGCTAAATTCTCTACAACTTCAGATTTATTTAAGTAGAAATATTGGTATAGTTTAAGTATAAACAACAATAATAAAGCTCTTAGAAGTTAAATTAATCATTAAAAAGAGGAAGAGAGAGATTTTTCCCTACCATTCCTCCTGAAATACATGGGTAGGTGGAGAAATCATCTAGGATCTATCAATAACTGATATTTTCCAGTTTGTCAAATGAATGAAAAATCAGAAGTCATATTGCATTTGACACAAAACACATCTCTTTTTTTGGAAGAATGATATCTTTTCTCTCTTATTTTCAGTTTGTTTTAAAGGTTCCTTTAGAGCAAAAATGTACCTCTAATTTATTATTCAGATTTTTATCCTCTTTAAAAATAATAATAATAAAAAATCAATGTTTAATGTAACATAATATTTTTTAAAAGAAAGTCAGTTACTCTTGCAGGATGGAATACTTTGAATCCTGTTTAAACTTGACAGTGATTCTGTATGGATTTGCAAATTCTGGAAGATTTTGTTTGCTTACTCAGGCATATTTAGATCCACAGACATTAGCCAAAATCATACCAAATAGTCCTTAGCTGTGAAGATGGACTGAACAGATCCTGAATGTAAGTCAGGGTTTGTTTTACTTCCTTACCTTTAAGGTATGTTTGTTCGTGAATATCTGTGATACTCAGTAATTCTGCATTTTGCTGCTGACAGCTCTTCCTGGCTTGGTGCCACGTGAGAGCAGATTCAGAGTTTATTTGGTAATGAACATTTGTTAACAGATCTGCGACCCAGGTAGTGTCTTTATCTGTGGAAAAAATAATTATTTTGGGGGTTATAGCAACTTATCCACAGAAAAATGAGTTGCAGTTTCTTGTTTTGCATGGTATTCTCATTAAGTGTCACAGGTGTTTTTCTTTCAAGAGCACCAAAAATGTTATGAGTGGGATGGGGAAGGATATAGTTAAGGCCTGTAGCAGGCAGAGCCAATAAATATTGCCCCCTGGTCCATGAAGATATGTAATTTGGGAAGTACTACAAGGGAAGGGATTGCATAGAAAAATGTATTAAATGGGGTGCTGTGGCAGAAATCCTAGATGGAATCTATAAAAAGATATGCAACACCTCTTCTTTCTGGACAGCAGTTCCCACTGAGAGCTGTGGGAACCAGCTCTAGATCTGAATTTAGCATCAAAACAATTCTTAGATAAATGCTCTCCTTGCCAAGAGCTCCTGGATGTGCCTGTCACACAGGTTCAGAGCCCAGTCACTGTAACAGTGCTGAGCTGCATTGTGAGCCTCTTCTGATTACTTTCGTGTCTTTGGTCCATTGAAGATCTATACATGCTCAATCAAGCACAATAAAAAAATGAATCAGATATTTGATTATACCCAAACAGCAGTATGAAGTTGAATTTAAAAAAAGAACTGAGAGGTGGGACTGGCTTTCAAAAGCTTTGAAAACTATTCTTTGATCCTATGTGACATGCGTTTGGGGCTAAGTGTCCCACTGTAGAGTCCTGCAAAGCGTATTTGACTATGGATTTGAACCATATCAAAAGCACATTTTTAATCAAGTAGTGTAAAGGGGAGTTTTAATAAAAGGCGTAATGTTGAAAAGGAGCCATGGGGAGGAATTAGGGGAAAGCCAAGAAGTGTCAGGAAGAGTCTTCAACAAATTGACTGTAAAGCTCCTCTGTCGAGAAGGCCATAAATGGAGATGGAGGGTGAAAGCGACTACACAAATGGAAGACTCTTTTCAGAAACTGACTAAACTTCTAGCAAAATGTCAGGGATGGGAGGCAGTTTTCAGAAGGGGTGGAAAGACTTCTACCCAGGCAATATGAATAGGGCTTAATAGCATGGATAAAAGGACACATTCCATTTAAGAAGAAAAAAAAGTTCACATGAGAATCATGTAGACCGAAATGTGAACTTCATAATTAATCTTCGTACGGTACTCATTTTTGTGCTCCCACCCATGGCAACAGGGGTCCTCAGAAAAGGGCTGTATAACTGTGACAACATGCATTCTGCCACGGAAGGAGTGAGGAGTTCAAAGTTGTTGTGCTGCTCAGCCACTCCCCCAGAAGTAGTGAGAACCGCATGCGGGTTTACTCTTCAATCATGTTTTCCTACACTTTCCAGTATGTGAAGGGGGACTACAGGAAAGCTAGGGAGAAACATTTTTACAAGGAGCTGTACTGAGAGGACAAGAGGTAATGGCTTTAAACTGGAAGAGGGGAGGTTTAGGTTAGACATTAGGAGGAACTGCTTCAGTATGAGGGGGGTGAGACATTGGAACAGGTTTCCCAGGGAAGTTGTGGAAGCCCCATTCCTGGAAGTGTTCAAGCCCAGGTTAGATGGGGCTCTGAGTAACCTGATCTAGTTGGAGGTGTCCCTGCCCATGCAATGGGGTTGGATCTGGATGATCTTTAAGGTCCCTTCCAACCCAAAACATTCTATGATCCTATGAACATGGTATTTCCTTGCACAGAGAGCTGCGGAATGTGGCAATACATCATATACTAAAATACACTCTTGTAAACTATGGGTTATTATAAAGATATTCAGATTCTGCTAGTGTTGGTTTGGCAATACCACAATGAAGGGAAAGACATGGGAGCAGGTAACTTGCCTTTTGATGGGCAAAGTCCGTATCGCTGGTCTGTATCATAGTCTGCAGTGGTGGCACACCAGGGCCAGCCATCAGCCCGGCCTGCCTCTGTGCACCCACCATACCATTGCTTATTGTACATGAAAGGAAACACACAGGGGGCCCCAAAAGCATTTCCTAGCAGTGTAAAGATCTCTGAGGAGACAAAATGATAAAGACAGTATGGAAAATAAGAAATGAATGTAAACTGTGAAAAATGTGATGCCTATGCTGATGGCAGAATTGCATCTCAAAGTACTTTCCATGTTACTTTTCCAACAACCACAGCAAAATTAATTTCAACATCTTTTCATAGTTAAGTTGCTGACCTGTGTTTTAGTTCAGTACTAATGTGGTGTAAAGTAATTTTTCATAGAAGAGGGCTACAACTAGACTTCTGTTCTGACAAAGATGCTTTTATAAACTGAATGAGGTTCCACAGTTCTATCCAAATATACTTCAATTTTAAACAATGTTAAGATTTACATTAAAAAATGCAAGAGAAGGAACTAATATTTGGAAGTCCTGCCTCCTGGCAAAAGTAAACATTAGGTTAGACAATCTGTTTCTGTTTTTATTCCAGTGACCATCCAAGCACCTCAAATACAGTGGCACAGCTCCCACATGCAAGGCTCAGGGATTAATACTTTGAATATCCTATGAGGTGGTTTTAAAACGTTCATTCTGAATGTGGGAAAGCCACTCAGAACAATCAGACTTCAGCTAAGCATAATGGGCAATTGCACTGGTAATTATAATTATGCCATGAGCATCTTCATCTGCTGAGTCACAAAAGCCACACTTCCTCTGCCTATACTGGTACTTCCAGCCCTTTCTCAGCTGACACACATCATGCTTCTTACTTGAGGATGTAATTTCATTTCCATATCGCTGTATAAGAAACTTATCAATGTTTATACTCTCTGTTAACAATGTAGTGACACAGTATGGTGAGCAACAGTAACTTTACAGAATAATTATATATAGGATAAGAGTAATTATATATGTATATATGTATATACAGATATATAATATATATTTGGAGAATATATGGAGAGTATATGTAATACTTGTAATATTAAAATACTATAATACATTTACCAAAATACTGTGTATGATATATACATATATATATAAAAAAATAGGTATGTATTACGTACTTGACCATAAATATGACACCAAATTCAAGGATAACTCACTCAGTACCCTGGTTTTCTAAAACTCTGATGGTCTCTAAAGGAATCAGAATAGTCAAAGATCCAATATAATATAATACTGACAAATAAATTAGTACAAAGGGTAAAAGAATCAATTTTTGTACCTTCATATCCCCGAGAACATAAAACATCCATGGCCCCATAGATCTTCCACTTATTCTTTGCAGTCAGGCCCTTCTTTAAAAAAACATTATCATGTTCTGCATTGCCAGGACTGAAAAACAAATCTTCTCCTTGGATTGCAAGGAGGCTTTCATTTCTGCATTCCCACCACTGGAGCTCACTCGTTCGATTACATGGATACAGGGTGATCACAGCCTGATCCTCCTTTGATGGCACCCCCAGGCATAGGTTCAGTCTCACACTCATAAGCTGGTGATCAGTGATCCACCTGAATTTTTGTGATTCATTGTCTTGATGGCAAGTAGCAGTTCTGATTGACTGCACAGCAGATGCCTGAAGACAAAGCTTGCTAACTTTATTATATATTAAAAATGTTTCAATGTCTGTAAAAGAAAACAGTGCAAAGTAAAAGGTTAATAGAGGACATATGTATAATGGGTATGTTGTAAGATCCCTTTTCCCATTCATGTGAACAAGCAGTCATTGCTTTCCTACCACATAAAAACCTAGAATCATATCATAGAATGGTTTGAGTTGGAAGGGACCTTTAAGATCATCTAGTTTGAAACCCCCAGCATGGGCAGGGACACCTCCCACTAGATCAGGTTGCTCAGGGCTCATCCAACCTGGCCTTGAACATTTCCAGGGATGGAACTTCCACAGCTTCCCTGGGGAACCTGTTCCAGTGTCTCACCACCCTCACACTACAGAATTTCCTCCTAATGTCTAACTTTAATCTCCCCTCTTCCAGTTTTGATCCATTACCTCTTGTCCTCTCGCTACAAGCTCTTGTAAAAAGTCCCTCTGCAGCTTTCCTGTAGGCCCCCTTCAGGTACTGGAAGGTGCTATAAGGCCCCCTCGGAACCTTCTCTTCTCCAGACTGAACATCCCCAACTCTCTCAGCCTGTCCTGATTAGAGAGGTGCTCCAGCCCTTGGATAATCTTTGTGGCCCTTCTCTGGACATTGTCCATGAGCTCCGTGTCCTTCTTTGGTTGAGAGCTACAGAACTGGACACAGTACTCTAGGTGGGGTCTCATGAGAGCCAAGTAAAGGGGAAGAATCACCTCCCTTGAGGTGCTTCCTTGAGTTACGCTTCTTTTGATGCAGCCCAGGACATGGTTGGCTTTCTGGGGTGCAAGCGCACAGTGCCAGCTCATGTTGAGCTTCTTGTCCACCATCACCCCTAAGTCCTTCTCCTCCGGACTGTTTTCAATCCATTCTTCTCCCAGCCTGTATTTGTGCCTGGGGTTGTGCTGACCCAGGTGCAGGACCTTGCATTTAGCCTTGTTGAACTTCATGAGGTTGGCATGGGCCCACTTCTCAAGCCTGTCAAGGTCCCTTCCCCCTAGTGTGTTGACTTTACCCCACACTTTGGTGTCATCAGCAAACTTGCTGAGGGTGCACTCAATTCCACTGTCCACGTCACTGACAAAGATGTTAAATAACACCGATCCAAGTACCAACCCTTATGGAAGACCACTTATCACAGGTCTCCACTGGACATCGAGCACTCTTTGACATCGCACTCTTTGAGTGTGACCATCCAGCCAGTTCCTTACCCAACATTATGTTTTTGAATGGAGTCCAGTGCAACATCAACATTATGGTTGTTTTTTTTCTGTTAGACCTGCCCTTGCCTGTTGCCTGCCACTAAGAGGTTCCCATCTATATTTCCCAAACTAACAACGCACATGGAGGCACTGCCGCAGAACTGTAAATCACCCGGAAATGCCAGAGGACATGGAAGCACTTTCAAAGACACCTTTACAGAAGGGAGGTGGGAGGCACTTACCTGCCAGCTGCAAAGCACCGTGAACGAGACAAAGGACAAGCAAGAACCTGGAGAATATCATTGCCAATGCTTCTTTCCTTTCTTTCCTTCACCAAATGCTGGATGGTCAGAGTCATTGGCATTTAAGTCCTGCTGAAGAGAGAACAGTGGCCGATCCTCCTCAATTTCAAAGCCTGAGTGGTTGAACAGAAAGCTCTGCTTGCTAAATAAGGAAATACTCTGTCACATGCCACCTTTCAAAAAAAAAGAAAAACACACAGCTCAAATTTTGCCTACCAAAAAAAATGACTTTTCACTGAGGGCAAACTGTGCACCCTTGGGAAAGCAGGTGATACAAACAAGGTTATATCTCAATGCTTTCCTGCTGTCTCTCCTGAAGATACATTTGGGGAGCTCATGGGATTAAATCAACAGTGAAATGCTAAAGACAGAAGTTCAGCCTCAGATTTTAAATCTTACACCTTATTTAGATGGTGTAAAAGTACCATCAGGGAAACATATCAGTTTCATATGGTCATGTATGAGACAAGGCAGGATTGAATTTTACAACATTTAAGTGAATTTCACTCTGCAGGACATTATAAAAATTTCTTCATTCCTAAATGAAATAACCATTGTCCCAATGATCCGCATTTCTGCATAAATGCAACTAGGAAACCAGCACCCAAAGCTACCTGAGTAGTATTTTTTATAAAATGCCCTTTTTTCTTGTGAAGTATGTCCATCTCATAGGACAGTCAGCCCAAGAGCCAGCCACAATTTCAGGAAATGTCACATATTTCTCCTTACCCAGATCACAGAGCAAGCACGCAGCAGTTTGGTTTCCAAATGTATAGGTGGAACCTGAAAGAAACATCACTCTTCTCCAGACCTCTAGAGACTGCCTCTATAACTGCACAGAAGTCTGGCTTTATCACAGTAGATTTTTACCATGAAAATATTTTCTTTTGCTTAGAAAAACTGCTAAATGGAAAAAACAATCTGTCATGTGAAAATATTATTTGAAGTGTAGCAAAATTTTTGTTCAGCACCTGTAGCAAAAATGTAATAGCAAGAAAAATTGGCATAGTCTCCTGTTTGTTGCTAAGATGATTGCACTTCCTAAGTACAGGATTTGTTCCTACTTGGCTGCTCAGCAAAAAAACAATGCAAGAAAAGTTAGTTCCCCGAGAAAGTCAACGGGATTAAAATAAAAAGGAGAAATTGAATTTTGAAATAAGAAATTACAAGAAGGAAATGCTAGGTACAGATGTTAGGAAATTACAGGCAAATTCAACTGAATTTTCTTTTGAAGATAATGAGAAAATATACTAACAGCTATAAAGTCCTTACTTCATTTGAATGAAAAAACATCTCTGTAATATGGAATTATGAAATGATTCCTCACTAGTTAGCAAGGGAATGCATGAAAATCTGCACTTTTTTTTATCCACAGTAGGAAGTATTAAATTAACTAAACTAAAATTATAAAATTTCAGTAAGTTTTTTGGGAGTAATGAAAAGCCAGTTATCATATTATAATAAAATTGGCTTACATTTTCTACAAAAAATGATGTAAGTATTTGTGATGGGATTAATAATTATGATCTAGCCTGTGTCAATGCTATTAGTAAAAAAAAAGAGGGCATATTGTTTTCACATCTAGAATTTATTACAAATTAAGAGAAAGTCATGTACTCTATAAATATACTAGAACAAAGGGGAAAAAAAATGAAAAGAAAGTATAGCTCCGTGAAGTACTGGGTTAACATAAAGAAGGCAGACATACACCAAGTTTTTAAATTTTAATCTTTTTAATCTTAAAAAAGTAACTTGATTGTAGTAGAATGGTCAAAAGTGTTAAATACCCAGAGAAATAACAGGAACTAGAGCAAGGAAAGGTTGTGTACTAAAATTAAATCAACTTTATCTGACGTATGTATATTCAGACTGAAGACTGAAAAATGTCATATAGCAACAGGTTCAATATTCACATATGCTCATGAAAAAAAAATATAATTGTGACATTGATTTTCAATTTTAAACACATGTATCCCCTAACTTCCATGTTAATGGAGTTCAATACGAGTCTTTGGCACTTGCAGGACACTGGGGAAGAGCATGGCAGTGGAAGAGTGACCACCACAGAGAAGCTGTCACAGGCAGCCTGGCCACTTTGATGGCCTCTCAACTGCTTTACCAGCCTCATGAGGCATCAGTACTAATGTAGTTAGTAGAGGAAAAAAGGGTCTGTATTTCCTCAATCCAATCATATAACCAAAGGGGCATAGGCTCAATTTTAAAAGGAGGGAAATTTGGTGAAAAAAAACCCACCCTTTGCAATATAAGCAGGGAAAAAGTGAAGGGTAAAGGAGAGATTTCAGGCTGAGCTTCGCCAACAGCCTGAGTCAGCTCCCCCAGGACCTGTGACAGCCCCACTACATCCTGTGCCCAGCTGCACAGGGCCACCCTCACCCTATAGCTGGCACTGGATCTGCTTGTTTCTATACAGAGCCATCTCAGCACACCAGAACAGGAGATATGAAGAGTACTTTCCTTGATGTGCTGAAGGAGCTCATAGCAAGGTCAAACAGAATGGGTGGGAGGTGGGACTGAGGCCTGAAAAACTCTGCTGTGAAAGGCAAATATATAGGTCCATAGTGCAACATCATCCTTGGGCTTGCAAGGTGTGGTGAGATCTAACCTAGTTTCCTTGAAGAGAAGCAGCAGCTAACTGCTTGAAAAATTCTCTCTTTCTCCACACTTTTGGGATGTTAATTGAGAATGGCACACTAAACTGACAGATTAAACTGCAGAGCCAAAGTCGTCACTCTCCTGGTAGATGTCTGAGCAAGCACCAGGAGCTCAGGAGGTCTCAGACTTTGTTTCCAGTCATGGGACCGTAGGTGCCACATTCAAGGCAAGGAAGGCACCCATCTGGGAGATTGCACCTGGGGATGCATGTCACAGCTGCAGATGTTGCCTAGCCCTGCCTGATAACCCAAGAGCATTTGGACCTTAATAGTTTGGCTGAGATACAGCAGACCAATATATGCTCCATGAGTGCTGATTTACAGGTACACTCATCAACCTTTTGTACTAACCTTTAACGGCTTCTCGTTAATTGAGCCTCAGTATTTATTGGAAATAATCAACATGCAGCTTTGAACTATTGTTTAAATAATGAATTCTGTAAGAACAAAATAATTAGTCCAGCCATACTTCCTGGATAACAGTATATAGTTAAAAAAATAACTGGAAAAATGCCTGTTATTTATATTATTTCTGTGATGAGTCATTGTTTTCTTCCTTTGTTTATCACTGTTTCCTTCCTTGTAAAAAATATATACCACTTTCCAGAAAGAAACTCTTAAAAATATTGTCCATGGGATAATATTCCAAGGAGTGCCTGGATGATGCTCTTAGTCATGTGCTTTAGCAGCAGGTAGTCCTGCAATGAGCACAGAGTTGAACTTGATGATCCTTACAGGTCCATTCCAACTTGAGATATTCTATGATTCTATGACAGGTTTCTACACCTTTTTAATCCCTTTCTTTATGTCAATTCTCTATCGTATTTAAGTGCAGCATTTGACATTGGTGTTTAAGAGAAGCACATAGAAGCAGGAATATTGGCAGAAAATGGATTTAATACTGTTTTCTTGCCCCACAACTTGTGGATTGGTGAGGTCCAGAACATAATTTTAAATATGGGTAAGGACAGTATGTGAAAAATGTCACATCTGAAAAATGTCATAATGCCAGCTCCCCAGTACACATGTATGGCCTGGTATACCTGTCTGTGGGGTGGGAGATATGTAGTAACTGAAGTTTCTTTAAATTAATCAGCAAGAAAGACACTGCAATTCTTCCCCTCCTTACTTACCTTCCAACTACAATTGTATCAAACCTATTTTCTGAAAGAGGAAGGAAATTTCATCATTGACAGCACAGAAGGTGATAGAGTGAGCAGACATTCACATGGACTGTTACCAAAGGAATTTCTTAACTATAAAACTATAAAAAGATGTAGGGCTCAGTTTCTTTTTTTTCTGGGAAGTTACACAAAGTAGTAAAAGGAGCTCTGTAAACAGCTTCAAGAGTTGGCTTTAATAGTTTCCAGATTTCTTTGTTATGAAGGGCATCTAAATCTTTTACAGTCTTCCAGGCATAGTCTGAGCATTGTAAAACCACTGCAAGGCAATTTGCTCTTCCTTTTTTCTTTTGAGGTTTAAAATTGTAACTCTGTGGCAGTAGAAAGTGGCTTGCCTAAGACTCAGTCATCAGTTCAGTTTACCTACTTCTGAAAACTGCCTAATCCTGCAGCTATCACTTTACTAAGCCCAAACATGCCCTGGGCACACTACTTTGGTCAAGCCATTTGTGTAGAATGGCCTGTTTTGGAGAGAAAGGCACCTATCCCTTGCCTAAAGTAATTCACATTTAGGCAGACAGTCACCTAAGCTCCACTAATGATATTGAAAAGCACTACAAGTGTGATTTTTGTGGCTGGGATTTATGGTTCAGATATCGTTTGCAGGACAAGCTTTGTTGGTCTGGTTTGTGTTGACGAAGCAAACCACCCATGCTTCAGGGAGCTGAGGCCAGGGCTCCAGGTCTCCTTTGGCCCAGCCACCAGCCATGGGCATGTAATTAGCTTCCTTCTTGCCTCTTCTCTCTTTGACTCACCTACTCTTTCCTGTATGGACACAAAAAGAGGGGTGGAGAGCATCCTCACCTAATGTAAGCCAGGCACATTTAGGAAACTTTGAAGGGTTTAGATTCAACTCCTTTTTCCCACTGCTGTTTTTTTACAAACACCATGACTGTTACAAACAAGACAGTCAGTAATCTGCAGCCACCAGGTAAACATCCTAAAAAAGACTTCAGCAGACCAGAGCACAAAATGCTGAAGACATCTAATGCATCTTGTTGAGTCCTGCCTTCCCAGTGAAGAGGTAATCACCTAGCAGAAATGTACCAAGCTGTTTTCTGGGCATATATATCCAAACCAAAATGTGGAGAGAAGAAGCACCCAATGAGAAAAAAGTTCTCAACCTGGGCATTTCAGATGGGAATAATGAATTGCACCCACTGGTGTCAACAGCCAGGGGAATTAGCTAATGCAGAAAAAAATTTTCAGGTGCTCCTTTGCATTATTAACCAAAACCTAGCAAGTTCTTCTTTAAAGCATAGACAGAGAAACTTAGGAGACTGCAAAGCTGAATCTTGCCATTCCTATCTCTGCAACTAATAAATGTTAGGAGGGCAGAAGTGGAAATGAAAAATAGTAAGAATGTAGTAACAAACTATATGTAGAAATATCCATTTGACAAATAGCTGTCACAATGAACTGGTCACCTTCACTCAGATTTCCACAGACAAAACACGAATCTCTATGGTGAGGAAGAAAATTTAGCACTACCCAAAACTGCCCTGATTTTCAGCATATCCAGGCACAGAAAAAAGGTCATGGCTGGCATTTCTGTTCCCAGCTCTGCCTTTGTGCAGCCTATCAGGGCCTTCTCCTTTCCAATCAATTCATACATCCTCTAATTTTTACATCTGCCCAACATGATGATGTTGTGTAGTCTAATTGATATATAGGAAAATGTTTTCAGCTCCTCAGATACAAGGCCTTGTGTCATAATATAGAGCATTTAAAACTGCTAGGATGATACCCCTAGGAAGCTGGTAAGCTTTGGTCAAAACTTCAAATTAAAGCCATAGACAGTTCCCAGCTAAGTGACTTTCAAAGGCCTTGTTGTCTGCAGCCAATGTCAGGCTTTTTTAAGTAAACACTTATCTCTATATACTTGTCTAAGTAGACATATCATCCATCAAAGTACACTTTTGTGGATGCTGTTCATATTACTACATATATAGAGATATGTATATATATGTATATATACATATATATTCAGCTTAGCTGAATTTCCGTATTTATGAAGCCAGTGTGCATTTGAAATTAGTTTGGGCTCCTGCCCACATTGTTAGTAATCTCACTCTGTCTTGGCAGCATCACGGACTGTCAAACTTAAGTCTGTTCTGGAAAGCTTCAGTGCAGAATACATTTTCCTTGTTATTTCACATGAGGAAGTGCCACTGCATTCATGAGCTTAATTCTTCATACCAAAACATATGCATGCACTGCTTAAAGTGTGCTCTTCATTTCAGTAACATTTTGTCAGATGCTTCATTTGGAGGCTTGTAAGCAAAAGAAGATGAGCAAATATTTGCAAGATTGTTTCCTGTACCATGAAAATCAATTAGTTCTACACAAATTCTGCCCAACTTTGCAGAAGACAACAGTACAGATTAAAGATCAAAACCAAATGTGATGCTTGGGCTGCAGGACATCATTTTCATCTACTATATAGCGCTTTTTTTGTAAAAAAAAGATGAACTTGATTTGTCTTAACACTTAGAGACTGGCTGAAGTATGTGGAGAGATTTACAATTCTCAGTAAACACTGATGAAATTTAGAGTATGAGCATACCAGAAATTAACACAAAGTATGAGAAAAAAGAGGAACCAAAGGATTATAAACTTGGCAGGCTAACTTTAATTCCTGAAAAGGTAGCAGAAAATAAGATATTATTTGTTAATCATGAGAGGATAACTAGATAGTAAGGAATCACAGTCATTCCCTAAGGAAAGAGCAGTAATTAGCAGTTTATGTTGAACTGGATGGTGTACTTTATGGAAAGATTTGGCACTATTCTTTATGTTAACAACTCAGATAGTAACAAATGTCTACTTAATACTTTCGAAAACTTGGCAGATGAATTTAAATTAAACACTGCACAGCTGCCTATCCTGTAAATGGATATAGGCACGTGTCTTTCACCCATGCCAGTGAGCACTCCCCCAAAGGGATTTCTAGGTCCAATTTAGCATGTTCAGCATTCCAGGGACCATTTCCACAAAGCAGTTTGAACACAGCCATGGCCAGCCTGTTCTGGAGCAACCAAGGGCTTGTCACGAGCATAGCTGTGGACCCCTCTAACCCAGTTATCCCGAGGAGCTGGAGACATTGCAAAACACACCAACACTATTAGTATAGAAGCTTCGAGCAAGTTGCACAGGGGAAGGGGTGAAATCATCATCACTGCTGGAAACTTTAGAAGAGGTTGTATCTGTCAGCAGCTCCTTAGTTTTAGCTGATGCTGCATTTGGGCAGGACCTTTTCAGTTCCCTATTTCTACTATGTATGTTGTAAAAGGTTCCTATTCACAGGACATATAAAATTCTAAATCCTCAACCTTTACACTATTTCATGCCTTCTATTGCTTACTTTAGCATTAGAAGAAAGAAACTCAGTTTGGACTTTATTTATTAAATGGCATCCAGAACAAAAGAGAACATGTTTATTCAAGCATGATTGAAATCCCTCCTAGATTCAAAACCAGATATTTGTGAAGCTTACAAATCTGAAATGACACGTTGTTTCACGTTACGCTGGTGTGACACGAAGTGACACATCGCACAACGAGAACACAATGTATCTGCGTACTGAATCTTTAAATACTGATTGTTTTTATAAGACTGAAGCAAAATGCAATTCTATCAGCTAAGAACTTGGTATTTCCAGCACTGCTGTGCTTTTCTGTCCTCTGCTGCCTCTGTCTCTTTGCACAGACAGGAATGGTGTGAAGGAGCAGACAGGATCCACATATGCTCCTGCATGACAATTTGCTTTTGCAGAGACCAGCAACTACTGGGCACCCATTAAGGGTTCCTGCACATCAGTCTCATCATGAAGAGACTGAGGAAAATAGGGAATTGGTAAGAAATGTGTAGGGGGTTAAGATGCTAACAAGATGCAGAGGACTGAGAGGTAGATGGCAGTCTTGGGAGGGAATATGATTCTGGGAGACAGAAGATAAAACGGAATATAAAATGACAGACAACATGTAGCCACAGCCACTCAGAAATATGAGGAGGAGGAAAACATTACTTTCAACTCCTGCCTCCTTACTTCTCAATCAGTTTCTTTGGTTTATTTAGTAGGTTTTTTTGGTTTGGTTTGGTTTGGTTTGGTTTGGTTTGGTTTGGTTTGGTTTGGTTTGGTTTTTTTCACACTGATACTATAATTAATTACCTGAGAACATGGGAGCCCAGATGCTTGGATCCTCACATCTATTTGCACACTGATTTAGAATACCAGCTGCATCTTTTACAACCTACTGGAAGCACTCAGCTAGTTGACCATAGGAGTTGAATATATAGGAGTGTCAACCCAGCTTTCTAAGTGGAATAATGCAGTTATGGCCATAGGAAGTGATCCAAGATGAGTATTTGATACACAACATAATCCAAAGAAAATGCCAGTGAACTATAATGAGTAGCCACCACGTGTATTTTGAAATTATTATTCTTTTATAAGCAAGCTTTCCAGTAAAAAAAAAAAAAAAAAAAAAAAAAAAGGCCTATTTTAAAACTGTTGGTAGGATCTTTGGATTTGACAGTAGGGCCCAAAAAGGTCACCTTGTATCTGGGGTACCCTGCTGATGAGTCTTGCACTCAGCCATGACCTGGACTTCTGTCTGTGATGCCAGGCACAGCTTCACTGCCAAGCTGTTCTAAGCAAAACACCATGCAGCAGACTGGGGAATCAAGCCTTGCACCTCTGCAGTCTTGATAAGGACTCCACTCTGTGGTAAGTAAAAGATGCTGCAGCTCTTAAGGGTGGCAACACATCAGAGAAGCCACTTGAAGTCCATGTGCCAGAGCCAGATCTGAGCTGGCCTGGTATTACCGCACTCCTGTCTGCAAGCCAAAGCCTGGTGCCCAGGCTGATCTGCTTTAAGCAGTGAGAAAGGTGCCCCGGAGCCCTGTGAGCTGTGTCCCTCACCCTCCCAGGGCTGTGGGGGCTGCTCTGGTCGGCAGGCACAGAGCTACAGAAAAGTCACTCACTCGTCAAGAGCAGACCACAACCTAAATGGATAGAAAGCTTTCCTTGAAAGACAGTAAAAATCATAAGAATATTTTAAAGCACAGGGTAATTAATTACTTTTTTTCATTACTGCCTCTGGCCCTTTTTCAGCAATTTTAAGACTTTTCCTAAGTACCAGATCTTTAGCTCGTGTTATTTACAGAAAATTCACAAAATAGTCCAGCTCATCTAGATATGATTCCAGATTTCTGCCATTCTTAATTTTTTATCAGTAACTGTTTTTACTGCTAACACTGACATGAATGTGGCAGCTTCATTTCTGGTATTCTTGCAGATCAAAATGTATGAGGACTATTTTCACCAATATTTAGAAGAGGTCCAGTCTTGCACTTTCTGGATACTGACATTTCCTGATGAAACCCAAACACAAAGGGACAGCATGAAACAGCCATAAACTAAAATGTAGAATGAACTTCATAAAGAATACACAGCAACTGGCTTGCAAAATGGAATGCAAAACTGAAGATCCTTGTGCAAGGAAAGATTGGGCAGAAAAAATTTCCTTTTATTAAAGCAATAGGAAAGGATAATATTTTATAAAAAGCAATTATCCCCCAGCTTCTGCAATCACTGACTTAATGTGGGCTCTAGTGGTTATCGGCAGGTACCAGGAATTAGAAATAGTATTCAGACAAGACTTAGAAATACAAGATTTGTTGTTATAACTGACCACTTCCCTTTGCTTTAGAAATTTTAATTAGCCCCTAAGGTAAACTAGGCTAGGCTCGCAAACCCAACACAGAAGCCATCATCCTCAAGGGGCAGGGCACAAGACTGAACTTGGTGCTGGGACTTGTCATTTCCAACAATGTCTTGAGCAGCCAGGGATCCATTATCATTCCTTTTCTAACACTGTTTGCCATTGGCCATTGATCTCCCTCCCAGACAGCTAGTTTGCTGGCCTGGCCCAGGTCTTGTACCATCTCTCAAATGCCAGCCGAGATGAAGAGACACAAAGCCTTGCTGGTTTTCCTGGATCCAAGTGTCTATTTTTGCATTCCCCCACAGCTAGGAATGAGAGCCCATCCCTCGGTCATTTCAAGTTTTGGCATGGCATGGGAGGCTGTTACCAGGACATGATGGCTGTGAATGAGGAGTCCTGGAATATGCCTTCTCCTTCCTCCCATTGGTATAGTCCCTACCACTGCTCTATGCAAGGCTGGTAGAGACAATGAGTGACGTCTGTCCACTTCTGGACAGGGATGAGGGCAGTGAAGAGGATAAACCACAGTTCTTGAGCTGGTAGCACCTGATTAGACACCACACAAATTATGTTGCTGGCAGTGCTTGTGGCATCTATGATTTATCTCATGGTAGTGGAAAGTGTAAGCCTGGTTAGCACTGGCCATATGGTCCCCAGACATGCAGCCAGGAGAGCAGTGCTGCTTTTTACAGTGTTAGCCAGGTTTCTTCCCTGCCTCTCCCTTGTTTTTCGCTCATTTTCTTTAATTTTTCCAACACCACGGGCTTTAGCTCATCAAAAGTGAGCTTTTGACATAACACATAACCTCCTCTTTTCTCTCTGCTGCACATGAGATCAAAGCAATTGCCCCAAGTCTGCTGAACACTTACCATCTGATTACAAGAAATACATGACCTTTTTAAAGCAGCAACTTTTATTAATGCATAAGAGTTTATTTCACTTCACCTAACCAGTGGCTCAAAATAAAGAAGGACCACAGCCAGTTTTTCTGCCTGACAGCCCAGACCATGATTACCACAGCCACTCCTATGCAAAGCCTTGAAAAAAAAGAGACACAGCTGATTAAAAGAAACCACTATATGTCCCCTTGTCAGGAAGCACTTTGTGTTCCACAGAGAGAGTATCCCCCATCTCTAGAAAGTCTGACCTATCTTCACTTTCTTGCAGGTGCTTCCCTCCAGAAAAGCACATCTCCCCTCCTTTCCACTTTCTCCAGCCAAGATGCTCTAGGCCGTTCATTAAAAATATCCAATAGTGCCAAAAGGGAGAAGTTCTATGGTGATTCATTGTCCCAAATCATGTGCAGGGTGGGATTCCAAATGCATAATCCTGTATACCACCACTAACTACAGAACCACTGGAAAGGGCATCTGGAGGTCATTTCAGTGGACCCCTTGCTCAAAGCAGGGACTCAAAGTTGCATACTGTTTCAAATTTTGTTCAGGGCCTTTTTCCAGCTGAATGTTGAGTATTTCCACAACCACAGAAAATCTTATCTAAGTTGATACACTAAGGGTGAGAACAGGCAGAATCTGAAAAAATCACTCTCTATGGCACTTTGTTTGTGTTAATAACAAAAAAAAATCATATGAATAATTGAGATCAGCTATGATAAAATACTAAACTTTTGGAACTGAAATGATTCTAGTATTCAGTCTAATTGCAGACAAATTATAACAGTGCACAAGAAGCAATGGAAAATAGTTAAAGGAAGAAAATTCATAGAGTGTTCTTGTCTCTTGTGATTCTTCAGCTGAATACAAACAGCTTTCATGCAAAATCTAAGGATTTACTTCCTTTTTATGTTATTTCTAACTTCCTCCTTTATTTAAAATCCCTTCCCTCTTTTGTGTCACTATGCTAAGTTTTCATATCATTCCATTTCACACCTTCAGTAAAATAATTATAATGTAGCCAGTTTTCAGTGGCATTATCAATTCCTCTTCATTTTAAATCAAACTAAGAATGAGCTGCTCACCTGTAACATGCTCTAAATATAGCTGCTTCGACAAATAATCAGCCAAGAAGTGAAATGGTCTCTCCTTTCCCAGATGTTCCTTATCTTTGTCATGTGTCGAGATTGCATATTTCTACTTTCCCATTTCCTGTTTAAAATCTCTTGTGAACAGATTTTATGCTGATTAGAGCCTACATTTTGCTTTTTTTAAAATGCATCATTAAGTCAGAGTACACAGCAAACTGTCTTTAATAGAAGCTTACTTTCAGATTGCCGCCTAACAGCCATTACCACCCCGTGTGTTAGGTCTGAAATGAAAAGTACTATCACCAGGAGAAAAGGCTGCTGTTCCCACTACCAAGTAATTAAAAAAAAAAAAAAAAAGAAAAAAAGAAAAAAATTCCTACAATATGGGTTGCAGGAGAATCCTTTCGGTGGATGAGTGATGTGTGACCCAGCCTCATTACCATTCCACTTGCCTCTTTACAGCTGATTCACTGCCCTCACTTCCCCCCACTGATCACAGGCCTTGTACACCCAATATACCTTTTCATTGCCCTGTTTTTCGTGTGTGTTTGTTCCCTTGCCCCCCAGCAAACACACCTCAAGCTGGCTAGATCCAGCAGGTGGAATTGCTGGCACCTCTTCCTAAAATTGAGCATGATCCAGGACAACAAAGTGTTTTCATTGTCTAACAGGTTTAGAAAAAAAATCTCTTCCTTTCCATAGTATCTTCGCAGAGAAAGTGCTTGTCTGTAACCTTTTCTGAGTGGCTTCTTGGGTTGCAAAACAGCCCATACAGTTCCTCTGTAGCTCTCTAGGAGAAACTCCTTCCTTTTCATTACCCCAGAGGCCTCCCGACAAGTTTACTTTCTGTTCCTCTTAGGAAAACCATAGTTTCCTTCCTGACATCTGTGCTCCAGCACAATGTTCCAAAGCATCCCCCCTCCCCCTACCCTGTGCACAGTCACGACTCTCAAGGAAGAAAGCACCTCCTCATCTTTCTAGACAGCTTTGCCCTGTGCAAGACTTCAGGAGCAAGGGCAAGGGAGAGAGGCAGTCTGCCTTCTTCCCTGATTTCCAGCTTCAGCCTTCCCAAAGAATACGTTGTTCCCAGGCAAATCATGAACAATCCTACAGATATCTTACACCATCCTCCCGCTCCCCATCCACACACGTCTTCTTCCCCAGTCTGAACAGGCCAGCTGGGTTCCTGGGGCAACACTTCCCTTCAGTTCTTTTCTTCTTTTGGCTGTCTCTTACACAAAACATGCTCACTCCCCGCTGCTGAGCAATAAGCAGGAGCCCTATCCCTGTAGAAACCCTGAACCTCCTAGACTTCTCCCAGCAGGGTCTGCATTTGCCAGATCTCAACTTTGCCCAGCCCTTGCTGACTGGCCCTGCCTCACCTGGCTGTCCCAGGGATCGGCAGCACTTCTAGTCCAGTTCAAACTCTTTCATTTCTACTTTGGCCTTTCCTTTCCATCTCCTTTTTTTATGGGGTACCTCACAGGCTTGCTGCAATTTTATATTTTTGTACCATCCTCTTTCCAGACCCAGTCTATATTTTTCACTGCACAAGCCCCTGTTCCTCCCATGACTAAATATTTCCTCCAATCTCTGGAACCTTTGTCCCACCATTAGTCTCTTCTAGTGGACCACTGAACAAGTGCAAGTCTGACATGAATATTCCTACTTGTAAAGGAGTCTTATGTCCATTATTTCTAAAAGAAGGTGAGATTAATTTCATCTAGCTGTCTAAATCAAGATTCTGGATTAAAAGGCAGTATAATGATTTCATGGTGTGAATTCTTCTGAAAGGAGAACAAATATTTCCTCAGAGGAACCAGTACCACTAACCATATCCTTAAAATGCTTTATATATCATTATTTAACAGCTAGTAGATAAAAAGTTGTGCCTTGCAGAATGTCATACAGAGGAGAAAGATGGATATGTCAGATAAGGGCACAGCTGCCAAGAGACAAAATGAACCCTAACTGTTCCTGTGTCCGGATATGGTGTCATCATGATAACTTCATGCTTATGGAGCAGTTCAAACCTTTCCTATTGACCCTGGAAAATCTGACTTTTGCCTATTGGAATCTGGCCTGAAAGCACTAGTTTATCTCAAAATTATCCATCTATTCTGCTTGTATTTATAGATCTTTCTTGCACTTTATTCCAAATTACTCTTTACTTCGTTTTTCAGTGTCTTTCTTTCAGAGACAGAAATGACAAAATTAAATCCTTCTAGTTCATAAATTTCGTTTGGATTCCTGCCTCAGTGAAGGAACTGCAGCCAACATTTTCTTCCTGCTCCAAGTTACAGGTCCTGATATTGCCAAATATTTTCTCTGCAAATTGGTATTCTTTTGGAGGAGGAGGATGTTCCATCCTTTGTACACCTGTGCGCCATGGCTCTGTCACCATCTGACATTACAGAAAGTTACAATGGTGAGTTCTTCTACAGCTTTTCCTTCCCTAAAGGCAGTTACTACTTCTTACATTGTAAGGTGAGAATCAATTACTTTTCAGTCATGCTATAGTTACAATTTAGGGACATAATCAAAATAGAGAGAAAAGGCAGGACATTCTCTATAAAACGCCACCCTAATATAGAGAAAGAAAGGGCAAGAAATTGAGAAAGTAGGTCTCCATCTCTTGACTATATGAAGGGGTATTTTATAAATGCTATTATATTGCACGTAAGCCCAAATCCGGCTGGACAAATTGAGAAATTGTGATCCCTCAAACCTCTGTTTACAGTTAACCCTGGAGGCTTGGTAAAATCTTGTTTTTGGCTCTAAATTTCCCCCATGTCTGTTTCTGTATATGTGTCTAAGCACCAAGATGTGGTAAATACAGGAATTTACAGGTAAATACACCTATTTCATTGCTACATATTAGTGTCTTTAAACTAGGTAATAGATCCCTCTCATCTGAGGAGCATTCTTGGAGCAAGCCAATTAGCTAGGTTTTGGTATGACATACAGTGGCAGCCACAGCTTTCCTTCAGAAATGTAGCTGCAGGAAAGGAATTTGAAAGAAAAAACCAGACAGGAAACAAAAATTTTGAGAAGAAAAAATATCGTACCAGGGTGTGCAAACGAAAGCTTCTTTTAAATTCCCTTTTTACTGATAGGGGATGAAGTTTGGGGGGAATGCAGATCGTAACCAGTATTTCTTCAAATATGTTTGTTGATTGTGGGTTGTTGTTTGTTTTCCACTAAGCTGCTATTCCTAATAGAATCAAGCTATTATGATGAATAGCAAACAACTATTCACACAATACATTAACTTCTTCACTCACAGAGCTCACTCACAGGCCCCTTTTTAGTATCAAAAGGACACAGCAGGGTGTCTCTGGAGCCTTCTCTTCTCCATAGCAAATGTTACAATGTTGGATTAAATCTTTTTTATCTACCCAGTGTTGTTAGGATCTCATCTTAAATACCTTATCCACTCGTGCATTGTACTGTCAGAAGGACCTGTGTACCATAGAGCAAGGTCTAGAATGGAACATCAAAAAGGATTAGAGATCTAGAAGGTGGAGCCAGCAAAGTAAAAAGGGAAGAGCTAGTGTTACTATCTGAAAATACAGAGAGAAGATGTGACAAGGGCTATCAAAGATGCAAGAATCTGTCTCAAAAACTGCTAGAGCAGTACAGCACATAAGCAATCTTAAATTACAACACTTTCATTAGACATTTATTAGGGTAAAACTTCAGATTTCGGGATAAAGAAGCAATGACAGACACTGTTTCACAGGATGGTAAAGACAAATCACTGCTGGCATTTAAGAACATGCTAGATTAGGAAAACTGGAGGCTTATTTGTGTATAGAAATTTAAGAATCCCATCCCTTTTCCCTGTTATTTTTACTTTTATCATAAATTTTTCTGTTTATGAAGACACACAGACTTTCACTTAGAATCAGCTTTTTAATTCCCAAAGTGAACCAAAGTAGAATAAAAACTTATTTACACGTATTCTATACACATACAAAATATTTTAATTTAAACACAATTTAAATCTGTCAAAAGATTAAAACATCAAAAAATATCAAATTAAATAAGGGCCTTCTCTAGACTAGAGCTTTGAGTCATTTCATTCTTTACATTTGGCATAAAATCTACTGGAAAATTAAAAAAACAAAACAAAACTAAACTATCTGGTGAACCTACTGTATATTTTTAGGATTTCTGAATGCAGAGAATATACCAGCAGTCCAGTATGACATGCAATGCTATCACCTTGGTCATGATGCAATTCTAGAATGATACTCAAAGGATTAAAACAGACTTAGAAGGGCGAATTTGGTTAAAATTTAGAAAATACTTTCTAATCTTAAGTTTTGTTAGGCTTTGAATAAATGGTCTAAAAAACATATGAAATCTTCACTGGTATTAGAGATTTCCAGAAAGAAAAATTTATGTAAATGTTTCAGGTAATTCATCCTGGCTATTCCCCCCATCCCCCTTTTCCAGAATCCTTTGAGATCACTATTTTATTATTTAAACAATAGAATATTTCTATTATAGTTGATCTTTCTATGCTTATGTTACAGAATGATAGCAGAAGAAAAACAATTTACACTTTCCTTTCAGTCATACACAGAGGAGGAAAATGTGTTAATTCAGACCTTACAGGAAACACAAAGGGTTTCTGTGAGTAGCTCAGTAGCAAAAGGAAACTGTGGATTCCCAGCTCTGGAGCAGGCTGCCTGGCTGAGGCAGGGAGTTGGTCTTGCTTCAAGCAGGGACCTTCATCAGGTGAGCTTGGAGGTCCTGTCAAATCTGTGCAATTGTGCCAGTCTACTCTGGACATCAAGGGTGACATTTTCAGGATTCATACAGATCTGGATGTACTTTTTGCAACAGGCTAAGGGGCTTATTCTCACAGTTGCCTGTGGTGAGCATGGTTCTTCTTGTCATGATGCTGGACCCCTGGAGAGACTGGAACTGCCAGCATGTTCACTCATGGAGCTTAACTCCAGGTCTATGTGTATGCTCCAAAGTCCTCCTAGGTACTACTGTTTGTGTGCAGATCTCTGGATCTGCCTTGCAAGATTGTCTTATAGGGAGAGGTTGAGGGTGCTGGCGTTGTTTAGCGTGGAGAAGAGGAGACTCAGGGGGGACCTCATCACTCTCTTCAACTACCTGAAGGGAGGTTGTAGTCAGGTGGGGGCTGGGCTCTTTTTCCAGGCAACCAGTGACAGGACAAGAGGGCACAGCCTGAAACTGCTCCAGGGGAGGTTTAGGTTGGATATTAGGAAGTACTTCCTCACAGAGAGGGTGATTAGACATTGGAATAGACTTCCCAGGGAAGTGGTGAAGGCACCGTCCCTGGATGTGTTCAAGGCAAGGCTGGATGTGGCACTTAGTGCCATGGTCTAGATGGTGTGGTGGTGTTGGTCATAGGCTGGACTTGATGATCTTAAAAGTCTTTTCCAGCCTTGGTGATTCTGTGATTCTGTGTGATTCTGTGATTGCTTATTCCTACTAGTACAGAAAGCAAGAAACACCCTGTGCAAAAATGAACTAGAATTTCCATAGGAGAAAATTGTTTTGCCTTGAGGATTCTTGTATTTCAACACTTTAATTCCTTTCAAAATCAGGCCCAAGATTACTCTGCTTATTAAACTGTTGCCTGCTCATTTTCTTCAATATTGGTCACAAGACAATTTGATTCATGGGTTCCAGGATCAGCATCACCACGGTATATGGCATTGTCAAAACTGGATGTAATTATTTGCTGATCATGTCTTTTTTTATAGAAGAAATAGAATGTAAGGCCGGTTCCTGTTAGCAGAAGGAAGATCAGTATAACAATCATACCACCTAAACTATTTGCAGATGAAGCAGCAGCTTCATGTTTTGATGCTGTGAAAGACAAAACAGAACAATTACTGCAAATAGCCAGAGACTGCTGTTGCATACAACAAATATGTCCCTAAGCAAACCAACTGGGTCAACTGTAAAAGTTCTGAACAACCATAACAACAGTTAAATTTATGCATGTTCTGGCTGGACAATGTAAAATTGGGATTAATCTCTTTTACGTTCCTTTTAAAAGGAGTATTATTTAGCAGCACAGTAAAGCAAAATTTTAAAAATTATCAATAAGGCATCCAATATGAGAGGAGAGCATACCTTTTAAAAAGATTTAAAATAAAATAATCTGTGACAGCTACATTGGTATTTCAATGAAAATTTTCTGGAGGCAATTTTTACTTGTAAATAATAAATGCCTCTAAACTTACTAAAGTTTCTGTTTAATGTGCTTACAAGAAATCAACTTACCATTATTGACATGTGACTCATGGGTTGGCTCAACTTCAGTAACTTTAAAATAAATATATATGTATTATAACCAGTTTGCAATAAACTATTCTATGCTTAAATAAATATTGCATACATAATTTTTACTTTGCTTTCCTATAAAATTTTAAATAATCATACAATCATAGAATGGTTTGGGTTGGAAGGGACCTTAAGATCATCTAGTTCTAACCCTCCTGCATGGGCAGGAACACCTCCTGCTACACCAGGTTGCTCCAAGCCCCATCCAATGGGTACTTGAAGACTTCCAGGGATGGGGCATCCACAACTTCCCTGGGCAACCTGTGCCAGTGTCTCACCAACCTCTCAGAAAGGAATTTCTATCTAATATCTAACCTAAATCTACCGTCTTTCAGTTTGAAATTTATTCTATCAGTACATTCCCTGATAAAGACTTCCTCTCCAGCTTTCCTGTAGGCCCCTTTAGGTACTACAAGGCCTCTATAAGGTCTCCCTGGAGCTTTCTCTTCTCCAGGCTGAGAACTCCCAGTCTCTCAGGCCTGTCCTCATAGGGCAGGTGCTCCAGTCCTGATCTTCTCTATGGGCCTCCTCTGTACCCACTAAAGCAGTTTCATGTCTTTCTTATGCTGGTGGTCCCAGAGCTGAGAATAGTACTTGAAAAATGTAAGAAATATATGAAAAAGAAAAAGAAAACAAACAAACAAAAAAAAGAACCAAACATTTTCCAGGACAATTCGGGCTGAATCTATAAAATATTCTTGCTAAAAACATTCTTGACAAAAATCCCAGAAAAACACCAAACTGTTGTCTCACTATTAAGTGCTTTGAATGTTGTTTGTTTGGGTTTTTTTATAGGACAGTCAGATATTCAAAGTTTTTACACTTCCACAGCGTAAGGCTTCACACTTCACACTGAAGAGCTCATTTTTTTATACCTGCTAAATGAAAAGCACATTTGTGCTTAGAAGAACTTAAGCTGTAATTTTAGGCAATTTCCTTTCCTCCCTTCATTGTCTGGGGAGTGTGAGTGAGTTAATTGCTTGCAGGACTCACTGGCTGGGCCCTACAAAGCTCATGGATTAATCGATTTCCAACCTGCCAACATCTGGAGATCAACAAGCAGGAGACTCAATTGGTTCTACATTGCATCTATTATATTTGTGCAGTGGATCTGTTTGCCAATGGCAAATCTGGCCTGTTTCAAGCTGTGTCCCAGCTGTTGTGTACAAACACAGCTGAGTCTGTGTGTATAGGGTGACTCACAGCTGCACATGTGCAGCTTTACATCCTTTGCACTCTAAGCAACACTGCTGTGCACGGAGGGGGAACTGGCCCCAGCCTGTGACACATTCGGATTTCGCATGGGTTGACACCCAAAAAACCACAGGCCACAAGGAACCATTAAAAACTAAATGTACTGTGCTGTTTGGTTGTCTTGGCATGTCTCCTTATGCCTGTGTCAACAGAGAAATTAATGGAATCCCACTGCCCACCCTCACTTGACGCTTTCTGCTGGGCTGTCTGGCAGATCCCAGCACACTTCACTGGTACTGACCCCACCAGCAGCACCTGCCTTCCTTCTGCAGGAGATCAGTGATTCTACACTGCTGCCCCTTGGCTTAGCTATAAGGAGGGTGTCTGCTTTTCTTCTCAACGCTACTTTAGTCATCTATTCATCATCTACTGCCCCTTATACTCTAATGATAATGACAGAATTTTCTCCCCACTTTCACTAGGTCATATGTTCTCCCCAACCCCAGGATACAGCAAATGCCAAGAAATCAATGCTTTTAATCTGAAAAGAGGAAACAGTGACAGGTTCTTCTCCAACAGGCTTCTCATTGCCCTTAACAGAAATTACTCTTCGCTTTGATGCAATGCACACCCACCAACATCAATACATCAAGCCTACCCGGTACAGAAGCACTTGGGCTTGATGTACATTAACAACTACTTCTAAAATAACCCAATGCACAGAAATTTAGAACTTACTTTTGGGGATTTTGCAAATAAAATTCTCGTCAACAGAGCAGTAATAGTTCCTCCAGGTTCCACTTGAGACATCCATATCGATGCAGTGCTTTTCAAAAATTACTGTAGGCTCTCCTTCCTCCCAGTTGACAAATTCTACTGCAGTTCTGTCTGTCCATAGCCATTCCCCTAGAATTTAAAGTGTTAACTAGTGAGTGAATGAAATGGGGAATAGTTTCTAGTCTATCGTGTACAATGACATTGAATATGGAATGTAGTAGTTTATTAAATTAGCATCACAGTGGTTTCATTTCTCAGTCTTTCGACAGTCAGAGATGTTCAGATGGGAGTATGTCAAGTGTAAATGCTCACAGAGAAAGTGAACATCATTAGCCTTTGGGGTCATGGCTGTCAGTGATGCAAGGAAGACATGCCCAAGCTGCCCAAGGACTTTCAGCTGAAGCCTTTGCCCAGGGCTCAGCCTGTGCCTGTGAGCCTTAAGAAAAGCAGAGCACCTGCACAAGCCACGCTCTGCTGCTCAAGAATCCACATCACTGAGATTTCCTTGTTATGTGGACCCAAGAGGAGTGAATAGCTGCTTCACTAGAGCTGGATTGATCAATTATCTTTGCAGACTGAATCAGCTCCTTTTAATAGTTACTCCCTGCTCATCTCCTGCTGAGGCACATCAAGTAGGAATCATCACCATCTGTGTCCCTCAGGGTGTGCTTTCACAGTAGCATGGCCTCATTTAACTCACAGTTGCCTCAGTGCCACCTCCTCCACACCCCCCGTCAGCAGCTGCACTTCCCTCTTGCCTCTGCTCTCGCTGCATGTAGCAGCGTGTCAGTGTAGTGGGCCAGATCAGGAACTACTCACTGCCTCTGTACTGTTAGTTTTCAGCTAGAACAGATTAACCTGGTCCACTGTGCAACAAGCTGCCTGTCGTAGCTGGTGGTGAGAGACAGGGACGTGAACAGCCACATCCAAGGCTACTCATTGCAGCCCAGGCTAGACTCGCTCTGGAGACAGACCTTCAAAGTCTATCACAAGAAACAGGGTTCAGGATCACAGTGATACAGAATACAGTATCAAATTTGCTTTTTGCCTTGTTTTGTTTTTTCATTTGTTTTTAAGCTGACATATTTTTGGATTAAATAAAAAGTTCCACCAAAAAGCATAACCCCCTCTGAAATTTAGATTAGAAATGTTCTTAGATGGCTTGTGTGATCTGCTATCCCCTGTGTTGTTAGGAAAAAAAATGTCAGTTTAAGGCTGCCTCAGCTTCTAATTACAAGACAGTATTTTTCTTAAAAGACTAGCACTGGTTAAATGTCAAGCAATTTGATTAAAAAGAAGAAACAGGAAACATTTTAATCCCCTACTGCAGTGCTAAGGCAGAACATTTTGCAGACTGGAATATATTTACAGTAGAGATACAAAAGGTGTAGACCTCTTGGTGGTTTATGTTTTAAGTATTTTAGCAGAAAAGCTATTAAAATTTAACAGTTTGTTTCTCTCTGATTATTTAATATTTAATATACTAGTATTAGTATTTAGAATGGTAAGGTTATTTAGTATTCTCTCTGTTTATTTAGTATTTATTTTCATCTTGGCATGCATTGTGAAATAGTTACCATCAATATTTTTGAACAATCCTATCCAAAACTTTCTGAATTCGGTTGCAAGTGGAGACAAATAAACTAAAAGAAAGTTCAGCTCAGCTGAATCTTCTATGGAAACCAGAGAAGCACCTGAAAATATAAATTAAATATTACATATAATTTTAGCAAGATTTTCTATTAGCAATTAATTATCACATTAAAAATATTGACTTTTCGTTACCAACTTTTTCATATAGTAGAAAAGCTTGATAATAAATTTTAATTAGCTGCAGCTTGTAATTTGTATGCATACACATCTATGTGTTATCTCTTGGTTCTGGATTAAAAAAGCAAACACACAAACAACTTGTAAAATATCCTAATAAAAAAGGCACTTACCCATTTGAATACATGTCATGGAAGCATCAGGCCAGCTTTCCTCAGAAGTGGTGTGAACGTAGTAGCAGTGACCACGGAAGGGAACCCAAGATCTACCATGCTTTGGTTCAGGACACCTCCCAGGAAGCTGTGGTGGTTCACTAGGGATTAGGTCTATTAAGGAGACACAGAGGTTTCAGTGGGGTCTTAAAAGTCAAGAGGAACGTGCTCCTGCACCATGTATCAGCCCTACCAATTTCACAGTGATTCCAGAAAAGGATTATCGCATAGATTTAACTAATTAGAACAGATGGAACTGATTATGGTAAAGTAGTATTAAACTATACTGGTTGGAGCTGGTTCTCCCATCTGCTAAAGAAGGCTTACTCTGGCCATACTGCAATTGTCTGCAACAAGGCTATTTTTACTTAAAACTTGTGAAACAGAATAAGGAATGAGTCAGTATACATAAAGGATCTCAACACCCCCACCACAAGCCAGTGGCTTGTGTCCAGCCAGTTTGCAGCAAGGTCAGCAGTCTCAGAAGTTGTCTGTACCTGCCCTTGCACCTACATCCTAAACCATGTGGAAGAATTGTTAGTAGCCTATTGCATTGGTTAACTACAGCCAAAGCAGAGCTTAAATGAATAGGAAATTTGCTTTGAAGTATAGTGCAGAGATCATAAATGTCATGTATAATTTGAAATACGTTTGAAAATTACATGCAATATTTGAGCTCTAAAGTAGCTCAGTAGAAGCTCCCCAGGAACTTATACTTTTAACAAATATAAATTAATTGATTCAGCTGCCACCTTGACAGAATTTTCTTATCTCCAAGTATTACAGAAGATATAAAAATATATAATTAATATAGTTAGACCAAAGTTGATCAATTCTGCAGTTTCTGACAAATAAGGATGCAGAAAACATCTATTGCTTGTAGCATGAAATGTTGCAGTTGTCTTAATGATGTGGATGTGTTGACTGGCCTGTAAAATGAAATGTCTGGAAATCACTCAAGACAGACTGGATCTGGGACTTCTTCCATAACAAAAGCAATAGTTTATCACAAGGCATTCACCATCTATCACAATCTTTGCGTATGTGGAAAAGCTAAATTCAAAGAAAACCATGAATTCCAATTCCAGCCTCCCAAATCACATTTCTCACATTCACAACTTACCATCAGATTGTTTACAGAGAGAGTAAAATGTTTCGTTGCAAGATGCTGTCTTCCAAAAACCATCCAAATCTATATAGACACAGGCTGTGTTCTTACTTGGTTCTCCACTGGCCCAGTTATGGTATCTGCTTCTCCGCCTATCTGACCATGTGTAATGGCCAGGAGTCTAAAAGGAAATCACAAAAAAGATTTTGTCACATACAACAATTAGATTGAAATAGCATTAAGATTGCACTTGCAGGTATGTAAAAGTTGGGAAATATAAGAATCAGTTTCTCACACAAAATTAATTAATTCTCTGTAGTGAATATGTAACAGTCTGGCCCAGGCTTCCACTCTCCACAGCAGCCAGGGCGGTGGCCCTACACGTGTTTTTTTAGTACACAACCTACATTATTCAATTCACAGCATCTGTTTCGTGCAGCAGATGGGCAAAGGGCCTTACAGTAACAAATGTGAGTATATAATTGAAGATTTTATCAAAGGAGCCCACATATATGCACAGATCCAAAAAAGATTGCAGAGGAACTATTTTGTTGGTGTTCCTCTAACACAGTCTCCATTATATACTTAGAAAACAAATAGAACAAGCAGAAGATCCCCTGGAGATGATGTTTTCCATGGTGCACACACCACAGACCTCTGCCACCCACATTGACAGGGTTTCTAGCTCTTGTGAGGACCAGCTACTAGAGATAAGCTGAGCGTGTACTTTTCCAGCAGATTTCACCACTATTTGCAGAGGATGACCAACATTAGTCACAGCCATAGCTCCCGTCACCCCATCCTGCACAGCCTACCCCCTTCTTTCTGTGAGCTTTGGTGGCAGGCTTCCATCCAGTTCTCTGTGCCAGTTTCTTTCCTGTCCTTTTTTCTTTTAAGTCCTTGGCCACATTTCATCCCAGATTCCTGTCTAATCCCAGTTTCCCCGTGCCTTCTCTCATTGAAGTTTGGCTCAGGCTCCTCTAACCTCAGCACCTGTGCCTTCTGTCAGTCCTGTGTCCCATCAAGCTCCAGCTCTACCTCTCTTCTCTCGATCTCCTCCCAACTCTTGTTCCACAAATATCCAGCTGCATCACCTTTTTTCATGTTCCTTTTACATGCCTCTAGCACATGCTTCCCCTTTCAGGCTTTTCCACTCTTCGCTGACTGAATCTGCTGATAAGTTTTCACAAGGCACTGGTTTCAGCTCCAAAAACCAGCCTAAGGTGTCCCCATTGCCAGAGGCCTGTTACTGTCTCTACAGTACACTTTCCCTGTTGCTCATCACAAGCTCTTATTGTGCTACGCTGTAAATTAAAACTAGGTTTAAAATAACCTCACAAAGAAAAAACTACTTTAACATAAGTCGTTTCTGTGGTGTGCTCCACAATGTGTCTTCAACAACAGCAGTGCTCTCCCACATCAGCTTGTGGTAGGCCATGGCATAAGAAGTGGAAACTTCATAGCCACTTTCACTGCTGAAGCCACTATCTCCTGCAGCTACATCCTTGGTGTTTGAAGCGCAAGTTGTGGCAGTTCTCACATTATGGCCACATCTTTGGGTGTTTAAAACCCCCAAAGCACAGACAAGTCAGGTGTCTCAGCAAGCCTTTGATGGCTGCCACACATTCATGGATCTGACCGATAGGACTTGGGAGAAAACAGCACCCACAATAGTGGATCCTGTCAACTTCTGAGCCAGAAATATGGTTGATCTAGGGTAGTGGTATGATTGTCACAAGCAGATGATGGACTCACCGTCTTGCTGTTAAAACCAATCCATACAGGGTCCCCATGCTTTAGTATTTGTAACCACAGGTAAGAATCAGCATAAGGATCCAAAACACTGGCAAGCTCTGCAAACTGCTCTTGGCAGTTCTTCTGTGCTTCTTCCCAGCTCATTTTGTAGTTAATGACTGCATAACGGTCACCGTCATAATTGTTAAAGCCAAACATCGGAATTATGGGTTGGGAGTTTTGCAGTTTGAGGTCTGTAGTGAACAAACAAAAAGAAAAGTCAGACACTTTGTATTGGCTATATGTATAACACTAAGAGAAGATCTATTATGCTAATTAAGTAATTAAGAGAAGCTGGAATAACCAATTAGGAAGCGTCCCAGCTAGCACTTTGGTGACAAAAGCCATATTTTCATGTTCTGTGACAAAATTTTCTAATTCTTATCAGAATGACCTCTTAGCATAAATATCTGTATCACCCCCAGGAACGTTCCCTGCAAGCTCTAGACATTCCCAAAGCATACTGGAACTGTGTAGGGCATTAAAGGGAATGATTGCCCCCTGCTTTTTTTCACTATATATTAGTATTTGTTGTATATCTGACAAGGAATAGGATATAGTAAGCACACCGTGAGCAAGCAGAGGGATGTAAATGCTGCTGATGAAATTTCCTAAGAAAGAGTGTCAATGAAATCAAGCAGAGCAGTTTTTCAAAACAAAGAAGCTCCAGTACTTTTAGGTATAACAGTAGAATTTCAGTTTTGAAGAATTTGCCCATATAAAGACAAAATACTGTTGTTCTTTGTCTCTCCCTCCTGATCACCAAAATTAGTAACATGCATGGTGATCCATAGATTTTTAATATTTTTAAAAACTGGTCTGGTCCTTAAAATAGGAAATGCTAAGAGTTTTTCTCCAAAAAATGAAGTTTGTTCCTTTTGTTAAAATGGTCCATAGTGCATGTGACATCATCAGATTAATTTCATTTAAAATGGAGATGAATCTGGGAAAGTCACTTTGAATAGCAGTTTGATATAACCACAATAAATCAGCTGTGCTAGAAAGTGGTAAAAGAAAACTCACCAGAATTTTTCTGGCATATGTAACTTTTGCTTTCTTTACATTCTTCATCTTTCCATTTCCCTGCTTGTTCAGTAGGGATCTTCATCATAAAGACACAGTCAACCTACAGAGGAAATGAGATTAACAGGGAAAAACATGTGGATAGATAGGAAATGTTCCTGCTCCTGCTGGGTATACAGACTTGCTTGTCACACGCAGTCACAGACAGATAAATAATATGAAGGTCATATATATATATATATATATATGTATATTAGCTCATACAAGCAGTGGTCTGGAGCAGTAATATGACAATAAGCATTTATAACTCAGCCCTAGGAAAGTTCGCATTTTGATGATGGAAGGAGTTGCAAAGCACAGCACAGAGGCTGGAAGAAGCATCTGGAACTATCTGTATGTATATAATCTCTGTGCAGGCACGTGTGTGTGTGCAGCTAGAGATGCATGTGCTAGATCAGGTCCAGAGGACATTCCAGCTCTGTTGCTGTTTTTCTGGAGGTTATGGGGAAACTCTCCTCAGCACTGAAGCTTTCCTGGAGAGGTGAAATCCTCTTCCTGCCCCAGTCCAGCACCAGGATCCTAAGTTGTCACCACAGTGCAGTAATGTTGAGGTAATAATCAGAAACAACCTTTTGTGGGGAACAACCCCCAAACCTTTTCCATGGAAATTTGTGCTTTTTAACTTCCTCCCTTGCCTTCTCCAGCATGAGAAGCTGCTGCTAGGCTTCCTATAGCAGAAGGCAGCAGCTCTCCCCACCTCACATCATCAGCCTAACCCCATGCTACCTCTAAACCTCCTTACGGGCATTAGCTCAGGCCTTGGTGCAAGTGAAGAAGGTGTATGTGGAGCAACTTGTGTAGGGGAACAGTCACAGCCTTCTACAGAAAGTGTACACGTGTCTGAGATGAGGAAGTTCTAGAAATCCCAAAACCCAACTATAGCCCAGATGGCAGCAGAATCTGGACCTCACAGAACTTCTTCCTGTTTTATCTGGACTCAAAGCAATCCTGTTATGAAAAAGAAGGAAACTTTGTAAAGCTAGCACAGGAGTATGGTAGTACTATCAAGTACAGTATTCTACATTAGCCCTTTTACAGTTATTGAATAACATTCAGTTTTGTCTTACAATTAAACACAAAATAGTATAGCAGTCATGGAAGTTTCAAAGCAAGCAGAAGAGAACTTTCAGAAGTAATATTTGATAGAAGGTATAGGGTTAAGAGACACAAATTAGAAATAAAGATCCAGAGTCTCTGTCTTTCAAAGATTTTGTTCAATACATTTATCTTCATAAGCCTAGTGTCAAGAAATGTAAATATAAACAGTTAGATGAACATTTTAGTCAAGTCTAAATAACATTCACTGTGTCCCAAAATTATACAGTTACTGCTATGTTAATGGTTTGTTTTAATCTCCTGATCAGTCATGGTAAAGCAAGGGAAATTTCTCACTTGTCTGAGTTTAGCGTAGTGCTCCCAAACCTCTGTCTGGATTCATTCAGAATCATGACAAAACACAGAAGTTGGAAAAAATGTGTGAATAGAGATCTCCCACATGATTACTCTGCTTTTAAAAACAGCAAGATTACTCAGAATGCTCATAAAAGGAACTTTATAAAAAAATACATACATTTTATTAATCTAGCAGTTATAATGTTTAAGTGATAATCCATGTTTACCTTACTATAATAACTTCGAGAATCTTTTGCCCAATTCGTATAGTAAACTGGGCTTCCATCTGTCCATAAGTATTTGTGCTCCTGATTTATGTCATTCAGTCCAATCCAAGCATCCGTTGCAGCATTTTTTAAGAGGGACATGAGGGAAGCTAAAGGAAAAGGAAAATTGTACAAGGATGGAAACTGAATGCACCTTTCCCCAACAGTGCAGACTCTGGAGTTTTCACTTTTCTAATAAGGTTGCAATCATGATAAAAATAAAAAGAATAGACAGCCATCTGATTTTAAAGTCAGAAAAAGTATTTACAAACTCAAAGATGGGAAAATTTTGATACATAGAATTGTTTTCAAAATTTTTAAAAGAATTTATGTGTACACTCTTCTGGTGTTGTTCACCATCTGAGGAAGCAGGGAAAATTTTTTAATGGTATTTCAGAAATTAACATGAGTACACTAAGCCTTGACACACAGAAAATGAGTCTACAGACTGCCCACTCCCTTTTCTTCTTTGGTAATTTCTTTATTAACCAGACTTAATAATTTCCTTTCTAAACAAGCATAACACAAATAAAACTACTTAATAACCAAGTATGTGCGTACTGAGATTCAGCTTTTTGGAAGGTCAGACACTGTTTCCCATAGCTCCTGCCTAGTCTCTTTCCCCTGAAATAATGTCCTACTTCTGCTGTAGAAAAAAACATAACAAGCACTGACAGAGTGAGCTAGGAGATGGCCCATGCCCTCAGGATCTTAGGCATTACATTCCCTGGGCAAACATGAGGCCTCACTGAAAAACCTGTAACATGCTGTGCCACAAGGCCAGAAGGCTGAGGTCCATCCAGCAGAGCAAAGGGAACAGGGAAGGTGGAACTCCAGCACTGGAGCCTTCTGCTGCCTCAGGATGTGTCCTCCACTGACACGCACAGCATTTGAATCAGCAGAAAGGTGGACAGTGATTTATTTTGCGTGTTACTCCTTTCATGTGTTATTTTTACATGTGAACTTGAAAACATTAAACTTCAGACATTTTATGATATGACAAGCCCCTGATGCAAAATCTTAATATTTGAACAGTATGAATTCCTTTGTATGTCCTATGTTAAATCCAAAGCTATTATTTTAAAAGGTAACCAAGACACTAAAACCTATGTGAGCATTTTCCAAAGGTGCAACTTCTCATTCAACTTAATTTTATATTAATATGGCATAAATAATAGCATATATTGCAGAAGTTACACCATCGGTTTTAATCTACATATCAGGAATTACTCAATACATCCAGTATCAAAACATTGGTACTTTATACCTTGCATTTCTTTTCTTGATATAGTAGCCAGATTTCCTCCAAAATCAATACAATTGTTCCTTGCAGCATGCCATGTCAACGTATCATTTTCATTAAGGCCAAATACTTTGAAACACTGAAAAAGAGAAGTGTGCTGAAGTTGTAACTGACTGGCATTATAATTCCCAGTGAAAGCATCTCTGTTTTTAACAAACAAGCTAATCTGGGTATTTTAAGCAAAAAGGGAGATTAGCTGATTTAACAGTCCTTTTGAGCTTGTCTTTAGGTCTTTATGACAGAAAAGATTTATACTAGAAAACTAGTGTAAAGCCCAATATTTTAGCATAAACTTAGAAGAAGAAATATGTCAGTCTAATGATTTCAGTAGAAGTTATTTTAAAGCTTCTGAGCACACTTCTAATGTGTGACTTTGTGGGAGGAATGCCTAAGAAGATCTCAGAAAACAAACAAGGTCATGTTATGGAAGCTAAACATCTCAGCTTCTGTTGCCCTGTTTGTCATACCAGATTTGGTTCTCATAGGATAACCACAGAGAGTGGTTCTGACATTACAAAGAAACCACCAATTTACTGTTTCTTGTGATATGATCCAGGAGATTGAACCAAGATGTCATGAGCCAGTTTTGCGAGAGTCAAGCAACCTAAATGTGTTGATTGAAGCTGAAAATTATTCATCAGGCAATTTGGGGAAAAATTTGGGCAAAAGGGAGGTAGCTCCATGACAGTCAGAAGTGGTGTCTAAACACTTGGAGAGGAGTCAAGGATGGAACCTCTGGAAACTCCTTTTCAAGGAGGTGAGAAAGAGAGAAATATTTTAGCTTGAGAGAGCACTATGAAATGGAACTAACTCTGAGTTTGTCACTGTTTGTCCCAGGGCTGAGAGCGGGGAGGAATGAGGATACAGAAGCCAAAGAAGGAGAGCTCAGACAAGGGAGCTCTATCTAACTGAAATCATACTTTGGCTTAGCCAAAAGGAGGAGAGATGGAGCTAGATGAGCCAGTGTAATCAAGGATTATCTTCACTGCTAGGTGCATTCTCAACAGTGAACACTGTTGTTTTATAGCTTTTGGAACTTCAATGATGACAATCCATGGATTTTAAACACATACACTCCCTTATCCTGAAATTTTGTCTTTTGAGAAGGCTGAGTGATCTTACATAATAAAGCAGGGTGAAGCTTATAACTGAATTACTTAAAAACCTTAGCAGGTATTTGGTTATATAAAAAACCTGATAAATTTGTTCAAGGGAAGATGTCTTGATGGCTTACGACCTTGGCAACACTAAACAATAGCAAAAATATAAGACAAAGCTTTCTCCCTAGATGTCATGTGACCTCTTTCATAACTGCTGTGGTTGCAAGAGAGGCTACAATTTCTATTTCAGGAATCATATTTTTAGAGTCTTTAAATATATACAATCAGAACGTACTTTGTGACAACCAAAAAGCCTGCAACAACCGAAAAACTGAACCAGATTCTGCTCTTCTTAAAATACAATGTACTGACATTTCATACTGCACCTTGTTATCAAAGAGAAGCCAGCCTTCTGCACACCCACCCATTGGTGGTGGTGGAGTGGGAATAACAGTTGGACGGACAGTATTGTTAAGCCTTTCACAGATGAATAACTCCACACTGCCACAGTTGAGATCATTCCATGTACCTGTAAGCAATTTAAAACAAAACCAAAAAAAAATAAATGCAGCTAGGACTGGGATAAAAAGTGTTCTTTCCTAAAGCAAACGTACTGCAGGAAGCAGAACTGGTAACTGTATTTGTATTTATCCCTCTCAGAAATAATGCATATTTTTCATGTATGTTCCTTAGAAATACTCAGGTTATCAGCAACATTCAGAATACAAATATCTTTTCTGAGAACAACAATATTTTAATATTGAAAACCTATAGCATTTCCAAAGGGCAGTTTCAGTTCAAATGCTTACTTCACCTCTCTAAGATCTGTAAAATCTCTGGGATCACTCTGTCTATAATAAAGTACTTTGTCCTTGTTACCTTACTACCTGAGTTTTTTTGTCTTCTCAGTATCTTTTCTCCCCATTGGAGTATGACGTAAGAATATAACATTAACATCATCATCCCCATTTTACAGATCAAGAACAAATTAGAAGATGGCATTCATTTAATTAGCTGCAGACAGTTACACAGTAATTATCTACAGCAAAGCTAATCACACCTTATGGAGATATTGTCATTATAATTCAGTGAAGTTAAGGACATTATTCATCTTATCTTAAAGAAGGTCTCCAAAATAGGACATAATATTTATTCCCTAAAACTGTTCACGCCATTCTGTTGACCTCTAACAGAGTCCAGGAAAACCACCTCAGCTATAGATTTTGAGACTAGAAATATTTGCAAGTAGAAGAGATTAACTGCTCCAGAGAAGACTAAGAGCTTGGCTAGTGTAAGCACAATTACTTGCAACTCTCTGTATTAAAGGATATTTGCATTTATTGTCATTAAAGTAGTGTATAGCATTGATTAGTAATAATCAAAGCCATGCCCAAAGCACAGGTTTTTAGGAACAGCATGAATTGTAAGAGACAGCTCATGTCCTCGAGGGGTAGTCATAAAATGGACAGAGGTTACAGAAAAATCAAGACTGACTCTATCTGCAGATGGGCTGATGCTTAACGGATTTGTTCACACTGAAACTTTCTGACAAAGCCAGGAATCAAATTACAGATGTAATTCAATGTATTAGCTACATAGACTTGAATTTGTTAAAAGTACATAAATTAAAGAAGAGAATATTATTTATTTTTCTATGCTTTTTAAACACTCTACGAAACATCAGCCTGCTCGGTATGGCAACTCACCCAGCCTTGCACATGCAGCCCTCCCAAGCCTATGCCCACTGTTCAGACTGAATAATGTTACAGCACCCACCTGTTTGGCTATACATGACCACACAGTTCTCATCATTATTTGCAAAATTGGGTTCATTTGGAGCCCAGGCAACATAGTTCACTGGACTTCCATCCATCCACCTGAAAGAAGTAATTTGGGGAAATAACAATTCTTAGTTGAGTCAGTCAAGATTTCTTTGTAAAGGTCATATTAGAGCTTTGTATTTTCCTGTATCTTAGCTTACAAACGTTTCTCTGCTAAAAGAAAACCAAGACCCTCTATACACAATTAGTAAAAAATATCTTTATATCAACTGCCTCTTCTATTGACCCAGACCAGTTTGAATTAATCATCTCAGCTGGTGGTCCCAGCGTTTCTTGGTCTCTGAGGATTGATAGCCTGCAGGAAATGCCAGTGCACCACTGGACCTGCCTTTCTTTGGAGTGCAGAAACAGAAACCTGAGCCTATTCTAGTAATTTCCTGGGTCCAAAAGCAGTAGTTTAAGATCTTGTGGGGTGTGAAAGACCCTTGAAGCACATACTGGGGACCACTTGACACCGTTTTGATAAACAAAGTAAATATTTAACGTTCAGTGGTGTCACAGTCATCTCCTAGTTTGATGACCAAGAATTTATTCTCAAAAAGTAGGCAAGAGAAAAGTGAAAAAAACATCAGTGTACTGGAAGGAGGAAAGTCAAGTGGAGAATCTACCAAGACTGAGAGCCATCAGACAGCATCAGGTCCAGGACAATTTAGTGTTTTCCCAGTTTTGGAGAATAAGCAACTAGATACATGTTTTTTCAAGTAAACTACAAATAAGGAATTAAACAAGATACCTAGCTGTTTCCACGTGCAACTCTCCTGAGTCAAATAGGAAAATAGTACATAATAGTCTGGGAGCATTAATAGAATGACAAAGAGTAACACTACCATCCAGCAGGGAGGAAAATTAAACTAGTGAGGGAGTAAGGGAGAACGGACAGTGTTTTCTGAGCAGTGGATGACATGTAGAAAGCAGGAGCTCCAGAATATGAGACTATCCAGTCTCTATGGCTTGTGGCCAAGAAAGGTTGAAATGAAGAGGCTGAGGCTCATCAGACCAAGTTTCAAGTACCAGAAGAAAGCACTAGAAAAAGAAGTGGGGGAGAGGGGCAGGGATGGAGGTAGAGAAGAGTGAACTGTAACCCATGTAAGGCTCCAGGGTTTGGGTTGTTGTTTTTTTCCTTTGATCAGTTGAATGAATATTCAGTAACATCTGCAAGAACCACCTGGAACATGCTAGAGACCTCCAACCAATTTTATCTTTCATCCAACAAGGAAAAGGGGATGACTCCACACTGACTGTGAGTGAACATCTCAGCCTCACAACACAAAAACAGAGTATAGAGCCAGAAGAAGGAGAAATAGATAATGGAAATATTGTGGGAGTGTTTCCCTGAGGAAATGAATCGCATTTTAAAATTTTATATCCAGACATGGCTGTAGGCAGGTTTTGTCAGTCATTGAATTTCAACAGTTTCTTGTAGACAACCATGCCAAATATTCATAGAATGGTTTGGGTAGGAAAGGACCTTAAAGATCGTTCACATTATGAGTCTGACAAACTTAATTTGTTTTTACTTACCGGAATGTCTTATCAAGGCTCACACTTAAGCCAATATAGAAGTCATTTCCCCAGTTTTTGTAGAAAGTCTAAAACCCAAAAAATAAGAATTAAATGAACTAAGAAAACAAATTTCAAATAGAGTAAGCAGGCTATCAAAAACTGCTTTAGTTTGAGTTGTGTCATAGAATGCAATTTGCAGGGAGTTGCTGGGATTATGTGCCTCAACCACAAAATGCAAATTTTTCCTAAAATTTCCAGTATTTAAATTAAAAAAAAATTAAAAAGTAAAATGGCGGAATGGTATGAAAAACAAATGGTGCAAAAAGTTACGTTAAGAAGAGAAGAACCAGCTCTTAAGCAGGCTATAAAAGAAAGCAATGTTTTTAAGAGTGTTAGGAAAGCATAATGGGAATTTGCCAAAAAGGCTACACGTAAGTGGTGTGGTTTAGTACTTAGTCATGTGGAGGAAATTTGTTTTTAACAATATAAAACTATTTCCAAAAGAGAATATCATCATCAGCTTATTCTCTTACTATGAGAAAATATTCTGGCCTAAACCTTTTCTTGAAAATCTGAAACCTGTTTTGACAAAAAATAAAGGGATAAAAAAATCTCTTCTTGAATTCTGTGAAGAAAATGAGTTGGAAAACAAAAAATGCTCAGTAACTACAGCTTCCAGCTAAACAAAGCATGTTTTTGAAAACTGCAGCCTAAGCATGTTCTTGAAAAGAAGCTGAAGACTTGTCTACATGTAGCAATTTATCAAAGTATTATGGTAAAGCTCTTAAGTAGATAAAACCATGAAAGATGGCACTGATTTTTTTATTTTTTTTTTACGATGGGGACCACTTTCCAATATTTCACAAGCCAACTGAAAAAGATGCCTCAGTGCAGGACAGAACAGGTTGGGGTTTTTTTTCATTTTTGAAGTAAAACATATTTCTTACATATTTCCAAACGAAATTTTTTTCACTTTCACTCTCAATGACAACAAGATCACCACCATGCTTCTTGCAAAAGTCTCTGGCTTTTTCCATAGGCATTGGTTCCTTGCTGAAGTAGTATTCCTTGTGCTTATATATTATCCAGTCATCTTCACTAACAACATATTCATACTCTGCAAAGTAAAAAATTAAGCAGTCTGTAATAGAAATTGACATCATTACATGTTCATTCATTTCTGTTATTGGAAGTACAAGACTTACTGAATGTGGAAGCAGGCTCTGGCTTCAGTGATGCTCCTGCAATATAAATCAATATCTGGGTATGATATTTTTCTCAGACAACTCAATCAAATATATTTATACAGTTGATAATATTTTAATTTCAAGTAATAAAATTAATCTTAAGGGTTACTCAGTATGCCTATTTTTTGTCACAGAATTTCTTAGAATATCTGAAAAAAAGTGTAACACTCAGCAAAATATCCTGTTACAGATGATCACAAATTAAGCTTACAGAAACTATGCCCAAAATCAGCCCGCTGTATTTCACTTCCTCAACATGCTGCATATACATCCCATACTTACACATGCTCCTCATGGATTAATTCACACTTTTATTTAAATTAAAATATATTAAATGTTTTATTTTACTTGATGGCACAACTGGCTCCAATACCTGCAGATAATGTGGTCTGAGCTGGAAAGGATGCCCTTATCTGTCGCTAAAAGTTGCTTCAGGAAGAAAGTTTTCTTACCTTTTTTTATTTGGCAGACGTAGTCCTGCATATGTTCACAAAATAAATCATTCCACATCATAAAATTGTAACTACTAAACACGCCACATTTTTCATTACCATCATAATTGTTTGGTTCTCCATTTGCCCATTTTTCAAAATTCACCTGAAGTGGAAACACAGCTTTGTTACTATTCCTTTTAAAGTGAAACAATTGTCTTATATCATCCTGTTAAAGAATGTACTTCATTTATTTTCATGATCCATCTTGTGCTTTGGTGCCAGACCTTCTTAAGAAGGACAAGACCATTGCCTAGCATAGTGATTCATCTGTGTCTTCATAAGCTACATTAGTAAGCCAAGAAGTTGTTGCTGCCTTTGTTATTGGGAGAGATTAAGTTCTCCTGTCAAGCTCTAGAAAGAAGTATCTAAGTACCTTCCTCTGACCCCTGGGTTGGTTTTCTTACTCTGATGTTTCAACCTGAGAAAATCCATCAGTGCTACCACCTTAAGACAACAATGACAACAAAGCCTACCTTGTGTAGACATAGAAATTTGTTTCTAACAGTAAATGACAAATTAGAATATATAAATTAGTACAACCAGATTTGCTTCATTATTCTAAATGTCATAGTGTTATCTATAGCTAAGAACTATCAAAAGATAAAAACTAATTCCTAGAGTGGAATCGGGCAGTAAAGACTTATGAACACTTGCGGCTTGTATCAGAGCTGTGAGAGCTGTCTGCCAAGATATACATGGAAAATTAGACACAAAGCTGGAACAATAAGTTATTTACTCACTGGTGAGCCATCACTCCATACAAACCCACCGTCAGAGTCTAAGGCACTTAAACCCATCCAGTAAGCTGAGTGATGATAATTTTTCCTTCTGAATGAAAGCAGATAAAGACAATCAGAACCAGTGTGAAATAGAGAAGGAGAATATACATCATTACATTATTCTCAGTGTTTTGATACTTGAAGTAACATTTTAGACAGTCATGTAAAGTATTCATTCAATTGCCATGTGAGAAAAGCACACTGGCACTGCATGTGGCAGGAAGCAGTGAAACACAGACCTTCATGAGAAGGATCACAGGTGTCATGAGTCCATAAATACTGGGTTAAATGAATATAGTTGCACCAAGTAGCTTAGGCATCTTAATTCAGACCTGTCTGTACTTACAGACTTGATTTAAACATTTATATAAACATGTCAATTGGTTGGGCTTTCCTTAGTCTCCTATTTTTCCCCTTAAATAAGGAAAGAAAGCAACACAAACTACCCCCTTAAACAAGAGTATTTCTTCTACTGATCAGCAACTAATGAGCTGAAAAGATGAGTTTTATCGCCTTGAACTAAACTCGGTTGAAACCAATTCTGATGATACTTCTTTCATTTTTGTGTATGTTCAGGCTATTTCAACACATAGCACCACTGTCCCAAATGTCTGCCAAAAGCCCTTTTGCTGACCTCTCTCTCCCCATTTCCTTCTGCCACTGTGCAAAGATATACACCGTCTTTGCAAAGTAGAAATTCGTCACTCAAATTCCTTTATGTCTTTCAGAAAGATAATTTTTTATTATTTTTTTCTATATTTAAACAAGGGATACTTACAAGTCAGCTATTAGGTTTTGTTCTTCTTCACTGTGGATACATGCCAAATCTCCTCCAATAGCTCTGCAAAAATCTCTTGCACCAAACCATGTTTCCATTTTCTCCCTTCCTTCCTGAAAGATCTATAAAAAGTGAAGAATTTTCCAGTAACGTGTATTACAGAAAGTTAGTAACAGAATTCTGGGCTTCTTTCTTCTGGTCTCCTGGTCTCAAGTTTTATCACTTACTATTTAATCATGCAACCATAATTATCAAATTTTATTACTGCAACTTTTCTTTTCTGATCATCTCAGAGTCCCTGTGACCAAACTTCAGTGCAACACACATGTAGCACTTTCCAATACTTCCCAGCCATGCTACCTTAGGATGGCTGGAGATGTGTTACCACAGGCTACCTGTCAGGGAAAAATCCACCTTCCATGAATACACAAACTATATTCTTCTTCGAAATGACAAGTGTTTACATTCAGAAGTTAAGGACCTACTTTGAAGCAGAAGCTGCTCTGAGAAGTGGATTGCCATCCCTCTGGGCATGATGGGAGAGGGGTCGTTGTTGGAGGAGGTGGGGGGGTCACTCCCTCCACCAGCTGCTTGCAGAGAAACATGTTTGTTTCTTCACAGTTCAAAATATCCCATAATCCAGCTGCAGTTCCTGTTATCATGGCCACACAGCCTGACTCCTTTCCTTCATGAAACATAAAATTTTTAAACCTTGTTTATAAAAGGGTGCATCTTCTTAAAGCATATACTGCTTACTTAAGAATGACCTGTCTCTGCTGTGTTTGGATGCCAGTAGTTCACAGGAGTTCACATGCATTTCAATTAAATCATAAAAGGAAACCCATTATACTATGAATCATTTCTCAAAACCATCAAACAAAACAAAGCAAATTATACCAACAGACACATGCAGACCCAGGTGGTCTGGTGGAAGGGATTACCACTACCCCTTTAGCAGAGATGGAAAGTTGCACTGTCATTTATGTCAATTTATGCCAGAGGAGTTTTTGAACCACTTTTTAGCTTTCAAACCCTGACTTCTTAGGTCTCCCAAACAGAAACTCTATGACCCTCATGGCACATACCAGGCATTCCTGTGTTCCAGTGAGTGAAGGTGACCGCATCCCCACTGGCCCACTTGAACGTCCCTTGCTCCTCTGTGTCTGAGAGACCAATCCAGAAATACTTTGCTGGATTGAATCCAATTACAGAAGTCAAAAAAGCTTGTTCATATCTGTGAAGAATAAGTACCAAGCTGATGTATCGCACTTTATCATCATTTATTCATTTCTTCAAACAGGCAAATCTGGCAAAGTTAAGGTGATTTGTTAATATGTGGGAAAAGATACGTATGGAGGGAAGTGAGTATAATTATCTTACTTTTATCATTCTAATTGTTATACCAATTCATTTTTATTTTATATTTTGGTAATATAAATCATGTTTAGAACTTAGAGTGATTCTATTCTCCTTTTTTACTGTGCAATGAACAACAGAAGCCAAACAACATTTGTGCATATATGTTATTCATTCTGTATAAATAAGTGCTACAGTGTTTTACTGAGTGTAATGATAAGGCCTAGATATTTAAAACTTGTTTCTCTGGGGAAAAAAAATCTACTTTTATGGTAAAAGAAATTAGTTTCTGTATCTGCCTGTTGCAAAGAAAAGGTTGAAAAGCTCAAATCCAGAAGATACAAATAGTTCCATATGTATCTGTTTATTTTTACAGGATCATCAAGTCCAACATTTAGTTGAATGCGTTTTAAAAAAATGTGACAATTAGGGTTTGTTTGGGGGTTGACTCCATTTTTTAATCCCTGGAATCAACAACAATGTAGGCATGTAGTAGCAATGGCTTGAATGCTTGTATTGAGGACGTATAAGCCCGTGATGTATTTTGTAATATTTCTTCAGTTCTAGCATAAATTTTCCACCAAAGGAGTGGTGTCATATTAACAATATGAACAACTGCACAGTAAGAAGAGATTTCTCTTTGGCCCTTCCATCTTGGTTGTGCATATGAAAGGACAAGAATTATGTTTCCATACCTGTCTGTCACGGTAGCCAAGTAACCTTTGTTTTCTTCACAGATCTGTTTTGCATCTGAAAATGTTGCTGGTAGCTGCACCACGGAGTAGCAGTAAAAGCCATGCTTCACCCAGCCCTGTCAGTGTCAACAGCAGAGATGCACAGAGGGGCTGTCAGAGTGTGCAGCACTGAATGCTTCCAAAAGCCCCTGTAATACCATGCCCCAAGTGAAAATTGATCTCAGAAACAGTGAGAAGTAGTGAAGAGGATAATCAAACCCAGCTTTTGCAACCAGAAATCTGTCTTGCCCCTTGATAAAGGACACACAAGGGCTCTTGGCAACCAGTGAGCTGTAGTTGACTTGGAGCTGACAAGCAAGCCCACAGCTGCTTTGCAGCTCCTTATGTAAAGCCTGTCCTCCTTTCACTGTGTCTAAGTGAAGCTGTTGCAAGAAGCTACAATCTGAAAAACAATCAGCTTGCTCAAATACTCCTGCCTTCTGTGGCAGATTGATTGAAACAAGAAGGCTGAGTGGAACCCAAGACCACTGAGTTACACAGTGAAAAAATACTGACATGCTCTGAAGAGAGCAGCTTTTATGGGTAAAGTGACCAGTTCTGCAGTGGGAGGGAGCTGAGTGAAGTGTACATGTAAGGCAGGAAAAAAAATAAGTAGATCTATGTTTTAGTTAAATAAATGTAAAAGTTCCCCAATGGTCCGAGAAGTATCCATACACATGAATTAACAGTTTTCAAGGGCTCCACCAAGAAGAGTCCAAAATTTTTTCTTCTGTGATACTCATCATCATGGGAGTGAAAGTAAAATGCGACAACTTTTCACTGCTTTGGTTTTACAATTACCTTCTGGCAGCCTGGGTAAGTAACCTCGGCTTCCCCTGATTCTTCTTCCAAAGGTTTCCTTTTACAGATGTAACCAAGTTTGGTTTCACAACTACTGTCAGCCCAGGATCCATCCTGTACATGGTAAGAAGAAACCACAAAGAGAAATGAAATCTAAAGAAATATGCACCATCCTCAGAGGGAACCCTTCTCTCTTCCTATGGCTGAAGCTTTTCAGCTCTCTTCCTTGGCCTGATGCTTTCTCCAAAACCCCCAAATACGGAAGAGAATAAAGACAGAGAGTGTCACATTTTCACAGAGGAGTGAGAATGAAGGTTAAGTGTATCAAAGTGGCCAGTGAGAGCAGGAAGGAAACACACTGTTCTGCCCTATGCTCACCAGCATAGTATTAATATAATATAATATAATATAATATAATATAATATAATATAATGTAATATAATATTCATATAACCAGGTGACAAGAGCCAGGAAATGCTGGATAAATTAAACATAAAATATGAAAAAATATATTAAGTCATTTTCCATATTAATATGATATAATTTTATGCTGAGTATAAAACAAGATGGAATTTTTTGTACCTAATTTTTTGTGCCTCCAGTAATACTCCAATGTAGCTCTAATAAACCTGTATTTTAGGTGGTTCGGGGAAACATAAGAAAGTCCTTGCTCCAGGAATCATACTACACAGCTATGATCAGCCATGTTGAATCTGGATGATGAGTTACTTCAGCCAACTGCAGCCAAGAGATTTATCACAACTGTTCCAGAGTAGACCAGGTCTCGGTGCAGTGCACCATCATACACCTTTCTATATCTGGCCTCCAGCCTCCCTCCAAACTAAGATATTCTGAATATCTGATATATCAGATATTCTGAAGTTCCTGAAAAACTTTAAAACCTTTGTCCCTTTTCTTTTTTTTACCTTTCCCTTCATGACGATGCAGTTTGCCTTATTCTGTGTGTGGGCTGGCTCTCCATGATGCCACTTGGTATAAGTCACAGGTGTCCCATCACTCCATTCAAAATACATTTGAACCCTCAAGTCGTTTAGACCAATGAACAGTTCATCATCGGGCTCTGGAAACACAAAGGTAATTGTAGGCATGGGTGTGTCTTAAAAGGAAACAATCACATCTCACACCTATTTTGACTGAAGAACTTTTTAAAAAACATTTAAAATCATGGTTATAATGATTAAATTAATAACAGCAACAGTATAATTCCAGATAAAAAGTGACCTGTGGCAATACTCACTGTACCCAAGCTGAGACACTGTAAAACTGTACTCCTCGATATTATGGATACTCGCCAGCTCTCCATCTTCTTTTCTACAGGAAGACTGGGCTGCTTTCCATATTTTGGGTGTTCTGTAAATTCTATAGCAATGACCTGCATAGGCCACCCATCCCCCAGGGCACTTAAAAGGCTTTAAGTCACCTAAAAAAATTATTTCAAACAAGTAATGAGCAATCCTGTTCAGTGCTTTTTTTCATCAAAAAGAAAATTACCTGTACCGACATTAATTTGAAATATTGGAGCACGTACTGGCAGAGAAGAAGCAAAAGTCTGAGGATCACAAAGAAAATGTAACAGATTTTTCTAACCCAGTCGTGCTGGGAGCTACCAAAAACTCTTTTATAGGTTTAAAAAAATACTAAATAATTTGGCACTCAACCTTGCAGGGCACAACTTCATGTTAATTCTCCCTCAGGCAGGCTCTGGGTGCAGCCATGTTTTAAGGAATATGTCCTTTTTAACTACACAAGGACTTTATCTTGGTGAACTTTGGAGATTTTGTATATTTTTTTCTCTGGAAATACCTGGTGCTTGAGGGCCAGTTGGAGCTCCTGCACAGCCCAAATCTTCTATCAGAGAGCCCAAATGCATTTATGTTATACCAGATGTCAGAATTCCCAGCTGCAGAGAAATGCCAGAAACTTTGTTCAGCAGCTGTTTCTTGGTGTGAATTTAGGACGGGCAACCATCTTCTGCTGCTTTGAAGGCTCACATGGTCTGTACTGATAAACTGGAGAGGATATGCACCCCAATTGGAGTGTCATCAACCACATTGTGCAGTGCTCCCTGGACATGGTTTTGACCTGTCCAACTTACATTTCCCTAGGCAACACTTGGGAATGGTTTGTAGGTTAACATGGGTCAGAAGCCATTCCCAATAAGCTGTCTGCATGCTGTCAGAATGTACAGGATGCCAGCTGTGCTTTGTCTTTCATCTCCCAAGCCAGAGAATAGTCTTATATACTAGTATATATGTAGTTCAGGGAGTTACTGTAGAGTTAGTGACAAGCTGGGAATTCCCAAGTGAAGTAACTGCACACCATTTTCTTCACATAGGTAAGACCAAATTTGCTTCAGGTGAGAAACTCAACTGGGAAAAGGTGCCAGCCCCATATTTTGAATTTTTCCTTTCAGAATAGAGAAAAAATGGTCAGAGAGAGCAGGAAGAACATGAACTCTGGCTCACATCTTTTTGCAAAACACATCTTCAGTGTACTTTTCAGATCACAATATATTAATCAGTATCTCGTGGTCTGGATAACATGACTAAATACATAATCCTGCCTTCTTTTGTATCCTGTGATCTTTTCAAAATTATGAACAACATCTACACATCACCTTTAACATGAGCCAGAAAATGAAAGTCTTCTCACTGACTCAGGTCAACAAGTGTAACCCCCTTTTTTTGACAATTTACTTTCTTTTCATATATGTATGAGTATTTCTCACTCACTGCAAAAATAGTCTTCTTTTTTGACCCTCTTACCTGAGGCAATAGCTGAGGAATCTGAGGAGGAGTTTCTCTTTTGGCAGATATATCCCAGTTTCCTATCACACAACTGGTTTTCCCATTTGCCATTCCTTCCTTGGAAGGTTCCACATATTTTTCCAGATTCCACAGAGGGATTTCCTATAGGAAAGACACACAGTATATAGAGAATCCCTCTGTTAACACTGAAAATTTTCATCTCATCACAGCAAGAAATGCACAAGTCTCTTGCAGCTGCAAAGCCACTGGTGTATTCATCTTCTTTAGACTGATAATTCCTGAGAGAGGAGCTGAGGGAGCACCACTGGGATGGCTGAGAAGGCCAACATTTCAGACATGAGACTTGCTCTTCTCCCATGCACTGCTTAGAAATAAATTCTGTGCTTTTGTACTGCTGTGTGTTGTACTGCTGCATACAGGAAAAAAATATATTTCAATAAAGCTTTCATATTAATTCCTTATGGGACTGTAGTATTGCAAACAACTCAACATCCTTCACCCCAAAACACTGGACATGCCATGCATATGTAATTCCACAGGTGTGTTGTCCTTTGGATTTCCCAGTAGTCACAACAGTTATTATGAAAATATGTAAATGGCAACATGCAAGATGGTGACTTAGATGCTAAGAAAAGAGTGGAAACTTACTAAGACAATGTGCATCAGATAAATGTTACATGCAGTAACTGAGAAGAGCAATTGAAAATATTTTTAATGCTAATATGAATATATTTCTAACGTTTCTTTTCAGGTGTGTTTTTTTTTCTTTACATTCTCTTTATATAATTTGTTTTGTTTGAATAATATGCATGATGAGAAAATTGTCAATGGAAAAAATACAGAATGAGCTGTAGATATTTGTTTTTTCTGGGAAATTCAGAATTAACGGAGATCCATCTCCAGTGTGATCCCTATTATTGTCATATCCTTCCTTTCCCATAATCATAGAATCGTAGAACGGTTTGGGTTGGAAAGGACCTTATCATCTAGATAAGGATCATCTAGATCCAACCCCCTGCATTTGTCTGAGAGAATTCTATGAAACCAAAGGAATTAGGTAACAGTAATTTAAGTAAGATAAGAAAATATTGGCCCAGATGCTGACTATCATTTCAGAAAAGTGCATTTACCTGGAGCCCAGTTTAGGTATCTGAAAGGACTTCCCCCAATCCACTGCCAGCCACTGTCAAGTGGGCTGAACAGACCAGTCCAGAGCTTCGCATTGATACCCAGGTCACTAGTGAGCCCTAAATGGCCAAAAGAAAGGAACAGTCAAGTGATTTTGTCAGTTATTCAATAATCTTGAAATAAAATTTTAAAGCATGAAAAAATTAGTATCATAGTAACATTTTTTTTAATATAGGTTAGATTTTTTCCACTGCTCTAATACATTTTTTTGTGAGAAAGGGACAAGGTTTTTTAAGAATGACAAGGTTAATATAAGTATCCAAGTTTGAATCATAGAATCCTAGGGGTTGGGAGGGACCTCGAAAGATCATCTAGTCCAACCCCCAACTTAAAGCTCTTGGAGCTGACCCACCTTTTAATCATATGCAATAATTTGTTTGTTAGGGTTTTTTACTTTACCTAATAAATACATTTCTTCATGAAGATCTGTGACACTTAATAATTCTGCATTCTGCTGCTGGCAGCTTTTTCTTGCTTGATGCCAGGTCAAAAGAGACTCTGAGTTTATCTGATAGTGAGTTTCTGTCACAGGATTTGTTTTCCAAAAGTCATTGTGGGTGGTGTCTATAAAATATTATGACAGCAACTTGACAAGATAATCATACTTGGTAAAGCAGAAAATAAAATCTTCATTTCAGGCTAAAACCATGTAACTGTACGATTTCCTAAGTTTTTGCACATAGTTTGCCCAACATAGACTCTTTGTTCATTCAATATTAATAATATATTAATAACATAAGGAATTATTTCTTCTCAAAAACCTAATCTTTCTACATTCACCCTCTTCTTTTTTATTTATGTAACTCATCTACTCCTCTCACAGTTCAGTCCACATTATCCCACTCAGTGGTATATTCTACCTGTATATACACATTTTCCTATTCCCTGTACAGAAACTCCTGGTCTCCACATCCATTTCTTGCCTTAGGACCCATCCTTCCCTCTCCCAGACCTCCCAACATGACAGAAACAAGGATTTCCAATCAGATGTGAAGCAGGGGTGAAGGGGTAGGGTTTTTTTTGCTGGGGTTACTTGAAAGCTGTGTTGGGTGATTTGTGGGTGTAAGGAGCAACAAAGGTAGGTGAAGGTCACTGCCCATGTCTTGCACCTTCCATTCACTCCAGCACTTCTGTTCTGTGCTGCATCCATCCTATGATAAACCACCATCATCTCACCTTCCGCACTTCCTCATCTGTTGCACTTCTTTCAGCCTTTTATTTTCCCTGACTTTCTTCTCACCTAGTCCTAAGGGTTTTCTCTTCCTTTTTCCATCAGCCCCAGTCACAGCACTCACAATACACCCCATATGTACCCACCTCAGGAGCACTGTAAGACTACTTCTCACCTCAGCTGGAAAAACAATTTGAGTGAAGAGCAGGTATCTTGTTTTGTCATTGCATAGCTCACCAGTGAACTGGGCTAGCCAGAGTTCAGCTTGCTATCCAATGCTACTTGCACATCCTGAGGAGATTTGACCATGAGAGTGGATGAAACTTTTGCTTTCCAGAAATCTTTATAAGCAAATTACCTTTTAGGGGACAATTTCCATAAAGTTGGTCTTTATCAAAATCTGAAGAAGTTGCACACCAGAAAGAGCCTGGGTTGTCACTCCGAGGGATGCACTCAGCATACCATTTACCATTGAGCTTAAAAGGGAACACGCAAGGTGCACCAAAGGCATTTCCTCCCAGTGTATAGATATCTACAGAGAGAAACGTAGAGTAATAGCAGCCTGTTGGAGTCAGATGTTCACCACAGTGTCTGCTCGTAGGCAGCTCTCCATGGACACAGCTGAGCTGTGCAAGAGCTCAACACATCAGTACTTCATTACTACAAAGCCTTCCAAGGCTGTTGTGCTGATTAGAAATGACTGGGAAGATATTCAGAATTAAGACTCACAAACAACATTTATTTGGCCCTCAGACTAATTTCTATTTTTTTCTTTTCATTGCTAACTGGACTACTGTGTCAGAGGTGCTTGTGACTCAGCTCCTCCCACTGTGTACATACTTCTGTCCTCAGATGATGTTTGGGATCCTTTCCCCCACCACCACCTTGTATTGTTGAAGAGGCTTGGAAATGAGATATCAGAGCATTTTGTTAGTCTTCATAAGAGGAAGTTTTATCTTAAGTTTGCAAGTGATTCTATTGGGAAGTGACCCTCCCATCTTTATGCAGCCTAATTTGTTGCTATCTGAACAAAATTGCGAGAAATTTCATTACAATTGGAACTGCTGTAAATATGGCAAAAATTCCATCCCTTGCTATTTAACTTCCCACCCTGCCTGTGGGATGCCCACTGTACATAGCCCAAGAGTGATAATAATGCAGGAAAAGGAGATCTGACTCCAGTGGTCCTTTGTCAGGGTGTGAGGTCTTATTGCCTCCTAAACCATTAAGCACTGCTTTTCCTACTGCTTTTTTCTACTTTTTTCTCCTGCTGGGCCTGGGAAAAAACAGGCAAACACTGTGTTAAAAGTGGGTTACATCTATGTTAACTAGAAATTAAGTTCTTAGAGATAGTACTGGGTCATACCAAAGAACATCAACAGTACATTTTTAAATACAGCACAGTCACCACTTCCACAAATTGATCACACATATTTTGAAACACTGATTTCCTCCCACTGTTGCCGTACAAACAGAATTCCCATTATCCCTTATGATTACATCATAGGCCTTTCTAATTTTATTCTTTCATTTGACAGAATTGCACTTTCCAAGTTATGCATACATGTATAGAGTTGTATTTGCCTTGCATTTCTACTAATTGTAGTCAGCTCTGATAGTGCTGTCAATGTAAGAAAAGGGCTGCTGCAAGACAAGTGGGTGGTGGAGTGCTTTGTAAGTAGGGGCAGCCAATTTACCTAGAAATAGAGACTAATTTTCAATACTCACCCTCATAGCGCTGGGAGCACACGCTGTCTGCAGTTCCATGGATTTTCCACCTGCTCCCTTTGCCTGATAATTTGGACAACCTGATTTTCTTCCCCTTCCCTTTGCCATAGTTGAAAAATAAATCCTTGCCATGGGTTGCAAGCATCTCATCTCTGCATTCCCACCACTGGAGCTCATTTGTCCTGTTACAGGGTTCCAACGTGATGGCAGCCTCCTCGACCTTGGCGAGCACTCCCAGGCACAACCTGAGTGCCACACTCAGCAGCTGTGTGGCCGAGACCCACCGGAACTTCTGAAACTCGTCATGCTGATCACAAGGGGTAGTTATGACCGAGCTAGAGTTTTGAGCTTGGGCACAGAGCTTGCTGTCTTCATTATAGATTGAAAATATTCCACTATCTATAAATTAAAATGAGAATGCAAACATCTGAGGAGTGACCTTGTAGGAAATAAGTAATTTGTTTGCTATTTGACAGCTTGCTGCAACAAAAAAAAATAATACATAGAGTCTATAGAGAAAGAAACCAAGGGTAGTTAATCATCACTATGAAGGGTAATCATAAAAATGTTCTTAAGTAAGCAACACACAAGATGAGAATAAAGCTCTTTCAAGAGAAACTGCTCTTCTTCTCATCCCTTCTTAAAGCACACTGTTCTCAAAATGACATTAAAAATTTACCTTTATTAAATTTCATGAGTTTTTCAAAGTTCCACCACCACACAGCATATTAAACAGGATTTAATTTTGCAAGTAAAAAGACTTTTTACTTTAGAGCTATTAAAAATTGTTTACATACTCAAAATTCAACCCTTTTTACATTTGACCCAGAATGACATTGTTGTTTTCAGCTCATCAGGCAAGTAGGGTGTTCTTCATTTTTTGGTTAACTATTTTGGAAATATTTGGAAACTGGGCAACTGAGTTAAATTTGTGAGTTTCTCAGGAGGGAAACCACAACTTGCACCATCATCACTTCAGTTGTGAGCACAGCTAAGCTAAGTATCCTAAGTGCCATTAATAGCTACACTTGTAAATAGAAATGTGAGACACTGCACAAGAGGGTTGTGTTTCTTCAGAGCAGCTTCAAAAAATGGGCACAACTTCAGCCTGCTTCAAACCCTGACCTTTTTTCCAGCTCACCTCGCATTCCTTAGCTTCCGTCTTAGTGACAGCAACATCACTCAACTCACTCTGCTGTGCCATTAAGCTTTACTGCCACCCACGGATTCTTGCTGGCGGCAGAATAGTTAAATGAGGCTTCCTAACCCCCCACAACTCATAGTTGCCAGGGATGTTTCAGCCTCAGTGATGTTTCTCTGAAAGGCTGCAGAACTGAACAAGTCAGATGGCATTTCTCCTGGCATAGCTCTCCTGCTGCAGTGGTTCTTGAGGAAGTTAGCAGAGGATGGGTGAGTGCCAACTAGGTCTCTCTCAAAAATGCACAGAAGGAATTCATGGATTTGATCAGCCCTGGCTAGTCCATGCTGCCATTCAAGCAATAGCACTGGACTCCTGTAGTTCTCTAGCTGGGAGCTCCCTGTGTGAAAGAGCTGCAGACACAGCCTGATTTGTTTTTTTCTCAGCAGTAGGAGTGTCTGAAATCTAACAGAGAGAAGCTTGTAAGGTCCTTCCTAAAGCTGTCAGCTTGGAAACATGATTCATATATGCAACAATCAGCATGCCACAGTCTATATGAGCTAAGAAACTCAAGGCACACATCTGCCAGCAGTTCTGTGTACACTGAAAGGACACTGCCCTGAACATCTGAGCAATTCTAACCTCCATTGGAGTAAATTCAGATGAGCTTTTGTCTGCATTCAGCAGACTGATTTTCAAGAATCAGCATAATCTATGTTACACCCACACCTGTTAGTGTATTTCTTTCATTCCTACATCTTGAAAACCAGATTAAGGAAACATAACCCCTATACAATACCACTAAATTTAAGAGTTGAATAAAACTGTTTCAAATTACATGCTGTGACTAGATCTAAACTCACTGTCCACCAAGGAGGACACATGGAAAGCACGAGAAAGAACTTGCAAATCCCCATGCTCTGCAGGGGACAAAGACTTACCAGACATTTGAAGAGAGGTACTAAAGGCAAAGAGAAAAATCAGGAGTAGGTAGACAGCCATGGCCAAATGTTTCACTCCCTTCTCCACTTCACCTCAAATTGATGCTGAAGACCAAACCTGTGACTTGCAAGAAAATCGTTCTGCACTGAACCAGATTAACCAATCCTTTTTGGCTTTTAAGACCCAACAGATACAGGGAAGTTCTGAGCTGCAAATAAGGAACTGCATCATGTCACATGAGTAATTTTGAAATAATACATTAATGAATAAACTTTGCTTTCTAAGCTAGTTTCTCTACTGTATACATTTTTTCTCTTCCACAGAAATATGAGATCTGAGAGGTATTAGTGAGGATTTTGGAAACATACCTTACAATTCACTTTCACTATTTTTATGAAGAGGGTGAAATGAACGTCTCTACCAGAAATCAACGGAAAAAGTAAAAAAGGAGAGAAAGAATTATCTGTATCAATAAATGATGAAAAAGATCAGAATGCAATGCTGTATGTTGAAAAATTTTTTGGGACACCATGCAGTTAGGTAACTATGGACCTTGAAATCACAGATAACTGGAATTTCCCATGTCTGCTGTTCCATAGAAAAGAAAAAAGCTGTAGAAAATAGGATCTGTGTTCTCCAGGAAGCACCTGTCTCTTATTTTGCTTCAGTTGTAACTATAGGCAGGAGCAATGTAACGAACAGCAGCAACTGAATGAATTCTGAAAAGAAAAATACAAGTCCAGGAAGAAGGTAGCCTGGAACTGGAAAATGGTGGGGTTTCAGTTATTGCTGGAGAGGAAAACTAAACTGATAAGGAGTTACACCACATTTTTCATCTCACTGATCTGTGAAACTTTGTACCCCATAAAGTGCACATTCTTCAGGCATTCTGACAAAATTCTGATTTTTACTTTGAAAAATCTCTCTCCTTCATGATAGGTGAAAGAATTAGAAACACAGAGAGGGTAGGAAAGAGAAAACACACTCCTGTGGAAGATTTAAATCCCTTTTTGCATACAGCCTTTGAAAAATCCCAGTCTCCATATGTTCAGGAGACACTGCTGTGGGATAACCTCCCTAATGTATTTGCAGCAAATCTTTCCCTGAAAATTGCTGCTGTCATAGGCAAAGAAAACCTAGACACTGCATGTAGATTTGGGATCCTGCTTCTATTGCTCTGACTCAGGTGGAAATCGACAATTCACTGACTCTAAAAAGGTACACAAGGAATTAGAGCAGAAAAAGAATTACAACAGAGAGAGAAAATAGTGGGACCTAAAGACCAGCAGATACAACTAGACCAAAAATATGGAAAGGATGGGAGCCTGAGAAGGGCACTGAAACCTGGGGAAAGTGGGAGGGAAAAGAGAAGGCTGCATGTTCGATTACTCAGTGCATCATGATGCTTATGTAAAGATGGCTGTATGGAGTCTGGAGTAAAGCATTCTGGTACTTTCCAACATGGGAATGCTCAACTCTGCTACCTCAGCTTTCCAACTTCCATTGCTTCCTTGTTCAGGAGCTCCAGATGTGCAGATGGGAAATATAGGTTTATTTATTATATAGGCAAGAGAAATGCTGACTTGTGCTTCTGCTGTATACAGTATCTCAGCACCTCCAAAGCTACCAGGAGGCAAGAAGTACAATTACAACAAGGAAGAAAGAAACTAATTCTGTTCTGAAGAAAGTTCTATGTTTGGCGAAGGACTGTCATCCATGATCTGCTGAGAGAGGCTGAAAAAGCATAAAGAATAGTAAAGTCAGCTTTGCTTCAGTGTTTGTAGGTTTGTCTGAGCAGATTCCATCACAGCACATGAAGTGGGAAAGAAAATCAGAAGATACAGGATGCACTCCAGCATCTTCCACTTGGCAAAGCACAGCCTGAAATTTTGGAAGTGGGGAGGAAGAAAGGCTGCTGGGTTTTGTGTTGAGTCAGCATTGTTCCTTCAGCAATCTCTGCTCCCAAGCAGGAAGTTACACTCACAGTGTGCAGATTCACCACCTTTTCTCTGAAGTCTGAACTCTTCTGGAAAAAAGGAGAAATGAAAGTTAAGCACAAGGGTATCAAGAAACGTAGCAGTGTGCAAAGAGACAAACCTTTACATGCCATTAATGATTGAAAAATTATTTCCCTGGATTTTACATCAAGAATATTTCAGAAAAGCAAAATCCATATTCCTCTATGTATGTATATTTATGCATCACACAGCCTAAACCTCCCCCAAGTAGTAGCATCTACTCAGGAGACAAAATGAGAGATCACAAGAACAACAGGGATGTTCTGAGGCAACTGACAGATCCCAACAGGACTAGCTGCTGGTAGTAGGAAATGGTTGAAAGAATTGGTAATGAGAATACACTAAGTAACAAATTATATTGCATCCATACGATTATTAATAATTTCCAGGAAGATATATTGCTCTGTTTTCAGTCAAATAGAGCAACAAAAATAACTTCTCCAGGACAATCTTTGAAACTTTTTTTATGTAGTCAACGATTTTTCAGGAACATTGCATCTTAGCAGCAGGAAAAGAGGACATAATGCCAGATCACCAAATTATATTTGGTAAGGCCATTACAAGACAACTCAGCCCAGGGAAAATGGAAATAACATGAGAGTGTGGAAAGAGAACACTGTTTTGGAAACTGCTCTATCAATTTTTATTGAAATTGTAAGATCAGTTTTGCCACAAGTACAAAGGAATGATTTGAAAAACCTGGGACTGGGCTTTGGATTCAGACAGTCTAATAAATGAGTTGTCATCACTGAAATGTACTAGCTAGGAGGAAAAATAAAAATTATAATAATTTAAAAAAAAACAAAACCCAAGAAATAATGTTTTTTATCATTAAAATTGCCTAGGTAAAAACCTTATATTTAATCTTATTTTAAATTACATGTTGTTTTAAGTGTTCAAGGTTGTTAAATTCTTTATTTTCCATCCAAAAATTCCTATTAGTGATTGTGTATAAAGTGTCAGTCCTCATCTTACTACATGGAGCTGTAATGATTTCCTGTGTTGTGAATGCCACTGCTTTCATGTTTGCTTTTTTTTAACGGGAAACTTTCTTCAATTCCATTGTATTCCAATAGGAGGGGCAGAAAACCATGTACCTTAAATTTCTCATGTTCCGAAAATCTTTCAAGTCTTTTTCACTCACTCTCTTTCTAAAATGAGCAGGCCAAGTAGATCCAGAGTACATCTGCTTATTTAGAAAGCCTGCTATTTTTTCTGTACCCATTTGGACAGGAGAGTATAACAGACACAGCATCTCGCAGAAGCAGCTGCACCTACTGCCTGCTATTCACTAGCACAGCATTTTAAGACTCAAAGACAATCCTGGATTTCAGGCAGTATAAATGGGTCAATGAGTTCAGGACTATTTAGACTCCAGTAGCTGGGTTCTCCACCTGACACTTTTCAGCTGTAGAAAGGTACCTGATGAGTATGGCAAAGAACCAGAAATGAGACATCCCCTCAATCTTTATTTTCTTTCCAACCACACATTTGCAGATATACATGTGACAAAATGGTATCTGGAAGAATCACTCTGTGTGCAGACACTGCCCTAAGATTACGCAGAGCCCTAGAAAGGGACTGAACTTCTTTTGGATACAGACTGCTCCTATTTGCTGTTTGCACAACAGCCAGTGCAGTGAGGCTGGGATTCCAGTGAGGCCCTCCCTCATGACCTTTCACATACCTTTCTAGCTGGCACTGCTTCTCCATGTAGTTGAAATTATGTCATCCCTAACATCATAAATCAGTTAGTCAGGAGGTTTCTGGCATGTAAGCCACGTCAGATGGCGCAAAGAACCTTTAGAGGTACTACTCCTTGAAAAAACATGCTCAAAAAACTGCATTAAAAATGAAAACAGCAGTAGGCTGCTGAACAGAGGCAAGGAAATAACAAAGACAAAGGGAGCAGAGCCAGAGGAAAAAAGGAATTTCAGGAAACATTTCCCCATCTTACCTCCATGTATACGTAATTCAAGGTTTTTACTGAATCATTCAGCTGACATTTTCATCTTGGTTTTAAGCAGACAATCCCTGGACAGATTCAGGAAAATATGGTCACCATATTTCTTGATCACAACTTTGGATGGAATTTCTCCACAGTTGTAACAACTTCTTTTTAACTTTATCATGTTAAAGGGTTTAAAGAGGTAAGACTATAAAATGAAAAACTATTTTAAAAATCAAAACTAGTTACTGTTTATTTCACAGAATGAAATCTGAAACCACAAAACCAAGCCTTGCACACATTTGTATGCGAGTGAGGAGTCATGCATGTTTTACATTTTACAAGATTTACAAAAACTATGAATATAAACTTCACATTGGGGAATCTAAGATTTCCATAAATGGTAACTGAGCTAGCCTTTTTAGAAAGGAAATAAAATCAGTAGTAACGAATACATTGGTAAAGCTAAATTGTTCTTGACTTTCAGCACACACCCCACAAACCTGTGCTACTGATTGAGAGGCTATAGGAGAGCAGTACCAACATGTGATCCCCAAAACAGCTACCCAGTGCTCCTATCAACCTTCAGAACACACATAGTGTTCCTCTCTCTCCTCAGTAACTGTTGTCCTGATAAGAAGGAAGATTTGCCATGACCTTCATCCCCTCTCCCAGACAAACACACTTGTGGCCAGCCAGAATACTGGCAGTTAACACCAAACAAATTTTTCCATTCCAGACAGAAGTCTGCTCCCAGATTTCACCTGTTTAAATATTAGAATACCTAAACTACAAGGACTACATACTTGTTTCTCTGTGTTGTGTGAAATTGTGGGAATTTAAATTTTATCATAAAATTATTTTTTTTCCCCAAGCGATTCAAAGAGGATGTTGCCTGAATACATATTTGTCATCTAGTAATTACCCCTGCAGCTAAGTCCCTAGGAATAACTGAGGATAGTAGAATTAGAGAGATGTTTTCTGAATAGCTTGGTGAATCTGTGCATTAAGCATGGTTTTAAATAAATCTGGTGCAGGAACTTCAAATCTTGGTATCCTCTCAAGATCTGGATCTATCTACATTTTACTTCCTTTATTGCATCCATTTCTATTTTTCCATTTAAGAATTAGTCAACATTACCTATTTTTTTAAGACCCACACTCATCTGTGTGGGTCATCAAATCCTGAGATATGAAATCTTACACATTATACAATGGTTACAAAATAAAGTAATTGCTGTATATAACATTATGCACACACTGAAACTGGCTACTACAGCATTCGCATATGAGAAAATAGCTTTGGCTTAATTCTAAATGCATAATTTTATTAAAACAAGGCACATTTTACTTTATTACATTAGATTTTACAATACATATTACATTTCTTTTTTATTACATTACAGTGTCGCATGTTCATTCTGTTCTATGTTGGTCACAAGATCCTTTGTGTCACTAGTTCCAGGAACTGCATCACTATTAAAATACAAATTGTTCTCAAAGCTGTCATTTGTTGACAAGCGATTCTTTCTTCTCTTGTAGAAGAAATAGCCTGCAAGGCCACTTCCAACTAGGATGAGGATGGCAACAATAACTACAACTCCTGTTTTACCGTGGTTCAGAGTAGGAGCCTTCTCATCCTTTGTCATTGCTGAAAACAAATACAGAGAAATCAAGAAAATGCTACATACTCTTTATCTGATTACTGCAAACAATTTCTTTAGAAAGCGTAATGTTATAAGCAAGTGTTCCATTTGTTTCAAAATAATGAGAGACAAAGGTAGCAATATAAAATTGATTTATTTTAAAACACTAGCATTGCATATTATATCAGAAATTATTATTTGTTAAACCTGCATTTGGACACTGAATGGAGTATATTATATTCTACTAAGAAATAGTATGCTTCTAGGAAAGAGAGATGGTACTAAGATATATCAGAAAATGTAAAAGACATAATACAGAACATATGTTATGCTCAGGATCCTACATGGGACTAGTTTTTGTCTACTAGAAAGAGAATATTCTTACCATTTGTAGGCATTTCAGTTGGTGGCATTTCAGCTGGTGGTAGCATTTCAGTTGCTGGCATTTGAAAACATTGGAAAATAATTATGTTATTATATTATTCCATTATTTATTTCTATATTCAGAACATATTGAAAATCATATTCAGATAAATATATGGTAATACATGTCACTAATACTGAAAGCACTTGGGTTTAGTCCATGCAAAGCTTTATGCACCTATCAAATGGCATAGGACCAATGGCCTATGGTACTCTGGTGTCATAAGTAGATATTTACATAAACTACAGAAAAGAAGACACATCAAAAAGCTCCATGGAGAACCACAAGAATATCTACACATCATCTTCAGGACGGAGAGGATCAGACATAACGCTCAATATAATTGAGGATTTCAAGTTCTTACATTATTTGTTATCTTATATAAACATAGCAAGTGGAAAAAAATTGGTTTGCCAAAAGACTTTAATGGCCTACCTGCACAGACAATTAAAATCACTCCTGAGCTCCCAACTGTCTTAGCATGCATCACATCCAAATTACAATGTTTGTAGCTTATTTAAAATTTAGAATCTGGACCACAAAATCTGACATGCTTGGAAAACATGGGCATCATTTAAGATGAAGATCCATGTTTTGCTGTGTGGACATTAGATCAGTCTGTAACTACATCTTAGAATCAATGCATCGTATTTAATTCTGAAAAACGTGAGCCCAGGAATATTTTTTTTTTCCCAGTCTCCCCACTTAGACCGCCTGATTTCATTAATAATTTCCAAAGATTTTCCAGAACTCTGCTGAAAAGTCTGTTAGCCATCTCATTTTGCATCTAGAGACAAATATTACTCTATGTCTAGCTCTTCAAAGTGAAACCAGACATGATCATTTCAATATTTCCAAGAGTTTCTATCAAGAAAAGTACGTATTAATGCTGTTAACAATAAAAAGCAGCTTGTTACCTGTCTGCACTATAGCAGCATGCAAATCCATGGAAAACAGGGAAACAGCATGCTTTCTATGCTTCCACACTTCTGAAGTGCTTGCTGGAAGCATTGCATGTTTGCTAAATTACATGTCAAGCCCAGTTCTGGGCTCCTCAGTACAAGAGAGAGAGCAAGCTACTGGAGGAAGGCCAGTGAAGGACCACTAAGATGATGAAGGGACTAGAACATTTCTTACATGAGGAAAGGCTGAGAGAGCAGGAACTGTTTAGCCTAGAAGCAAAGGTTCAGGAGGGATCTTATCAATGTATACAAACATCTGAAAGGAGGGTGTAAAGTCAATGGAGCCAGGCTCTTCTCGGTGGAGCCCGGTGACAGGACCGGAGGCAATGACCAAAAACTGAAACACAGGAGGTTCCCTCTGAACATCAGGAAACACTTTTTCACCATGAGGGTGACTGAGTACTGGCAGATGTTTCCCAGGGAGGTTGTGGAGTTTCCTTCCTTGGAGATACTTTAAAAACATCCGGACACAGTCCTGGGCAACTGGTTTAAGTTGGCCCTGCCTGAGCAGGAAGTAGGACCTCCAGAGGTGCCTTCCAACCTCAATCATTCTGTGATTCTATGAAGATGATACCATCCTATTTCCAAAAGCCCAGTGCAAAAAACAGTCTCAGAAATGTAAGAAGGCATCAGAAGAAATAATTTTCATTATGCGAATTTGGAAAATAATATTCTTGCTACATTGCTTCATTTTACTGGAAATTTTTTTTAATGTAATAACCTAGAGACTTTTCCCTTGTTTCTCACAAAAAAATGTTGACTGAACAAGTCTGGTATAGCACTGATCATGCATATTAAGCACTTCAGTTTTGATTTTTGGAATGAGATAACCTACAAACAGTTAAACAAGCAGTTAACTTAGCAATATTAATCTGCTTTCCTGAAAAGTAAGAGTAAGATGCCATGAACGCAATATACCTATCACTGTTTGCAGCATGATCCACTAGCAACTGTTGAACTGTTAAGCAGCTCTTTATAGTACCTCCTTACTTAAGAAATAAAATTGGATTATTTCTGGAATAGACCCATTACAGAATTTCAAATTACTAAGGTAAAAATTACATTTAAAATGGAGCAGAAAATAGCATCTATTTTACAGGAAGACTTCAGCCACAGGTTTGTGTTTGCAGCCTCTTCAGAAAACAGCAAACATAACAAGCCATAGCAAGAACAACTAAGTAAAATCATACTCCTAATACCCCATTTATTAGCCTATAGCTATTTAATTATGGGGTTTTTTTTAATTCTCCAAATGGAGCATTATCACAGCTTTGCAAAATTGTGCTGAGCCAAGCTGCATTTCTACAACTCAAGACCGTGTAGAACTCAGTTGTATCCTACTCCAGAGTGAGCAGGTATCTAGTCCTCGCACTGACACTGGCATTTTTCTGACTCCATGGTATTCCAGCTCAGGAGGCTAGACTGGCTGGAGCTAATCCTAAAGAAAAGTAACTATCCTTTCAATCGCTTCAGCTCCTAGAAACAGCTCATTATAGAAACAGGTGAATGCCAGTACCAGCACAAACAGGTGAGTTGAATGGTCGAAAAGGAAAGGTGGCCATTGATTTTAGCACTTGTTACCTACATGTATGACAGTTCTGAATAGAGAATGAAAGTAAAGTGCCTTTTTGTTTGTCAATCACAATGCAAAAAGATGGGTAAGTAGGCTCTGAATGGATGGTTGCATCTGACAGTTCTGCAATATTTCCTGTGGAAGATACAGTCATCATTACAAGCATCTGAGTAAGTAGGAATAGTTTCGCATGAAAGCAAATTTATAGAAAAGAGAGCAGAATTTCTCTCATTTCCAGTCTTGTGGAGGAAGTGGCCATATTTTAGCTAGTATATGCATTTCACTCTTCTCAGTAAGCATTAGTAAGAGATTTTGATATTGCAATACATGCTGAAAGAAATTATTAGGATGACTTTTAGAAATACATATGCCCTAGATGTCCTTACTATAAAATTTGTGCATTCAATTATTTCAAGACACTTCCAGTTTAACATATTCAGACTATGTTATTTGCTCTGCTTTTCATTCATTTTCTCAAAACAAGACAACACAGAGACTAAAGGTCCCAAACTGTTAATTAATTCACAATTCATAAATACTCAGAAACACTACTTCATACTTAGAAAAGGCATGCAATTGAGACTTCCAGAGGGATATAAGCAAAGGATATTCCCTGGGCTGAGCAGAGGGCATACCCTAAGGAGTGTATTTTTGAATAGTTGAGACGAATCTGTGTATTCAAAAAACACTATTAACTTTGTGAATACTCAACAATTATCAATAGAGAAGAGACAGAAATATTAAGTGCATACACTAGGTACAGTTAGGATAGGAACATAATATTTTTAAAACAGTTCTGAAGGGACTCAAGCACTGGTCAGCTTTTCTACTTTCTGACAAGAATTATTCTTTTGGTTGTCATACAAAGGTATATTCCTCAGCATTCATAAAACTCCAGAACACCCAGAAAAAATGCATTGGGTGTAAAGGCCATCTAACACTAGCACATAAAAAGCATACTCTAGAAATGAAACAAATTTACAAATGTAGCACTTACTTTTTGGCTTTTTACAAACATAGCCTTTGTAGGAAGAGCAGTAGATATTATTCCAGTACCCAGAGTGTGCGTACATTTCAACGCAGTGCTCATTTTGTTGAGGGGAAGGTTCTCCCACATTCCAGTTGACAAAATTCACTGCAGTGTTGTCTAGCCACAGCCATTCTCCTAATTGGAAAAACATTGAATATGGAAAAACAAGATAGTATTCATTTCCATCTTGACATCTGCTCCACATTTATTGCCTTCCTGAGAAATCTAACTGGGGTCACTCCTGGAGACAAGCCACTAGACTTTTGGTAGATACTTCATGTTGACCTTAATTCTTTCTGCAGATGACACAATATCAGTTACCAGAAAATGGCAGGCCTGTCTGGCATATGATGTTACAAAGTGCAGAAGAGTTAAAGAAGCATCTCCAACAATTTATTGCAATGGGGCAGTACCAGTTATTTGGTTTATAGAAATTACTGATGTTAAAAGATAATTTATCTTCAACACAATGCCCTTTATTTCAGTAATTTGTAGGGAAGTTTATATTACTTTTTTTCAAAGACCCCACTGAAGTCTTTCTAAGTCAAATTTTCATCCATTTGTTTTCAGTTTCTGCTCCTTCCCACTGACTTCACACACACAATGTTCCTTTTTAAAGATCTGCTTCAGAAATCTTATGATCACTGTTGTTTAGCCATGCTGGGACTTTCTGTATCTTCCTTCCTGTTCCTTTTTTTCTTACTTTCTTTGGATAGTATTGTTTATTTAGAAAAAATGTGTCCCTTGTGACTCTTAAGTTGTACTCAAGCAAGTAATTTCTTAGACTCAGCATGAAAACTGTGTTGCTTTCTTGTCAAAATCTTCATATTTGTTACTATCTAGTAATACAAGGACACATACTTGCTGAAGCAGCTCTTGTGTTTGTGATCACCTTAAGAACTATATCATTTTATTCCCAGTTTCCAGTGACAGGAGGAGGGGCAATGGGCACAAGCTGGAACATAGGAAGTTCCATTTAAATATGAGGAAAAACTTTACTGTGAGAGTGACAGAGCACTGGAACAGGCTGCCCAGGGAGGTTGTGGAGTCTCCTTCTCTGGAGATATTCAAAACCTGCCTGGATGCAGTCACAAAGTCCTGTGTAATGTGCTCTAGGTAATCCTGCTTAAGCCGGGGGAGTTGGACTAGATGATCTCTAGAGGTCCCTTCCAACTTGGACAATTCTGTGATTCTGTGATTAGTCTGAACAGCACAAGACTGAAGTAACTTTTAGGTGCATCATAAAGACAGAAATATCTATTTAATTTAAAACTAACTGTATTATTGAAAAAAAAAACAATAATAAGCAGCTTGAGATTTAATTAAAGCAGACTGTTGCTTGTTGTCTCTTACCTTACCTTCCTTACAGTGAGGCAGAAAATACAAAAACTTGTGGTACACAATTCCACAGACACAAAAAATTCCAACTTCAAAATGAAGCTGTGCTGAGGGCCAACTGTAACTAAAGATAGGTGACTGGTCATTCCAGGATGGTGATTCCAAAAGGAGAGGTGATGTTAGCCACATTATTCTCTATCTCAAAAACTGAAGTATCTCTATGACAAACATCATAACCCAGGGCCTCTCCACATTTGAGAAGAACATTTGGCTTTGGCTCAACTCCCTTTGTGGTTCTGTCTGTACTCTGCTGTGTGCACCTTGGTGCCTTACTTTGTTGTGAATTACTTTGTTTGCTTTAAGATGAACTTTCTCTGTTTGACCCTTCTTTATATACTACTAGTTATTGCCTGATTACAACTGACCAGCTTCCCTTATGATGATAATACATTACCTTTTTTAATTTAATTTTTTTTATATTACAGAAGCATAATGTGAAATTTTCAATCCCCATGTCAAGCAGCTTGTGACAACTATTCACTAAAGATGTCAAAAGTAAAGAAATTACCATCCACATTCCTGTACATTCCTGTCCAAAATGTTGGTATTTTCCCTTCAAGTGGTTCAATGGTGTGTGCCAGAAAGTTGGCTTCAGCTGAGTCTTCCACTGATACCAAAGAAGCACCTGGAAGGAACAGATAAAAAAAATCTCTTAGGGACATAAGTTTCACAGTGAAAAGCATTGTCATTGCCCTGTCAAATGCCAATCTTATTTTTGCCACCAACTATCTGTGTCAAATTCCAAACAGAGTTTGAAGTTCAAAACAGAAACTAACTTAGGAGAATATCTTATGAATGATGCTGGCATCGTTGCTGATTAATTTCTTATTATTTCCATGACACCGCACTAACATTTTGCTTGTGTCCTCATCCACTGAGAAATAGCAACGTAACTGAACAACAACTCCAGGCAAAATACAACAGGTCAATATAGTCTCAAGCATAAGTTTCTACTGATGTGTTACTATTTAAAAGAAAAAAATAGTCTAAACAAAATAAAAAGGTTTTGGTAAAAGGTTTGTATAACTTCAGTCTGTACACCATATAACTTCACATATTAATGATTAAATGTTTTCTGAGACTTTGTATAACTCATGTACATCACAGACTTTATTGACTTTCTGAAGTGCAGTCCTTAATGTAACTCTTTAACCAGGTCTTGTTTATTTTCCTGCATTCTCTTGGTAGCCATCAGAGAAAGAAAGATCATCCTGGTCATCTGTTCCCCAGTTAGTGTAGTGCCCTGTTAGTCATCCACGTGCACACGAGGCACTTTGCTCCAGCAAAGTCAAGAAGTCACAGCATGGAGCCAGCAGACTGAATGAGCTACAGAACTTTGTATGGAGTGGCATTAAATGCTGAAGAAAGTGTATTTTCATTTCATTTTAGTGTGGGGCTGGAATCCAGGTAACAGATACGGAGCAATAGCTGGTTTTGCCACTTCACTGTTTTGATTTGGCTGTTCAATTTTGGAAGATATTTTTTTCTTGGATAAGGAAGACACAGTTACAGAGAATTAAAATATGTAAGTCATTTGAATCACTGCTGAGCTATTGATAAATTCCACTGTGGTTCAGAATTCTCCTTTGAGTAAGACATAATTAGAAAATGTCCAGCTGCAAACAAAACCCAGGGTGCAGCAGGAACAGCAGAATATAAGAGAATGTGGAATGTTCCTCTTTTTTCACTGTAGTATTTATGTTTTTCTAGTTGTTCCTCTTTAGTTGAATGATATCAGATGCTTGGTTACTTGATAGATACTTGGTGGTGTGATAAAAAGCTTCACTGTACATTCACAAGAGAGCACTGAGAGAAAATGGCAGATGGGCAACCCCTTCCCTAGCTACTCCCAGATGGATCGCAGGAGCCATTAGCCCATCAAAAGCCAATCTCCACAAGCACAGAGGAGCAAAGAGGCACAGTGGCAGGGGAAGAACCCAGATTATGGACTCAGAGGATGGGACATCCTTCTCAGGCTTCTCCTAGGGCTGTCACAGCCCTAGTGTCCAGGCATGAAACCTGTCAAGAAAAGTCAATGCCAGAGTACCTTTCAGACTGAGGGAATTGGAATGTCAGTGACGAAGTTTTAAGTATTCAAATTTTAAATTCCATGTAATGCCAGTCTTTTACCATGCATCCTGAAACAAATGGTCAGGGCCTTTTTTCAGGAATCTAAGTTCAACAGGAAAAGGCAATTCTGATCTAGCTGCAGGTTCCAACAACAAAGATGTGGGACAACTGCAGACAACCTGAGTCAGTGAGAAGAGGCACCTGCTAGCACATGCAGCATCATCATTTAATTTCTCTCAAACTTCACCTTAAAACTCTTTCATTTTTTTGCCCCACTCTTCTTATTGAAAGTCTGTTTCAGAAACTCAGTCCTCCGAAGAAAAGAAATGTTATTTAATTTCTTTCACAAGCTTATTCAAGATTATAATCATTCTACTTAAAGCAGAGAAACGCATATAACAGATAACAGCTGTTACGTGTACAGCTGTCAAGGTTCTTTTGACTATGCATAACTAAGAACATACACTGCAGCTTTCAAAGACTAAGCATCTGTCATGTCATCAAAAGAACTCAGAAGACTATGGAAATGGGTCACCCTGTAAAAAGTGTCATAGTACAAAAGACTGAGCTAGTGGTAAGAGTGTTGTGTTATGGAGACTTTTCTGTATTTAAAAGTGTATTATCAAGTGTCTTCACCCAAATGTTATGCAAATGTTGATGTGGAGAATATGGTAAGATTTAAAGAACCTACACCAAAACTTGACTTTCCCTCCAAAATACTAGTTTCTCAAAGTAGAGCTGGCAACATACTATTTAATGAGAATCTCAGTACTAGCAGAAAAATTAAGATCCTTCTTACCCATCTCTAGGTGTCTATATTAGACATGGGTTTCACTGGTAGCTTTATTATCAGTGAAGCTGTAATCAGCCCAGTCAGTGGAGTTTAGGGTGCAATTCACCTGACAAAGTGTCAAAATATACTTCCAGTGAAGATAACTCTGTATTGAGTTCCACTGACAGCATGAGCAAGATCTCTGCATACTCTGTTGGGAGGTTAGACACCAACGCTATTGACACCAATAGGCATATGAAGGCTGACATAATGGATCCTGGATTACTTTTCCAGAGAAGGAAATTGGAAGAATGAAACAACAAAACAAGCCCAGTTTACTATTGTATTATGCATCCTAGAGAGGTGTAACTTCCATTCCATTGGCATAAAACTGCAATAATCAAGTGGTAAATTAGATCAGGAACACAAAACATCTAAAATGGCATTAAAATAAGATTTAGTGACCGGTGTGGATGAGGCTGGCTACATCCAAACAGGGTCAGAGTACAAAGTTTCCACTTTAGTGATCTCTACTCCAGGCTAAACAGCTCCTCTAGTGCCTGGTTCCACACACATGAAAGACAGTGTGTGTCACTGTAGACAGCTATTTTCCATCTCCTCCCAAATTAAGGCAATAATTGGATGCAACTGTTTTGTCCAACACTTGGACATCCTTGAAATGAGAAAAATACATAGCACATGTTCAGCTTTCCACAGAGAAGAAAAACACATCAGAAATACCTTCTCTTTGATTAAGGAGGATACTCACCTAGTCGAAGACATTCTAAAGATGCCTGGGCCCAATTTCTTGTAGATGAAGATTCAATGTAGTAGCAATGACCTCGGAAAGGGATCCAAGACTTCTGTCCTTCTGATTCAGGGCACTTTCCTGGAAGCTGAGGGGGCTCAGTCGGAGCTTGAACTATTTAAAAAATATATATTAAAAAAGCACACAAAGTTTAAAGAAATAACTTCTCATACATTCTTTTAGCATGAATAGATTATTGTAATCAAATGTTCGAAAACTCACTCAGGTCTTTAAAAGGTAACCTTGGTAGCCTATACTGCTTACTACAATACAATAATGGGGAAAAGTCCTAAATATATGAACAAAAAGTACTTCAATTGTAGTCTCAAGAAATCTAATTTAGCGAAGAATACAAGCATGCTTTTATCTTTTAGTACATTCTGAATTTTGCTCAATTCTTTACTCACAGACATCTTTTCATACTTGACTTCTTTGCTGAATTAGGGCCCATATGAACTTGGTCATATGAGTTGTGACCTAATATCATGCAATGAAGAAGGCATTATCAGATGACAGTAACAGGAGTTTCAGTTGAAAAACATTAGAGAGGGCAGCCTGAAGAAATATCCTTAAATATTTCTGTACCACCCGTATTTTTTTATTTAGTTATAAAAGGAAAAGCTGAAAAGCTGTTAAAGCTTGTCACACCTTGTGGCTTGGTCATTCAGCTCTTCCCTGTTCAATATCATACCTAACCATGAACCATATGGACACATAACATTCATTTCCTTTTGATTTTTGAGATTTTTGGTCTTTCATGCTTACTCAGTATCAGAATAAACAGCAGAGTAACTTGACTCTAAGCTTTGCAAAATAAATTTAATGTTACTAATGTCAAGCAATGGCTATTTGCAGTGACACCCTTTCTTAATAAGTTTTGGCTCTCATTTTAAATCAGCCCTGTTCAATCCAAGTAAATTTTAATTATTTCATATATTTAGCTCCTGAAATTAAAATAAACCAAAAAAAAGCATATATCAGCAGACCACCCAGGACAATAAACTCAAAAGAGCCACAAAGATGATTAAGGGAGTGAAACATCTCCCTTATGAGGAAAGGCTGAGGGAGCTGGGCCTCTTTAGCTTGGAGAAGAGGAGCCTGAGGAGTGACCTCATCAATGTTTATAAATACATTAAGGGCGAGTGTCAGGAGGATGGAGCCAGGCTCTTCTGAGTGATGTCCAGTGAGAGAACAAGGGGCAATGGGTGCAAACTGGAACATAGGAGGTTCCACGTAAATGTGAGGAAAAGCTTCTTTACTGTGAGAGTGACAGAGCACTGGAACAAGCTGCCCAGAGAGGTTGTGGAGTCTCCTTCCCTGGAGACATTCAAAACCCATCTGGACACATTCCTGTGTGATGTGCTCTAGGTGATCCTGCTCTGACAGGGGGGTTGGACTAGATGATCTTTCAAGGTCCCTTCCAACCCCTAGGATTCTGTGATTCTGTGACATAATAATTGTAATTGCAATGGTTAGATTGAACTTCTTACCATCAGGTTTTTTGCAAATAGAGAAGTAACTTTCATTGCAGGATCCTGTCTTCCAGGCTCCAGAAACATCTAGATAGACACAGCCAAATCTCTGTTTTGGCTCCCCTTCAGCCCATTTAGTATACTTCATTCTCCAGTTATCAATCCATTCATAACGTCCATTAGTCTAAGACCAAAACAAATCAACAAGAAGAATTAAACTCTAACTATTAACAATTCCTTCATCAGTCAAATGTCTGTCTATGCAGAACCTTGTGCTAGAAGGTGTTTTTTTTAGAAATCAATAACAAATTCAAGTAGCTCAAACTTTAAAATTTATTTTGCAACAATAGTTATTAATTGAAAAACACAGAAGAACAACAAATGCTTTTCTGCAAAAGGAAATGCAGTGTAAGTGACATTGAATTAATTTAAAATTTAACAAAACTGTTAATTTGGGACTAAGAAAATGTCATTTATATGGTTTGTAGGAGTGAAAGTCTGATGACTAATTTTTGTACTATCTGTTTCGCCCCAAATTTCAAGAAATGTAGATTATTTTAACTGAAATTATATTTAAAACCTTAATAATTTCCCACCAAAGCTGGTGAATTTAGTGAATCATCCTCTTGATTAGGTTAGGGTAATCTTTTGGGTTTTAGGAAGTGGTGTGTTATGTTCACTCATTTGTATTTGATGTGCTCAGCCAAATGGAGTGAATGTGGGACAAGTGTCTGTGCCAAGAGCAAAGGGTGGTTTATTTTAACATCCAGAAAGTAGGAAAATATCAAAGAACTGGGAGAGAGGAGAGAAATAAAATTTAATTTTGTAAATCAATTGATTATTTGACTAACTATCCACAAAAGTGTTGAAAGAGTCATGGCAACAGCACTTTATTCTATTTCTGAAAATGAAGTATTGTCATTTAGAATAAATGCTTTTACTATGCATCTTAAGATATGGGGGGTTTGTCTGAAATGTGCCATATATACAGAGAGATATTTCAAGATGCTAGCCTAAAATGTCCTGTTTGGAAGTGCACGGGGTAATGTTACAGAAGAAGTGTGAAAAACATGTAATACATACAATTTAACCAGAACATTGGAAGAGGATGGATTCCTACCTGTAAATCTGACTGCAAACAAAAGTATTTAGAATCTAATAGTATTTAGAATCTAATAACTAATGAGCTAAAGTAAAGAGTTAGAATAAGACTTTTCTATTCTTGATTTGTCCATAAGAGAAGCAGCATTACGTTCAGTTAGTTTGATGTTCTTACCACATTACTGTTAAGACCAATCCACATAGGCACCCCAAACTTTAACAGCTTTAGCCACAGGAACGAATGACTGTAGGGGTCTAAGACACTGGAAAGGTCAAATTGATCCCGTTGGCAGTTTTTTCGTGCATCCTCCCATTGCATTTTGGTATGGATGAACAAATAACTACTGTTACCATAACGGATAACGCTGGATGGGGATGGACTTGTAGATGGCAGAAACTCAGCATCTGTAAAATAAAGAGTGACAAAAGATCCATGTACTTGTTCAAAAGGGCATTATGATTTCACTGCAGTTGCAAATAGGATTAAAAAAAAAAACCTTTTTTCTTGATTTTGTATTCCCTGACTTGATCAGCATGAGTTAGATGTACTATTCTTTAAGTCAACATTAGTAGTAAAAATCAAGTACAAAACTGTAGAAAGGTTGCTCAAAGCAACCTCTGACAAGGAGTAAAAGAGCATTCTGTGTAATCCTCCAGAAAAGTTTCATTGAAATTATTTATTGAAATTAGATTAAGTCCCAATTTCTTTAGTAATTTTTTTTTCATCAAACCAAATGCTTTGCAGAGACTGAGCTGCTTTCCAGATTTTTTTTTTGTTTGCTTTTTGTGGGTTTTTTTTAAGATAAAAGAGAAACTCCAAAACAGACCAGTCCTTAAAAAGCAATCAGATATTTAAATACAGGTTTTCACTGCTTCTTCATTTTCTTTTTGGAGGTGAATTAGTGCAAGTTCAGTATAGGTGAGTTACAGTTGCACTCCAAACAGTTCATGTTACAGGTACAAGACAGTATTTTCCAGAACACATTTTGAAAGCCACTATGTTCAGAAAATGACAGACAAAACAAGGGAACCAATATCACATCAAGGGTCATATAAAACACAAAGATGCAGATAGGAATTCCAGGTCAGGAAGGTAGCAACATGGCAGTTACTGGGAAGGCTCAGCTGAGAGCAGTGACTTTAACTGAATCTCTAACATATGCAAAACAATTAGAAAACAATTTGTGGCTGTGTCTTTATTGGAAGTGAAATGATGTTGAAATCCATGCAGCCAAGCAATTCACTGAAAAACCATAAAGTCTGATTGTGTTTTAACTACAAAGACAAGTACCTGCATTAATTTGGCATATATATCCCCTGCTGGTATCACAACTCTCATCAGCCCACTTCCCAGCTTCTTTAACAGGACTGTTTCTCAGGACAACACAATCAGCCTCGAGGCAAAAAGATATAAAATCAGTTACAAATAGCTAAAAGAAGCAAATACAAAACTGTCATTCCCCCCTTTACATCTTCAGACACAAGTAATGCTGTAGTTTTCCTCTCGTATCCTCATATTATTTAACAGCATAAGTTTTATCATGTGGAGGTTCTGTTCCTCTTGCATTTCACAAATTTCTTAATGTTGCTCTCCCTTGTGCAAAAATTGGATGGATAAGCAGACCAGAGAAACTCCAATATTCTCATCTTTCAAGGCATGCAGCATGGAGAGAAAGAAACCACTGACAATTCAGAGAAGTGACTATTGTAGAAAATACCAGTTAACTTTGCCCCAGTATAAAAACTAGACCCTCACCAGGCAATGCAGTATTTCTGACATACCAATCTCTTCAAATGTATTGTTGCAAGCTGTAGCACTCTACACAGCAAATTTAGAACTGCTCCTGCCCAAAAGCAGCCATTGATCTGTCAGTGTCACCCTTACAAGGACATTTCAACATCTCTGACATGGACACAATGGCTGGAACTTATGTTAACACATATTAAACAAACAGTGATGAATACAAAAGGATACATGTGCACAAATATGCAAATAAGCACCAGTGTTTATTTTATTTACTTCGGTTTTCTGTGCAGGAGGAGATACACAGATAAACACTTCTTTTGCAAGTGAAATGCATTGACTTAAATCTTTTAAACTGAACAGTTGCATAGTATTTTGTATTAACTATGATAAATTGTTTTTGTTAAGGTCAAGTAAACTTAGAAATAAATCTGAGATTTATAAAATAGCGACTTTGTACGTTTTCACAGAAAACTTCGTAGAAATCCTACTACTTTTCATAAAAAGAAAAAAATATATATTGTTCCTCACAGAAGTAATATTTTAAGGATGCTTTGACTTTTGAACTCTGAATTGTCCCAAATTTTCTCCCTCCATTAGCGGTTAGAAGGTCAGAGATGCTACATTCAAAACCAGGAAAAAGGACCCTATACATAAAAGTAAGATTTCTACTTTAGAAATGGCATTCAAGAGAAATAAAGCTAGTACTATAATGTGCTGTAGTTCCATAGCACAGAACTATCTGAACATATTAGATCAGAGAGAGGAGCTCTGTGACCTATCAGATCAATAAAGAGGGGAAGTGATTTTAATTTCTTTTAATTTATTTTTTGTCATAAAAACTGAATGGCCATCTTCTTCTAGAAGGATGCTCTTTCTGGAAATGTGTCTGACAGAATTTTTTCTATGTGAGACTTGGCTGTTTGAAGGGAATGTCTCTAAGTGCCCCTTGCAAACTACATGCAAACTGAGATACCTGCCAAGTTCAGGCACAGCTGCAGTCAGAAGACTAGGATGAATGTGTTCCTCCAATGTACTTTTGGGGCAAATGCCTTGAAGCAGGAATCCCACTGTCCTCTTTACCAGAGATCATGACAGAAAGCAGGGTGAACACAGAAGCACTGTAGCCTTCATGGACACAGAGAATTGAAATCCAAAACCAGCCTCTGTATGAGCACTTACCAGATCCTGCCACCAGTTAATATAGCAACTGCCTAAGGGGCCCCAAACCATTCACTCTATTTGGATTTATGTTTGTCATGTATAAAAGTATAAAAGTAATAAGTCAAGTAGTAACATGTCTCAAATCACAACAAATGTGTAAATGCAATCTAAAATCAAATTTCAGTGAACAATTTGCCATAGCCATTTACCTGGCCATCATATGAGTATAAATCCATACGTCCTGATGGAAAGCCTTTGGCCCAGTTGGTAAAGTAAACTCCTGTTCCATCTGTCCAGAGGAACCTCATTTCATGATTTATATCATTTAATCCAATCCATGTATCAGTAACAAAATCTTTCATATGGAAAGTGAGGAAAGCTAGAGAAAAAAAAAAAGGCAAAGAAATAGATAAATACTTTTAATGAAGGACAATAGAAATGTCTGGCCTCACTGAGAATGGTGATATGGTGATATTAAATATTTTTTCTGAAATGGAGAGCTCTTAATTGTTGACAACACAAGCAGGTAAGATTACAAGGAAGTGACTTTTGAATTTAAGGAGCAGGGAACAAAATGTAACTTTGGCTTTGGGCAAAATACTTCAGCGAAGTATCTAACCTGGTACTGGGATGAATTTCAAAAGCATGGTAGAAATGCTTTTAATAATGTTTCAAGAGATTTTTGAATCCTAGTCCCACAATTGTCTTAGAAATATATAGCCATGTAGACCACATTAATGTTTGATAATCCCACCAGGGTGGTTATCCCCTAATGGCATTATACAGACAGTACCACTGATCACCTACAGCTTGTGCAGCTTCACAAGTTATAGAATGGCAACAGCATTTCTTCTCTCCCTGGAACACCTGGACAATAGCCTGCACTGTCTTAGCAGGGAACAGAAGGCACAAGCAACATGCTTAAAATGAGTCTCAACAGAACTATTCATCAGAAACAAACCCATTACCACTATTTTGCACAGTCCAGGGAGGTGCTTGTGTGTGTTGGCTAGTGTGGCTAGCTCACAAATAGAGCAGGCTAGGTCAGCTGGCATTCATCAGCCCCTACTATTGAACACTTTGATAAAACAAACATATCACGGCTTTTGCCAACTGCTGCAGTCAGTGTTATGAACTTACTTTGCTTTGAAAACAATAGATGGATTTCTGTCTGCTCTATCAAATGTTCTCCTTCCTTTAGTCTTTTAAAAAGAATGCAACTTTCTTTTGCAGACATGGAACCTGTAGACTTCATTGCCAAATGTTAGATTTGCTGTTTTGCCAGAAACTATATGAGGAACTCAAGTCTTTATGCCTACATGGCCAGCAATAACAATAGTTTTGTGCTAATAGCTTTATTGCTCATTTCTCTTCTACCTAGATTTCAATCCCTGTAAAAAGTATTTTGGAGAAGTTTTTAACTATGTATGAAAAGTGGAATTTTGATTCTTCATCTCTTCACATGCAGAAAACATACGTAGTAATAAGTTCATGTCAGCAGTCTAATCCATTTAATTGCTCAAACTACAACATAGACTTGTTTCACAATGGTTGACTGTATGCTCTTCTGAGTTCACAAACAGTATGTGTTGTGTAAAATCTGTTTCTCATCACTGTATTATAAAACAGTATTTCTAAAAATACAGTGCTAATAACATCTATCAAAATCTTCCCCATTTTTTCATTTGAATGTGTGCCACGTTTATTCAAGCAAGAGGTAATTTCCCTCTGCTCATCTTCCCCAGTCGGGGACGAACTCTTCTGTTCATTAAAATAAGCTCTTCCAGTGAAAAGAATGGTACCCCTCTTTGGTGAGTTGTGGGCAGGAGTATGAGCATTCAAACATCTGTCCCAAGCTGCTGAGAGACAGCAAGTTCTAATCCTAAAGGTATTCTGCTTGAGTTAATAGGAAAGCCATGCAGCGAGTTAATGCCACCTAGTGAACTACATCATTTGCAGTGGAACTTGCTGGGTCCAGCTGGCAATATGTGTAAGCAGAAAAAGCATTACTTTGGCTGCCAGGACAATAGACATGTATATGTACACCTAAGCCAACTTAAAAATTTGGTAGATTCAGGTGAAGACTTCACCGTAAATTTCTAAAAATCATGTTTCGGAACAAAAATCAGATGTGCAGTCATTATTAAAATCCTGTCCATAATTACACAAATACAATAGCTATCCTGTAAAGATCAAATATAATCTCATCTAGTTGCTACAAAGCTATACACAGTACCTTGTACTTGTTCATTAGGGATAGTGGCCAGGTTTCCTCCTAAATTCATGCAAGCTGTTCGTGCAGCATGCCAAATGACACGTTCATCTTCTGTAGATCCAAATATTTTGTAACACTAAAACATGAACAAATTCTCTATATATTATCTTTACTCAAATATCCCTTACAGATTGAAAACCACTGCTTTAAGCAAAGCAGGATGGAGAAAAGACAGTAAAATAATGCATTTATCTAAAAAAAAAAACCACATTCATCTTAAAATGAGGTTTTTTTGTGTTGGTCCTTGTTCTACATAAAATTAAAGGTATTAAGAGAGTGTTTTGCTTAACAAGACACATACTAGATTTGATCTGAAACCCCTAAAAAATAAGCAAAACTGACTTTTTATAGACAGTCAGCTAACAGTGTTAAGTTATGCATGACTGAGATTAGTCTGTCTGTTTATTTATTTGACTCTGCAAAGCATAACACGTTAGTCAAGTTAAGGAAGACAAAATGTATTCAGTACTAGAAAAGCACTACGTTTTTGTTAAAAAAAATCAAGATTAAAGCACCAATACTTCAGGAACTCTGTTTAAAGACTTTAGGAAATGCATATCAAAAGGTTTGAGGAAATTACGAGAGAATTACTTTTGTCAGCTGCAACTGAATATGCTCATCTGCATTCAGCAGAAGAATCAAAAGGCATCTTTCCTGCAAAGCAGTGGGTGGGCAAACAAAGAAAAGCGTGCAGACATCAACCAGCTCTCTGTAAAAAATAGCAATACTCTAACAAGGAATAGTATTATCAAATAGTACCCTTGTTTTCCATTTAATGCTTTGCCAAACATCCAGCATGCGCTGTACTTGTTATGGTACCTTATTACGAAAGGAAAGCCAAGTTGGACGACATCCTCTTGGAGTTGCAAATGTTGTTGGAGGAACAGTGGAATTAATGGAACTGTTGTGCCTTTCACATATGTAGGGATTCGGATAACCACAGTTTATATCATTCCAAAGCCCTGCATGTAGGATAAATGAGGAATTGTGTAACACCACATCCAGAGATGATTAAATGGAAATGAGTTTCACTCATTCTTACACAAAGTGGTTTTAGTTGAAAGATAGGATCAAGTCCTCAGAGTCTCTCACTTTCTTATCATTCTGTATCAGCATCTAGGATAAATATGTCACTTTATACACACTGTAATGACAAAATGTTGAAAGCAGGGTAGAACCAGCTACTAGCAATACCAATTTTATAGTGTCACTTTAAGCGAAATTTAGTAAAAAATATAAAACAGTTGCACAGCAATCACAACCACAGACCTTTGCCAGAGCTTCCCCATGCTAGGACTGAAGCAAACACGAGCACAAAACTATTAAGTCCTGAATACAATACTATGTTCTTCTATAACAATTTGCAGAAGAAGCAAAAAGGAGGGAAAGGGTGCCTTGCAGAAGAAAAAAAAAGTTGTAACACAAACACACAAATAATTAAATTCAGGAACAAACATAAAAAAAAAACTCACCTAAATTCTTATACATGACTACACAGTTTTCATCATTATTTGCAAAGTTAGGTTCATGTGGTGCCCATGCCAAATAATTGACTGGAGTGCCATCCATCCAGCTTGAGAAAAACAATCCAAAAAAACACTTCTTTAACATACAAATAGAATTGCTTCTATGTTACAAAAAGTAATTTTGTATTATGTTTAATATGGTATTTCATAGTTTAAGGTGTACACGGGTTTTTTTGACCACTTTGCCTCCTTGTTAATTGCACTAAACACTCTGTGCACAAAGATGTGAGTGTATGTGTTGAAGTTGTATTTACTCTGCATTTAAGCAATATGCTGACTCTATTGCAACTGACAGGACAATACTCAATCATTCAAGTCAACATGAAAGCCAGACATCATTCCAGCATGAGGGAGCCCAGATGCTCACCATTTCCCCTAAGTCCTACAATCCTCATATCTATTACAGAGATAAAAGATTTTATTCACAACACAGTAAAATGCTTGGTCTTTCCCCCATGCAGAGGAAAAGGACATGACAAACCACCTACAAGGAAATTCCTGTGACATTATGCCTTACCATAAGGAAAAAACAAACATAAAAAAAAATTTACATCCATGTAGATTAAACAAGAAAGAATAAAATCTTAACCATAAAACCAAACACTTATCAGGAGATACATTTCTGCTGGACTGTGACAGAGCTGCCCAGGTTCACTCTTCAGACACATACACAAGGTACTTCACTTAAAAGTATATTCATCTTAGGGTCCCTACAAAAACAATGGAATGGCTGAGACATCATTTTCAGAAGGTGATGTGGGCCACCTAACATCCTAATTATCCTCTGGAGGGTCCTCATTGTGGCTGTGGACTATAAGGAGAATCAAGAACTATTAAGCATCTACTCAGGCACTTCAAGACCCAGACTAAACTGAAACCAAGCCTCAGACAGAATCAGACTTAAAAATCAGACATTCAGAAAAACTTGCAGAAAACCTGCTTATCTTCACAGTGCACCTGAAGTTATATAATGGCAACATCTATCCTTAATCCACAAAAAGAAATATGTTGCCTTTGTCCCTTTATTACAGTCAGTTCACAACGGTTAAGGAGGGGGAAAAAGAATGCTTTCACCCACCAAAAATCTTATATATTTTGAGTTGGCATCTATCAATATTTTCAGTATAAATCATGAAATAAAGGAAACTAGAAGTCCTGAATAAGAATTCAAAATACAATATCTGCAGTGTAATTTTTCTCCTAGCTTTGGGTGAATTCTATGTAGGAAACGTGGTAATTCTCCTGGATAATCTGGAACTAAATTAATATGGAATTTAACCACTTGAGAATACAACCATGTTTAAATTAAGGCTCAAAGTTAGGCACATCCTTTGAAAATCCATGCCCTGTTGAGTTAACTGGTTTGGTCCTCCAGACTACAAAATCTTAAAGCAAACAGTAAAGCACCATTTTCCAAATATCATAGACCTGGTGTAAACTCATGAATACAAAGTTAATGCTTTTATATTGTTAAAGAATAAGTCACATTTTTGGGTTGCTGGATCTACTATAGGTCCAGTGGCATCAAGGAGAAATTCCATTTACTTGAAAAGGACTTGGTGTTCTACAAAAAAATTTCACCAGTATCGACAGGAAAGACTATAAATATTCCTTGTATTAGCTTTATTTTATTGGAGTAAGAACAAGGCAGGCAACAGCTGAGAGCAAATTTTTTCCTGCTATAATCCAATATAGAATAACAGTTATATCAGTAGAGTGAGAATGTCTAACAACAGAAACAGGATTTTTTTTAAAAGTGTACTAACTATAATGGCATATTGCAGTACATTTACTTCAAAATACATTTTACAACCTTCATTTTCAAAAAACATGAAAGTCCCACAGAACTCAGAGGAAAAACATTCTCATCTGCTTTGACAGGCCACAATTTCATTCAAGCACTTCATCGTTTTTGCTCTGCTCAGTAGATTTCTGTATTTTAAAGCACAATGGATGCTTGGTGATTCTAGTTGGCCTACCTTGTCCGTTGGTCAACACTCAGTTGCAAACCAATGAAATATGAATCCTTTTTGCCATTTTTCAAGATCTAGAATGTAAATATTAAAATTGTATTAATGTCCTCTTTTTATAATAGAACTCCATTATATTAATAATGAGTTGCATACATCTGACTGACAAAGGACATTAATTGCTATATTGTCTAGCTACAACATTTAAGTTAAGGCAGTTCACAGGTGACAGTCCACAGTGAAACTTCACCATTGGCCAAAAGGTATAGTCACCATATCAGTGCTTCTCACAGTCTTACTTCAAAGTCACTGAAAGCAGCACCAATCTCTGCAGTGGACTGTCTCTGCACAGTCTATGCAGTAGACATCATCTGACAAATTTCTATCAAGGGACAAGCCTTCCTACAATGTGGATATAAAAACTGATATAGGCCCTCGTGTCACCTCACTGTCCCTCTTGAGCCAGCTCAGGAAAAGTTTTATGTAGTTCAAATCTGACTTTTAAGCACATTCTTTATTTAAAGACATCGGTCTCAAGACAGTATAAACAGGCAATCAACCCCAGCCACCTAGGAATTATCATTTAGAAGCTCTTTCTCGTGTTAAAATCCATGCCTCCAGCTGTTTTTCCTGCATAGTTATATTCTTCTAAGGAGAAGGAGGCAAAAGGGCAAAGTTGAGGACCAAAAAGCAGCTGCTAGGTAGGCTACATCCCAGAGACGCTGACAAGATCAAAGGCAATGTTCTGAGTGTTACATGAAAGCAAATACCCATTTTGATTCACCACTTAAGATATTTTGAGTTTATCTGCTGATAAACTTCACTTTCAGTTAACTTACTTGCCTTACAGAATTGTATCTCACAAGCATAATACTTCTTGCTAAAATGAAGCCACAGATCAATTAAAGGTAAGCATTAAGATTTACGTTAGCACATTCTGAGTTGTGGACAGATATAATGTGGGGTAATTGCCACATTGAATATGAAAAGCAGATAATTATCTGTTTATTTCTATACAAAATTCCAAACCAAAATTGTCCTTGTCTTGGCCATGAAACAACCTAAAAACAGACTTGAGGTTGTTCTTCTTATTAATCTAGCTTAATGCTACTGCAATTTCACTATCATAAAACTTGTAGGGAGAACACCAGAGTGGAAATTATTTGTGCCCATGCTCACTTGTTTAGGATTATTTATTCCTTAGTATTAATGATTTTTCTTACATATCGCCAGAGGAACTTTCTTTCACTTTCATTCTCAATGACAGCAAGGTCTCCAAAGTTCTTCTTGCAGAACTCCCGACCTTTTTCCATAGGAACACTCTCTGTGCTGAAATAATATTGTTTGTCTCCAGATATAATCCATCCATCCTCAGTAGTCTTGTATTCTGTAAGATAAATGGTAAGCAAACTCTTAATGTTCCTAAAATACAAGACATTCTTATTAGTAATATTTTAAAAATGCTTTTAGACGTACAAATACACAACTAGTAATAGCAATAACACTTACGGGGTGCAGGAGATTCTGTTGGTTCTGGCTTTACACTTGCCCCTGTAAGAAAAATAAGTGTTTATTTTGATTGTACACTTTCTACTGTAAAAGAAAATATTAAGTATGATTGATAGGCATGTTTTTCTGTTGACATTGAAATTTAAGGTTTAGCAAAGGATTGAACACCAAAAAACTAGGAGGAACTAAATAGCTGATTTATATTATTTTTGCTACATTATTCCATTTCAATTACATATTCTTCTTCCCTGAAGAAGAATAAATATAATATATCTAATAATATATTTAATATCTTTAATATCATATATAATATATAATAAATATAAGCTATATGTGCAAGGTATTATAAAACATCTTGCAATTGATCTGAATTAAGTAATTTTTTTTTTTATTCACTGGATGCAGAAAACCTTATCTCCCAAAGCATTAACTCTATAAAGACAGTCCTGTATTTCCCTCTCCCTTCTTTCCCCATGTCACTTAAATCTGAATTCTGGCTTAAACCGGAGGAAGCAGGAATGCAGGCTGGGTTATCTTCTTCTATAGTGCCCTAGCTACCATAGAGTGAGGCTCTTTCCACCTGTCTCTGTTCAAGAACTTACTTTGTTTGGATCTTAAAAATTTCCCATGACAAAATCTCATTGGAAAAGATCCCAAGAAATTAACTAGTTCTTTCTGAAAAGAAAACTTCAGGCTAAAGGATTCCTCTGTTTGTTTTTGCTATGGCATCATGGAGATGGTATCCTGAATGGCATCATTACCATTTCAGGAAAAAATTTCTAATATAAATCTCTGTCTTTATAGATTTACCAATTTCATAGACTCATAGAATGGTTTGGGTTGGAAGGGATCTTAAAGACCATCTAGTTCCAACCCCCATGCATGGGCAGGGACACCTCCCATCAGGTTGCTCAAAGCCCCATCCAACCTGGCCTTGAACACTTGCAGGGATGGGGCATCCACAGCTTCCTTGGGCAACCTGTTCCAGTGTCTCACCACCCTCACACTACAGAATTTCTTCCTAATTTATAATCTCAATTCACCCTCTTCCAGTTTAGAACCGTTACCTTTTCTCTTATCACTATAAGCCCTTGCAAAAAGTCCCTCGACAGGTTTTGTGTAAGTCCCCTCCAGATACTGAAAGGCAGCTATAAGGTCTCCCTGGAGCCTTCTCCAGGCTGAACAACTCCAACTCCCTCAGCCTGTCTTTATAGGACAGGTGCTCCGGCCCTCTGATCATCTTCATGGCCCTTCTTTGGACTCACTCCAAGAGCTCAATGTCCTTCCTGTGTTGGGGGCTTCAGAACTGGACACAGTACTCCAGGTGGGGTCTCACAAGAGCCAAGTAGAGGGGAAGAATCACCCCTCTTGATCTGCTGGCCATGTTTCTTTTTATGTAGCCCAGGACATCGTTGGCTTTCTGGGCTGCAAGCATACACTGCTGGCTCATGTTGAGATTCCCATAAATCAACACACCCAAGTCCTTCTTCTCAGAGCTGCTCTCAATCCATTCTTCGCTCAGCCTGTATCTGTGCTTGGGATTGCTCTGACCCAGGTTGGTATTGGCCTATTTCTCAAGCCTGTCAAGGTCCCTCTGGGTGGCTTCCCTTCCCTTCATTATGTCAACCACACCACACAGCTTGGTGTAGTCAGCAAACTTGTTGAGGGTGCACTCAATCCCACTGTCCATGTCTCCAATGAAGATATTAAACAGCACTGGTCCCAGTACCAACCCTTGAGGAACACCACTCGTCACTGGTCTCCATTTGGACATTAAGCCATTGACCATAACTCCATATTTTCCAATTCAGAGACTAGGATGTCAAATGCTTTGCACAAGTTCAGGTAGATGACGTGAAGTGCTCTCCCTTTCTCCACCAATGCTGTGACCTCATCATAAAAGGCCACCAAATTTGTCAGGCATGATTTGCCCTTGGTGAAGCCATGTTGGTTGCCACCAGCCACCTCCACCTTTTCCGTATGCCTTAGCAGAGCCTTCAAGGGGATCTGCTCCATGATTTTGCCAGGCACAGAGGTGAGACTGACTGGCCTGTAGTTCCCTGGGTCTTCCTTTTTTCCCTTTTTGAAAATGGGGGCTGTGTTTCACCTTTTTGAGACAGTGGGAACTTCATCACACTGCCATGACTTTTCAAATATGATGCAAAGCAGCTTTGCAACTTCATCCACCAGTTACCTCAGGATTCGTGAATGGATCTCATCAGGTTCCATAGACTTGTGCTCTTTCTGCCTTCTCCCAGTCCCTGTCTTTACCTTCTGCAATCTGGGTGGTGTGGCCAGAGCCCTCCTGTTTCCTTCTAGAGAGGGAAGACATTTTCCCTAGCCTTCCTTTTATCACTGATGTATCTGTAGAAGTTTTTCTTGTTATCCTTGTCTTTTACCATGTTACCCATTTATTTTGTGCGAAAATATATATAATCTCACAGATACTGTCATTTAATAAAAAATTATCTGACAAAGAAATACCTTTAGGAACATAAAGCAGAGGTGGTGTTTTACTGTCAATAATCTAATGCAACATTTTCATCTTTCCCACTCCATCACAGTATAACAATGTGGTAAAATGTTTAAATGAGCAGTTTCTAAAATACTCAAACTTGGGTAGACGTACTGCTTGCTTGTTGAACTCAAAATTTCCCTAAATTATATATTTTGTCTTGATGTCTTCAGGAAAAAAAAAAAAAAAGCATCCATACTCAGATCTCACAAGAATTTAGCAAGAAATCAACATATAACCAACACGAAACCACAAATATAAAATAAAGTCAGAGCAAAATTAAATATCTCAAAATCAGGATCCATCTTTCAACAACAGATTCAGTTAGCTGGCAAAACAGTACCTGAGCCAAGTAAAGAAAGGAGTTTTCACACATAAAAATTCAAGTATGTGAGCTGATTTGCAAACTATTTTCTAATAACTTGAAACTCAACTCACAAAAAAAAAAATCCAAAGTAAGATTTGTTGGAGAAGGCATGAACTTCTCTAAATGAATGAATGTGAATATTCAAAGTGACATTTCCTATTTTTCAAATGTCACATTGCCTCTTTTGAAACCATGGAGAAAGGCCAGTGAGAAGTTCCAGCAGGAAACCAACAGCTCTGTATCTGTAAATGCATTGAAAGCATTTAAATCCTTATACAATTTTGACGTTTTACATTCCACAGGGAACCATTCTGACAAACAGGTTTTGAAATTTTTTATTTCTTAAAGTTCAGGAAAAAATCAACTTAGTATCTTTTGTTATTATACTAATACACAAGATTGAGAGATACCTTTTCTTATCTGGCAAATCCAGCCGTATAGATAATCACAATGCCTGTCATTCCAAAGCATACTGGAATCACCATTGATCTCTGCACACAGTTCAATTCCTTGATAATTATTGGGTTCTCCAAAGCCCCAGTTTTCATACCTCACCTACAACAGAAAGAGTTTTGTGGAAATTCTGTTATACAGAAAGAAAATAATGGAGAGAGGGAGGAGACAGCATCAAACCACAGACATACAATTTATTCCTACTGCCAGTTTAAAAACTCAGGTAAGAGCAAACCAGAAACTCCTCGTGCATGTGCTGACATTCCAAACTTTTTTCAGATTGCTATTGCACTCCAGCTTAGCTAACAGTTGTTTCTTATCACACTTGGAAAAAGAATATTGACATTCATTATAGGACATAAATTCTGTAAAATCCATCTAGTAACACTGATGGCGCATGCTACAGGGTGATACTAAATTAGGTAAAATATCCTCTATGAGTAAAATAGTAGGAGATTATTGAGACACAACAATGTTGGCATTTTTCTCAGAAAAATATTAAAATACTGAAAATATTCTAATTTTCCTGTATGAATTCCAGTTTCAGTTTTGTTACAGTAAAATTCCATCAATGTATTTTGACCAACCTGGAATGAAATACACTTACATCTCCCAAACCACTTTTGTTTCTATGGTTTTCTATCTTAGTTTGAATTACAGTCAAGCCACACTGACATAAAAAAACTGCCTTCAGCTCCATGGAATGTAGGCCAATTCAGATAAGGATCTAACTACCAAAGGTCATAAATACTAAAAAAGGACTATTGTACTCAAAAAATCATTGCATTTCTACGAAACACTTTTAGTCTACATGAATTTAATTTTCTTGTTGATTCAATGCAAATTTTCTAATCAAAAATCGGTATGTTTTAGCCAAATAAATTGGGCTATGATGTTGCAATTCATACACTTTCCTAAAGCAAGCATGACACAGTAGAGGGTTATGATTAAGTATAAAATTACACAGCAAACAGATATACCACACACACTTGAGAAGCACAGGGAATGAATTAACAGCTGTGGAAAATTAAATCACTCACTGGAGATCCATCACTCCAAACAAAGCCATCATCAGGATTCAAGTAATACAAGCCCATCCAGAAATGCTGGTTGTAATAGCCATTATTCCTAAAAGAAACCCTCAGAATATTAAATGTTCCATTTGTAAGAAGTTTAAACATAAAACCAAAACTCATAAGGGCATTACAATATTTATATAATCTATCATTTACAACAGTTAGTAAGATTGTCTTAAAGCTGTTGGAAACAATATCAACCAGGGTAGAAATAATTAAAATGTGACCAATTCTAGCTACTATCATTATACTTTAGCTCATACCAAGTGCAATGCTGAACAAGTAAATGTCCAGATTCAATCGAACTCCTGAAAATAAGGTGGCTTATTACATTTATATGATAGTTCAATAGCTACTGTTGCTCCATTAATCAACTCTGCATTTTCTCTGTAAAGGCACTTGCAATTGAATCACATTTTAAACATAACACCTTGAACTAATTATTATCTGCAAGTAGGCACATTTCACTGATTTGTCTGAATTTATTGAGTCAATTTGTAGTAATGCTGCATCAGATACTTATTCCTTACTACAAGTACATAGCTGGGATTCTAGTACAGCTGCAGCATTTTGCAAGGCTGCCATTTTTCAGTCTTGCTTCCTGGTTAGACAGGGATGTACAAGTTCATTGAGGCCAGTCTATTCAGATTACATTGCAAGTCTTACCCTTTTAAGAGTATTTCATCTCATTCAGAAATCTCACACCTACTTTTTGCAGTACAGGGACTTACTAACCTGGCCTGTGTAGAAAAAAAAAAAAGGAAACTGGAGGTGCCTCTGTTTTCTGATTAGTTCATAAAAATGACAAACCATCAATAAATTGACCAGATTTATATCAAGACCATTACCCTGTTTGCACACTTTCTGCTGTGAAAACTGGTATCTGTGGTAATTTTATAAGATTCCCAAATCTACAGTGAATACTTCTACATCAGATAAAAATTTGCCTCAACTAAATATCTTGCCAATCTCATGTTAGCATTAGCTTCTGGGGTGCTTGCCACTAGTAATACAACTCCAGCTATTTCACTAGCTCTGTTTTTTTGCTAGATACAGATGCAGGTAATGAATCCAGACTGGCTTATGCTGAAGTAAAAACATACACATAAAATTAAATATTTTAGAAAGATCAAGCGGCCAGTTGAAGTGAATGGATGACCACACTACAGATACTCACGCAATAGAACGCCATATCACATACTGTTCTTCTTTACCATTAATGGAGGCCAGATCTCCTCCTATAGCTCGACAAAACTCTTGAGATTCAAGCCATGTTTTCTTTCGTTCTCCTTTTGAAAAAGGCTAAAGAGACCATTTTGCAATCAGACAAAATAGACCATAGAGATCACAAGACCAAGAAACATCAGCTACCCAAAGCAATTAATTATAATTATATTTTTCTGTGAGGGTTACAGAAACTTTGGACATAGGATTTATGAATGCTCATCTCCATGAAACACAGGCTTAGTGTGAGTGTCTTAAGCCAAGTTGGAACACTGCCACTGCGTTGCTGACAGGATAACAACTAGGAGAAAGGCAATTTTAATCTTAAAAGAATGGGAAATTGAGATCAGAAGATCAGACCTGAAGATCGGACTTCAACTGATCAAACAAAACCATAAGCATTTCAGTAGAAGGGAACCAGACCTCTACAAATAATCTGTAAATAAGGTTATGAAACAGTAAGACATTTGTTTACCAATTTGTATTGCATATATGTGCAGCAAATAGAAACTACCTCAACAGAGAAATAAGCAACATACTTTAAAACAGAAGCCAATACGACTGTTTGAGTCCCAGCCTTCTGGACACCGGGGAATGGGAGTTGTTGTAGGAGGAGGTGGAAGTGTCACTCCCTCTGCCCACACTTTGCATACAAACTTTGCCTTTTCTTCACATTTTATTACATCCCATAATCCACCTGAAATTCCAGTCCTCATGGCAACGCAGCCTGGCTTTCTTCCTGATTGTAAACAAGAATGCACAAAAGCAACATTTAGGGGGTCATAAGAATTTAGAAAACTTCATATTCTGTGTTAACAGAGATTAAGTCTTTGTACAGAGCCAAAAATATTTCTAATGTTAGAGTGGGTCCAGGGGAAGGCCAAAAAAATCATCAGAGGGTTGGAACAACTCTCCTATGAAGAAAGGCTGAGGGAGTGGGGTTGTTCAACCCGGAGAACAGAAGACTGCAGGGAGATGTTACCACGGCTATTCAAAATGTAATGGGGGCTTAAAAGAAAGACAGAGAAAGACTTTTTACCACGGCCTGTAGTGGCAGGACAAGGGGTAACAGTTTTAAAATGAAAGAGAGTAGGTTTACATTGGACATAAGGAAGAAATGTTTTTATTTTGGGGCTGGTGAGACACTGTAAAAGATGACCCAGAGGAGCTGTGAATGCCTCACCACTGGAAATGTTCAAGGTCACGTTGGACAGGGCTTTAAGCAACCTGGTCTAGTGCAAGATGTTCCTGCCCATGACAGGTGGGGGGCATAGACAACCTTTAAATGTCCCTTCCAACCCAAACCATTGTGTTTCTATTATTCTAATTCATGAAGGAGAGAAAAACGACGACAACAACAAAGCAAAAAATTCTGTGGTTCATCCATATCTGAGAGATTGACTTGTTCCTCACACCAAATCACCTCCAGGGGCTGACTGGCAACATCACAACCTACAATCCAACAAATTCTTCCCTAAAACTGAAGATATGCATAGAGCTAGTTTCTCAAATTTGTCTAAATTGACTATGATTTTCAAAAATGAACTTGCTATATATATGCCTAGTATTGACTTTATGGTGTACATAGCCTTATTACTCCACCGTACACATTCAAATCAGCAGTTAGACACTGAAATTAAAGAGATCCAGAGGATATCCTGAAAGGCAAATGCAACACACCAGAACCTTGAAGACTGACAACCATCCCCTTTCTGATGTGATCATGTCAGAGATGAAATGACTTCCCACACTCATAATTCTACTAGAACAGAAAAAAAAAATAGCAATGTGTTCACTCACAAAACTTTTTATTTACTAATAAGGAAATAAGAGTTAATCTGGTAAAGACAGTAATTACAAGAACATTAAACCCAAATCTTCCCTTGGCTCTCTTGTCCTCTCCTACAATCCCATTTTCTCTTAGACCAGAGATGCTTCATACATGCTATGATCTCAAACACCTCAGAACATGCACTGAGCAAGTGTACTATGAGACACAGCTGAACAGGCAGGACTCATAAGCAGGGCACAATATGCCTGCAGAGACTGCTCTTCCAGAGTAGTACAGACACTGACTTTTCCCAAACAGATGTAAACCAGAATTCTTTTCTCAATTTAAAGGTTTTTTCCAAACATGGTAAAAACTCATTTTGACATGAAGCAGGAAGTTAACAACAGTACTGCACACTTGAGAAAGTAGCCAGAAATATTTGAAAGCAATTAGTCATTATACATTCAAGCAAGGGCTAAGGAGTGAAGTAAAAAGAATCAAGTAGTGAGTAATGTATTTTGGGCCATGGACTCATGAAGCAGTAAAAAGCCATACCTACCAGGCATTTCGGAATTCCAGTGTGTAAATAAGACAGATTCACCATTAGTCCACTTGAATATTCCCTTTTCTTCTACATCTGAAAGTCCAATCCAAAAGTATCTTTCTGTTCTCAGCCCAACCAGGCTAGTCAGATAGGCTTGTTCGTATCTGTTTAAAAGAATGCAACTGTTAAATTAATACTACTAGATTTATTTTTTAAAGTTGTAAAAAGCTTATATTCTCTCACAATTAAGTGTAGCTTGGATGGATTTATTTCAACAAAGCATATAACAAATCTTTACATAATAGATATTTTGTGAGCTTGAATACCAGAGTATTCTGCCTTCTCTTTGGATGTCCAGTAAAGAAAGTAACACAGTCACAGACTGACATGAAACTGGTGGGAAAAAAGAAACCTGACATGACCTGTGTGTTATACCACTGTATTTTTTGAGAGTTTCTAGTACCTTTGTGTTTTAATGACTTATTGTTTCGATCAGATCCAAAACTTGAAAAGTTCTCTCAGCACTATTGAAGAAATATACAGAAGTAGAGCTAGAGTATCAAGACTCTAAATTACCAAACTAAGGAACACTGCAAATTAGATCCAGTGATCACACAGGAAAAGTTAGATTTGGAAAACAAACCAAGAGATAAATCCTGTCATAGTTCATTATGGTGTTTAACCAAAAACCTCTTAAGAAATCAAGTAAACAAAATAAGTCTCCACTGAAAAAGGTATAGTCTGAAGGCCACTTTACTGTTAAATCATTTTTATGATAGCTGCAGTACTACCTACATTTAGAGAGCTACCATCCATGACAGCTAGAGTTTTCACACTATAACATACCTATTTAGATTATATAGAAAAAAAGAAAAAAAAAAAAAAAAGAGAAAGGGTAAAGTATCAGGTCGACTGCAAGTGAAATAAGCCTTGTTTCTTAACCCTATTTTTCATTTTTTACAATATTCCACAATCAATAATGTGTACTGGTTGCTCCAAAATTTAGCACACACTGAACCCTGCTTGAATTGTGATGGATTCTCAAGTATCAAGCACTTCTATCATCATTTGTTTTTTTATTTAAATCTTTTTAAAGTAGTTCAAATCTCAGAAGACCAGATAGGTGAAAATTATACCCTCTTGCTCAATTGAACTACCTTTTTAAAGGAATTTAGACCTCTGTCTCTCCATTTAATAATCAAATTGGATTCTGCATCCCTCAGTCAAGGAAAACCCATCCTCAGGCCACTAAAATTTAGGAAATAGAAAACATAATTCAATTTTTTCCTTTCCATAACCCTCTATATCAATATTGATTTCATAGTCATCACTTATTTTTACTATAAACTGAATTCCTAGATTTGAATACCCATGCAAAAACTGAGAGATGTTCTGGATCTACAGATAGCTGTCCTCTGAAGCAAGACTTCTGTCCAGATCAGAGTTTTTATTTTGATATTCAGATGACACAAGATGTTAAATCTTCATGTCATCCCCTCATGCAAGAAGACTTGTACATACCTGTCTCCAATAGTTGCTAAAAAGGCCTGATGCCTCACACAGGTTTGATTTGCTTGAGGAAATGATACAAATGTATTTCCAATGAAGTAACAATAAAAGCCATGTCTTTTCCAACCCTGTTGAAATAAACATCAAGAGATTGCATATGTTGCAGCTTTTTTAAGCTTCTTGAAAAAAAAAAAAAAAAAAAAAAAAACAAAACAAAACAGATTTGTGCCACTGTCAGCTAACCATTAGAGAAAGGAACAATCCTGCTTTAGCAGGGGAGCTGGACTAGATGATCTCTGGAGGTCCCTTCCAACTCTGTCAATTCCATGTTTCCATGAAAAAGCCAGACTGCACACAGGCAGGAACATAGCTTTTTAAAATTTTCTTTCAGAAAATAATTTTTCACATCTAATGAACTTTCAATCAGTACATTCCACTTACGAAGGCATGAGGGGATTTGCTGTGCACCTTTAGTGCTGAGTATAGGATTACAGCTAACACATAGGCATTGAGCAATCATGAGAATGGTCTTCAGAAGCAAATTTCAGCTTGTCTTTTCAAGAAAGGGAATGACACCTCAAAAAATTTTTGTTTATAATTAATCAACATTAGCACCATCTTAAAGTTTTGTCATTCAAGTTTCATTCATTCAGGAATATGCTTAGAGAAGGAAGGTTTGCTCTGACCAGCCACAACTGACACAAATATTCTTCTGATGGCTTTTGATTTCTCACCCATGAGAGACTTTTTTCTACAAGCATGCACTTCATTCTCTAGGCAAGGATAACCCCCCTAAGCATTAGGATCCATTTATCTTCTCCAACAGTTGAATATTTGTAAGGTACCCAGGTACTCTTTTACAAATATTAGGAATAAACATTAAAGACTTCCTCTTCAGCTGTTTAAAGCAGACTTGGGAGAAAAGGTGATTTCTTCATGGAAGACAAAAATCCAGTAAGATTCCCTAGGACATAACAAATTACAGTAGTTTTTCTGGAATTACTGAGTATTATGTTACCAGAAGATGAGCATTACTAAATAAGCAATAGATCTGCTGGAAGTTCAGAAGGAGCACAATGGATTAATTTTGCTCAGGCACTCATAACACATTCTTCAAAGTAGAGAGCACTGCCAGAGACCACAGCAAAGCCTTGAGAATAGTATGCAGACAAGCACACCCTTCCTGCTGTGAATAATTTTGAAGAAAATTGTAGGCAGAGTTGAAGGGTAACTGCTGATACAGGCAAATTGCTTAGGAAGGCTTGCATGCCAGTCAAGGCATCCAATGCCTTGAATTTAATGCCTGCCTGATGCGGAGACCACAGGTTTAAGTTTTGCTTTAATTTCTAGAAAAAGAGCGGTAGTATCAAGAGCCAAATAATAGTAGAGCTTAGATTTATTCATATGTATCACCTATCCCATCTGCCATAGAAACTAGAAGGCCAACTGTTTTGATTGTGACAAGACAGAACTCATTTTTCCTGTTTTAACTGTCACCTAGGTGGCATTTTCTCCTCTTAATCATTCCTAGCAGCTTATTCAGATCAGACAGCTTTTTCTTCACTTACTCTCTGGCAGCCCATGTCGATAGTTTCCTCTTCTCTAGGAGCTTCTGACATGGGTTTCCTTTTACAGATGTAGCCAATTTTCTTTTCACAAGAGTGATCTGCCCAAAATCCATCCTGAACATAAGAACAGAACATCACAATCAAGTGGGATTTACTCTTCAAAAAAGGTGCTTTATGCTTTTAAGTATTAAATTTTTTTTAGCTTTAAATGAAGCAAACCCTACATCTAACTTCTGTTCTTAACTCCAAACTCATTCCAACCTGACTTCTACTGGCACTGATTCACCATCAACTTACACCTTTGGAGGTGATAGCAATACACCATCTTTACAAAGACTACTGATTTAATAAGCATACAGAACAAAAGGGAGATATCATCTCTCTCCACAGAAATCCAGTTACAAGAGAAAAAAAAAAAAAGGATGGCTACATTCCTTAGTTAATACTTACATAAAATTTTGAAGATTGAAAAGTTCCTTGTCAAATTTAGAGTTGACTTTGTTAGTCCTCATAGTACAGATTCTCAAAAGAAACAATGACATTCTGTGGAAGCTGTATTAAAGGTAAGATGAACTAAGGCATTGGGAGAGGAAGAGAAACCTCTGCGCAAAGCAATTTTTCACCTGTACCTTTAAAGACATGACTTTTGTAAAAGGAAAATCGTAGCAGTTGGTGGCAATTTCTTTCTTTTTTTTCTTTTGTTTTTTCATTCTTTTTTCCCCTCTTGAAATGTAAAATAACCATCATGGTAATACACAGTTCCATGTGCCACAATTTGCAAAGTCCCCAAGAACCTCAACAAACCCTGCTTCCAGCAAAAACTCCCCAAAAGCTCAGCACAACTGTCTGCAACAATGAAGAACTGTAGTATATTCAGCTGGTGCTTATGTCTTCTGTGTCCTATGCTGACTGCAAAGTCCATTGGTGGCTGTCTCATCATCTCCTATAATTTCTTTCTCAGTCTCACTAGGCTGGTAGGCACTTAAGATAACCACCCAAAACGCTGACCTTCTCAGCCTGGAAATAATCAGGACAACTTTCACAACCTGAAAAGGGCCTACAGGAAAGCTGGGGAGGGGTTTTCACCAGAGAGGGCAGTGATAGGACAAGGGGTAATGGTTTTAAACTGAAAGAGGGGAGATTTAAGTTAGAAATCAGGATGAAATTCTTCACCATGAGGGTAGCGAGGTGCTGAAATAGGTTGCCCAGGGAGGTTGTGGAAGCCCCCTCCTTGGAGGTGTTTAAGGTCAGGTTGGATGAGGCCTTGTGCAACCTAGTCTAGTGTCGGGTGTCCCTGCTCATAGCAGGGAGGTTGGAACCTGATGATCTTTAAGGTCCCTGCCAACCTTAACAATTCTATGATTCTATGATTCTTCAACACACGAAAACTGACTCTGAAACTTCGGCTGTCTAGATGCAGGAAGATCCTTTGCTGTCTTGCCATAACTACGTCTTCACTGGGAAACTTGTGCAGTAATTTCTAAGGACTTTTTACCATGTCTTATGAGCTGCCTTTTGCAAATATGTCTCTGTTCTCCTACTTCCTCATTAACTAAACACGAACATTTCCTTTACAAAGAAGGTGGTGTCATAAACAAGGTCAGATTTTGTTCCATAAAAATAAATGTTGAATTCAGAGTACTTCAGTCAGAGTGAACAACCCAAACGAATCCACCATGGAATCATTTATGTACTTAGGCAGATAAACTGCAACAGAAAACAGGGGAAGTCAAATTATATTTGTGCTCTTTTTGGTCAGTTAATGGTTGATCCCAAGAGATACTGGGCTAGTGCAACTTGCACGGAATCTGAAGTTAATTTTCCTACTAAGATCAACTGTTTAATAGATACGTATTTTGAGAGCATTCAGAAGAACCCACAATAAAATTAGCTTTCCACACAAAAGCCACATATATGAAAAGTCTATATATAGCTAAAATGTGGTTTTTTCATCTATAACTCTCACAATAGAAATTACTGACTTTTCTGAACCAAAGGGAAAATCTGGTCAAGCCCTTAAAATTTAGACTTGAAAGAAATATTTATCGGTCTGACCTACTATTTGGTATAGAAATCAAAATAGTATTCCCATCGAAAATAATGCACAGCATATGTCATCTGCTACCCCTTCAAAATGTTAAACTGGACAAATGGTAGCTTCCTTGAATCACAGCAAATTTGTATCATATTAATTTGCATCACTGTCCAAAAGGTATAGAATCAAATTAACAGGACCTGCCCTTCTTGAACCCATGCTGACTGGGCCGGATCACCTGGTTATTCTGAATGTACTACATAATGGAACTCAGGATGATCTGCTCCATCAGCTTTCCTGGTACTGAAGTCAAAGTAACAGGCTTGTAATTTCCCAGATCATCCCTCTGTCCCTTCTTATACATGGGGGTTACATTGGCTGATTTCCAATCTGCTGGTACCTCTCCAGTCAGCCAGGACAGTTGATAAATGATAGAAAGTGGCTTAGCGAGCACTCCCACCAGCTCTTATAGCACTCTTGGCTGGCCCCATAGATTTGTGCACATCTACGTGGTGTAGCAGGTCATTGATCATCTCATCCTGGATTGTGGGGGGATTGTTCTGCTCCTGGTCCCTGTCCCCTTTCCCCTAGCTTAGGGAGTTGGATTCCCACTATAGAACTGGTCCTGTTACTTGAAGGATAATTATCTGCTGCTATATATAAGAGCAGCAGAGAGACCAGCCACACAAAGCAATGGGAATGGAACACTTCTACACTTGCTGAGAACCAAAGGAATATTTATTAGGGTGACCTCAAAACATTCTCTAATTCAATGCCCCAAAGTGAGAGAGGAAGTAATTTATTTTTAATATCCCTGTTAGCTTCCAGAAAATCTGTTCTTAAACACACAAAATACCCTCACCCTAAGTAGCCCACTCTGCTTTTTTACAAAATAAACTGTTGAAAGAATTGGTTGCAAACTCTGTAACAAGCCATGTATACTTGAAGACTTTACAAATCAAAACCCCCTTTGTTTCTTCAGCCAAAACTTCTTCAGCCATCATGCTTTCTGTATTGCTTATCAAATAGGCAGTATCAGCTTGTATCTTGTTGATACAAGTGTGAGGATGACAACTCCCCTAAAGGAGGCCCCTAAGATCCTTCTGTAGTGATAGACATTGCTCTAGGTGAAGGAAGAGAAGGCTCTGGCTAGCAATGGAGGAGGGTAGCTAAAGGGCACAGCAAGGTAGATATGACAAAACCTCAACTACATGTTCTTTACAACTCACCCCCCACATGCATCAAGGCCACCTACGTTGCAAACCTTCTGTTCCTGAGGAAGTTCTTCAGCCTTGACCAGTATAAACATGCTTGAAGCAAGTGCCATTTGCAACCTTAATTGACTGACCCTCACCCCTGAGCATTCAGCTCCCTTCCACTGTCTGATCCTGTAATTCTGTAAGTTAGTTAAAGCATCTACTACTTCCTCAACCAGCACTGGCATAGTCACTGCACAAAAAATGGAGCACAAAAATTCTCAGGCTCTTAAAAGTCTGCTCAATTATGATGTGTACCATGGCCTTGTGCCATGGAAGAAACATGCATTTACACTCATCTCACCAGAGCATGTCCACTAATACAATGGAGAAGAATTTTTAAAATATTATAATCTTACTCATGCTTCTGACCACTCCAAATTTCTTCACTAAAATACACATCACATTCTAGCCTTTGGGACACATCTGACTGCACATTAAGTTCCTTCTCCTTGCTAAACTCATATAGCAATGAACTTTGGCCCAACCAGAGAATATCTCCACAAAGGCACATAGGTTTGCTCAGTTTTTAATACACTATACCCTACACAGGCTTCCTCTTCCATGGGTACTACAGCAGTTTTGCTTTCCAAAGGATGCTGATCCAGTTCTCTTCCCCATTCCTTCCTGGAACTGGTGACGTGGTCCCTTTTTATTCTAGTGCTCCACCTGTTTAGTCCTCTATGTCCCTTACTCCACTCAATCTCTATTTCTGAACCTGAGTGTTCATGCACCAGAACAATGGAGACACATGAACCAGCTGCATGCTTATATGCCACTATTGCTATTGATGATTGCACCTAAGTGAAGCAAGTGAGAGTACTAGGCCTATTGGGGCTTGAGTGCGGGCTTGCTCGATGAGGCAAGCTCTGTATAATGTTCAGGTCAATTTGGAAAAAAAATTTAGTTTTCCTCTTCAATTTATAAGTGTGCTCATTAGAAGTCCAACCCTCAGGTTTGACTTTTGCAAAATAAGAAAACGCCTTTGGTATGGATAAATAATTTTTTTCTTCCTGCTAACTTACATAAACCCTGAAGGAGGTGCTAAGTGGATGAGGGGAAGGCTGTGGATGTGGTCTACCTGGACTTCAGCAAGGCCTTTAACATAGTCTCCCACAGCATCCTCCTGGAGAAGCTAGCAATCTACAGCTTCAACTGGTGCACCCTTCGCTGGGTCAAAAACTGGTGGGATGACCGGGCCCAGAGAGTGATGGTGAATGGAGCTGCATCCAGCTGGCGTCCGGTGACCAGCGGTGTCCCCCAGGGATCAGTACTAGGCCCAGTCCTATTCAATATCTTTATTGACGACCTGGATGTGGGGATTGAGTCCACCCTCAGTAAATTCGCAGATGACACCAAGCGGGGGGGAGTGTTGATCTGCCAGAGGCTAGGAAGAAGCTGCAGGAGGACCTGGACAGGCTGTATTGATGGGCTGAGGCCAACGGCATGAAATTCAACAAGACCAAGTGCAGGGTCCTGCACTTTGGCCACAATAACCCCAGGCAGCGCTACAGGCTGGGGGAAGAGTGGCTGGAGAGCGGCCTGGCAGAGAGGGACCTGGGAGTACTGGTTGAGAACCAGTTAAACATGAGCCAGCAGTGTTCCCAGGTGGCCTGGAAGGCCAATGGCATCCTGGCTTGTATCAGGAATAGTGTGGCCAGCAGGAGTAGGGATGTAATTCTCCCCCTGTACACAGCACTGGTGAGGCCTCACCTCAAGTACTCTGTGCAGTTCTGGGCCCCTCACTTCAAGAAGGATGTTGAGGTGCTGGAGCGGGTCCAGAGGAGAGCAACAAGGCTGGTGAAAGGACTAGAGGGAAAGTCTTATAGGGAGAGGTTGAGGGTGCTGGGGTTGTTTAGCGTGGAGAAGAGGAGACTCAGGGGAGACCTCATCACTCTCTTCAACTACCTGAAGGGAGGTTGTAGTCAGGTGGGGGCTTGGCTCTTTTTCCAGGCAACTAGCAACAAGACAAGAGGGCATAGCCTCAAGCTGCTCCAGGGGAGGTTTAGGTTGGATATTAGGAAGTAATTCCTCATGGAGAGGGTGATTAAACATTGGAATGGACTTCCCAGGGAATTGGTGGAGGCACCGTCCCTGGATGTGTTCAAGGAAAGGCTGGATGTGGCACTTAGTGCCATAGTCTAGATGGTGTGGTGGTGTTGGTCATAGGCTGGACTTGATGATCTTAAAGGTCTTTTCCAGCCTTGGTAATTCTGTGATTCTGTGATTCGATATTTCTAAGGCTCACAAAGACAAGTATAATTTTGCAACATCACACACAGACTGACTTTTATACCAGGTATTATCTGTGGTACATCTAGGTCATCGATCATTGTCGTATTCCAAAAGGCAGCCTTTTCAAAGGATCCTTTTCATTGTAGGTGTACAGTCACTCAGTAAAGGCTTCTACTAATGTCATTGCTAATCACTTTTCTCACAGCTTTTCACGTGCAGTGCAGATACAAGCATAACCACTAATCCACCTTGACTCAAGATACATAACTTCATCTAGAAAAAGAAAATGAGGGCTTCTATTTTCCTCTAAGAAAATGTTCATCTCTAACATCATTAAAAATTGCTAGTGCAATATTTTAAGGTAGCTCTATATCCCATATTCTTTCAAATCAGAAAAAAATCCAAAAGTATCCAAAATGTCTTTATGGCTTCCTGAACAAAAGCATTTACATGGTCATGTGTGTCACAGTGTAATTAAAAGTTTCTACGAAGAAGTCTATATGCACAAAATGAAACCCAGAAATATGGATCTTGAGCAGCAGTTGCCTTCAAGGAAAACCACCACTTGCTTGCTTCTCAGGGAAAACAGCTTTCTGGCAATCTTGAACAGGAATCGTTCCTCAGAAAAGATACACTTACAAGATTCTAAAACAGACTGTTTCAAGAGTACCCTGTGCTCTTGCATAGAAAAACAAGCCCAAATAATACATGAGATTATAAAATAATTAAGTCAATAGCTACATGATTTTACCTTTCCCTTCATAACAACACAGTCCTCTTGCCTGTTGTTAGCATGAGTGGGTTCTCCACGAAGCCACTTGGTGTAGGTGACAGGAGTTCCATCACTCCATTCAAAATACATCTGAACCTTCAGGTCATTCAACCCAATCCACAGCTCATCAGCTGGCTCTAAGACATATGATTAACAAGGTTAATAGCAGTCCTTTTATGTTATGTGAACTCTCATATTCACAGAACAGAAAATAATTTATCCTCAGGAAGTTTAAAAGGCAGTCATAGGAAATTAAGGCTCCCTGTTTCAGAGCGAGAGAAACTGTCCCTCACGCACCAACTCCAGTCATTAGAAAAGGCCACTCCCTCTAGTGGTAATACAGTAACTCTATTTAACTTTGTATAAAACAGCCAAAATAATCTTTTTGTTCAATTATGTTGTAACACAGCTGGGTTCATTCTTTTATTCCAGCACAAATTCTTGTAACAAGATATGAATAAACACCTAAATAAAATGGTACCTCCCCTTTCCTTCCTACTTTTAGCATTGTGAACAAAAAAAGTATTCGCTTTTCTAATTCTCAGACATGCAGTGTTGTCTTTTAGAGTTGACAACCAGAGAACCTGCAAGTTTTCCCATTACATTTGTTCCTATGATTTGTTTTATTTCAGAGAAAAATGAAATCCATGTAGTTATTGGACTTTTTTCAGTTTACATTTAATGGAGGTAACTACTGGGTTTTTGGCTGGAAGGAAAGTGCAGGACTGATCAAGGATGTTGCTTTACAGCAGCTGTTTCTTAAAGGTTTATTTCTCTATGCTTAAAATCCTTCACTCTAACACATTGCTACTATAATGCTCATATCTAGTTTTGTTCTGAATAAACTATTTTAATAAGGAGGATTAAAGATTTGAGTATTCATAATCAGTCTGAACTCCATAGTCATCAAAGGATATTCCTCTCTAGAACTGATTTGATTACTTTGTTCAGTGCAATTTGATTTTTTCATTACTATTATTATTTAACTATTTATTTACAGCCTGTCGCCCAACCTACACTAAAGGCAGCAGATGTTTCCTTTTGTCCACAGCACTGTGACTCAGATCATGCTGACCAAGTACATGCACCATCCTTTCCTTAGATAGGAGTCTTTCCAAGTGAGGTATGAACTATTTGGTTGCTAGAACATATTAATTGCTAGTATCTTTCACAAAAGATAGATTACTCTTTAACAGTTTTTGCATTGCTTATGACCTTGCATTTCTACAACCTATCTACAGCACTTAGAGGTTTTTCCAGTTCACTTTGTTATCACAGTTCTTGCCTCCTTCTGTAAGTCTTCCTCTATCCAGACTGATCACAGTCAACGTGGCAATGAAATCACTGCAGGAAATTATAAATGGGATTCTGAGCCGACCCAAAAATACATCAGTTGTGGGAGTGGGTGTCTCAAGGGAACTGGAACTGTTTCTTTTCTGTTGCTGCTGTCACTAGCAACAAAATTACCTGTAAAACAGTTGAAAGTAATTGCCCTCAAGGCAATCCTTTCTGATTAGCACATTTCACATGGAGGTTTTCCTAGATAACCCCACAGCTTAAAACTCTCCTATGCCATTTCTCCCATCTCCTAGTGACATGATGTCTTTCTTGATTTGGGCTTAACCCAACAACAAAGCACTCACCATTTATGGTCATGGGCAAAAGAGACTCAACTTGGGGAAAAAATAATAACTTAATTTCACACTAACCAAATGCACACAGGACACAAAAAAACACAAAGAACAGTGCTTAAATACATTACCCCACCCCTCCATTCTTCCTGGGCCCAAATTACTTTGTTCCCGATTTCTCTACCTCCTTCCCCCAGCAGCACAGGGGGACAGGGGATGGGGTTTAGAGTCAGTTCACAACCTGGTGGTTCCCTCCGCTCCTTCCTCCTCAGGGAGAAGGATTCCTCACAGTCCTCCCCTGTTTCCCCATGGGGTGCCTCCCATGGGATAGAGTCCTTCACAAACCTCTCCTCCTCAAGTCCTTCCCACAAGGTCAGGAGCAAGCTGCTGCAGCGTGGGCTTCCCACAGAGTCATGGGCTCCTTCGGGAACAGTCACCCCCCCCGGCATGGGATCCTCCACAGCTGCAGATTCAAGTCTACGGGCCGCAAGTCCACATTCGCCCCTTGCCTTTAATGGCTTGGCCTTGTCCACCTGACTTGGAACTGGGGGAGCTTTTTAGCTTCTTACAGGAGCCACCCCTGGGGCCTCTACCCCACTACCAAAAAACCCGCCAAACCAAAGCAGCACACAGGAACATGAAGGCTTCCCATTTTGACTAACCAAGCTGCTACAAAAATCATCCTTCTAGCCTGTCACTTTAATGGAGTCAACTCTCTCTCCTTTCTCTTTCCCTCCCATGTCTTTCCCATCTTTATTATACTGAAGTATGATCAGCTCTCATAGCTTATTCATACTGTCCTTACTATGTCTCCTTCAATAAGGGCTCAGATTCAAAGGACATGAGGCTCCATTTTCCAACAGGCAGCTTTACCTCTTCTTCCAGAGTGCTCTTAATGTTCAGAAGTTCTTTAACAAAATTATTAGGCCAACATCATTTAAATGACGTCAAGCAAATCAGAAACAGCCAAGAGCCACTTCTGGCTCTGTGGAGCCCCTTGCTGCATAACATTTTCTCCTCTGAAGAAAAAATGCTGTCATAGAGCTTTTCAATCATCTCTAAAGCTGGGTGACTAAATACCAAGATTATTGTTTTTCCCAGTCACTTGTAAATAAGCTGTTTCCCAATCTCTCAGACATGCACTGGGCCACATTTGTGCCATATCACATGCTGGACTTCTCTGTAAACATCCAGAATGCACTTTATTCTTCTACATGTTCCTCTCTAAAGTTCTCCTTTGTGACTGATGCCAACAAAACTTTGGCTGCTGTGACAATACTCATCTCATTGTACCCCTTCTTACTTTGTTTTATCGTGGGACTTCAAATTGGCACAAAGACTTTTGTTCTTTCTGTACAGCACTTATTGCAGCAGAGTTCTGATGCAGGCAGGATTTTCTAGGCTCTGCAATACATGGTGTTCTCATATTGGTGAACAAGTGTAACCTGATACTGTTATAAACTGCCTTAAAAACCTTCTTTAGTTGCTCCAGTTTTATTCCTCTGAAAAGAATGCTTTCAAAACAGTCTTTTGCAGTGAGTGTGCTGTGTGTGAGAAGCCTGGTTTCCTTCAGGACTATTTGCCTTTCAGAAATATCCACTTTTACAACAAACAGTGCAGTACGGTCACTTCAGGAAAGGTCTTTGGAGAAGGCATTAATCTATTAAATAACCTATTTTGAAGGAGCAATATGAAAACACAACTAATCTCCTTTAGAGGCTAATTTCTTTCAATTGTCCTAAAGGCTCATGAAGAGGTCCCACTTTTCCTAATAATCTCCTTTGAAACAGTAAAAGTTTCATGTTGTTCATGACAGAACAACAAATCATTCTTTCAGGAATGTGAGTACAAGCACAGGTTGCCAGGGAGTTGGATAGGATACAAAAAGCATATCAGCTATTTTATGATTGCCACTCCGAGACTGCTGTTACATTGCAACTCAAAGCAGCTTACTGCACTTTCGGTGAAGGATAAGAAGAAGAGAAGAACTTGGGTGTGTTGATTAATAAGAAGGTCAACATGAGCCAGCAATATGCACTTGCAGCCCAGAAAGCCAACTGTATCCTGGGCTGAACCAAAAGAAGCATGGCCAGCAGGTCAACAGAGGTGATTCTCCCCCTTACTCCACTCTCTTGAGACCTCACCTAAAGTACTGTGTCCAGTTCTGGGGTCCCCAACATAAGGACATGGAGCTCTTGGAGTGAGTCGAGAGGAGGGCCATAAAGATGATCAGAGGGCTGGAGCACCTCTCCTATGAAGACAGGCTGAGACAGTTGGGGTTGTTCAGCCTGAAGAAGAGAAAAGCTCCAGGGAGACCTTATAGCAACCTTCCAGTAACTGAAGAGGCCCTACAGGAAAGCTAGAGAGTCACTTCTTACATGGGCATGTAGTGATAGGGCAAGGCAGAACGGTTTCAAACTGAGAGAGAGTGGATTTAGGTTAGACATTAGGAAGAAATTTTTTGCTGTGAGGGTGGTGAGACACTGGCACAGGTTGCCCAGGGAAGTTGTGGATGCCCCATCCCTGGAAGTGTTGAAGGAAAGATTGGATGAGGCTTTGAGCAACCTGGTCTAGTGGAAGGTGTCCCTGCCTATGCCAGGACAGTAGGAACTAGGTGATCTTTAAGGTCCCTTCAATCCAAACCATTCTATGATTCTATGATAAACCAACTCACATTTACCTAGCACAAAAAGCACACATACGATCAGTTTCTGCAAAGAAGCATACATAGGTGTGAACACTCTCCTCCCATCAAAAAGCAGTAACTGATCCTACATGCAAAATCAGGTTCATGTAAAGCAATAGCAACCCCAAAATTGCCTTAGCATCAGCATGGTCGCATCTCCCCTAATGAACACATAGCATCTGTAGCCTAACTTGACTTGCAGAGACTTGAGAGTGTGGTCAGAAACCAAGCGTGTAAGTACCAGGCAGCTTCCTTTTTTGGAAGAAACACAAGCAGCGTGACTTGAAAAATGGCAATGCTGGTAATAAGTTCCAGATCTTCCCACACTGTCTTTGACCAACTGACTTTCCTTCCCCTCATCTATCTTTGCAGACCAAGAGTAAAAATCCTTCCAGCTTCTGAAAAGGCTGGAAATTATTTTAATCTGTATAAAAGGAGGCAGAAGCAGACACATAGAAATATAAGTTTGGGGTTAATGCAATTCACAACATTGACCACAGATTTTCTGTGACAGTTTAGTTTGTTTTGTTTTTATGCTCTTAATGTGTTTTTTTTCTTCCAAAGATTTTTTGAATTTGAAATTTAGCTCCTTCCGCACCCTATGATCAGGACTGTTGTGTTTTTTTTTCAAACAGTCCCCTGCTTTTATTAGTTGGTAAGACATAATAAAAACTTGTTTAACATAAATATATGTATGTGTTATTTTTAAAAAATACTCACGATACCCAAGCTGAGAAATAACAAAGCTGTACTCTTCAACATTATGGATGCTTGCCAGATCCCCATCCTCTTTCCTGCAAGATGTTAAGGCATCTTTCCATATTTTGGGGTCTCTTTGAATTATGTAACAGTGACCAGCATATGACATCCATTGATCAGGACATCTAATAGGTACATGAGTCTCTGAAAAGAAAAATTAACATGAAGAGTTTCAGAATTATATTCTTAACTAAAGACCAAAAATCACATAAGGAAAGATTTAACAAAAAATTAATAATGTATTTTCTTCAAGAAGAAACAGCAGAGATGAAAAATATGTACAGGGATAATAATCTGCATGCATGATTAAAAGTTATATCTTCCAGATTTGTTTTAAAGAACATTACAGTTGCAAACAAGTGCTTGCATCTTTTAAAAAGACATAATTAAAAATCACCATAACCACAGTTTTTACTTTTATATGCATGCATGCATGCATACATACAAAAAGGTAAGGACTGCAGAGCTGTGCTTTATCATTTTTTTACACTCGTGTTAGCATTTCTCTTCCTCCTCCATGTTGCATAGCTATAATTAAGAACCTGGGCTTACAAAACACATTTATGAGGGTAGTTTTTTTTCCCAAACCTTGGACATTTTATGAATTGGCTAGACTAGCAAAGAAACAAATAACTGGCTCTACAGGATCATGAGAGAACCCAAATAAGAATACTGCTTTTAGGAATCCTTTTTAAAAGCTTCATTGAGAAAATTAAGCTGTCAAATAAACTGTTTATGCTTAAAACTTGATTTTGAAAGTTCAACAGAACAGTACCAGAGTACTGCCAACAGCCAGGTTGCTGTTCAGCAAACAATTCAGCCTTGGGACGACTGCCACCCAAACTTATAATATACAGAATATTGCTGTTGTAGAAACCAATTATAATACTGTTGCAAGCATATATCCTGTTCCAGCTAGAATATGCTGATGATTAGTGTCACAACACAGATTTCTAGAAAAGCTACAAACATAGTCTGCTCTTTAAAGACCTGCCTCAAAAAAGTGCTAGCATGTTCTCACAAAGTTTAAGTAAAACTGAACTATGTCACCCCAGGATAAGGGGCTCAGTGGTTGGTCAGAGCCTTGTCAATCCTGCCAAAGGAGAAGAAGAAGTGGGAAAAAGTATGGGCGAACCCCAGAAAGAGTGTGATTTGTTTAGAAGCTTAGTTGACAGTCTTTTGGGAGGTAGTCTTGAAGGGCAAAGGAGTCCAGAAAAGCTGGACATTCTTCAAGAAGGAGATCTTAAAGGTGCAGAACTAGGCCATCCCCATGTGCTAAAAGACAAGCTGGAAGGGAAGAAGTCCAAACTGGCTAAAAATAGAGCTTTGGTTGGCACTCAGGAAAAAAAGGATAGTTTATTGTCTTTGGAAGAAGGTCCAGGCAATTCAGAAGTACAAAGATGCTGTGAGGTTATGCAAGGAGAAAACTATAAGGGTCAAAGTCCAACTAGAACTTAATCTAGCTACTACCATAAAAAATGATTAAAATGTTTTATATCAATACACTAGCAACAAAAGGAGGACTAAGGAGAATCTCCATCCTTTATTAGATGCAGAGGGAAACAGTGATAAAGGATGAGTAAAAGGTGGAGGTAGTTAATGCCTTCATTGCCTCAGACTTTAGCACTAAGACCAGTTGTTCTTTGGGTGCCCAGCCTCCTGAGCCAGAAGACTGGGACAGGGAGCAGAAGGAAACTGCCATAATCCAAGGGGAAATGGTTAGTGACCTGCTACACCACTTAGAAAAACACAAGTGTATGTGGTTTGATGGGATTCACTCGAGGATACTGAGGGTGCTGGCAGAAGTTCTCACCAAGACACTTTCCATCATTTATGAGCTGTCCTGGTTAACCTGGGAGGTCCCAGTTGACTGGAGGTTAGCAAATGTGATGCCCATCTACGAGAAAGGCCAGAAAGAGGATCCAGGGAACTACAGGTCTATTATTCTGACCTCGTTGCCAGGGAAGGTTATGGAGGATACCATCTTGTGTGCCACTACATGGCACTGGCAGGACAATCAGGCAATCAGATCAGGCACAGTCAGCATGGGTTCATGACAGGCAGGTCCTGCTTGATGAACCTGATCTCCTCCTATGAAAAGGTGACCTGCTTAGTGGATGAGGGAAAGGCTGTGGATGTTGTCTACTTGAACCTTAGTAAAGCCTTTGACACCATTTCCCACAGCATTCTCCTGGAGAAACCAGTTAAATATGGCTTGGACAGGTGTACTTTTCACTATGCAAGAACTAGCTGGGTGGCTGGGCCCTAAGAGTTGTGGTGAATGGACTTAAATCTAGATGGCAGTCAGCCAAATTTGAGTGGTGTCGCTCAGGGCTCAGTGTTGGGGCAGTTCTCTTTATTATATATTTATCAATGATTTGGATAAGGGGATCAAGTGCACCCTCAGTAAGTTTGCAGACAACACCAAGTTGGGTGGGAGCGCTGATCTCCCTGAGGGTAAGAAGGCTGTACAGAGAGACCTGGACAGGCTAGATCGATGGGCTGAGGCCACTTGTATGAGATTTTAAAAGGCCAAGGGCCCAACAGCCCCATGCAATGTTACAGCCTTAGGGAGAAGTGGCTGGAAAGCTGCCCAGAGAAAAAGGACCTGGGGGTGTCGATGGACAACCAGCTGAATATGAGCCAGCAGTGTGCCCAGTTGCCAAGACACCAGCAGCATCCTGGCTTTTATCAGAAATAGTGTGGCCAGCAGGACTAGGGAGGTGGTTGTCCCCCTGTACTCGGCAGTGGTGAGGCTGCACATATACTGTGTTGAGTTTTGGGTCCCTCACTACAAGAAAGACATTCAGGTGCAGGGGAGAGTCCACAGAAGGGCAACAAAGCTGGGGTAGGGTCTAGAGAACAAGTGTTATGAGGAGCCACTGGGGATGTTTAGCCTGGAGAAAATAAGGCTGAGCAGAGACTTTATGGGTCTCTACAACTACCCGACAGGAGGTTGTAGTGAAGTGGATGTAGGTCTCTTCTCCAAAGTAACATGCTAATAGAAACAAGTACTATGCCCTGAACTTCATTTCACTTAAGCAAAAGAAGCAATGCAAATTAAACAAATAAGATGTAACAAAGAAAATCGCATACATGTGAAAAAAAATGTTATCCTAAATGTCAAGCTGATGAATTTATTGTGGAATAGATCAAGATACAGAAATGAAGTTTGTAAGTGTAGAATGGTTATTCTTCAAGACAGAGCAATTACTTTTGTAAACTATAGGCTTGGCTTATAGTTTGTAAACTATAAGCTTGGCTTCCTGAAGTCTGAAGATCTCACAGTGATTGAGTTGGGTGCCTAAAAAGGTGAAAACACTAACTGAAGTTTGTCTCATGATACAGGCATTCAATTTGCTCTCTCTCACACTCTCTGTGATCTGACAAGAGAGAGCTCACACAGCCATCACAACAGTGACAACTTGTTGGATTAGGACAAAATCTATTTTGACAGTCACTTGGTGGAGGTAGACAGACAGACAGCCTTTCCTTAGAAAATTAAGTTAAAAAATAAGCAAGTTTTCCGTGTGAAATTAATAGGTAGCTATATCCACTTTGCTGTATTACAGGGCAAATGCTTTGAAGACCTAAGATTCTGCATCACTTAGGTGTATACAGTGATGAGGCCCTGTGGTGAAAAAAGCACTTCTGCTACAAAAACAAACAAACAAAAAAAAAAAACAACAAAAAAACCCCAAACTGTACAGTTGTTTGCTTCATTAAAATCTCAATCTGCAACAAAAATAGTCTGCAAAGATTTTTCTCTACATCGTTTTGGATAGAAGCATACTGCCTTGTTAGACTTCGTTGTAACTTTTAAGGTTAAAATTTCAAAAGGTTTCCCCTGTGCTTAACATTAACTGCACAACTAAGTTCATGTATGAATTTGTGACTGATACATTTCTTGACTCAGAAGCCCTAGTCAGGAAAACATCATCTGACATGAGTTTTCCTTTACATCATTAAAAGCTGAGGGCACTTAACACCTTGCACGATCGCATGCTTATTCCTTTTATGACTTCCGCCAACAGGATATTTTGGAAAATATTTTATGAAGTGAAACACTGCCAAAATCTGGTTAGTCTGTTTTACTCAGCAGTTCCTTTTATCTTATTTCTGTTCTTCCTCCAAATTACTGGTAAACTGGGGTAGGCGACTATCAAAAGCCTAATGCATAAGAAGAGCTGGCCATTAGACACCCCAAACTGAAATCAAATCTAACATAGCAGCCAGTATTGAATTGATAGCATATATATATAAGGCATCAGTGTTTAAGAACTGATGTGTGAAACCTGAAAATCTGAGCAGTAGCCAATTGGACAGTGTAAGACAAGCAACATAAATTGAACTATTTATCATCTGTATACAAATACTAACCAAACTTTACATTTTCATTTAGGAAAGAAGTAAAATATGCACTAAAGGCCTTCTCACGCTTGTTTTTAACACTGAAGTATTAATTTAGTTAATTTATGTATTAAATATTTATTTCAATATTTAATTAATGAGACACTAGCTCATTCTTGGTTTTGATGTTTTTTTTCATTCAGCAACAAAACAAAACCAATTAGGCAGAAGATGCTGTCCTAAGTGCTTTTTACTGGACTGGTCATATAATGGCAAAAGAAGGAAAAACACTTGAAAACATGGTTTTTTAAGCCAAATATGAAACACCGAGTTTCCAAAACATCTGGTTTGCCAATAATGCATATTAATAAATGGACTGGAAGTCCAGTAATGGTTTAGCTCTCTGCTTCTACAGCCTATACAAAATAATGTCAGTGGATTCAGGAGGTACCTGTATGTCCTGGAAAGAGAAAGAAACTTGGAAAGAACAGAAAGTAATAATGAATCAAAGGAATGAATTACAAACTTTTTGTAGCACACGGAGAGATAATAACGAAACAGATCTAACCAAAACTATGAAAATGTATCCTTGTTTTGCCTTTACTATGTACATTAGGGAAGTGCCAGAATTATATTTTTTCTGATAAAGTGTCTGTATATATATAATTTAAATACTTAATAAATAAGTTAAATAGGCTTGTAAAAACACAAAAATGTAAATATCTGTATATAAACATATATCTATTTATTTACAGAATATTTATTTATTTTTCTGTAAATATCTATTTATTATATATATAGATAGATATAGATAAGTATATGAAAAACTCTTTACCTCTCTCAAAATAACTTTAGAAAATTCTCTAGTCCACTATCAATTTGCACTGGCAAACTTTCTCTATTTCGTAAGTAGTAAAGACGACAGCAAGAAGAAATGTTAGCTTTGCTGAGTAAATGGGGCTTTTGATACATATATTTGTTTTTTATACATTAAATTATTTCTCTTTTTATTTTATGAACAAAATCTGACAGTTCTGCTTGGTTTTGGAAAAGAGAAGTCCACCATTTCTGCAATTTAGAACTCAAAGCTATTGAAGAAAGATTGCTGTACGGGAAGTAGGGAGGCCAGAATAAAAGGGAAGTACCCACTGTTCACTTTTACATGGAATCTTGTTCATGCCACAGTCTGCAGAGACCTTTGCTTGGTTTTACCATGTGCAATAACAAATACCTAATAGAAATACAAATGTAAAGCACTAGTCATTAATACTTTTAAGGGATGATTACCAAACTTACCTATAGGAATAATGAAAGATCCTAAAGTAGCATTTCCTCGTTTACAAATATAGCCAAGTTTCTGATTGCATTCCCGATTCTCCCACTTAGCACCTTTGCCAGGATTTAATGCTGCACAGATTTTTCCAGGTTCTGGAGAAGGGTGTCCTTTAAAAAATAAAACAAAAACACCACACACAAAACCTCAACAACAACAAAGTATAAGCACATAATAGTTACCCTCCCAATTACTCCCAAACTCTAATATGTTCTGTCCTTAAATTATAAGATATGCTAACATGTAGAGAATTGTGATTCTCCACAGTTCTTTAGACTGAACAGGGCAGTACATTGATTTAAGAGACAATTTTTCACAGCAACCACAAGTTCAGATATTTATCCAGTTTACAATTTAACAGCCTCTTCACAGGTTCAAAGTGTTGATAAAAAGTATTACAGTGCACCTATTTTGTTTGGATTTTTTCCCTTTCTAAACAAAGAACGTCTAAACGTCAGAACACAATCTTCAGAACAGAATCTTCAGGTAAAAAAATTGTCCAGTAAGTTAATCAAATTCTGTACTTAGTCTAACAGTAAAGACATAAAAATAATAAGTAATTATTTCACTAATGTGAACTTCTTGTCCACTTGTCTAAACAACATTGCAATAGCAGGATATCTGGATATTTTCAGTTGGAGCTTAACATTAATATTAACAGGAACATCTAGAAGGAAAGCAGACCCTGTAGTAAAAATCTAATTTCTGCAATAAACTAGATGAACTTTTCAAGATCTAGTCTAAACTCAACATGGATTTTCCTTTGTTTCTAAACATGTGCCACTATACTACATCATAACCAAATGTCAGTACTGCTCAGCAGTGAACATCGCAAAACTATTTTTTAGTGTGCAGAATTGTTCACTGAACATTTCCTTATATCATAATTATTTCATTACCTTAGATTACAGTTATTCTTATATTTGCAGTCATGTCATATCTTCTTCCCATAGAAGAAAAATATATGCTTACTTGAAAAATACAAATTTAAATTGTTTTCATCTACAAAAAGAGTTCAGCTGTTGGCAGTTATATCTCCTGAATGCCTAACCAGAATAATTTTTGTTTAAATGCTGATAACTTAACTGCCATGTTTTTCTGTTATTCATTCAGGGCTAGTGAGATGGAACAATATGAAGTTTACATAAATTCTTTTAAAATATACTAGCAGAATAAAGTGTCAGGTCTTGAACAACCAGGGTAATGGGGATGAAATAGAGGTAGGTGGACCAAAGCAAAGTCATGAAGGAGATGGCACACTTATAAAATAAAATAGATTATATGGACTTAAGAGTATTACCTTTGAATAAAATTAAGAAACATAAGGACTTAAAGGGAGACCATTTTGCTTACTCACAAACCAATCTAACTCTTTAAAGGACAACTGAAAGTTGTTTACAGTTTTAACAACCACAAACAACTCCCCTTGCCACTTTGGCTCAACTTCACAATCATTTTTACTGACTCTTCATTACTTGCAGATCCTCATCAGTGCACTTGGATGACAGACCTGTAAACATCTTCACAGCAACTTGCAATTCAGCCCATCTGTTTGTCTTGTGTGCTCACTCCATTGGAGAGCTATTATTGAAGTAGCTCAATTCAGTCTTCAAAGCTTACCTACTCAAGAAGTTTGTCCACATAAAATGTGGTTTTGGCCTTATCTACACAAAGAAACCACTGGATGATATGACGGGGCATGCATTTATAGTTACTACAGATTAAATGCATGTTACATGCTCAACAAAGATAAAGAAGTGTATTCACACTGCATAACTTCAGACATCTACTTTAAATTAGTCTTCAGAGGCTTCCTGAATAGCCAGTGCAAGGAAACAAGGGTCCTGGGAGAAGACACCTAAACATAGGCATGTGAACAGTAAACCAGAAAAGCACCTCTTCTTCACAGTGTGCACAGATGGCATAGGAGACCAGCTTGTTAACAACAGCACCAGAGTTCAACATCACAGCTACAGCTGTAAAGTAGCTGGGTTTGCTTTAAAGTAGACTAACCTAATATGTCCAGTTTGAGATGTGCTACTGCCATGGGCAGGCTAATCCCAAATGAAAAAGGAAAATCCAATCTTTCAGCAAATAAACAAAATAAATTGGAAAGGGAAGGGGGGGGGAAGAAAAAGAACAAACCAGAAACCAAACATACATTGACTAGTTTAATCTCATTAATACACCTAGAGCATTAGATTTATTCTGTATTCATATCAAAATAAAATAAATTAAGAAGACATACAAATGAAGTGCAAATATATTACTTTTAAAACTTTCCTCTGGATTTTGAGGCTACCATTTCCATTGTGAAACATAAATTAATGCCAGTGTGTATCCTTGGCATAAGGGTTCTTACTCACTGTCTTTTTTGCCACAGTCAGAATCTTTCAACATCAAAACAAGCTCAATAATTGCAGGAGAATAGAGTACTAGAAAAGAAATGTGTTAGATGATGACCAAATTTTTGTCTTTTAAACTGAGCATCTAAATATTTCACCTTACCTGGAACCCAATTTAAGTACCGAAAAGGAGCACCACCAACCCATTGCCATCCACTGTTGAAATTCAAACTATTAAGACCAAACCAGAGAGCAGAACTCAGCCTGCCAGTCAAACCTAGGTAACAGAAACAAAGGAAGATGATCGAAGTGCACAGAAAGAGCAAACACTCCGAACTTGAGAGCTAAGTACCAGCTAAATCATCTGTTTCTCCTTTTTCCCATTACAAGTTTTAACAACTTTCAACACTTCAGTTAAGGTGGCTATGCTAAATCTGCAAAACATGCATCCTACATCAGTCACTTTAGAGTTTTCACATTTTTAGGTCTGGAGAATTTTATTACAGTAGAAAAAAAATTACACTTCTGCGTGCTCTTTGTGAACCAATGATGATAAATATGAAACAATTTTTCTCAAAAACTGTAAAATATTGAATTAAGTTGCACAGGTCATAAAACCACAAAATAATTTTCTAAAATGAAACATGAATGGGTTTCTGTTGTGTATTTTCTCTTCCAATAAAATTAACAAATGTGAGTTTCAAAGTTAAAAAATACTGTAAAGTTAAAAAAAACCCTCTTTGCATTTTATCAAACTACACTAAAATGCTATCATTCTAAACATTATCTTTTTAACAGCACATCTGGCACAGTTTTCACACTCATCCGATTTCACTTCTGCAGTCAACCGTAAGTCAGGCTTCTACAATGAGTTCCAAATGCGTCTTCCAGTTATGAAAAGCACCTAGATATTTCATTCATAAGCGTGGTCCTGCTGAATTCTCTAGCCTTATATACAGGGAGAGAGGAGAGACCGGGAAGGGCTCAGCAGCTCTTTCGAGACAGGCTGACGTGACAGGGGGCGTTGCCGAGGCAACCGCGCGGCATTTAAACGGGGCCACAGGCGGAGGCTCCTTCAGACCACCAGGAGAGTGGGCAGCGGCCGCGGCCGCCGGTGCTCCGAACAGCGCCAGCGGGGTGAGCGTGAGTAAATGTCAGAGGAGGAACCAGTAAAACTAACTGGTGGAGAAAAAGGGCTGAGCATGGTTTCCACCCGGGTAAAAGCCATTGCCAAAAAAAACTGTGGCAACTCAAACGGAGGTTGCTCACAGACATGTGGGGCTGCAGATCTCTGGCCGCAGGGAGTGTCTGAGCCTGTCATTCCCCCTGGAGAATGGCAGAGAGCAGCTGTGTGAGGTGTGAACAGATAAATGATCTGCTTGGCATAGTTGCACAGCGGAAGGAGGAAGTGGATGGGCTAAGGAGTATCAGAGAATGTGAGAAGGAGATAGATCGTTGGTGTCATGACTTAGCCTCCCTGAATCAGGCCCAATCGTCAGGTGAGGCTCCTGATGCAGAAGTCCCCCTGTCCCCTCTCCACCTGGTCAAGAGCAATGGCCCACAAGATAGTGAGCAGTGGCAACAAGTCCCTGCACACTGCAAATGGCATGGTAAGTGTGTCCCTGGGGTATCTGTTCCACCTCTCCAGGTGACCTTAAATAATAGATTCAATGTTCTGCAAAGGGAGAAAAATGGTGATGAGGATAGTTCACCAAACTTGGAGGTGCCTCCGAGAACTAGTCAGACTGTGCCTAGCATCAAAACCTCTGCAGTTAAGAAAAAAAGATGGGTCCTTCGCATAGGTGACTCGCTCCTAAAGAGAGTGGAAGGCCCTATATGCAGACCAGATTCACTTCTGAGAGAAGTCTGCTGCCTCCCTGGGGCCAGGATTAAGGACGTAAGATGTAAACTCCCCACCATAGTTAAACCCACAGATTATTACCCATTACTTATTTAACAAGTAGGCAGTGATGAGGTAACCACCAGAAGTCTAGGGACAATGAAGAGAGACTTCAGGGCCCTGGGTCGGCTGGTTAAGGGATCAGGAGCACAAGTAATGTTCTCCTCTATCCCTGCAGTTGTGAGGAATGATGAGGAACTAGTCAGGATGAGCCAGCAGATCAATACATGGCCCCGAGCTTGGTGCTACCGGCAGGGGTTTGGCTTTTTTGACCATGGCTCGATTTACGGGAGACCAGGCCTGCTGACTAGAGACAGGTATAGTTTATCCCACAAGGGGAAAAGAGTTCTAGGACAGGAGTTGGCAGGGCTCATAGGCAAGGCTTTAAACTAGGTATGAAGGGGGGCAGGAGTGAAACTGGGAGCACTAGAGAGGAGCCTGAATGCATCATACCAGTGCTTGTGGAAGAGGAGGGTGCTAGTAAGGTCTCACGATCTTGGTTCTTGGTGAAGAAGGAGGATGATATCAATTGTGGCAGGAGGAACAAAAGAATCAGTGAGAGGTTGGTTACTTTGGAAACAACTGCTTATGGTCTGGAGGGTATTAGGGCTTCTCCTACCCAAAAGGTGGCTCAGCTGAGTTGTATCTACACTAATGCACGTAGCATGGGTAACAATCAGGAGGAGCTGGAGGCCATTGTTCAGATGGAAAACCATGATATAATTGCCATCATAGAAATGTGGTGGGATAACTCGCACAATTGGAACATTATGATTGATGGCTACCAACTTGTCAAAAGAAATAGGCAAGGAAAGAGAGGCGGTGGGGTAGCCCTCTATATTAGGGAGAGATGATTGTCTAGAAATTGATGATGGTGATGACAATGTTGAGAGCTTATGGGTCAGAATCAAGGGAAAGGCTAATAAGACAGATGTCATTGTGGGAGTCTGCTATAAGCCACCCAACCAGGATGGAGAGGTGGATAAAGAACTTTATAGGCAGTTGGGTAAGATCTCACAATCTCTACCTCCTGTTCTAATGGGGGACTTCAACTTCCCAGATATCTGCTGGAAATATAATACAGCAGAGGGGGAACAGTCCCGAAGGTTCCTAGAGTGTGTAGGAGATAACTACTTCTCACAGATGGTGAGGGAGCCAACAAGGGGAAGCGCACTCCTAGATTTGCTGTTTGTTAACAGAGAAGGTCTTGTGGGGGATGTAATGGTTGGAGGCCGACTTGGGCAAAGTGACCATGAAATGATAAAGTTTTCGATCTTTAGTGAAGCAAGGAGGGGAGTCTGCAAGACTGCCACCTTGGACTTAGGAGAGCATACTTTGATCTCTTTTGGACCATGGTTGAGAGGGTCCCTTGGGAGGCAGTTTTGGAGGGCATAGGAGCCCAGGAAGGCTGGGCATGCTTTGAGAAGGTAATCTTAGAGGTGCAGGGGCTGACCATCCCCAAATCATGGAAGACGAGCCGATGAGGAAGGAGACCAGCGTGGCTGAACAGAGAGCTTTGGCTCTAACTCAGAAACAAAAATAAAGTTTATGGTCTTTGGAAGAGAGGACAGGCAACTTATGAGGATTACAAAGATGCAGTGAAGCTGTGCAGAGAGAAAATTAGAAGGGCCAAGGCCCAACTGGAACTAAACCTGGCCACTGTACTGAAAAATAACAAAAAATGTTTCTATAAATGTATCAACAACAAGAGGAGAACTAGGGAGAATCTCCATCCTCTATTGGATGCAGAGGGAGACACAGTGACCAAAGATCAAGAAAAGGCTGAGGTACTTAATACTTTATTTGCTTCAGTCTTCAACAGTAGGACTAGATGTTCCCTGGGCACACTGTCCCTTAAGATAGAAGACAGAGATGGGGAACAGATTGGGCCCTATGTAATCCATGAGGAAAATTATTATGGACCTGCTTCACAAACTAGACACTCATATGTCGATGGGGCCAGATGGTTTACACCGGGAGTTGGCAGATGTGGTTGCTAAACCACTCCCCATCATCTTTCAAAAGTCCTGGCTAACTGGGGATATCCCATTGGACTGGAGACTAGCAAATGTGACACCCACCTTCAAGAAAGGACAGAAAGAGGATCCCAGTAACTGTAGACCTGTGAGTCTCACTTCGGTGCCAGGGAAGGTCATGGAACGGATAAGCTCAAGAGCCATTATAGAACATTTAAAGGTCAACCAGACAATCAGGCCCAGTCAGCATGGGTTTATGGAAGGCAGATCCTGATTGACAAACCTGATCTCATTCTATGACAAGGTGACCTGCTTAGTGGATGAGGGAAAGGCTGTCAATGTAGTCTACCTGGACTTCAGTAAAGCCTTTGACATAACATAACATCCCCCATAACTACCTCATGGAAAAGATGGCTGCCCATGGTTTTTATGGGCATATACTCTGCTGGGTTAAACACTGGCTGGATGGCCAGGCCCAAAGAGTTGTGGTTAATGGAATTAAATCCAGTTGGTGGCCAGTCACGAGTGGTGTCCCCCAGGGCTCAGTGCTGGGGCCACACCTGTTTAACATCTTTATTAATGATCTTGATGAGGGGATCAAATACACCATCAGTAAATTTGCAGATGACACCAAGTTGGGAGGGAGTGTTGATCTCCTGGATGGTAGGAAGGCTTTACAGAGGGACCAGGACAGACTGGATCGATGGGCTGAGACCAACTGTATGAAATTCAATAAGGCCAAATGTCGGGTCTTGCATTTCAGTCACAACAACCCCAGGCAACACTCCAGGCTTGGAGAAGAGTGGCTAGAAAGCTGCCTGGCAGAAAAGGACCTTGGTGTATTCATTGACGTTGGCTGAATATGAGCCAGCAATGTGCCCAGGTGGCCAAGAAGGCCAATGGCATCCTGTCTTGTATCAGAAATCGTGTGTCTAGCAGGACTAGGGAAGTAATCCTGCCTCTGTACTCGGCACTGGTGAGGCCCCACCTAGAGTATTGTGTTCAGTTTTGGGCACCTCAATACAAAAAGGACATTGAGGTGATGGAGCAGGTCCAAATAAGGGCAACAAAGTTAGTGAGGGTTTTGGAAAACACCCCCTATGAGGAACGACTGAGGAAGCTGGGGCTGTTTAGTCTGGGGAAGAGGAGGCTGAGGGGAGACCTAATCACTCTTTACAAATACATGAAAGGAGGTTGTAGTGAGATTGGGGTTGGTCTCTTCTCACTGGTGACTGGTGACAGGACAAGAGGAAATGGGCTCAAGTTGTGTCAGGGGAGATTTAGGTTGGATATCAGAAAAAGCTTCTTTACAGAAAGGGTTGTTAGGCACTGGAACAGGCTCCCCAGGGAGGTGGTTGAGTCACCATCCCTGAAGGTGTTTAAAAGTCATCTGGATGTGGTGCCTGGGGACATGGTTTAGCAGTGGGTCATCAGAAATAGGGTAATAGGGTTGGATAAGGTTGGACTCGATGATCTTGAAGGTCTTTTCCAACCTGAACAATTCCATGATTCTATGATTCTGCACAGCTCACAGAGAATCACTGTGCTATATATATTATTTCTGCTTGTGCAAATAACATCATGCCAGTAAGTAATCTTGCACTATATGTTTTAGTTGTCTGACACCAAGATTATATGTAACACTTGAAGCATGGCAAGGTTAAAAGGAGGGGTAGTTAAGCATTGGAAAGGATTGGAGTGTCATATCAGAGCCTGATTTGGCACCAACAGCAACAGATGAATGTGTTCCAGCACTACTTCTATACAAACAAGTTGTTATTAGGACAATCAAGAACTGAGCACAACAGGAAATCACGGGTAAGCCAGGAGAGCTGTAGAATGAAAAGCTGATTTTTCACATAGATTTGGCAGGAATATCTACTAGTTTGCAGTTAAAACACACAACTAATAACTCTCTTCTATATGTCAGTGCCAGATTGTTCCCTTGAGCATTAATTTCAACAAGAGTGTCATCACGGTCAGTAAAAAAAAGACCCATGTTTTGACCAAATCATTAAATAGAAAATAAATGTTTAGACAGAGCAGGCTGTTCATAGTATTAAAAATACATTTGTCATTCCTCTAAATTGGAGAAATACGGATTTGATGGATAGACTAATAGATGGATAAGAAATTGGCTGCATGGCTGCATCCAAAGAGTTACTGTCAATGGCTCAATATCCAAATAGAAACCAGTAACAAGTGGTGTTCCTCTAGGGTCTGTACTGGGACCAATACTACTTAATATCTTCATCACTGACATAGATAAATGGGATTGAGTGCACCCCCAGCAAGTTTTCAGATGACACCAAGCTGAGTGGTGTGGTTGATATGCTGAAGGGATGGGATGCCATCCAGAGGGACCTGGATGAACTGGAAAAGTGGGCCCATGTGAACCTCATGAAGTCCAACAAGGCCAAGTGCAAGGTGCTGCACCTGGGTCAGGGCAACCCCCGGTATCAATACAGGCTGGGGAATGAATGGATTGAGAGCAGCCCTCTAGGGTAAGACTTGGGGTACTGGTGGATGAAAAATAGAGCATGAGCTGGCAATGTGCACTCACAGCCCAGAATGCCAACTTTATCCCAGGCTGGATCAAAAGAAGCATGGCCAACAGGAAAAGGGAAGTGATTCTCACCCTCCAGTCCACTCTCACAAGACCCCACCTGGAGCACTGCCAGTTTTCCCAGTTAAATCATTCAAGACAAAAATGTAAATCTACTAATTACCAGAACCTAACAAATAACCATTTTCAAGATGAAATATGCTATATAAGTGTCACTGCTATAATCATGCACTTTGTAAAAAAAACTGATGGATAATATTACCCTACCAGTCAGGTATGTTTGTTCATGCAACTCTGTGATGCTTAATAACTCTGCCTTCTGTTGTTGACAGCTTTTTCTTGCCTGATGCCATTCCAGAGCTGCCTCAGAGTTTATCTGGTACTGGACATTTGTTAAAGGATCAGAATTCCACAACACATCAAGGCTATTAACTGTAGGGAGAAAAAGAAATGCTGTAACTTATCATGAAGACAGAGCCAGAAAAAATATAGAATAAATCACTTAGCAAAAATACACAAACCTAATCCCTGCAATAAAGAACTGAAACTCTCTAATGTGTTAATAAACCCAGAGCAGAACTAAACCACATTTAACAGGACACAGGTTATGAAACAATGTCATCATTTTCTCTGATACAACAAAGCCGCTGTTTAGGACAGAAGACGAGTGGCTAAAGTCATGCTAAAAGAGTTTATTTCTCACCATGGAGAAAAAGACTAAAAACTGTCAGACTCATACTAGCTAAGGTGTACATCAAGCTGACCACTTTTTTGAGATAAGAAACCCCATTTTTTTACAAATTTTGGGTACTGTGTAAAGTGGCTATGGATATTCTTACTCTGATAGAGGTAATCAGACCCAAATACTGAACACAAAACATACATTATCAGCATCCATCTCACTCTTTCCTGCAATTCCTGATTTTTCTTATTCATGTATCTATCTGACATACCACCACACTTTCTTCTCTGCCACATGACCTGACTCTGATCTCCTTGAATACCTGAACTTGGCACTTTTAGGCAATGCCAAAACAGTGAAAAAGTCATCCAGCAGGGCCCACCAACATTAGAAGTGGCCCCAGAAGGCACCACACTCCTTACACTGCTGCAGCCTCTCCTGGCTTGTCTCAATTGAATCCCCACAACAAGCAACAGACAACAATGTGATGTTGCTCTGCCAAAAAAGGAACCTACAGGAGGCCCTAACACTGAGCTAAACATCACTCCATAAAGAGATTGAAGTTGCATTACATAAGCAGAATATAGCAGAAATGACTGTGTCTTCTGACAGTGGGAAAATGAAATTCCTGCAGCTTGTATCAGAGTTTCTCAAGTTGCAAGCTGTGAAAATTTTGATGCAGTAAAAATAAAAGTGTTATTATTTTTTAGTTATCCATCCAAAACAAGTTGTAATCTCAGTTCAATATCATTGGAAATGGCATTGGTAGAACCATGGCAAACAAAAACTGAATATAAAACTTGTTAGCCTATAAAATAAGCATCATCACTTCCTCTCTGAGCATGCAGTAGAGAATGAATCTCATCATAAATACATTACAGTTTATGTGACTTTATAATACAGTATATAAAAATGTAATGCTGTCAATTGCAAAAAAGTCTAAAGTATGCTAAACTTCCTTCACATGCTTATCTTCACTTAGAAGTCTTTTCCAAAAGTGCTACTCCTTTTTTTTTTTTTTTCTCTTTTGTCCTACATAAATCTGTGAGGTCCAAACTCAGATTATGAGTCCCAGATATATCAGAAGAACCAACACAAATCACCTGTAAAGAACCAGGATTTCCTAGGCTAGTAAAAACTGTCTGATGTAGCAACACTTCTCATTTTCTTTCTGCGGGATTTAAGTTTCAATTGTCACTGTATCAGCATCTCTTTTTCAGGCACCGAATAAAGAATCCTACTCCCAATTATATCACCTCTGCTGGTCAAATTACTACACCTCTATTGAGTATAATAACTGTTTTAAGTATAGTCTTATGCCCTCTTCATTTTGGTTTTACTCACAATTTTAAAAAGCGACTGGTTCAATCATGATAATTTCACTGTATGTCCAGGCCCCAGTATGAACAGCTGTCATAGTTTGCATCACATATTTTTATACCAGCAATTTTGCTTCCCTGGAGAGCTTAAGAAACAATCCATAAATCTTAGTAAGTAAAATTTAACATACAGAGGCAGTGCACTGCTCTTTCATAGAGCTGACTAAAACTTCTGCTACCACAGCTTGTCTCTCATTAAAGTATATGACCCAAACTAGAATATTTTATAGCCAGTACTGAAGAATCAGGAAGGAAACATGCAGGCAATCAGCATAAAGCAGCTTTTTCCAAAAACAATGGCAGTCATCTGAATGGATTTCCTTGAATTATGCCAAAGAATTAAACAAAATTTTAATGATGCCTCCTATTTGCTATACTCAAAGAACACCAGACAGATAGAATTCTGAAGTTGATCTGTATGTGCAATATTAGTGGGATTGATATTCCTAACATGTTTTTAATATCTTGAAAATAATTCTAGCAAAGAAAAAAAATGTCAATTTTATTATCTGAAATAATGAATGCAATATTCATGGAAATCAGGCAGGGGCACAAATACTTCATCATCAAACCAGTTAAGATCAACCCACACTGTTTTCCTCACATGGAAGGAAAGGTATATTTTTCTCCTTAGCTCTGACTGTGGTCAGCTGGAGCTTTGCAGGAAAACACAATAATAAAGAAGAAGGGAGGCAGAAGTGCTACCTCTTTCAGGATGACAGAAGAAGCAGCAACTTGCAGACAAAATGCTTAGCACATATTTTATGGAAGTGCAGAGAAAAATTATTCAAATTTAGAAGAATGCTAATACCTACAGGCATATTACTCTAATTTACTTAAAGTAATATCAACTTTTCTAAATAAAGTTCTGTATGTTCATAATACTACAGTTGAAACTCTAATTATACTCAAACAAGCAAATGTAGAATATAAATACTTGTTGATTGTAAATATAGAGCTGTAATGTAGCACACAGATTTGGGAAATACTGGAATTTAGTAAAAAGCTCATGTGAACTCCTTCATCTTTAAAAGGCAATGCATTCTACAAAGTAGTCTTAATTTTCAATGAAGCTATATTCCAGCTTCCAATTCTGCTGCATAAAGTTCTACACATGTTTTTGCATATACTAATACAAAATTTTAAGATATAATTAACTTTCTGTTTAAGTAAATAATGTAATTACAGGTTCTAGCATATAATCAACACACTTTCACCTGTATATAGTTGGTCCATTTTTTTGATGCTAAGCTCTATATTGGCATATTGAAGTAGTTCCCAAAAGGATAGCAGGCTTCATGGAGAAAGAAAAATGCATAATTTCTGACTGTATTCTATACAGTAAACCACATGATAAGGACACCAATATTTCCATGCAGCTGGATAACAGCACAGCGGAGTCTTGAGGATGAAAAACTTACATTTCAATGGGCAAAATCCATACATATTGTCAACATCAAAGTTTGAAGTGGTTGCACACCAGAACCAGCCATCTGATCTGCCAGCATCTGTGCAGTCAGCATACCATTTACCACCAAACTTAAAAGGGAATACACAAGGTGCACCATTGGCATTTCCTTTCACTGTGTAGGTATCTAAGGAGACACAACAATTTAAAAACATTTAAGCAGTAATAAGTGTGGGAGACATATATGTATATCAGTTCAGCCTTATGATTATATTATAGCATATTATAGAAATCAGAGCTTGATATGTTAGTATACAAACTGTATTAGAAAAAGGACATCAATAATTTTACTTTCTAGATCTAAACTGATACCCATGTCTACAATGAGAGAAATTTTATTTCTTAAGGAGACCCTTGACCAGAATTGACTGAGCCAATGAAAGTACATTCCCATTATACATTTCACATGCATAAAATCAAAAGTATAAAATCCACAGGGTTAAGAAATGTTCAAGCACAAAGGACTGCTGATTTTTCTGTCAATAACCCACTCAGTTGCTGATGATTTTAGACAGAGAAGGCCGTGTACTTATAAAATTGAAAGATAAATACCACAGAGTGTCTCCAGAATACTATGTCCAAATAAAATTTCCATTGGCATCTAGAGATAATTTTTGTTTCATCAGAAATATGAGTCAATGAAACTTATCAAAGTAACTGAAGTAGTTTTCTATGCAGAAAAGTGTACATACACTGATGACAGGACATACAGAGGAACATTACGTGACAGGGACTGCTAGAAAGGTGACATACCAAGGTCACTGTCTCACAGAGCTGGTAGAATACAAAGGAGGAAGCAATTGCAGACCGTGACTCCATCTTCTCCCCTGCCTCCTTTCACGTAATTTGCTATGGTTCTTTTTTTCTGGCTTTAATCAGCCTTTGTGTAAACCCTAAAAAATGCATCCTTACCTCCCTCTGTGCCCATTTCTGTTAATCAAAATACTAAATGGGAGGCCAGATGTATTCCCAGATACTTATCATAAAGATACGTATATATGTATCATGCTTAACTTCTTCAAATTTAGCTATTTTAATTATTTCATTGATTTGTCTAACACTTCAGCACCAACTCTGAGACTCACTCCAAGCACCTAGGAAGGCATCTTCAATATGTAAATAGTAAAATCTATCATTAACTGCTATGTAATAGTTACACATGTGTTGTGAGTAATCATGAACTTTTTTCCCCTTCTCCAAATGAACTACCATGCATGGTTAATTATCTATCAGAACACCTACAAGTTGGACAACTCAAGTATTGCTGATTTCACCACAAGTCACACTCACTGATCATTAACAAGATGAAGGAATTATCCTGTATTTCTAAATATTTTCATTAGATACACTTAGATATGAGTTTGACATACAGAAATTAATTTACAGAACTTTACCTTCATAGCCTCGAGAACACAAATCGTCTGTAGTTCCGTAGACTTTCCACCTACTCCATAAACCAGATCCCTTGTACAGCATAATATTCCTTTCCTGTCTGTTTCCATAGTTGAAAAACAAATCTTCCCCTTGGATTGCAAAGAGGGTCTCATTTCTGCATTCCCATCGCTGAAGTTCACTAGCCTTGTCACAGGGATACAGAGTGATCGGAACCCAGTCTTTCTTCGAAGGCACTCCCAAGCACAATTTGAATGCTATGCTCATAAGCTGGTGATCTGAGACCCACCTGAATTTTTGTGACTCATTTTCTTGAACGCAAGGAGCAGTAGTCACTGAATTTGAACTTTGAGCCAGTACACAGCGCTTGTGATCTTCATTATATATTAAGAAGATGCTAGTATCTGTAAGACAAAAACCACTGGAATCATTTGTTTGAAGTGTCTTACTTACTATTGAAATGAAATATTAATCTGGACACTACTTTTGGCATTAAAAGCTCATCATCTGTTCAGCAAAAGAAGGTGCAGTACTCTGGTGGCCTACACCTGCTAAAGTGACTGTAGAATGCAACTAGTTCAGATGTGAGGACATTTCAACTGCTTTGCATCAGTGAAAGCATCTACACTCCAAGTGCAAGGCAGTGGAGATGCAGATGTAGTGTCTCCTGTAGCTTTAAGGCATGCATTAAACTGAAGAGAAAAAAAACTCGTTATATTATTCCAAGCTTCACCCATGGCAGTTACTAAAATAAGGGAGCACCATACAATGTACACTGCAGATCCTGACACTGAACACTCCAGCAGCACTGGCTCCTTGATCCTTGCTCCCAGGCATGAGGAGATGACAACAGCCATAAAGTTCTTCAGGCTCCGTTTCCCCACAGTGGGAAGTTCTGTTGCCATAAGCTCTGCTAAAATCCGTAAAATCTTACCTGAGAGGAAGGATATTTTTTTAAGCTTTATACACAAGCTAGTTGTAGGGCTAGAACAGCATATTCATTCTTCATTCAACTGCAGCAATTAGTGATTTGTTTCTCCTTTCTTACATTATGAATGAAATAGTGACAACAGTGGGATTTGCCATCATCAGGTATGCCACTTAATGACTTATCAAGATCTACAAGGCTCTTCATAGCTCTCAAAGTTATCTCTCCCTCTATATAAACAGAGCTTCACAGCATGCGTTTTCATGTATTCAAGGTTTATTTCAACATTATAACCACTGGAAAAGTTTTTAGTACCTCTTACACTTGGATGTACTATGAAGTGCAACATTTCTGAGCTGGTCTTTCCCAAAGACTGAGAATTTCTCCTCTGTGATCCACTTGAGATAAATTTTGGCACAGTAACTAAACAGTTCTCTCCGATATTGGATCACATAATGTAACATGGGGCACAAGGTCTTTAAACAGTATTTTAAATGGGCCACAAGCTATGAAAGAGAAATACCAATTTATGTGACTCTGGGAACTGATGCTAATTAAAACATTATTTATTTTAGTCTATGATTACCAAATTAAATAAAATCTATAATGGAGAAATATTTAAAGGGAAAACAGGTTAACCACAGAAAAGTTGCTCTTCCCTACTAAGACTCCAATATGGAAGTGATCCTACTTTTCTGCAGAAGAGCAACCTGGGAACAAATTACAGAACCACAGAATGTTAGGGGTTGGAAGGGACCTTGAAAGATCATCTAGTCCAACCCCCCTGCCAGAGCAGGATCCCCTAGAGTAGGTTACACAGGAACGTGTCCAGAGGGGTTTGAGTGTCTCCAGAGAAGGAGACTCCACAACCTCTCTGGGCAGCTTGTTCCACTGTTCTGTCACTCTCACTGTGAAAAAGGTTTTCCTCATGTTTACATGGAAACCTCCTATGCTCCAGCTTGCACCCATTGCCCCTTGTCCTGTCATTGTACATCACTGAGAAGAGCCTGGCTCCATCCTCCTGACACTCGCCCCTTACATATTTGTAAACATTAATGAGGTCACCCCTCAGTCTCCTCCGAGCTAAAGACACCCAGCTCCCTCAGCCTTTCTCAGAGAAAGAGCTGACCTAGTCTTATCTCATCCACGGTTCAGTTTCCTTCTCCTGTGCTTTGGCTTCCAACTCACTGGGAAGTACTGTAAAACTGATGAGCACTGGAAACCATTGCCTTTTCCAACCTGTTTTACTCACAGACAATACAAGGAAATGTATAATTATCACTGCTAGTGATAACTGTTTTTTTATTCTGCTTTTCTACTAGCATTTTAGCACAATGGTACTGTAAACTGATATATGCAATGCTTGCAACTCTGCTTTTCCTGAAATCTTATTTAAAGGTTCTGGGTAAAAGAGATGTCAGGCATTTTCACATATGTGGAAAACACTGCCTGATCTTTCAAACTGCTAAAATTGTATTTGTGGCCTAAAATAACATTCCTTATTTTATGCAGCTTTTGATAGTAAAGAGAGGATGCTATGCATGTGAAAAAGGTACCCCAGAGTCCAAAGCCTGGATTGCTGCACCCAAGCCTGAAAGGGTACAGAATTTTGCCTTCAGAAACAAGTTTAGAAAGCTGAACAAAGAGGTCTGACCAGTGTGGGGGGGGTGGAGACAAATCTTTGGTCCTCTGCTTTTCTGACTGCACCTTTACAAAGTGTTAGCAGTGGGCAAATGCAACATGATTGCCTATACAAGGGCCACAGAGCATGCAGGGCTCTGACAGGGAATAATACATAGGTAACCAGCTAAAGGGCCAACACAGCCAAGCAGGCACTGAAAACAAGTTTGCACCAAAATGGGACAGAAAAGGAGGTAGCAGGACGCTGGAGCCGCTGTGACTGAGACTGTAGTTGCAGGATTTCTTTCCCCTCAGAGTTACTTCTGTCTCATCTATGACCATACAGCAGACTTGCAGCATGGTCCTGTGTTGCTCTAGTTTACAGCTCTATTTCTGTGTTTGTTCTGCTTGCTTGGACACGATAGAGGATTCCCATTCAACATTTTCCATGTGAGTTATTAGGTAGTCTAGAAGAATACGAAACAAGCCAGGTATTTGTTCAACACTTACTATGCCCTGCTGAGTCCTCCCTGTAAACACTTGATACAGCTCCTGTCAACATGATGACTTGTATCTGTGAAAGGGGCAGAGCAGGGTTACTCATACAACCATTAATTGCATTTCACTGCTCTGTAGCAACATTTGTTATAGAGCTCCCATAACAAAGTGCCATTCTTGACTATAGATGAGCTGTAGGTGGTACACTTAAAGGTCCGCAACAGCATATCATGAGAACCACAGTCTTGGTGCTTTGAATAACACTAATTTCTAACAGACTAATCCATGTTTTGAGAATTACTCCTGGAAGGAGGCATTCTTTAAAATGCGTTGGAACATGCCAGGCATAGGAACCAATTACCTCACCATTATAACCCATCCAGGGAGACCTGGCATCTTTTCCCTCAACTGTCCGAAGTAGACCCTCATTGATTTTTCTTCACCCACTACACTGTGACTAATTGCCTATCTCTGGCCCCAGCTGATATCCAAAGAATGGTACGATGTACTGTAAAATCTCTCTGACCAAGTATCTTTTCCACAGTAGAGGTTTCCAGTATGCCAACGTAGCTTCACACTCTGCAGCATTTGCAAGCTATCACAGATTATGCAAGTGTAAATCAAGAAGTAACTCATAAAGCCAGTGAAGCACTATCAGTGTTAAACAGTAATGGAGAGTACCAGAAGAGCACACCAAAAGCCGAAAGTGAGAGATGAGGGAGCAATAAAGCAGCAAGCTGGTAGAATGACTGTCTTCATGTGGACTCTCACTTACCAGATAGTCTATAATGATTGGTGCTAATTACACAAAGCAAGAAAGGTTACGAGGAAGTGTTATAAAGTTGTGCTTCAGTAGACCTCAAACTGGAGGGCTGAGGATGCTGAGAGGCTTTCAGGAAGGGCAGATGCAAAACTTTCAGTGAAAAACAGCAGTGTGCTGGAAATCACAGTAATTCTCAGAGCTGGAGAGTGCAAGTTCCAGGTGTCACCAAGAAACACCTCCTTCATCTGTTTTCACGGCTCTATTCTATGCCAACACTTCAGCTACTGCAACATCCCCTCACAAAAGCCATCTGCCAAAAGCAGGTCCCCAAGCCCATTGAAGACCAGAGGACTGGAGGAAAGTCAGTTCCCCAACACCAGGCCCTTCCGCACACCTTGGCAGTGAGGAGGCAGCTGTAGGAAAGCTGGGTGACAGTGTTCAGTTAATGGGGGGCTAAGCACCCTAGACTGGGAGGGAAACTGAGGCACTGCTGGCAACAGCCCTTTTTGGTGCTCACAACACCATGGTCACCAAAAGAGCTGATTCGTAGGGCAGCTTTGAGCACTGGACACCTCAGGGTGCATGCGAGAAGGAGACATTCAGGGCAGGCAGCTGAGGCAGAGGGCAGCCGCCCACCCCGCCGCACCGGGGCTCCCCTCAGGCAGCACCGAGGGGGTTAAAACGGCCGCGGGTTTCACCTTCTGCGCGGTGGCTCCATTCTGCCCCCCCGCCCCACCCCCCCGCCCCAAGCACCGGGTCAGTTTGGGCTTTGTGCCCGCCGCGACCCCTCTATTCTCCGCAAGTCTCATCCTGCACAGGCCCTGCGGGCACTTACCCAGCAGCGGAAAAACCCGGGGGAGAAGGGCGAGGAGAAGCAGGAGAAGGGAGGGAGCCATCGCCGCGGCTTCGCCCGTGGCGCCCTGCCGCTGTGAGGAGTGTTTCCCGCCGGGCAGGTCCTCCGCACTTGTGAAGGGCTGGTGGATCAGGGGAAAGCTCTGGACTCGAAATGATAAGGAAATATCCTGTCACATGGCGAGTTTTGAAATAACAGGAATTCGCTGTTCAAACTTTGCTTTCCTAAGCTGATTTTTTTTCCCGTTAGCGGAGGGAAGAGCCTCCTTCCAGGCACATACATGCAGGTGATAAAGTGGTGATAGCTGAGAAGAGGACTGGGTGTTTTTTATTGTTGTGATGATGGTGATTCTTTTTTTTTTATCCCCTTTGCCACCCTGTCAGCTTTGCATTCGGAGTCAGCGGCTGTTTTTTCAAGAAAATGAGCCAAACCTGCGCTGAGTGAGCAGGACATCCCCCTCCTCTCTTTCGCAGGCAAACCCAAGTCTCAATCAAAACCCCCGCTCTAACGACCGTGCTTCTCCCAAGAGCGAGGACTGCAGGAGTAGAAGATGGGATTTGGGTTGCCCCCCCGTCCCCCATCACTCCTCCCTCACGTGCGAGCAGGTTGCTCCAACAACCGCCGGGGAGTGGGACACGGGGAGGCGGCCGGGGCCAGGAGAGCAGCCTGTGCTCGGGGATTGAAAGGAAGAGCCGGAGGGAAGCACCGGCTTAAAAACTCTGACGAGGCATTTTTTCTGAGCTCAAATGAATGAAATTCAACGTTTTTATTTATTTTTTGTTTGTTTATTTTTCTGACTGTGGGGGCTGTATCTGCTGTTAACGGGATTCAATTCTTGCCCATGAATTAGAGTTTGAGAAACACAGAAATTTGCTGGCTGGGTGGGTTTTCACAAGATGAAGCACCTACATGGAAATAAATAATCTTTCTGAAAAGGTGCCTTCAGGGCACAATCTGTCTTAAGGTTTTTATGGCTTCTTGCTGTGCTGGGTAGGAGACTTCCATATGTGATTTTCTGTGGGAAGCAGCATGTTTTTCTGTAGAGGCTGTTACCAATATATGGTCTGAAAGGTCCCAAATGGATGCAATACAACAGTTTACTGCTGTTTCATACATTGAGACTTTTGTAACATATCAGATTTACAGAACTTTGTGATACAGCATACACAAATGTGAGAAGCATCAAACCTACCATGTGTGAAGCACGTTGTATACAGCAGCTCTCCCTGTACTGTCATACACTCAGAAACCTTGGGCAACTATCAAAAATCTTCAAAAGCCTCCTTGCTGGAAGTTCTGTCTGGAAAAGTAGAACACGTCCAGGGAAACAACCAGGGCACAGTGAGAAGGTACATTGGCAATACTATTACAAGAGAAGGAACAACAGAGATGAAGTCTAAGTGCATCTGAAGCCAGTGATGAAACTCCTGTTAACATCAGAAGGGATTCAAGTCAGGCACTTCAGCTGTGCTGAACCCTCCTGGTGGACTACGTGCAGGGAGAGAAGAGGAAGTGCTTAATTTCTCTTGACATCTGTGGACCCACATAAAGGTCAGGAACAGCGTGGCCCAGGGACAGGAGATGGGAATTATTTCAGCCTTAATCAGCAATGTTCTATATTGTTATGTTGATTAATTCCCACCTGGTAAACTTCATGTCTTGCTGCAGTATATGGCAGATATTTGTTATTTGCTATTTCCAATGGCCTTTATGCTGAACAACTTGCTTGCACTGAGAAGATTACAGATTGCTGAAATAATCACAGAACAATTTTGAAATTAACAATTCCTTCATATTCTACCACTACCACGTTCAAAAGATTCAGGCATTCAAAGCATGTATGAAAAGTGTTTTTTGAGGTGGAAGAAAAAATATTTTCCTAAGTAAGTCACCTTAGTATTTGTTTACGGATTTATTTTACTAGCAGTTAGCAACACCTGGAAGCCCAGGAAAGCATCTAGTGCTAGAATGAACAAGTCAGAAGACAGGGAATATTGCTGCTGCCCAATAGAGTACTGTTACTTGCAAGATTGTCACTGACATTTTGGGAATTAGTGGTAGTCTTTTGGCCAGAGGTAAACAGATAAGGGAGACACTGTGTGTCTTTAGATCAAACCCAGATGATTCAAATAGCAAGGGGGGCTGCACATGTGTATCACACAAATAGACAGAAAAATGACAGTAAATAGTTGAGTATTTATACCTATTCAGTGGTCAGTGGCTGTACCAGGAAAGAGCTACACTCTGAAGTGACAGAAGAAACTGTATTAGGCTAGTCTTAGAGGTTCTCAAAACTGAACTGCACAAGTAGCTGAGCAACCAGATTTGAATTCCAAGTTGGCCCTGTTTTGGGGAGGGGTCATACCAGGTGACTTCCAGAGGTCCTTTCCAATCCAAAGGAGACATCAGGAATATCTGATGTAGTCTAAGCAAAATGCTTTCTGTCTTTTGAGACAAAAGGATTCAGCAAAGTCTCAGGCTATAGTGATTTTTAGTCAAGTAGTTACCAGAAGTCCAATCTGCTAAATAAGTAATGACAGGATACATGCCCTAGTTAGACATATGTTTTCATCTCTCCCTGTGGGTAGCAAGCCAGTTTCCATTTACATTTGGAACCGAAAGGCCTAAATGCCTCTCAAACAGGTCGGACCCTCTCTGCTTCTGGCACATCCAGTACTCGCAATCGGTGACTATTCCTGGCAAAATACCCTCTAATCCTGGTCACAGTGGCCCTTGACTTTGATAGTCAACAGGAAGATGGAAAGTTCAGTCTAGATGAAATCATATTCAGACCTGAAACATAATATGCCTGCTCAGTTTGTGTTGAAGGAAAACAACTGCTTTATTATATGTTCTTTCGCATTTGTATCCAAGATGGTTTTTGATATTTCATGTATGAATCTGTGTCTCTCAGATGGCATTCAGTAGTTTTCTATATATATTTCTAATGTTTGCATTGTCATATATATTAAACATATACTCAAGAACAAAATGTGCATAATTTGTAATACCTGTACTATATTAGGAAGATATAAACAAGACTTTAAGCAGGGAAGAAAATAGGAATTGGCAAAGTTAATATTCCCTTTTTATGCAAATCAGATTCCTCTGAAATGTTATCTAAAAATTGATTTTGAGGTTTCTGATTTCTAAAATAAAATATAACATTCTTTAGGAATAGAACAATCAAGGCTTTAGTATCTCTCACCAGAGAACCTTTACCTAGTAAAAGTCCCTTGAGATACCATTAATACAATGTAAAATATTAACTTTAAATTCAACTAATGCAATCTTCTATCTGTGCATTAAATTTAAAAAACATTAAAACTGCAACATTCTGCCTTTACTGCAAAGCAAGAATATAATTGTTTCTTACATGGACTTGAATGGCTTCAAAAATATATGTGACTATTGGGAACGTATTTATAGTCTCATGATTTCTGACTTTTCAAATTCAGTTTATGCTTGACCACACTGTGAAAATAAAGAGCAATGTCCATGCCCTTGCATTTCTGGTTGCTTACATCTACAAACGAGTTTCACCTCCATAGTTAAAAGCCACAATAAATATGGCCCAGTATTTTCAGATGCCCAGGCTAAGTACAGAAATTCTAGAAAGTTTCTGCTTTCTGTAATCATAGAGGGGTCTCAAGTGGCACAGGAGGGAAGATCCATGGCTGTAGAACCCAGCGTGCCTACTTGTATCATGTACCTTTCATCAGTTGAAATTTGATTTTTCCATGGTGTTGTACTGTGTCATGTTTCAGAAATACAGCTAGATACTGGATTGTGGGGTAGGGATGGTTTTGTATAAAATACATATAAGAGGTCCTTAGTTATGTGTCCACATCTTAAAATTAGCATATTATTTTAGGGGCTACTTGGTGAATGCAGCCGAGACTTACTTTCTTTCAATGAAAAGATTTCTTAGACAAGCCACTAGTTTAGCATATACACTATTTTTTGTCTCAAAACCAGAAACTTTGTAAATTATACACATTTTAGAGAATAGTCTGGAAAGTAAATATATTCTGCTTAGGGACAGAGAGGAATGTAGCCATAAACTGGACCACTTTCTATCCACCCCCATAAAAACCCACTTAGTTTAAACAGAATTCAAATATATCAAAGATTTTTGGATTGAAAAATTTCTTCCATAGGCATCATGAAGCCTTCCAGCATTAAGACACCGATGTTTGGAAGTTCTACAGTAGAAGATGCTGACAACTTCTCCCTAGCTTAATTCTCCTCCATGCTTTTTCTTAAACGCTTGACATTACACCTTGCTTGTGAGATACTAAATTGTAAATGCTTTCTCTCTGATACACATCTTATGCTTTTATTCTGTGAACAGTGAGGTAGTTTATATGTAACCAAGCTAGGCTTTTTTGATGCTACACTGGGTTAGGCTTCATGGAAGCCTATAAACACTTCAGCATTTCATTAGTTGTCCTAGAGTGTTTAAACAACATCTCTCATTAATGCATGATTTTGGAGACTTAGCTTGCTGAAACGAGCATGTTTAAAAGTTACATATTGTACTGGTTTTGGCTGGGATGGGATTAATGGTCTTCATAGCAGCTCAGATGGTGCTGTGTTTTGGATTTATGGCCAAAACTGTGTTAATAACACAGGGATGTTTTTGTTATTGCTGAGGAGTGCTTGCACAGCATCAAGGCCTTTTCTGCTTCTCACGCTGCCCCACCAGCAAGTAGGCTGGGAGTAAGAAAGAAGTTGGGAGAGGACACAGCCAGGACAGCTGACTCAGAGTGACCAAAGGGATATTCCACACTGTTCAGCAATAAAAGCTGGGGAAAGGAAGTGGAAAGGGAGACATGGGGAGTTATGGCATCTGTCTTCCCAAGGCCTGCTCTCCTTGGTAAGTACCTGAACAGCTGCCTGCCAATGGGAAGCAGTGAACTAATTCCTCAATTTGCTTTGCTTGTGCACACAGCTTTTGCTTTACCTACTAAACTGTCTTTACCTCAAACCAAAAGATTTCTCACCTTTACCTTTCTGATTCTCTCCTCCATCCCACTGCAGGGGAGTGAGCAAGCGTCTGTGTGGGGCTTAGCTGCCTACCAGGGTTAACCCACAACAGACACAGCCTAAAACATTATTTATGAAGATCATTTCAAGAACTTTACTATTCTGTACATTCTAATTAGCATATAGGAGTCAGATAGTTTAGCTTATCTTTAAACCAGATCTTTCAGGGGTCAAAAACAGTTAAAAACTTAAGAGGAAAATAATAGAAAACCGATAGAAATATTAAAGTTTCTGCAAGAATTTTTGATGACAGGCAAACCAAATTTAACTATCAAATTGAGGAAAAATTGTGTATGAACTAAAGGAAGCAAGACTCAAACCTATGCATGTTGACCAACAGTCACCAGAACTGATTTCAAATGTAGTTAAGGCTGAATCAGGCACCTTTCCGCCATACAGGAGCTAGTAGAAAAAACAGTTATTAAAACTTTCAGCACTTTTTCCTCTCATCTCTTGCTTTGCAAGGCTTAAGTTTATCCTGTTGACTTCTGCAATCACAGAGAAATGAAGCAGCTAATAGGAACAGTGAACAAAACAGTGCATAATTAGGATCCAGTTCAACACTTGGTTTACAACACCATTATCTCAACAAGAAATTTTGACCACAAGCAAGAAAAAAAAACGTAAAGCATTGCCAAGGAATTAGATTAATTGTTCTGCAATTATTTTAAACCCCACAAAGAAATCTCCTCTAAATACTAAAATGTGTTCAGCCTACCTGCACATCTCCTAGAACAGCAGTACAATCATCCTAACCTCCCTTTGCCGTCAGTGAAGAGAAAGAGAGGAGCGATTTGGATCTCATACCCCTCTGTGAACACCTCAGATGTCCAGCCTCACCCTACCTGAGCCTGGGCTTGCATTCCTGAACAGGATGCTGTGCTAAGTAGAGCAACAGAATAAATATTAAACCTCAATAACCATTTGTTTTTTCTCAAGGCAACGTATCAGGCCTTTATTGTGAAGCCCTACACGTTTTTCTTTTTTTCTTTTCCAAAACTATTTTAATTACTTTTTTACCTTTCAGGTGTCCAGCATAAAGCAAATGAGATTAACTTGATTTCACTATCTGCCTACAAGCTAAGGCAAGTACCTGTTGTACAAGTCACTGCTGATTTGGGAGGTAATTTAGTTCACTCCCAAAACAGAAAGTATAGAATTGCTTTCAGACATGAAATCTACACTACAAATTCCCCCCAGCCAGGAGAGGGAATGCCACTCTAGTAAGGATTGTTGGCTCTTGTGAGACTATTCAGTTTTCCCTCCCCTTCTTCAATAATAAAGCACTCCTAAGTGACAACTGTGGGAATTTTGTTTTAATTACAGTGTCCTGCTTGGCAAAGAGCTGTACACAGTGACAGCAGTGGGAGCCATGACACTGTTATCTGCACAAGATACAATTATAAAGATCTGGATTGCCATTTCACAGAATCATAGAATTGTTCAGGTTGGAAAAGACCTTTAAGATCATCGAGTCTAACCTTATCCTAACCCTATTACCCTATTTCTGATGACCCACCGAATTTATCTAATAAATATTTTACTTTTTATAAAACTACTTCTCAATTCACTAATTGAATACACATCTTTAATCCCCTCCCATAACTTTAGGAATACACCAGTGTTCCCTGTAAGTTTTCCTCGTGCATAATAATATCCAACTGTGGAGATACCATTGCAAAGTCAAAGTTCAGCAAAATCTAGAACTCAGTGGGAGCTGAGCAGAACACACCTTGACATTAATGTAATGCCATAACATACTGGTAACAGTTGCTACCTTTGAGCTCTAGACTTAGTTCTTGTTATTTATCATAGATTAAAAAATAATTCAGCAGAAATGATAGTTCACACATGAAACAGAGTTTAAGGATGAAGAAATTTTCTTACCAGGAAATAGTGTTTTTTTTAGAAATGAAAGGCAAAGTTGAAACATGAAAAAGAAAGTTAAAAGAATAATTACACAGCTGTTTTTCCAGTTGTTTCTATTTGCCATGGTATGAGCACAAAAAGATCCAGTTTATTTCAAGAACAATTATTCTTTAGGACAGAAATAAAACAGTAAGAGACAGTATTTAAGAAGAAACTTCTTCTGAGGATATTATGGGATCATTAGGTAACTGTCAGGTAGAGTCTGAGTTGGCTTTGTTTGCAGGAAAGAGGTATTTTAGGGTTTCTTCATTTATTTGTTATAACTTTACTTGAAATAATCTAATTTTGAATTAAATTACAGGCCACATTCCTTAACCACATATTTGATCCTGTCTCACTACTGTGGCATTCCTTTTAGTATTACAAGGATACCTGAGAAATCTTCAAATCATTAGCTGGCAACTATTCTGCTGGGTATTAGTTGAGCAACATTGTAATATTCTTTATTAGAAAAAAAAAAATCAAGGTCTGTGATCAGTATGCCAGCAACTCGATCCCACCATGAATATTAATTCATAATGGTTACAGTAGCAAAGTACTGCACAGATGTGAGCAAGGAGATTTATTTGAAAAAAAAAGAAGCACTTTTCAGTGCAATTTCCCAAAGAACTATGAAATTAAACAATAATATGAGTTAAAGGCATATTTAAAAAAAAAATACTATCTCTAACATCAGTCAGATTATTGTTACAGAAGTTTAAACTTCATGAATTATTAGCCACAGTACAGGGTTCTCCATGGGCAGAACATTAAATTTTCTGAAGGAATTATAGCTTATTTCAATGAAGGCACTGAGAATTGCACTTATATCTCAGATTTAATGTTCAAACCTCCTGTCTTATTCAATGAACTCCTTAAGCCTGTGTTGTCTGGAATTTTTTCACCATTTTTTCAGAATTTCAAATCTTTTTAAATCAGAAAACAAACTCAATAAAACCGAAATATTATGAAGTATTATGTAAACTAACCAGTCACTGAGTATATATTATTGCATTTTCAATATAGTACAGGAAAAACTATATTTTATTTTGTAGAACATTGCTACATTTCATTCTTGTTTCAAAAACAGGATTTTTCTTTTGGTAGTATTTCCTGCAGAACAGAATAAAATCTGCATTCCTCAGTTCTGCCCGTGCCAGAACAGGCCGAGTGTCCTTCCCAGTGACTTCCCCCTAGGCCAGCACCAGAACCACAAGCTGGCCCTCTGCCCCACTACTGCTCACCCTCTGTTTTGCTCAGAAATGTGCTAGGTTTGCCTCTCCTGAGAATGACCAAGATTAATAATTATGTTTTTATTTGACATTGCTTAATCACCAAATAATTATTCCAAAACTGTTAGTGCATTCAGATGCAGTTCACCAAGTTTGTTTGAGAAGTGACTGTCACGCTGGGTTCACAAGGCAGGATGATTCATTAGACCACAGCAGGGTGCATCAGATCTGGGCACGTGCACAGTGACAGATGCCTCCCACAGTGGATTTCAGATCTGCAGAGCACGTGTCCTGCCACTTCAGCGTCACCCAGGAACATTGCCAGTCCTGATGAACACACAGTTCTTCATAAAGCCAGTCCTAAGTACCTAACTTTAGGATCTTGTGTTTCACTTTATTCCTGCCCTCACTTCCTTACTGTTAAATGAGATAGTTACTACTACCTCCCCTAACTTACTAGAGGAGCAAATATAGTGATATGTATATTGAGTATTGAATATAATGGAATTCATGAGTGAAAAACTGTTTGAGACAGTCTCAAAAGTTACTCTACCCTACAGGCTGTTTCAAATTAAAGAAAAGCCATTGAACAATTTTCTTGACTGTGGTCTGAAGAGGTGTGTGTGAAGGAGGATGATCTGCACAACAGGGCAGAGGAAGGGAAGCTGGTGTGTGGGAGTAGCTGCGACAGAGGGAGCGGACCTGCCAAGGGCTGAGGAGGGGCTGGGATGATGCTGAGTGCTGTGTAAGAAGGCACATACTGGAACCAGAGGCTGAGAATGGTGTAAAAGACACCTTGGGGCTTAATCCTTACCTGGATCTCAGGAGGCTGCTGGAGTTGTAGTAACGAGCCTTCTCACTTTTGCCTTGCCTTCAAGTGATAAACACCTTACTGCCTTCTCTCGTTGCAGTGTCTCCTGTGGTAGGTCTTTGTAGGAGAATGATAAAGAGAAGACAGGAGTTTAAACTGCTCTCCTCCTCTTACAAAGTTTTGATGACGTAAGAGGGGTGAGTCTAAGCCTGTAAATCATCATTTTGGGAAATTCTACAGCCTTGCCTTGAATTTTGAGATGTTTGGCAAGAGCTCCAAAGTTACTAAGAAATGTAGCAACATGTTAAATACACGAACAGCACTACACTGCCCCAAAGAACCTGCCATCTGAAAACTGCTCAGTGAACCAACCAGCAGTGAAATTATTGACTAGGGCCAGAATCGTGCAAATGTAAGCCAGCACTTCAGCTCTTCACTGGGCAGCATTTTCAGCAGAAATGCCCTTGCATGAAAAAGCAGAGAGACTGAATCACCTTTTTCTCTCCTACTGGGAAGCATTATGAGGAGCCAGAAAAATCTCACAATGCCTCAAAGCCAAGCTGTACCTGTTGTAAACATCATGAAAACAGCAAATTTCACTGTTACTTATCTAACTGGTGTGCAATTAAAAGAAATATTTCAAAATGTTGATATTTAAGTGAAATGTCTTGTACCACTTTATAACAGACTCAACAGGCATTTTCTTGAGAATATTTATGAATAGTGACTTCGTAAAATCTGTAAGAGAAGTGGTCTAGAATCCTGGGAGCTATGCCAAGTTTTGAGTCCAGGAAAAGAGCACTCTCATGATGTGCAAACAGGACTAGAATCCAGAGCTCTTGGAATTTAATCTCAGCAAGCAGTTTTCTGCGTGTTCATGGCACAGAGCACAGTCACTGTGTGCCTTGTTTCACCAGCTTAAGGCATGCTGACATGGTGCACTGTGTAGGTCCATCACTACTTGTAAGATGATGACGACTTGTATGGTAATTGTAATGTTCTTCATCATAAAACCTGTTTGCAGAGTAAGCAGTAAAGTGAGATCATACAAGGGAGACAAATTCAAATGTGGTTCCGAAAACAACATAAAAGACCAAAACGGTCAGCAACAGGACTCACACTGGGCCCCAGCTGAAAAATGTTCTGTCCTGCAAAACAATTCAGAGTACTGTACTATTTTCTGTGATTATTATACCCTGTTTTTCACTGACAGTGGGATCAACCCTCACACATGTGGACATCAACAGCACTGTAGGGGCTGGGGAGCCTCACACATTCTCGCTTCTCTCCTACAAAATAGTCCTCTACCTCCCCCTTGGCCAAATAGCAACGGTCCTGTTACCAGGAGAGCCTTCATCTCCTGTTTTCATACAGATATGGGTCATTCATGGGTGACCTGGACTCCAACTTTTGTAGATATTTCTATAGATCGACATTTCTTAAGTAAGTCCAAGTAAAAAACAAAACCAAACCACCAAATCATATATGGGAAAGGACATCCAGTAAAAAGTAAAAGGTGCCTAGAGGAAAGGCATAATAATCCAAACCAGGCTGAGTTTGTGATTAGTTATTTGCCTTTCCTGGTGCCTTGACGAGAAGAGAGAAATTGGCCACAGTTGTGGCAGGATCATTTTGATGCCTCATTTCAGTGGGAGTTAGGCATCAAAATTAATTTGAGTGAAACACTTTCGTTTGTTTAATCTGAAATGAGAAGTCTCAAAAATTATTAAACGGCAGTTAAGTCAGAAAAATTCAAATGGAAACGATTACTCTGATAGATTAAGAATACTTTTGCAATAGGGCACGCTTTTCCTTTTTTTTGGACACTCTTTCTGTCAAGGCTGATGACTTTCCTGTAATTTGCCATCTCCACCATTTCACAGAAGATGTCCAAGCCTAGATGTTTCGAAAAGAAACTTCTTAATATTTCAAAGCACTTTTGTCATTTCAAATACTGTGAGAGTTTTTAGATAAATCATAGGTTTTTCATTGACTAACAGTTGCCTGTGCTATCTGCATTTAAAGCGGAACTAGGTTACCTCCACAAGCAATCCCAGAAATTAGTTATCTGTGGCATTCAGTTCAATACAAAAGATCCTCTCAGTCCGTTTCTGAAGGTACAACAGCAATTGTTGCCATTTGTTATTTCAACCAGTACAGTCTAACTGCTCAGGCAGAACCATTTCAGCAGCCTGCCAAGCAACCAAGAGAGCAATGACATGAAAACTTTGTCCTCTCTTACTTCACTTCATACTGACATTGTCATCTTATCTAGGCATTCTGTAGAGCAATGGGTTTGAAATCACAAACAACTTAAAATATCTGTATTTTCTGAGTACAGCTTCCTTCTGCAGTATCAAAACATGCCATTTGCTTCTTCTTCCTAAAATAAAAATACTCCAGCTCTGTGTTGCATGGAGGATTTACACAGACTATTCTTCTTGGGAGTCCTGGCAGCTCTTCCTGCCTGTTATCTGTGACCAGAAGTGAGCTGATGTATCAGTTTTTACAGGAAACCAAATCAGCAAATGTCACACAGGCAGCAAAGCAGGATATAGTAAACCAAGCTCCATATATACATCCCATGCTTCCTTTATGCTGTTAAAGCTGAGAGTCAAGTGGTGAACAGCAAACATGGGTATAGGGGATAAAGAAAGCTGAAGTGCTTCATAAATCATAAAACCTGATTTTCCATACAAACGAGTCAGCTCAAAATGTAAGCAACTGAAGATGAACACTGAAGTGCTCAGGATATCGCGTGCCGTAGGAGTCAGAATACTGCACAAAAGGACCTGTCTGTCTATACCCTTAATTTTTGTTTAAAAATTCTCCTGCGTGAGGTACTTAACTACTGCACCCAAAGCAGGAAACTTCTGTAAGGCTCCTGACATTGCAGAACATGCCATCATTCTGATTTCACTCATAGCCCTGGCTTACTTCACTCCTTTTATAACACAAAGAGGTAACTTTGTATACAGACACAAGATACGGCATAGTTTACCAGCAGCTGAGGGTTTCTATGAATGAGTCCTCTCTACACAAAGCACGTGTGTCCTTCTAGAAACAAAACTTTATTATTAAGTATTCATTTATTTGCACAGAGTCATCACCTTTTTTGTCTCTCCTGATTGCATCATCCACCTTAAGTGCTAATTTGCTCCTTTCCTTCATTCTCTCCACCTTTCTTAAGTTCTTGAGATCCTACCCCACACCATATCCCATTCCAATGAAGCCAAAGCTTCAAATATTTGGCAGTGAAGTACTAGAAGCAAGATTACATCCATTTCATCATGGTCCTTGCTTGTCATTTCTATTCCAAAGTACATTACCTAAAAAGATTGACTACTATATTGCATGTTTTTACCACAGATACCTTTCAACAGCTGCTACTTCAGTTCTGTGTGACAAACAAATATTAAAAATAAAACATAAAATAGAGTAGTAGTGATGTATAGATAACAGGTCTGATCTAGCTGAGAAACGCAGACCAAGTATTTCTGGATAATTATGGCAGGCTAGATCTGCAGACAAGGTCCCTTTTATGGCATAATATCATTTACAGTTTTACATTGGGAGTCACAATCATTTAAATACCAAAGAATCAGTGAAGCAAAGATTACTATCCATGCAAAGCAAATGCTAGAAGTGACATCTTTATTAATACCTGAATACAGCATCCTCCTGTCAAAAAAGCTAAAGATCCTCCCTTACCAACCTTCTCAAATGAAACACAAACCCTTTAGGTTTGCAATGCTGATACTGATCTTATGAAGAACCTATTTTTATTCTTAAATTAACCCAAGGCTATTTGACCTCAGTGATCAAGTCCTCTTTCCCCCCCCCCAACGGAAAATTTAAAACTTTGTGCCCCTGATGGAAATAGAAAAATCAGGTGATCTTGATATTCTGGTAACCTCAGTGCACAAGGTGGGTTTATATGTTCTGTGAACATGCAGACAATGCTACAGCTGTCCTGTAAGATCCCAGGGCTTAGGAGGGAGTAATGAACAAGATATTTTTTTGCAGACTATGTCAGTAAGAAAGATTTTTAAGCCTACAGGATTTATTGTTGTGGAACATGCAGTAGAGATGCTGACAAAAAACAGTCTGGTAGTAATGAACGAGGAGGTCAAATTCCTTAAGAGTGCAGTGGAACCTTCAAAAAAACAAAATTGCAACATTCTTTTTTCTGACTGCTGCCTATATGTGAAAGTGCATTGCAACAGTAGTAACAGTTCTGCTGTTAAGGATACAGAAAATCAACTCCAGACATCTACGACCCCGCATCAAAGACCTTCCAGTCCCTTGTTTAGGAAGAGCAAGTGTGCAGTGCTGCATTCACTCTGGAGCACTCTCAAAATACCTGACCTGGAGTCAGGCCTCTAGTGGCATCCCCTAGCACAACAGCAGCACAGGATACGGTCCCTGTAAGCACGGGTATTTAGATCTGGATATTTTTGCAACCCATCCAGGGAATGTGTGATGCCTGTCCTGTCTTTTACTAAAAATATGAACTGAAAGTAGTTCTGATCACAGAGCTGCTACTTATTTGGTTAAATCTGACTCAAATGTCTTCCAGAAAAAAAAACAAAGGGGGGGTTCCAAGATTATAAAGAGAAAACAGTCAGCACCAGTGTTATACAGGTGGAACGACAAGTGACTAAACAGACATCATTATATCAAATTCCAACAGCTGATGGGGACATTATCACTGTTAAGACTCAGATTCAGCAGATGCTAAAACCATTTAAGCAAGATTATTCTCTTTGAACTGGGAGGAGGGGGAACCGCAAAGTACCCATTAGTGTCCTGAAGCATTTTAAAATTCAAACTTAGTGAAGAAAACAGACAGAAACAAATAAAGTGACCATAAACTGCAATGATGACAACAAGATTCGTGGCAGACCATGGGAGGATTTTGCAGAAAATCTTCAATAGTGAAACATGATTTCCAAATACTGAGGAGAGCTGTGCAACACAGAACTGGCTGCAGCCTGAAAGACTTGTTGGTAAGTGTGACAAGTTGAGGTGTGTTAGGAAAAAAAGGGAAGTGCAAACATAGGAAGGAGATAAGACACAAAATAGGAGAAAAATTTCAAGATCACCATGTTTTTGAGTGCAATAGAGCTATTAATTTCTTTGAAAATGAGCCAATACAAATGGGAGAAGGAAAAGACTCACTTCATCCACCTAATACTAAAATAAATTTAAAAAGGAAAAAAGGGTTGGTGAAAGAGGCTTGTTAAATAGGATATTTTGAAGACCAGGATGGGCACTCCCAACATGATTACAAATGTGCTGCACTTTGGCCCATTGCAGACTCCATTTCTTATGAATGTGATTCTCTTTTAGCTGGGGGCTGCCTTTATGTAAACTCTATTAGAAAAATAAATCATTGAAATGGCCCAAAATAATAACAGAAAAATATGACAAGGCAACTGGTTAATAACACACATACCATGCTAAAAAGACAGAAACATACTGGATTATGCTTAAGTTGAAACTCTTAGAAGGTCTATTACAAATTCCACTTCTTGAAAGGGTAGCCTAACTGGGCAGCCAGGCATTTCTGGCAGAATATTGTGTTCAGCACAGTGCGACACTTTAAAAACAACTAAGCTGTTACTTTTAGACACTTCAAACTATTCTATTTGCTGTACCTAAATGGTACAATTTAAGCCATCATAATAGCCTCCTCTTGGGTGAAGAAAGAGAAAGAAACTAAGAGCTGATTATGAGATTTTGGTTGTTATCCTTGGAGTCATTCCATAACAAAATATTTTTCTAGCAGTTTAGTTTCAAAGATGAGGCCAGCACATGTCGAAGACAATTGTCCCAGCAGCACTGACTGACTGACTTATTCTTGGAAAAGCTTAGTCTTCATCTACCTGTGTGGTAAAAATTGCAGCCATTCAGTAACGCTTAAAAAGTTATCATTTCTATTTTTAACTACTTGGAATTTATGTGCTCACAGTAATCCTCCACAGAAAAAAAGAAAATATTTTCTGTTCTAAGCAATCCGTGGTATTCAGGAACTACACCCCTATGGCCAGAGAATTTTTGTGTTGTATTTTGTCACAGATTTAGAAACTTTTTCTTTTTCTTTTTTTCCAGAAAGTTGCAGAAACAACCTATGCTCTTGAAGGACATGTTTTCACTTTGGCAGATATAAATTAACACCTGAAAAATCTAGACACAAACTTTGACAAATGCAGGGTTGGAATAGCCTGCACTTACACTATGAACAGTCACCTTTCTCCCACACTCCTCCCCATCCATCCATCATCTGAAGTCCTTAGTGATAAACTAGAGTTCACAGACTGTACAAAATCTCCATCAGAGACAAACGAGACTGCAAAAGCTGTTAAATGCATGGTCTATTTGGAATGAAAGCTGAAATGATCTCTGGGATTGTATAAGCATAATCAGATTCTTAAAAGCAACACACAATGTAGAGTGAACCACTCCTAAAAGTTTATGATGGACTTGCCACACATACTAAAGTAATTGCCTTTCTGAATCCTGTAATGGATAAAAATAGGAAATAGGATGCAACTGGCAACTTGTATCATTAAACCATTTGGAACTAAACTTCAGTCCCCACAAACTGAGGTGCTGTTTTCCTGGGTTGAAACCTAGCCAATTCCCTTCTCAAACTGTACCACTGATGAACAAAAAATAGAGTGAATCAGAAAATGATGATCCAAAGTTAATGACAAGGTGCTATGTGAAGAGTACACTGTAGGCCAAAGTGACATTACAGAGACTTGAAAAATACAAATCCCAACTACAGCAGTTGTGTGACTGAGTCAGGGATGAGGGGAAGAGATGGTACTTTACAGATAAAAGAGCAGGAGTGTCTGCATTTGTGAAAACAACTTAAAGGCTCCACAAGACAGCTGTGTTATTGTGGAAGCACAATCTGCAAAGCAAAAATGTCCAACCATAAGAATATATATGTATCTATATTTAGAAGTAATTTATTATTTACTAACCATTGGTATTTATGTGCATGCTTACTATAAATATTAAGTATGAGAAAGTACATTAAAAAAGGACATAACCATTAGGAAGCTCATATAGTATATGGAACTGATTGAATACATGTACAGAAAAACTGGGATTTGGATTTCTTGTATTCCTGCTCCTGCTGAAGTACAGGATCCCACTGAATGCTGCTCAGCTCAGTACTGTTTACAGATATATGATTAATTCCTTTCTATCTACTATCTGCCCTGAATAAATAAACCTGAGCAACAATCTGGTGTCAATTTGAGCCTCATGCATAGAGAAATTCAAGGGAGTGTACTCTTGTAAGAGAGAAAATTAGGGACTGGTTTGAGCAACCAAGGCAAACAGCTGCCCCCTGAAGTGATCACTGGGACTCTGAAACCTTGGAAGGAACAGCCAACACTTACAGGAAGGCTTGATTATCCGGAAGATAAGAAGTGCTCAAGAGTAGAAAGCATGACTGTTTTCATAAAGAGCAAGCTTACTAAGATGAATTGCTAAGTGAAAATTATCTACTTCATAGTTAAGTGAGCAGGAGGAGTTTAAAAATTACTTATGTGTCATTATCCACACAACCAGATAATATAAATCATGATTCCACAGAAGCTGCAAGAAATTTATTATGAAGTAAGACTGTGGACTCTGTTGAAGCAAAAAATTATTTAGTTTTTTTTTTTTCCTCAGTGCATCAGGAGGGAAAAGAGCCCTCTGAACAAACACACCCCCCAAACGAGTGTCTTTTAGACACCACCTATGCTTTGTCTGAAAAACACCTTTTGAATGTTTCAATAGCACGTTTCAGAGAGGTGGTTGGTACCAACCATGTGTTCTTACACAGTTCCAGACTTCACTGTCCTTGGCTAAGCTGAGACTTCCTCTCGTTACGTAAAACACCATATTTTTTATGTAAAACATCAGACCACCTATACTCATCAAGCCACAAGTTTTTTGCTGCAGGGTTTGCCTAAACTCTGCCACAACCCTTCAGCATCACCTACAAGAGTATGTCACCAGGGAAGCAAAGAAAAAGGCTAAATTGGGGAAATTTTCACAAGTCTAAAAGACATTAAAATCAAGGAATCAAAATGTTCACACTTCTTTGCGAAGTGCAGTAAATTGGATCAGTCTGACACACAGTTTGCATAAGTAAACATGTCTGCACGCTCCACAAATACCTGAGGATGCATGAGGCAACTGGGGCAGACCATCACTACAGGCTAGAAATAGATTCCAGAGTGATTTCAGTACCAGTCAGGGCAGATTTGTTTGCTTATTAGCAAATCAAGCTTAGAAAACCTCTATGGAATATACTGTATAAAATTAAGTGGCCCAGGCATAAGTACATTGTAGGGTCTAATTTCTTGATATGTATGCTTCCTGTAGCCAGAAAGTGGTAAACAAGACACCCTGACTTCTCAAATGAGTTTCTACTAGTGAACAGTGACACCCTGCTGACAGCATTTACCAACCACACAACACATTTCTGCTGGATTCAGCACCTCTGTCAGGAGGTCCAAAGTACAGCTGCTATGGTAGTGGATGTTGCTGATCTCAGGAACATGGGGCCATGAACACCAACCTGCATGGATTTTAGAAATCAAACACACATGCATAAGGACTCAAAACTCCTACTTAACAGGGTTAAGCAAAGTCAAAGCAAAATATAAGGTCTTACAGTCACTACCTACCTTGTATTTCATATCAATTAAGGAGATCTACTATAAAGATACTCTCAATTTACAACTGGAAATATGTATTTCCCTTTTTTCCACCGTACGATTTTCTGCCTTATTACATGTTGTCCATGTATACTCCCAACATTGAAGTGAATTTTATAAAGTGCAAGTCAGCCTTAATTAGTGACAGTTTCCCCTCAAGTTCTCACAATGGCTTATTTCTAATTTCTCACTTAAAACACAGATGACAACTAGTATAAACCAAAATTGCCATGAACTAAAAGAATTCAGATAACTTAAATCTACAAATGTTGTGAGAGGTAAGTCTTTATCCTGCAACAGAGTAGCATTGTAAGATTTTGAAAAACAGCTACACTAACAAGACAATGCATAAAGGTTCCCAGCTTCATCATGCATATGAAGTGACTGCTATGAAGAGTTGCTTTGTTTAATATGAACCTGTTCATCAAAAGTTTAAGTGAAGATAGTTGGTTTGACCCCTTACACATAGACTGATGCTTGTGTTACGGTTTGCCCAGATGCATGGCAGCAGATTTTACAATAAGCTTTACATACCATGGAACAAACACTCAAAATAGGCATCTCAACAGAAAAACACTTTCTGTCTGAGAGGGGCACTAAAGCAGAATCAGTATTTATTCCCCCACCCTCCTCCAAATCAGAGACATTACACATTTCATTTCTACACAGTCTGCATGACTCTTAATTATGTCTACTAAATCAATATTCTCTTGAAACACGGAGATTGAAATCATATCAAATCACCCCAAACTTCACATAATCACTTACACTAAGGTGTTTAGCTTCGATTTTTTGGAAGACACCCTAAGAACAGGCCAAGCTGATAATCTGCTGCTCACTGCTCCCAAAGTCCCATAATGATCTCAGTTACTTACATCAGTTTAAGCAAGAAACCTGCAAAGTTTAACATTGTTTTAAGAACACAGCATCCATCAGGACAATCAAGCTTCAACTGTGACAGTAGTATAAGCAGTAAGGTAGATTCACAATCCCGGCTTTAGCCTGACGTTCAATGCGTTTCACAAAGATCAAACAGCCAAGTTTTACCCTACTTTGTGTTACTATCATCAGAAATGGAATTAACTGTGCAAATTAACTGTCAAGCTGCCAGCAGTACTTACTGATCTGTAAGCAAATGTATACATTAGACTGTATGGATAAGTTGCTTTCATTTGTTCTTTACTACCCCTTTAAGTTATTCATGCCATATTTCTTACCAAAAGAAAGAGGACATGCAGCATACTTGAAATAAGATGTAAAATGTATTCCTTGGATTTTAGGTGAAGGAAGTTAATTAAAGATAAAAAACTTTAAAGTTAAAAATAATATAATCTATGTGTAAGTATCATGCAAAGAAATCCAACAGCTCAGAAAAACCAAAAACCCACCTCCACCCCACCTGAAATCAGAAACTCTGAGCTAAGTGCTTCTAACAGACCTTGCACACTGCATCTCCAAGTCCTTCCAGCAAAGTAAGTCCTTTTCTGATTATTCTTCCCTGAAATTTATAAATCGACTTTGCGACATAATGAACTAAATAATCCAACTTTAATATTTTGCATTCATACCAAAAACAATTAACAGTTTTTACAAATAGTGTTATTTACTAAAACAATTCTTGTACAACAGTGCAGTATATCTAAATATATACATATGCCAACATCAAAGGGAGCATCAAAACAAACAAAACCAAAAATGCACTTTGCTACTGTGTACACTTTATTAAAACCAAAGCAGACTGCAGCAGGCTTCTTTTCTTTTTCATGACAAAGACAAAAATTATTTGGATTTCCAGAAGCACATGCAGAATAGAAAAAAAAAATCCTACCACCTTTTTTGCCAAGGTAGCAGCATGAAAAGTGAACTTTAGATCTGCAATTTTACATAGTAGCAAACGGAATGTATTTAAACACAAACACTCTAATTTAAGAAACAAGGCTTCAAAAACGTACAAAGTCTTTTTTACATATTGAAGCAAAAAGTTCAGATGTCAAGGCCTTCCTATGTTTTACTATGGTGTTGGATATTATACACATGAAGGTCAATATTCTTCATTGCAGCTGAAAATGAAAAAGGAGTATCTGTAGGTTGGAGTTGGTGAGCTCTACTAAGATTGAATAACAGAGTAAAAAATGATTCTGCCTGCTGTTAGCAGTGGAGGTTTTTGTAGCAATGGAGGTTTTTGTAACTTTCATGTTACCTTTTTCTTAAAAAAATATCTCCCAATTTTTAACTGGAAGAATTATGCTCCCTTGTTCTTCAAAACAGATACCTGCATCTTCTCCAAAGGAAGCTGTAGCTATGCAACTCAAAGTGTAGCTGCTGTCATTAGAGATGTTCATTTTCATTCTGTCTGTGAAACCCAGCAGACAAGGAATAAGACCTTTACATGTAACAACTGCACAAATATATTTGAAATATGAATGAAAAATAAGGTGATATTGGAGAAAATTGAAAAAATGGAGAATGAGGTATTAAGCAGTTCTCCAGTGTAAATCTGATGTTCCTGCCATCTAGATGAAATCAGAGAACTATAATAGCAGCCTAGATTTGATCACCAAAATACGTACATGCTATTAAAAGCAAATTTATGTCCTTTGTCACATCTAAGCATCTGCAATCTGGCAGAATTCTCTGAAGTTCTGGTTACTCAAATTCATTTCAGCTCTTCCCACCTCAGAATTCATGAATAGCAACTGTACCATAAGGGCAATATGCTGCTCAGCACCTGTTGAGAAGCATGCAGTAATTCTTATATTTTACTCCTGCTTACTTCTGTCTGTATGTTCTTTGGCCAGTGACATTACATGGGTACATGGACACTACATGGGTACCAGTTACTAAACAGAGATGGGTAAATATGTTGCAACTGTTCCTGCAACTGCACACTCTGGAACATACTGCCATGACATCAGTGTAGCCAATTTTAACACACTGCCTCAGTATTTTTCCTGGGATGCTTTACAGTAAATCTTGACATCTTTATTATGGCCACAGAAATTGAGATGATACACGCAGGTAAACAAGCTTTGCTTATAGAAGTTAAATGCACAGAAGGCACTTTCCAGAATTTGCTCCATCCAGTTCATGATAAACAAGCCACTAAAATACCCCTTCTGGAGTGAATTAACATTTTTGTATTCCTTAATGAAAGGGTTAAATAACACAGGTTTATACAAAATATTATTAAAAAACTTTAGCCTTTCATTGACAATTTACATGTAAAGAAACAAGATGTTCAAAAATTAGGTGTTCTATTGGAACAAGAACAACATATCACTTCCAGGGATTCTTAACTTCCAACGAGATTAACTTCCTGACACTTCCTTTATTTGCTTTTCCATACAGTAGCTGTACATGGACTTTCCCCCTCTCACCCATATTCAGGGTTCAATAGCATAGTAAGAACATACGTTAACTTGTTCACAACAACACATAAACGAAGAATCTCAGAATAAATCACAGCAGAGAAGCCCCAGCAATGGCATCTCCATGTTCATACTAAACCAGCTGAGAGGAGGTGGATCAAAATAAAACTGCCAAATTATCAGTTAGAGAGGACATGAGAGGATGGGTGAAGGAATTAGTGCAATAACACCATCTAGTAAGGTAGGAGGAGGCATCACTTCGGAGTATCTAGAAAATGAGACACAACCAAATGAGAAGACAAAGTATTTTTTTTCTGATAAATGAGAAAAAAATCAAGTAATAGAGCTCCCAAGTAAATTTAATCTGAAAATTATATCTGAAATGGAAAACATAGGATGCAATAGAAACACTAAGACTCGGAACTTAAAAATCTAATGATTTACTGCACCAGTTGTGGACAATGAAAACTGATTCTAAGTCAACTAAAATTCATAATTTGTTACAGAAGATACCTTAGAGCAGTGACTCTAATAAGGGCATGAAGGAAAATTAGAAGTGTCCCTCTTTTTTTTTTTTCCAAACTTTTATTATACTGAATTTATAGCAGCACTGCATTTTAGAAGGTGTTTTTTGGTCACAATGAACACAAATGAAAGGCGATTTTAGTTTTTCTAAAGATGCATAAATGCCCAAAATAAGTAAGTTGGAAGGTAGAAAAACTTAAGATAGACCTAAGTTTTCAGTGTTCAAAGGAGAAACCAGGAAATGAGCGTTTCTGTGTGTTAATGAAAGAAGACTTTCAAAAATTTTAGAAACAAAGACAAATTAATAACCTAATGTATTTTTGCTGAGTCGTATCAGTACAGAAGTTCCATAGGCCCTTTTTAGGGATCACGTGACACAACATGTGAAAACCTAGGAATACAAATAGTCAATGTCAGATGGACTATTTTGATGCTTCAAGCTCCTCCTTGAATCCATGGAGTAAAAAGTTACTTTCACTTTTGTATAGAAGTTATAGACCTCTCTGCACATTGTTTCTCTGATTTTGGAATACAGTATTTAAAGCATACAGACAACACTATCTAAATGATATTACATGCCTTTTCTAAAGAAAATAATCTCCTTAGTCTATTAACAGTTACCTATGACGATATCTCAAAATTTGGGGTTTTTTTTAGTATTTCCTTTCAAATTTCACAAACTTTTGTGATGATACCAAGTACTTCAGTAATGACAGTTTGTGAGGGTGCTTAAGAATTCTGGAGAAAAAACCCTAATGTTAAAATACTAGTGTCAAAACAGCCAGCTGGCTAGAACATACTCAAACTGGAACACATCAGCTATGGGCACGTTTTGTAACCACCCCAGTTAGAAGTTATGCAAAGGAGTAATCTGAAAGCATTAACAGGAAAAATACCAGTATAGTGAAACAAAGGCATGTTAGGTAACTGTGACCAGACACAAGACTGTATGGGATAGCTGAGGTCAGCTCACGGTATGATGTACAATTGCAACATTTAATTCCAGAAGCATCACACTAAAATACAGCACACAAAAGCAAACCATTTCTGACATACACACTAACAAGACTGAAAATGCAGATCTGATGTTGAAGCCATCTAGTACTGCTCTAACTGGAGTTAGAGTAAATGGAAAAGGTAAGAGGAAACGAGGATGCGTTAACAGATTGAACATAAATGCAAGTAACAACAGTTGTTTGTACAAGAAACTCTCATCAGGCATATCTAAAACGCTGCCTTCCATCACCATGTTCCTTTTGCAGCACCTCAGCTGTAGAAAGAAAATACCATGCCATATAGAGCCACCTGGCTAAGTTACTGAGAAATGCAAGGGTTTAAAAAGGCTAATGCATGTTGCTGCAGAAGATAATTCAATGTAACCTGAAAGTGAATGAAATTAAGATGCCTCATAAGCTATTCACACTATAGAGGGCTAATAAACTTAAGTGATACAACTGGAAATTGAAATAGATTTTTAAGGCAGAAGTGTTTGTGTAAGAACAGTAAACAGAACAAACTGCTAAGCAAGGCCACAAGAGAAAATAAAGCCCTGAAGGTTTGTTCAGCAAAGTGATTTAAATGTCCATAATTCTCCATGTTTTAATTAAGAAGACTTGAATAAAGTAGTGTTATTCATGTTGTGTGTTCCACTTTAATACTCCATTGTTTCTCCTCCAACTTAACTCCTCTGTCTTTGGTGTAATCTCTACCAACAAACATAAAATACAGTTCTGGTTCTCATTGTAAAAAACAACTTGGAAAAAATAAATTACATGCTTCTCATGACAAAATGCAAGATCCTGATCTGTTGCATGGTCCCATTATATGTTTAGCAGCCTCTGAATAGTAGTTTTAAATTATTAATTATATCTGAAGCAGAATCATAATTTGCTGTTATCCCCCCAAATCACTTCTTAGTTAACTAGTTTACTTTGGTAGGTAAGCCATCTAATAGTCATGATACACTTGTGTTCAATTCAAGAAGTAATAAAACCTAGACTCAGATAAGTTTGTGAATTCATATATATACCTTAGCTTGTAAGTGTAACCATGATATGCAGAATTACTGCTTTTCCTGCATTGGAAGAAGACATCACATCTGTCATAAAACTAGACAAAACTATGAAACATGGTTGTCAGTTCATGATTAAAATAAAATAGTAAATTATTTTTAAACTTTGTGTTAAATATATTCACATGATCACCATAGCTATACGAAATGGCCACTATTGCAATCACACACTATATGTACATAACATATATGCCACAACAGTTTGTAAGTGTTGAGTTTTCACAGACTAGCCAATTTTACCAGACATAAATAATCTTGTACCCCTTTTTAGGCATTTTAAAAGGAATTAAATGTCCTAAATATATCTGTTCCTCTGCAAAATTAAAAAAAAAATCCTAAAAAGTCAGTGCAAATTGAACTTGTTCACCAAGATAGATTCTTATTAAGCTGAGGATAAACAAAGTGTAAGAGATTAAAGGAAGAAACTCATAGAACTGTCAACTGCCTTTAGCAGAGGTTAAAGAAGATTAGGAATCGGAAGTCCTGGATCCTATAGCAGAGCCTTTTGTGAGTAACTATGCTGTGGTTGTTGAGGTGGTGGAGGCTGTGGTTGTTGTGGAGGTGCTTGTTGACTGCCTGCTGTCTGTGGCAGAGCTGTAGATGCTAAGTTATAGTTTGGCACCTGGGACATACTAGTTCCAGCATTCTGATAAGCAGCAACATCAACCGTAGCAGGTGGTGGACTATACACTGAAGCCTGGTTAGAGTAAGTATTTCCAGCAACAGAGCCAACCATTGCACTGAAAAACAAAACAATTAAAAACCTGTTGAATTAACAAACAATTTACCAACAGATCAGCAACACTTTATTGCTTCTTCAGCTGTTCTATATATACACACAGAAAAATCTCCTAACTCAGGACACTTTGCATATTTATAATATTTATAATACTTATAAACTGGATTTAAAACTAGACTGTCAATCTATACTTTGTTTTATTTTGATGTGCAACATGGAATCCCATCTATCTTCCATTCTGCTAATGAAGAAAAACCCCCAAAAATCCAGGCAACTGTTTTAAATAGAACAAGTCAGGTGAAGTATGCAGGAAGTCAGTTCATCCATATATGACCTACCACCCCAAATAAGTAACTTTGGGGGACAGAGACTAACAAATGCTTTAATAACTCAAGGTGGATGTCTCTCCCAACTTTATAAAATAAAATTACTTTATACAGAGAGGAAAAAAAACAGAACACCCCAATTTTTTCCTAGGTCAATTCAAAACATTTTCACATTCGAGGTAGTTTAGCCACATCTAAGCATCTTTGCACATCTACCCAAAAGAGAAGGCCACTTGTAGCTGTTCGATATGGGGAAGCTGCACAAGTTTTACTAAGTTTTCATAGCCCGTTCCCTTATTTTCCAAAATAGCAGAATTCTCCCCATGTTTCCACAGTCAGATATGTGAAAAGAACAATACAACATACACTATCTCAGAAGTTAATGCAAAGCTAACTAGAGCAGCAGATAATCTTCATCATAAAATGTATATTAAGTTATCTAAAATAAAAAATGATCTGTTATGTCTAATTTTCTCTATTTTTTCTTTTACATTAAAAAACATACTAACATTATATATTTCTTTAAAAAATTAAAAACTAGAGAAAATTATAAAAACAACAGAGAAATCTGAAGTTTGTCAGGAATTTTTACCAAATACACAACACCAATAAAAACCACACTGGAAATAATTGCACTGAAGTATCTTTCTGTTGTGTTTAAAGTCACATTTCTGTAAGAAAAAAAAAACACACCTCCTTTAAACATTATCTGTAGTCCTTCATGTTTAAAGAGATTTAACCTTGAATAGGAAAATAAACTTTACAATTACTTTGTGTAAGACGTCTGGGTGGGCTGACCAGGAAGTACTGAGCTGGCAGATGGATTAACTGTGCCTTGGCTGAGAGAAGAGAGTTGTTCAGGAGGAAGACTATAGCCTTGAATATGGCCCATCTGTGCACTCCCTGCCACCAAATACGTGTTACTTTGAGGTTGCCCTGGATAAACCTAGGAAGTTAAATAGGAGAATATTAAAAATAAAAGAAAATTTTGTATGTAATATTTGACTTTAGAATTTAAAGACAGTCTCTCAAACCTTTTATTACAGATGTCTTAATAGAAAGCAATGTACTGTCTTCTATTAAGTGCTGCAGTATGAAAAAATTACCAGATTTCCAAACGACATTATTTACATTTCTAACTCAGGCTCCAGTAACAAAAAGGTCAAATAGTTTACTGGAAAACTTGTAGTCCAAATTTTACTTTAATGACTCATACTAACTCATAAAGATACAAAATCATAAAGATATAAAATAACTCATAAAGAGCTTCTACTTTTGACTGAAAATACTGAAGGATTTAGATCATGTAACATATAGCAGTCCAAAGCAGAATACTTTTTAAAGCCCAGATAACTTTCACTAAGTAGAATCGCTAAAATGCAAAGTCAATAATGTATTATTTTCATATCGTTAGTTAACATATTATTTCATGTAACTGTTGAGACTGCCATTGTAAAATTACTTGAGTGAGGCAGAAGGGAAAAAGAGGTCTTAAAAAAATTTCAATTCAAAATAAGTTAATGTTTTACAACTGGCTACAGGGAAAGCTTCCTAGTAGATGTGTCATCTGTGTTCTAAATCAAGACTGAATTTCTAAACTCTATGCTTTTGTTCAACTATTATTTGGCTTAACACAAATAACTACAAGAAATTATGAGGTCTCATGCACAATTGAGTTCATGTAAGTTTACAATATACAGCCGTCCTATCTTAAGATCCATGAATCTCAGATGACAACACGGCTTATCAATATCGCAAAAGAATTTTAGAAAGCAGTAAATACATGAGACTTCCTAAGTTTTCAGAACTTTATACTGGTTCATCTTCACCCCAAAATCCAGTTCTTCCCTTTAAGAATCTCCAGACACGTGACCATTTATAAAACATTACAATTATTTGACAGTGTCATGACATGATTGCTTATCACGTATGAACAGAAGACAACGTTCCTCTTAATGACACTGCAAAAACTTCTTAAAATACACTGAAAGAAAGTACATATTTGTAGGAATCTAGAAGAACTAAATGTGCTTCAATGTTTATGAAATACTGCATAGGTGTTAAGTTGGTGTGAATTTTTTTTTACTCACTCAAAAAGCAAGTAAATCATTGAAAAAACAATTTTAAACGCTACATATTCCTATAAACAGAAAAAGAACACAGCAAGTGTGCTTAGACTTTAGAATTAAACATTTCAATGCAAAAAAGACCTTTTAAAAGTACCATAGTATATGAGTAAGCTAATAGTTTTTAACTTCAGTAATTTAAACGCTATAAAAAGGAAACTAAAAAAAAGACTGATTTTAAGGGTGGGGAGGGCAAAATCTTGAAGAGGAATTGTACTCCTTTGGTTCGTTCCTTTCTTCGAGCCATTATGCAAAAGCCTGGCAGCTCCAATTTTAAATTTCATGTGCAACTCCCATGACAGCATGAGCTTTTCCTTAATCAAAAATAATTGAGCAGAAAAGAACTAAAGGTTTTAGAACCTACAAAGGACAATACTCCAAAGCTTGCAGCTAAAAATAGACTTTTTTTTCTTACATATTGTGTTGAAAGAAAACACTGCTTTTTCGCTTGATATTATCTCTGAGGGAGGAAGGTTATTTTAACCTAGCATTAAGGTAAGAAAAATCATAAAAAGACTTCATATATCAGTATATGTTTATTTTGGTAATCATGGAATTGTCAGAGTTGGAAGGGACCTCTAGAGATCATCTAGTCCAACTCTCCTGCTGAAGCAGGAGCCCCTAGAGCACATTACTCAGGACTGCATCCAGGTGGGTCTTGAATATCTCCAGCGAAGGAGACTCAAAAACCTCCCTGGGCAGCCTGTTCCAGTGCTCTGTCACCTTCACTGTAAAGAAGTTTCTCCTCATATTTAAATGGAACTTTCTGTGTTCCAGCTTGTGCCCATTGCCCCTCGTCCTGTCACTGGGAACTACTGAAAAGTCTGCCTCCATCCTCCTTGCACCCACCCTTTAGACACTTAAAGGCATGAATAAGGTCTCCCCTCAGCCTTCTCTTCTCCAGGCTAAAGAGTCTCAGCTCTCTCAGTGTTTCCTCATACAGGAGATGCTCCAATCCCCCAGTCATCTTTGTTGCCCTCCACTGGACTCTCTCCAGCAGTTCCCTGTCTCTCTTGAACTGGGGAGCCCAGAACTGGACACAGTATTCCAGATGTGGCCTCACCAGGGCAAAGTAGAGGGGAGAATGACCTCCCTTGACCTACTGGCCACACTCTTCCTTATGCACCCCAGGATTCTATTGGCCCTCTTGGCAGCAAAGGCACACTGCTGCCTCATGGATAATTTACTATCTAATGTAATGTAGAGAAGTATACTGTAAAACAAAAAAACATTTGAGCAAGTTTTGTGAAAAAGTCAGCTCACGTGAAAAACTGTCATTAATAATTTAAAAGAAATCAACCTAGCTCGGTATGTAATTGATAATGTCAATGGCTGTTAAAGGTTACATACATACCTGAGAGCCAGAAACACCAGATGACTGCACATAATACTGTGGATTTTGTAGTTTTGCATACATGGAATACATTGGGTCTTCATTCACCAGTTTGTTATACAAAGAAAGAGCTTCCATTGCTTTAACATTGAGCTCTGAAAGTTCTGAATGTTTCCTAGAAAATATATTTTCCAGCTTATTCTACATTTTATATAACTTCAGTACAGAACAAACAATACAGGAAAACTTTCATGAGGGGTGATAAGCAACATACTCTTACTGCCTGTGAAGCAATGCCTGACAAGTGCCATAATGTTGAACAACACAATATTATAAAATATTATGTGACTAGGAAAAAAACCCTTCCGACCTCCTCCCAGATGAAAAACTACTAATAAATACACTTATTTTCTTTGCCAGTATTCACAGAAATTATTAAGATATCATTAACTAACACAGAGGTCTTTCTAAGAATGAATCTTAATTTTACTCGAAACACATGTACTTTTTTACCTGTCTATATCTTCCAACTTTTCATCTATGAGAGGTCCCATCTGGTGGCACATTGCTAGAACAGAAAGACATTAAAATCTATCAGAGTAATAAAGACTTCCATACTGCAAGTCATAAAGAAGCTTTATAAAAAATTATCACATAGAAACACGTAGATGCTAGTCCAATTTTTTTTATATCATTACTATAATCTTTATTCCAAAAAAAGCTATAGTAACACAAGCAGTGTCATGAACAATTTAAGAGTAAGATACAGCAGTTTTCAGTACTGGTAGAGTTCAAAAAGTATATTTTAAAAAGAAAATAAAAATACAGTGAAACAAAACACATGTAATATCTGAGGATTGTAAAATTTGAAACTATTTTTCACAAATATGTTCAAATAAATATGAAAGGTCCCTCTTCTTCAGGGAAGAAATTTGCCACTTCAAACTAGTTTGTGTGCTCAACTAACATTACTATAAAACAGGTTGCAATAATTCAAGTCATCTGCACATCAAAGATACTAATAGCACATTGTTATTGCATTGGAATCCTGTTTGGGGGGAGAGGGCTTTTTCAAACTACTAACACGTGCAAAAACCAACATAAAATCTTAGGAGAAGTGGAATGGAAAAGCACTGAAATAAAGAAAAATGCATACCCTGACAACTTTCAGCACAAGGACATGGGGTTCACATAACCGCCAAGCAAACCACAACTAACTAATAGAAAAACTGAGTTTGACAAATGTAAAATAAAGGGCCAAGGAAGCTGAAAAGGGATACTACTGTCTAGCCCTATTCCAGAATGCAAAATATGCCCACTTATCCTAGCAATGAACTATTTACTAATCAAGAGATGTGTTTAATCCCAAGAGCCACTCTACATTCAAAATGAGAGAGGAGAAAAAAGATTCAGGCATCAAAGGTGACCTAAATGCATTATAAGCAGCTCTGGAACACTGTTTTCACTCCCAGTTTTCCCAAATTAGAGATGCAGAAGATCCTGAAAGCATCTGGGCCATGATGGGTGAAAGGGCATGACTGATGTGTTCCTTGAAGGCAATACTAGATGAAAGAGCCGTTGTGTGAAAGGCACCCATCTGCTTCTTTGAACCTGGGATCAGTAACACATTGGCAGAAATGCTGGGAAAAGATGTAAGACATGGTCTAAGTTCTGCCTATTTTTTATGTATAACACAAAGTGTGGTAAAAGGCATGAAAAGGACTGCTTACATGTCTGTCTGTGTGCTAACACGATGACTGCACTGCTGCCAACCACAAACCCTGAGCTCTCCAATAAAAAGACATCAGTCACTAGACATCTGTATGGCAGAAGAAAATGAAGTGGTTTTTCGTCAATTGCTGATTAGTACCTGCCACCACTGGCAGGAACCCAAGATCCAAACCACATCTATTACCAAATTCACGGAAACTATGCCAAAAATAGTAGCTACCCAAGGCCTACCTGAGTGTAGAGCAAGTACAGTCTTGAATATGGCATTGTAGAACTATATACAGCCATACGCTTGGCAAGTGCTCTTGCAGGTAGCTGAGAAGCAATCATCTGCCTACATGACAGTTTTCAGATTCTAGTAGTCCTACAGTTTAATATAAAATTCAGCATTGTTCTAATGATCTCACAATGCATTTTGAATGAAGATCCTAACATATGCCACAGCTGGAGGTTGATTGACAAGCACACCTTTAATTTCTTTGCCTCTGTCCTGGACCAGATATAGGCAATCCACTTCTTAAACTAGAACTACATTTGGTACTTGAAAGAATAAAAATATTCATGTTTCTTTTTACCCTCCTTCAGCTTTAGTGGAACAAGAATATGTGCAGACACATCACTGATGTGCAGTTCCTAAAACAGGATTTCATTTACAGGTATGATGAACCAGATGGGTGTGGAAAGATGGGAGCTATCCAAAAGCTTACAAACTTGTGCACCTTTGACTGATTAACTGGAATCTGCCAGTTTCTTAACAAAGTCTGGTCCTGTATGAATTGTCAGTTTAAGCCAATATTCTGTGTCATATTGGGTAAGTCTCTTTATTTGACTCTCCAAAGCCCCTTCCAAATTTGTGCTGCATCTATCAACCCAAGTAGAATGGTCTATAATGCTTCTTTAAAGAGGTAGTATGAATTTTAGTCTAAAACCCTAGTCCAATTTGTAGCACTCTACTTGGCATTTGCTAATATTAAACTCCTATAGAAATACACATGCAAGTGAAAAGCATGTAGCACACCCACAGGTCTATTCTAAGCCTCAGCAGTATTTCTGCTTCCTCTCATGGATTCTTCTTTACACCTTTTACAACTCATGCTGTGCTACTCCATGGAGGAAAAAAAGTCTAAGATTGAATTAAGTATTTCTGGGTCTTGAAAAGGAAAATAATACGGAATATAGATACCCTGAGAGAGGAGCGGGTTTGTTTTAAGTCAAAATTTTGCAATTGGGTCTCTTAGATGTGGGAAACATGGGCATGTAACTGGGCTTGTTAGAGAGGGGCCTGGGTGTAGTAGCTCAGGACCTGAAGGGCAGAGTGCTAGTATTTTTGAAAACCAGGTCTATCACCCCTTAAGAGCCAACAGGGAAACACCCACAAAACACCTCAAGGGAAATAAGGGGTGTTCCTCTAAAAAGACAACCAGGCCAACAGCTCATCTGAAGTGCCTTTACACAAATGCACGCAGCATGGGAAACAAACGAGGAGTGGGAAGCTACCGTGCTGCTGGAAGGCTATGACTTAGTGGCCATTACTGAAACTTGATGGGACAACTCCTACAACTGGAGTGTGGCTATCGATGGCTACAAGCTGTTCAGAAGGGACAGGTGAGAAAGGAGGGGTGGAAGTGTTGCCCTCTACATTAAGAAATGGATTGAGTGTAAGGAAATGTCTCTAAAGAATAGCCAAGAGGAAGTAGAAAGGTTATGGGTCTATTAGAGACCAAAGCAACAAGGGGAACCTTGTGGTTGGTGTCTACTATGGGCCACCTGATCAAGGAGAACCTACTGATGAAGCATTCTTACTCCAGCTCCAGGAAGCATCATGCTCACAGGCTCTTATCCTGCTGGGGGATTTCAATCACCTCGACTATCTGCTGGAAAAGTAACACAGCGAGCTGCAGGCAACCCAGAAGACTCCAGGAGTGCCTTGAAGACAACTTCTTCAGCCAGGAAATAGATGGCCCTACCCGAGGGGATGTGACACTGCACCTGACAGTCACCAATGCAGGAGAGCTCATCAGGAACGTCAAGATTGCTGCCTGGGCTGCAGTCACCCCACACTGGTGGAGTTCACAGTCCTCAGGGATATGAGTCAACTGAAGAGTGGGGTCAGGACCCTGCATTTTAGGAAAGCAAATTTCCAGCTCTTTAAGAAGTTAGTCAGTAGAAGCCCCTGGGAAACAGTCCTCAGGCACAAGAGAGCAGAACAGAGGTGGCGGATCTTTAAGGATGCTTTCTATAGAACGCAAAAGATCTCAATCCCCAGGTGCAAGAAATCAAGCAAGGTAGGGAAGAGACCAGCATGGCTGAGACAAGACCTGCTGGCCAGATTAAAAGGCAAGAAGGAACTGCACAAGCAGTTCAGGCAGGGACTGGTATCTTGGGAAGAGTATATGGACACTGCCCAGTCATACAGGTATGGGATCAGGAAGGCCAAGGCACGGCTGGAGCTGAACTTGGCGACGGATGTGAAGAAAAACAAAAAGGGCTTCTACAGGTATATCAATCAGAAAAGGAACATTAAAGAAGGTGTCCCCACCCTCATGAGCAAACATGGCAAACTAGAAACAATAGATGAGGAGAAGGCTGAGGTTCTCAAGGACTTTTCTGCCTCGGCCTTCACTGGCTACCTCTCTCCTCACACCTCCTGAGTTGAAGAATGGGGACCAGGGGTAGGAAGTCCCTTCGACTGTAAGTGAAGATCAGGTACAGGATCACCTGAGCAACCTGAACATACGTAAGTCCATGGGACATGATGAGATGCATCCCAGAGTCCTGAGTGAATTGGCTGACGTAACTGCCAAGTCACTCTCCATGATATTCGAAGTGTCATGGAGACAGGTGAAGTCCCTGGTGACTGGAAAAAGGGAAACATTACACTCATTTTTAACAAGGGCAGAATGGATGACCCTGGGAACTATCATCCTGTCAGCCTCACCTCTGTGCATGGGAAGATATCATGGAACAGATCCTCCTAGAAGCTCTGACAAGGCACATGAAGGACAGGGAGGTGATTTGAGATAGCCAGCATGGCTTTACTAAGGGAAAGTCCAGTCTAATCAACCTAGTGGCTTTCTAAAATGGAGTGACTACATCACTGTACAAGGGAAGAGCAACAGATGTCATCGATCTGGACTTCTGCAAGGCCTTTGACACAGTCCCCCACAACATCCTTCTCTCAAAGTTGAAGAGATATGGGTTTGGTGGGTGGACTGTTCAGTGGATAAGGAATTGGCTGGATGGTTGCATCCAAAGGGTAGTGGTCAATGGCTTGATGTCCAGATGGAGAGGGATGACAAGCGGTGTTCCTTAGGGGTCCATACTGGGACCAGTGCTGTTTAGTATCTACATCAATGATACAGACAGTGGGATCGAGGGCACCCTCAGCAAGTTTGCAGGTGACACCAAGTTGAATGGTGTGGTCAATACGCCAGAGGGGCGGGATGCTACCCAGAAGGACCTGGACAACCTAGAGAAGTGGGTCTGTGTGAACCTCATGAGGTTCAACAAAGCCAAGTTCAAGGTCCTGCACTCGGGTAGGAGCAATCCTCGTTATCAATACAGGCCAGGGGATGATGTGATAGACAGCAGCCCTGCAGAAGGAGACTTGGGGGTACCGGTGGATGAAAAATTGGACGTGAGCAAACAATGTGCACTCACAGCCCAGAGGGCCAATCCCATCCTGGGGTGCATCAAAAGAAGTGTGGCCAGTAGGTCAAGGGAGGTGATTCTGCCCCTCTACTCCACTCTCATAAGACCCCACCTGCAATACTGTGTCCATCTCTGGTGTCCTCAACACAAGAGGGACATAGACCTGTTGGATCAAGTCCAGAGAAGGGCCACAAAAATTATCAAAGGGCTGGAGCACCTCTCCTGCAAAGACAGGCTGAGAGAGTTGGGGCTGTTCAGCCTGAAGAAGAGAAGGCTCTGGGGAGACCTTATAGCGCAGCCTTCCAGTACCAGAAGGAGGCCTACAGGAAAGCTGGGGAGAGGCTGTTTACAAGGTGTGTAGCGATAGCCCAAGGGGCATTGGTCTTAAACTAGGGCAGGGTAGATCTAGACATTAGGAAGAAGTTCTTTACAATGAGGGTGGTGAAGCACCGGAACAGGCTGCCCAGAGATATGGTGGAGGCCCCATTTCTGGACACATTCAAGGTCAGGCTCAACTAGGCTCTGAGCAACCTGACCTAGTCAAAAAGGTCCCTGTGCACTGCAGGGGGGCTAGACTAGATTATCTTTAAAGGTCCCTTCCAACTCCATACATTCTATGATTCTACAATTCAATGATTCTATGAAACAGGAAGTGAGAAGATAATTACTGCTCAGGCCCTTTTCTCAGGTATGCTTGTGGTATGCAGATGAAGCTGAGGTAGTTTCAGCTTAGTTTCAATTTGTTTTGATAAATGCAATTGCTAGAGAGGAAATCAACAACAAAAAGCCCCATGAAATTTTCTCACCCTCAAGATGAAGCAATTCTGGGAGGTCTGGCTGGTCATCAGATGGATCCGCACTTTGTAACATCTGTAAGAGTTGATCCATTTTATCCTAAAACACAAATTGTCTAATTAGGGCACATGTGGAGAATTAACACTTTCAGGATAGTAAATTAAAGCAGCTATTTAAAATATCCATTGGGATCTCTTGGGATTTGGAAATAATCTAGACTAACTTTAAGAAAATACAAACCATATATGCAACTTCACAGAAATGAAGATGCTTGAACAAGGAAAAGTCAAATGATAAAAATTATTAGTAGTAACAAGTGGAATGTGCAGAATAGCCCTTTTTTCCTATAAAAAAACAAGTCCTTCTAAACAATCTTTTCTAAGCCGTTTCTTTTTTTCCATTCTAGTTATTACATTGCAATACTACCACCTAGTGGGATTAGTGCAAATGTTTTGATGGAATACATTAAAATAGTATTTTAAAAATAAATTAGAACTTAAACCTAAATTCACGGAAAATCTATCCTGCATTTTCTAAGGCCCATCAGAGCACATGAGCAATGTCATCACTAATATATATAAAAGGGTTTCTTTATGATGTTTGGAAGAGATACACAGTTGACTTCAGAATAAGTCATCCTTGATTAACCAGTTTAAGTGCAACTTACGTATTAAAATACAAAAGGGGGGAAAATTAACCAGCATAAACTCTTTAAAAGTATGTCTTGAAGTGAACTATATTGCTTAACCAAGCATTATATGTAAAGTATTAAAAATAGCTTTTTAGCTGAGTGCTGTCAAATAAATAGCCTTTAACAGTCCAGAGTTATATAGGTTGTATCAAAGCAGAAATGAAAACCACGTTTTTTCCTCATTAACCCCAGGAAATCCGGGAAGAAGCCAAATGAACTACTTCCTTAAAAATTGTACTATGATAATTTTCAAAACAAAACAAGACAATAAAACAAACTAACAGGGAAAAACAGAAGACAAAAGCTGGAAGGCACCTCAAGACAGGCCTGAGATAAGCTATTTGGGCAGATTACAAACCAACTTATATCTGTTGGAAGGAAGAGTATTTATGGCAGGAATTAAATAGTAACTGATTTTTTGCTTCAAAAAACAATGACTGAACTGTAGTTGAGAAAGCAAAAAATTATGCAGAACAATTCTAAGACTCCTGCAAGAGAAAGGAGGGGATAAAAAGAAAAAAAAAAAAAAAAAAGAAAAATGCAGGGAAAAACATCCTGGGCTGAGAGCAGTATCAGTACAGTGAGATTGTGTGAATCTCACAAAATATTGCTTAAAGAGCAACCAAAAGCTCACAGTTTTCAGAGAAGGAAAGAGATCGGACTGTTGGGAGACAGTGGTGGTTATTCTGGAAGTAAATCTAAATCAGCATTCAGGATGGGTATCACTGAGATATCCTGAAGTACTTAAAGCAGAACTTGAAAGCAAATGTGTCACTCCAACCATACTTCTAGTTTGGAGGTGAACAGCTTTACAGTCCTTGAATACAGGCCTAAATGGCATGCAGCTTCCAAATTAAGTTTCCGAAATTCCCAAGAACTTCAAGACACATGAAAAAATTAGAATACTGCAGATTTTTTTATTATTATTATTAAATCAACTTTCCCTTCCCATTCTCTGCTGATTATGTTTTCGCGATATTTCAAATTGTTTTTGAGGTACAGGATGAAAAGGTTAAACACCATTTATTTAAATGTACCAGCAGCTGAAAATCAGTACTTGTATCATGCTTACTTCATCAATATAAACTGGTTCAGGCTCAGGTTCTATTGTCTCTACTTGAACTTCATCACTGAACTGCACCGTTTTCTTCTCAACTTTCACTGTAAGATAAACAGGTAGATTTTATTTTCTAAAATAGAAATAAACAAAACAATGGCAAAAATGTTTTAACAGCTAGCATATTGCTTAAGTTTTTTGCATTTGAGACATCTACTGTGAAAATGTAGAAAAAAATTACTATTTTGTTGACTTTTGAAGGCCAAAACAATCTCCACAGACTTAAACAATTTTCATAAACAAAGCTGTAAATTGTAAAAGAGAGATCAGTTCACACACGTCAATAGAAATACATCTTAGCAAGTAAATGTCTTTATTATAGTCTCCCAGCACGTAACCTACTTATCAGTAAGTCATCAGGAAAACAGAATCAGGCACAGAAAGTGATTGGAAGAAACGGGGCTAATGAGTCAAGATAAAACTGGTAAAACTATCTGTGACAAACTGGAGCCTTCCTTTATTCAGAGCAAAGTGCAGAACTGAAAGTTGTCAAATTTTGCTGTTCTTTCTCTATAAAATAGTACCTGCAAAAGGATCTCATTTGTCTTTAGTGGAGGCCACAATAAAAAAGCTGCCAAATACTACTTGTACCATACTACTCTTATCAGCTAGTCTTACTATAGTGAACAGGTATCTCCTACAGCATGTAATGCTGCTTACCCACTCGTCACATGGGCACGTTCATACGGAGATCACAGGAGATTAACCTTGAAAACTCATCAGATTTACAGAAATCAATTCTAGCATCTTCAAACCTTGTCTAATATTTATTGTTTAAATATAAATATATAGAGTAGGTTAGATTTATATAAACAGATAACAGCTAACCAGTATGCAGAAAAAAAAAATCCTTCAGTTATGGCCACACATATACCAACAGTATGTAGGTTTCCTGAATTGTTTGAACAGTGGTAATCTCCTCTGGCCAGGAGCCTTCAGTTTTTCCTTGATTAGACGTACACCACTGCAACCAGGCAAAAAGGCAAATGGGAAAAACCTGCTGTTGCCTACATTTGTCTAGGTGTCAAGAGAGTTGTCAAATGAGTCTCAAGGAAGCTAGTGGCCAAGTCAGCAGTAGACAGCATCATATTTTTCAGCAGATGCCAGCCTATGCAACCTTGGTCTGACACAAAGATATGACTCTTGCTTTTGAGAGCACAACAAGGGCTCCTCAGTTTTACTTTGAGTATCAAATTAACTTGCAACCAAACCATATCCCTTGGGTCATGGCAAGGCTTAACATGTATATATAAATGTAGTGTTACTTACTCATTTCTGGCTCAGCAGAAAGATCAGCTGTTACAAAATTAGATGGAAACAATCCTATTCCCTGATGAGTTTCACCTTTCCACCAATTTGGATCACTAAAGATTAAAAAAAAAAATTAAAAAACCCATACTCACGTAGAATTTTCTTAAGAAAGTTCTTTACAAAGCACTTATATTACTTGTACATAAACACAATTTGTATATAGGCAGAAATCTTTATATAAGAATCTTTACGCAATCACATTTGTATGTAAAAATCTAGGAGATAACTTCAGTATTTAATATGTAAATATCTTTTACTGCAATTGTATTCCAATGTATGCATCTGCATAGAAGATAAAATTATTTTCAATTTATTTTTACTGTCTAATATACTTAAGTAGGCATTCTCTACAAGTTACCTGTCATCAAGGACAGTTATAAGTTCTCCAGCTTTAAAAGTTAATTCGTTGTCTTCAGCAGCCTCAAAATCATAGATTGCACGAACCTTTCGACCCTCATGTTTGTGATTTGTTAAAAGGCTTGAGGTGCTTGGATACAAACTGGAAAGCGTTGTTTGCTGTTGCCTTTGTTCTTTTAGTGACAGTTCAATAGCTACAAAAGAAGAGTTACTCACATTACATTTCCATATAAAAATAGGTTGAATTATATTAAAATTTAACTCTTAAAACTTTCAGTAACATTCCATTCCTGTTGCATCATGATCAAGTTCTGCCTTTCACTTAGAAATAATAGTAAAAAGCCAAAAGATGTTTTATAACGAGAGAGCACAATTCTGCCCATAGATTTACTGAGGCTTTCAACATGGACAGGATGAATAAATAGCACTTAAGTACAAATGAAGTGAACTTCACATAACTGAGTGAAGTAATCCAATTTCTATTTTTATATTATTGTTATTATCTTGAACTGATGTAAAGTATTTACATTCTCAGTAGCATTCACATAATGTTCAACTTTTCCAGATCGCTCAAAACATTAAAATGATAGAGCTGTTCATGTACACATTGTTTCTCTGTTAGATCAGGACCCTTTAGCCTGAATTCAAAGACACAGAATTGCACAGACTGGTTGAAGTTGGAAGGCACCTCTGGAGGTCATCTTGTCCAATCCCCTACCCAAGCAGGGCCACCCAGCACTGGCTGCCCAGGACCATTCCAGCCAGCTCTTGAATATCTCCAAGAATGGAGACTCCACAACCTCTCTGATTCCTTTGGCCAGAGAAGAAACCATTAGTAACATACACAGACAGGCTAATGGCAATTTCAATAAATCATTGCTATATTAGGTAATACCTAAACAAAAAAAACTTTCTATCCAAGATGAGAAACTGCAAACATCCACCAGCTACTAGCCCAAGAACTTCACTCATACAGTGTTACAACTTAAAGCCCAAAGCCATGTGTTATGGTTTGGGAGACCCCTGCACTGTGTTGGACACCTATCGGAGAGAGAGGGGGTCCTTAGCACTCTGAGAGACTAGCAGGGGTCAGTATTCCCACCCACTTCCTGTCACAATCTATAAAAGCCAGCAGAACCGGAAGCCGCTCTCTCCTTCCTCCTACTCCTTGTCCCCTGCCGGGTGTGCTGCTGGTTTCCTTCGGCTTCCCACGTGCTCACTCCAGAATCCACCTACATCGGGTGCTGTGAGGAGCTGTGGACCTCTTCTGGAGCGGCCCTGCGTTCCCCATATCCCTGCCATCCTTGAGATCGGTTTTGTATATTTGTATATAAATACTCACCCTTCCCCCCCACCCCCCGCCTCCATTTTCTCACTCCCCCCCCCCTCCGTTTTACCCCTTTTTGTTGTGTTATAGTAAACTTGTTTCTGGTTTCAATTTCCAAAGTTGAAGTCTCTCTTATTCCCCTTTCTGTCTTCCCTTGGGAGGGAGGAGGTGGGGGGTAATAGAGAGCAATTCTGTCCTCTGGTTGTCTGGGGTTCACCTTTAATATTTAAACCAGAACACCATGCTACATACAAGGGCTAACATTTGATGTCTTTACATTGCTGAAGTTTGACCTCAAAAACCAGTATCTAGACCATAAAGATCAAACGACTATAAGAATAACTCTTCATATGTCTGGATCATTACATGACCTTTAAACATATCTTAGTACAACAGTAAATCAAAATAAACCATCCTAGTTTTGTTTACTGGGACTGCAGTGAGACATTTAACAGCCACTTATACTTACAGCAATCAAAGCCTTAAAATATACTACAAAAGCAGTATTCAAAGGAATAAAAGTTTAAAGTTATACCCAAAATACTGAATCCAACTTTGCATGCAACTTTTACTATAATCCTTATTTTCTCCTTCCATCAAATGTTCAAATTGCAAATGAATGTGCTTCATTTGCCCCAGGAAGAGGGAAAATGCAAGTGCAGAACTTATACCAAACGTTTCCATATTGGAACATGTCATTAACATGAGATTTTGTAGATTTTTTTTACTGTGTTGTAGCATGGGAAAAAAAAAAACAAAACAGGAATTTTTCTTATTTTTTACCCATGGAATAGTTTTAATCTCTGACCCTCCAGGAATGGTACAAAAATGAAGGGATAGAAATCAAAACCATAATCCATAAATACACTATTTTGCTTCCTTCCTCTATGTGAATATTTGTTCCTGAACTGTCGACTCCCTTGAGGGCAGGCAGGCCTTGCAGAGAGACCTCGACAGGTTAGAGAGCTGGGCAGTTACCAACCACATGAAGTTTAACAAGGGCAAGTGCCGGATTCTGCACCTGGGATGGGGCAACCCTGGTGGTAAGTACAGACTAGGGAACAAGTGGCTGGAGAGCAGCGTGGTGGAGAGGGACCTGGGGGTCCTGGTTGATGGCAAACTGAATATGAGCCAGCAGTGTGCCCTGGCAGCCAGGAGAGCCACCCGTGTCCTGGGGTGCATCAAGCACGGCGTTGCCAGTCTGTCGAGGGAGGTGATTGTCCCACTCTACTCTGCACTGATGTGGCCTCACCTTGAGTACTGCGTTCCATTTTGGACACGATAATATAAAAAGGACATAAAGATATTGGAGAGTGTCCAAAGGAGAGCCATGAGGATGGTGAAGGGTCTGGATGGGATGACTTATGAGGAGCAGCTAAGGTCACTTGGATTATTCAGCTTGGAGAAGAGGAGGCTGAGGGGTGACCTCATTGCAGTCTATGGCTTCCTCACAAGGGGAAGAGATGGGGCAGGTACTGACCTCTTCACTCCTGTGACCAATGACAGGGCTTGGGCAAATGGCAGGAAGCTGAATCAGGGGAGGTTTAGGTTAGATATCAGGAAAAGGTTTTTCACCCAGAGGGTGGTTGAGCACTGGAACAAGCTTCCCAGGGAAGTGGTCACAGCACCAAGCCTGCCTGAGTTCAAGAAGCGTTTGGATGATGCTCTCAGGCACATGGTGTGATTCTAGAGGTGCCCTACTTAAGGACAGGAGTTGGACTTGAGGATCCTGATGGGTCCCTGCCAGCTCAGCATATTCTATGATTCTATGATTTATTTGATATTTACCAATATATTCATCACATCATCAAGTAAAATGCACTCACCTTTAGCTAAATCTTCCTCTTCCTTTTTGTTGGCTACTGTACCAGGATCTTTGGCAACTAGAGCTGGACTTGCTTTTGCCTGTTCAGCAGCCTAGTGAAAGTGAAAAAAAAGTGGGGGGAAAAGCAAAAGTGAAAGATATAAAAGAGAATTCAACAAAGTTCATCTGTATTAACCTGATATACTTTAGACTTTTAGATTGCCGAGCATTTCACACTTCAAAAGAATGTTTTATTAAGACAGAAGAGATTTCATTTTGTGCACCAAACACATTACAGAATTCAAGACTACAAACTGCAAAATACAGAACTGAGGATAAAAATAATTTGTGATACCCCTTAAGAACAACCACAAAATTTAACATACCTGTGAACCAATAGCTGGGAAAGTAACTCCTTGCTCCTTAAGATTTTTTATCATAGCAGATATTAAACTAAGCTGTGGATCATTCTTGAATTCATCAGTCCATTCCACCATAAGGGCTTTCAGTTTCTCACAAACTTTCGGATGACCCTGCAAGCAAAGTAGAAACTAGTTAAATAATGTAGGAATCTATTCTTAATTAAAATAATTTAATGTTACTGACAATACAAACTATCTAGACACTTTATATTGAAGTCAAATGTAATAATAAGGGATATCTTTATTAGAAAGGGAGAATAGTAAACCAGCATTGTGTTTGTACTAGTACAATACATATAAGGCCCAAGATACAGTAAAACAGGTTATATAAAGGCCCTGTATTATCTTCATTTCACATCTGTACTTAGTGTTTCATTTCTGTTATTTAACAATAAAATTAATTTGTATATTTATAAATTAATACCTACCTCCCCTGAACAAAATATATAAGTAACTGTAGTGTGTAGTGGCACTCAGGAAGTTCTTTCTCACAGCCACAGTCCTCCCAGTAATTTTGTATATTTCTCCCCACCACCAAATTCCCAGTCTTCCAAAAGTACATTCCATTCCACTTTCAGAATACCCCAATTTTCTGTCTGATTTAGCTTTTCTATGACTTGTATAAATAATGCAATACATTACCTTATTCAACACATTGCTTACTTCACTGGCAAAATCTCTTGAACAGACTTCTAAATGAAAGATTTTACCACAGTTTGATACACATGCTCCTAGAAGCTAAGGAAAGAAAGATTAAAATGCAGAGAATATTTTTTTTTTGTTTTGCAATATAATTTTTCAGGAATGAAAAGCACAAAATTAAAAAGAACCTACTGTTAATGCTTGCATAGCAACATGAGGATCTTTATGGTTCACTCTCTTCATAATAGAACGGAGACAGTCCTTAGGCCTAAAAACACAAGACAGATTTTAAAATGGAATAGAATGAACATTTCCTGTCACACACATGTCAATGCATGACAACATTAACAGACCACAAGCTCTCCTGAACATCGTCAGTAGATTATTTAGTAGCTTTTAAGTGCAACACAGAAAAAAAAAAATAACATTAACAGTTGCAGCCATTTCTATCTGTAGGATTGCTAGCTTTCCTTGTTATCAAAATCTCCCAAACAGTTTCACTAACTACAAAAGGTAAATACTCCAGAAAGGCACAAAATCCCTTACAATTAAAGAACTGTAATTATCTGCAGTCCACGAGCCTGCTCCTCTGTATTTCACACACTTAGCTTGCATAAAAATTACCAGCACCCTTTTGCTACCTTTTTTTTTAATTACCGCCTCTACATTCCTCAGAGTCTCCTTTCATCTACAGAATAACATTTAAAAAGATATGCGATGAACCATCAAGTGCTAAAAAAAATTGTTAGACAATTTACATTGAAGTTTCAAAACCACTAAATACAGAATTCAAGTCTTACCTATGTCGTGGTAGATAGAAATAATGTGAAAAGGAAATTTAAGAAAGAATTTGAATGGAAGTTTCAGACATAGTTTAACATAGTAGAATCTGTGTGACTTTCTGTTACTTTGTTCTGTCTTTAAAGATGGGGGAAGGCTGAGCAAGGCTGGGGTAGGAATTACAATAGGCATACAAGCATTATCTATTGAACAGCCCTGAAAAGATAACCCTGAAAGAGAATGGGTAGGAAAAGAGGAAAACAGAAGGTAAATTCAAACTAAGAGATTTTATGCATTCCTGGAGTACTTACAGTAACTATTTTTTGGAGGCAAAATTATTTTTCTACTGAGCTGATATTCAAGAACTAACATGAAACTCAGGTATAGGTTACACTACTGCTCAGCTATACTATATTTGGCAGCGTCTAGATTTTACAGAGATGTCCACTTCATATTTAGTAGCGCTAATTATAGACAACGCTATCACACAGCAAGACGACATGTAACTCAGGGTATAAATCTGTATAACCAATTACTACAAATGAAGGCTATAAGGCCTGTTATCTATTAATTATCCAAGAGTTCTCATTGAGTAAGTTGATTGAAAAAATAATACATGCTAAAATTTTCAGAAATAATTGCTTTTTTTAACCATTAATTTATGTGATATGAGCGCAAGCACAAAAAACTGCACTTCCATTAATTGTTAAGCCAGTGTTTATAAATGTACAACGCAGAATCAAGAGCTTAGCAGTTCAGGAACAGGACCATTAGCCCAAGATTTTTTAAATTAAGGAATCCAAAGTCTTATTAATAAAGTAATACAGTAACAAGAAAGCCTCAAAACCAAATGATCTTCCACATGTACCAAGTACAACTTTTAAAAGGTAAAAAACCCAAGAAACCCCTCAGTAATTCATAAAAGTGCCTTAAAAATATCTATTTGCATACACGTTTAACAGAAATTATGAATATCTGAGTGTTAATGTTTTAACATACTCAAACATTTAACAAAAATCTTTCTATTACAGCTACACCCCAAAAAAAAAAAAATTCAAGCTCACCAATTTTTTAGTCACACAGACTAAGAATCCCTCTTCTAGACATAACTGTAATCCTTATTTTGCTTCAGATTAATTCATCCTACAATTTAGTTTGTAAGTTATGAGAAGCCCTCTGCAAAAACCAGAGAGAAGGCAGGCACCCTGTGAGGAGAGACTTCTATTTGTTAGGCTGCAGTTCTGCTCCAATGATTCTACAATCAAAATTTCAGAGGCAGCACAATGAGTGTGGAATAACCAATCAGTAGGGTGAAAATAGGTCAAGATACAACAGAACCTATATTATTATATACTAATATATTTTAAAAAGATTAACAATAAATTTCAGTTTTAGGTTTACACAGTAAAACAATTTATTTGATCCTATTTTATTCAGCAAAGACAAAATTAACAGCAATTGGAATCTAAAATACCACTCTGCACAAAACATTTCATAGATTTTCAGGAATTTGCTGCTCATTTACAGTCTAAGGTAAGCAACCATGGGGCTCAAGACTACACAGGTGACTGAATTTTCCTCCTTGCTCCTTGAGAAACAAAGAGTTTTCTGGTCAGCCTCTTAGACATACACTGCAATGACTAAATGAAATGCTACTAAGATTGGGTAACTTGAGGGGAGAAAAAAAAATACAAGTTAGGTTGGAAGACTGTCAAGTAAGCAATTTTACTGTTCTCTCATCTATGAACAAGCTCAAAAAACAACCAAAGAAGAATCAGCTAACCAGAATACTGACTCACTGAGGCAGTATTAATCAGTGATTAACCCATAACAAATCAGGACAAAGTCAGGCAAGCAGCAATATAGACAAACCATTTCTCAATTGCAATTTTTCAATACCCCACCCATCCCCAACAGAGCATGCTGCAACAAACATTGCCATTTTCTCGACCATTGGTGTCTTTTCCCAATCGCCGACTTAATTTTTTTTCACCCATCATTTTTATCAAGTATCATTTGATCATCGTTTTATGAAGTTGTGATAGTTTCAGATGTAAACCCTGGTATGTCTCATGAATTAATAGAACAGGCACACCCATCTCAAAGCCAAACACAAACTTTGGAACTGGCTAACACTACACTGACTGAGGAAGAAAGGCAGGGTGAGAGGACAGGGGCACTTCAGGCTAAAATATGCCATATGTAGCCTTTAATTTTCCCTTTTTATGCTGGTTAATGAATCATGCAAATTTCATAATATTATTTCACTCAGAGCGGATAAACTATAGATTCAATTTTTTAAGCATTTTCACTACAGAAAACCAACACTACACAAAAATCTACACTTTTCCCATAGTCAGATGATTCAAAATGCCAGTCAAATATGACAAAAGCTCTTAAAATAAACAAGTTTTCAATAATGCTGCATAGAAAGAGAGAAAAAAAATTGCTTGTAATGGTAAGCCCTTTTTTAAAATCAGGTTTCCATGTTGAAAAGGCAAGTTGCTCACTAAATTAGCTATATTCCAAAAAAATAGAATGCAAACAATGTAATACGCAACTGCTGGGCTGTAAGAATTCCTAAAACAAATTCAGAGATCAAAAAAACATGTCAATTGTCTCACAGTTAGACAAATTTTAGATCATCTTTAGAACCTGAAATGTGAAACATGCAGAAAGTGTCAAGTTAATTCCACACATATGGTAATTCTTTATGTATGTCATTAAAGAAATATAATTAAAATATTGAATTTACTGCCCTTAAAGTGTTTTCTATGAAAATTCTTATATCCACTCTTATCAATTAGATTTTGAAAATCACAAAAAAATAGAGAAAATAGAGAGCTCAAACTTGCTAAAACCTGTTTCAGTTGGTTGGATTAAGGGAAGAAAAATACAATTTTTAGCTACTGGTGATTCTCTGTAACCAAGGTATTGCAATATGAAAATTAACAGTAGCAATTCTGTTACTGAACTGAACCTGATTTAGAAAATGTAGCAACTTTGTAGCATACCACATTTCTAACTATCACTCTGCATGCAAACAATCATAACAGAAGTCAAGGTTGTCCCAGAGAAATTTAGCTGGACATGACCAGAAGTTGTTAAGCTTTGTCAGTATTTCCAAGCAGCTGTCTTTTGCAGCTACATACATTTGAGCACTGTTCAGGCTAAGTTGCTCTCAGACTAATCTTGTGTATGGAAATGCTTTCAGTGAGTAAAGAGAATACTGAAGCCTTCAATAATAGTTATTCAGCATGAAAACACACAAGGAGCAGAGATGCAGTTTTACTAACATGAAACATTATTAACAACTTGGCAGCTGTTATCTTCACTACGGTTATACACGACAGCACAGAAGTCTCACTATGCCATGCTATTTATAAGTACTCTTCTGAGACCATTTCTAATCCCAAGGAATAAGCTTATTTGCAAACCTGTTCTTTGGAACAAAACTCCCAGGTGGGAATTTGCTGTCTGACATCTCATACTGTTTCCCACAGTCTTATAAGGCAATCCAAGTCATTCTCAGAGAATCCTTTCACTAAACAGCAGCAATGGCAAGTCTCTTTTTAAGGCTATTCTGTACCTGAATAGTTACAGGGAATGCTTGAACAAGATGCATTTAAAACATTTCCAAAGCCTAATATAACACTGAAGAAAAACACTATAGATACACTGAAATAATGCCTTTAAACTGTATTTTTTTATCTGATAATGCAAATTATACTTGAGCTTTTCATGTCCAAAAAACAAGAGCAAGCATAAAGTCTGTGAGAGAGCTCAGTGAAGAATCAATAATGGGAACATTAGTGGCCCATATTAAGATGTGCTTAATTTAACATCACAGTTTGAAAGTGTACATTTATCAAAGCCCTGATGCCAGAGAACAGCATCTCAAAACAAGGGGAAGAAACACAGAACCTCAGTGTTTTCTGTGACAAAGATACTGGTGGTGAGGACAAGCAGAGATGCCTTATACCTTGGTTTTAGCAAAGTTTTGACAAACAATTGAAGCTCATATAGTCTCCTTATCACCCAACTGGTGAAATATGGACTGGATATAAGGATGATAAGAAGGGCTGAAAACTTGCTGGCCTCCTAAGCTCAAAGGGTTGTCACCAGTGGTGCAAATCCCAGCTTGCAGGCAGTAGGTAGTGTAGTCCACAAGGATCTCTACTGGCACCTACACTGCTAAATGTCTTCACTAATAACCTGAATGATGGGAGGCAGTGCACTCTCAGCAATTTTGCTTGACAACAGCTAACTGGGGGGGAGCAATCAATACACTGGAGGACAGGAAGACTATTGATCAAGTTCAACAAGAGCAAGGGCAAGGTGTTGCATTTTGATGGTCTGCACCAGCAAAGGCCAGCAGCCAACTTAAAAAGTAGCTCCACAAGAAAGGACCTGCAGGTCCTATTGGGTGACAGGTGTCAGCAGTGCAGCCTGGCAGCAAAGACAACCAACCACATCCTGAGTCAAACCAGTGGTCATCACAGCCACCTGGGCCAAGGAAGTGACCTTTCCCCTCTGTTGCGCACTTGCAAGATTGCATCTATAGCACTGTGTCCAGTTTGGGTCTCTCACCAGTGCAAGGATATTGATGCACTGCAGTAAGTCCAATGGAGGGCTGCCGGGATGGTCAGAAGAGAGTCACATACCAGGAGAGGTGTAGAACTGCTTTCAGTTTCAAGAAGAGCACACTAAAAGGGGATCTTACTGCTTTCTACAACTAATTAATCAGAGAATACATAGAACACACAGCCAGACTCTTTCTTAGAGCTGCAAAGTCAAAGGACAAGATGCTATAAGCAAGTTGGAACAGGGGAAATTGTAATTAGATTCCAAGATTATTTATTTACTTACTGTGAGCGTAAACACTGAAATATTGAAACATATTGACCATAAAGGCTGTGAAAACTCTGACCTTAGAGGCATTCAAGACTTGACATAGTCTTGAGTAACCTAATCTAATTACACTTGTTTAGAGCTGGAGTGTTGGACTAGATGACCTCTGGAAGTCGCTTCCAACCTAGATTATGATTCTGTAAGAACAATCTCACACAAAGTCTTCTGAGTTTACAGTGACACTGCTAAAACATATCAGCTTGTTTATTCTGCTACATTAGTGAAAAGATGCTGTACACAAGTCCTAATTTTAACAGATCAGCTGGCAACCTGAAAGGAAGAACTGCAAAATATTTGAGCAGAAAATCCATATTTTCTCCTTTTACTTGTTGAGCTGTTGCAAAAGTCTATACCAGATAAAAATGTCATTCCTCACATCTGAGTATGAGACTGAAATAACAACATTTTTAAAGTTTTGGAAGGAAATTTCTAAAGTCACTTACCCTGTGCGTGACTGTCCAACTTTATCACAGATGTCTAAGATGAGGCCCCAGTCCTCTGCAGTGTTCATCTCACTGGTCGCTTTCTCTGATGAATAAAATAAGTAAATCAAAATAAAAATTGCAAACAAAATTGTCAAGAAAGATGTTGCAATATTACCTCTTCATATGTTGCTAAATGCATTACAAATATCTATATTTAATAAATTCATACATTAAAACTCTTGCATCTTATTATTCTTAATTTTCAGATGTTCACCTGTGGCCATAGATTTAGACTTGTAAGTAAACGTATATTCTGGGATCGTTTTCCCACATAATAAAGATAAACCCAGAATATGACAAAAGTAGTAAGTTACTGATATTTTTTTTTTTTTTCCCTTTTGGAACTATAAAGTTTAATAGGGAATGCACAATCAGTTTGCATTATTTACCAAACACTAGGAGAATGGGCACAGAATAGTACACAAACTTTGTTTCCCTGCTTCATATAATATTCACCTCTCAATATACAAAACACAAAATATGCATCAGCAATGAGTGCTATCCCATGGGGAATGTCTCAGACTACTTAGTTTTATGAAAGGAAGCAAAGATTTCCTACAAAAACTTCCAGGAAAGATTCATTATCCATATTAGCACTTGCAAAACTGCAGAGAAGAGAAGAGAATGACAAAGTCAAATGCGATCTCCAAAAGTTACCAGGAATTATTAATCACAAAGTCGATGGCTTGTCTTTATGAATGAGTTTCTCTGTCCTACAAATTGAAGTTAAGTTACTGTTAATTTGTTTCTTAATTCAGAACAAAAATGCAGAACTGCAAAGCTCTCTGATTATGCACTAAGTATTTCTGAGTAAAAATTCAACACTGCCATATACAACTAGGACGGTAACACATCAGTGGTATTTCTTGATGCAAGGAAAACAACAAAGCAGTATAGAGAAATCATAAATGGAAGTCAGTTCCAATTCTGTATATCCCCTCAGATAAGTAAAAGAGCACTGCCTCCTTTCTTTAAACCAAATGAGAAAACCATTTTGACTACCAAAAAAATGGGCATAATGAACAAAAATAAGCAAAATTCTGGGTAGACACCATGCTAACATCTAGCACTAAGATATACCAGCTGATAACCAACAACTTCATTTTTCTTTTAGTCTACTTTGTTTCAAATCATGCTTAGGACTAGTTTAGCTAACAGTCAGAGAAAATCTTTATTTTTAAATCTTGTTTATAAAAGAAACATGTCAACTCTGAAGCAAAAAATTGAAAGAAACACCATTATGGCAGAATCCAATCAGCACGACAAGAATGCAAAAATATTAGAATAGAGCAATGAGAATGTACCCTGCTTGGATCAACCAGCATTGTTTCTTTGCTCCAGGAATTTTACACCTTATAAAACAACAACAAAAAAAAGGCAAAGAAAAACCCATAGCAGAACCATGCGTTATACTTTTCCTGGTTATTTATCATTTTAATATAGCCAGCTCTCAGTCATCTGTAGGTAGAATACTTGTGCCACACACAGTTAAAACACCTGAACTGAATGCCTTGCATAGAGCCATCACAGGCCAAGACAGTCTTCTGTATCATAGTCCATGAGCACAGCAGCTGTACTGCTCCCAAAGCCAGCCTCAAGTCCCAGCCATTGGAACTGCTTTTTTGAAACTTGGAGCCCAAGGAGAGTTGTACCTGAACTGAAGGTGTGCCTGCACAACATCCCCAAAACTGAAAACAGCTGACAAGCACAGTCCAGAGACGCACAAAAGAGGCTGCATGGAGGCAGTTTAGTTCCAGGACTCCACTGTTTTAGTCAGTTCTGCTGGAGCTGGACCAGCTACAGTCAAAATGTGTCTGCCTGGATGCTCTCCAGAGCCCTAAGTACCCACTAGGCTCAGAGCTCACATGCAGCCTCACAAACCCACACTGCTCACTCACACCTAGTGCTGCGCTTCACTTAGCACATCCTTCAGCAGTCAGAGATGAGAAATCCAGTGGAACTGAAACTGTGACCTTTTCCATTATTCTACATAACAAACAGTTGTCTGTACTTTTGGCAACAATTGATCGTTCTTTCCTCACAGCGTCGTCAGAGAGAAATGGTGTGACAATCAACTACATCTTTTACAAACCAAAAACTAAAATAACGAATGCTTAAGGTTTAAAAATAATGAACTGTGTTTTATACTGATTTAAAGAGTTTGGCTAAAACTAAAACTAAGATGGTGATTGATGAAATCTCTGATCCATATCTACCACATCGGTTACAACCTCCATTTTAATTTGCAGTAAGAAGATTTTGCAAATTTATCCATAAGCAAGTTTTCTATCATGGCTACATTCCTTCTTGGAAGTTGAACATAGACCTGCATAAAAATTCATTTGCTTGCAACACCTCCCCCTTTGTTAGTCCGGATATTTCCTCCATCAATATACACTAGATAGCTTCTTACTAAACTTCAGTCTGAAACCCAGTTTCTTTGTGTATGTTCTGTCTTCTGTAGCAACAAGCATGCATTAATTCCCTTGGATATTACATGAATTGTAAGACATAAGAAAAAAAAATAATTGCTTCTAGAGTTGTAGCTAAAATTCTGTTTCAAACAAGGGCAGTTAAAAGTTAACAGCATACTGTGAATGTTAGCAATACACTACCTGACACTGACTGCCCACAAAAAAAGGTCACTATCTCTGTCAGAGCATTAGCAAGTGACTTCACCTTTCACCACTCTGTGAGCAGGACCAACAAAGACACTTTGACAAAATTTCTAGGTTGCATCAGTTTTTTGTAGCAAATATTATGACTATTTAAGCTACTTAAGTTAAATTACTTACACTATTATCACTTAAATACATGAATGTGCTCTCTTCAAATGTGACACACATTCACAGAAAAAAACCTGTGCATTCTGTATTTGCTTACCCTGACTAACAGCTGGCACCTTGCCAGTCTTCAGGTACAGCTGCCATGTCACTGTCAGACTCTATCTTAGTACCAAAATGGACTCTGATAGGGAGGGAAAAACAGACATTTGTACTTAAAGCCCTAGGGTAGTTTAGCACAGGATAGAGAAGATAACTTAAACTAGAAATGTTCTTCATCTTCCATCTCTGATCAAAAATAATTCTACTGCAGCAATACTAATGTTTACTTCAGATCCTATCCCTCCACCCCATCATTGTTATGAAATCTCGTTCAACTTAGTGAATGCCAAGCCAGGATCATGTAACATTTCAGATTTTACTAAAACAATTTTTAATCACAGCACTGGTTCCTTCATGAAATCAGTGTTCTTTAAAATGTATTAATCCTATGTTAAACACAAAGGAAAACACGACTATGGGACAGAGAAGCATACACGATGGAATTCCATCTCTAGTTTTATGAAACAGCTCTCTCCCATAAAGCTGTATCAACTCAAATTTGAGACAAGTTTCCTAGCACAAGCAAGGCCTACAAATTGATGTAGTAACTTTAAATAGTGCAAGACTATAAAATCATACACCACCTCAGATTGTAATTAGTACTTTTTAAATTTTACTACTGCTTTTTTCCTTTTGTTTGTATACCTAAAGCAGCATATGCCTAGGAAGACATAAAAAGAATATGGTAAGCATTACTTGTACTGCCCTACAACATACCTCTCAGTGACCAACAGTTTGTAACTACTGAGTCAGAAATGGTGCTTCAACCACACAAATGTAATAATTTAGTGTTCTGAAGCAAAACACATCACCTCTGATGGAAATCTCAGCTGTGTCTGTCTCTTCAAAATTTCTCAGTAAATTCTAGAACATAATCTCCTTCAAATAAAATATCTAGATGCTGAAATCATACTTCCAAACATGTTTTCTACCTTTTTCTTTTTTAACTAAACTTTTGAATAAAATTTATACAAACCTGAACACCTTCTAAAGAAAACACCATTCCTCAGTATAAATGCTGTCTAGTCTCACTGAAATACTGTACCAAAAACCCAGGAGAGAGCACTACACCTATGGATCAGAAGCCAGGCCAGAAAGAACTAAATATGTAAGTTACATTACTTATATATACTTACTTGTGGTGAAAGTACACTAGCTCTTGCATGGGCTCTTTTGGGTTACTTAAATAAGCCAGCCTCTCCTTGTGTTGTAAAGTTAATCAATTTCTGTTGAGGCCCCATTTCCCTCCACTTTATGCAAACCTGAAGGCTTGGAGAGTCAATAAAATTCTGCGTTCTCCTCTGGTTTTGTGATCATTTGGAAATTTTAACCAAAGCAAAAATATGTGCATTGTGATTCAATTAAAGTTCCATACTATGTACAAAACACAACTGCAGTTGGTCACTTTAGGACAGAACAAGCAAACTTTTCTCAGGAAAAAAAAAAAAGTAATAATTTCCTAATAATTCATAATTCTCCTAAAAGAAATTTATCATCAGATTCTGAAAGTACTATTAGACAGACAAAAGTACCTAGAATTTCAAGAAATAACAAAAAAAAAAAATAATCAAAACACCCCTAAACCTAACACTTAAAATACAGATTATTTGAAGCAGTTAATATGAGTAAAAACTGTCAAACTACTCTACTAAACCAAGGTTTCATGGACATAATTCCATTTCCACAGTTGCACATCTATAAAATTAAATACTGAAGTTTTCAGTAATGGAAGTTACAAAGAAAAGAATGAGTAAAGAAAGTCTTCAAAAGAATGACTAAAGAACGTCTTCACTCGCAGACTACAGTTTCTAGCATGATAACAAATACTCAAAAATCCATTACATCAATGTAAATAAAACACTATTAACAAAAAATTCAACACTCCCCTCAGACTTTACTCCCACTGAAAGTCTTGTCTTCTTCCTGAGGCTAAATAAGTAACTTTCCTCTTCTCTATAAAAACATAAATGTAGATACTTCATCTCTTCAATGTAGTTTAAATAGAAAGACTGAAACTGATTGCAAATTTTTCTTTGTTTTTGCAGTCACTTGCCAAGAAATTCTGATTACATCCCATTCCATATCACTGAAGTTAAAAGTAATAAATTTTGTTCTTGTTGTCTGTCAAATAAAATGAACAAATGCATTTATTGGCCCATTCTACAAAAAACACAGCTTTAATATTAACCATTCTGCATTTCACTAGCATATCAGAACTGCACAGAAGAATAAATCCAACCAGATTCCATTTAGACAACACTGAAAATAACCTCTAACAGGCAATGCCACCATAGAAAGAAACTAGAATTTCCTGTTGAACCATGAAATTCAGTAACGCCATTTGAACTACCTTCTTCATCTAAACTTATCATTATTTACAGTATTCCTAAAAAGTCCTTATGGGAGCACTTGCAGAAGGTGTCCTATGAAAACACTGCAAGCTGATCCAAGGCAAACCCATCAGCAGTGATTGGGCTGACATGAGGCCACCTCAACTCATTCCTTCAGAAGACTATGTAGGATCTCATCAGGCATAAGGTGGCCTAGCCAAGATAGACATCACTTAACCCAGTAAGGTCAGAAGAATGAAGGCAAAAAAATTCAAGATCTGGTAAGACAATGCTGAAAACAAGAGTGAGACAAGCTGGGCAAAAATAATTTAGATGTTTGGACATCTTAAGGCAAACTCTAACAAATCCAGGGAACTCAAACAACCGTTCACCCAGAAATAATATTACAACAGAGCAGGAAGGTGAGTACATTAGAGATATATGAGAACAATGATGATTACTTTGTAAACAAGGTGTTTCACAGGCATGTTATACTCACAAATGGTGCCAGGATTTATTTGCAGAGCACCACAAAGCAAGCTACAGCAGAAGCAGCATTTCAGAAGGAAGATCAGCAAGAGACTTAACTTTTCATATGAAATATACAGTGTTATTTTTACCAGCTAGAGGAACAGATTTTACATGTTGGAGAACTACTTTGATTCTTCTGAATTTTGATAGTATAAAGCACACTGTCACAGCTGAAATGAGGGGAAGAACTTAGTCACATCAGGTTTACAGTTCTACCACATCATTAAACTATCCACCTAATTTCCTACTACTGTAAATAGTAAGCCTGAGTCTCTCCTTTTTTCCCATTCCTGTGGTGCCTCAAACCTTCACATCAGCTACATTTAGAACGAGATTAACATCCAAAGAAAATGCAAGAAGTGCCTTCATCCTTTATTGTGCGTAAGTGAGAAAAATCATGTAAAAACCCCCCATGTTTTTAAGCACCTACTCTTAATATCATGTGTGATTTTATGACAACCCATACCAGAACCTGTATTTACTTCAGCCTATAAAATTTCAGAAAAAACAAGCTTACAGCAGCAAGTAAAAAGTTCTTCCAGTTCTCTTCTTACAACGTAGATTAAGTTTACAATGCCTAACATCAAGTTAGAATAAGGTATGCACTACATTAAGTCCAGAGTTACAGATTTTAGTCTTGAGATAACATCTAAATGACACTTCAGAACTACTTTAGCAGTAAGTTCTTCATTAAACCTAGCCTAACCACTGCTACATTACTAATTAGCCTGTCACAACAGATTAGCAGACAGTCTTTCGGTTCTTAAGGCACATTTCACCATTATTTTGCCTGCATCGAACTTACAGATAAGCGTGCACTTCTCAATAACAATTCTCTGGGAGTAATCTTATGATTAAGATGGTGAAACATGGCAGAAACAGGCTTCTCATCAAGCTAATAAGAACATTAATTCTAACTCCTTAAATGGAGGATTAGAGTCTCTTTATTATAACCTTAGGAGTACAGTGTCTTGAAGATTTTTTTTCTTTTGTTGAATTCCAACACTGTCAAAGGTTCCTACACTTGATTGTGAAAACCCACACCGACTTGTGTCAGCCCTGATTACTATCCCTGGCAGTCAAAATATTCCTAAATATGGTAAAAAGACTGTTCAGGAAAAAAAAAGTATTTGGAATTCATACAGAGATTTGGACTCTTTGAGGATGACAAGGCTCACCTTCTCAAAAAAAGTTTAAAACATTCTTTAATATTACTAGTTCGGCACTACTCTTAAACAATATTCTGTTGCCAATCACACCTAAAGAAGAGGTGCACTCCTCAAAAATCTCTGTACAACATTAACACTCAATTGTAAGCTACTATGGATGACCAGGTTCCACAGCAGGAGCATGCTAACAGGACTAGTCAAATGCTGATGACTGGCCAAACTGAGAAATGTCTTCTTCTGAACTTAAGAGATACTTACGCTCCTCAAAACAACGAAAAACAACTTTGTTCCAGATGTATTCACTGCAATCCATCACTCCAAGTGGTTCCAAAATGATTTCCAGCTGTCACATAGTACTGACCAGTTGTCCAGCAGACAAAAATGCACAGCTATCACAGTGATACCAACACCATGTCTAAATTAATACAAAATCAAGAATACTTTTTGACTGCCTTACTGCTTCAGGAACCTGATTTTCAAAAGAAAACGCTCTTGCTGGGCAAGAACAAAAGCAGAGCACTCAACTTTCTTTCTGAAAAAAGAATTGAAAAATAACAGTACTGCTTGACAACTTTTGGAAGTTTCCTGAGAACCTGAGCGCTTTACAGCTGACGTTATCTTATGAAGCCTGCCAAGAAGTTCATCCAGATAATAGCACATTCCCAAAGGGCCTCAGTGAAGAAGGGCCCAGGGACATTTTCCAGGAGACTCCATCATTCCCATCTTGCTGGCACAAATCCAGCTAAGTGATGGATAAAAGCAGCAGGCTCCTCAAAGTAGGCTGCCACCAACCGAACAGCCTGCCACTCCTTCAGTCTCCCTCAGGACATCATGAAAGAGGTCAACGGAAAGAGGCTGTGTTTATTGGTGAAAATTAGCCTACTGCCCACTGTCTGCTTTTCCAATGACAATTTGAGATTGAGTGGTTATTTCCCTGTGCTCATACAGTATACAGAATAATACTTTTGAAAAATATCTACTGGTGATGCTACTAGGCAAGCACAGTAGGTAATGTGTTGGCATCCTCTGCTCCTAGAAAACAGCAAATAACCCATCAATGTAACAGCTGGATGCTACTACCCTGCATATCAAATTTACAGTGCTGACAAGCACACCTATCGGACTTAGCTCCACAGAGCTTAGGCAGCCATGTGAAAAAGTGAACATCTGCCAGAACCTCAGCAATCACTTTTTAATCTTATTAATTCAAATCATTCTCACAGATAATATTACCAATGTTTCAATCCTCTAATGGTCCACAGAAAACTGGCAAGCAGTACAATCTCTTCCTCATTTTCAACTGCCAAATTACACTAGAATACAGCAAAACAATTAAGAAAAACTATTTGCTATTTCAACTTGGCCAGCACAAAAATTATAAATTGAAAAGCAGTCTTCAGCAGAAAAGTGTTCTTAACTGTTCAAAATGAGAAGAAAAGCAAGCTATACTTTAAGACTCAACAGATTAGGAATTTATACTAATATACAGGATTCGTGTCACAGTCCTTTTCCTGTGCACTAACCCTTCAACTATAAAAGATACTTTTTGAGTAGTTGTGAGTTGAAGTTCCTGCTTTTTTGAAGAGCAGGAAGAATTAAATTGGAGCCCTGACCTCTAAAATTGGAAAAGTGTTAAGAAAGGAACACATATTTGTAGTTGAAACCTACAGCAAGCATAAAGCTACTAAAGTAGTTTTTTTTCCAAGAAACATGTACAGTGCTATAATGCTGTAAGAAAATAATCTAGAGTAGGTATGGGGGTACCTATCCAAATATGAGAGTATCCTTATCTGCAGACAAAGCTTGTATCACTCAAAGTAAAACAGACATGAGCAGCAGCAGGTAGGAGACAAACCATATTACACAATCACAAATGAGACACACAAAGCGAATTTTTATCTGCCTATATGTTATTTTACCTTAAGTTTGGACACATCAGTGTTAAGCCAAATTTTAGTCAAGTAAAAGCCAGACATTTCCTCGTTATCTAGTTTGGCCTTGGAACGAGCAAGTTGGGGATGAAACCTGATAACAGCACGTCAAGTTTCACTTGAAAGGGAAAAAGAAAGCTCCCACAGTAATTAATTTCAAAGCACTGAATCCAAACCGCTTTGATAATCTTATCATCCCAGCCTGGAAGCAGTTGTAGATGGTGCTTTTTACTTTCCACCCTTTCAGCAACACTCCAGCATAGGCATTTCTCACTACTTGTTTTGCTGTGCTGCAACGTTCCTTCTGCTAAGCAGGACAGTTTGTTTCCCACAAGCAGCCCTGTGCCCACCTCCCTGTCTCGCAGCCCCACGAAGCCAGCGCAACAGTCCCCGTGCTGTCACCGACCAGGCCACAGCCACCGATGCCAGGAGGCGCCCGAGCCCGGCCGCTCCCGCCGCACAGTGACCGCCGGCCCGCCTGGTCGCCGCTGCTGCCGCCGGCTCCCCGCCACACGCGAGGCCTGGCGGGCACCGGCGAGCCTAGGAGCAGCAGAGAGCTGGGGGAGCGCGAACCGACAGCCCGTGGGGGCGGGAGGAGGGAGGGCCGGACGCGGGGTTACCTCAGGGGAAGGCCGAGCGGGCTGCCGCGGAAGCCACTCACCTACATCCTGGTCGAAGGGGTTGGTGGCGAAGAGCGGCATCGCGGGGCGCGGGGACGCGACACGGCCACCCCTCCCGTCCCGGCAGAGCACCAGCAGAGCTAGAAGCCCTCGGCGGCGGCTCCTCCTCCCGCCCCGAGTACCTCCGCCGCCGCCGCCTCCTCTCAGGACCGAGAAGCCAACCCGCCGCGCGCAGCATGCTGGGAATTCGGGGCTGGCCCAGCCGCCGCCTGACGGCCCGCGGCCCCCCTGCGTTCCCCCTGCGGTCCCTCCGCCGCCCTTCGAACCGGCCCTGGCCCTGGCCCTGGCTCCAGCCCCCAGCCCGCCCCGCGTCGGCAGCAGCGGAGTAGTGCCCGGGGAGCGGGGCAGAGCGGGCGGGAAGTCCCCTCAGGCCCTTTCCGCAGGCAGCCGTGGCCCTAGCTGTGCGCCGCCGGGCTCGGCAGGTGGGCGGCCAGGCCTGGCCTGGCCTGGCCTGGCGTGCCGCCCAGCTCCCCGCAGGCACCGGCGCCACCTTTACTGCCTCCTCCGGGTCCGCCGCAGTCGGTCCTGCCGCACCAGCCCAGGCGGCTTAGGGTCTACAGAACAGCTCAAGGCGGGTTTTTTTTATTTATTTTTGCTGCCTTCCTAGTTAGAAGGTGAGTCGGTTTCGTGCCCAGACGCGTTCACTCCCTCTAGACAATTTTCAGAGCTTCCTTATTCATAGGGCTGACTGAGTCTTTCCATTGTTACTGCTGTCATCCGTCTGAAATAGGTGGCCTGACAGTGAAGGTGTAGGGTGGTGGCTATGAGGGCGCCTTTCACAGCATGGCAGGGAAGCCTGACCACTTCTCCGAACTTAGATCCCGTTTTGATCCTTAGCTGTCAGTCAGTTGTTTACAGGGCCTTCAACATCCCATGGCCTTTGGCTGCACAGTCGCATCTTGCTGCTTCACTTCATACAGTATCTTGTTGGCTTTGGTGGGATGTGTCCCATGGTAACAATTTGACTCATAGGATATGACACGGTCTGCCTATTCCTGCTGTTGCATAAAACTCAAGGAATTATCCTTAAGGACTTTTAGTACTGTTTAATTACTCTGAACTAATTGGGTCAAAAGTTAAGCAAAAAAGGGCATATATACACACATGAGGGAAAAGTCATAGACATGTCAAAGAGCAATATGGGCATGTCATGAGAGTGCAAACAAAAAATGAAAAAAAAATACTACTGTTTGCAGTGCAGAAACACGAGATGCAATCAATAGCACTAACCATGCTCAATAATGAATGTGCTTACATGCATTAGGCAGACTTCTGACACATCAAATGAAAACTGCACACCAAGCCTCTTCCTACAGGGATTTACAGTCATCAGGCACTTTGTTATTTTACTGGTTTTATGTTGTTTTTTTTTTCCAGGATCTCAAGTTCTGCATGTTTCCCTATCCAGAACAACTGTTTTTAGCAGCTCATGCAGGCCAGCATTGATCCGCTGCTTAGGACTCATTCCTTTTAAGGAATTGGGTATCCTCTTTGGATTCTTCCTCAATTCAATGACATCTGCCAGATACGCTCAGAGGATGCTTTACCTCCTCACCATTCATCATCCCCCATTATGTTCACAAAAGACATATGGTAGATGTTCTCAGAGCCTGTTTTATCCCCTCCTTTTTCATCCCTTCCCTCTGATGGGTTTCAAAATGAATTGCAAGAATCCTTTCAAAACAGGCAGAGCTTTTATGCAGTAGTCCTGCAGTCAGAGCAAACACAGGAGATGTGGGGAACTGGGGCTTTAAACTGTCTTCTGCCTGAAAGGATTCCAGCCCAACTTTACTTCCCAGGCAACATCCTATTCAACGTTTTGTAAAAGGTAGTCTATACTCAGAGGGCATCTTAAGGCTTTGTAGTCAGGGGTCATGTTTTGTTTCTGTCATGATTTTTTTTTTTTCTGTTGAACACAGTGTGAAGTACAAGAGCCCTTTGAATACTTTGTATTATTTTGTTTCTCCTTTTCCCTGTCCCATGGCTCTAGCATTTTATCATCACACAGGAATGGGTGGTGGTTAGAGCACTCTTCCACTAAATGTGGGGTTTGCCCTCTCAGACACGGATAGCTACAGAAACCAGCTTTTCCACCTTATGTGTGAGTAGAATAATGAGTATGCTATTAAAAAAAAAAAAAAAAAAAAGGTGTGTTAAGCTTCCTTTGTTGGATATAGTTTAAAATTTTATATTATTTCCTACTGCATCTGAAATGGGACTCATGCTGCCCAAGTTAGCTACCTAAAAGTAAGGAAACTAACTAGTGCAAAGGTACAATCACAAATTGCATCTAATTTCAGGGTAACTACAGCTGGTAGAGAATGTAGCAACACTGCACTCCCTGCGCCCACAACTATGTGCTGCCACTGCATTTCTTGTATTAGATTTGGAATTTGATCCAATTCTTTTGTGGCTGCATGATCAGCTGATTCAGCTGAAAATTACTTCACCATAGAAATTTCCCTGCTGGATCATGTCTCTCATCTGACTCACCTTGCAATTACATCCTAAGCAAGTGAGGAAGTGGGAAGGCATGGCTGGGGACTGTGCTTCACCAGACTGGGTCAAGAAAAACTAGCATGTCCAGGGGATTATTAACCTGTTCTATTTCAGACCTCCTTCAGGAGATGACCTCTGCAACAGTCTGACAACATTGATTTCACAGCGGAGCTCATGTGCCCAGCAGTTCCCTGACGTAAGACTTGTCTCCAGACAGCCTTACTGCAAGTTTTAAGTAGGATGTTTTTTAAAAACATGTGCTACATTTGTCCAAAGTAAACAGTCTAAGATGATTGATACAGACACTTCCTTCTTTGCACACTTCATTTTTCGTATAGTACCATTGTTCAGATATTGCTAAGAGATAAAAACACGTATTCAGTTAATTGCCAGCGCAACTCACTTCCTGGATTTTAAAGATATGACATTATTCTAAATTTGCTGAAGTAGATGTTTAATGTTGTTGTTTGTTTATATGATTTATTACTTATTTTAAAATTATGACAAGGGTTTATCCACACCAAAGTTAGTTCTGAATTCTGGTGAGGTGCAAAGATTCATTTCCCCATAGTCTTCTGGTCAGAAAGGGTACTTAGGAATAGCAACTTATAAATTACAATCTGCTAGGAAGGTTCTGATATTTTTACAATCACTTCACTGACACACATCTGCATTAGACAAGTGTGTTTCTTAGAGGAAAACAAAAACATTTTAGCCATGGAGGGGAAGTCCACTTCAGTTCCAGTTTACTGGAGGAGTATTATACTTGGTGTACCCATTTATTTTAGCACATATTAGTTTGCTATCTGCTGCACTGTACAGATATGGTGTAAAGTTCCAGGAAGAAGTCATGCCACTACACTGTTAGCAAGGAGACAGAGATGAAGACCAGATATGAGGTGGTCTCAGGGATCAGTCACACTGACCTCTCTTTTAACAGCATTTTCATTATAGTCCACTGAGTATGTTGCTTTCAGAACTGGCAGCTGATCAGAAAAGAAAAAGGAAAATTAGAAGGTTCAGAAAAAAGAAAGTGCCAGCAGTCCATTTACTCACAGCTTTTGTCTTTGACAGGGCAAGTACAAGATGTTTTGGATGGCATACAAGATACTGTAATGCATAATCATACCATGACTGAGACAAAATCTATCCCAGTCACAGGCTACATGTAAATGTTCTAACTATTGGACTACAGTGATTTACTTCCCATCTATAATCTTATTTACATGTCCTAATATTTTGGAAGTGTCTTTGCATGGCTTGCTTATGTTATTCTTAACTATTTCCTTATATAAAGAGAATATATGAAACATATCCATACGGTAAGTCTGTTGTCCTCTGTTAGACAAGAAGTCAGACTAAAGTTACTTATTTGTCCTTTTTGGACTTAATATTTATGAAGTTCACAAGTAGAATTATATGAAGCATATAGCTGGAGTCCCCTCAAATCCATGTAATGTTAGAACTAGGCAAGTATCCAAATAATAAACTTTCTAAAACAATTAATTTTGCCCTGACCACATTAAAAATTGTAATGTGCAACTTTTAGCTAATATTTGCACATAACAGATCCCAGAAACAAGGGTTTATATCTTCCTCACTCTTTCTGTTTTCAAAGCAGTACTTGCAAACCAACTCACATGAAGGAGCATTTCATATGTTTACACTGCAGTTCTGTTAAATTATTTTTGGGTAACAAGTTCCCCAAATTTTAACACAAAAATGTGTTTGTACTATTTGCTTTAGTAAGCTTATAGTGATTTATTGTGATATACCTGTAAGAAGCAGGATGGCCTGGAAGCTGCTGGGACCTCTGGGTGCCTCTGGGTGCCTGAGCTTCCCTGGGGATGCTGGCAGGAGCATTCTCCTGTGCCAGCTTCCTGACACTGCCATGGGGAACCACTTGTCCCAGCGCTTTTTTTGGCACAAACACCTGTTCTCAATGTGGCCAAACTGACTACATGCAATATGGTCACTTTTTCTTGCTGATAACTCAGACCTGTTTTCAACCAATGATGAGGTGAAAATTAACCTTTTAATGTACCACCACTCTTCTAAGAAGGAAAATGGAAGTACTTCCAATTACTATACTGGGAGTTAGATTGAAACACTACTTCCTTGATAAAGAGTCCTTTTTAACTCAAGTCCTTGAAATAAAACTAAATAACAAGCAAAGATTGTCTGTGCTCTGAAACTAATAATGGAAGCAGTCTCCTCTGTAGAGATTGTTGTGCTCACACAAGGAAGCTACCATTGAAATATGCTGAAAATCAGGAGGTATTTTTGATATTATCGAAGTGTGTTCTGTGAAACTCTGAAAAATCTGCCTGATATCTGTTGTTAAGGTAGCAAAGTTTCTTTATTTAAGAAAACAACTACATTTACTGCATAATATAGGGAAGGGAATTTAAGAATGCCTTACGCTAGCAGTTAATTTTCAGTATGTACTTTACTGTACTCATGTGAACGATACCATTGAAGTTAATGATACTAATTTTAAGTTTTGAGCATTTTATATGCATATCTATATAATTAGTGTTAGAGTTAGCTAACTTGATACAGCCAATCTTCATAGTGTGCAAAGGTGCAGACTGCACAGGTTACAGTCTGTGGGACTTGTCTATACAGAAATCTATCCAAGCCTAGCAATGCAACAAAATGTCAGGATAGTTGAACAGTGTTACAGTTCACAATATCGCATAAAGAAAATAGTTTTTGTACAGAGTCCAAATAGTCTATTATAGCAAAAAGTACTCTGAGTTTCGATAAACTAAACTCAGATGAGCAGGATAGTCACCTCCCTTTAACATGTATGCATTCATCAACATTGTGGTTTGGGTTATAGTTTTGCTTCTGAAGAGGATTAAATAGAACAATACACAAGAGCACCTCAAACAAGTGCTCACAACATAAACTACTGCTTTTCAGATGTAGAATCAATAGTTTTCACATAAAGACTTCTAAATATTCACACCAGAGTTTTTTGTATTTTTATGACAGAAATATAGATTTCCACTTCAGTCTGTGTTCATGGCACCCACTTTCCTTTGCTGACTACTGAACTGTACAGAAACTTAATACAAGTAATTTATCTTGCAGTAGCAGCGCAAAACTTGAACTGCTTCAGATGTGCAAAATACAAAGACATCTTCTGGTTCTTCTCACAATATTTAAACAATCCATTCTATACCATGCCTTTTGAAAGCACCTTCTGTCTTATTCCTTGAGTGGTAAATAAAAGAATAGATATATGCACAGGGCTGAATGTACAAAAAGTGCATAAACACTGTGTTGTTCAATTTAGACATAGCTAAATTCTGTTTACTTGCACTTATCCTTGAATACCTCACTGATTACTACATACCATAAACCTAAAATAGTGTGCACATACTATGTAAGTCTGTTGTCTAAACACTTTGTTCTTGCAAAGTGTGTTGGGAACATTAAGTGAAGACAGGGCAGAATCATAGAATCATAGAATGCAAGGTTGAAAGGGACCTCAAGGATCATCCGGTCCAACCTTTCTAGAAGGGACAAGCAGAATTCGAGTTGTTAATTTTTTTTAACAAATTCTCCTTCCTTAGGATTTTAAGTTATCATCTAGCATTTAACTAATCTGAAGTATCAAGAGCACTGCAGGATAAAGAATTCTGCATGGCTCACACTAAGTAAATCTTCCAGTGTTTCATAATAGATGACCTTTCCTTGTGATAGTGGAGCTGGTAAGTCATTCTATTATTTTCAGACCACAACAACTTTTAATTTCATAAAAATGTTCCCATATTGGATAAGTAAATTTTGTAGTGAAAAAAAAAATCATTATAGAACATTGCATGAGAAAGTAATTCTCATAAAAGCTTCACCTTGTATTTCTGGAAATCTAAAATAAAACCCATTCAGCTTTATAAGGTATTGAATATCTACTTGTGCAACAGGTACCTAGAAGATAAATATACATTGATAATATCAAGCATGAAGAAGGCCAAAAACCTCAGTCATTTTTGTAATAAATGTGTAGCAATGTTGATGGTTTGGAACTAGAGTCAATAAAGGAGAACTGTGTGTGAAAGCTGGGAATGAATATGAAACATAATGATGTGGTCGCCTACAATACAAAAGACCTTGATCAGACTATCTTAAACATCATTAGGAAGGCTGATTTCAGACTATACTTGAATAACAACAAAGTTGAGCTACACTGATAAGCCACTCCTAACTGATTTAAAAAGACAATTTAGATAATGCAATTAATGGATAAGCTTATTCAGTTCCATTGGTTACATTTCTGTATGTAGACAAAACCTGTCATGAATAATTTTGAGATTTTTTGGGTCAAAAGGTGCTAGGGAGAGTTGAATTATTAGATTAAATAATTTACCACTATAAAAGTACAGTATTTCTAATTAAGTGCAGATATTGTACTTCATGCTTTGAAAATAGCTGACAATTTACCAAATTTTTAAAAAGATCTTGCAATGATTCAGAAAATACAGACTAGTAAATCACAAACATAGACATGACAAATTGACAGAAATAAAGATTAAAAGAATAACAACAGAAAACCTATGACAACAAATTCACATTTCAACTCGTATATTGTTGTTGCTGGAACAGGCAATTATAAAAATAGATAATAAAATAAAACATTATTAACACAACGAAGACATTTTGAAAATGCTGATGAAAAATTGCCATACAGGAACTACAAAGAATATGGAGTAGTTCTAGATTAAGGGGCAAAATATCTCCATGGATCAAATTATGGGAAACAGAAACAAAGAGCAAGTTTTCTGTATTATGGTCACAAGAAATTGGTGGGCTGTTTATGAAAGTTCTGTAATAAGTTTTGTGCTTAATACATCCATAAATGGCCAGGAAACAGAGTCAAACATGGGATGGCAAAACTTGCAAATGACACAAAATGTTTCATTTATTCAAATCCAAAAAAAGATTGGACTTGTGCAAAGCACTTGACACTGTCCTTCATGATATCCTTGTCTCTAAATTGGAGAGACACGGACTTGCCAGAAAGAGCACTCAGTGGAAAAGGAATTGGCTGGAGGCTTGCAGCCAAAGAGTAGCAGTTGACAGCTCATTGTCCAAGTGGAGATCAGTGACCAGTGGCATTCCTCGGGAGTTCGTATTGGGACTGGTGCTGTTTGACATCTTTGTGGTGACATGGACAGTGGGATCGAGTGTACCTTCAGCAAGTTTGCTGACAACTGGTGCAGTCAACACACTGGAGGGAAGAGAAGCCATCAAGAGGGACCTTGACAGGACTGAGAGGTGGGCCCATGCCAACCTCATTAAGTCAACAAATGCAAGGTCCTGCATATAGGTCTGGGCAATCCCGAGCATGAATATAGGCTAGGTGAAGAATGGACTGAGAACAGCCCTGAGGAAAAGGACTTGGGAGTCCCTTCAACCCAAACCATTCTGTCATTCTATGATTCTACGATTATGAGGATATTCAGAAATTTCTCATCAATTGGTTGAATGGGCACTCCCACGGGGACCTTCCTCACGCGGGAGAGGGCAGAGGCGTGAGGCCTGGGGGCCGCGGGTGAGGCCTGGGGCCCTGCCCACCCGGGGACGTTCCCTCAGGGTGGCAGTCAGGCTCACCCGCCCGGCCCGGGGGCCCCGCCGCGCCGCCCCCGCAGGCTTTGGCGCGCCCCGGGGAGCCCCTGTGAGGAGGAGGGAGGAGCGGGCAGCGCCATGTGAGCAGCTGGCGCTGGGCAGCGGCCCTCGGGGAAGACAGATGGGGTGAGAGACAGCGTGAGGTCCGGCTGTCAGCGCGACCTCGGCCCCGCCGCGGAGGGAGCCCCTCCTCCCGCGGCTGTGCGCCTCTCGCTCCCTGCCCGGGGGAACCATGGCGTCCAGCGAGGAGGACGGAGGCGGGAATGGGGCGGTGGAGGAGAAGGAGAATGGCAAGAAGAGGAGGCTGGGCGCCCTGGCCACGGCCTGGCTCATCTTCTACAACGTTACCATGACGGCGGGGTAAGCGGGCGCGGGCACGCCGTGAGACGGCACCGGGGCGCCTCAGTGGGGCGCGGAGCCGCAGCGCCGGGCGGCAGCGCGGATCGGCGGGAGCCAGGTGCAGCTTGGCCTAAGGCGAGGCGAGGCGGGGACCCCGCAGGCTGGAGTAGCCGTGGGGCAGCCGGGTGTGAGAGCCGGGGGCTCAGGGGAGCCGCAGGAGCGGGGCTAGCCCTTGTCTGCCGGGCATTGCCTAATACGGTGCAGCGCTGCCAGCAGCCAGCGCGTCACCCCGAGCCCGCCGCAGAGGTTAAGTATAGCCGGGACAGGAATGCCGGCCCGGGATGTCGCGCAGGCCGCGTCCCTCAGTACAGCCGCCGCCGCCCCTCCGCCGCCCCCCGGCTCCGGGCCGCCCTCCCCCCCCCCCCGCGCCTCACCGGGAGGGGGCTGCCGGCCGGCCGGCCGCGGGAAAGCGAAGGCGCCCCTCGGAGCCGCCGGGGGCCCCGGGGCGGCAGTGTCGGGCACTGAGGAGGCTCGGGGAGCGCTGTCCCCGGCGTTCGTTCCCGCCTTTGGCTTGCTCTGGGAGCTCATGCCGCGGGTGTGGCAGCTCGTTCAGGTCTTTGCAAGGGGTCTAAGCAAGCGGAGCTCGCATCCTTGCCTGCGAGGTAGAAATTTCCCAAGCTGAACGTGCAGCGGACATTTAGTGATGAGCAGGTGTGGGTGGAGGGAGAAAAAGCTGGAATAACCCAAGGGGCTCCTTTGAGCTAGTGCTCCCTACTGTGATGCTTTGAGGAAGGTGGGTATCTGTTTTGAATAACGGATCATAAGAGCTCTTAGGTCTATGTTGTTAGTGCTTGAAGTTAGTTACTGCGAATTTGTCCTATTCATTAGCTCTTGGGGGAAAAAAAGACCTGTTAATTTCCACATGCATAAAAGAAAATTAAGAACGAACAATTTTATGACTTCTAGGCTGACATTCCTTATGAGAACAGTTTTACCTGGATTACTTGTAGATGAACCCTCTGCCATTTGAATCCCGTAGAGCAACACAGATACGCTGCAGTTGAAGCAGGAGTTCAAGCACTGATGCAGAAAGCCAGGAATATGATTGAAATGGCTTTCTACTCACTAGCATCTGTGAATCTTGAACACGTATTCAAGTCTGTTCATATATTGCAGCAGCACCTTTTGAAAAGTGCTTATACTCAGTGTAGTTTTTTTCACACTGGCAGGTTAATGTTACCTCATTGAATTCCCAGCCTCCTGCTTCACGTGTGAGTTTGCAAATGAACTCTTACTCTTGCCACTGACTTCTATGTATCTCTAGAAGATTATTGAACGGTATTAGTTCTCACCTTAGGTGCTGATTCAGTATCTCCCGCTTCCTCTTCTCCCATCTTCCATTCATATCAAAAGTGATTAAGACCTGCAAAATTGCCTATTTTGTGTGGAAACAGAGAAATAAGAAATAGGAACAAGTTCTCGTAATCTTTTACAGTTAGCGTGTTCATGAGATCCAAAGTCAAAGCCACTGAGAAATACATAAATTGATCTACAGAGATTCATGTTGAAATAAACATTTATTTAAGAGAAGGTTTTGCAGTCTTTGCTTCTGAGTGTAGTCCAAGATTGCTTCTCCCAGCAGCGCTTTTGTTACAGAATCAGGTGCAGAAAATGCCTTGTTAGACTAGATGTATTACGGCTTCTCATGCTAGGGCTGGGATGGAGCTGTTGCTGTCACCATTTATGCTGCTAGCTGGATGTAAGCTCACTGTCACCTTCCTCTTCTCAAACACTTTGCCATAAAACAGGGCAGCTTTACTGTGAAGTACTGCTGGTGATACTCCAGTAATTTCTCATTTCCATGGTGGTGGGAAACAATCTGAAATTATTGCACTCAGATTTTAAATCCATTATAAAATCTAATTAACATTTGTGGGGGCAAATTTTGGAGCTCTGGCAGATCCAATTAATGGGCTTAAAGTAGAAGGGGTAAGGAGGGGAATAATTCTTACCATATGGGGAAGCCTGGCTAACTCTGTGTGAGTTTGAAATGTCACCATGAAGTGCTGGAATGGGCCATGCCAAGTGACTGTAGTGGTAGGCACCATGAGTAAGAGCTGTTAAGGGGCTGATAAGGAAGTATATGCCATCTCTGAATCTGCCTCTGAGACTTCTCTGCTTTGTCACTTGGGCTCTTTCTTAGCCAGAGCTCATGTTGCTGTACAGCATTTTTGCTATGGCTTTATGTAGAATGGGTAATTGTTCCCAGGATCATCAGACAAGAAGTTAAGCCAAAGTTATTGTAATTTTTGTATTTTCATTTTAACTCTCAAAATAGCCATCCATAGCTCTGGTTATGCCTGTAAGTCTGTATTGAAGAATGTTTGTACTTTCTTAGTCTTTGTTGATCGAAACCTGAAGTTTCAAGGCACCTCTCTAGCATGATGGTTGAGAGAATGTGGTATACCTCTGCATTAAGGATGAAACATAGAGTGCACTATTTTGAAAATCTTAATTATATAAAGATTAATTAGTTATGTGGAAGGATTTGCACATGCTTTGGGTTGTTGTACTGGGTCTGGGCTGGGTAGTGGGGAACAATCCACCACAGTTGAGAAGTTTATTCTTTTTTAGTCTCAATTTCCATTTGAGATCTAAATTTAAATTTTATATCAAATTGCAGTTTGATTAAAAAATACTATTTCTTTTACATTGGAAAGATTATCGGTTGGTAACATTGTTCCGTTTCCTTAAAAAAAAAATGAAAAAATAGCCGACACTATCAAATGTGCTAGTTAAATATACCTGCCTCTGCAAGCCAGGAGCATAGAGCAGTTTGGAGTCTGATCTTCAAAAATGACCTCTCAACACTTTTGAAAATGGAATCATAATGGTAACATGGTGGACAATCACAAACATAAGCATTCAGATCCCAGTCAGTTCTGCAAATTACAAGTTGAGGAGCCATGAAATGTAAAAATGACGTGCATATGTTCTGGTCCTTGACTTAACACAAACCTGCAACCTGAAACAGTAACTTCATGCCAAATTCATCCTGTGTGTTCAAATAACATGAATTCACAGTAAAGATGTGTGAGGATTTAATAGAAAACATACTTCAGTAGTAAGAATATATCAGTGGCTAGTAATCACTGCCAGTGAAAAGTCTGATGGACCCACGGTTTTGTGGGGTCCCCACAATTCAGGTCATTCCTCTGAAAGTAAACAAGTCATTCTCTATCCTTTTCTAGGTGAAGAGATAAGAGAGTGTAATGCTTATGTAACATTATTTAACATTTATTTCCAAAAATATTTTTAATTATCTCCTAAGAACACTGACAAGTGAAGAAGCAAAGATATTCTGTGAAGAAAATATTCTGCTAAATTATTTATGGTGGATGGATATTTTTAGAATCCTGATTTGAAATGTATCCATTCTCTTTCTTTTGTAGGTGGCTGGTATTAGGTATAGCCATGGTGCGGTTTTATGTACAGAAAGGAACACACAGAGGCTTATTCAGAAGCGTTCAAAAGACACTTAAATTTTTCCAGACATTTGCTTTGCTTGAGGTAAATTTTAAACATTAGTTTGTTTTACTGGATGCTGCGTATCATATCCAAAACACATTATTAACCCAAATCTAATATAAAATTATTATATTAGTGCTTAAAACCCTTTTAATTTTATTATTTACAGAAGGTTTTTTAGGGGGGCAAGGTGACTAATTGAAACAAATGGGCACATTTTTTCAAACTTATTCTAGTATTTATTTAAATCAAATACTGCCTAGGAAATGCTTTGATTTGAGAGTTTTTAACTCAAAAGGCAAAATTTCTGAAGGCCTTCCCTCCAGCAGATCAACCCTCTATCATAGGAGATGCCTCATCTGCATGTCCAGAGATGGTAACTTTGCTCTTGCTCCATATACTGGTCTCATCCTCCTTCTGTGCCTTTCCTGCTTCTGCTTGTTTCCAGACCTGGATTCATATGCTCTGTATAATCTCTTACAACAGGGTCTGTCCATGTTGTGCAAAGTATTCTTTAAATAATGCGACTTCTGCCAACTATGCACTAGTGGTCTCAGTTCATGGTACATCTATGGAATGAAACTATTACAGTGAATGAAACATTTAAGAGTAGGCACAACAGAGGGTGCCTATCTACCTTTTAACATTTTTTCTTGATCTGCCTATAACATTTGTAGTTCAAGCAACTATCAAAATCACGTGGCCAGCCCTATATTGGCTTTTATGCCATTAAACGTTCTCAATAAATAATTCTACTCATATCTGTCAAAATAATGAAAAGCACTCTATTTACTAAACTTTACTGACCAGAGAATACAATAAATCTGAAGCTTCATAGTTGTCATTGGAAAAATTACAATGTTATTAAGTTTACTAGTTGAAATAATAAATGCTTTGTAAGTATCTAAATATGTAATATATACAATTAATTTTCAAAATAAATCTCTTTCATGGCACAGATCAGATACTGAGCCCATCACAGCATTGGTTGCCAGGGCTCTGATGTGTATTTCTTTTAAAGACTTAGTTGGAGACAAATACCAGTTCCCCTTCAGAATTAAGCCTAGGTTTATATTAATATCAAAAGGCCATGTATATAGTGTAGATAGTAAAGTACTGTACATCAGTAACGTCTAACTTATTTTTATTTACAGGTAGTCCACTGTGCAGTTGGTGAGTTCTTTGTTTTAGTTTCTCCTGTAACTAATTAAAATATTAATTATGAAACAGAGATAACATGTTTCTCTTTTTAAGGAATAGTTCGCACATCTGTGCTTGTGACTGGGGTCCAAGTGAGTTCAAGAATCTTCATGGTGTGGTTCATTGCACACAGTATAAAACAGGTATGTGTGTGAGCAGGCCGTGTTTTGATTTGATTTTAAGGAGAAACTAATAATACAGTTCTCATTTCACAAGGAAGACCAATGTAAAAATTAATTACATTCCTACAGAGAATACTTAACACACCTGAGTGCGATTTTGGGAGTTGGGGTTACAGGATGGAATTGATGTGCTTCTGCCCTGGAGACTGGGTCTGGGTTTTAGCTGTGAATCAGCACTGTCTTCAGCGTCATGCCAGCTGTGGTCTGCCTGAGTGAGAACAATGACTGCTGCTATTATTTGTCAGGAAATCTACCACAGTGTTACCAGTTCCCTTTCAGAAACTTAAATTAGCACTTACTGAATTAATCTAAATTAAAATATGTCTTAATAGAATTTACCTGGATAAACATAGTTGTGATTTCACAGTTAATTTTAGGAACCTTCTCAAGATTTTAATGTTATGGTCATATTAACATTTGATGGCATACATAGTGTATTTTTTTCATTAAAAATTTATGAAGTCCTCCAGCATGCCACAGTGACACTCAAGGTCCTGTATAAATGATGATAGTTCATTTGCCTGGCTGTAGGTGATTATTGTAAGTCTAGTGATTTATTAGCAGCATGAAACAAGCAGACTGCTTACAGCTAGTAGATAGGACATTCAGTTCAGTTTCCGAGGTCTGCTTTCTGTGAAGGGCGTGTGAGAATTACATGTGAGTCTGTGCTCCTGAATTTATTTCAACTTAAGAAGCTGAGCCATTAAACTGTCTCACCAGCAGATGGCATATGCCTTTCTGCTGCTGAGATGCAGCACCTGCCTCCCTTGTTAGATCTCTTTGTTTCAGTTCACAGAGAACTCGTTTTTCACACTTATCTTTTCCTTTACTGTCGCTTTTCTTAACATGGAATAGGCTTTTATAGGCTTTTCGTAGCTTTTTTTTTTTTCTTTTTTGGTAAGCTAAGTGTTTTCATTTTTACCCTGAAGGGAAAATGTCTCAAAGATTAACAAGTTTTGTAACATGAATCCTGGAATATAACACTGCATTTTGCCATTTAGCCATTATCTGCAGTGGATTAAATCTTTAGTATATCCAGTAATTTTTTTTTTCTTCTATCTTCAGTACAGTCAGTCAAGCTGTATCCAAGAAAAAATACATCTGAATGTTTGTCTGATTGTATTTCACACTGTTATCGCTTAGCAGGCATGAATGTTCAGGGTCACTTTAGGTGGTGAGAGGCATGTTAGTGATAATAGCCAGACACAGATCTCTGTACTTGACTGGAGATTTGCAAGGCAACAGATAGGAATTCTCTGCATACTTGTTTAAAGCTCTTCTGCTTGGATTTAGCACTGTGACATGAATCCAAGTTTGGGTTATCAATGTTTGTCTCTAATCGCATGAGACTAAGAACAGCCTAATTCTGTCTTTGCCTTTGCGTATTTGTTTGGATGTCTTTGCACTTCAGTTGTTGCTATTTGTGAGTTTGGTGGTATTTTTAGATCTCTTTTTGTGACGTTCATGAGATCCTTTCACAAAATGTGTACCTTCTTTGACTGACACATTGAGGGCGCCATTTTAGGAGATGATGAGCACTTGCAATCTTTGACTTTTTACAGAGTTGAGCCTTTTCAGCATCTTTGAGATGCATTAAGCTTTGTCACTCTGTTGCATTTTATTAAAAAAATAATTTCCCTTTTTTTAAATTTTAACAAAACTTGTGTTACTTTATTTTATTTCTCAGACAACCCTGGAGCTTTTCAGCCTTCAGGCATGGAAGTGTATTACAAAATTCCTCCCCTTTAAAGAAAAGAAAATTACTTGGGTGTAATTATTCTTCTCAGAAGATAGTTTTTGTAATAGATCCCCATGTGCCTTCTCCTTATTTGGGGCTTTTTGTTTATTTGTCCACTTAAGAGTGAAAAAGAAGCAATGTTTTGAAACAGCAGATAGATGTGCTACCTACTGATGAGGCAGTTTAATGACTCAGAACTTAAATCTTATATGGGATTGTTGAGTGAGTTTACTCAAAGCTCCTGATCTACCAACTACTCTTCATTTAGTGATCTACCTGTGTTCCAGCTCCTTAACTATCTTACAGCTCCCTGAAGTCTGCCAAATTTGATCTTTGATGACTAAGTTCCAGTTTATACTAAGAAATTCCTTTTGTCTAAAGTTTCATGGAGATGTGCATTATATGGTGGGGAAGAAGCAAGATAAAAACTAAGAGGAAATCTAGATGTCAGAGTAATGAAATGCAGGATAGCTAAAAACTGTTTTTGAAAGGAACATCTTCTACAGCATTGTTTTCTTCTTGCTGTGTTGAGAAGTGAGAAATAGACAAGTAAATCAACCACAAATAAAAAGAGGAAGGCAGTTAGCTTAGTGAAGGTGCAAATAGAGAATAAAGTGGATGAATAAGCTCAGTTATAGGGTTTTATATTTTCATATTTGTATAAAGGATAAAGATTGCTCAGTTTGCAAAATGTCTGTATGTTAGTAAATACATAAGATAAAGAACTGTACATGGTAATGGCTTCAGCATAGCACTTCGATGCCAAAATTTTCATCCTTTACAAGATGTTCATTCTGTTCCATATATCTTAAACACAAGTCTGTTGTAGTTTGCACAGAAAAGAAGCTTAAGGATGAAGAAAGTCTTGGTTCTTTATACTTCTGCAGATCCAGAATGAGGAGAGCGTTATACTTTTTCTGGTCGTATGGACTGTGACAGAGATTACTCGATATTCCTTCTACACATTCAGCCTGCTCAACCATTTGCCATACTTCATTAAATGGGCCAGGTGGAGATGTCTTGCACTTCAGTTTCTCATGGTTCTGTGCATGTTAGTTTCACGCATGCTGAGCTAACACACAGGAGAACAGATGTTTGAGCTTTGGTCATGTGTCAGCAGAGTGCAAGTCGGTTGCTTTCTCTACTTGGGGTCATTGTTACTTGGTTTAAAATGTGAAAAATATTTTAGCTGACCTTTTGGGCTGTGATTTGTTCTTTGCTTTGTGTGTCTCACAGTTTGAACTCTGCTTTAATTTAGTTTTTCCTTTATCTTTGGAGAAATCTTTTAACTTACAGTATGACTCCTTAAGATGCTTTTGAATACAATGCCCAAAATTAAGCACCTGTGCTAGTCTCTGTGGATTTCAGGTCTTTGAAAATGTGGGAATTGTTGTCGCTCAATCTGGATGCATATTATTACTTTATGAAATGTTTTGCTTTATCAGTGCTTTTGTAAGTTTATATTAATGTAGTGAAGCTTTTGTTTAGCCCACATAGTGTGTTCCATATCAAAACGGCTTTGATTTCGAAGCATACTTTATGTTGGCCACTAGATATTACAGTGACTGAATGTTTATCAGGAGACTTAAGTGGAAGAATAATATTCTCTGTAGTCATTATTTGACAAATACACATAAGACAAAGAGGCTTACACTGTTAGAAGGAAAATTTCTTACCTATATTCAGCACAGGCGACTTTTTTAAAACAGTGTGCTTGTTTATTTTCCTTTATTTCCTTTTGTTTTACAGATAATGCAGTTCTAATGCTTCTAATGCACTTCTTTGATATGTCTGATATTTATGTCCATTCTTATAATGCATTATACATAATATATTACAGTTATAGCACCTAATACCTAAGGGGGTAGGCTTGGTTATGTTTAAGCACTAAATGGCAAACTTAAAAAGAATCAGGTCTGGTTTCATTAATATTTTTTTATGTAGACTTCAGAAAGAGAAATGCATTCAGAAAGTACTACATTGGCAGAAATACTTTTTGCCATCAAGTTGGTGAATCTTGAATTACAGAATTATTTTTTTCGTTATAATAGACAGTAGGGAAAACTGACACTCTCACAGCAGAGATATGAAATACACTATAAACAAAACATTTGAAAATGTATTATCTTTTCATAGAGTCCAAAATATCCCATCAAGATTTATGGATAATCGAACAGCACACTGGGCATAAATTCAGTACTCCAAGGGAGATGGAAATTTCTGGTCTTTAGCTTATAATTATAAAATATTTGCCTATCCGTTGATATTCAAATAAGTATACTTTAAATTCTAGTTCAGAATTTTTTCATTTCTTTTTTTTTTTTTTTTCCCACTACATAGGGACAAACTGTGTGTAGGTCATGGCATCAGTTCCTTCTTATACCTCCCCATAACTGTTCTCTGACCTGAGTCCTTTAAGCCCATTTGAGGAGGGTTTCATGTTTGGTTGCTGCTGTTTTGGATCTCATCTCTCTTGGTGATGGAGTGCACACTGTGCCTTGCACTCTGTGCGACAGCTGTCATAGCTCTTCCTGCATGAACTCAGGAGCTGTTCCTTAGGAGAAACTGCATCTCCATGGTGCACTCCACGTAAGGACAGCACAAACTCTATTGATTATGGTTTTTGTTTTGTCACCATCTGTGTGGCCTGTGGCATTCAAACTACATTTTCTTTTAAAATGGATGCCTCTGCCTTGTATTTTAACGTTTACTTCCCATTTTAAAATGGATGTGATAAATTTCTGGCACTCTCATTTTCTTCTGTTTTTTATTTCCATTCCCGTTAGTGCTAAATGTAGTAGTATTTGGATTTCCCATGTGGCAGTGGGTAAAACAGGCTTCTCATGTTTCTCAACATTTTCATAATCTTCAAATATTAAAATACATGGAGTTGACCCAGTGTGCATGCATTGTGACAGAGATATGTAGGATCATCAGAATTTGGAATACAGTCCTGGACTGAATCAGTGGCAACAGGGGCAAGATCAGTAAATTAAAAAAAAAAAAGACGTTATTGGACACTAAAATTTGCAGATTTTTTTTTTATCTTTAGTATTAAAAAGACATAGAAACATTCTGATACTTCACTGTTTTTAAATAAAAAGACTGAGGAATGCATTCTCTCTAAACCGAAGCAACGCTATCCAAAGTAGCTCAAACTGGTGTTCTGTGTCAAGTCAGGAGATGATCCTTGATTTTGGTGCAGAAACTACTGTAATGCATTGCTCTGCCACTAATAATAGCAAGAGGAAATTTTAAATTCATGGGCTATGAATTTAATGTGAGGTTTTTTGTTTTTGTTTTTGTTTTAATGCAGATACAACTTTTTTATCATTTTGTATCCTGCTGGAGTTGCAGGTGAACTGCTAACCATATATGCTGCTTTACCCTATGTGAAGAAAACAGGAATGTTTTCACTGAGACTTCCCAACAAATATAATGTCTCCTTTGACTACTATTACTTCCTTATTATTGTCATGTTCTCCTATGTGCCATGTAAGTATTACTTAACTGCAGTAATGCTAACAATGTTATAACCAATTATCAGCAATGCTTGGAAACACTGTCTGTAGTTAAATTTGCTGAACAGTTTCTGCTATAAAAGTCCACTTTCTGTTGTTCCAATCTTTGGTGTGCTTCAGGTAGCTAGACTGAAATTTTCCATCCTGTTATTTGCCTTAGAACATAAGCTGTGTTAAAAATTTCACTTCTAAGACTTGGACAAAGTAAAAAACCATTTTGCTTACACACGTAAATATCTGTAACTGTGTCACTGAGAATTTCTAGTGCCTCTGCCACTTTGAAACAATGGCTTAAAATTTTTCCTGCAAGTTTTGGCAGAGACTTGCCTTGTTTTTATTGCTATTAATATCCATTTATGCATCTCCTCTGAAAATCACCATTTCAGCATGCTTGAGAAAGTCTTGAAGCAATATTCTCCAAGATTTCATTTTCACAGCAATCCAGCCCCCAAACCTTTCTGAACACACTTCAGTGCCTGATTTAATCAGGTTGTCCCTGTACTTCTGGATACCAGAAGCCACAGATCAATTGGCTAACTAGAGCTAAGAATAGAGAGACTGTCTGCCTTTTACTTCCGGTGTTATTTCCACTGGTGCCTGAGCAGTGTAGACAAGGAGAAAGCAACCTGATTCAGTTATAGCACCATGAGTGGGTTAGACCAAGCTAGGCAAATTGGATATTTTAGATAGTCTGGATAATGAGGCTGGAAACAAGACAGGATATTAGGGAGAGGCATTGAGAAGTAGGAAAGTTGAAGTTAAAAGGGTCTATGATCTGCATCCATAAAAGGTATTTCTTTAAGAAGTGTACCTTAAGCATGGACTTTCACAGTGTGTATACATGGACTGTGAGATTTTTTGTCACAAGAAATCATGAAGGCCAACAAGAGTGATTTATAGAAGTTAAAAATGCTCTGAGCTTTCATAACTTACTAACTCTTTTACAGTTCTTTATATAACATAATGCTTCAGGAGTAAATCTGATTTTCTGTCCATTAAATATAAGGATCAAATATTTCAGCAGGACAATAATATAATAGATCTCAGAGGTCAAGGAGAGAGGGAGGTCGTTAATTCAGACTTGAACAAGTAGGGTAAATTTGTTTCTTCCTCAGATCTTTAATTCAAATGTGCTTACCTTAGCACAGTTTTGAAGACTTGAGGCACTGCTGGAAAGTGGTCAGGTCCTTTTTATACAAATAAATTGATGGAGGGAAGTTCCTTGAACACAGGGTGTACATTCATTGAGCCTTGTCTGACTTTCAAATTGTTCTGTGATTCACTGCAATGTTCATGACCTGCTACTATTTACCTTAACCAACTGCAGTGCTGTGTGCCATAGTTTTTCCTCTGTTCATCATTCTGCAAAACTGTGTTTTTCTGTTCTGTGATCTATTGCTTTTTCTTTAATCTAATTTGCTTTCTTTTATGCTTTGATCAAGTATTTCCACAACTCTACTTCCATATGCTGCGGCAGAGAAGAAGGGTGCTTCATGGAGAAGTGGTTGTGGAAAAGGATGATTGAATCAAGCTGTATAACTATGGTGCTTTTAGTAGAAAAAAAGAGGGTAAAAAACCATAACTTCCTATGAGTTTTCTGAGTCCAAGTTTTAAAGCATGGAACAAGAATAAACAACTGTGCATAAAATAGCATGGACTGTATTATTTTTACAGTTAATATATCTTCAGACTTACCTTTTCATCCTTGGTTTCACTTTGGTTTTTAATTGTTCATTTATTTCTTCAGACAAATTATTTTCTTATTTTCAATAAGTTGACAAATAGCTTTAAGAATTGGAGTAGTTGGCTACTGTACTTCTATTCTGAAAGGTCAGTTTTGACCTGTAGTCATCATCAAGAACAGAAGGAAAGTTGATAAGTTGCACTGAAAGTGTGTCTTCTGGAAAACAGAGCAAAAATTAGGTAATGACTAGGTGGCTTAAATGTTATTTGAGCTGTGTGTTAAATAATACCTTTCCAGTTGTAAGTACTGTTAGCATCTTGTTCCACATACTTGGAAGTACAGGATCACACTGTAGAATTCCAGAATGACTTTTGAAAGGAGCTGTGTTCTTAATTGTCAGTGCAAATTTAGATCTCCCTGTATTTTCATTTGTTATCTTAAAGATATGCAGAACAATAGCTATAATATTAACTGGTTAAAAGTTTGTGCTGAGGACTAGATTTGATGTGCCTACCTTTCTCTGGTCAGTGGCTGGAATGGGACTTGTTGGCAGAGGAAGGCTGATTGTCAGCATGTTTCCTATTCTACCTTTAATTATGTTTGCAGGAAAAATATGGTATTGCATTTAGAGATGATAGCTATACTGAGATATTTAACTTCTTATAAATAGCTAAGTGGGATAAAATATATTTGAAATAGTGTCTTAAAATATAAATTGTGCTTTAAAGAATCCCATTGTGCAATTTTAATTGCTCCCTCCCCATTAATTGTTTATACTGTGTTGACCTAATTCTGTTTAATATATTCAATAATGTGCAAGAGGGATCTACAGTATATTAGTAAAAGTTCCAGATGGTGTTACACTATATGATACTTGAGTGGGAGAGGTCCACCAAATGGATTAAATGTAGACAAGAATTAGAGGAAGTCTAAGAGATTCAGAGGGAAGGTAATGCATTTGAGGAAACTTGGACAGTTAGTGGGAGAGAGAAGAGATTGAGAAGTAATAACATAGTAAGAAGCCTCGATAATGTAGGCAACAAAATTGCCTCTGGCATCACTAATGTTAAAAGAAGAGTATATGTGCAGAAGAGCTGCATTAGGCAGCTAGAAATCAGAATACTCCCTATGACTGCTGAGGTTATTTCTTTAGTGTGGTCTTGTATTTTGAGAACCTCAGGGATGAGGAATTGAGTCAATCTTCTGAAAAGTCAGAGAACAGTAAGAAAATTAGTTGAAGAGAGAAAGAAGTCAGAAAGATTGAGTCATTAAGTATCTAACTTTTTATTGTGTGACAAATGTAAAAGAAGGGGCCTTATAAATACGAAGTGTAGCTAGAGCTGATTATATAAAGTTGAAACAAGGTAAATAACCAGTGAATATCAGGAGAAAGATCTTACCCATTATATCAGTTAAGTTATGGAATGGCATGGTAGGGCTTATCAATGCATACAATTTCTTGGATGGTTTTAAGTAAGATGTAATGCAATATTGGAAAATAATCTTCCTTTGGCAAGAGTTTGAACTACATACTTGAGTAGGCAGTTTCCATTTGTAGCTTCAGCGATTCTATGATAATACAGCTTTTTGAAAATTGTAGACATACCTTTTTCTGGTGTATCTGGTTATTTGATGAAACAGCAAGGATTTACTACATCCCTAACTTTCAAATTCCATTTTGTGCCTTAAATTTGTGATATTTAGGCATGTCTTCATTACATGTAAATTTTTTTCCTTTTAAATGACAGGTGCATAGCGGACTTGAGATAGAGTAGTTATGTTTCTTACAATTTTAAAAGGTGTAATCTTTGTATTTTTTAGAACAAATTTCACACAAGGTGCTATAATTTCATTTATTCTCTGTTTTATATGCAGCTAAAAGTATTTAAAGTTTAAAATACAAACTACATTTACAACACCTAATCATAAAATATTTGTGTTACAAATGTTCAGACTAGCAGTTGTATTTGTCCAGAGCTCTGAGAGTATTGTTTTATAAACTTCACTTGTTTTTTGATCCATGAGGAACATCATGGCAGCTTTTAGAAATACTTTGCAGTTAGCAAGCAGAGGAGTGTGATGAAAGATGAGTAACTAAGATTAGACTAAGTTCTGTGTCTCTTTTTTTACTGCCAGGGCAGCTCACTGAAGACCATAGCTATTAATTCATTGAAAATGCTTTGGATACTTTAAGGAAGTGATTTTGAAATCCTTCATCGGATCAGTGTATCCCACAAATACTATTCCTGTAATAAAAGGAATACCTGTGCTACAATACTATACTATGTTTTCATTGTGGCTTAAGGATATTATCATATGTCAATCAATTAGCTATTTTTATATCCTTTTGTACATGTGACATGAAAAAAATTCAGCACTGTTGCTAAAATCTTGAGTTTGCACTTTCATAAAGCAACAGTGAACAAGGTAATGATAGAAAAGATAGTGAAAAATACAGGTAAAATCCTCTTACCGTTGACTTCAGATGGGCCAGGATTTTATCTTAGGTAGCTTACTTAAACTTCAGTATAACATAGCGAAACATTCAGTTATCTTGTCAAATGGACATAAAAAGTATGATTTTCATATGGTGCTCTCTTTCCAACTTCTTTTTGACACCTGTCTTTTTTGTCTTCCTCTCTGCAATATACCTAGTTTTCTAAAGCGTTGAAGTCCTCATGTTTATGAAAGATTAGGAGTGTGTCCAAACATCAGGATCTTTAATGTTTTGATGTAGTCTTTAACAAATTTTTTGTCTAAAGGTGTTTTCTTACTTGTCCTACATGCCTTCTGGAATGGATTAATATATAGTATGACCTTATGAAGCTTTTTTTTTAATGACAATACATAGGAATAGGCATTTGGAGGAGTTTCCTATTCATCAGGTGACATTTTCTACTATTGGTAGAAACAGAAACACACTGTTCTTTTTATAAACGCTTGCTGAAAGCAGTTGGATTTCTTGAGGTTTTACCCCACACTCACACTGGGGAAGGCTGTTCTAGGACAAAGTGGGTGAATCATCTTGTTTCATAGCTCTGTCTGTAATGCCTAGAGGTCAGATTCAGGCCTCAAGCCATGGGCAGGCAGTACAAAGGAGTATGACTCTGAGAAATTGCATCTTCCACATTAGCTGCCAAAGAGGGTCATTGAGGCCATTGTAAACAGAAGTTGATAGACATAATTTCTCTTACCTCTCACTACACAGTATTTGAGGAAGCTTAATGTGCTCTCATACCTGCTGCCTGGGGAGCTTGTAAGATCATCTGGGAGAATCTCTGAGCACAAGGGATGTGGTATAGAAAGGGCTTTTCTGCTCCACTCAGCTATCTTACTACTATCTATAAGCCTATGTTTCTTGAAATACTGCTATGCCAAGATAGCTATGCCATGCTGCTTTCAATAGTATAGTTGAAAGTTAACAGCCTTGGAGAAATGGTGCAGTGTGCTGCTTCTGATTCCCATTGAACATAACATTTAGCCAGTTTCATGTTAATTGTACTGACTACATAACAGGGAAGTGCATGGAGACATTTCCTGTGATGAGAGGGAACCTACCTTTTCTTATCCAGAAAGAGATACGTGCATTTTAAATCTAGGTTTAGCTACAGCTCTGACTGTGGTACTTGCAGCCTTCACAGCAGCTTACTTTAGTGGATATTTGAATATTTATATAAATACTAAATAAACTAGAGTAAAAACGAAGTACAACCAATACAATAAATTGTAATTTAAGGTAGTTACTACATTTGCAGTTTTTATGAATTCAGCTTTTACTCAATCTGCCTTAGGAAAAAAAAAGGAAAGAAAGTTAATACAAGTAAGTGTTCTGCACTAGGCAGGAGGGCTTAATAAATCAAAATCTTCAGGCAGGCAAAGTGGCTGCAGTTGTTTATAAAGGATTGGTTAAATGTGGTTTTGAACAAAAACGTTGAAAGCTTTTCTGAAAATTACATTTTATAGCATAATTTATATCTTTAAATGTGCTCAGAGGTACTGTATTATTTATTACCAGTTTACAATTTAAATTCATGCTGAACATACACTTTTTATAGATTATTAACTGTAGCCCATTAAAATGTTTTATTCTATGTTTGTGGCAATTACTGTTTAAGAAACAAACACCTCATGTGTGGGGAACGGACCGTTGTGGGGGGGGAAGTTGCGGAAGCATCCTGACAGCCGGTAGCTTTTGATACCGGCCCGCGACATCATGTTTCTGCAAAGCTCTGTGTTCTCTTGCTCAAGTGAGTTGCAGTATTGTTGGTGCCTACTAAGCTTTGCAAGGCTGTTAAAGTGTCAGGTTAATATTTGCCAAGGATAGCTCCTTAAACTCACTCTCTTGATGGGTGGTACTCTTGGTTCAGTGTCTGGTACTGTACAGCACTGACGCTGTTCTGGGGGTCTGGAGTGCCTTCCGTCCTTTGCAGATGTCAATTAAGTGATTCATCCTTACGAATTACCAGGTTGAGAAGACCTGTCTTGTGAACTCCTAGGTCAGAAAAGTAAGTCTGACGAGTTAACTTAAGGCTGTACCAAGATAAACCGTGGAGAACCTGGATGTTGGGTAACTCTTACCTTCTCATAGGAACTTGCTAACAAGTTCAGGCCTGCAACTGGTAATAGCTCTTGAGTTCTAAAATGTACAGTACTTGCTGTGTTGTGTTTTATCAACTTAAACATGTTGTCTTTTTATTCACAGCTCTCTTGCTTCTCTGTTCAGTCTTGAATGTATTTTATGTCCTTTCAGTTGATGGCTTTGTAAAAGTGTAAGTACAGAAATACATATCTAAGTGTATCATGTATAGAATTGTACTTTAAGATTCTTAATAATGTAAATGCACCACGGCTGCTCATTATTGTTATTTTTTTCTGAAATGCATTATCATTAGCAGTTTACACAGACAGGAAAACAACACAATATGTTACTTTTAATAACTTATTTCTTTGCAAAGATTGTAAGATTTGTTGAGCTATAGATTCAGATATTTGATTTAGAGATTGTTAATACTGTAGCACTGTAGAAATTCATCATCAATTAAAAGACATTCTAAACTACATTCTGATTTATTTATTTTTTTTACAATAGCATGTAGAACTTCATGCAAATGTTCAGCATATTACACCAGACTGGTATCTGTTTACAAATACTGTTATTTTTTATCGGAATTATTTCACAAATTAATCTTGAGGTCCCCTGTAGCATATTTATTATTAACCACCCTTTCTATTTATATTTTTAAAAATGTATTACATTAAAAAAGAGGTAGGTTTGAGTAGTAATATTGGCTTGTCAAACAAGGGAAAAATACAGGGTATTAAAGACAATGGGTAACATCTGTCAACATGTGTTAAGACAATTGCATTACAGTGGTCCTGAAATAGATATTACAATAGTGGATATTTCAGTGTTTTGGAACAGGACTTTTTTGTGGTATTAACGCTTGAGGGGGGGTGGAGGCAGTGAACATCCTCTGGCTGTCCTTTGCTACATGACTAACAATAACATTGCAGCTATGAGGATTTTGTTGCCATGACAGTGTGATAAAGCAGTATGTGAGCATTCACACCTACTTCTTTTGAATTAGGAATCAAGTGTTTGTAACCCCAAGGAGCTTAAGTGCATACAGAGGCTAAATCCTGTTAGTCAGCTGGATGATAAGGGAGACATGGATCTCCTAATCTGAAAGGCGCAGAAGTGGTCTTCTGATCTAAATTTGCAGGATGGGATTTACTTGTCCTGGCCCTCTACCAATGTTAAACAAGTCTGATTTCTGTAGAAGCTGGTGGAAGACTATCCACTGATCTCAACAGGAATACTATGGGACACAGACATTCACATATTCTGTCCTGTGTAAATCTGGATTTAGCAGGAAAAGAGCAAACTGTAGCTTCCCTGTTAGCACTGGCTGTGCATTAGCTCTCGCATGGTAGGTTGCCTGCCTCCCACCTTTACAGTGCAACTGCTCCTTGTGGAATGCGCCAAAAGAGCAGGAAATCTCCACTCACACACTATTATTAAACTATTGTATTAAACCAATCAGAATTCAGCACAATCATAGAAACTCCTTTCACATATCTGCAGAAGTATCTTTTCATTTCTGAAATTAATCTAGGCCAAATGACACATCCCATTAAAAATAGGCAGGATAGATCAGCCCCTCACAGCTGCTTAGACATTCCTGGCTTGGAATGCTGCTGTCACCGAGCAACTTTGATTTTCATATGTAGTCTCTTGGCGGTCTGTGCTCATACCACTCTCATGAAATGGCACTTTGCCTGCCCTTAAGTAGTTGTTCCAGATTCAGGAGAACAAATCACAAGTGATGAGCGAGAGAAGATTCAGATGGGTGTACTACTTCACACACCAAGCACTCTCCTGTGCTCTGAAGAGAATCCTGGCTGTGCAGTCAAATTTGTGTGCCTCTTATTTTATCACATATGAACTTGCCTTGTATAATAGAATAGAACTTCAACTCATAAAAGAAAGAAACAAATTTCAGTACTAAAGAGCAAATTACAGTTTATTGTGTAAATTAAATCTGGGAAGACTGTTAAGGCTGAGATTCATTTAGTGACAAAACAAAGACAGAATTGTGGGTCTTGCAGCCAACACTTGCAGCCAACTGAAAGCCAAGGATTTAACGTTACTCCTGTCTTCATTCAAAGCGAGGTGATATTGCTGAGAATAAAAATCTGGAATTCGTGTCAGAAGGAGTCTTTTGCAGTGATCGTCTCTGACTGGAGCTTGATTGATTTAACTTTCCAACCTCTACATCATATCCAGCAAACTCTTAACAAAAGGGTCTGTCTCAAAAAAAAAAAAAAAGACACTGGAAACAATTCCTCCAGAGGTTTCTGAGTAGAAAATTTGTCCCAGAGGTCATGAGATATAAACACTTTTGAACATTTCCATACTCTTACAGAGAAATGATAGTTCAAATTCTATGAAGATGTATTTATTTTGTTCTCTGTGCCTTCTATGATAATACAGTGCTTGAGAAGGAGTTGGAAATCTAGAGAACAATGCCCAGATAGCAAATATGCTGGTATTGAATCTTTGAAAAGATTACAGTATCTTAGGGTTAACAGGAAGAAAGAAGAAGCACAAAGTAACTTTTCTCAGATGGAAAAAGTAGCTCAAATCTCAGGTCTTCTTGTTCAGCTTTGTTTGATCCATAGGCAGTGTCTGCTGCTGTCTATGTTGTTATAAATTTCACTGTTAATACAGAAGTTCATTTTTTTTAAATCAATAGACATGAATAGTTACTGATCGAAATGTGTTACTGTCATGTGCAACTTGGGTCAGAAAAAAAAAAAAAAGAGGGCATAGTTTCTCCAGTTCTCAACCCTTTCCAATAGAAAGATTGTCCTATCTTAAGAGCCATATTAGACATGGTTGCCATTATATTTTTCATTCGTCATGAACCCAAAAATAAACTGCTTTTTAGATTATTGTTTTCCCACTGGTTTGGTTTTTTTTGGCTGTCTGAGTCTAAGGTCTAGGTAATTTTACTGCTATTTTATGGGTCAGTGGTAGTCCACAGTCCACAGCTGGAAGAACACTGCATCATGGTATTCCTAAATCAGTACAATGACTACATTCTTTAGAAATAACTTTATGTACCAATAATTGCAGATAAAATATTCAAGACTAATATTGCCTCCTGAATGATGTCTGTTCTGTGAAAAAAGGCTTTGGGGGTTTGTTTACTTCCACCTTTAAAGTTACTTAAAAAATAGTTTACATCATTATCTGCTGAATATGAAGCCATTGTGCTTTTGTGGCTGGCATGTATGTGAGTTCCTTGAGTTTATGGCAGGTTTGTTGTCCACTTCCTTGACCAGTAGCTTCAACTCCACTGCAGATGTTTGGGGAAAGGTACACTGATTTTGCCTCATGTCTGAAGTAAGTATTGTGCTTCAGGATATGTTTTTCAATTTATTCAATACTTCAGGACGATTCCCTTTTTGTCTTGCTTCCTTCTGGTCTATGGAGACTACTGACAGAGAGGCAACCATCACAAGTTCTTTTGTAAATATCATCAGGTTTTTGTTAGTTCTCATTTCATTCGTTGAACACTTGCTATAATCCTTGAGCTGTTAACACTGGGAGATAACTCAATTCACCTTCCTATGGTCTGTAAAGTATTAGGGGGCAGAGTGTGCGGAAGACAGAAAGCCAGCAGAGAACAATGGAGCTAAAATTCAGTGTTAGATGAAGAGTGGGTGGCTTTAGTCATGTGTTCAGGGTAATGTGTAGGATATATGTTTAGGGAACTGAAAAGGAGACTGTGTTTCTGAGTCAGTCCCTCCTGGATGGCTGCTGTGCTTATGACTGGAACAAGCTTGCTATTTAGCCTTTGGTACTGAGAAGACACATGAGATGTGCTTCACTGATGAGTGGTACCATTTATATATCTGCTCTTGTTTTTCATCTCTGGGCACACTATGTGCCTGCAATTGCACAGTTTGTAGGTGTTGCTTTCTACATGCTAAAAGAATTAACACCTTCATTCAGTGTTTTAGTGTAATTTAATGCTGAGATGTCAAGAACTTCCTCAAAAAAATAGTTCCTTACTCTGATCTGATTCCATTTTGAGACATGAATGTTCCAAGCCACATAAGTAAATTGATTCAGGATTTAGGGTGGCCTCTGTTCTGGCATCTAATTTAGTCCTGTCTCCCATCTTTCTGATGTTGTCTTTTCCAGCGTAGCCCTTATCCTCTGATTAATTCTGCGCTGTGAAATCTCATTACACAAAATAAAATATGTATGAAAGACAACCATAGAGTCATAGAATGGTTTGCTTTGGAAGGGAATTTAAAAATCATGTGGTTCCAACCCCTCTGCATGGGCAAGGACACGTCCCACTACACCAGGTTGACCAAAGTCCCATCCAATGTGTACTCAAACACGTCCAGGGAGGGGGCATCCACAACTTCCCTGGATAACCTGTTCCAGTGTCTCACCACCCTCATAGTGAAGAATTTCTTCCTAATGTCTAATCTAAATCTCACCTTTTCCAGTTTAAAGCCATTACCCCTTCTCCTATGGCTACATGTCCTTGTAAAAAGCCCCTCCCCAGCTTTCCTGTAGGCCCCTTCAGGTACTGGAAGGCTGCTATAAGGTCTCCCCAGAGCCTTACAGAAATACAAGGTAAGCAGATGGGCCAGCATGCTTAAAATATGGGACCTATTGTTCCTCACTGCAGTCTTTTGTGGCAATCATGGAAGAATGTCAGAGCAACAGTTCTGAGGAATAGCAAAACTGTTGGTCACTAACAGCGGTCTAAAAGTTTCATGACTCTGAAACAGTTGAAAAGGAGTCTGCTCAGGGATGGGTGTTTTGTAAGTGCTTGCTGAGAAGCCAGTGATAAGCTCTTTCTCCCAAGGCATGTCGGGGTGGTCTTTTTTTTTTTTTTAAGATGACTGCATATGCTTCACTTCAAAGGTGATGCTTCAGCCCTCAAGGTGCTTTGTGCTTGTACTGAGATTTCTAGCTTTCAAAGGGCTTTAACCTTTGTTACTTAGTTATACTCCCATTACAGGCCAATAGGATCTCTCCAGTGATTAACTTTTTTCAGTGTGTATTTTGCATTTTGCTGAGAGGCTGTGGCTATTCTTTAAAATGTTCAGAGCCTAAGTAATATTACAGGGTATTTCCTCTGATTGAGAAAGGGTATTACCCTTGTTTTGGTGATGGTAAGCATGGAGGTTTTTTGATCAAGGATTGGTTATTTTCAAAGCTGTGAGATCTACAAATGAATCCTGGAAGCCTTAAGTTGGAGGAAGGTGTTAAATTACTTCATTATTTACTAGAAACTCTAAGACCTGTAACAGGTACATATTGTATGAGATAATTAGGCATGCTTTAAAGTCAGCTGCAGTCAAGCTATTATTTCAGTATTTCTCTCTCAGAAACCACAGGTAGAGAATTACTGGACTCATGATAATAGCAACTTGCCTCAGAGCACTACCCAGGCTAACTGGTGTTGTTTTCCATTGCAACTTCTCTTCCATGGGAAACTGAGAATTAAACACCATGTAAGTACACCAAGCTCTAGACAGCTGTTATTCTTTAGGTATACTATTTTCTGAAAGGTTTCATCTGCAAATATTACCTCTGGAGGTGGTGCATGGGAATGATGTGACAATTTAGAAAAGTCTTTAAGAGATCAGATTTTAACATGTCACAGCTGGGTGGCTGTGCAGTTCACAGTAGGTTTGGACATCATGGGACTAGAATCTGCTGCTGCCATGCCTCAATGGCATTATGCTGACTTATGCAGATTTGAAGACCTGACTCTTAAAAGAGCTTTTCTAAGAAGAACAGTTCAAAATTCAAACTTGCAGTCCATGGTAAATGGTGATACTTTTCTTTTTTAGTTTGGACAAATGCTAGAAATACCAGTGTTCCTTTCAGACCAGGAATTGTAGAAAAACAAGGCTGGAAACAGGGATTCTGTTCTGAGCTACTTCTAAATGAAACCTTTTTCTGAATATTCTGATACTGTTCAAAGGCTTTTTCTTTTTTTTTTTTTTTTTTTTAAATGCATGATTTTACTATGAAATTCCTGGCTATCTGACAAGTCCTGAGACTGAGGATGTGGGTGTAGGGAGCAGGATAGACGAAGGTGAATGAAAAGCTGCTGGGTCCCTGGCAGAACGGGGTCAGTAGGTGGAGAGACAGCTGGCTGCCAGGGGCAGGCTTTAGAGGTACCAGCTAGAAGAAACTGTGGAAGGAGCAATACGGAGTGAAGCCTGCCAAGCCATGGAAGCGAGGAGTGGCCACAGGGAGCAAGGGACAGAAAGGAACAGTCCTCAGTTGTTAAATCTAGAGGAAAGACTTCTGAAGTCTTCTGCTCTGGGGAAAAAAAAAAAAAAAAAAAAAAGGAAAAAAAGGAGATAATGTTCCTGGGGGAGAAGATGGCAAAGGATTCCTAAATCCCAGATGTGAGAAAAATAGTCTCATTCCATGAGATTCCACTGTAATAATTTTACCCCACTCTGTCACTTACACTGTGTAATCTTTTATCCTGGTTTAATCTGTTTCTCCCAAGTACAACGAGTGAGATAGAAACATCTTCTGACGTGTCATGGCATCTATTTTCTCTTCTGGTGCCTTTGATGTTTAATCTGGAGAACAGTGGCAGGAACTTGAACTGGGAACCAGCTAACTCCTCCTTCTGTGGGCAGCTGTGCTTGTGTTTGTCCTGCATATCTCCAAAGGTGTATTTGGTTTGTTTTGTGCATCAGGACATTAAGCCTGATTCACCTCAGCTCTGTAGTGAGAAAATTCTCTAGGGTCTGTCTGAAACACCTTCACGGCCACTTGCCTGAAGCCTTTGGAAGTCCCTGAAGTAGTCAGTTTTGCTAGCAATCCAGCAATTTGAGATCCACCTGCCAAGGTGATTTGTTTTGCAGGAGAGAGGAGCCAAGAAGATTTGGCTTCAGACTTGGTTAGCCTCCAACCCCCTTCTGATATGGGGGCAGTCAGATCTTCAAAGGAAACCCAGCCAACCACTGTGAATCTGGACTCTTGCAATGGTTCATTGCTTTCAGTCTGGGAGTGTAGGTGGAGTTAAAATAACCCCTGTTCTAACAGTTCACCCATCTCATTTTTTACCACCATGTCTTCTGAGAAGGGTGACTGGCTGAAAGAATCATGTCTCTTCTCAGAAGCTTAGAAGGAGGCTTAATGTTTCGGCAGACAATAAATTGGCTGAGAAAACAAAGGATGAACTGAGAGCAAGAACTGTTTAGAGAGTAGGAATGTGGGATTTAACAACAGTACACAGTAAAAACAAAGTAGTTTCAAAGTATAAGTGCTGATCTTGCAAATCTGAGGTAAATTGAGAAGGTTTCCTTGTTTCACAGATTTTTCTGACACTTGAAGTGGACCATATTTGGTAAGAATTAGTGTAGTACCATGAAAGTTAATCTGCAGGTTTACACCAACTGATATGTGGCCTTTTATGTTTCTAAAACACATCATATGTATTTCTCTTTTCTATATTGCTTTAAGTTTTCTAAACAACATTCCTCTAGATCATTTTTTAGAAAGCTGAAATTCAGCCACTCTCTGATTTCATTGTACGGGGCCTTACTTGGTTTAAGGCTATGGTGAAGACAACTTTTTCTCTCCATTATGTGTGAGTCCTTTCTGACACTTGAGAACATTACATTGTCTTCGCAAAGGACTGATGCTGTTCATTGAACGTAAAACTAAAGGGGGCACTAAAACCAATGATAATAATACAGTATCTGCAGGCAAATAGCTTTTCTGACACCAAACAACAAAATGATTTATTGCCATAAGTGTCAATTAATGCTTTTAAAATGCTTTCATTGCACAGTATCTATTTCAGAATATTGAAATGCAGAGGCAATTTAGGCTAAAAGAAGATATGATTCACAGTCAAGATGTAAGCTGTGACTTGACAAGGGGTTTAATAGCTGCCTGAGGCAGATCAGAATGTGTGATAATGAGAATCCAGCAGAAAAACACATCATGGAACTGAACTTAAGAGCTTGCCAGGGTAAGAAATGAGGCAAGGAAAGCAAGAGACCAACGTGGATGAGTCAAGACCTGCTGGTTAAACTAAAGTGCAAGAAGGAAATGCACAGGCAGTGGAAGCAGGGACAGGTATCCTGGGAAGAGTATAGGGACTCTTGTGTGTCCCAGTTGTGTAGGGATCAGGTCAGGAAGGCCAAGGCACAGCTGGAGCTGAATTTGGCAAGGGATGCAAATAATCATAAGGGCTTCTACGGGTATGTCAGCCAGAAAAGGAAGGTCAAAGAAAGAGTATCCCCCCTGATGAGCAAGACTGCAAACGGGTAACAGCAGACAAGGAGAAGGCTGAGGTACTTAACTTTTTTGCCTCAGTCTTCACTGACAATTCCTCTTCCCACACTTCTCAAGTGGATGGACTGCAAGGCAGTGACTGGAGAAGCAAAGTTCCTCCCACGGTAAGAGAAGATCAGGTTTGTGATCACCTGAGGAACCTGAAAATACATAAGTCTATGGGACCTGATGAGATGCATCCAAGTCCTGAGGGAATTGGCTGATGTAGTTGCCAAGCCACTCTCCATTATATTTGAAAAGTCAGTGAGGTGAAGTCCCTTTTGTGACTCGAAAAAGGGAAAGATTGCACCAATTTTTAAAAGGAGAACCCTGGGTACTGCCTGTCAGCCTCACCTCTGTGCCTGGGAAGATCATAGACAGATCCTCCTAGAAGCTACACTAAGGCAAATGGGGGACAAGAAGGTGATTCAAGACAGCATGGCTTCACAAAGAGCAAGTCCAGCCTGGCCTGGCCTTCTATGATGTAGTGACTACATCGGCAAACAAGGGAAGAACTACAAATGTCATCTATCTGGATTTCTGTAAGGCCTTTGACACAGTATCCCATAACATCTTTCTCTAAATTGGCAACAGATGGATTTGATAGGTTAACTCTTTGATGGATGAAGAATTGGTTGGATGGTCGCATCCAGAGAGCAGTGGTCAACAGCTTGATGTTTGGATGGGGATGGATGACAAGTCGTGTCCCTCAGGGGTCCATATGGGGACCAGTGCTATTTAATTAATCTTCATCAATGACATAGACAGTGGGATCAAGTGCACCCTCATCAAGCACAGATGATACTAAACTGAGTGGTGCAATTGACACACCTGAGGGACAGGGTGCCATCCAGAGTACCTGAATGAGCTCAAGAAGTGGGCCCATGTGAACCTGATGAGGTTCAACAAGGTCAAGTGCAAGATCCTGTACATGGATCAAGGCAACACCCAATATCAATACAAGCTGGGGGATGAAGGGATTGAGAGCAGACCTGCCAAGAAGGACTTGGGTGTACTGGCGGATGAAAAGCTGGACATGAGCTGACAAATGTGCATTTACGGCCCAGAAAGGCAACCATATCCTGGGCTGCATCAAAAGAAAGATGGCCAGCAGGTCAAGGGAGGTGATTCTGCCCCTCTACTCCACTCTGGTGAGACCCTCACCTGCAGTACTGTGGCCAGCTCTGGAGTCCTTAAGCACAGGAAAGATAGGGACCTGTTGGAGCCAGTTCAGAGAAAGGCCACAAAAATTATCAGGGGGCTGGAGCACCTCTCCTATGAAGACAGGCTGAGAGAGTTGAGGTTGTTCAGCGTGGAGAAGAGAAGGCTCCAGGGAGACCTTAGTGCAGCCTTTCAGTACTTAAAGGGGTCCCATAAGAAAGATGGGGACAAACTTTTTAGCAGGACTTCTTGTGATAGGACAAGAGGTAATGGTTTTAAACTAAAAGAGGATAGATTCAGACTAGATATACAGAAGAAATTTTTTACAATGGAACAGGTTGCCCAGAGAGATGGTAGATACCTCATCCCTGGAAACATTCAAGGTCAGGCTCAGTGGGGCTCTGAGCAACCTGATCTAGTTGAAGATGTCCCTGCTTATTGCAGGGCAGGAGGACCAGGTAACCTTTAAAGGACTATTCTGTGATTACTTTATTCTAAGTTGTGTCAGTGACTAGCCAGTAATGGTCCCTCTGTGAGGCAGAAGTGGTCACTCTTGACAGCAGTGACTGCTGCAAGCTTAGAGCTAGTTAATTTGTTTTTGAAGGAAGTATATGGATGCATGTGTTGTCATACTCGTATCTATGTACCTACATAAATACAGATTCTGTTTTGGTGGAGTACAGTTTAGTGAAGTGCGTTTCGGCATGGCAGAGAGGAAAGTTCATGATAAAGCCTTCACCAGCTTACTGTGCCCTGTTTTCTGCTCATGTCCCCTATCAAGTCCTTTCTGGGAAGCTCTAAAAGAAAAATTATTTGCTGGCTTAGGGTTGGACTTGACTCTGTTTCCTTCATTGCTACTGTACTCTTCTCTGCAGGAGATCATCTTACATTGTCTTAATTGCAGAGACAGCTCATGGTGTTGGCTGAACCAGGGTGCACATGCTGGGTGCACACGCTGGGTGCCCTACCAGCACCAACGGGCTCTGGACAAGCCACAGCACCTCTCTCTAGCTGGTACCTAGGGGATGCAAAAGAAAGCGAGGATTTCAGGAACGTGAGAGCAAAAACTGGGGCTGCTGAGGCAGAAAGGCAATAGGGAATACCTGGGTCTGTGGTGAAATGCTGGGGGGGATAAAAATCCATAGGGATCCAGGCTAAGACTGACTGTTTAACATCTGTCACGCCTCATCACTCGTAACACTGTAAATATTGTTAACTTCTGAAAGTCAAAGAAGGACCAGGAGAATTTGAGAGAGTAAGATAGACACAGTTTTCAGAAACTAGAGCAAAGAATATATTTGCCTCCACCTGAAGCATCTTTTTCTGCGCTCCCCAGTTTCCTACTGTGAAATCCTCTTAGCATCCCCCTGAAACACTTATAAATCTAAAGAAAATTGCACTCCATCTGCAGTTGTGTTTAGCTAACAGAAAAGAGGTCATCTCTGCTGCCTGGGTATTGTCCAAATGCTATACTTAATAAGTCTACTTAAACATCTTAACGAGAGAAAAAGGTATAGAAAGGCAGTTCCTCTGAGCAGTTTATCACAGGAGCTATGGAAAGGTCAATAGTGGAAATTGTGTGAAATGCACAGCACAAATTCTGTGTGGAAGGGGATCAGTGTCCATGCTGAAACATCTGTAGGAAAGGGAGAACTGTGTCCCTCCACTTGTCAGGCTGTTTACAAGCAACCTGAACAATTGCTTAAAATAAGCATGTGCCTGTCAATATCGTGGTGAATAACGTAAACCTCCTCAGTCTTTTAATTAGTCTTGGGTGGGTACTCAGAGCATCTTGTGGGCATTAGTCACTGAAATGCTACCTTTGTTCCCTGCACTGTTCCATCCTATCAACCAGCTTCTCATCCTTTCTTCAGTCTCCATGATTTGGGTGTAACTCTTTTTCCTTCTTTATCTCTGAAAGGAGCTAGACCCATTTCCTTTTCTAGCTGAGAGTCTTGTTATTCAAAAATCACCTCACTGGGGTAAGGAAAAGCTTCACAAGAGGTTACTCACTGCTATATCTGTATATAAATTAATCTTCCCATGACTGCAAAGGCCTTTGTGATGTACATTGTCTGCTTGATCTGTTGTTTTCTCATTGTTTTTTAAGGATTTTTAGTGCCCTGCTTTTAACAGAAGTGTGGCTGTCTGTTAAACAAGAAGCCAAACAACTAATGCTCTGCAATCTGGTAGGGCTTTACCCACTAGTCTTTTCAAGTGTCCTTCTGGCAATTTCAGTACTGCTTTCCAGGAAGGCTTTAGATTGTGGCTTAAAGCATTTTGAAAAACATCTGAAATTCTCATAATCATGTGGTAGTACATTAGGTAGTATATTGTTTATCATTAGCATAGCTGGTATGTGGAGGTCAATAGATAGGAATGAGATTACATGTCTTGCCTTGCCACAGTGCTATGTAGTGGGAATAATAATCCAGGTGCAGAATATATATATAAAAAATTAGCATAATTACATTAATGTCACACTATATTGAACACTGTGAATTAAACAGGAGACTTTTCTTTACATTTTTAATGGTAATGGTATTTTTTATTATTTTATTTCTGTCCTTTGTCCGCTTCCTCAGAATGAAACATTTTATTTGCCATTTCTAGACCTTTACTGTGTCCATCATTTTTTTTATCTGTGCATTTGCTTTCTGTCTTTATGGACTCTTTTCTTTTACTTTTTAATGAGCCTGAGTATTTGACCTGATATCCACCTTAGAACAGATCACAGATGCAGTGGTCCATTCCATAAAAATGAATGTTCAAGATGTTATTGCCCTTTTGCCTGGAGCTCTTGAACACCCACCATGGCAGCCATTCTGTCTGTGCCCAACATGTCTGTGCTCAGCAATATGAGGTTTTCTTTTTGAGCTCTCAGATTAACTCAAAAGTCAGTATCAAGCTGATACAAACTTTCACTTAACAAGGGCACCATTATTCGAGGTGATGTTCTGTTCACATCATTCCCTTTTGAAAAATTCTTTTTCAATGTGTAGACTGTGAAGGACTTGTTTCTTTATAGGTACATTAAATCCCACTCTGCAAGCTTTTACAAAATGTTTTCCCTACAGATGTAACAAACCTGGCCAAAGTCTGTATGCTTAAAACACACACATTTAGATTGAACTTTTGGATTGCTGAAGGTTTATATTGACTCTGACTATGATTTTCAGTCTTTGGCCTGTAAAAGTCCTGGAATTCCTTAATTTTCCTCAGTCCTCCATTGACTTAGGGCTTGTACTGTGATACTGTCTTCTGTTCCTTCTAACTCTTGCAATCAGATCTGTTTCTGTTTTGCTAATGACAAATAATCTCTGCTTTTTACAGGTTAAATCAGGACTGTTAATTGGATTTTTTCCCTTGATGTTGGTATCTGGTCCCTATTAACTATTTTTCTGACACAGTGATTATAATAACAGTATATGATGTCTTCTGAGTTAAGACTTAAGTTACAGATCTGCTATACATGGCTCAGAGTACTTCCTTTCTCCTAGATGGGATGGACTTCCTCAGTATCTTTCGTGCTGCCTGATCACTGACTCAGACTTCAACACATCTCTATGCAAACCCAAATTGATAAAAATCTAGTGCCTGTGTCCTAGCAATATTAAAAAAAATAGCAACCTTCAGGCCATCTTTCTTTCCTGTTGCCTTCCCAGAAAATGTAATGGTCACTCGAACTTATTCCTCTTGTACGATACATTTCTGCAAAACATCAATTTTCTTGCAGTTTTAACTGCCTCTCCATGAAATACTTTATTCACCACTTCTTTCTTTCTCTAAAACATTGTTTCTATTTTTGTATCTACTTTTGTTTATTCTCTCACTCCTTGCATTAAGGAGTATTCTTTGGTTGGGGAGTTTTTTGAGAATTCAGAGTTACAGCTTTTAAGTGCAGTGAGTCATTATTACAACAAAAGGTTAAAAAAAAGACAATGTGAAGAAATAGTATGTGAGGGAGGGAGAATAATCCATGTAGCCCACTCTCAGCTTGCCTGCACATCAGCTAACTGACAGGGTTACTCCAAGCCAACATATTTCAGTCTCTGTCCTGGCTCCTTGTCCTAATGTGCATGGCATACACAATCTATAATCACCTGCTCTCTAGGAAAATCAATTCATTCTGAAACATGTTAAAGAAATATTGTGGGCAGTAAAGAACAGTAACATAGCCCTCTGTACTAGAAAAGGTGCAGACAATTATTTCAGCTATTGACAGATGATATTACATTATATTATATGATTGACAGATAATATGATAGTTGTAAAATATGACACCTTTCTCAGAAGGTGATGTTCAGTTTGTAAAAGTACTATTTCAATGGGGAAAAAAAAAAAGTAAAATTGAGCTGTAAGGTGATTGTGAAGAGGATTCGTGCTTCTAGAGATTGATGCTTCTGAATTCTATTGGGGGATGGATATGTGTGTGCAAGAGAGAGGTAAGACCCAAGACTCACATTAACTAAAACAAAATACCGTACTGCAACCCTAATAGCTGCTCCCAAAATGTGCTCTTCTGGATTTGCAGCATGAACCCAACTAGTGACTAGTGCGTTGTTAGCAGCAATAAATAACTATTGGAAAGGTTGTTATTGAAAGCCTTGAGACAATAGAGATGAAAGAGACAAAGGTTATTGTCCCAGTTAAGAATCACAGCTACTTGGAAAGGTGTACCATGTTGAGCAGAGGAGAGATGAGGATCTTCCAAAAACTCTGCAGGCATAACTGGCAGCAGGAGATGAAGCAATTTACTGATGTGAAAGGCAGCCTCCATAGGTGAAATATGTCTCAGAGGAAGGATGCTTTGCTTCATTTTTTTCCCTTTTTTCCTATAGCTGACAACAATTGCAGCAGCAGGGGGTATCTGAGAGTGAACAAGAGTGGGGGAGCTGGGATGATCAGCAAATGACGATAAATAAGAAAAGTGACTTGAAAAGGCTCTGGGCCATGAGTGGCTCTAAGAATAGTGAATTGGAACAACAAAAGCAAGAGTGCACTTTGAAAGGAAACACAAATGTGCTCTTCCACCTGGCCGCGTCTGAACCCTTTCTCAACTGATAGATCAATGCACAAAGCAAAGATGTGTTGCATCTTTCATGTGGCTGTGCTATTCTATAACAAAACCTGAATAAACAGGTTTTGTTTACCAGCCTTCTAGTGAAGCCACATTTTTCAATCAGGAATTTTTTCATGTCCCATTGTCGAGCCTACTGAAGCAGAGGGTTAGATCTTCCCTTGACATTGGTGAAGCTGCACCAGTTCCCATCAGAGAGTCTCTAGCTGCTCACTAGTGAGCTTAGTCATGGAAAAAATGTTTAGGTTTTGAGTATGAAGAACAAACTTTTTTTCATCAAGTGGCTTTCAGTGAAAGCCATGTGCCACAATTCCGTGAAGTTGGCAACAAATTTTGGTGATGTCTGAATTTACAAATCTTGCAAACAGACCTGGATTTGGGTCGTTGGCTTCAGGCAAATAGCCCTCTCTCCCCTTATATAAACAGCTTCACAATTGTATTTTCCTACTTGTTTAGTTGGTTGGTTTTTAAAACTGAGTTTTGTAAAGGGAAATAGGAATATGTTAGGTGCCTTGTAATGCATCTAACAAACAGCTTTCTTAGTTAAGGATGGGTTCTTGCCTTGTTTTCTGTTACTGGCACCTCAGAGGAAACTTCGGTCAAAGTGCTGTAGGTCAGGGATTTTGTTCTGACTCAATGAGCATACTCCTGTTAGGCAAATGACTTGTTTTTGTCATCGGTCTTTGTCTTTTTAGCACCACCTTAAGTGGGGACTATTTTGAGGGGCAGCAGCAGCAAAGGAATTGGCAGCAGCCTGGAGATCTGACCTCACAGCAAAACTCCCTTCTCATTGTAGTGACCTCAGCTTGCTCACATCTGAAAACCTTGTCCTCATTCATAAAAAATAAAAACTCCTTCATTAAGACCACCTATCACTGACAGCCGCTCTCTGTGCAGACCCAGGTCAAGACATTAATATTCTTTCTGATACATATTTTCTCTGTCTGAATGTAACATCATGGAAAATGAAATCAGACAGTCACTTCTGCCAGTTACTGTGAGGTGAATAAGTTGCCTTCCCTCTGCTCCCAACACGTTCAGTGTTCGTATCACAGAGCTGGCAGAGCTGCTGGCTTTGCTCATTTCCTTTACTCTGAGCCAACATTCCCAGTAGTGTCAGGACAATTTTAGAAGCAAGATGCACTCAGCTGAACTTCACCTATGAAGAGATGAACAGGTGCTTATAGCTTAGTTTTCAAGTCCATACCTTGATGGCTTTCTTTTTCTGTCTGAAATAGAGGCATTTTTTAATACGGGCTTTGGCAAATCCCCAGATGTCAGGAAATTGTCTACTCCTGAACCTGTTCATTCTGGAAAAAATGAAAATGCAGAGAAGAGGACAGAAACACATCTGCAGTATGCAAAGTGACTGAGATAGGTGAAATAATTGTTGAACAATATCTAGAATGCCTTCTGGTGTAATAATGCAGACTTCCTCAAGCTTGCTAACTCAATGGATTTTAATGTCTCTGTGCTTTGTTACATTGCATGATTTCAAATTATATCTTGGGAAGGAATAGGGCTGAATGCATCCACTGGTGTAAAGAAGTGATAAGGAAAGATTATGGGAAATCATGAAGGAAGGAGCTGGAGGTTGGGGGAGGGAGGGTGTGTGTAAATGAGGAGGAATGTGTGGACACCCTGACATACAATCCATTAGTTTAGTCTAGAGATTTCGAAGTTTACAACCTGCAAGGCTGAAGATGTGTCAGCAGACGTGCTCCAGCTGAATTGGAAGCAGCAGAGACCCCATATTGCCGACTAGATGAGCAGAGGCATAAATCAGCATGAGTCTGGAGTGTCTGAATGGACACCCACACTGGCAAGTAGTACCCTGCAACAGTAGTAGACCTGTGGAGTGAAACAGTTGGCACCGAGGATCCAATGTCCACAGTATTTGGGTGGGGGTGGGGATTTAGGAGGTTACTAATGGCATTAGTGGTTGGAGCACATTCGGTACAGTCCAGAAGCACATCTTCAGGTTTCATTTAATCTGAAAGAAATCCAGCTTGTGCACCCTGAGACCAGTCCACAAAGCAAACAAAAATAGGGTTGATAGGGTGACTGACTTCGATAAGATACTCTCTGAGTGTAAAATGCTAGTGTAGATCCACTCTCTCTCAACTTCTCTAATGATATATATGATACAGCTGAGCACAAAGAATTCCTATGTTCAGGAAACAGTTTGGTAGCAGGTATATCAGTACACATGGGAAATGCAGCAGTATTTGTTCCAGAGTTCCCTGTTTCGGGTGTTGAAGACTTTCTCATTTTAACAATTTGTAAAATACTTCGAGCCTACAACTCTGGAAAATGCTGGTCACCTGTGCACCAGTCTCTGGCACCACAGGTCTCTGATCCCTCTGCCAGGTCCTGAGGTGATACTGCACAACCAGTAACACGAACTCGTTGCTATTTCCTCTGATCATTAATCACTCAGGATTTAATCGGTATTTAATTGAGATACCTAAGGTACCCTTAAGAAGACTGTAAGATTTCGTGTACTTGGAGCCCTTCTCCATTTCTAAGGCACTTATATTTTCTTTTTCTAGGAATAGCCTTGGTAATAAAATGAATCACCTACCTCTGTGCCAACAGGAAACACGATGACTGACGCTTCTACAGCACCTTTCATGCTAAGAACATTTAAACCTATGTGTGGAATCCTGCCCTGGCTGCTGGCTGTGCTGTCAGTACGATGCCGGGGCCCTTCTACACGCACAGTCCAGGGGGTTTCAGTGGGAGGGTTCAATGTCTTTAGCTGCTGCTTTGAAAAGTATCTGTGGCTGTGGCTGTCTGACCTGGCTGGCATACATGGATAGTAGGTAGAGAGTTTTTGCACCCATATGACACGCTGCAGGGAACAGCAATGGAAGGGATGGTGGAAGTCCTTGGGTGAGGGTTCTGCAGCCATGTCACAGGCACCTCTCTTCATCCCTTGTGACAGCAATGTGCCAACAGCTCCATCCTCCAGCACACCAGTGCTCTCCTGGGTACCACGGAGGTCCAGGCAGTTTAGTACAAATAGGTAAGTGACACGAGCTTTATATTTATTCTGTTCCTGCTAGATTAATGTGGCTTGACTATGCATCTTAGCAGCATGAATTATGTTCTCAGGAATGTGGTGCCTAGCACTAATGTGCATCTAACTAAGCATAGCAACACTTGAAATAATCAGACAAAGGAAAGAGGTGTTGGTTGATTGGATTAAATGAGTCTATTCTTTATATTATGTATCATAGTCTCCATCATTTCCTATTAACACCTTTGGGATATTTACTTACCTGTCTTGTCCAAGAGGACCTTCACTTTACTTCTCATTTAAATTCCTTGCTAATGTATATCCTAATTGTACTTAGGAGCTGGGTGAAAAAATATTCCTGGCTCAATTTTCAGAATCACCTTCTGAAATTCTGCTGAATTTATTACTGATTTTTCTCACTCAGCTACTAACTAGCCCCAGTCCAGTGAGATGTGATACAATGACATTACAGACATTGCTACCATAGCACTGTGAATAAAAAATAAAGATTTTTTTTTTTAGATCAAATCAGAAACAAGGTAGAATGTGAGTGTGAATGTCCTTCCTGAATTTGTCAGTCTGATCATGCACTGATTGAGTGTCCCTAATGCTATAATTGTGAAAAGGGAGTTCAGGAGGCAAAAGAACAGCCTCTACAACAGCCTACAGATTGCTCCATTATGAAAAAAAGAAACATGAGTCTCAGTAAGTGTAAATGTCACTCTTCCTACCTCTTTGTGCAAACAGCCAGGACTGATGCCATGACTGTTGGCAAGGAAAGCTCTGAATCAAAGAGGGAGACTTGAATATTTAAGTGTAAAGTACAGTTCAAAAGCTTATATACTATTGAAATAAAAGGTTTGAACTATATACTTCAGTCACAGGCCAATAATTAATATCTCTGTGCCACTCTGAATTACTGGTATGCTGCAGAAGGAGAATGATACATTCCTTTTGGCAGTCCAGCAGCAGTTGGAAGTAAAAGCCACTAGCAATTTTTAGGTTACAGACTGAAGATTGGGATTATTTATGATAGTATGAAAGCCAAGGGTGATCTGCAGATGTCAGAGAGAAGACTAACTATTCTAAGTATTTAATACTAATATTGGTAATTTCTGGAATACTCTTAATGGACAGAGTCATGATGCAAAACCATCTGAAGAGGAAACAGCCCAGCTGTTCCTTCAGCCAGCATGCCAAACACGTCTTCAGCTTCTATATCATGAACTACCTGATTCAGAGAAACCTGAAAAGTGTACAGGAAAGAAATTAGAAAAGTAAAATTGGACTTCATTTTTTTCTTTCATGAAACTTGAACTTCTGCAGAGCAGATACGTAAGTTCTTAAATGAAAATGTTGTAAATATCAAATTAAAATATCCTTTAGTTACAAAGGAAGTCAGTATTTCTGTAGCCAGAAGCAAGGGGGGTCAAGCAGGAGACTGAAGAGGATGGTGTCTGTTGATGGGAGCCCTTGTCTTTTGAGTGCCTGCACACATCTGCCCAGAAACATCAGTAGTTTTCTATTTAAATTCAGGCACTGGTTCACTGAACCTGACTCAAAGATAACTTCAGTTTCTTTCATGAAACTGAAAAATTAATCGGTGTGAAATGTATTGGAAAACAGGATAGTTATTCATGTGCCTCAGCAGTCTCCTTATTAGGTACAACAAGCTTTTGATTGTTCTCCCAGGGCATACAATGCCTCAATATGCTACAAAATAGGCTGCTATAAAATGGGCCTGCACAACTTGCATACCTCAAAAACCACTTCTGTGACAAATGCAAATTAATAATTTAAATCTAAGGTCAAAGCCTAATCCTTTAAATGGCATCAGCTCAGTCAGTGACTAGCTTCTTTAGATGTATCCCCCCCATACATTGATATCTTGTCCTGGGCTGACTGGGATCCAGAGCATAGGGACCACTGGCTGCCCTTGTGATTAGTTCCCTAGAAAATTACAATGTGAAAGAAACCAGCATGTGATCAGAAACTTCCTATGGAAAAGGAAAGCACTACATAATAAACCAGAAAGATGAGAAGCTCATAAAACAAAAAGGTGGCTTAGGGTTCCTGATATATCGTATTCCAAATGGTCTCTCACCTTTGGCTCTGCTCTTTGGAACCACTGAATCATTTCCTACTTGGACACATTTGGAAATGTCAGCTTTTTCCAATTCAATTTTATCTGGTTGCATCAGCTGAAGATTCAGAGTTCCTCAGTGACAAAGTAGGTAAAGATAGTTGCATAGAAGATTATAAATTAATTAATTATCCTAGCAGAATTAACCTTGTTTAAATAGCACCACACCCTGTGCTGAACAATGCTAGAGTAACAATTAAATACACATCCTATTACAAGAGGAAAGTGTCCCTTTTTTAAATCTCTACTTTTCAGCAAGTAATCTGGGCTTGGGTAACTTTTTAAACCTTGAGAAGTTATTTGAATGGGAGAAGATGTATTAAGACTTGTGATCTCCAGTTCCAAAATACTTATTGAAGCTAGTGTCTGAGCCACTTCCTTGGGCTCTCAGGATTAAAGCCTGCAGCCTTTTTATATTCATTTCAAATTTCACTGAGATATTCTTTAGATAGTATTCTATTATTAAATAGATAAAACAAATCTATAATGTGAGTTAAATTGAAGTCTTAATGAGGAAAAAGTTGTTACATACCACACAAAAGATGCAATCATACCTAGCTAGACATAGAAATGTTTTATTAGACATTAAGAGCTGGCTTCCAAGGCACGTGACAGAGACTGATTGGTAGAAACTCTCCTAAACCTAATGAAACAGAGAATCCATCTTTACTCTGATATTAATGAGGAGGGAGAAACTGTCAGAGGAAGAATCTAGCAGAGCTACTTAGGAACCTGAATGTATGGAACAAAGGTGAGGAGGAACATCTGTGTATACAAGGATGTTTCATCACAGGAGCTGGGGTTCTTTTGCTGTTTTATCCTCTTGTCCAACTGCATGTGACACTGGGCACCTTATGTTGACTTATGAAGTCATCATGAAGATTACTTCTATCCTTGAGAGTTATGGAAAACACTGGGTGTAGAAAATCAGGATGCTTTATGTGTCTGGCCTTGAGGGAGTGGGGTGATAAAACAGGAAAATATGCTGGATTAAGCGTATGTCCAAAAGGATTAATTTTGACTTTAGTCTTGGTAACAGTTGCCAGCTCAAAGGGGATGAGTGTGACTGTGATGTCTCAAGCCATACTGTTGAACTGGCAGCTACTGAGGCCCCTGATTTTACATTGGCCTGTCAGTAAGTCCAGCCTGACTGCAGACTAGTGCTGAGAGAGAATTAAAACGGATGGTGAGACTACTTTACATACATCCTTACATCTGGCCCAAGATGTGATCTGATGGTGTGAGTTCATTCAGCTCGTAAAGCTGGGATGATGTTACAGTCACAGCAGGTAGTGCACACCACAGCAAAACCCCTGTGCAAGCTGGCAGAGCCAGCATGGCCAGCAGCACCCACACCAGCATCAGCTCCTGTGAGCCTCAGCTCTTCACTTACATGTCTGTTATGTGAGCAATATACAAAATGTGATGTGCTCGATGATGCTGGAGTGCACACAATTCATTTTTAAAACCTTGTCTGTATGCCAGTAGTCTGTGCACTCCCTGGGCAGCACTACATCCCTGCTCACACCAGGCAAGCCCTCCCTGTGCTCCCAGGTCACCCCTGGCAGCAGGTGGAGGGACTTCATGCACAGGCAAGCAGCTGACCTGCCACCCCCTGCCTCCCGCCCCTGCCCCGCAAACACCCGCAAAGCAGCTGCACGGCGGCTAATGCTGCTCTGCCACAGACCTGGGGTCTGAGCTTCTCTTTGAACCTTCCAAAGCAACGGGAATTTTGAGTGTCTGGTTAATGCCACTAGTACTGACTAACGGGAAAACATCTTGATACAAATAAGAGGTCATAAAAAGCTCCAAGTGAATTATTTCTGGCTTTTTGTTTATATTTTTAAATAAGTCTACTCCAATGCCACATTCCTAGGGGCTCTCTGCATTGAGAGGGGACTGTTTCACTGTGCAAAGGGTTAACACTGGTGGCTGTCCGCAGTGGGAGTGAAAAGAAGTTGGCCACAAAGCAGCGGCCATGAACACATAATTTCCGACTTGACATTTATTCTCTGTCTGTATTGTGGTTGCTGTTTGCACACATCCATTTGTAAAGATTTTCTTCTTCTCTTCCTGAAAAAATTGCATTTTTATGAGTAAACAATCAGTGAAGGTGGCTAGGGTGCCACTATAACCTTTAAACCATCAGAAATAAAACATAGCCTGAAATTCTATGATGCACAGATCCTTTCTATTTGCTATCTGTTAGTTATATTAATTACCAATAATTCATCAGTTCTGGTCTGTTTTCCCATGTCAGAAAGCTTCTTTTTCATGCATACAGCCATGCAGTAGAAAAAATAGTGTGATCAATGACCTCAATACAATGAAAATAACCCACTTCAAATGAGCTGTGTGCATACAGTCTAACAAGCTGAAAACTTCACATCCCATTTATTTAAAAAAAAAAGCAAGTGACAACATTTCAGAGAAATTAAACTTACTCTAAAAGAGAAGTGAATTATTTCTTACTGTTTTGAGTGACATTTCAGTGAAATCTTGCAACTAAATATACTGGCAGAAATCAAAATGAGTGTGTAAACAGCATGCAGAGGGAAAATCGCATTCCTCTGATAACATATCCCTCTTCATAAAGCTTGTAGCCAGTCCTACCTAACCAGGAGCTATTTGTGAGAATTTCTCAAAGTGATGAATGATGTCTCACCCTTTCCTTCTCTCTTTCTGATGATCTGTTGTAATGACATGGACAGTGGGATCAAGTGCACCCTCAGCAGGTTTGCTGACAACATCAAGCTGTGTGATGCAGTCAACACGCTGGAGGGAAGGGATGCCATCCAGAGGGACCTTGACAGGCCTGAGAGGTGGGCCCATGCCAAGCTCATGAAGTTCAAAAAAGCCAGATGCAAGGTCCTGTACCTGGGTCGGGGCAATCCCAAACACAAATATAGGTTGGGCAGAGAATGGATTGAGAGCAGCCCTGAGGAGAAGGACTTAGAATCATAGAATCATAGAATCATAGGGGTTGGAAGGGACCTCGAAAGATCATCTAGTCCAACCCCCCTGCCAGAGCAGGGTCACCTAGAGCACATCACATAGGAACGCATCCAGGCGGGTTTTGAATGTCTCCAGTGAAGGAGACTCCACAACCTCTCTGGGCAGCCTGTTCCAGTGCTCTGTCACTCTCACAGTAAAAAAGTTTTTTCTGATATTTACCTTGAACCTCCTATGCTCCAATTTGCACCCATTACTCCTTGTCCTGTCATTGGTCATCACTGAGAAGAGCCTAACTCCATCTCCCTGACACTCACCCCTTACATATTTGTAAACATTGATGAGGTCACCCCTCAGCCTCCTTTTTTCCAAGCTAAAGAGACCCAGCTCCCTCAGCCTTTCCTCATAAGGGAGATGTTCCACTCCCTTAATCATCTTTGTGGCTCTGCGCTGGACTCTTTCAAGCAGTTCCCTGTCCTTCTTGAACTGAGGGGCCCAGAACTGGACACAATACTCCAGATGCGGCCTCACCAATGCAGAATAGAGGGGGAGGAGAACCTCTCTTGACCTACTAACCACACCCTTTCTAATGCACCCCAGGATGCCATTGGCCTTCTTGGCCACAAGGGCACATTGCTGGCTCATGGTCATCCTCCTGTCTACCAGGACCCCCAGGTCTCTTTCACCTACACTACTCTCCAGCAGGTCAGCCCCCAACCTATACTGGGACATCGTGTTGTTCTTCCCCAAATGCAAAACTCTACACTTCCCCTTGTTGAATTTCATCATGTTTCTCCCCGCCCAACTCTCCAGCCTGTCTAAGTCTCTCTGAATGGCAGCACAGCCTTCTGGTGTGTCAGCCACTCCTCCCAGCTTAGTGTCATCAGCACTTGGGGGTGTTGGTTGATGAGAGGCTCAACATGAGCCAGGAATGTGCACTTGCAGCCCAGAAAGCTAACCATGTCCGGGGCTGCATCAAAACAAGGGTGGCCAGCAGGTCAAGGGAGGTGATTCTCACCCTCTACTCCACTCTGGAGAGACCCCAGCTGGAGTATTGTGTCCAGTTCTGGAGCCCCCAACACAGGAAAAACATGGATCTCCTGCTGCGAGTCCAGAGGATGGCCATGCAGATGATCAGGGGGCTGGAGCACCTCTGCTATGAAGTCAGGCCAAGGGAGTTGGGGTTGTTCAGCGTTGAGAAGAGAAGGCTCCAGGGAGACCTGTACCCCCCTTCCAGTACCTGAAGGGGGCCTACAGGAAAGCTGGAAAGGGACTTTTTGCAGGGGCAAATAGGGGTAGGATGAGGTGGAACAGTTTTAAGCTCAAAGAGGGTAGATTTAGGCTAGATATTAGGAAGAAATTATTCACCATGAGGGTGGTGAGACACTGGAACAGGTTCCCCAGGGAAGTGGAGGATGCCCCATCCCTGGAAGTGTTCAAGGCCAGGTTGGATGGGGCTTTTAGCAACCTGGTGTAGTGGAAGGTGTCTCTGCCCTTGCAGGGGGGTTGGAACTAGGTAATCTTTAAGGTTCCTTCCAACCCAAACCATTCTGTGATTCCAGTACAGCAGCTTTTATCATAACTCTTATTTGTGAGAGCCCCTCACTTTCTTCCTTCTTTAACTCTAAAAGCTCTCAAAGAAAGACTCTGTATATCAGAAGAAGCTAATTAACATAATACACAGCATCTGTAAATAGTTCCCTCAAATTAGGCTCTTCTACAAAACCTTGAAATGATATGTCTTTGCTTTCTTTCCTACTGCTGGTAAAAGATACAATATCGTATAAATTTTTTTTCCTTTATAAAACATTAATTATGTTGTTCTGATTTTGGCTATTTTTCAATGCTTCTATTTGGCCACAGGGGAAAGATAGTCAGCTTCTTGTTACTGTATTTTGAATTTGTGCAAACAAAGAGCTTGTTAGAAATGTGGCATGTACTGTTGGCAAATTCTTTACCAAGGCCAATGCAAAATTGTCCCAAAGACAGACGTTGGAAAAACTGGATTTTTTGTAAACTGTGTTTCCAAAATTTTTTTCAACCTTTCTGAGAATTGCTTCCAGTTGTAAAAAAAAAATGAAATAGAAAAGAGCTCATCAGCTGAGAAGCATTAAGACAAGGATATTTAAACCAATGACTGGTATAAGGATGAGAAATGAGAAAATGTTAGTCACTGCACATGGTAAGGGTCATGTAGTGAAAATATCAGATATTTAACGCAAATGAAAATACGTACTTTACTTTTTTTTCACACAATGCCCAACCAAAGTGTGGGATTCAATTCCACGTGGCAAGTGAGTTCAAGAGCAGCTTAGACAAATTGCCAGAAGAGAAAACCCTTAGGCTTTTTAACAAGACAGTCCAGAGACCACCAGTAACATAGAGATTTCACACCACTGAGAGGTTACACTAAGGCTGTATCCCCTTCTCCTTATGCTTTTCCTCTTGGACATGGTTGGAGAGAGGTATTGAGGCTACCCCAAGCTCACACGGTGGTTGTTGTGATCTTAAATGTCTCATAGTCATTGCCCAGATTTCATTCTGGAGGTGAAAAGCTGGTGCCACTGGGTACTTGCTGGGACGGTGCGTATGTGTGTCACTCCTGTGCCCCCCTCCCCACGCCTCCCTTCACCTTCAGGATAATGAAGCATAAACATGGGTCCCAGAATATGAGCATGGCTGTGAAATCTCTAGAAAAACATTAATACTGCTTGTTGACTGAGGGTAGTTGCCCTCGAGTTTTTAGCTCTGTAAATATTAGGCACTGCCAGGAGACACCAGTTCCAGCCGTGACCAGATCTCTCCCCCTGGCATGTGTGCCGCCCACCAGCTGCTGTGGCTGGAGGCTCAGGGCTCTGCTCCAACAGGTGTTGGGGCTCTTCTGCCTCATTTCTTTGAGGCTTTCCTCTAAGGACCAAGTGGTGCACAATGGTTTAAAATTATGCCTGTGAAATATATACCATATCTTGTCAGTATTAATTGCCTACCTCTGCTAAAGAAAGAAGAAATGGCTGATACTATCAAAAAACACCTTTTCAAAACCTGCATGGGAACACACCAGTTCTTCCAAAATATTTAATCTTTTTGGCTTTGATTTCTTTAACACTAAAGAGCTTCCTTCTTTTTTTTTTTTCTTTCTTGGCAATTTTAAGGACTGATAATTTAGTTTTTAAAGAAAAACCTCAGCTTCTCAGAGTCTCATGACTCTGGTGACTGAGCAGTGGGAAAAACACTAAATATCACAAGATGCATAATTAAATCACAGACGTCCTTCAGTTTATTGAGATTTTGCCCTGGGAATATTTTTCTGCTCTCAAAAGCAGCTAACATTTTAATCCTGACCAGGGAAAGGTAATCACCCCTAATCTAATTTAATTTAATTTAGGGCTTGCAATGAAGCTAACTCATGACCAAACTTTAGTTTTTAATTCCATGGCAGTATAATCCATTGCTATATCGTGGGCAAATTACTGATCCCAGCTCGTCTAAAAATATGCATTTATTTACATAAAGCATCGACTAAAGTATTGGACAACTACTCAAAAATTTGCCTTGAAGAAATCCTATGAAAACTATTATTTCAAACTAATAAGGCTCCTCAATAAATATTTTTGGAGAAAAGGTAATAGCTGGAGAACCATGAAACAAGCTCTTCATGCAGCTAAGCTCACTATGGTTCCTGAGACAGCACCATCTACGTTAATTACTAGTTCCTCTTCCCCATAACGGTTCCGTCTTAAAGAGGAATTGACTAAATTAAAATAGCTTTGAATGCTTTGCCTGATGGAAATCCTTTAACACTTCCATTGTGTTCTGTAACTGAACACGGTGACTTAAATGCAACAAAGTTCTTGAAACAGGTTCGCAGGAGGGGTTTAGAAACAGCCTGCTTGCCCCGCTTTAATTTGACTGTCAGCTTCCAGGAACTGCACAGCAAGTCCTTATTTTACTTTGTTTTTGCAGCTTAAGGTTTTTTTTATACTGTTGCCAACCCTTTTTTTAAGGAGTTGAGCTCCTCTTTGTTCAGTAAGACATTCCAGCTGTAATGCCGCCCGGGAAGCCCTCCTGCGCGGCCAGGCTGCGCCTGTACTGGGCACGCTTTGCAGATCCCAGTGCTCTTTGTGCTCAGGCCTGTGAGCTCTGTTTGGGGGCTTTATCTGCTATAATCACCTTGCACATTTATGGCTCAGTACAATAAACCTCTGGCAGCTTGTTTCTTGAAGGAGCGTGCTCAGCCTGACAGAATCCGAGTTCACGGATTTGCTCCTCTCTCTGCTTTCTGGAATGTTACGGCACATAACCTTCCATTATTTATTTTTTTTCCTCATGAATGTAAATAAAAATTTAACCTAATATTCTTTCCAAGTCTCAGATAACTGGGGGAGGAGAAACTTTGAGGAGAATGGTCTTTTGGTAATTGAATTGCCAAAGTGAGCACACACTATGTGACTTTCTTTATATAAACATGGTGAGCGAGAAGCCTGGTGGTGCTTTGCACACCAGTGCCACCCAGATTCAGGGTACCAGAGACCTTCACAAATGATGGATGAGTTATTCTGGTGGGAGCAGGCTTCCTTCTGAGTAGTTCCTACCAACTAATTCTGCTCTCTGGGGAATTTAACAGTAAAACTCCTTTTGATTCCAGTGCTAAGTGCTTGTAAAATCCCACCCTGCCATACGGCAGAGGGTGATGTGGGAAAGAGCGGGGCAGCCATTTTGTACATGAAGAGGGAAGGGAAGACAAAGGATAATTTTAGCTCTAATTTTAAGGGAAATTGAAGTAGGTGACATGAATGTCGATTGATCGTGTAACTTGTGTCAATAAAAACTGTTTTTCTAACATAATTAGATATGCAAGTGCAATTAAAGCCTAGATTTACCAAACCTAGTCCATGTTAAAGTGGGACTTGATTTAACCTCACATCTTCAGTAGAAGCTGTGTACCAGGCTATATAGAAAATAGTCATTTAAAAGCTTGCCACCACCTCCTAGCACAATACATTTGAATATAGGAAACTATCTGAATTTTCAGATGAGGACAACAACGCTTTTTATTTCCCTAAATATCTCTCATTGTCAGGCAGAAGGGGTTTATCTCACCTGTAGCTGAACCAGCCTCTCTGGGATCTTTTTTGCATGTGTGGCAGAGCTTAAATACATTCACTTTTGGAGGAGATAAATATCTGCCCAGAAGTTAATGTATTTCCTTTAAATATAAATGGAGCCAGAGGAAATAGTTCAGAGGTGGATGTATATATTTTAAATCACTGTATTGGATCATATGAAACGCAGCCATGCTGTCCCAGCTGTGTCCCATAGAAGTTGATTTTTTATCTATTTTTAAAAGATCTTTTAAGTAACTACATCTAATGAGGCTAATGTTTTGCACGAAAAATGTGTAATTTCAGCCTCCTTTTAAATACAGAGATCCTTAGAAGTTTTTGTACCTAAAATGGGCAAAACCAGCTTGTTTGTACATAATTTATTCATTTTACATCCTGCCTAGGAAAACACAGTATCTTTAGGCTATTTAAAAACAAAGTGCAAGTGAGAAGTTAGTTTTCTAAGTTTGTATTTAATGACTTATTTCCACAAAATGTTTTCTGTACTTAAATGTGAGAGAAGTGACTAAATATGGAATCAGAAATCTAACACAAGCTTCCAAATATTATACAGGCTTAACTTTATGATTACAGAATAGATCAGTACAGTCAAAGGGGTATTTGGGATGTTTCTGTCAATTTTTTTACATTATCTTGATCCAGGAGTGCAGATGATATAGCTGGAAAAAACGAATGCCTGCTTGCTATAGCTAGAAAAAAACCAAAAGTGATCTGATCCTCATGTGCCCACCTCACAGCTCCTTCAGTGCTTCTTCACCCAGAGCCTGGGAAAAACAAGTCTCCCTTCCCAGCTGACCCCTTCAACAGCTGCTGCAGGATGCAGTGAGGATGATGCCTCATAGGGGGGAAGCAAGTGGGTAGCTTAAAGTATCGTTACTTATTTCACGTCAGGCTCAGAACCTCAGCCAGCTGGTGCCCAGGGCATGGATTCCCACCAATACCCTACCAGTGTGATTCTCCACACTTCGCTCATAACTACTTGTCTCGTGCCTCCTTCCCTGATTTCCTTGCAGAACATCTGGCAGCACCTTCTCATCACACATTGGGAGTGCACTCCTATCATCACATGTTCTTGTCAGCCTGAAATGTTTTTGTGCTTATTAAAAACTTCCTTCACCTTCTTTATGAGTCTAGAGAAATTACATGCTCAATAAATGTGAAATGTCAGTAAATGGTAAAACAGTATTTATAACAGGTCTACTGACCAATCATTACAGAGCAAAACATTGAGTTATAGTGCTGTGTTTCAGCTTTACAAATGATACAGTGTCTGAACAAAGAAATCAATATGTCACAATTTTGACTTACTGGACACCTTTTAATTTCCAGAGATCATCTTGCTTCAGATCTTGATGTGCATCACTGGGTCAGACACAAAATGGGCCCCGTGACGACCACTGGTTCCTGTCTTACAGGGCTTGGTACACTACGTGCAAACATCCCCTACAGCAGCTCTCTGCCACTATGTGTTACTTATCCTTAGCCAGATGCTAACATGCCACAGACATGAAAACATGCAATTTGGTGCTGATAATTTGGCTCACCAAGGTTGAGAAAGGGAGCAAGTTCCAACTCCTCCAATGTGGACTGAATTTGTCGTCATAACCCCACTTCTGTTGAAAAGATCAGAGGTGTTCTTTTTTCCTCCCCAAATACTATTGCACCATAGTCGTTACTGAAGAGTGGATCAGACATGAAGGAAAAAAGTGGTGCAGAGGCTGAAGCAGCATCACTCCCCAGGGAAGATCCAGGTAGTATGATTTGGGGCAGTTCAGAGATGCGCTGCCATGTCGCCTTGCTGCTGTCTGTGTCACCCTCTGGTCAGCTGTCAGCAGGGTTCATTCAGTTTTTTATTACCATACCCAACAGTTATCAATAAAATTACATAATGCTTACTTGTTACATTCTCAGTTTACTCTTAAGCACAGCCAAGCTGAGCCTGAGTACATCTGCAAAGCCTGAATACATTTTCTCCAGCTGCAGGTTTCAAGTGATGATTTCTTGCTTTAGAATTGCCTTCTGCACATGCTCATCTATTCGGTCAAATGCATACTCATGCAATACGCAAACACAACATTAAAGATGAAGGATTTTAGATGTGGGTATTTAAAATGCACATCTCCCCAGCATATGATAATGGTACTTTAAGAATCAGCATTCCTTTCTGCTGAAAATGCCTTCATCCTCGCTCCCCTTTACCCTTGGGGCTCCCACACACCCTTGCACTCCAGTGGGCTGTCCCCCACGCTGAGCCCAGCAGCTCCCCATGCACCCCCTCACTGCCCTGGGGACTCTGTCATCCCCACCTCATTCTTGCTCTCCCTTTTGGGTCCTTCTCCCAAACACTGATTGGATTTTAGATTCCTTCAGATCTGATGGTGAAGCCAAGCTATAATTAAGCATCTGACTGACATTCAGCTAGAGATCCCTGAAGGGAAAAGGCAACCACCATCCCAAGACTGTTGAGTAAAGAAGACCCAAAAATGCTGTATGTAAACCATACATTTATATACTTAGTCTGTTTAGCTGGACTTGTTAACTCTGGGGCATTTCTAACAGCTCCTCACACAGTGGGTCTCTAAACAAGTGCTATGGGTGTTACAGCCCTCAAGGTTAAAAACAAGTTGATCGATCTATAAGAAGAAAATGAGCATATGCTGCTGAAGTCTCACCTGGGAGCTAGATACTGAATGCCGGTTCTGAAAATATTGCCATATATAAGAGTAGTTATTGATCCTTTCTGTTCAGATGGCACTCACTTTTCCTAGGCTACATTTGGTTTTCCCCTCTGTTAGACCTTAATTCTCTCCTGCCAGGCCATTGAAAGCACTGGATAATAATAAACCAAAATGTGCTTTCTCTGGAAGTACAGTAATTGAGAGGGAGACAAATACATAAGTGGCTATCAGAGCACTGTAAGAGAGACTCTGGCTTACCCAGCACATAGATTTTGTGAGCATGGCAGTGTATTTGCAGAGCCTAATGAAAGCGAGCCAGGAGTGCAATACGATCACTAAAGCCTGTCAGTGAGGCACGGGATATCAGCATATTTACTGAAATGGAGAAGGTAACATTTAAAATAGTTGTTATTTTTAATTAATGCTTGAATCACGGAGATTATATTTATATACCAAAAGGATCTCACTGTGGGGATGGAGCCCTGTACCTAGCACTACATGTTTAGAGGACAGAGAGACAGAGAGCTGAGCCCAGGTAACGATGTGCTGGGAAGAGGGAGAAAGCCCCAGCTCCCTGTCTTGGCCTCCGCCTGCCACCTTTCGCACTCCCTGGCCACGGCACAGCCCGTCCGAGGCTCCTCACCTGCCTCCCGTGCGGAGCGAGACGGTGCAGCTCGGCGGGGTTAGGGCCGATCCCGGTCCCGCTGGCCCCGCCCCCTTTCCCATCCCGGCGCAGGGGGCTCTCTCAAATGCCAGCAGAAATGCCACCATGTTTTGGCCCATTTTGGACTCCGGTCTACAACCCGTATCACTCAGACATAAAATTACTTCAGAATAGAGGGAAAACATGACATTTGAGACAATCCCAGTTTCAAATAAGCCCCCCCACGCACCTTCATATCTTGCTGGCTCTTGAAGTAGCCCAGACTTAGTTCTGCGTGGAGGTAAAGTGTTCCAATTCCATTTAATAAATGGCTCAAGATGTTACTAGACAAACAGAAATAAAAAATGGTCTACAGTATTTTTCCCCTCAGTTTCACCAAGGATGCTGAAGCATGAAGGCAACCCTGAAGAGCTATGTTTTTGCTTGGCTTATTTTCCTACATAATTTCTCTTCCCACAGCATGCTGAAGGTTCAGTGACTGCCTTGCTTTTCCCAGTCACCACACGGATATGCGTCTTGTGCTGTGTAAACACTGATGTTTCATTGTGGAAATACATTGAGCTTTCAGAGGACTCTGAGAGGTGCTTCACCAGAAGCAAGTGACTGGCCCCAGTTTAACAGAATATTCATCTGCCTAAAGCTGCATCTGAGCTACAGGACCTTGCTGAACAGGCTTCCTGGCTCTCAAGCACCCTCATGATTGATTTCCTACAGTTCCATTGCTTTGGAACATGGGTTCTCCTCCAGGTGATCCCCTCTTTTCAGTGGGACATCCCTCAGTCTCAAGCCCTGTCAGGCTGTCCCAGCCACGGATCCTCACATCCTTCTCCCAGGCACAGCTGCTGCAGACAGAGGGGCTCAGGCACATCTGCACCCATTTGGCACCTCCCTTGCACCATAGTCTTATGAGCATTAACTTTGCAACACCACAAACAGCTTAAGACGTAGCTGATGATGGAATAGGCAAAATGAGGGATTCACAGCAGGTATGTTTCTATGGAGTATTAAACAGTTTTTACTGCAGAAGAGACAGGGAGAAACAGTCTTACGCGAGAATAGGCCTAGGTTACAATCGAGGCAGTTGTATTTTTAATGCTATTTAATGGGATGAATGGCTTTTTTCAGTTTAAAGACAGACCTCCCTTCTTCCTTCCTCCAAACCCTTCAAATCCATGACTTCATGGCACTCTGCATCACTTCTGTTGTTTTCTTCTGTACCAACAATGTAGTCTATCCCAACACATCAGCATATGATGCTTCCTTATTTGTTTACTTCCTTTACTCTATGTGAATTTCAATGAAGGAAATGTAAGAACTCCAGAAAAATAAGCTCTACCTTTTTTCAGTGCAGTGATCACAAGAAGCCAGTTTGGAGCTGGGCTGTCAGACCACCATCCTAGATCAAACTCACTCTTCCCATCCCAAGATTAGGCCCTCATACAGCTATCCCTTTTTTTTCTCTTCTTCCCAGTAATCCCTGCTATGTGCTTACATCATGCATTTATTTATTTTCCTAAACTGTGACTCTGATTTCCCATAAGCATACACAATACTGACTGACCACCAGTCTATCACTTGTATAATTAAAGGTGACACTGAACTCCACTATGGCCCCTCATTTCTACTGCTGAGTATTTCATATGCACACTTCAACAAACATGTGATCCCCAACTGGACTTTTCTAAGGATAATCAGTTGGACACACTGTGCCATACTCAGTGATCAAAAGAAATGTCTAACTTGACGCAATTACCTCAAGCATTGACCACAGAGCCTGATGAGAACCCTTCCATCACATGACATCCCTGGAGGCATATTCCTCCTTCAGCCGTGCAGGCATTTTAAGAACCACTGGGAGCTGTACCATCAGCCTGCATGCTGATCTATGATGAGTAAATGTTGCTTGAACAGTTTTTGTCAGTGCTGATTTACTTGCTTTGTTTGTTTGCTTGGGGCTTTAATAATAGTATTAAAAGTCTTTGCTCCTGATGTATTTGACGTTGTGCTATTGGTCCATTAGGATTTGGTTGAGCCTTGTGCATTATTTTTAATTTGTATTCACAGTATGCTCTGTAATAACTCCCTCTGAATTCTAGCAATGGATGCTGTGAATCTGTATTAACAGCAGCACTGATTTGTGCAATGTGTAGTAAAAATCTTTTTTGCAAAATACTTACCGCTTCATGTCTTTTAGCATAGGCGATCAGAGTTTCCAGATAACAACAGAGATTCTTTTTAGCAAATCATTCCTGGGCTAATTGTAATGGTCTCAGCTTGGATGGAAATCACTGACACAAGCTGCTGCTGATGCCAAAAGTTTACATGGTTTCAAAAAGCAATTAGACACAATTATGGAGGAAAAATCCATGAAAAGCAACTAAACACAGAGATGGCTTTGGTTCAGAAAGTCCTTGAGCCGTTGACTGCTGGAAGCTGAGAATGGACCCTTGCACAGTTCTTCCCTAGGAATCTGCTAGTTCCTCTGGTGCTGCCTGAGGAACAAACTGTTCTAGCCTAACCCAATATGGCCTTTCTTACGGTGTCACGTTAAGAAGTCATGCCAAAAGCATTTAGGAAGAGAATGGGAAAAACAAAATCCCTCCCTTCAGGTTAACAACTTGCAAGTTTCCAGGGTCTCTGCATGAAAATCCTCCTTTGTATCTGATTAGAATTGAGAACTTCTACCCACCTTCCCCCTGCATCCGCTTCCTTCAGAAGAGCAAACACACTGGACTACACAACAATCATGCCCACGCTGCCCTTAATTGGATGAAGCCTTGCACAGGGGCTGGCAGCAGAGCACTAATTTTCAGTAGTTACTGGCCTCAAGCTTGTTTACGTGACAAGATGCATTTTTGGCAATAAATGTTTATTTGCCAAAGGGCAGGATGACGATTGCTAAAGAGGAGAAGCTACACGGTTAAGCTAAATGAAGGACTCTGGTGAAGTACACAAAATACATTACTCTGACACAAAAATCAAAGCCAGTTTACAGCAGTGAAAAAGCATTAATTTTGTGCACGAGAGGTTGTGACAACTTTTGAGACACTCAGTATCTTGAAGACTTCTCCATATGCTCTGAATTTTTTCACCTTCTGTGGAGAGTGAACAGTGCCTTATCAGATGAGTCGTCACTGGCACACATTAACAGAAGCCTCAAAACTGGGGTACACATGACTGCTTTTAAACACCTAACACTTCAGGTAGCTTTATGTAGACCTCAGATTGTTTGCTGGCTGAATTTACTTATTAAATTTTATTTTAATAAAGCCTAATTTGTTAAGTTATAAACCACAAAATGCTATTCTGAAAAAAAACAATGAAAAAACATGAATGCAAGACTGAAAACAAAGCAGCAACAGCCACACAAGGTGATCGTTTGGTTTGGACTTTTCTTTTTTTACATGGGGTACAGAAGTGCATTGTTTTTTGCAGTTTTTCTTTTATGAGGTAGCCTGGACAGCACCTCAGCACCTCAGTTCTTGCTGTTTAAGTTGTTTGGTTTTTTTTGCTACAAGCACTCACATTGATGACTACACTAAAAATACCCAACAGTCTTGCACCAACACCTCACTCTGGGGGACACACTTTGCCACAACGTGGGACTCCAGCTTCACTGTGTATCTTTAGTACCTTTCTCTTCTTCCTAATTGTATCGGTCATTTCCCCTCCTATTTGCAATAACTAATATCCCTGTGACAGCCATTGCTTTGATGATACGGCAGCATTAGGAAAGCATTTAATGAACATTAATTGCTTCTTAATATGATTTAGCTGCTGGAAATAAAAAGGCTAAGCTAGCTCCATGTGACCAGCAGCCCTACAGGCACCACAACCAGATTCCTTTTGAGATGCAATCCTGTCAACCCGGGGCAGGGGGGGGGGGGGAGGGGGCAGCAGCCCTTCACGGGGCTACATTTTAATTTTCCAAATTAGCAGCTAAGTAGGATTGTAGGAACTCAGCAACAAAGTCATCATGACACCACCTGGCTGATTAGTGATCTCTTCCTTCTGTGCAAGCCAGCAATTATCAGTTCCCACTGACTTCGGAAGCTAATCGGAATCAGAAGCTGGGGGATGCTGCCAAGATGCAGCAGCTTCCAGCTGTCAGGAGAAGGACAAGATGAGACAGTCTCAGTGTATGTGGTTCAGTCTTTGTCTTTTCCCATGTGGCATCTTTGGCATCTGTGCCTTTATCATTTTGACCCTCTACATGATGTTACCTGACACCACCGCTTCTTAGATAGCAAGATGATGCACAAGAAACTTGATAATTGAATCCAGCATTCCTAAATATGAATTCTGATTTACCATTGATTCTTATCTCACCTTTCAGTTAGGTCACTTAACCTCTCTATTAAGCTGCTCTGCCAGGAAATTAAGGCTGGTAACACCTAGAGATACTGTGACAATCAATCAATAAATATTTGTAAAGTTGTTGGTAAACAACAAGCACTAAGTGCCAAGTCTAATTTAAACAGGTATGGTTTATAATCTTCCCATTTTCTTTTCAAGAACTTTAATATGACACAAAGATTAACCTTCTGATCTGGGAAATAATCTCTGTGGATATTACAGACTGGTGTTGGCAGCAGACCTCTAACTTGAAATACGATGTCCTAGCTGACATCATTAAATTTCCCATGGATTAGCTGACAGTGATACCTCAGGACTCATGGGAAAACTGTTCTGCAGAGGGAAATAACAGTGAGGGGAAAAAAACAAACAGTTTTCTGGACTGTAATTCTTAGTCTTCTTTCATTCAGAGTTGAAATAGAATACCACTAGACTTTCTAAAATGAAAGATTGATTGGTTTACATTGAGTATTCAATGGATATTATGAACCAGTTGACAATATTCATTAACCTAATAAGGGCCCTTCAAGTTTTACAGAGGTAACAGTAGGATTGAAATTCCTAGTATATACTAACCAGTGAACATATACATACCTTGAAAAGCTTGATTGCTGGGCCCTACACATTCATATACAATGTCAACTGAATCCATAGGATGATCTGAAGCTGAAGTGAGTTTTTTTGAAGTGACAACCAAACACCTTCATGTTCAAGACATTTATGATTCGTGACAACCTCAAAACTGCAAACTTCTTCAGAAGTCTTAACACTGGCATTGTTTTTCTAATACAACTAAGTGCTTCAAAGACAAGGGGACGCCTGAGCTATGCACTGAGTCCCTCCATTTCCTGCTGCCCCTTGGCAACATAAACCTACAACTGCTACCTCTCTCTCACCAGTACCCACAGCACGGCCTTCCAGTGAGCTTAACAAATGCCCTAAAATAATGAGAAGTTTGCTGGCATACCCCATCACAGCTGGGGCTGTGCTGTTCCTCCAATGGACTGTGGGCATGCTGCTTCTCGCTGTCCTAATCTAACCACTTACCACTCACAATATCAAGCACCTTGTTACTTCATTTATATGGCTACAGCAGAGCTCTTACTTCGAAGCTTTCCAGACATTGAGAACATAAGAAGAGCAGTTCCAAGGCATAAGGAAACACTTGCAGACACAGAAAAAAGGAAAGACAGAGAAGGAAAGACAGAAGAATCTGCAAAAACAAGGTGTCAGCTAGCTCAAAACTGAAAGGCTGCTGTAAGGTAAAGTATCTGTAGTATTCATTCTTGTAATAAAGATGGGCTAATTAATGGCACCTTAGTAAAGCGGGGCTAATTAATGGTTCCTCACATCAATGGCTGGTCTTGTGAAAACAGCACAAAGTGCACAATTAGATAAAAAGATGTAAACTTACTACAGAAACAGTTCTTTAACTAAACCACTGCAAATACATTTTATATGGAAAAAAAAACACCCAAACCAACACATTGAATGTTATTTATAAGATTAAGAGCTACTAGAGCAGCAGCCCCCTCGCTGCACCAGCCGCAGGACAGGCTGCCCGGGCCTCCCCCGGCGACTCGTTGCTGGGGAGCCCCGCACACTTGATCTCCCCGCCGCCACCCCGCACGGTGCCTCCACCCACTCTCCGGCACCACAGCCCCCACCCGACCCTCCCAATTAAAGCTTCGACAGCATTTTAACTCCCTCACACCGCACAGTAACCACCCGGCCGCCTTTGCTACCGAGAAACGCCCCAACCGGCCGTTACCAAAGGCCAGCCGGGTCATGTCTTTATGCTGCGGCAGCTCACCGCGCCGAGCCGGCACCACCGCCTCGGCAGCGAGTAGGAAAACCGAGGCAGAAACCCTCCGCTGAGCCACCGCCCTCCCCCGGGAGCGCTGCGCCGCTCCCCTGAGGGGAAAGTTTGGCGGGAAGCCTAGCCTTCCCCTACCGACCCCTCAGCGCGGACGCCCCGGCAGGCAGAGCCCCGAGAGCAGCCGCGATAGGAACCGGGCTGATGGCGGCGGCGCAGGGCTGCAGTCGCTGAAACAGACGAGGGGCGGAGAGACCCTAAGGCTGCCTCCGCCTCCCCGCAGCCCCCCTTAAATACTATGGGGCGGCCGTAGCTGCGGCGGGCGCTGTTGCCGAGCGCACCATGCGGGCTGTCATTGCCTTGGCCGCGGCGCTGGGCAGCCTGCTGCTCGGCGGCTGCCTCCTGCGCTTGGGCGGCCAGCAGCCCCTCCGCGCCAGGTAGGGCGGCCGAGGGGCCTCGCCCGCTGCGGTGGGGTTTCGGGGCGGGAGATCCTAGAGCCGGCTGGGGAGGAGGAGCGGGGCGCGGCGAGCCCACCGCCGGAAGAGGGGCGCGGTGGAGCCCGGCACGGTGTCCGCCGGCGCGGGCCGGGCTCGGCTCGGGTGTTCGCGGCGTGTGAACGATTCGTGGGGAGGAGACCAGCGCCGTTCACGCCTGGTGATGTTTAATCACGGGTTTTGACAACTTTGTTTTCCCGTCTTGCTTGCCAGGGGCTGGGAGGAGGACGCAGAAGTAGCGGCTGTCACGCCGAAAGTGGTGCGAGCCCTCAGGTCCCCCCTCACGTCCCCCCCTCAGACCGAGAACAGGTACGGGCTGCCCGCCTTCAGTTGCTGGTGGTGTGGGTCCGTCTGGAAGGGTATTCAGAAGCAGAAATTTGTCTTCGTTCCAATTCATTCTTCGTTGTGTTTTGGCAGCTTAATCAGAGCGTTAGAGACTTAGTAGACTGAAAAAATGAAAATTCACTTTAACATGTTTGTATTTGTTCGTAGGGCCTCTTAATGACAGCTGTCACTATCCATTTGTTTTTGAGCCCAGTAAAATTTTGTGTACAGCAGTTTTGTTACCATACAATGTAAAAAGTGCTTGCTGAATGACATATTCTAGGTATCTTATTCTTCTTTCCAGGAAGGTGGAGCTGGAGCTGGGTAATACCATTTTTCTAATGTGTATTAAGTTAAAAATACAGATTTGTCCTTTAAAATCCATAGGATGAAGGCCAGTCATGTGAAGCTTTTTTCGTGTTGTGTAGCATCTTATTTCGTGCAAGCCCTTTCGCTTGATCCCATCTTGATCTTTCTGACCACTGTAGATCTTTGCTTTACTGCCTGTTATTTTGTACTGTGAAGTACTATGAAAATAGTTGGTAAAATTAGCTGTGAAGCAAATTGTCTTAGGTGCAGCCTTCAATACTAATTACTGTTTTTATGCTCAAGTCTTCACACTCTGTAGGAGAACTGATAGTATAGAAGAGGGTGGTGTAATCCACACATGAGATACTAGCATGTAAGAAGTAGTTTGCAAATATTTTTGCTCTTCTCTTTTACTTGATATGACCTCATTGACGTTGCAGTTCCAAAGATTATTATATGGTATTACATATTATGGTCAAGAACACATGATACAAATTTTAAAAAAAATTGGGAATTGGGTCTTTAATGAGAACTGTGATGTCCTGGTTATATTGAAGTCAATGGCGATGTCGCGGACCGAGATAGGTGACACAGGTGTCACCTCTCACAGGTGACAATGCAGTTAACTTTACTGAGGCTGACATTTCACCCAATCTAGCTGAATTTGAGGTTGAAACAACATATGCTTTCCCTGAGTGAATGCAACTGATGATAGTTGTAGTAACCATCACAGCTTACACTAGCAGTAGGTTTCTTAGGCATTTCCAGTGAGAGACCCTTGTGATCCCTACATCAAAATTTAAAACTTTCACAAGCCATAAGTTTATAACATCTTTCAAAATTAGAGTGAAACAAGGAGAAGGAACATTTGCAGGATTCCAACTGCTATTATGTCCTTCTAGCCTGCTTTTCTTTCCTGTGCTCATTTTTTCCCCTTCCTTTCCAGTCCCTACAATGTATTGGTTTTGCAGTACATACTCTGTTCTGCTTTGGTTCTCCTAGCTGTCATTCAGTTCTCCTCTCCACTCTGTTCTGTGTTACATCTGTGGTCCCCCCCTGCCCTGACTTTTCTTAATCTTCCTTTCCCCTGCTAGTTTCTGAGCTGCAGTCTTCTGCCACTCAGCTCTGTGTGCTAAACCATGGAGTCAAATTTACTAGAAATGCTGGCAGAGAGCACTTCAGAGAACAGAGTCTAGCTACTTCCCATCTGCTATTAGTGCACTCACAACTGGAGCAAAGAAAGTGGAAGCAGTACATACCAGAGAGGGCTGAAAATTCATGGCACGTATAGGTCAGTTTTTAATCTCCGTAATAAGGCAAGTGAGCATGAGATTTTAAATACACGTTTTTCCTTAATCTACTTGAAGGATTTTGGCAACAGTTTGAAGCTAGTTTTGATCCACCTGAAATTGTATTTCTTCATGACTAAGTGACTGCAAAAGTGTGACAAGTAAATTATTAATCAAAAAAAGTTTAATTTCACTCTAGCTTCTGTAACTGTAGTGTCTTTGAAGGGATGGCTTGCTGGCTGAATCCAAGAGAGGATTTCTTTCCCACCTGAGTGAGTATACTCAGTAGGCTGGCCTGACAAGAGTTTTGTGGTGCATGTTTGGCACACGAGCAGGGAGAGAGAGCTGCTGGACTGACCAGGAGCTGTTACTTAATCCAGAGAGCAGCTGGACTGGGCAGGAAGCCATGCTGAGGGAGTTTGATCCAGGCAGCAGCTGGACTGGGCCTGCCTGAGGGCCATGCCAGAGAGATTTGATCCAGAGAGCATCTGGACTCGTTCAGGAGACTCAGACCAGTCTCTCAGTGATGGAGATGGATGGCCTGGTCAACAGGAATTAGATTCCGGTTTGCCATGGGGTTTTGCCATGAGTATAGCAAAAGGACAGAAGAGTCCCTCATTGAAATAGGTAGTATAGGGGTTAGTGAAATTTTGAACCACATGATGCTACATTAGCATGTTGATGGATGAAACTAGGAACTGTCTGTATGTGCGGAGTTCCCAAAGTATGGTTCTCCTAAAGAACCCTGGCATTTTGAATAGCATTGCTGTGTTGCTGACAGCAGTGCCCTTTCCTGTATAAGAGGACGTTTGTGAGTGTTAGGTTAGACTCTGATCTCTTCATCAGCTTGAAACATTTTTCTGGCAAGCTGGGATTTTTTTGGTGGGAGCATCTGGGAAAGGAAAAAAAAAAACCCAAACTGGCCACTGTCCTTGAGCTCTAAGGATGTGTAATCTAGATAATCTTCAGAATTGCAAGCTAATCTTTCTGTTTTATCATGATTTACTTGGCTGTTGGACGCATATTTGTAACCAGACATCTGAAGAATCTCTAAGGCCCTATTATTCTGTTGCCTCGCAATATTGAAAGCTAATCTGTTCTTTTACTTTGAGTAATTATTTTAAAGGATGAAACTGAAGGATGAAAGGATGAAAAGCAGAGGATTAGTTCAAACTGTCGTAGATATTTAGGCAGCTATTATGCACAGCAATGTTTAATTAGATGGTCACTAGGCACCTAAAGTTCTCTGAAGATCTGTGTCTTAGTAAATAACCTTGAAGATGTGATCTGTCTCTTTTGGGACATTTCTTACCACTTTTTCTTGCTAAGCATTAGATACCTCCAACAATGTGACTGCCCTTCCAGTGTGACTTCTAGTTTTTGTCTTGGGTTTATTTCACAGCCTGCTATGCCTGTTGGTATGGTTTCTTACTAAAAACAAGACCATTGTTAGTAAGATTTCCTTGTAGTCCCCAGATTTATTCATGGAACCAGTATCATTTACACCACAATACTATAGTTCTCTGGCCCAGGGTGTGCTGTGTTACTTAGGCAGAAATTCTAGCTCCTTTTGTGCTGCCCAGGAATATATAGCAGATAAATAGTGCCAGCTCCTGCAAGGGAAGTGAAAAGAGTTTTCTCAAGCACTTTTTATATATGCTTTATGTACAAGTAATAACAAGGCAGCAGCACCCTGAAAAAGAGAGAACTCTGTTATTCTCTTTGTGTTGCCAGATTTAAGGCATTCACTTACTATTTCCATAACTTACTCTATCTTCACAGGTCCAAGGAAAGCACAGTGTAGAGACTGTTGGGGTAATTCAACAGTGGGAGGAAGTGATTGAGGAGCCAGACTAAACAAGTTAGTTATTAATACAATGTTCCATAGTCTTGGTTTCTCCAATTCCTCTTTATGCAGGCTCAGGAAATAAACAACAATACTTAATTAACTATGCTACAGAGACCTGTATGTTCTGTCTTCTGTCAAAATACTGCATTCAGGCAGGCAGGAGAGGAAGAAGAGACAGGCTATTACCACGATTATGAACAGTAGCTTAGTATATTGCACAAATAATTTGCTACAGTTAAGATTAGTCAGCAACAGTGGCCACTACACTAATTTTACTGCTCTCTTAGTATTTTTTCCCTTCATTCCCAAGTGATGGATGGAGACATATTTTAGGACCGCATTTCTAACACATGCCTCATGTATTAGTTCTGTCAAGAGAATAGGTGTTAAGTTGAAAGCACCTCCCAGGACACATTTCTGTTCTGACAGTGGTGAAAGGTTTCCCAGCCTCTTTCTGTTTACTTGGTCCAAATGAAACTGCTCTGTCATTCTGTCTATCGTGTACTATTGTAACATCATTTTAGTGTAAGTACCTTATTCGTTTCACTTTACCCACCTTGAGAATCTGAATGTTGCTTGTCATATTACCTGTCATGCGGTTTATGGCTTTTATAAATAAAAAGTATCTGATGTTATGTATAACTCTGGTGAATGCACTGGAAGGTCTTCCAAATAATTTCAAAATGCAGCTTGTCTTAAAGACCTGATTTAGCATTCCTTAGATAAGCAAAACCTCCATGGGAACTTGAACAAGGATGGTCTCTTTCACGGTTACTGTGATTAATGTTACAAGACAAATTCTTACTCCTGTGGTTTGATAAAACCATTTTTATAGTCCATTTCACCAAGCATTTAAATTGTGTACTGCCTTATTAATCAAGGGGTTGTGAACCTTAAAAATGTCACTATATTCTTATCTTCTGGTTCATTTGCAATAGTGTCAAAGTTAGCACTTAAGAGCACCCTTCATAGGGCAGTATGGATTACATGTTTTTTATAGTATTCAGCTAATAGATTATGAGATGCAAATATAAATTAGTCTCCTCAAGGGAGGGATTAAGACAGAAGGTATTCACAATCTGCATAGTGTTCAGTGACAGCTTGGTAGAAGGATATAAATGTGCAGTTTTGCATACAGAAGTTACTCTTTTTAGCTGGAGATGCTCAGCTGGAACAGGGTTCAGAGGTCCTGTGCTGCTTCAGGCAGACAAGAGCAGGTAGCCACAGAAGAAGTGCAACAACTAGTTCTGCTGGGCATAGAGCTGATTTTGTAGGAGTTTGGGAAGATGGACCTTTCATATCTTTATGTTGTGGTGTAATTCACAGCACTAGATCTTCTTTTTCAATCTGTTTTTGTGGGGGGTTTTTTTGTTGGTTTGGTAGTGGTGGGTTTTTTCTTTTTCTTTTTTTTTTTTTACCATACCATTCATCCTTTTTTCATCCATCCTATGTCCATGCATTTTCCTTCTCTGATAACTGTTTGGGATTGAGTTTGGTTTTCTTTTTAAAGGGCTTTCCTTTCCTTTCCTGTACCACTGCTCCCCCAGAACTCCATGTGAATCCCTCGTAGTCTCAGGACTGAATGCTACAGGTGCAGCAAAAGAGGCTGTGGAATTTCCATCTAGTTTCTCTATTTTTTATTCTAAAGGTGGGTGCAGTCCTTGTCTTAAAGAATTTTACAGTGTGAGGAACTGCTGTCTTCCTGAGAGCAAGATATAGAATAACAACGTGCTGATAAATATGGCACATGGTCTTAATCTACTGTGGATTTATTAAAGTACAGATGGTGTACTTCCTGAGTTCCTAGAATTACCATAGGAAGTATGTGGTCCTCAAGCTGTTCATATATGATTAAAAACCCCCTCTGTTTTTCAGATCTTGGTCAGTGAGGTAGGCTTTGAGAACACCTAAACTCTAAGGGAAATGCAGCAAAAATGTCCTTGTTTCATCTGTTGTATGAGTTCAAGCCAACAGAGTATGACATGGTTTCCAGTTCGAGTTCTCATCTAGCTTAAAAGTTTGCAAAATTAGTTGAATGTAGCTTGATATCTGCATTGTTAGTGATATTATCTGATTTCATTGCAGAAGTTTTAGTGCCATTCTCAGTATTGAACAAAGACTGTCATCCACTAGGTCAGGTAAATTCGTTTAGTGATAAATGTTGTCTAGCGTAATTGCCCTAAGTGATCAGAAATCTAATTTGAGTCTGATGTCTGCACGACTCTGCAGTGAATAATGCAGTAGAAGCCTGGGCTGCTCCTTGCACGCCCCTTTTATCTGAGTGCAAAAATCTTTCACTTGTGAAGCAGAGACCACTCTACAATTAAACAGAAATTCAGAAATTTAACTTTTACTAGAATAAGTCATTGTTCCTCATCTCTTGCAAATAAAATGCTTTATTTTGTATCCTTTTTCACCATACAAAGAGTGTTGAGCAAATTTAGTGTGAAAAAGCCATGGAAGAAGCATTTTGGTGATCTATTTTGTGCCTGCATTATATGGGTATATAATTCAGATTAGAATTTGCGTCTAGTTTTCCTCACAGTTGTGCCATTTTCACCAATCTTTATGTGTGTCATGGAAAGGGAAGGAAAGATTCCTTATTCCTTTTTTCTCCTCTTGATGGCTGTAAAAGTGATTGTCAGGATTTAATAACAAAACAGAACAGGGATTTATTTTGCTTATTCTTTTTTATCTGATGTCTTCCTTTTTTGAATTTTTCAAATCTTGCAAATTTGTGCATGAAAAGCAATTATGAATTAAAAAATGAGGCTTCTTGCTTCAGCTGATCTTAGTGCTATGAAATTAAAAAGATCGTAAGTCTATTGAGTAAAGCTTCTGTTTGGTTGAGACAATATTTATTCACTGCTTCCACTGATCTCAGGACATAAAGTAATAGGAATGATTCTCTGAACAGAGTTGAAATGTACTTGTGAAAGCATGTTGGTTCTCTGATGCTGCCTGCAAAGGCAGCTTGCAGTGAAGCTGATCAAACCTTCCTGCTCTGCCTTGGTCTTCCTGGAAGCCTTCATGTGTTAAAGATCTCTTCCTCTGGCCAGCTGTGGCTAAGAAGGGCTGGAGCCACTTCTCAAATCAGCATCCAGCATCTTGATTTTTAGTTATAATTAACCACTTCTTTGCAACAATAACATGCACTTGGTATAGGATATCAACAGTTTGTTTTTAAGGTGCTGTTTATACAGCATGGCTTTGCCTGGGTAGCCATTTCTCTTGCTCTAAGCTGCAGCTGCAGAAGAATGATATACAGAAGGGAGAGGAAACCGGATTTGGTGCTAACTAAATTTGTTTGGAAACTGGTATTGGGTTCTTTTGTAAAAGGGTCCACCTGGTTCTTTGATGTAGACAGAACCATTCAGACAAAGCTGCAGTAAACCTGTGTGCCTAGATGGTGTAGGCAGAATATTTGCTGGCAGTTACTATGTAAGATCTGTGGAGCTGTGTGCTTAATCCTCTGAACTGTGTGCTCTGAGAACCTTCTGCCCTCACATTGGCATTTTGCCCCTTGAAAAGGAATTAGATAAGGTGCTGTATGCAAAATTGGCCAAGGAGCTCTCAACAGGTAGTGCCAGCTGTTACTCTCTGTTAAAGCCACTGCAGAACTGCAAGGACAGGGGTTTACATTGTGCTGTCCTACCATTGCCCTCAACAAAGGGGCATGCAGACTGCATACTGCATTTATACTGGGAAGAAGTTCCTAGTGATGGAAAGAAAGGGAGAGAGCTGGACTCTCTCTGCAGTCATATGTCCTGGGTCAGTTGCTCCTATGGAGTGACTGATTCACTAGGAAATTCATGGGTGACAGAAAGAGAAGGAAAGGTGCTTTGTTCCATTTCCTCCACTGACATAGCTAAGAACGTGACAGTTCAGTAGCAAAATAAACAAGCATTTATTCGCTTTTGCTTCTTCAGTCAGGTCTCTTCTCATTTTAATTGTTTAAGATTTTAGTTGTTTAAGAAGAGAAGGCTCAGGGAGACCTTCTCAATACCTGGAGGGAGGGTGCAGAGAGGATGGAGCTAGGTTCTTAGTGGTGCCCAGTGACAGGACCAGAGGTCCTGAAAACACAGAAGGTTCACTCTGTACTTCAGGAAACACTTTTTCACTGTGAGGGTGACAGCACTTGCACAGGTTCCCTGGGGAGGTTGTGGAGGCTCCAGTCTTGGAGATACTCAAAAGCTGTCTGAATACAGTCCTGGGCAACTGGCTCTAGGAGCAGGAGGTTGGACCAGATGACCTCCAGAGGTGCCTTCCAACCTCAGCCACGCTTGTGATTCTGTGGCTTGAAATGGCATCTTTTCCATGTAAGAGCTTCAAAATCAGCTTGTTGGAAATCTTGTTGATAAGTGATCTCCATGTTTTAACATGTGAAGGCAACGGAGTTTTGGTCCTTGGTAGTAAAAGGAGTGATGGTTCAGAAGCAGAGTGCATTGTGTACAAAGCAGGAAGACCCTTTCTCTTAGTGTATCAGGGCCTCTGTACGGAGATGGCCCAGTTGTTCTGTGTTTCAAAGAACAGCACAAGTTCTGTTCACTGCTGCAGCTCACATCCATCACATCCAATGACACAGCATCTATGACTTCTCTATTTCTAGTTCTGGTTTGGACAAATAGATTGCAGTGTCTGAATGCTCCGTAAGTTGTGAGTCTGTGGAAAGAACCCAGAAGGAATGGGGTGAGGGAAGAGGGGAAGATGGTGAGGAGCAAGGAAAACAGAAATTCTGGAGGGAAAAAAGGTGTCATGATAAATTACAATGTGCACAGCGGAAGGGTGATGATAGAAGAAGGGCACTGCCTGAGGTTGAACACAGGTACAGGGTAAACTGAGGTGAACGGTATAAAATCTTGGTAACTCAGTCATTTGCTAATTTACAGCTCAATCTTCTACTAGGACTGCCAGAGCAAGAGGACCGCACAGGAGTGGTGAAAATAAGACAACAAGAATTAAAGATCACTGTCTGGCAGTTGTCTCGGTTCTTTTTACAAATATTTGTTCACACTGTGTAAATAAAGAATAAACAAGGAAGGAAGTATGAAGCTCAAGTGAATAAGCTAAGGTCCGAGTAAAAACATCCACTTAACCTGTGGTTTTCCCTGTTACAGATATTGGCTTTGAATATTGCATGTCATCAACAGCTTCAGGAGATCACATCTACTAAATATTTTACTATTGAGTTTTATAAATATCTTAAAAACATAATGCTGAAGAGGCTTCAATTTAATTTCTTTTTTAAATTACATTTTCTGGTTACAGTGTAAAGCAGAAAATATAATCCAGGCTATGAAATAGCTTCACTTTAAAGAATCAAATTTTTTACAGTCAGTAGCAGCAAACTGCTCTTTTGTACAAGAGCTTCACAAAAGAAGTCAATAAGATTTCTTTGGTAATATTTTCAGTTAAATCAAAGATTATTAATCTTATTGTCATAGCAAAGGAAATGTGACAGCATTGTCAGAATATGTTCTGTCTTTTAAAGTTTGTTGCTTTTTCTCTCCCCCCAACCCTCCACCCTTTAACAGAACAACGGTTCATAAAAATGGAATTTACCAGTTTGAACAGGCTTCAAAATGTAAGGCAATTCAGGACAACATTTTGTCATCATCTATCAAGAAGAAAAGGTAGGTGTTTCCTGAGCTTTCTGCTTTGTTTGTGTTAAATAGAAGGGTAAAAGATTGTCCTCTTTTACATAATTCTTGATATTAATGTGCAGCTATACAATAGGAAACTGAAATGGTTCAATATTTGCCTGTGTTTTTTCTTTCACATGAATTAGATTTGAGATGGGATTTTATTTCTTTTTTATTTTCACAATGTAAGTCAGCAAGGTTTCTCCTTGCCAGTTAGCAACATTTTATTCCAAGATATTAACAAAAAAGGTAGAACAGAAACTGTGAGGAATAATTTAATTCTTGAGTGTCTTTTTACTGATTGGTGAACACTTCTGCTATGAGCAACCTCAGTTAATGGATCCTTTTCAGCATATTCACTAGAGTAAGTGTGGAAATGTACTTGTATTTAAACTTGCTAATTAATTGCACTCATTATAATAACTAGTCCACAGGAAACTAATAATTCCATTTTAGATACATTGAAAAAACACCCCAAATTAATTTTGGGTTTCAACTTGCTGTTCTGCCTTTTCCTGACATGGAAAAACATCTGTGATACCAGCCGCACTCAAATTCCTTGTCCCTATCTAATGTGAAAGTGGGAAAAGCAGCCCGTTGCTTTTCGTATGTAACATTTTGCCTACATGGATGCACCAATAAATAAAACATTGTAAATAAGAAAGGCTTCCCATTAGGACGAAGTTCTAGCTGAAAATTAATTATATGCCATGGTATTTTTAAAATTGGAAGCTGCCCTCCCCCCTCCCATTTGTCAAGAGAATAGAAATGGCATCAAAACAAAAGCTCTGCTAAAAATAATTATGTGCCTTTTCTCATTCAAAGGGCTGGAGAAGTCAAATTTTTCCTTAACACAGAAACAACAGTAAATCATTAGTGTAAAAACTTCTCCTGTCTTTTCTTCCCCCTCCTCACTTTCTTACTGTATTTTAAGATCTTTCACCTGTTTTTAAGTCACCATGTTCCCAGAATTCTGTGTTTACTCCTTTAATTATTTCTTTTCTATAGCCTCTTCTCCCACCAATAGGAATATTCCATACTATCAAGTTTTGACTCTTTTGAAAGGTGGTAGACCACTATGTCACTGATGCGTGGCTAGTGAGAACTGGAAGAGAGACTGGCAAAGAAATGTCAAAGAATACAGCTCACTGAAAAATTTAATGTTTAACACCAATAGAATGATAAACAGTCACTGTATTGCCTCCAAAACCCAGTTATAGCAATAGGAATGCTGTTATTTATCCATGTGTTATGAAGTTGTACAGGCTGCAGCAGTGCAGACATGCTCTCCATATCTAGATCGTTTTGGAGCTGAGATTGTAGGAGGAACTTCATGAAGTGTGAGACCTTTATTCTGTGGCTAAAGACAAAGGAGCTGCACCATTTAATGAGGCAGAAGAGGAATTGGGCAGGTAGGAAGAGAAACTGATCCTTGGAACAAAGAAGCAAGGGATTGCTTTGTGCCATGGATGTTGCAAGTCTTTGCCCTTTCCTGAGAGGAGCTGCAGGGATCTTTGTTGCATTTTCAAGGTGTGACTCACAGGCACGATCTATAAATGCTTTATATTGGAGTGTTGGACTTTCAGGGACACTCTGGACACTCTTGCCTCTTAAGTTGGCAGAAAGGGAAAATAATTACTAGTTCAAAGCTTGTCAGATTATTTGATATTAAAAACTGCTACATAAGTGGGAAGTTATTATAGCAGGTATGTGCTAGTGGTGATAAAGAGCCTGAAATGCTGAGTTTTGCTGGCAGTTTCCCATTTTTATTCTAGAGCAAGCCCTGTGCACACTCTCCTGAGGGCTTTAAAAACGATAGTTGTTTTGGTAGTATTAAAGTGTCCAAAGGCAAAAGGAATCTTCCTTTTCTCTTGCATTTCCTGACATTGTTTTTCTTTTTTTCCTTTTTGAACCTAAGCTGCCAAATAGGAGTATCTCCTTTTTTCACTCCTGCTGATCAATTTTGCTTCTAATTCAAATAGCTACTAGGTGTTTAGTTCTAGTGAATAACTAGCAGGTCTGCATCTGTCTCTCTGTTCTGATGTTTTACCTATTGTCTCCCTACTATCTCAACACTTCTGTCCTTGCTGTTGTCCTTCAGATATCTGCCAAAAATTAGAAGATACTTACACTTTGTCAGTGCCTTGACTGTGCATAATAATTCCACCTTAGCCATTGCAGTTAACATAGAAGGTCACTGCATACCTGACAAGTACTGTAGACAAAAAAAAAAAACCTCCTAAGTGTAATTTGTCAGCAAGGCTCATACAATTTAAGTGAGTTTCCTACAACAGCAAATTATTACAATGGTTGTGGTGCAGGTGGCAGACAAAACCAGGATGAAACATATTTTACTGTTCTCAGCACTGTAGTTATTGTCTTGTCCATGTATTGTTATAGTTTAGAGCTTTTTCATCTTAATTATAAAATCCTTTTAACATAAGTGACAATGTGCTGTAAGCTCCTGGATGCCAGTGGAAATAATACATGTATTGTCCCAGCTCTTTAAAATGGAGGAGTGGAGAAGAAGACTGTCTGGGTTACAGCAGAGCCATGAGATGATACCCTGATGGCCTTCTGAACTGATACCATGGGAGGCTCCTTTAAAGCAGGAAATGCTGAAATAGGCTTTCTGAGTAGGAAGTAAAGCTTTCTGAGTGGTGTAAACCCAGCTGCAGGAAATCCCAGAGTTTCAGTTTGAGTCTTTAAAAAAAAATAAATCTATGGGAATATTGTCTGTATTCAAGTAGAGTTCATTTCATGGAATATTGGTGTGAGTAGATCTGGCAGATGCCTTGCAGAGCTGCTGCAGTTGGGAGATCCTGTTCCTCAGGATGTGCTGCTGGGTTGTCTCTGCTGCTTGCAGTGCTCTGCCAGCACTGGCAAAGACGAGTTCTGAGAGTCTGTGTGTCTTTGTAAGTCACAAGAGGACCAAAACTGGATGCATAGAGTGAGCAGAGGTGATGTTCTGCCTTGTAAAGGCTTGTTAGTGGTGGTTTTCTGTGTGACCTGGTGAGCTTAGACACTTCTGAGCGAGGGTGATTCCATCCAGTAGGGAGCAGTGGAAAAGCAGGAATGTTCTTGCATATTAATTGATGTTTTTACCTTAGGTACAGCTTCTGTTACATGTATAAGAAGGTGCTTACAGTTTCTGACAATGAGTGCCCATGTGTCTCATGAGGCCTCAGAACAACCATTATGGATGATGCTTTGATTTTTCTCCTTTCCAAATGTTTCCCTGTAACTTGCTAACTTGCCACTCCATGCAATTTCTTTCTGAGCTAAGGTAATTTTTCTTTTAATTTCTGACTCTGATCTTCATCTTATCAATGTCTTTAGGCTAGAATTTGCTTTTTCTATTTTTTTTTTTCTCCTAGATAATTATAGCCTAAGTAACTCTTCATGCCCTCTTATCCTGTTAATTCTTGGAATTTTTCCCTAAGTCCCAGCACCTAAGAGTTATTTATTGTTTGGCCTTAAGAAATAAAACTGGATGAGTGATTCAACGTTAGCATAGGCTATTTTTGTCCTGTGCTTCTATTCCATCCTACCCCCACATGCATTCCCTGTCTTGCCCTGTGCTGGTGCTGACACTTGTCTTACCCCACAGTGAGCCAGTTTAGGTAGCAGCTTCAGAGAGAAAGTAGTTCTATTTTCTCTGGCTGCAGTTCCAAAGCTGCTAATACAACATACCAACAGGCAGCTGCCAAAATGGGAAGCTTTTGTTCCCAGCTTCTCCACTTCCATCATTCCTTCCTTATACTACCTATGACGTTTGATGGAATCTTTCCTGATCTGATTAACACACTAAAGAAGAAGAAAATGTATATGCACATTTTTTTTCCCTTCTGGGTTTGTTTTTTTTTGCCATGGTGAGTTAAAGTGGCCTATGAAAGCGTTTGACAAGTGCAAAAGCTAGCAAAACCAAAACAGCTGGAGTCAAGTAAGTATCAGCAGTGGCACAGGGAAGAGAAGAGATTTGGAATTGGATTGGAGGGAGGAAGAATGTATTGCACCAGGTTAGATCAGCTACAGCTGCAATGAAACTAGTTTTGCTCTTCTCCCACTTCTGCCCATTCATTCCTGCTCTTTTCAGTTGTGTAGGGGCTCAGTAAAATCAGTTTAGTCACAACCATTTCGTTCCTTTAAGAGTTTGCCAAGTCTGTAGAATGAAAATCATACATTATCACGGGTGCAAACTTGATCCAAAGACCAGCTGTAATACAGTTTTCCTCTTAAAACTTTCTTTTTCCATGAGGAAATAGGACATGATTTTACTCAGGGATAGTTAAACAAGTTAGCTTTAGCAGTTGCAGTACTTTTATGAAGCAAACAAAAAAAAAAAGGGATTTGTGTTTTCAAATGTTTACCATAAAGCTGTGGTAGTAAAAGCATGTTGAACACAGAGAGAAAAGGAAGCTTTTGGGTTGTTGGCCTCTGCTGCTGCAATCCACCACAGCGTTTTTATAATCCTTTTAATCCTCACACTCCATTTAAAAACATTGGAGTTTTCTTGCTATCCCAGCTCTTGTGAAACTGTTCAAAATACACACTTCTAAGTTCCATCTTAAAAAACTGAATATCATTTGGTTTTGGGGCAACACTAAGCCATTTTTGCTGAAAATAATACAAGGTAGATATTTTTTTGCAGACATGAGTCCCATGTTGTGGCATCAATATCATCTCTTCTTCCCAGTCCCCCCAGTCAACTTTCTAAGACAGTTATTGTTTCTCAAAAAACTATATTAGGATCCAAAAACAAATGGCAGAAGTATGAACATTGAACCTGTAACAGGGACAGAATTTTTACAAAGGCATGTGGCGATAGGATAAAGTATAATGGCTTTAAACTGGAAGAGGGAAGATTTAGGTTAGATATTAGGAAGAAATTCTTCACTATGATGGTGGTGAGATACTAGAACAGGCTGCTCGGGGAAGCTGGGGTTGTTCCCTCCCTGTAAGTGTTCAAGGGCAGGCTGGATGGGGCTTTGAGCAACCTGGTGTAGTGCAAGGTGTCCCTGCCCTTGGCAGGGGGGGTTGGAACTACATGATCTTTAAGGTTCCTTCTAACACAAACCTTCCAACCCAAACCATTCTGTGATTCTGTGAAGGGTGTGAAAGGAGCAGAAAGCTCTTTGGTTACCTATACTAATATAACCAAAGCGCTGGTGGATGTAAAACAACAGATTGTTTTATTTAATAAATGATTTGAAAGGAAACTCACATCTGTAAATATTGGCCTGTGGTCTTAGGTGACTGAGTTGAGCTTTGGGAACTTTATACAGTAAGTGGAAGAAAAGGTATAAGAAGCATAATGTTTCATCTTTGTTTGAAAGAGCCACATTTCAAAACGTTTTTGAAGTTCAAAACACCAAGTACAAGAAAGGGGTTTATTTTGGACTTCTGCACTTGGGATGATTTCTAGTAACTTCAAAATATTAATGGTCAAATATTTAAGTCTGGAACCAGTGTACTGTTGAAAGTTTCTGAAAAGAGAAGTTCATGAGGACAAGACTATTAAGAAGTTATGTTTAGTAGGTCATGCTAATTAAATGAGGATAGTACTGTTACAAATTACAAAAATAAAATAGGTCATGGAGTTCTAAAAGCAATCTATTATATATGCACTATGCACATTATTATTAATACATGCATCATTTAAATATTTTAGAGACTGATTCTAAATATACATACATATATATTCTAATGTTTGATGTTGTTGCCTTTTTTAGATATTCAGAAGATTATTATCTTCACATAGTCACAAAATTGCAGAACTGCACCTGGATAAGGAGACCAGAAGAATCCACAAAATTCAGGTAATTTTCATAGTCTCATTCAGAAAAACAGTTTACCCCATATTTTTCAAACAAGCCATAAATTTAAATCTTCCATTTTGAAAAGATAATTTTGTATTGCATTTAGACTGCATTTGTAGCTATCCATTCCTATTAATCTTTTGATGCTGGAGCTCTTCTTGTTTATTTGAATCGGACTGTGCAAACTGAGTAGGATAAAAGAACTGCACAAATGAAGTAATTTCCCCTATCTCTGCTATAATGAATGGTTAACTCACTGAAGTAGAATGAGTTAAAATATTCCTGGCATAAAACCTACAGTGTTAAAAAAAAATCAGTAATGTGATTTTGTCCATCTCAACTGGCACTCTGGTAAAAGACTGTGTAATGAAAAAGTGTGTGTCATACTCCAAGACTATTGCTTCTATTACAGAAGTGCCCAAGGCACTCATTAGGTTTGATGCTGCATGTCATGGCCCCTGAGCATGGAAGCACTTGATTACATCTGTCCTTGTTCAGGGTGGCACATAAGTACATGCTCAGTAGAGACAGTGTTCCCTGAAAAGGTTCCACTCTTGTTTGGATATGTGTCATGCTGGGTTTAGAGAACAGCTTCAGTGGGCCAACCCTGTTTTCTCCAGGGGTAAGTACTCTCTTGAATTACATTATTACATGTATCAGAATTAAGGATTCTGTCATGATCAATAAAAATAAATAAGCTGATCTATCGTCCAAATCTTTGGAGTTAACTAGCATTAAAAACTTAATATCCACATGCCCAGCATGATACCCTTGGAAGAAGTATCTTTTTGGGGGTAAAGCATTTTGTGCAACATAAATTACTGTGCTTGCTGTGTATCATAACTGACTACATGTGTTTCCCAAAACTGAAGCAAGAGAATACACAGACTTAAGGTTTAAGAAATTTTCAATTAATTCAGACTGTAGCTGTGTGTAGAGATATCAAAGTATGATAAGGAGCTGCAGATGCAGCCCATTATATTTGAGAACAGAGAGGTGTCTTGTACAGAGCTGACAAGAGATGAAGCTGCTCTTATCTGCTCTTCACCCTGCTACGTTTAGGATTCTGTTATCCAATCTTTTTTTAAGTTCTCTTCCTTCTGAATGGACCAGCCATCACTTACCAGCAGTTTGTCATTTTGTGCTGTGCTAGGAGTCAGTGGCAGAATCCTTGTTCCTGCTTTGCTTCTTCATTTGTTGCTTCTGCAGTCTCCCTTATACTAGGCCAACTTCTAAATCTTCTAGGCCCATGGGAATCAAACATGACACCCTCTATCTAAACTGTCATATCAGACTGTTGGACTTTAAGTAACAGATGATTACTGTTCTTCATGCTGTCTTTGCCTTCCAGCAAGGATTGTGGATCCTAAGTAGATAAGGTGGGTTATTCAACCAGTGATCAGGCTGGAAATACTAAAAAATTAAAACTTTGGGGTGCAGTAAGCTACCTAGAGAATGTGGGCTGTCCATACATTGAGGTGAGCTTGTTAGCTTTAACTTACCTCAAACAAAAAAATATCTTTTGAAACCTGTGGTTCAGCACAGGCTGGACAAACTCTTACTACTTAATTGACATTCAGGGGTTGTGCTGTTACCAGTTTCATTGTTTTTTACATCCAGACTAGCTAGAGTACTAGCTAGTTCATATGTATACAACCCATGCTGCAGTTTTGATGACGGTACTGTATATTCTTCTGTCCCTATGATATTTGATCTGCTTTGATATCAAACAAAAATTCTGTTGATCTGACCAAGGATTATTGTTTTACAAACGGTGTGTTCCTTTGGCTGGAGTCTTTTCTTTCTTCTTCCATTTTCTCAAGCTTCTCTTCTCTCTGTTGTTTTCTGGAAACAGGATATTAAAATTTCACAGTTCCTGTTGCTCCCAGACTATACAGGAGACCTTCAAGACTCTTAGCAGTTGGTCAGTTGAGGCTTTAAAAAAACCAACAACAACAAAACCAAAAAACAACAGAAAAACCCACAACAAATTCAGTATATAATTTACTGACTAAGTCTGTATGCACTCCACAGTTGCAGCACTCCCAAACTTGTTTATCAGACTTAAGCACAAGAACCTGAAACTAGCTTTGCAAGAACACTCTAGCTGAGAAATGATACATTGATAGAGCTCTGTGGGGAACAAAGCGTCTAGAAATGTGGTGAAATAAATGAATTAATAATCCATTGGCAATACATCTCTTCCATTTTCTAACTTTGGCTAGTGTCAGTGAGGTGTAATAGTTGTGTCATACTAGTGTTACTCAGTTCTAAAAATCTCATTAAGTAGGTAGATAAACACTCCCGTTTTGCAGAAGAGGAAATTAATCTCAGAGGGGCTGTGCAGCAGGAATTGGGTTATACAGCTAGCCACCTTCAGGAGGAGAGCTTGAAGCTGCATGTGTTGTATTATTTACCTGCCAGTGCCACCAGAAGTCTGCCTGCTGACTGGACTGCAGAGGAGCTGCTTCACTTCTTTCCCTCTTTGCCCATCTGTTAAATGGAGTGAACACTTACGTACATCTCAGGTGTAGTGTCAGTTGTATGACATCTCTGTATTATCCTGCAGTTTTGAAGTACAGGCATGCATATTTATAAGGGATTTAATGCCTTATGCTTCAGGGCATAAACTAACCTCTAATTAATAAGGTTCAAAAGCAGCTTCCTGTGGGGTAGTGACTTTCTCAAAGAAGCTTTGTGTTTTCCTTTGCAGCATTTGCTGCTGGCTACCATCATAGTGGTAGTGGAATGAATGAATATGTGATCTGAGCCAGTAACTCTTGTGTTCCTAGAGGACAGCAGTGTGTGCCAATAAGTCCACATCAGTTCCTTTTGTAAGCCTCACTCCCAGCAGATCCAGGCCAAATAAAAGAATATGAATTAGAAGTGTGATGGGGGAAAGAAATACTTGCCTTTTTATTTGGCAGAAGGGTTACAGCTGACAGCCATGCATGGCACAAACCACTGTGTTTTTGCCAACCAATTGTACAAAAAGCAGAGTGCAGGATTCTAGATTGACCCTCTACCAGCTTGCTCAGCTTCGCCACGCAGCTGTGCAAACTGTGTCCATCTGTTGTCAGAGAGCTGCCCTTTTCCAAATGGCTTTCTCTAAAGCTACTCTATTGTGCGTGCTCACATGCACTTGGCTAGGTTGCTCTCTGGCAGTGGTCAGTGGTTCTTGACAGCTACATGATGTTTACCCATGTGTTCCTCAAAATCAAGAAGAGTCATGAGGCAAATACAAGCCATCATGTTCTCTTTAATACCTCCCATCTCCACAGTCACTCTTCTCTGGTTGATTTTTGTCCTGCCTCTGTAGGGAATTAGTCTTCTGGCCCTTGACTTATTTCAAATCTGTAATGCTGACATCAGCACTGCCAGATTTAGGCTGCCTTCAGAGGAACAAGTGCAAGCAGTTGATTCATTGCTCATGCAGTCTAGTTAAAACTTATCATGCCTCACAGTTCGCCAGCTATTGCTGAAGAGGTTTTATCTAACTTCACATTAGGTGCTAGCAAAGGTGATGTACCTACACCAGAAATGGTGTAAATGACATCCTACTAACAGTGATTTAAGGAAATTCTCCAACTTCATCATCATCATTCTGGTTGGAGAAGACCTTCAAGATCATCAAGTCCAACCACTACCCTAGGTGTGCCACGTCCACCACCAAACCCTGTCCCCTGGCACCACATCTGTCTTTTTAGATGTATCTAGGGATGGTGGCTCAAACACCTCCTTGGACAGCCTGGATCCTCAAGTCCAACTCCCGCCCCAGAAAAAGACAACCCCAAGGTTCATACCATGTCCCTGAGGGCATTGTCCAAATGTTTCTTGAATATTGTCAGGCTTGGTGCCATTACTGCTTCCCTGGGGAGCCTATTCCAGTGCTCCACCACCCTTTGGGTGAAGAATCCCTTCCTAATGTCCAACCTAAACCTCCCCCTGCACATCTTCCTACCATTCCCTTGGGTCCTATCGTTGGTCACCAGAGAGAATAGGTCAGCACCAGCTCCTCCTCCTTCCCTAGTGAGGAAGCAGTAAGCTGCAATGAGGTCTCCCCTCACTTTCCTCTTCTCCAGGCTGAACAGACCAAGTGCCTTCAGCCCCTCCTCACACAGCATCCCCTCCAAACCCTTCGCCAACCTTGTGGCCCTCCTCTGGACGCTCTCCAGCAGCTTTATATCCTTTTTGTACTGTGGTGCCCAGAACTGCCCACAGTACTCAAGATGGGGCCGCACCAGTGCAGAGTAAAGTGGGACAATCACCTCCCTCGACCAGCTGGCTATGCCGTGCTTGATGCACCCCAGGACTCAGTTGGCCCTCCTGGCTGCCAGGGCACACTGCTGGCTCATGTTCAACTTGCCGTCGACCAGAACCCCCAGGTCCCTCTCTGCAGGGCTGCTCTCCAGCCTCTCACTCCCCAGACTGTCTGTATATCCAGGGTTACCATGTCCCAGGTGCAAAATCCAGCACTTCTTGTTAAACTTCATGCGATTGGTGATTGCCCAGCTCTCTGATTTGTTCAGATCCCTCTGCAGGACCTCTCTGCCCTCGAGAGTGTCAACCACTCCTCCCAATTTAGTGCCGTCCGTGAACTGAATAAGTAGGCCTTCAAGTCCTGCATCTAAGTCATTTATGAATATATTAAAGAGTACTGGCCCTAAGATGGATCCCTGTGGAACCCCGCTAGTGACCGGCCGCCAGCCTGATGTGGCCCCATTTACTATGGCTCTCTGAGCTCGACCCATCAGCCAATTACTCACCCAATGTATTATGTGCTTGTCCAGCTGGATGCTGGACATTTTGTTTAGAAGGATACTGTGAGAGACAGCATCAAAGGCTTTTCTGAAATCCAGAAAGATTACATCAACTGGCTTCCCTTGGTCAACTAGGTGGGTAACCTTGTCATAGAGAGAAATCAAGTTGGTCAAGCAGGACCTTCCCCTAGCAAACCCATGCTGGCTGGGACCAATGACTCTGTTGTCTTTTAGGTGTTTTTCAATAGCTCCCAGAATAATCTTCTCCATAATCTTACCAGGCACCGAAGTGAGACTAACAGGCCTGTAAACATAAAGAGAACTATTTAAGTATTTTTTAGACCTTCCGTTTATGAAGTTCAGCTGTGTTCCAGTTGTTCCTTTTTTCTTTCTCATGTTCTTTATGGCTCTACATTACCCCTTTGTTTCTAAGCCCACCTGAATTCTTCCTCCATTTTCAGATTTACATCATCTATGACTTGTTTTAGGCAAAGAAAGTCCTTGGATTTCTTGGTTATAAGAGAGGTTTGGTACAAACTTGGAAGTGGAGGGGAAAAATAATCTTGCAGCTGCCTGGAAGCATCATTCTTAAAGCTCCAGAAAAAAAGCTGGGTAGCTTCCTGTGCAGAGGCTCTTCTAGCTACAGTCAGTAGAGTCTCAGGTTCCCTAGGTAACCTGAATATTAATTATTATATTAGTATTCTTCAAAGGTTTTCCTCTTAAAAGAAATGTTTCATTAGTGCAACAAATTACAGAGCCCAATTGGGTGCAAGCTGTAATTGTTTTTTCACCTCCACATCTCTTTGCTTTACAGACTTTTAAGCTTCATTTATTCTCATTTGGGCTGTACACCCATGGTGGCAAATAATCTGTAGGCTTTACAACTACTGTCAACTCCTGTTTTTTCTGGAAGCTGACAAATGACTAAAACAGCCCTCAAAATGACTGAGGGGGTGGGGAAGGAGGATGTGGAGAATATGGAGAAAGGCTGAGTTTTAAAACCCCTGATGTTACACTGCAGTTTAGCTGGCAACACTACTCCAGCCCACCAAAATATCTTTAACTTTTTCTAAAAGAAAACATTGCTACTTTAAGAAAAGAACTCTGGGTCTTGAAAAGAATAGCTAAAAGATCAACCCATTTTCCTAGTCTTGTAATTTCCTCTCCTGCTTTTTATTCCACTTGACCTCTATTACCCTTTTTCCACTTTAATATCTCTTCTGAAATGTACATGTTAAACATTCCTGCAGATCATAAAATCCCACTCCTTAAAGAGATTAATTTCTAGTGTGCTACACTCTAACATAAATAATAGTACTGCCTAACACATCTGTGTACTGCCATGCACCACAGTTAAAATACAAATAAATACCCTGCAAGGTCAATTCCTGCTTACATAAGCTCTCACCACCACATAATCAATAGCTTTCCTAACACTAAACAGATCAGTAATTGCACTGCGCTTTCTGCAATCTGGCATTTCAGTATACAAGAAAATATACAGAACTCTGAGATTACGAGGTGATTTAAGAGTACATTTGCTGCATAGGTTTAATAGATCATATGTCAAATCAGGAGTATATATTCAGAGACACATTTCTGTTTCAGAAGAGAAAAAGGCTGGGTGGAGAGGCAGTATTTGATGACAGTTTAGAGAAATGGTTGAATCTTTTAATTGCTCTGTATACTTTCCTAAAAGCTGAAGGATTCCTATAAGAGGAACCTGATTTTGGATCAGACTGAGTTAGTTATGTCTTCATGGCAGACTCTTTAAATAGAATTTTGTTTGAAAATTTTATTACACCTTTACATATTCAGCCTTGATTTCAGATTCAATCCTGTTGGCTTTCATTGTCTTAGACATTTATGATGTTACTTCATTTATAGACAATTCAAGGGCTGTCAGTGTAGCATTCCACTTCAACACGTTCTGTTTCAGATACCAGATTTAACCACTCTTTTCTAAAAGACTGGAATATGTCATTATGTGCCTCATTGCACTTTGATGATATTGACTTGGATTGACAACAGTCTGGAGAAAGCCTTAACATTGCCTAGGGCCCCCCTAGAGTACTCAGTCATTCCCAGTGTTCTTCACACATCTGGAAACTTTGTCTTTAAGGAGTTTCAGAGCTCAGTATTCAGAACAGGCTAATATATACCAGGAAGCCATCTGACAACTGAAATAGTACCCTTTCCTTTGGTATTTTATGTATGAATCAAACCAAACTTCCAAACCTTTTGCCCCCCATTTTGACCATTATTTCAAGAGAAGTGAGACTGGGAGTTATCCCAGAACAGCTCAGTCTCTACCCTGTCTACCAGGAAACATAATCCATGGGTTCTTCCATGTGCTAGACTATGCCTCATCTCCACCAGAAATGAAATTATACTATTATTAGAATATTTTCTCTGTGTACATTGTAGATAAAATCAAAAGAAGCAACTTCTTTTACCTGTGTCTTACCCCATTAAAGTCAGCTTACTTTCAGCCAGAATTTGGCCTGCATCGTTTAACTAGTTCCAATGGTTTAGTTTACCAAACTCACTGAAAACTTATGAAATAAGATATTTCTATTCCCCTGGCTTTAACTGTAAATTTCTTTTTTTTCTTCAGTCTTAACCTTCAGTGTTGGGACAGGAATTACTATCTTTTCCATGCTGTGTTATTGTCTTCAAAATTCCAAGCAGTTCTGTCACCAATGATTTTTATTACCTAATTTCTTAGGAGTTCTTTTAGTGTCTTAGACACCTATGTCCTACCAGTTGATAGATAATGGCTGGTCAGGAATATTTCAGCCTTATAGTCTGAAAATTGGATCCAGTGGCAGCAGAGAGAACATCATTCTGTAAGGCAAAATGAATTCTAGCGTTTCATTGCATTTTACTGTTAATAATATAGAATGTTTACACACATAATATTTTTATAGGCTTGAAGGTAGCAGGAATTGTAAGATGGGTGATAGCCTTAACTCCTACATAAAGTATGCGTGAATCCCTTGCACTCTTATCTATTTAAGGACTTTGGCTTGGTGTTTCAGGGAGCAGCTAGGCTGTCTGTCTCTACCACAAAGATATCCATCTTTATTTGCAAGTTGTGATGTAATTTATTTAATGTCTGTGATAATGTGCGCAGGAAAACTGTGCTGAACAGTTGCAGAAATGAATTATTAATTAATTGGCTTACAATCATCTAGCTGTTCACTAAATACTAAAGCCAGTACTTCCCATCATGATTCCTTTCATCTCCTTGCTTCTTATTTTTTCACCCTTCTAGTTCCTTACAATCACTGGTTCTATGTTGATTGAAACCACATCTTTGAGGATTGAAGTCTCTCAGTGTTTCTATAATAATCTGAACAATTCATAATATGAAAAAGATGACTTCTGGTTGGGAAAGGGAGACCAAGAGAGAAAAGAAGGCTAAGAAAAGGAATTATTGGTCTGATTAGTTTCTTAACATTTGCTGTGAAAACAGACCTGCTCTGCAAAGCAAATCAAGGGAAATGACGTTCTAGAGGGTTCATATATACTTTATTGCTTAGTTAATTAGAACTGATTTTCATTCATCTAGTTCTCTACCACCACTGTCCTACTTATTTGCCTGTCTTTGAGCAGGTTTTGTTTGGGTTTTTTGCAGGTCAGAATTAGCTTCCTGCTGTGATGCAGTTCACAATTTTATTGCTTCTCAAAACAACACCCCTCTGGGAAGTAACATGAGTTACGAAGTGGACAGTAAAAAGACCATCCTCATTACAGAGGACATTTTTAAGATGCTGCCTGTGGTAAGAACTCTATATTTACCTGTTATTATAATTGCAGTATCATCTATATTTTGGGATAATGCTAGAGCTGCTTTGTTTTATTCCTCTGGAAGAGACTTTCCCCTGTGTGCACTTCTTCATTCACCTTGTAAGACCTTTTTTTTTTTCTCCTTCCACTGCAGTGGTGGAGGCATGGACAGGGTATCATAGTTCAGATTGTATGTCGAGTTGCTACAGAACACAAGTTGCAACCTGGCTGGGCAGCCAGGTGAATCCTCTGAAAATTTTGCCTTGCATTTCTCATTCCCATTTTTGAAGGCATTTCAATCTGGAACTACATTTCATATTACTTGTATTCCCATGCAATTTCCAGTGCAGGCTTGGGCATATAACTTCTGAAGGCTATTTTGCAGGTAACCTGATGTAGATGAGACTAGACTAGAATAGACCAGACTAGACTAGAATGTACTGTTTTAGTTGGGAGGGATCTACAATGATTATCTAGTTCAACTGCCTCACCAATTCAAGGCTGACCAAAAGTTAAAGCATGTTATTAAGAGCATTTTCCAAATGCCTCTTAAACACTGAGAGGCTTGTGGCATCCACCACCTATCTAGGAAGCCTGTTCCAGTGTTTGACCACCCTCTCTGTAAAGAAATGCTTCCTAAAGTCCAGCCTAAACCTCCCCTGATGCAGCTTTGAACCATTCCCATGCATCTTATCACTACATCCCAGGAGGAAGAGCTCAACACCTCCCTCTCCACTTCTCCTCCTCAGGAAGCTGTAGAGAGCAATGAGATCGCTCCTCAGCCTCCTTTTCTCCAAACTAGACAAGCCCAAAGTCCTTAGCTGCTCCTCATAGGACATTTCTTCCAGCCCTTTCACCAGCTTTATTGCCTACTGGAGTGGGGCCTTTGCAGCCAGAAACAGCTTGAGCAAAGGAGTCAGATTTTATAGCTCAGACATACAAGCTCTGGAAACCAGACAAAGAGGGACACAGACATATACTTAAATTTTTTTGAAAGTAAGAGCACATGGGAACCCTCTTACCTGTCTCTGGCATTCTTGATTTGGGATATCCCAGCTGCCTGGATCTAGTCCTTGCTAATGCTGCTGTGAATCACTAAAAATTTCATTGCAATAGAGGTTACAGAGGTTCCAAAATTAAACTGAACAGACAGAAAAAAGTAGTATGATTTATGTGAATATATACTTGCTAAGCTAGCCAGAGTTGTCTGGCCTTTGTGTTTTCCCACTGTCTTTTCAGAATTAAACAAAATACTTGAATATGTTGTTTTGTAATATGTTGCCAGACATCATGGTGTCTGTCACTTTCCCCACATGTTTTGCCTTCTTCATAGCAGTGTCCCTTCCTGCTTCTCTTTGGGCAGGCTGATGAGAGGAGGAAGGATAATGCTTTGTGTAAGCAAGATTTGGCTCAATTTTACAAGTGAGTTCAGTTTCTGCAAAGCAGTCCAGCTGTTGGCCTCTCTATTCAATGTCAGTGCTTCCACAGCAGGAGAGGCTGTATGAGATGTTTCTGAGACCCTGAGATAACAGCCAGCTATATTAGTGTCAGCTGAAACAGCCAACAATTTACATTAATTTGCTAGGTTATGATCCATGCTGGTCCACAAGTGGATGCACTTAGCTCCCATTCAGCTTCCCCACTGCAACGCAGCAACCTCTAAGAAGAAGAGGAGTAGAGAGGGTGATCAGGCAGAAACAGCAGCCTCTTCAGTGTGCTATCACATTCACCAGGAGTTAAGCCAGGACACATGATTATCATTTACGGCATCTTCAAGTTCCCCAGAATTTGTTATTTTACATCAAATGTAGTAATGTGATGACAAATTAACGAGCATTTTACTCCTATTAGCTGACAAAGTCAATGACTGTATGACAACCTCCAGTTTTTTACAATGCAAAAAAAATGTGTAAATTTAAACTCTCTTCAGTACAAGTTAGTTCCTTAGCCTGTCAAAGATTCAGGCCACTGCTGGGTAATTTTTGTGTTAATTGTATTTAAAAGATATGCATCCAGTTTTAACAATCCAGTGTTATTCCCTCTATATACTGCTGACAGAAGTAGCAGTTCTCAGTCTCTTGATGCCTGTTTTTGGCTCTTGGCTGTCCAGGCCTGGCAACCCTGTCTGCTAAATGCTGAATGCTTTCACTGGGATTTACTGGATTAAACCTGCAAGGACAAATTACTAAAGATGAGAAGAAACAATAAAAATATTTATAAGGCATTGGCTGTGTCTTTTTATTTGTTTGCAGTCCTCTCCTCTTTCAGTCTATCCTTTCAAGACCTGTGCTGTGGTTGGAAATGGAGGCATTCTGAAAAATTCCAGCTGTGGAGCTGAAATCGATCGTTCTGACTTCGTGTTTAGGTAAGAGCTGCTTCATTTTACCAAAGGAGTCCAATGTTTCTAAAAACTTGGCAGGCTTGGAAGCATGCCAATGCCAGTTTGTAGCAGTGAGGAAGGATCTTGACAATTCTTCATTTCTGACTCCTGCTTTATAGATATCAGAATGCTGCTTTCTAAGCAAAGCAAGGATTATATGCATACATGTATGATCTATCATTGCAAAGATACTTTGCCAGTGATGTGAAACATGATTGTCTAAGAACCTGAAGTTTCTGTTCTATAACATCCTTTAGGAGGGGGAATTTTTATGTTTGTTTGTTTTGGTTTTTTGTTCATTTTTTTTATTAATCAGAAGAAGAGAATAAAGAAAACCCTGAAACTGAAGTAAGAAAGACTGATACTAAGTGTCACATGTTTACCTTCACGTCTGGTTTAACAAAGGGTTTCCTTAGCCTTATGTTGGCTTGCTAATGCAGTTATTTAAGTGCTCTGGTATTTGTGTCACCTTCTGTTGGCCATCTAAAAAACTAGGCATCTAATTTTAAGTAGTTTTTTTTCAATTCACTCTATAGATGATGTAGAAAACCAGGTATACTCAGACTGTAATCTAGTCCACTTAGTACATGACTCACACTTTCTAGTCCCTGCAAGGGAACAGAGTAACCTAGTGAGGGTTCTTCTGTCAGTGATGTCCAATCACACAGCTGGGTTTTGTTTCCTTTCCTGCTTTTGACTGATATTTGGGCTTTTCAAATTAAAAAAAAAACCCACAAAAAACCAAAAAACCAAAACTAAACAAACCCAAAACCAACAAAACCCAAGTCTTTCCAGTTAGATAACTGCCTTAATAAAAATGGAAAAACTGCATACTAAGGTGCTAAACTTACTAAGTGACTGACTTAAAAAAATGCTTTCTTTGCCTGGTACAGAAACCACTGTTTCTGCAGTTGGGCAAGTTTTGCTGTTGTCTCATGAAACAACTGTCAAAATAACTGTGCAAACTGAGAGACTGGTATAAATTAGACTGTTTTATAGCAGAAAATAATGAAAGACTTTCAGAAGAAATGCATTGTTCAGGCAAGAGGGGCAAGCTTCCCTAGCAGCTAGCATAGGGCATTAATAGACTGGCTCCTTATGGGATTTTAACTTTGCTTCTAGTTTGTGAGATGATTTATGAAAATGAGCTCTCTGTGCCCTATTTTAACCATCTGTACAGCAGATTAAATATTTTTACTAGAAGTGCTGTAAGCCTTATTTAATATTTGTAAAGTGCTTAGAGCTCCCTGGGAACTGACATGAAAGTGTCATTGCACAAGAGAGGAATTTGCAAATAATAACTGTAAAGCATTTCTGGTGCACATCTGTTTAAGTAAATGTTTTTCAATTTCAGGTGTAACCTCCCTCCAACCACAGGAAGCATCAGCAAAGACGTTGGCAATAAAACAAACCTTGTGACTGTTAATCCGAGTATCATAGCTCAGAAGTAAGTACTACTGCAAATCTCTTTCTGTGCAATAGTGTATAATTGTTCGACATGATTTAGATTTTGTTGGAAATCCATTGGGATACCAGCATAGAGAGCAGTGCATGCAGATTACTTCATTAAACGTTAGTTTCCATGTAAAGTATCTATCAGACTGTGAAACCTGGCCTTTTCTGTGGCAGAAAGGAGGCAGCAATACCCAGATTACCAAGTGCCTCGGTTGGCACCAGTCCCCAGTTTATGACAGAGTAAAACTGATGACTGCAAGCCCAAACCTCTTCTTTTCACCCCCAACATAAGAAAGGAATTGTAGTTCTAACTCAGGAGAGCTTGTAAATCTGTGTCCAGCTCTTATCAGTAGGACTGTAAGCACATGTGCTTAGGTAACGTGCTTAGAGGCTGTTCTGATGAAAGCTATTCCTAATGGATGCCTAATTTCTGCAATCCATTTTCTCAATCCATGCAAAAGTTGCTCACACACTTTTTTCTCAGCAATTTTTTTTTCACCTTCTTGATGAAAAGAAAATCTAATAAGGCCAGGCTGACTAATCTGACATCTGCAGCAGGCTAGAACTGCAGCTTATCTATGAAAAGGACTGCTGTGACATGTTATTTACTGCTTACTGATTTCACTGTATCATATTGTCTGTCATATCTGTATTTGTCAAATAGACAACATAAGGCAAAGCTTTTTTTTTTTTTTTTCCCTTCCATTAAAGGAAGAAGGAAAAAAGTGCACTGAGCACAGACAAGACTAACAGGCATTTGCCATTGATTCAAGGATAGGACTTGATGTTTTTGTGATGAGTACTAATACTTTGATGCTTACCCAGCCCTTTTTGACTTAAATGAAGATGAATTTTTGCTTCCCAAAAATAGACTTAGCTCATTGATGTTAGTGGGGCTGCATAAGAATATGGGAAGGAAACCTTTCTCCAGTGACTCAGCATCATTGGTGACTACTGACCTGATTCATGATTTGTCTGGGCTTGATTAAAGTGTTCTACAACAGCATCACTGATTTTTTTAGACAAATTAAGCCACACCAGGGTTAATAGGAGTTACACTGAAGGAAATAGGAGCTAAACCTGTGTGAGGACAAAATGACATTATGAAAAGACTTTAGGATTTTAAGAAAGTAAATATTCAAATCTTCAGAGAATACTGTAAAAATGCTTCTGAAAGGGGAGCAGGAAGCAACTTACCACCATTTAGCAGAACTAAGTTTGTTTCTTCTCTCAGAAGACCTATTCTGACTTTATTCACTTTAATTTCTAATTCTGTATCTGGGTACTGGATTAGTCTGACATTATTATTGTTAAGGTTAATCAGCTTTTGAATGGTGTCTGTCAGGGTGTTCAACATAGGTGAGCTCTCTTGCAGAAAAGAAGCACAGTTCCTGTGCATCCCAATGGAGCTGGGCTATGCTGCACCTTGCACTGGTAGAGCTGGAAAGGAAAGCAAGAGGAAATTGACTTGTTCAGGCTTCTAGCTGAGAGAGAACAGAGATCTGTATTCTGTCCTGAGGGATTTTCATGTACTTTACACTGAGTAGAAAGAGAGAAGATTATTGGAGTAGAGGCGAGAAGTTCACCCTTCAGCCATTCTTCCTAGACTTAGGCTCAGGCATTTCTAACTTCTTTTGGATGTGCAACTCTGGCATGCACAGAAGCCCAAGGTTAACAGGAGGGGCTAAGTCTCATTCATCTTGTTTCAGAGTCTGGTGCTAATGGCACTTTTCTGGGAAGCAGGAGCTGTAAGCTTAAACCCCTTTAAGCTGCACAGGGATGTGTAGCTCCTTGCATGAATTCAGTTGTGCAAGAGGTAATTGATTAACTCCTCCATGAGGGTTTTGAATGGAAATGTCAGTGGCTGCTGTCCTCTGTCTTGAAATGCTGTTTGAGGAGAGGGTTTGAATGTACTCAAGTTGTGAAAAAAAATGAAACCAGGTTTTCCAGTTTCTGTTGGAGCCATTTGTGAAAATGGTACCTCTGGTAGCCCTTAAAAGGAGAAAATGCACTGCTCAGATAAACAACTACCTGCAACAGAGAACTCAATGCTCTGAATCCCAAAGAGTGTGCGAGTGCCACTTGTTCAGGTCATTCAGACAACTGAGACCTACAGAGAAAACAAGTGACTCCCTTGTGTCTTGTATCACTTCTTGAATAACTCTGGAAGTTGTTTAATACTTGAGACCACAGAATTATCCAGTGGTGAAAACTAGGTCTCTTGGCTGCTTGTTGGGGAACCAAAGTGTCTGAGGATAAACCCTCTTCATTTGTGAAGTTAGATCTCAATTCTTTACAGATCTCCATGTGTTCCCTTTGTAGTCAAAGGAGATACACATGCCTATATTTTCAGCTATTTTAAAAGTATATCAAAAGCACACACAAGTGTTTAACCCTCCCAAAACTGCTCATATGGATACTTGTATTTCCACACAGGGCAGACACACAGATTTTGAACACAGGTTATTGTATACCTATTGATGAAAGAAACACATTCCACAAACACATGCTGTATATATCATAGTACATGTATTTTTAAGCAGAGAGAGTATAAATACAATTTTTTTTGCATTTTCCTTTGAAATTTCTTGAATCAATCAATTCTGTAAACAGGGCCTGCTCTTATTAGCAGTGAATTTCATCTGCTTCAGTAGCTCCCATGTTGCACATTCAATCCTATGAAGTGTATTCTTACTATGCAGTAAAGCCAGATTTTCATAACTGCACATGTGACACCACGTAACAGGTTGGTATAATTCTGCAGTGTAGACATGCTGATCTGGAGCAGCAGAGTTCATAACTCACACATGCAAGTGAAGTTGTGCTGGTTTGGTCTGCAATATTTCTATCAATAGTACATTCCATTCATTCTATTCCTATGTTGTACTTTGCAGATACAATAAACTAAATGAAAAAAAGACAGAATTTCTGGAGAACATTGCGGTCTATGGAGATACTTTACTTTTATTGCCAGCATTTTCCTTCAGAAGCAACACAGCCACTTCTTTCAAAGTATATCACACTCTGCAAGAGTTCAAAGCAACCCAAAGGGCAATATTTTTTCACCCCGCTTATCTGAAAAGTCTTGCCCAGTTCTGGAGAACTAAGGGTGTTAAAGCCTACCGGTTGTCATCTGGTTTTATGATCACTAGTGCTGCTCTTGAGCTGTGTGAGAATGTGAAGCTCTATGGCTTCTGGCCTTTCTCAAAATCCACAGAGAAGATGCCAATCAGCCACCACTATTACGACAACCAACTGCCCAAACCAGGTTTCCATGCAATGCCCAAAGAATACAACCAGATCCTCCAGCTTCATGGCAAAGGCATTTTGAAGTTGCAGTTTGGTAAATGTGAATCAGACTAAAAAGGTAGGTCACATTCTTACCACATAAAATGTCTTTAAGTATTGTGTCAAGGAAAAACTCGTTCTGTGAACAGTGTGGGCCTGTTCTTCCTTAGAGAGACATTTCTACCTTACATGCAGGAAAGCTGTGTCCATAAATAAGTGATAGGCTGGAGTCTTCTGAATAAATAAAATGTACCACAGAGTTCTGAAATGTTTTCTAATTGTGAACTCTAGATGGGGGACATAGCTAGATACACATTATCCCCATAATTGACAGTCAGTTGATAGTGTCTCCTTATCTCAGCTGTGGATCTCTACCAACCTATGTTTGATTTGATACCAATTCCAATGAACAAGCCTTTGTGAATTGCTTTATTAAAGGCAGTCCCAATACTATGATCTGCAAGAGAAGACACTTAATCCTGGCACAATCTTTTCAGATGTGTACAGAGGTCAAAGTAAGGCTCAGGATTTCTCCATGCAGGAGTAGCATGCATATGTGCCCTTGTTCCCTCCTGATAGGTAAAGATAAGTTTCGAGCAGCATGCTCTCCCAGCTCTGGACTGTGGAACATCTTGTGGACAGCAGTGAGGAAGCTGCCACACACTACAGCAGATCTCACTGAGGATTTTACCTTAAGGCAGTTCAGCATCTGGGAGTTACAAGTACAGGATGAAGTGTCATTCCCTTTCCTCTGTCCTTTCTAACTGTCCTATCCCCCTCAGACCTCTACCTTCTGTGTACAGCCTCAGAGAAACACAGCACTGAGCCTGGTCTCCGACCTTGAGGCAATTTACCATGTACAGATTACAGATGACTTTGAAAAGATGTCTGTTTCCAATCTTGATTTGCCCTCTTGACAAATAAGATGTATTTGTATAAATACTTCTTCATCTTTTAAGCTAACTCAGAAATTCCCCAACTCACAATACTGTCACAATATAGATTTGCCTTTCACAGAACTTTGTTTTTACTATGGCCTTCAAGTTAATATAACAGTAGGTGAAATGTAAGGTAGAATTACCATTGTATACAGTATGCTTTAATGGGACTGATGTAATCTCATGACTGTATTATTCAAGTAAAATAAATTAAAATAGCATCATCTTGTTCAAGCCAGAAATTTGAAGTTCAAAAGCTAAAGGCTTTTTTCTTCTGGCTAGGTTCTGAAATGTATTTGAAAATATCCTTTGATGGTATTTGGAAAACATGCTATCAAGGATATGTTTACACTTTGTTCATTGTGAGAGACTGCTAAGTTTTAACTAGCAGATTGCTAGTACCAAGACAAAATTTATTCAGTTTCAGTTTATTTGAAGAAATGGAAAAATAAGCTTCTTTCATATATTATTGGAATAATGTAAAACATATGAGAAGAAACCTAGCAACCATTTAGTGAATCCATTTTCCTAGTCCATGGCAGGAGATTACCAAGGACAAGGTGTACGTGTATGCAATTTCATGTGGCTTAGGTATGCTTTTTTACTTGTAAAAAGATGCAGCATATTTGAAAGGTTAAGAAATACATAATGTATTTTTCTTAGTGGCAAAGCTATTTATACTCTGCAGTTTCCATTGTATTTATTCTTCCTATAATACAAATCACCAGAGACGCACAATGTAACTTTAATTGTAGTAACTACACCAGCTACGAAAGTGAAAGACAGCTCCTTATGAATATTTAATCTAGAAAGAAGCAGATAGAAGCCACAAAATTGTTTAAGCAGCTGTATGGGTTAATTAAATACTGTCCATGCTTGACAGACTGAAAATCTCTTCTGTGGCCAAACTTGCAAAATAAGCTGTAAAGAAAAAAAACAACTAGAAGGATAAGTTCTGCCCTAAGATTTTTCTCCACTATGTTAATCACTTATATTTACAAAGATGAAAGTTAGGCCTTTAAAACCAAAGCAATTAAATGTTTTCAGTATGAGCTGCTAGTCTGCTAGTATTACAAACTGTAATAATAACTGAGATAATTGAAATTCTATAATCATAGAATCATAGAATAGTTTGGGTTGAAAGATACTTTTAAAGGTCGTCTAGTCCAGCCTCCCTGCAGTGAGCAGGAACATCTTCAACTAGATCAGGTTGCTCAGAGCCCCATCCAACCTGACCTTGAATGTTTCCAGGCATGGGGCACCTACCACCTCCCTGGGCAGTTCCAGTGTTTCACTGCCCTCATTGTAAACATTTTCTTTCTTATGTCTAGTCTAAATCTACCCTTTTGTAGTTTAAAAACATTACCCCTTGTCCTATTGCAACAGGCCCTGCTAAAAAGTTTGTACCATCTTTCTTCTAGGCCCCTTTAACTACTGAAAGGCTGCAATAAGCTCTCCCTGGAGACTTCTCCACGTCAGGCTAAACAACCCCAACTCTCTCAGCCTTTCCTCACAGGAGAGGTGCTCCAGCCCTCTGATCATTTTTGTGGCCCTCCTCCACACTCCCAACAGGTCCATGCCCTTCCTATGCTGGGGACTTCAGAGCTGGGCACAGTACTGCAGGTGGGGTCTCTCCAGAGTGGAGTAGGGGGGCAGAATCACCTCCCTCAGCCTGCTAGCCACTATGAGTGTATTTTCTACAAATTGAACAGTCTCCTTTCTCTTTTTTATTTCCCTTTTATGTTATTCTGCCTGCTTCACACGCTTCCCTGTTAGTGGATAGCTGGAGGTATATTCCTTATACCACTGGGTGCCCACCAAAGTCTCGGGCAGAACTTCCCTCACACATTAGTGGGACACAGAAGTTTGCTGCTGTATATAAGAAGTGAAGGAAGCTGCTCTGCTGCAAGCAATCAGGTAGCAAGTTCTGGAACACAACAGGGAGAGCATAACAGCATCCCAGTGAATCATTTGGCAGTATTGCTCATAAACACCATCCTTGCTATTTTAAAGGTAAACTTTTCTATTGGACAGAGAGAATTGTCAGATATGAGAGCCCTGTAGAGCTGGTGCTGAGCACTGTGGGAAACTCCATCTGCCTTAATATCCACCTCTGTACATTTATGATTATGCTCAACAGACACGCATGTCTTTGCTACAATAGTTGCATACCTATCACAGATGGTAAAACGGAAAATGAGACATCAGTGAAATCTTTAAATGTAATTAAAATAATGATCTTTATTATTTTGGATTAAATTACCAAATAATTTTTGCTGTGGCCCTGCAGCTGGAGGAAGTCTTGTTTGTTCATTGGTTTAACCTGATAAGCCTGAAGGGCATGTCATTAGCTTCAAGCAAACATAGGTTCAAGGAGGGGAAATGGCCTGATTCATATTTAAAAATAGACAGAAAAATCTGATTAGAAAAAATTTCAGATGATAAATTAATCCAAGTGGCAAATATTTGATTGCCCAGAAGCCTGGTTAAAATGCAAATTTTGTCTGACCAAACCATCAGGTTTTCTGTTTGCTTGAAAGAAACACCAGGGAAGATGAGTATGTGTTGCTTTGACATAGAGCACAGTAACAGTAAGCAGCTGCTCAGAGGAGTCAGTCAACAGAAAAAAATATGGAAAGAAAGAATGAAACTGAGACTCCCCGAGCCTGAGGAAGAGAATTGTGCTCAATTGTCCCAGCAGAAGGACTGAAGGAGGAGAGCTTGAGCAGAGGTGTGCTAGTGGTTAGGGAGTAGGAACTGCTGGACCTTCGAGGGAGTGTGGGTGTATCCTACCTGGAAAGTAAAAATTTGGTGTCGCCTTTTTACCAGGTGATTAAAAGCTATCTATTTCTGACAGAGGGAGCAGCAGTGCAGCCCCCACTCAAGGTGGAACTAGCAGGGAAGCATCCTGAAAAGTCAGGGGGCTGCTGCTGCTTACTTACTTGCTCAGGAATTAATCATCAAAGAGAACAATTTTGTTCCAGACTCTGTCAGCATGTCATCTTTTTTTAATCTCAAAAGTTTCTGCAATCCAAATAAATGATAAATACTGTTATAAATAACCTATTTATAAATATAATTGTTATAAATAAACTATTTCTAACAGTAGGATACCAACACAAGCTTAAATTCTGTTGAATTTCTTTTATGCTTGTGGTGTCTCAGTGTAGCTAGAGAAATATGAACTGCCCCACAATTCACTTTTAATTACCTTGAGAAAGATGACACCACATTTTGAAAATAAAGACACCTCTGGATTCCTGTCAAGCAGCCAAATTTTGGCCTGTCCTTGACTTGGGCAAATATTATCCACTATGAAATTATTAGGTTTAGGCAGTGCTGAAAGGAAGGTCCTCTGCTTTAGTGCCCGTGCAGTGTAGCTTTTAAGCACACACTTTGCTCATCTGTTCAGTCACTAAGTTTAAGTGTTAAGTAAGAATAATGTCAATAATGAATCAAGTGGAGATTAGTTGCTTCTGGTTTAGTTAAACCTGCCAGAATAGAAAAATGCAGATTAAATAAAGTTATAATTTCTGTTAGATTTCATATCAAATGAAAAAGTGTTTACAGATCTAGAAGAGTTTTGTTTTGTTTTGTTTTTCCACAGCAGAAAGAACCTGTTTAAGAAACAGAATAATTTCAATCTCTAGCTATTTAAAAATATGATTAGATAATATAATTTAGTACATAGCCATATTCAGGTTAGCAGTGCATGCATCCCATGAAGATACTGGTTAGACCCAGCCTTGATTATCTTTGGAAGTCTGAAGAAGGTGGTGCTGGTGGGGTAAGTGTGAGCAGTTCTGGGGGTATTCAAATGAAGAGGTGGTCCTTTAGAAAGAGCAGATGCTCGAGCTAGATCAATCACTAGCAGTCCAGCTTTCCCAGAGGAATTCTGTGAGCTTACAGTACTGTACAATAAATGTCATAGACTCCCAGTCTGAAATAAGGATGAAAAAGCAGATGCAAAAAGGTAGAATGCATGCACAGAAGACTAAGCTCTTGGCTTTTTTTTTTTTTAATGTAACAAGCCATTTTCCTACTCTACAAGAAATATCAGTAACATATTTTATTGTTTTAATTCCAGGTGATGATCCTAAGGAGGCCATTTGTGTGTATTTCGGCAGTTCAGTGTTGGATTTGATCTCATGTGATTTTGTGAGCATTAAATTGCATTATTACAATAGAGAAATATTTTACAATTGGGGAGAAAAAGAAGTGTTATTTTCACACAATGACTGCTACATTTCTGAATTTCGAGTAATCATTTTTTAAAATACAAAATAACATTTATTTGGGAAGTTCTGAAACTCCTGACCATTGGTTTAATTGCAGCAAAGCACAATCTCAGGATGGTGGCAATATGTGACATTCATGATGTTTTGCTTCTTAAAGTATGATTAAAATATTTTGACATAATATCTCTGGTTTTGTTAATATCATGTAATACAGGCAGTCTCTGTGTGGTAACTGCATGAGTTGGCAGTGAACGTTGTCAATTAAGAACTTGATCGTGTAAACACTAGCATTTGTCTTCATGAGAAAGGTGATGAGAAGAGCTAGAGAGGAGTAATTAATTCAGAACCATGTCAGGTTTAGTTTGTCCCAGGGTGCACAGATGAAAAAAATCCCTCACATTAGAGATAGTCAAGAGGTTTATGGGCTTTCATTTTGTGGGCAATAAATAGTGATGTGGATTTAATGGGATCACTTATGTGAATGATGTTAATTTTGGGAACAAGTGTTTGAAGGACCAGAGCTGTATAATTGTTTTCATTCCCCTCTTATTGCTTGTGTTCCTGTCTAAGGTCCAGTTCAGCTCCAAATGAGGACAATAAACTAGGTTCCATGTGGCAATCCCCAGAGTCCTGGTGGGGCATGACTTTGCACACATTCCTGCAATCCCAGCTCTGTATCTCAGCTGACAGGCAAGATGGACCATTCATTAGAAAAATTATTTATACCTAACCTGTAATTTCTCCTATTGCTTTTTCACCTAGCATACCTTGTATCAATATGTGACTACAGATAAGGAAGCTGCACTAAGCATTATTAGAAGAAAGTTCCTCTTATAATCAACCCCAAGCTCTTCTCCTATACCAGGACATAAGAGAAAAGAACATACAGTCACTTAATTTAAAACACATGCAGTTCTTGTGCTTCAGGTCTCTGTATGGCCCAGGAATACCTGTGGAGCAACATTCTGTAAGAAGAGAAAGTGAAATACCAGCCCAATATGAAGAAACACATTAACATTTCCAGGAGATATGACAAGGAGTTGTTTCTCTAGTTATGGCTGCTTGTATGTTCTTGCTTACATGTTTTACTGCAGGGAAAAATCCCAACAAAATGAATAAAGAACAAACTAAATAAAAAGCACAACAACAACAAAATTGTAATAATCAGTTTCTGTTAAAAGTAGAGTTCTAGTGGCTTTTCTGAGAGTCTATTGAATGATCAGTTTAAAGATAGTGTCCTTCTTCTCCTTCCTTTACATTTAGATATTATTAGGTATTTTGTTTACTAAAACTCCTTTTGCCACTGTAGCATTAGATCTCCAATCAACTGATTTGAAAAAACATTCAATAGTCTCCTCGTTGAGGATTATAGCTGCAAAATAATCCTACTTAAATGAATCGAACCTTTTAAAATAAGGTTCAAAAAACCTTTTAAACTGATACTTTATAAGAGCATTTCTATTTTGTAATATTTGAAAGCTTACCTTGCAGCAGTTTTATAAGCATATAAATAATCCTAAAAGTCTTAGAGTCAATTGTTATAGATCGAGGTGTGTTAGTTGAGACATATTCAGCATCTTGATCCATTTCCAAGATAATGATATCAGAATCCAATACTACACCTACCAAAGTAGAAGTGTCCATAAATCCTGGTTGCATATATCAGCAATAAGGTAATTTTTTGCACAATAAGGTTTTTAAAAAGTAGATAGTGCTTTGAGGCATTGAACGACACCAGTAATACCTGAGTGGACCTCTGAATATCAGTAGGGCTTATCACCGAAACAAAGACATCAGAATTGGGTACATCTGTGTTACCAGCTGGTGACTGAAAGAGGCAATCACATGGGTTTGATTTACTGTGATCTGTTATGGTTCCAGCATCACAGGCCCACATTTTGTCTTCACCAGCAGTGAAATTTGTGCCAGTTTCTGGCCACAGGCATCTGCTGCTCATGCACAGAGAGCTGGCTGCTGCTAGACCCTACATCCATGTTATAAGTATTACGGGTGATTGCCTAGAGCAGCACCCTAGTTAGAGATCAGAGACAAATTTGCTCCTAGAAGAGCTCCTCCTACACCATAAATCACTCACGTAGGCTGTACCTGAGTGTTTGTAGCTGGAAGCTGTGCAAAGTGATGTACTTGTCCTTTGGGTGATGCAAACAGCCTAACTTGAGGAGAACCATGTCATATTTCATCCAGAAGGACAAAGATGCACCTGTGTTCAGGCAAGGACTGTAACTTACTCCAGTCTAGTGTAGTGCAATGAGATGATCTTGGCTGTGTAGCACCTACATGGTTTTACTTGGAAAAAATTCATACATCTTTTAGAGATTGAGAGGATCTTGCATTGTGTCTAGAACAACTGCAAGTCCTTTGTGCATACATGGAGGTGATGCAATGATCATTGCTTGGTAGTTAGCATGAGTAAAGTGGCAAAACCTGGTTGTGTGTAAGTAGAAGATGTGGAGAGGAGAAAATGAAATTTGTTTACAGTGGATAAGCAACTTTTTTCAAAAGTGTTCGTTAGTGCTGTGTTGCATTATCTCAGTGAATAAATGTATAGAGTGCACCATGGCACACTTTAGAGAGCTTAAGTTACTGTGTGTCTGGACTACTTCTGTGCAGCTATGTTATTTGTAACACACATATATTAGTAACTGTAAAGGTTATTGGGATACATTTTAAGAGAGGTTTAGCCTCTTAAAGAATAAACGTATTCTGGTTTCCTTGACAAAAAGAGGCCTTAACTGCAGGAGTGGGATCTAGCACTCACCAATGGGAGCAAGTGGAAAGCTCTGTAACATGGACAGACACTTCTACTTTGTAATACTGTTTCAATGTAGTTTAAACTTACCATTGACCTGAAGACCTGATCCTCTATGCTCTCAAAGCTCTCAGTGATTTATGTGGAGCACAAGACTGACAAGAAGTGCATGGAGGAATTTTTAACCTTTCCTAGCCTCTCCTATGAATACTATTAATTCCTCATAGAATAAAATTACACTCTATGAAACTTTAGATTAAGAACCTTTTTTTAATGTATCTTTCTCAGGCCTTGCTCCAGACACGAAGTTATTAAGATATGTTAGTTTCATCCACTTCACTCCACAGGAGTGCAGACCTTGCACTCAGATTTATTATAGCTGCTGCTGCTGTGTGCTTGGTGACTAGGTCATGTTAATTTGTGCACAGGTTGGGCAAGTTAATAGTGGCATTTCTGTGTGACAGGGCACAGTTAGATTCATCAAGACTTGCTGATCACTATGGGGAAGGATGTTTTCTCGGGTAGCCAAATAAACTATTTCTTATTTATTTTACATGTGTGCCAAGTTAACGATGAATAAATGGATTTTGTACTGGGCTGGAAATGCTTATGACACTTTTGCAAGACTGACCCAAGTGCAGTTTTGATTAAGGATTCTTGGCCAAAAGTTAGGAAGGACTTTTCAGTTCTCATGTGAGGAATAATCATTTTTAGGGTTTGTGGGCCTCTGATGTTGTCACATGCTGTGGAGTGAATATTGAGATTAAATAGTTTTCTAAAGATAGAAACTGACGATGTTCTGATAGTTCCACTGTTCCTTTGCAGAGGCTGACAGTGTCCTTGCACATGACTGCTTCACAGCATTGTTAGATTAAAGCCTGCTTGACTGCTTTCATTCCATTTTCTCCTCTGAATCTTTAATGTTGCTTCTTCCTTTTGGGTCCAGTGCTGCCTTGAGTGAGTTATTTCTCTTCCCCATGTGGGGTGTTGTGTAGTCCTGTTTAGTGTTTGTCAGGGAGTTTGTATGGCTATGAACCAAACACTGCTAGGCTTGCAGCATAGTAAAACATACTTTAAATGGCTTGGTTTGCATCTCAAGGAGGGCAACATGGTGGGATATTCACAGTACTTAACTGGAGGTGCTAAATTCAGGCTGTAGCTCCATGGTGACTTAAGCTGTAATGGCTGAATGGCTGGCTACGCAGTCCCGTCCTTGGTCTTGCTCTCCAGCCCTTCTGTCATGCTGTCTCTGGCTGCTGTCTGATCCTGCACTGAGCTATTTTGGCACACTGAGCTGGCAAAAACCTAACATGGCAACAGAAAGAGAAAATTGGTTCATGCCAGCAGAGCCAGGGGAATTTCAGAGTCAAAGCAAAGGAGGGGGCAAGACCATGGAGGTGGGACTGTAGGGATACAGCTGGGGCCAGTTATTACCTGATGGCTGTTGAACAGGCCCAGTGGTCCCCTGAAACTTTCGTCAAGTCAGGAGGGCAACATCTCTGGGGTCCTTCCTGGTCAGAGGGGAGAGATGGGCTCCTGCAAGGGGGGATCACAGCATGGTGGCTGTTCTGGTGGGCAGGAACCCATCTCTCCTCATGGTAACAGAACGTGCTTAAGGACTCTAGGTACCTACACTGGGCGATTATTTCTCCTCCTTCTGTCTTGCCTATTACAGTCATTTTAACAAGCTGTTCACCACCAGCAGGTTCAGAAACAATAACCATAAAAACACCCCTTGACTGTAAATGCTGTTTCTCAGTTCATTGGCAGTAAAGTTGCACGATTCATTGTGCTCATTATTCAGCACACCTATGCTTTCAGTCGCTGCCAATCCCAGCATCTCAAACAGCAGCAGAGAGAGCAGAACTGCACAAGATCTTGTGGTTTTGAGACCAGTTAATCTCACTTTGATTCTCTGTCCTTCGTACAGTAGTGAGATGTCTTGAGTCAAGATTAAATTCTCTGTCCTATGTAATTCAGGGAAAGAAACTAAATTATCCAGGTGATCTAACACCTTCTGTGGGCTCCCCAAATTACTAGCCAGATATTCCTGTTGTTATGTGTGACTTTATTTTGTCCAGTGCAGGTATCTGGATCACTTAATTAGTCTGGGTTATGTGATCACTTAGACTTTGAGCCTACACAGACTCTGTGGCGGAGCTACAGCCTGATAGGGCAATCTAGGTTTAAAAAATTACTGAGCTGCAGGTCTCTCTCAGTCCTGTCACTCTCTCTCATGTGATAAGTCTGCAGAATCCTGAACATCCATCCTTACAGTAGCTCCTCCAGGGACTCTCAGGTCCACAAAGCACACATCCACTTGTGTACAGGAGTCTGTGTGAGAAGATGCCCAAGGAATATCCTGTGGAGTATTTTATTCTGAAACAGCCCTATTTCAAACAGCTGATAGCCACTTGTTGAATGCTCTGAAGCAATAGACTTCTTACACATGGGCTTGTTAGTTAAGTATATCTTAGTTTGAAAGATTCACAGCCAGGCAATCCTTTGTTTTGTGGTACTTCAGCAACTCTTTCATCTCTAGCTCTGCTAGCCAGGAATGGTGACAAAGGGATGTTTATTTACCATATAAAGCCTGGCTTTCTTGATTTTGAATTCTGCCATTTTAGGCAGGAACATTGTCCTCCTCAAGAGTTTCTGGACAGCCAAGTTTCAAAGGCTGAAGATCTCTCAGAGTATTCAGGAGAAATCATTTGTGCCTTTCAGCTACAGCACACAATGAGTGACCAGATTTATATTTATTAAACTTTGTTCCAGATTTTCATAAAGTATTTCTTAATTGGCTCTAAATTATCATAATGCTCAAGTAGAGCATGAAACGATCTGCGGTATGGCACTAAACAAAGGAACTATTGCTGTTATTTAGTGGTCTCCTTTCATAAAGTTGCCTTTCAGAATGCATTCCTATTCCAGGAATGCCAACTCAGCAGGGGAGTGACCCTGGTTACTGGGTTACTGTGCAGTGGTCCAGCTGGGGTAGCAGCCTGTCAGTACACTCTCAGTGTCAGACAAATTCAAGCAATATGGTGAGAGCTTAACACGATGGAAGTACATCAGCTTGTTTGCCATACACCAAGGAGTAAACTTAGTACTGTGATATGTGGTAATTGACTGAGTTCACATCCCTCTGTGCATGAGCAGTAACTGCCCTTCAGTGGCAGGTGTTGGTAAATACTGGTCTAAGGATGAAAACAGTCTGGCTGTTACATACAAGAAGCATCCTCATGTTTCCATCAAATAAACAGTCAAATCTATTCTCTGCTGAATCCTGACATAACTTCAACAATACACTGGTGTTTGTTGCTGCAGCTGGTACTGCTGTGTCTTGCTTTTTTTCATCCCTCTTTTCCCCAGTGAGGGAGAAAACTCAGATAACTGCATGATGGAAGTATTTAATGACCCTACCATGAATTCATGGTATCATGGCAAGAGGCCATCAGAATTAATCCTGCTAATGGTTGTGACAGGATAGTCTGGTCTAAGACAATATTGCTCATTTTAAATTCCTCACTATTCACTTTAGTCCCTGTCCAGAGGAGATTCTTCACAGTAAGTTTGTAGTTCAACAGCCTGCTAGGCTTCTCAGCTCTTGGCTCAGCTGTGAGGACATTCCCTAAAAACACCTCTTTCTTTGTGTATTTATTGTTAGTGCTTAGGACACAAACCCATTCTTAAATTCTTGTGAAATTTAAGTATAACAGCTGACATTTCTGCATGTTTTAGATGCACATTTTATATAGTAGCTTCACATGTTAATATTCTTAATATTCTTTTATTTGAGTATCTAATTAAAAGTAATTAAAATATTCATTATATTTTATGCTACCAGAGTAAACTGGGGGGCAAGTTACATAATGTCACCTAAAAAAACAGTGATACAATCCAAAATACTTTTTAAGAGTATCTGAATGATTTCTAAAAAAGTATTTTCATTAGTAATTTGAAAACTTGCTGCTTAAATTTACCTTTCCAGGATGCATCTAAAAGGTCACCTCTGCTTCTGATTTAGTTTGAGATCTGCAAGTGAGAAGATAGGTGAATGGAGAGGTTCTACGCAGGGCTGCTCCTAGAAGGATGGCAAATGTGTGTTTTTTCTTTTCAGAGACTGTTTCATATGTCAAAATGTAATTCCATAAAATGTCCATAAAGCTTTTGCACAGAGGTTTCATTGTCTTTTAAAATGTGTATTGTTCAGTTCCATTCTTTTCAATGCAATTGTCCAAGCAGAGCTTTTCCCCCCTTGGAGCTGGTATACTTGTGCTCCTTCACGTGCACCAAGCTCTGTGTGAAGCTGCTAGTGTAGGCTCTGCTACTGCTGTTTCCAAAAAGATTCTCTCAAATTATCTCAAGGCTGAACTTATTTATGTTTTCAGATGTGAACTTGATATTGTCTGAGTAGAATGTGTGCAGCGTAACATAGAAGTGTTTTCTGTGCAGGATTTAGGAGGAGGCACAGAAAGCCTCTCAACTGTGTGTGTGCTTTTATTACAGAAAACCAAGATGAATTTGTGATGTTGAGTCATCTGTTATGGCTGATTTACTTTGTACTTTGTTTTCATGTTTTAAGTGCCTAATGATTTTTTGTCAAGGAGGCAATGTTTTCACTATTACAATGCATACTTAGAATTCTGCACTTGTTACTTGTTCTGTAATAGAATATTTTTGCAGTTTCTGTTTGGAAATAAAGAATTACTAGGCATAATGGTGATTTTTTTTTTTTTTTTAATTCCTGAAACTTAACAATCAAAAAATGTCTTCTGAGGCTTAGAAATGCATTACTCTGAGTCCTGTACAGGAGTGTTAGCAATTGACAGTAGAAATATTGGACAGTCCCTTAAAATGGTACAAGGAAAAAAGCAACGTGTGCTTAAAAATAGGTATGGGGGCTTGGGGCTTTGGTGCATGTATAAATGCATCTATATTACTTAAATAGTACCTTCATGTAATTTCAGTCTTTTCTGTTTCTCTATAGCAACACAGTTGACCATCTTCTTTTGTTACTTCTAACAACTTTAAATAATGTTTATTCATCTTTATTTAAGAAAAATCAAACAAGGGAAAGAACCAAACAGGAAACAAAAATTGTTCCCATTTTCCTCTAAAAATAGCTGTGAAATTTGAACACTACCTCTAAAAAATAACTGAACACTTTAAGAACAGTCATTAACTGAAAGTGTTAAAACCAGTGATATAAAAGTTTTTTACACAAAATACCAAGCATGAGTACATGTCTAGTAGATGTGAATCTAGTAGACCTCTAGCCATGTTTTGGTGGCTTATGTGTTTTTTTTTCTTAGTATAGGTTTTGGTGATATACACGGATACTTGTAGTGAATGAATGTCAAACAGATTAATTTCAGAGAAAGCATTTTCCCTCAAAGCATTTACTTTTTGCTTTTGGCCAGAAGGCAGCCATAGAGCTTCTGTGCTGCTTACTGTGACTTCTCCAAATAGAAGTTGACTGTCTGGTCAAATCAGGTCAAATATGTACATACAGCTGTTTCATGATGTGGACTATTATCCTTTAGGGCCCTCTAGAAACTGGACTGCAATTGCCAAATTCTATTACACCCAGAACAGAGGATTAAAACTGAAAGGTTTTATTTGGCCTCATGGACCACCAAGCGGCTTCTGCCCAAAGATTAAGATCTGGATCTTTGTGACCTCCCTCCTTCCTGTAGTGTGTGAATCTTTCATATATGGTCAAAACCAAAGGGTTTCTTTTGGTTCCTGTGCTGACAGCTGGATTGGCAGATGTGAGTGAAGCAGAACTGTGATTTTTGCAGTGGAATGTAATTGTCTCAGAATCAGGTTAGCCATTTCAAATATTTAGCTGATCAACAGCTCAATGTTGAAAGAGCAGCATTGCCTGGTGATTAAGACTATTTGCTCCTGGTACAGAGTGAGTGCTGCCCCAGAAAAGGCATTGCCTTTTCCTCACCCCCTGCTTCAAGGGGGAGCAGTGTGGGAAAAGCTGGCTGGACTAGTGAAGAACAGAGGGGAGTGGTTGTGTTCTGAGGTTATGCCTGTCGAACAGTTGTAGTACCTCTGGATCACACCAAGCACAAACGGTTCTCCTAGGGGCAGTGTCTCCCATGAAGACGGCACTCCTGCTGTGGGAAACACGTGGTCACTGGTGTTAGAAGGGCTTACGAAGGAATTTTGCCAGGAGCAACAAGATTGCCCAAGACCAGGTTAGGTTTTTGCCCTGCCTCAAAATACTGTTAGGCAAAAAGTGTCATGTGTAGATGTTATGACATCAGGGCACTGGGTTAGTCATGACCACATCACAGCCAGCAGCTGGAAAAATACACGTATGGGCTGAGGAAGAGCATCAGCATTTTAAAAAGAGAGAGGAGATTGCCTCCTCCTCAAGGCTCCCAGAATTGCCATGTTCTGGTATCTGAGTGTGCCTGGGTTTTGAGTCAGACATTTAAGTTTTAGCTTGCCTCTTCCTTCCTGTATCAAGTGTCTCTGTCATCCTCACTCTGCAGCCAGAACAAATTCATAGCAAATAGGAGTGTTAAGGTCTCACAGCCTGTGCAGACTGATAGATGGAACCATCTGGTTAATGGAGATACCATAATGAAAGTGTTAGCTCTTAAGTATCTAAGATGAAACTCTTGTGTCATGTAAGTGAAAAAAGAGAGCCCAGTGAGGACTGGATTTAAGCTGCTGTCTGTTTTCTGCAGCACAGGGAAGCAAAGCTGAATTAGTCCAGAAGTTCATATCCTGCCACTGTTGTAGGAGAAAGAAATTTCGGGGAAAAGACACAAGTATTAGAAATGGAATAACTTTAATCTTCGAAATTACTTTAATAGGTATTTTGAGAGACTGTAAGGGCACAAATAATCTGAATTCTAAGCGCAGTGCTGCTTGTGTAACTCCAAACCTGCAGGGGCATTAGTTCTTTTGTCTAGCTTTTAATCTCCTTTGTAAAGACGAAAATTGGTCTTGTATTATGTGTGGAGCTTTAAAAGAGGAAAAAACAATCAGCTCCCTCCATTCAAACTGTCCCTCTAAAACTGATACTTGGCCTTGAACAACTTGCATTGTTCAAAACCTGCTGTGAGCCCAGGCAGGACTCAAGAGTGGGCTGCAGCCCCAAGCTTTCTCTGCCCCCTAACAGAGCATGGGCACAGCTCCTGCCTGTGGGCTGCTACTGACCCCCACCCAGACCCCTTAGCAGCTAGGGCCTGGGACTCCTGCCAGGAAGGCAGGAATGATGGGTCTGAATCAGCTGTATGGGAAGAAGGAGCTGGGTGGCTTCCTGCCTTGGTACATGTCCTAAAGCTGGATTACAATACAAAGGAAGAGCAAAAGGGCTCTGAACCTAGCTGGATTTTAAATGAATTGGTTCTTCTTTTCCAAAATACAGAGTTGTTACACTCTCAGGAAAGGTTTCAAAGCTAGATCCATAAAAATACAATTACGTTCTCTGAGGCATTGGAATAGAAGAGTAGGAGACAAGATTTAAGTTACTCTGGATATGCTTGTGCATGATACATCATGGAGAAATGTTATGGAGGAAGGATGAGGGGCGGTGTGATTATTAAGTGGCAGAGGCAGTGACCTAAAATGGGAGATTACAGTACTCTGATGTTGAGTACACAGTTCTCCATCAAATGCAGATGTAAAATAACTTACTTTTAAAAAGCTGAACATGTTGAAGCACTGGATGGGCTGGAGTGGGAGGCAGATCTAGCAACTCTGACACAGGTTTATTGGTGTCCTTGGGCATCTCACCTTGCTGTAAAGTTGAGCGAGGTGGCAGACGGAAACAGCTTGAGGTTCATCTCACCAACCACAGTCTCTAGTGAGGCAAGGTGACTCAGGCAAGGTGACAAGGCAGGGTGACTTGTATGCTAAGCTCCACGTTCCAGGATGCTACTTCATAGTCAGGGCGACTACTTCATATACAAATTTCTACATCATAAACACCTACACTTACTAGATAAGCCACATAATTCCTGTCCTACCTTTCCTCTATCTACAATGAAGGGGTTTTAACAGTGTCTTAATTAGAGCTCTGAACTCTGTTGGCCCTGTTCGCTTGGCTATAATATAGATAATAATTTCTATGATGAAATCTCTTCTTCTGAATATATTTAACATCTTTCAGAAGAGTCTAAAATAGAAACTCTAAGACATTAACTTGGAGCACTTTTCAAGTTCATCTTACTTGCAGTACGTTAAAGTGAAGTGACAATTGAGGTGTGACATGAAGTAATTATTCTGATTGTGTTGTATGTGCTTCACAGGAGCTGAATGATTTGCAGAGGATATTAATTTCAAAAGTCAGACAGTAAGGGATCAGCTGAGATGGAAGATCACTGCAAAGTGACCTCAGACCAGAGGAAAAGATAAAGAAGAGGGGGAAATGTGGCCCAGCACAGGAGTTCAGTGCTGTATAGTCTTAACAGTGAACTGAAGTAGAAGCATTTTGACACCAAAGCTGGTCTCCCTGTAACTGACTGCAGGTGTCATCACTGTAGATTCCCTTAAGGTCTATGGAGAGAAGTGGAAAATAATTCATCTGGCTTAATTTAGGTATCTATGTTAGGATGTGGTAAATCATGCCTTGGGTTTCCTTTTCTTTTTGACAGAGTGCAGGGTGACTAGCTGGGCCATATATCTGCAGTTTGATGCCCCCCCCCAAGGGACTACAGTGTCAGTGAAATGCAGGTACAAGCCCAGGCTGAGCTACTATCTACCTTGTTCATACAAAGTCATGGAGTTGTCTGTGGCCTGATCATTACACCTCTGGCATTACACTTGATGACCAAGGAAGTAGTAGCTAAGTAGCAAACTGTATAATATCACTTAGAGACAGCATATAATGAGATCAGGTTGATGAGGACTCTCTGAAAGAATCTGTACCTTTGTGAATAACAAACATAGTGAACTTAATTGCTTTGATCTCTAAAACAATTTTCACAGTCACAAGAAGTTGATCAGAATGTAAAAGCTCTTTTTCTCTATCAAATGTTCACTGTTGAAATCAGGATTGGATTTGTGTACTTGAACTGTTGTGCAGGCCTGAACAAATACATTAAAAGTAGTTTAATCTGATTGCACTTTGGCTTTAGCTTGGTTCAGCAATCTAGCAGGGCAAGTAAAACTGATTTCACTTAGGGATTGTCACTGCTTCACTCAAGGTAAATTCATTAGCAAGACATAAAGTAACTGTGAATCTGAGGGGCTTTGGGAATGATGGGCTTTCTTACTGAGAAAAAAAAATCTGGAGTTAAATAATAGCCTGTTCTCAGTGCAAAGCAACATTAATGAAGAGGATGTCATGAAGTTTGAGCAGCGTATTCCTTGAATCTGGATATCCACACTCAGAAAGAGGTAAGCAGTAGCAAAAGTATGAGTCTGTCTGTGCTAACAGGAACAGCCACCCTCAGTCCTTTCCACATGGCTTCATCTATCAAACTGTGACAAACTACTTTACTTTCACTACAGTGTTGACTTAGCCAAAAAACAATGTTTTGGCACATCCAGACCAAAACAAAAGTCGGTAATCATCATGGACATCGCTGCTGCTGACTCAGACTTCATGGAAAAGCACAGGCAGTTCCTGAGCTGAAGGCCCCCAGCTTGAGGGCTCTCAGCACATGTCAAAAGATCCCTGATCTGTTGTGGTTTTGGCCACTAAGGCTCAGCCTGTGCTGGAGAGAATAGTCTATACAGCCTGCCCCAGTCCAACCAACTGGGCTGATGTACCTTTCTTCTGTAGACAGTGGACTATTGGAAGTAGGCTCTTTAGCCCATCCACTGTGGTGCTGTTATGCCTTTGCTGACAACAGAGCCAACTTGAACAAGATGTTTAGGTTTTTGACAACTAAAGCAAATTAAAGGATCCTCTTTCTCACTGATTAAGGTTAAATCTTTGCATGGCACCATTAACTGCATCAGCACTCCAGCCTCTGCAGCACAGGCATCATCCACAGGTTTTTTGTGATAGTGAGAAGGGATGCTAACCAATTTGTGGCCATCAGGTAACTTTCTGTCTTCCCACAAACCAGGAAATGAGGCAAGACTGTGCAGTTCAGTGGGAAGGATGCAGCTGTAAGGATCTTTTCTTTTTACCTCCATGTAGCAAGAGTAGAGAGCAGTCCCTTGATTTCTCTGTGTCCAAGTATTTAGTCCTTTCTCTTACTCCCTTTTCAAAATGGGGACAGCAGTGCATTTACCCAGGGGGTAAATACAATACAACTTGAGATCCATTTATGTTCTGTGTGATGGAGACCATGCATGAACTGGAGACAGGCAGCGTTTTCTCTCTCTAAAAACTGCAGTTTATCTCTTGCTGCTGTTTCAAATCTAATCTGTGCTGGGTTGGCCATGACATAAAGCACAACTGAACAGTTTAGATGTACCATTATTATGAAATTTAAATTACAAAATGTTATGGTTTGGGCCTAACACAACAAAGAAACAGCCATGTGGCCGCTCACTCAACTCCCCCCCTCACACACGCTGTGGGATGGGGAGGACAGAGGCCAAATACTAGAAACTCATGGGTCGAGACAAAGGGCAAGGAGAGCTCTTCACGAATTAAGGTCATGGGCAAAACAGACTCAACTTGGGAAAAAAAATAATTTCACACTAATCAAACACACACAGGACACAGACAACACAAAGAGCAGTGCTTATACATGTTACCCCACCCCTCCCTTCTTCCCAGGCCCAAATTACTTTGTTCCCGGTTTCTCTCCCTCCTTCCCCCCAGCGGCACAGGGGGACAGGGGATGGGGTTTAGAGTCAGTTCAGTCTGGTGGTTCCTGCTGCTCCTTCCTGCTCAGGGAGAAGGATTCCTTACAGTCCTCCCCTGCTTCTCCATGGGGTACCTCCCATGGGAAAGAGTCCTTCACGAATCTCTCCTTTGTGAGTCATTCCCAAGATCAGGAGCAAGCTGCTCCAGCATGTGCTTCCCACAGAGTCACAGGTTGCTTCGGGAACAGTCACCTCCCCTGGCACCGGGGTCTTCCACAGCTGCATAATGTAAGTCCACTGGCAGCAAATCCAAGTTCACCCCTCCCGGTGCCTTCAGGGAATGTTCCACCACGTTCCTCCATTAATGCAGGGAGACAGCCTGCCATCTCGCCATAGGTTGCAGGGAAAATTCTGCTTGGGCCATTATAGAGTCCGTCTCTCACAGGCACCTTCTTCCCCTTCTTCCGCACTAACCACGGGCACCGCTCTGCTCTCCAGCTCAGCTCCTTCTAACTGCTGGCTCTGCCCAGGTCTTACATAAGTTCTTTCATGTGTTAATCGCAGAGGCGCGTCTATTGTCTCTCTTAATGGCTCCTTGGCTGTTTTGGAGCAGGGGGACCTTCTCAGCTTCTTACTGGTGACACCCGTTTTGCCCCTGCCCCACTACCAAAAAACCCACCAAACCGAACCTGCACACAAAGATAGAAAACAAATCAAAAGAACAATGAGAAAATTTAACATTTTTGATCAGCCTTTCCTTGAGCTCTCTTAGTATTTAATTAAAACCAGAGCTGTTTCTTTCCTTCTGTAGTAGTCACCCATCTCCAAGAAGTGGAAATACACTTGCAAAACTAATACATGAGAATCTATTTGCAAAGATATTTATTTATGCGTCTGGCACTTCAGGGTGTTTAGAGGGCAATCTCAAACTGTGAGCTCTGCACTGTGTAAATTTAGAAGCGATTTTTCTAAATGTCAAGTATTTATTACATGAAAAAAACATTTGGAGTGTGGAGCAGGTCCCCGGTGATAGATGGTGCATTTGGGTAAGGGCTTCTTGGATGAGTGGGAATAATATTTGAGATGAAAAGCAAATCCTCTATTTGATATTGCTTTGTGTACATGGCAAGGAGACTGAACAAAGGTAGAAGGCCAGCCCAGTATTTTGCTTTGTCTCATGCATAAAATAGTGGTTTTCCAAACTTTTTATAACCAAGCTCACATCAATCTGTCATTTCTACATCCTGCAGCACTTCTACTACCTGTGCTTAGGTTGCTGCTGTCTCCTCACCCCTTTAACAGCACCAACAGGCTCCATTCAGACTGCAGGCAAATAAACCCTGCAGAATTTATTAATGTAGTATTTTACCACATAATACCTTACCTTAATATCAACATATCTCAAAGTGCAAAGTAGTGAATTTCAAATGTCCAACTGAAGGCTGATGATCTGGAATATAACGGACTCTGACCTGTTGTGAGAAGTGTTTAATAGTCATCTAGATGTGGTGCCTGGGGATATGGCTTAGTGCTGAACTGGGCAGAATAGGGTTAATGGTTGGACTAGGTGATCTTAAAGGTCTTTTCCAACCTAAGTGATTCTATGAAAATTTAATGTCAATGACGACAAAGTAGGGGGAAAATATAACTCATAGCTATTAGTCCTTAGGAAATAGGTCTTTGAGTCACTGTGGGTAACTTTCTGAAAACATCAGCCCAGCACTGAGCAGTGATCAAAAAAAGTAGATGTGATATTTTTACTTACTTTGAAGGTAACTAAGCAAAATACAGGAGTTCCCATTATGTCACTCTGTGTTGCTCTAATGCATCTATCTTGAAGACTGCTTGCTCTCTTAGTTACCTTGTGTTAAACAGATTATAGCAGAACTAAAATAAGAAAGTGATGTCCAGATTATTAGGGTTATATAACTATAACTGTTAGAAACATGCAGGGGTGTTGGAGAGGTGCTACTAGAGAAGACTATCAAATGAGAGGTGGCATGGAGGGTTTGAACACAGAATGGTTAATTACTGTATTTCATAACACAAGAACTACCAAAAGTCGACGAAATGATCAGACAGTGAGAATCAAATAACCAAAAGAAAGTATTTTTCCCTGGCACACTGTCAAATTATTAAATACAAACTGTAAGAAGGTAAAAAAATAAAAGGATTCAAGTCAGGTCAGACAAGCTCATCAGTGATCTGGATAAAGCCACTGGCTCAAAAAGCCCCTGAATTTCTCTTTGCCTGAAAATGAAGGCTATTGCAGGGATTGGAGCCCTGTTATGCCCTTTTCCTCAGCAAGTGCTGTAGGAGACTAGGTGGATCACTGGTCTGACCCAGTATAGCTGTTCATATGTTGTAGAGTTCTGACTGTTACTTACTCTTCCATTTGGCAGGTCACCACTTTCTATGGATTCTTTTCATGACCAGTCAGTGTAACTGGATATAATGAAGCTAAGTTTCATGGAGAAGGCGATCCTTCCCCTCTGCTCAGCTCTGGTGAGACCCTTCAGCAGGGCTGTGTCAAGTTCTGGGATCCCCAGTATGAGAGAGATGAACATACTGGAACAAGTCCAGCCAAGGGCCATGAAAACAGTGAAGGGCTTGGAGCATCTGACATACGAGAAGAGGCTGAGAGAGCTGGGACTTTTCAGCCCTGAGAAGAAAAGGCTCAGGGGGATCACATCAAAGTGTATAAACACCTGATGGAGTGACTTCAGAAGACAGAGCCAGGCTCTCCTCAGTGGCATCCAGTAACAGGACTAGGGACAAAGGGCATGAACTCAAACACAAGAAATCATGTTTAAATATAAGACAATCACTTTGGGAGTAACTGAACACCAGAGCAGGATTTTGCCAGGATAGAAGCATATTCTACCAAAGCAAGAATTCACCATTTCAGCCCCCTCCTAGGTCACTGTTCAGCATTTTTAGCTTGCAGCAGCAGGGAAAGTGCTTTGTGCTGTGTCTGGCAGGAGTGGTGCAGACATAGACTTCTGCTGCTCCCCAGCTGTAGGGCACTGGGGCCTATGGCGAAAGCTGGGGCAGCAAACCTGTCATGCACTCCAGCAAGCATCATCAAAGAGGAACTATTGGAGCAGAAAGGATATTTGGAATTACCACCCCAAATTTGCTAAATAAGCTTGAAAAATATGATTGCAGTAGGTGAGATCCAAGGTATTTTTACAGTATTTCAACATTTTCTAGAGATGAGCATGGGAATCTGGTCTGCATGTGGAGCTTCAGCCAGTAGAAGCACCACATATTACTCACCTTGCCATTTATTATAAAGCTTTTCTAGCATGCACATTTACTGAACATATAATCTATAGAATGTCTTGTGTTGGGAGAACTGGGCTTTAAACTCTGCTCCTAGTTTGGAAAAGACAGATTTTGAATCTGGGTCCTTCTCAGCCCTCATGCATAGCTTCCACCCAGCTGCCAAGTACCAAGACACACACCCCCCTCTGAACCTCTGCTGAATTCTTGTACTGAGTCTGGCCAGGATGGAGGTAGCTGTTTTCATAGCAGTCCCTCTGGTGCTGTGTTTTGGATTTGTGGTTGAAGCAGTATTGGTGACACACCGATGTTTCAGCAGTTGCTGAGCAGTGCTTGTACAGAGTTAAGACTTTCTCTTTGTTTCCCACTCTCCCCACTCAAATGGGTAGGCTGGGGATGGGAAAAACATTGGGAGAGGACACAGTTGGGACAGCTGACATGAACTGGCCAAAGGGATATTCCATACCATACAACTTCATGCCCAATCTGCTCAGTCATCAACAATAAAGACTGAGGTAAAGGAAAGAGAAGGAAAGATTTTGGCTTCCACCATGGCCATTGTTCAGAGACCAGCTGGACATCTGTCTGCCTATGGGGGATGGTGTGTGATTGCCTTTGTTTTTCTTGGGGTTTCCTTCCCTCTTTTCTTCACCTATTAAACTGTCTTTGTCTCCAACCACAAATTTTCTCATTTTCGTTTTTCCTGTTCTCTCCCCTGTCCTGCTGGGTGTGATGGGGCTGAGCAAGCAGCTGTG